>CM057391.1:13018125-15476250 GCA_030015415.1 Cynopterus sphinx | reverse complement strand
GGAACTGGACATCTGGACTCTGATTCTATTCTATCTTTTAATTCTGAGAAGCAATAACTTTGCTTCTTTTCCTCTATCAGTAATAGGCTATTTTGTCACATTTTTTTGATCAGGTCCTAAAGCTCTATTGATGTCTACCTGAATACAGAACTAAGCTTATAGTCTGCTCTTTGTGCTGTGTTTTGTTGTTAGCTGCATAGGCTTTAGAATTTAATAACTTGTGACCTTTAGCAATTTCTTAACCCCTGCAAGACTCAGTTTTCTTACCTATTAATTAGGATCATAATAATTTCACCATAGGACTGTTATTAATTTTAATGAGATATTTCATGTAAAGTGGTCAACACTCAATGAATGATATTATTGTTACTAATAAGCAGCCGATATAAACCTTGTTCTTGATCACTGAAATTCATTTGATGAAGTCAAAACTATATGACTTGAAATAACCATAGTTACCGATTAGTAAACATTTTCTATGTGTTCTAGATATTGGGATAAGCACTGCACAAATATCTAGTTTAATTTAATTATAATAATAAATCTATAACAAGGCATTTTTCATCCTCACTTTTTTGGATGATGAAACCAAAACTTGAAGAGCATAAACTACTTTCCCAATTTATCCTACTACTGTTAAGCAGAGCAAGAATTCAAATTTAGGCCTTTGACCCCCAAAACAGTGTTCTTCACCACTGCCTGACATAAATGTTAGGTTAAATAGTACAAAATTTTCACCAGATGTTGAAACAATTAGGATGAAATTATTAACTAGTGTCATTTTGGAAAGCTCCATGTAGTTGACCCCTCAACTAAATCTTGAAGGAGCTATTAGAGAAGTGGCTATCCCAGAATCAGAAGGAAAGATACTTCCATTTTGATGTGTACTTTCCTAAAAATAAGGTATTTGAACCAAAATTTATTAATTTAGAGGTTCCGCTTATAAAAATTATCATATGTGCCTAGATCTAAAAATAAAGAAGAAATCTTATTTCTTAGGTCAATGACAGTTTTAAAATTTAGCTTCATTATGTTTAAGTCTACAGAATTCCTGAGTTCCTCCAGAAAGAAAATCTTATGAGGGCAGTGGAGAGTATGGTTCTTTTATATTAATTATTTAAGATGAAAATATTAGGAAGAGTTTTGATTTTCCTGGTTTGACCTTTCTTTCATTAATTGTAATTGTTCCCTAAGGATTTCTCTATTAACTGTCTCTACTCTCATTTCCTGGGGGAAGATGTCTGTATCTATAATTCATATTTTGCCCTATATTTTCATATATTACATTTGCTTGTATATTAACCTTGTATCCTGCAAACTTGCTATAATTGCTTATTAGTTCCAGGAAATTTTTTGTTGATTTTTTCTAATGATTTTCTGTCTCTGTTTTATTTATTTCTGCTCTAATTTTTTATTTTTCTTCTTTTTATTTTGAGTTTAATTTGCATTTCTTTTTCTAGGTTCCTAAGACAGGAGCTTATATTGTTGATTTTAGATACTTATTTTCTAATATTTGCATTCAATGCTGTAAAATTTCTCACTAATCACTGCTTTTGATATATCCCATAAATGTTGATAAGTTGCATTTTTGTTCTCACTTATTTTAAAATATTTCTCTTGAGAGTTCTTCTTTGATTCATATGTTATTTACAGGTGTGTTTTTTAGTCTTCAGATTTGGAGGATTTTTCATCTATCTTCCTCTTATTGATTTCTAGTTTAATTCTATTGTGGTCTGAAAGAAGATATTGTATGATTTCTATTTTTAAAAATGTGTTAAGATGTGTTTTATGGCCAGAATGTGGTCTATCTTGTGATCCTGAGAAGAATGTGTATTCTTTTGTTGTTGGATGAAGTAGTGTATAGATGCCAATTAAAGCAGTCTATAGATCAGTGGTGCTGTTGAGGTCAACTGTGTCCTTACTGATTTTCTGCTTGCTAGATCTGTCCATTTTTTTTATTATTATTAAAAATGTTTGGGTGGCATCGATGAACAAAATCAAATAAGTTTCAAGTATATCATTCAACAGTAGGTGATATATATATATTACATTGTGTGTTCACCACCCAGAGTTAGATTTTCTTCCATCACCAAATATTTGACACTTTTTATCCCTATCTACCTTCCCTCTCCCCCTCTTCCCTCTGGTAACCAATAATCTACTGACAATGTCCATGAGTCTCTGGCTGTTTGTTGCTTTCAGTTTTATATCCCACATATGGGTGATAGCACGTGGTTTTAAAACCTTTCTGTATGACTTATTTCACTTAACATGGTTATCTGAAGATCCATCCATGTTGCAGCAAATGGCAGTATTTCATGTCTTCTTATGACTGAATAATATTCCATTGTATATATGTACCATATCTTTTTCATCTAATCATCTATTGAAGAACACTTCAGTTGCTGCCATGTCCTGGCCACGTGTATGATGCTGCTGTGAACATTGGTGTGCATATATATTTGCCGATAAATGTTTTCAGGGTTTTGTTTTGTTTTGTTTTGTTTTGTTTTGTTTTGTTTTGTTTTGTTTTGTTTTGTTTTGTTTGAGAGAGAGTGTGGATACCCAGAAGAGAGATTAGTAGATCATATGGTAATTCAGTTCTTAGATTTTTTAGGAGCCTTCCTACTGTTTCCACAGTGGTTGTACCAATTTGCTTTTCTACCAGCAGTGTCTGAGGGTTCTTTTTCCTCACGACCTCTCTAATACTTATTACTTGTCCTGCTGATGATAGCCAATTTTACAGGTATAAGAAGATGCCTTTGTGGTTTAAATTTGCATTTCCCTAATAGCTACTAAAGTTGAGCATATTTTCATATATCTATCAGCCATTTGTATGTATATCTTCTTGGGAAAAGTGTCTGTTTAGGTCCTCTGCTCATACTTAATTGGGTTGTTCGTTTTTTATTGTTGAGTTGTATGACTTCTTTGTATATTTTGAATATTAGGCCTTTATCAGAGGCGTCATTTGCAAATATATTCTCCAATTCAGATGTTTGCTTCTTTGCCTTATTGATGGCTTCTTTTGCTGTGCAGAAGCTTTTTAGTTTCATATAGTCCCATTCATTTATTTTTGCTTTTACTTCCCTTGCCTTTGAGGTCAAATTGATAACATCCTCTCTAAATCCAAGGTCCATGAGTTTAGTACCTATGTTTTCTATGCAATTTATTGTTTCAGGTCTTATATTTAGGTCTTGAGTTAATATTGGTGTATGGTGAAAAACAACAGCCTAGTTCCATTCTTTTGCATGTGTCTTTCCAAGTTTTCCCAGCACCATTTATTGAAGAGGCTTTCCTTTCTCCATTGTATGTTTTTGGCTCCTTTGTTGAAAATTATTTTCCCATTTTAGTGGGGGTTTACATCTGGGCTCTCAATTCTGTCCTACTAGTCTGTGTGTCTGTTTTTCTGCCAATATAATGCTCTTTAAATTATTATTGTCACTTTGTAGTATAATTTTAAGTCAAGCAGAGTGATACCTTAGGCCTTTTTTTTTTCTACCTCAGGATTGGTTTGCTATTCAGGGTCTTTTGTTCTTCTAAACAAATCTGATGAATTTTTGTTCTATTTCTTTAAAAAATGCGAATGAGATTTTGATGGGGATTGCATTAAATCTGTATAATGCTTTAGGTCATAGGTTATTTTAACTAAGTTGATTCTTCCTATCCAAGAACATGGAATATCTTTCCATTTCATGTTTTCTTCAATTTCTTTTAAGAGTGTGTTATAGTTTTCAGTGTACAGGTCCTTCACATATTTCATTAGGTTTATTACTTGGTATTTCATTTTTTTTGCTGCAATTACAAAATAATTTTTTTTCATTTCTTTTTCTGAAAATTTATTATTAGTGTATAGGAATGCTGCGGATTTTTGAACATTGATTTTGTATCCTGAAACTTTACTGTATTTGTTTATTATTTCTAATAATGCTTTAATGGAGTCTAGGATTTTCTATATAGAAATCTTGTCATCTGCAAAAAGTGACAATTTGACTTCTTCTTTCTCTAGTAGATACCTTTTATTTCTTTCTCTTACATGATGGATCTGTTTATTTTTGATAGAGGGGTGCTAAGTCTCCAATATAATAGTGTATTCATTTGTTACTCATGTAGTTTGACACTATTGTTAGGTGCACAGACATTAGGAATTGTTATTTGTTCTTGGAGTATTAATTTCTTTATCTTTTTATAATGCCCATTAATCCCTGATGTATTTCCTTGCTCTGAAGTGCGTTTTCTCTGTAATTAATATAGGTATTCTTGCTTTCTCTCAGTAGTGTTACTGTGGTATATCTTTCTCCATTCCTTTACTTTTAATCTATATTCATCATTATCTTTCAAGTGATATTTTTGTAGACAACATATGGTTGGACTTGTTTTTTGAGTCCTTCAAACAATCTCTGTGTTTTAAATGGTATATATAGACCATTGATGTTTAAAGTAATTATTGATGTAATTAGATTTATATCTATTTATATTTATATATAAATATATCTATTATATTAATCTAATATTTGCTACTATATTTTGTTTGTTGCCCTGTTCTTTGTTCCTTTTTTTGTCTTCTACACTTCCTCTGCTTTTTGTAGTTTTTATTAAGCTTTTATATGATTCCATTTTATCTCCTTTTTTAGTACATCTACTATACTTTCAGTTTTACTTTTTTTCAGTGGTTGCTCTAAAGTTTTCAATATCCATTTGCAATTAATTCAAGCTCACTTTCAACACTATACCTATGAATGGGTAATACAAGTAGCTTATAATAAAATATTTCTAATTTCTCCTTTCCATCCTTTGTAGCATTACTGTCATATATTTTATACACACACACACACACACACACACACACACACACACACATATATTTACACAAATATATTGTTTCTGTTATTTTGAACAAACTATTATATGTTAGATCAGTTAATAATAAGGAATAAAACATTTTTTGCTGATGCTTTTCCTTTCTTTATTTAGATACAAGTTTCTGAACTACATAATATTCTTTTCTTGGAAGAACTAATAATATTTCTAGCAAGGCAGGTCTATTGACAATAAATTTTCTATTTTTGTTAGTCTGGGAAAGTAAACATTCTTTGCTCATCCTAAGTTTATCTATATATCTATATCTATATCTATCTATCTATCTATCTATCTATCATCTATCTATCTATCTATCTATCTATCTATCTATCTATCTATCATCTATCTATCATCTATCTATCTATCAATCAATCATCTATCTATCATTTTCTCACCTAAAAAGGCGCTTTACATAGCTGCTCTGTCATGTTGTTCTTCTTATATTATTCAAATTTCAGTAGGAAACATTGACAAAACCCTCTCTGGCCTTTCTCCTTGTGCTATTTATGCAATTATTCTAGTAATTTTTACAAAATGGGCCATGGATGTATTATATGCTGGTTTTTTTTGTTGTTGTTCTTTGTATTTTGAATAAGTTTATACTGCCTTCTTTATGTTAATTCTAAACTTTATTTTCACCACAGTGTCCCAAAACATATAAAATAATTTTTATTCTCACTTTACGGTTGCTTAAAAATGTTGTTAATCAGTGACTTCTCTCAAGGAGTATGTGGCCACTTTCTACTTGTGAAGTGCCATTAAATCTCATGCCCTTGGGTTCTAGGCTCAAATTAAAAAAAAAACTGTATTGATTTTATTCTTATATTGGTATAGGAGTATCCACAGTTTTTGTTTTGGAAAAATAATACTCTATCTCCATGGTAATCTTGCTTAATTTTTACAGTGAAAAACTACTCTTAATATGTGCTTGCATTTATTAAGTTTGGGTAATGAAAGTTTTATAAGTCAATTTATATTTTAATCAGGAAAATAGTCAGTAGTTTTGACATCCAACTTTAAAGCTCATTTCTTTAAGTTTGCTAAAAATTATGTCACATCTTTAGAATGTTAAATGGAACAATTTTATTGAGGCCTGGACTAGTTTATGATTGTATTTAGGTTCTCTGAATTTCGAAACTGATTTTTTTTGATCACCAATTGACATGTTCCATGATGATGTTTGAAGAATGCCTGAAAGCAATGCATAGATAGATCTACCAGATTTCTAGTACTGAAACACCTTTAGTAATAAAGAATGTCATAGTATTTTTTGTTATAGTATATGATTTGCTTGATATGTTTTAAAAGTAAAGAACCTAAATTTTATGAATCTCTTGATGCCCTTTTTTTATTATTGTGTCACAGAAATCCTTTCAAACATAGGATAATAAAAACAAAGCTTGTCTAATTATAATCATTTCTTCCAATGGCCAAATGACAAATACTAGAAAGGAAAAGTTTAACAAACAAAAGTGATATAAACCAGACCCAATGGGGATTTAATTCCTGTTATACTATCCAAGAGTCTTTTATTATTATTTTTCTTCATGAATGTTGTTGCTTGCACTCATTTCTATATACCAATATCACATTTGCTTCAAAAACTTCAATAAAGAGAATTAATTTGTTCATGAATTAGTGTTATGAATATGAATCAGGCTCTGTGTAAGGCACCATAACCATAGATGTGACTAAATTAGACATCATAACCTTCAAGATGAACTATGTTAGAAAAAAAAGAAACCTATGTAGAGTTTAAATTTGATTACACAGGAAAACAACATGTGTGTGATCTCTCAACACCTTATTTTAAGATTAAGAATTATATTCAATATTAAAATACATCCAAGAAATAAGTATGTTTTATGTTTCTCTATCTTGGTCTCCCATTTTTCATTCTGTCTCAACTCTAACCATATTTCTAGCTCTTATCTGTCTATGTATCCATAGACCACATATTTTTTACTAAATTTAAAGATGCTGACAGTAATTGTAATTATGAGTTTAGATCTTAATAGAAAAAAAACACTAACATATGCAGAATTAAGAGACTACACAAGTGATAAGCAAAGTTTTTAGGCATTTAACATCAGGATTCATGATTGAAGGTAGAGCCCCAAATTTCTAATTGCTGTGACATACACACTGTAATTATATAGTATTTTCACAGCTTTGCTGCATAGTGGGATTTTTAAAGTGTTAACTTAGCTATGCTGAACTACTTTTTCAAAATATTTTTTTCTGTATATTTTCAGTTAGTGAAGACCACATGAATTCTAATAGTCTTCTTTACTTTGGATGACAGAGTACCAATCTCCAGGCCTCTGAATGAGATCTTCCTGGACCCTCTAGTTTCTTGCCAACAACTGGCTAGTCCTGAATGCTTGAGTAGGCTTCTAGAGAGAAGCAGAGGCAGCTCAGACCAACCTACAGCATTATGAGCTAAATAAATGTTTTTGATTTAAGCCACTACATTTGAGATAGCTTGTTAACCAGAAATAGCTAACTGATATAAAAGGAATTAGCTTAGAGAGAGAGAAGAAAAAGCTATATAGATTGGGATCATACTATTTGCAGTTATTTTGGGCAAAATTAGAGATTAAATCCCTTAGGACCAGCAAATAAAAAGTATATTGCCCAAGTCAAGATGAAGTTCTAAATGTGATGAAAATAATTAGTTGAAGAGAATTTGATGGAAAATAAGTAGTCTTATAATGCTTCTAAATAAGCTTCAATACATTGTAATTTAATTTCTTTAGGGTTGAAAAGACATGCAACCACATTTTAAAAGATAGTATATAATACAAGTTTAAGGTTTTATGTATTGTCTATCATAATAAATACTTTTAATTATTTATTTTATGGAACAAAATATTGAATAACATAGAATTGGATATCATCTCTTCAATTGGAGTATCCTGTGAAATACTATTATACATTATATATACCCCATATATGCATTATATTAAAGTGTCTTATGTGTTGATGATTTACCTGAGTTGTATTTCTTTTTATTTTGTTATATTTTGCATCTAAAATTTTTGTATACATGTAGACTGTTCTTTTCACGGTGTGTGCCATTGACCATCTGTTCTAGAAACAACTGGAGTGTTTGTTTGAAATGCAGATGTTTGGACTTACCCCAGAGCTTCTTAAAGAGTCTTCAAGGATGTGGTTGGAAATTTCCTTCCTTTGTAAATTTTCATACAAATACTAAAGTTCGAGAATCTTTATTATATACTTGGTATTGTGCTAGTGCTAAAAAATGTTTTTAAAATGAATGACAAACAGGAATATATGTGCAAGTTGAAACTCTTAATATGTAAAATTGGTCTATATGATTTACATAGCAATAGTTCATGCCAGAATCTATTTTAATATTTGTTATAGTAAATGAATATTTTTCATGTCAGAAATTAAATACAAATGAATATTTTTTTCTATTTGTATAGAAAATTTTAGAAAGCACTGGCCAATTTTTCTTTAAGAATTTAACATAATTCTGCACAGAAAGGAAAGTATAGTGTAATACCAGATTGCCATTGGAATAATATAAGTTAGTCATCAAGCTGGGTATGGTGTAACTAGCAAAGAAAAATACTTTTTACCTTTCATTTGGCAGAAGTCTCTTCTGTGATACTCAGACTCAAAATAAAAATGAGGAAAGCAGGTCTCAGCTGAATAAGAATTTTGAAGATTGGTGGTAAAGTACCAAAGTTGGTTGTCTGTATGGCAGATGTGTATACAGACTCTGTATAAAATTGAAATTTAAAAAAAAATTAAACTTAAGTTCTTAGCAATTTTTCATAAGTCCATCTTTAGTTTTAAAAAAATAAAAGATAAAGCAGGTTTTTAAGACAGACATCATCATTATGTTAATATCTTGAGGGAGTAATTGAAAACAGCAATAAATAAACTCTGCATCGATGTTGGCTTTCAAAATGTGATGGTGGAGATGATCTAAAGAACATATGAGAAGCATGATTAAAATGTAGTCATGTGTGGTCTGGAAGAAATAAAACACTCAAAAGAGTTTAGTCATTTCTCAAGGATGAGTTCCTGACTTTACAAATATTTCATTAATTCTGTCTCAACATGATTGCAAATTATAGTGTGAATTAAATACTAAGAATCAAGAATGTAAGAATATTACTTATAGCTTAGAAGAATAGCAATATCTTTTTCCACTGCTTCTGTACTCTTGCTTTGTTTATGTATAATTTCTTCTATTATCCATTAAAAAGAGTAAAATTATTCTGTTCTATGCTTTTTATTCAAAAATCAAAGAATTAAAAGGAGAAGTTATTTCCCTGCACTTCTCCAAATCAGCTAAAGACTTTTTTAACTACTTAGAGCTATGGCAACCATAATTTTGGGAACAGATGCATAACTGGAAGAAGGTGGAACGCTGAGGTTACCTTCCTGTTGCTTTGAATATATGTAACTGCACCAAGGAGAATAAGTCCATATGACATCCAAACTAAGCAGAATTTTTTTTTTTTTTGGTCCAGAATATGTCTCTTAGTCATGAAACTCCCATTGAGTGTATGTGTCATCTAGAGTGAGAAGCATGTTTTCCAAGTCTGGTTTTGTAGATTTCTCAGAACTCCTTTTGATCCCTTTAATTTTATTAACTGAGATGGAAACCTCTTGACATCAGAATTTTTGCAAAGTTTATTCCATACCCTAGCTCCTGAAAGCTTTTAAATACCTGGGGGTTGGTCCAGATTGTCACCTAATGAATAAGAAAATCTTCCAAAGTCCCTAGTATTTGAGGCTATTAGTTACCATAAAATCAGAAATGATTATACTATCCCTGTAAAAACAAAGTAAAACCCTAGGTTTATTCTACTATTTTCCCATTATAAATAGAGACTTTCCAATGTCACTAAAGAAATGTTTGCCAAAAATGTTTAATCTGTCATTTCTTTGAACCAGTGTACAGCCAGTTCAAGGTTATAGAAAAACAAATCAAACAACAGTAAAGGCAACCAATCAAAAGAAACCAGAAAATTAGACCAAATATGACTACTATCGCATTCTTTTCAAGAAATTGATGTCTTCAGTAGAGGGCAGAGTTAGAGGAAAGAAACTATAGCATATTAAGAGAGATTTTTAGAGAGAAAACATAAGAAATATAGTCCTTGGCTGACAATAACTTAAACTAGTTATAAGACATAACTCTGGAACAATTAGTAGAACTTATATATTCACTCTGCATATTAGATAATACTAGATAATTATTATTAATTTGATTACATTTGATAAAAGTATGGTTATCTAGGAAGATATCTTAATTTTAAAGATGTATACTGTAATGCTTAAAGATAAACTGTCATGATGAATGTAATTTACTTTAAAACATCTAAGGAAAAGAAAAACTGAGTAGATTAAATTAATTGATGAAGCAAATATACCATAATATTTACTAATTATTAAGTCTCAGTTTTAATTATATGGTTTTATTATACCATCTCTTCTTATTTAAATATTTTGAACATTTTTATAATGAATTTAAAAAGGACATAGTTACATTTCATAATATATTTCATTATTTATAATTTTTTGAATGAGAATGGGTCTTAATTAATCTAAAAAGTATGAGTTTTAAAAGCAAAGAAAACTTAGCTTGAAGAGAGCAACATTCAAGTGAAACCATGGGTGTGGCCTAGTTCACTGACTTTCTCACACTCAAACCAAGTTCAGTCAAGAACATTTCAATCAGATTTAAAATAAGAACAATAATCCTTGTCACCCTCCCATGTCAAGGGGGTGTTAAAATGATGAATGAGCTCCAGGAATAGATTTAGCCTGCTGATATATTTGTAACCCATATGGCTGCATCACCCTTTGACTTTGCTAAGAGAAATAGAAAATAGTTACATTTAGTGTGCCACAAATTAAATTCTGTCAAGTTTGGCTTTTAAAACCACTCTCCAAAATAGGCTGGAAAGAATCCTAAAATCTCATGAAGGGAACTTATGCTACTATGCAATTAGTGGGTGATTTTGTGTAAGGTGAAATGAAACTTCATTAGCATTTTTTTAAAAACCTTATTTTTTCTTTTTTAAAAAAAATGCAGCTTAATTGAGTTATACTTGATATATAAAAACTAAACATATTTAATATGTGTGTGTGTGTGTAATTTGACTAATTTAGACAGGTATACACCTGTGAAATGATCACCACAATCAAGGTAATAAATTTATCGATCCCCTTCAAAAATCTTCTGACATTCTTTTAAAAGAAAATATATGTATTTTTTACTTTAATAGCTCAGGGACTTTTTGGTAGTGCTTTGCACTCTATGTATTCTATTTAAGTACTGAAACAATTATTTAGTATAGGTTTAATATTTTTAGTACTGATCACACCAAATCTATTATATAAGTCAAGAAGTAAAATTTTATAGGACATTATTAGTTGGCTAAATTTTTAATTCCTACACCAAAAAAATGTTTATTAAGTACTTCATATGTGTGACAGTAGCACAGATTAATCTCATACATAGAAATTAGAAATATGACACGCTCTAATTTAGAAGATAATTTTTTTGAGTTGTTCAATTCAGCAAACATTTATTACAAATCTCTTTTTTCCTCCTCTGTGTCAGGTGGCATTTTCACAAGAGCCTGTTCAGGAAAATTCATCTGTTTGCCTTTTGGAATTTATATTTTTAGTTAATCTTAGAAAATCCTTATACTTCTTTCCATTCCAAGAAAAAGATATCCTGGGCATCTATTTCGACTTGTTTCCATGAGCTCAGACTGCATGGGACTGTACATAGGTACAGAGTTTAGAGTAAATCAATGTAGAAATAAAATTCTAAGTACAAATGAACTCAGAAAATAGAGTAAAAATCCAAACAAAATGAAAGAGTAAGAAAGAAAATTTCATTCTGCTAAAAAATGAGGAGTTTTCAACTGCTATCGGGTTAAAACCGATGAATAGAAGACAATACCAGAAGAGAAGAGATTTTTTTGGACATCTGTGGCCTCACTCATGTTCAGGAGGATGCTCTTTAAGGACTAAGGATGCTCAAATGTTAGTGGAACCGTGTGCTCCACCTTAGCTGAGCTGTGAGTTACAGCATAATGGGTACGTTTCTTGTGGTTAGAATTTTCTGAGAGCCACTAACCTGTGAAAAGAGACCCTCAAATGAGGAAACTCACACCTGAGGAATAAAGGTTTATATATCAATCAGAGGGCCAATGGCTTCTGCCCAGGCACATTGGGGCATTAATCGATTCTTAAGACAGGAAGAGAAGCTTTATTGAATGTTAAGCCTCTCAATTGCTACAATTTCAGCACTCACAGTCTTATTTGAAAAACCAAAGTTTTAAAGGCCAAATTGAATGGTGCTCAAAAAAAAAAAAAAAAAAAAAAGCCAGGATCTCTTGGTAGTGTGGCAAATTTTTCCACAATTTCAGAAGAAGAATAATTGTTATAGCATATACAAAATTGATAAACTTTATTTGGGTGGTCTGTATGATATAGTACAAGTAGAAATTTAGTTATTTTATACTGGTTAGATATAGTAGTTTTTAATTACGATATTTTAGATAAAAGTAATTGCTTTGGAAATTCATTAAAGAAATATTTGTTGAACCTATGCTCGCGGATGGAAACATCATAACAGTAAGCCTTCCTAAAACATGATAATATTGGCATTTCATGTATAACAGTGTTTACAATTGCATGTACAACAATTATGAATGCATTCAGATAAAAATAACAGAAATCTTGACTTATAGTGACATGTAGGAAATTTTATGCTCACATTTTTTCATATAGCAATTAAATATGGAAATAGAAGCTCTGATGTTGGTTCTTAGATGCAATTACATCAGCCTAGATATGTCTGCAACTGTTGTGATCTTTCCCTCATGGTGCAAAATAGTTGTACCAGATCTAGGAATTATGCATATTTGAAAACATTTATTCATAAAGATGTATGTACACCTATGTTCATTGCAGCACTATTCACAGTTACCAAAACATGAAACAATAGAAATATCCTCCAACAGATAGTAAGATAAAAAAGATGTGGGACATATATACAATGAAATATTACTCAGTTATATGAAGGATGAAATACTGCCATTTGTGACAACATATGTGGATCTCAAGAATGTCATGCTAAGAGAAATAAATCAGATGGAAAAAGTCAAGGATCATATAATTCCACTCATATGTGGTATATAAAACTGAAAGCAACAAATAAACATGACAAATAAACAAAACCTATAGACACAACATTTTAATGATTACAAAGGGAAAGGGAGGAGGAGGGACCTAGGTAAGGGTAAAGTGGGTCAAATATATGGTTATGGAAGGAGATTTGACTTTGAGTGGTGAACATACAATTCAATATACAGTTGATGTATTACAGAATTATACACTTTAAACCTATATAATTTTATTAACTAATATCATCCCAATAAATTTAATTTTAAAAAAATTATAGAGAAAGAAGGACTGGTGGCTGGCCCCAGCTATATCAGTCTCTTTTATCAGGAAACATCCCTATCAGACTTTTTCTTATTTCTTATTGGCCATATTGAAATATGTGATCACTTATAGCTATGAGAAAAGTGGGGAAATTAAATCTCTGGCACTGGGGAGCAGGGATATCATGATTGGTTTGGATTAATCACAATTCATTGTTAAGGGCTAGATATGTTACTACCTGGAAAATAATCGAGTTTCTAGCATCAAGGAAGGGTAGAGGGAGGGGAGATGTTATTGAGTAGGAAAGTCAGAGTGTGCCACAGTTTGCTTCAAATCTTCTATCTGAACTGTCAGTTTATGCTTATTCAACACAAAATTTTAGGCATGTGTGCCAAGCACTCCTCTACCTAATCTGTTATACAGCTAAAGTCTACACAAAGTTGTAAGTAAATAATATAATATATTTAAAATGTACTGGTTTAGATACTCCAGAGATTTGAAACATAAGAATTTATTTGGACAATTTTGTCTTCATGTTTATATAATCTCTGTCCTATGTAAAGTATCTAAGAACTATAAAACAACCATCAAATTATTATATAAAAACCATTATTTTACAATAAAAAGTACAATGGAAAGTAGTCAAAATATATCTAACATCTACTACTAGTGGTGTTATGACCTTAGACAACTTTTGTTACCTGTCTAGTTGGTTTATCATCAATAAATTGGGTCGCTACAGTCCAAATTAACTCACTGTAAACTCATAATGCTGGTGAAATTAGATATAGAGATTGGCTTAGAAGATTTGATGATCTTATATAACTATGTATTCAAAAAACAAAGACGAATAAATTTTTATTTTCTGGATTAAGTGGAAATTATATGTCTATATGTCTGATATTTACATTGGACTTCTGATTTCAGAACATTTTAAACATAGCTTAATAGGAACAGAACTGAAGAGAAGTGAATACTATATGTGTCAAAATGACCATATATAGTCACATCGTTTTTAAAAAAATGCTGAATGTGTAAATGGTAAATAAGAATAATTATATGATAAATTTATTGAACTTAAAATATATGATAGAATGTAAAATGGTTATAATTTTCAAAAGGTAGATATTTAAAATAATTGCATCTTTAATTTTAATGATTTCCTTGTAGCTGTACTTTCTTGTTTTTGAAAAGAATAACCAATGTAGCTGATTTGGGGAAATTATTTAACCTTCAGTATTTTTATACTTTCTTAACATTCAGAACTTAAAAATGTATTTATAGAAAATATTCTACATTTTTCCAATTAATTAATTATGGATAGGAAATATTTTTGTTGCATTTCTAGATTATTTTTCCATAATCTCTGCCTATCTATCTTCATTGTGTACATATACTAGTTACATTTGAAAAGCCACATATAGTATAGGTTAGTTAAGAATTTTTCTGTAATTTAGCATCATTTTATGATACCAAACAAAAAAAAATAAAAAGAAATAAAGTATAGGGAGTTGAATGAGAAGGTAACTTTAAGATTTAAGAGTAAAAAATGTATGTTCAATTTTGTAAATACAGTCTTTGTGGTTGGTTCAATCAGTGCATTCAAATATATTGCCTGAAAATTTTAAGTTGCACTTAATCAAATTGGCTGTGGAAATAGCCCTTGAGCAAAATTACATGCAGCTTTTAAAATTAAGGCCTTAAAGCTATAGGGTATAACAACTAACCTGCAGAGTCTTTAAAACACATCAGCAAAGTTAGGAAATATTTGGCACCTGGGAATTTTCTTTTGGCATTATTAGGGCTACAGATATAGTCAAAGTATTCATGTCAGAAATGCTTTCAATGAAAATTCCAGATGTTTGACAAATGTGTTGCCTTCTAATCCTCTTTAGACATGAGCTGTGTGTTCATTCTTCCCAACAATTTCTCTTTTTAAAAAATAGGTATCAATAAACACCTCAATCTAATGAATGGTGGATCTAGATAATTTAATTTTGCATAAAGCAAAAATGTTGAACGGTATATGTAAAGCCGATAATTTTGGAAAGAATATTTCCATCTCTTCTTAGTGACATGTTGTAGTAGACATCTCTCATTCTTTTGGCTGCCCAGCAACTATCTTTCAAATAGTTCTACCTTTGAGTATTGGTAAGAGGTATTACTCCCTCCCAATTTGGAAGTGGAAAATGTCTGATACTTGGTTTCCAAGATTCTTGGTAGATAGGGTATAGACCAATGACTAGAGTTCACCAATCTGATTCACCAGCCCTAGACTTTGAATCAGGTGTTAGTGATTCCAGGCATTCTGTTAGGAGTTGAAGAAAGATTAATTAGAAGCAGCAACAAGGGCTGTTTTGCTAAGGCCAACATCCTGAATTTTGTATTTTCAGTATTAGCAATGTAAGTTGCTTTATCTGATTCTCAGAGGTTACTCTGTTGTGTTTTCACTGCAAAGTTCTGCAGAGTAATTTCTATAGTTGTTTTAGGTTGCATAGCCTTGAGAATTGTTCTTCAGTTCTCTCATTACTTGGGGTGGCCAGGAGAATGTGTCTCATCTACCTCTAACTGTAGAAAGCTTAACTGACCAAGTGCCCAGCTTCTATGGTCTGAATTTAACCCGGGCCGTGCTTTGCCCAGGCTGTACCAAGCCATAATTGAACTCAGCAAGAATTCCAGACGGGTGCTCAGTTAGGTGACTGATGGCCTTGCTGCACTTTATTTCCACTGCCCTCAGAAGCTTCCATCCAGTCTTTCTCTGCTCTCTTTCACCAGGCATCAGATTGTTGCAAGGGCTGATGACTCCAAGCTGACCCAGATCCTTCCCAATTTTTATTTCAAGGTGTGTTTCCCCAAATGACACACTTATACTTTTAACTGTATCTTTATGTCTACTTCTTGAAGGCCTGGAACTAACACAGTTATCCTGTGAGCAAACACATAGTTCTTCAATACATTCCTTTTCTGCTTAAATGAGCCAGAGTGGGATTTATTAACTTTCAGAACATTGAATGATACATGTATATTGTAGAACAATTAAAATTGATGTTAATTATATCTAAGCAAAGCTAGAGTTTCCCCTCCCTGAACAATGGTTTTATTTGAATCAAGTATATGATAACATGTGTAACATTTCAGTGAAATAACATTCACTAAAATTATCCAAATTAAGAACTAAAAATGTTTTAAGAGGTTTGGTCTGTTTTAAGTGTAAATACTTTTCTGAAAAGAGTAAGAGAGCACTACTTAAGGGGAGATGTCAAATAATTAAAAGTCTTTTTAAAGGATGCTTCATGATGAAATAATTTTAGATACTGGGTATGTGAATGACATTAAATATTTAAATAGCAGAAGCTAAATAGGACAATAAAGTACAGTATATTTTGTTACTTTTTATTGAGTATTATTTGTAGATAATAAAATGAGCATGCTTTTAAGTGAAAGTTTGAAGGGTTTTGATAAGTGACTACATCTGTGAGACTAGTTATCATGTAAGACCTTTCCATCACATTGGTTAATTCCCTTGAGCCCCTTTCCAACCTATCTTCACTTCCCCAAGGCAGCCTGTAACCTGATGATTTCTATTTCTATTTTATGTAGTCTACTGATCCAAAAATGGACATAAATGGAATCAAATAACATGTCTTCTTTTGTATTTGGCCACTTTAGATCAACAAAGTGTCATCAATAGTCATCCATATTGTTGCATATATCACCAGTTTGAATTCTTATTGCCTAATAGCACACAATTTTAAAAATACATCAATTTTTATTTCAGTTTTCTATTAATAGACATTCAGTTTCCTATTAATAGACAATTTTTAATTCAGTTTTCTATAAACAGACATTTAATTCAGTTTCCTATTAATAGACATTCAGTAGATCATGATTAAAAATGTTTTAAACATTCTTGAACAAGACATGTTTTCATTTTTCTTGGGTAAATACCTAAGAGTGTATCTTATGATAAATGGATTGCTCTGTCTTACGGTAAATGTAAGTTGAATTTCATATTAAAAACTACCAAATTCTTTCCCAAAGTGATTGCATAATATTTTATATGTACCAGTAATATATGAGGACTAGTTGCTCCACATCCATTTTTTCCCCTTTATGCTTTCATTTCCGTCTTCTTTTGGATTTATTAGGTATTTTTTGTTTTCTATCTTCTCATCTATTGTCTTTTTAGCTACCTGCTTTATATTGTTATTTAATGGTTGTCCTAGTAGTTACAACATACATTTCTAGCTTATTACAGTCTATTTTATACCACTCCATGTACCAGGTAAGAATCTTACAAAAGTATAATTACATTTACACCTTTTCCTGTCCTTTGCTAGTATTTCCATATGTGTTACTTCACATGTTATAAACCTTATAATATATAAACATTATGTTTATTTTTTTAAATGCGGGAATGGGGAGCACAGCATAGGGAATTCAGTTAGCATTAATATGTTGGCTAGATGGAAGGCCAGGGGATGTAGGGAGCAATTTGGGGGGGATCAATTTACGAATTATATAGATGTCTAACCAATGTATTATATGCTTGAAACTAATTTAAATAAGTTAATTAAAAAAAAGAAAAGAAAATGAAGTAACTTTTAAAGAATCTAGGAAAAGAATGAAAAACAGTCTTTGGTGTCAACAACCATAGTTACCATTTTCAGAGCTGTACCATTATTCTAGTTTATGTTTGGATGATCTCTATTAACTGTACTTCAAGTTCTCTGCTCCTTATTCTAGGAGATTCCAATTTTTATCTATTGTTGTGTTGCCTTAATCTATAGGCAAAAATGCTTTTCTCTTCTGTTTAATGGAAAATGTCATTGATTCTCTCTTATTTTAAAAAATTAAGGTAAGTTTACAAGTATGTAAATGTATAAATCTAAATTGTTCAATTTGATGAGTTTGACAAATATATACATTCATGTAACCAATGATCCAATTAGAATTTAGAACATTTCCAAATCTTTAGAAATTTGCTTTATGCCTCCATTTAGTGAATTCCTATATGTTACCAGCAACTACTGTATTTGGCTTTCATTTTTTAAAAAATGCTCTTTTTCCTGAATACAGAATTTCAGTATAGCTGGGTTTCCTTCACCTACCCCCAGCACTTTTAAAGCTCTGTTTTCTTCTGACTCTCCTTGGTTTTGATAAGAGGTGAACTATTTTTCATGCTATGTTTCTATAATATGCACAGTAAGTACTATATATATTTTTTATCTCTATTTAAAGATTTTTCTATCATTGGTTTTCACCAGTTTGATTATAATGTGCTGCCCCACATTTCATCCATTCATCCTTTATCTTTTTTTTCTCTGTAGTTTATGTTTGGGTGATCTCTAATGGCTCTTCTTCAGTTTATTGTTCTTCTTATGACCAATCTGCTATTAATTTCATCTGTGAATTTATCTTCAATATTGTCATTTTAATTAAACAATTTTTATTTTTAGAGTTTTAAAATTTCTCCTGAAATTGGCTACCAGTTCACACCTCCCCACATGTTTGATATATTTATAATTGTTATTAGATAGCTCTTTTTGGCTGCTTCTAAAATCAGAATCATTTGTTGGTGTCTTTCAACTTACTGTTTTTTGTATTCTTGGCATGTGTCACATTTTCTTGATTCTTCACTCATCATTTTTGAGTGTATACTAAACATTTTGACATATGCTTACAGAGACTCTTGATTCTGGTGCCTTCTGAACAGTGTTGAAATTTTTCTAGTAGTAATCATATTACTGGTGGATCACTTTCAATGTCTATAAGCTTGGTTGTCTGTTTAATTTGCTCACATCAGTTTTGTCTTCCACACTGGGCATGATCTTATGGCATGATCCTTCTGGAGTGTTAATGAAAAGTCTGAGGTGTTTACCAAGCCTTTCTAATTCATAAGATTTGAATTCAAACTCTATATTCCCTGTCATGAACAAAAGCTAAAATTTCTGCTTATTTCTTTCCATTGTCAAGCTGTTATTTTTCTCCTTCCTCTGTAGAGTCTTTTCTCCAAGTTTCGCACAATTTAGAAGTTAACCAAGGATGCAGGAAAATCTAGGTGCATATTTTGTATTGCTTCCTCTTTGCCTTTTTCCTTTACAAGAGTGTCCCTATCTGAATTCTACCCATTCTTATAGTCCCAAACTTCTTAGATTTCTCAGACCCAAGACTGTTACTTTTTGCTTGAGTTCATGACCCTTTATTAATTTGTGTGTACAAAAATTCCCAAATTTGAAGCCAATTTAAAATGATGCAAGAATAGTTATAGTAATATGTTCTTCCCCTCCTATGTGCCCTTTGGGAGTATTTGAAGATAAGGCAAATAACCCATTATTGGTAGTTAGAAAATGGAATTAACATAAATGGTAGTGTTCAAGTAGAGATATGCCAAAAAAGAGAGTATTCTTTCTACCCACATTTTCTTTCTGATTAAAGATATTAATGTTAACATGTATATTTAATATATTCTGCTTCCATTATCTTCTGGAATTTAATGATACAAAGGGAAAGTTGGAGTGATTCTGGCATTTTCTCCTCAGCTTATTTAATCTTGTCACAGAATACTTGTAGAATGTCCTAGTTATCCTCGACTTTAAAAATTGCTAGTATATATCTATGAATGAGTGTCTTTATATATTTATTTGGAAAGCAGCAAAATTTTTCTATCTGCATGAACATGTTTTGTTTCTTTTAATTCCAAAAATATTTTTGAAGCTGTCAAAAATTATTTTATTTGCATTAATTCCAGTTTCTCTAAAAAATTATACTATAATTCCAAGCTCTGGTATCCAATCTCCACCATCTTCCTCTAAATATTATCTCTATTTTTGTTCTTGCTTTTTGGAAGAATTTTTATTTATCCTACATTTCACCACCTAAATATTATGCTGTTTATTTTGGCAGTTTTTAGCATTTTTTTCTTTTTTAGTGCAAATTTTGATTCTGCCCTTCAGCATTCAATTTCTGATATCATTAATTCCCCTTTGATTATATGTTCAGACCCTATTGTTTCCTTAGGGCTTTTTGTGCCTGTCTTATATAGGTCAAATGTTTTACATTAGTGAGGATTAATAAAATTCACACATAATTAGGAACACATACTATTTGCTAGGTGCTGTATTTTCCACTCTGGGTACAATAGTGAGGGCACAGTCCATTATGAGACAGAGAGACATCAAAGAAACAAAAATAATAACATGATTCTAACCACTAAGGGCAGGCTTACTGAAAGAAATAAATTTAGGGATGCTATAGTGTGAGAAAACAATGTTTAATTATTTACTTCAGAAATTTAAAGATGGGTCATAGAAGAAAATCTATCAAAGTATACCATGATCTTAACAAAATAAAGGCCAAGTGTGTTCAGACCTGTCTAGCAGATCAGGTGGGTGGAGTAACTGAGCAGGTAAAAGCAGGAAGAGAAAAGACAAGAGGAGGGGAGGGGAGCAGATCATGAAGGGCCTTATAGGCCGCTGTAAAGTTTTTTACTTTTACTCTAAGTGATGTGGCAATATTTTGAAAAGAGAAAGTGACACAATCTGATATTGATTTTAGAAGAATCGCTCTGCTCTATTAGAATAAATTTGAGATGGAGTCAGAACAGAAAGATAATCATTGTGATATATTTTTAATATTACTTAAACATTTTACAAATATTTTATATGCTATTTCTCCATCCATTTTAATGAATAAGATTAGTTCAATACTGTTTTCTAATAATTCCCTTTACCAGTTTTGATGTCATGGTTAAGCAGATTATTCCAGATTTAGTGAGTAGGAGCCACTGTAAGTTGGTTCCTATGTCCTTTGGAAATGTTCTTATCACTTCTAAACACTTTAGTCTCTCCTATGTCAAGATGTTCTGGACTTACCTTATGCTTTCCTAAACTAAACACAGCCCTGGAAACAGCAATTTCTCTAAGAAACCCTAATTCTTATTTGTCAAGAATGGTACTTAGAAACCAAGATTTGGGCATTGTGGTGTTTTATATTTTTGAATCTGTTTTTGTAATTTAAATTCTTTCCAAGAAACTTCTTTACCTGATACCTAGATTTTTACATTGATTGGCAAAGTTGTATTTATTTTGCAAGATCCTTTTATTTTTTTAATCTTTATTGTATCTCTATTTCTTAAACAGTGTTAATTTTTCATTTAAGGTAATCGCTGGTGTAAATACCACTTGATCATACTGTGTAATCCTTTTAATGTACTGTTGAATTCAGTTTGCTAATATTTTGTTGAGAATTTTGGCAACTATGTTCATTAGGAATACTGGCCTATAATTCTCTTTCTTTGTCTGGTTTTGTTATCAGGGCAATGCTGGCCTCATAGAATGAGTTTGGAAGTGTTCTTCCCTCTTCAATTTTTTGGAATAGTTTGAGAAGAATAGTTGCTAATTCTTTAAGTGTTTGGTAGAATGCACCTGTGTAGCTGTGTGGTCTTGTTCATAAGGAGTTTTTTTGTTTGTTGGAGTTTTTTGATTATTGGTTCAATGTTATTACTAATAATTTATCTGTTCAGATTTTTTGTTTCTTCCTGGTTTAGTTTTGAAAGGTGTATGTTTCTAAAAATTTATCTAATTCTTCTAAGTTGTCTCTAATATGTTGGCATGTACCTGTTCATAGTATTCTTTAATGATGAGCCTTGCTAGATGAGCCTTGATGGAGGCTTGTCAATTTTATTTATTCTCTCAAAGAAGACACTCTTAGTTTTATTAATCTTTTCTGATGTTTTTCTGTTTTCTATTTCACTTATTTCCACTCTGATCTTTATTATTTTCTTCCTTTGGGTTACTTTGGGTTTTGTTTGTTCCTCTTTTACTAGTTCCTTCAGGTATAAATTTAGATGGTTTATTTTGGATATTTGTTGCTTTTTGAGGTAGGCCTGAATAGCTATAAACTTTCCTCTTATAACTGCTTTTGCCACATCTCATAGATTTTTGTAAGGTTGCATTTTTATTTGTATCAAGATAGTTTTTGATTTCCTGTTTGATTTCCTTTTTGATTCATTGGTTGTTTAGAAGCATGTTGTTTATTGGTGTTTTGTCACTTTTTTTTTTCCTGTAGTTGATTTTTTCTAGGTTCATGCCTCTATGATCAGAAAATACATTTAATATAATTTCAATCATCTTGAATTTATTGAGGCTTGTTTTGTGGCCTAATATGTGATGATTACACAATAAGATATTCCAATGTTGAGTCACTATACTGTACACCTGAAACTGATATAACCAATATAAGAATGTATACCAACTATACTTAAGTAAAATAAATTAAAAAAAAAAAAAGATAATCTCAAATAAACAGATTTGGGTTTTTATCAACTGATTTTTTGTAGGGAATATGTTTTTGTTTTCTATTTCACTAGATTTTGCTTTCAACTTAACTTTTTCAGTTAACTTTGGGTTGATTATATTGCTCTATAATATTCTTGATTAATCGGTATCCCTATAGGTAAAACCAGGCTCAGTGTTTTTTAATGCTTTCCAGGTAATTCCAGTGTGCAACTAAGATTGGGAAACATTAGGAAATGACAATAGCTTACTCACTATCTTGTTTCTTGCTAAACATAATAACAAATTAACAGATGTTTTGTATTTATTATTTTCTGTAATGTATGCTGCAATCTACTGTTCCTTAAAAATACTGCCTAATAATGATCATTTAGGAAAACTCAGAAGTTGTGCATTTCACCTATACTTGTGAAATGAAAGCAATAAGTCCTGGAGAAACAGGTTGAGGACCCAAAGTTTAAACTTAAAATGATCAGGATAAAAGAAAGAAATTAGAAATTCCAACATATAATTAATAAGCTGATAATTATTGCTTTTAGCGAATTCATTTAAATGGCAACAGAGTTCTGCTTCTATGAAGGAAGAATTGTTTTGGCAGTGGGAAGAGGAATCGTTATAAAATTGAGCTCAGATAAATGAGAATTCACCAGCAAATTCATTACAGTCCTGTGCCAAGTTTTCTTTTTCTCCGATTTTTCCAGAATCTTCTCTCACCCAATCTTTCCCTGCCCCCTTCTTATTTATAATTGCAAATTTGTGCCATTTGGAACAGTTTTTGGAGCAATGGAAAAGTGATGTTTGAGAGGTGAAAGGCAATCACAACCTGGCCTGGAATCAATTGATAGAGAGAATTCTTGACAGCACTCCCCAGCTGATTCCCAGCTGTACTTGGGGTGCTCAGCAACGTTCTGAGCAATTTGGGGCCACTCGTGGTAATTGGTTTCAGATGAAACCAGAACAACTCATTTCACACTGTCCTCATCCTACGGCCCAAGGAATTGGAGGACATAATATAACATATTCAAGGCAAAATCCCAGCTTCATGGAAATCCCATCACTTAAATTCTAGTCTGAATTAGATCGGACTGTGTCCTAGTAGTCCCTGTATGGTAAGAAGGATCATTATAATGTTATTTCAGTGGTTAGTTGTGCTCACCCTGCTGCTCTGGCTAAGACTCTTGTATTTCCTTCAAAACATCTTGCTTTACAAATGCTAAATATGTCCCTAATCATGTAATTAAGGAACATGTTAGTGATCACATTTCTAACTTGGAAGAAAAATAGTGGGTGCGGTTTTACCTTGTTCTCACTAAATGCCCCGCTTTAAAATTGAAAACTTCAAATGAAATGAAAATGCTTTTAATAAATATTCTCATTTCTTCTTTCCTTTGATAAAAGGAAATACATATAATTTTAAAATTTCTCAAGCAGAGAAATTGAATCCATACTATTTCTGATTTCACAAACTGTGTTATTTTCAGCTTCAAGTAAAGTATTGAGATGTCCAGTAGCAGTGGTTTAAACAATAAGGACCTATTAGCTAACATAAGAAGTCTGGAAGCAAAGTGTTTCCAGGATTGGTTCAGTAGCTGAAGAATGTTATAAAGGACCCAAGTGTTTTGTATCACAATCCCACTTCCACCTCCCCTATTTTCAGTCTCAGTATATTATGGGTGTCTATATTCATGGTGACAAGATGGTGTCACTAGAGCCAAACATCACATCTTCAGAGGATACTATTAGTGGTGTTCTGGCCAATGTTTAATGACCCAGTCTCTGGAAAACAAAAAGAAACAAAAAACATGCTAATTTGCAGCTTTTGATGATTTCCATGTTGTAAATTTCCCAACCATGACCAATTTCACGTTCTAAGATGATGTCACTGAATACAGCAGTGGGAAGAGATGCCCACAGTCATGAATCAACATATGCTGGCTCCAACATACCACCAGATACCATCCAAAGTCAGGAAGAATGAAAGAATTTTTTTTTAATCTAGAGAAGAAAAGCTTTCTCAGATGTTCTTAAACTGCTTTACATCTCATTGGTCTGGCTTACATCTAGTGTCTACTCATTGGAATAATTATGGTTGCTTTAGAAGACTAATCACACTCCTTGAGGCAGAGTGAACCTCTTTAAGCTTATAGAAGAGTAAATACCTGCAAAATATTGGAGCAGCTTAGCAACTAGTAAGGGGATAAGAATGCTTGTTTCATGGGCATTATTTAATAGTGTCTATCAAAGGGGTAAAACCAGACATTAACTATGCTCTATGCACAAATACACATGAGAAAGAATATAGAAATGTAAACGTACATATCTTTTATTCTACTTCCAGCATCTTTTTTATGAGTCTACCATAAAAACACACACACACACACATCATTTGGATGTGTCACTTTTTGTTTGGGCAACTCCTGGAGCATAGACATGATGAAACATCAAAGTGGAAGAAGATTATGAGCTGAGTTGGCTCGACAGCTCTCAGAGAGCACTTCAAACAGTGTGAATGGTTGAGGACAGCTAAAATTCCCGAAGAAAAATACCATCTCTCGTATGAAACATGACCCTGAACAATGTTAATATATTTTTTAACTTGAACACTATTATCTGCTCTTCTACAGTACCTTTCTAAAGCATGCTTATTATGTCTAGCAATGGAGATGGTTCCTTTTTATTTTAAAGAATGAAGTCTTCCCCAGGGAGATGTGCATAGCTGAGTTAACGATAGTAGCTAGGGATGATTAAGAAGGACTTGGGCCGAGAAAAATAAATACTGCGTTTTCTTGAGGTCAGAAGAAAAGAGGCATGTTTGTCTCTCTTGATTAATGGATAGTAATTCAGCTTTTCTTTTTCATTGAACTATTTTCTGGTTTCTTGTATTTTTTAAAGAAAGAAGATATCAGCTCTTTTTTTTTTTTAACGTTTATTCTTGTCATTCATTCTTTATGCTTTTCTGTTCTGAGTACTTTATCCCCAAACACACACTTACCATGGTATCTACGAATCTACATTTCTTCCTCTTTAAAGAGAAGCTACATTTTAGATACGTTTTTTACTCCATCTGCCATTGCTGTTATTTTACTAATTGATAATGAAAGGTGACATGAGCAGTTTAAAATGCTATGCCCATTGCAATGAGGGGTTAGTAACCCTGCTGCATCACACTCTAAACTCTCAGGTCAAGATTTGGGCTACCTTCTTAAACTGATGAGTTAATTTTCTAAAATGGGGCAATGCATTATCTAACATAGGAAGAACTCTGTGAATGATGCCACTGTAATGGTAATGAGTTATCTGTTGCCATGTAAGTTAGTTGTATTTCTTTAAATGGTTTAACTTATGTTATAACTAGCAGTTCAACATTAACATCTGTTATAGCTATGCAGAGGCTTTTTTATTCTCTTTCTTTTATTTTGGAAGAGGAATGGTAATTGATTTGCTCTGTGTTGGTGGAGAACTACTCAAAGCAAAGCAGACTTAGATTCAAAAAAAGAGGTGCTGGGGAGATGTAACCCTTTGAGGTTGATAAACACTCCAAAAAGGGGTGAATTTTCAATCTTGGAAATATTTATAAAAGAATGAAGTTATATTTTCTCTCAATATTTTAGCAAGTCTTTGTTTAATTAAAGCCCAGAGGGTGACCCAAAAGAAATCTGGTATATTCTTTCAGGTTTGAATCCGGTCAGTGATATAAATTTAGTTTTGGCTCCAAAGCAAATTTACAAAGTCATCTCATTTTGGATTCTGGTAGATATACCCCTTCCCTAGGATCTAAGAAAATAAGCTGTTCCTTCTCCAGAGGCACTTTTTGAATATTTCAATGTTCTTCCCACCATCTGATGCCAGATAGCCATCTTGAAATATGTAATATTTTTGAGCTGACCGGTTGCTTGAACATTCCATGGACACATCTATTAAGAAACGATCTAGTTTTTATACTTCAAATGGAGATAATGATGTCATTTTCCTGATATCAACTGTTAAAGGCATAGATTTAAAAAATGTTTCATGTATGTATAATCACTCTTCCTTTGTACCTCTGTAACAGTACTGTTGCATTTCTTGTTTCATTACTTTTCTATACAGAAATCTCAACTTTGAAAAAGTTTTAAGTTGGTTCTCCATGATATCAAAATGCATTTTAATGAAATGCAGATAATTTAGTTATTTCATTATTGGTTAATGTAATTTAAAATTTTTAATTTGCTATATAATTTGTTCCTATAGCAACACAGGTAATGTCACAAATCAGCAAATTACTCAGAAACAAAATGTAATTTACAATTAATCTCTTTTAAGCACCAACATTTCTCTTTCTCTTTTAGAAAAGCTTCATTGGTTATCACAGATTCCTGATTAATCAAAAATTTTTAAAAAATTCATTTTTACCTTATGCATACCTTATGGTTTAAAAATTAAGATTTTATTCTAGAATAATTTTAGATTTATAGAAAAGCTACAAAGATAGTACAGAGAATTTTTATTTCTTCTATTTTTAATATCTTAGTATTATACAGTTATCACAATTAATGAATCAGTATTGACATCTGATGTCTATACTTTATTGTAATTTCCTTGGTTTGTACACAGTGTCCTTTTCCTGTTTCGTTTCTCAACTAGGACATCACGTTACAATTAGGAGTCATGTCTCCTTAAACTCCTCTTGGCAGTTTCTTGAACTTCACTTGGTTTTGATTACCTTACCAGTCTTAAGGAGTTCTGGTTAGATATTTGGTAGACTATCCCTCAGTTGTGTTGAGCTGATGTTTTTCTCATGATTAGACTGGCATTATAGGTTTTGGGGAATAGACCAAGTGCATTTTTATATGCAAGTATTTTACTTTGTCTTCCCATTTTCACAACGTGGATGTTGTTTATGTTAGTGAAAGTACAGGTGAAAGGTGTCCTGGAAACAGGGACATTAACTGCATTGTTTACCATAAAGTTTTAAGTAGATCATATAATAAAGTTAAATTTTCCAAAGCAAGGAAATTCATAGCTTCAGTAAAATTTTGCTTCCTTCTGGAAGAAGTCATGTGGCTATTATGAATTTCCAGTGGTGATTTCCTGACTTTTCAGTCATTAATATCCAGGACTAGGAAAAAATATCCCAGATGCTCAAGAGGCTCTGTAGTGTAGAACAGTAGTTTTCTAACTTGTTAGCCATTAAAATCTGTTCAAGACAAATTTTGCATGGCCACATAAACAAACAAATAAAAGCAGACTGGTCTGAGTGAAGTAGGTCCCCAGGGGGACATACTTAGAGTATAACTGCATACCCACTAGTTTAGTAGATTGGTTGAATGAACAGGGAACATTTGCATTAGTCTTCAATGATAAGTGAAGTGTCTAGTATTGCAAATCTATGGCACATAGATGCTCAAGAAATATCAGATGCCTTCTTCTCAAACTACAATTTAGTAAATGCATATTTACTCTGCCATTTGATATGTGTGTGTGTGTGTGTGTGTGTGTGTGTGTGTGTGTGTGTACAGTGTATGGCCCCCAAAATACACATAATGGTGAGATGAGATATTTAATAATTTTATATTGTGAAATTGAGAAAAATTACTGTGTTAGTATCTAAACTGGGAATAGCCCAACAAAATTATATAAAATATTTCCTAACATCTAAAATATACTGCATTTTAAAATATTTTTTTAAACGTAAATATTCTGTTGGTTAGAGGTTTTAAAAACAACTGTTCCCATATATCATATTGCACTGAAAATATTGGTATTATGGAGTGTCTTGTCAGTCATGCTAATTGAATATTAAATTTGTGTTTTCTAATATTAAAAAGAGGAGAAAATTTTTGAAATAAAAATAATTTGTCTTTGGTATTTTGACATAATTATATAAATGATAAATTTTTGAAATTTAAAAGGTCTTAATTATATTTGATCATGAGAGTGACTTTTTAATGTGCTCCATTATTTTATATTATTATTTTAGTAAGTAATTGCAGTTTTACAAGGTATTACGTTAACAATAATATTGTAACTGATTTAAAAATATTTTTATACTCATTTAAGATAGGGAGTGAAAACAATTGCTTTTCCAGTTTTGCAGATGGAAAAGGCAAAGCAAAGAGTAATTGGGATTGGGTAGCTTCTGTGGATTGTGGAGGGTCTCAGTGGAGCAACTGAGTGTCCTAAATCTCAGGTCAATAATTATTCCATTGAAGATTATAGTTAGTTTTAATATGGTTATTCTATTTATAGTTTTAAATTTGCTTCTTCTTTTTTTATGTGTTCAGCTATTCTTTTTCTTCACTTGAACATTCTGAGTGGTTTAAATCAGATAAAAATCTATATCTGATATCTTTGGTTTTGAAGTGGCAAATTTTTAAGTATGCAAAAATGACAGAGTAATATGATGCACTGTTATGTGTTCAATTGAAGTTCAGGGTCACTGACATATTGGTCAGTACTTTACTCTTTGTGACTTTGTGCTATTATTTTTCTGCTGAATTTACCCTAAAGTCCTGGCTAGTATATTGCTATGTCAGTCTTAGTTCATGGAAACCAGGTGAGAGGCAGTAGATAAATTATAGTTAATCCACAACCACCACAAATAACAATCACTAATATCATCTTCATTTATGAACATCAGAAATGCTATATACTTTGTTTTATTTCTGAAGCCTTAATGTATTGACAGTTTATTTGCTTGCACTTAGCCTATACAAGATTCCTAGAACACTTACAGATGATTGACCTACCTGGAAAGACAGAAATCATGGTCATATCAATCATCTTATCTTTACATTAATTTAATTAGTGAAAGCTCATGCACAGAATTGACATTACGAGACTTTCTGGGTTCCTAGAAGTCATGCAAAATGGAATTCATATTGGATTAGCAGATCCTGCCTTCTTAATGGGAGCCAAGAAGCAGATTCCATCTCTTCTTACGTTGTATTTAATGAGCCACAACACTTTTAAATGGGGAGTTACTCAATTTGTCTGGCTTTTTTCTCTTTTAATAAAGCAAAGCCATCCCTATTCCTTTGCTTTATCATTATTTAATTTGATGGTAATCAATTACAGTCTATATTTTGAGAAGACAACAATGTTCAAGGCTAATTTTTATTGACTTCTATCTGTAAGTACTTCCCACCACCTCTGAATTTTTATTATTTTGCATTTTTATCTGCTGCATTTCTCTCCTTTTGTCTTGTGGGATAGTTACCTGTGTGTGCTTGTTTTATCTTTCTTACCTAAGAGCATATTTTGGCAAAGTAGCAGGAGCCATGATTCACTTTTTACTACCCTCACTCCTAGTCTAATGCTCAGCATAATGCAGGGAGTCCTTGAACCTTATTGAAGTTAATTTTTAGCCTACTACAGAATGACATTCCAGGAAAATTCAACTTTTGTGTAATATCTCTGTTGAATGTTTTATATTACTTAAATGCTACCAAAATTACTCAACTCAGAAAAGGGTATGCACAGAGTAAACACCTCTGTGTTGGGGTGTCTTTTGTTTTTAGTGTGTATTGTAATTTTTTTTCTCTCTGTAGGATTTTGGAAAGACAAAAGTGGCTTCCAGGTATTTTCAATGGAGAGATTTCTGTAGCTTTCTGAATATTTACAAAGCCATTTTCTACTTAAATTTAGTCTGCTTCACTTGTCATTGTTTTATGTTGTTTTCTTCAGCTTTTTAATAGTCTATAAGTTTACTAACTGCATGATGTTTAAGGTGTTTAGATGCCATTTGGAGGCTTCATAAAAGGAGGTCACTTAGAGTTCAGAAATGTTTATTAAAAAGAAAAAAAAAGTCTTAAGAAATTTCTCCTTGGGGTTAGCAGTGTAGAACCTCGCCATTGTTTGCACTCTAGGTACAATATGCCATGCTGATTATCTGTTGTGAATCAGGCTAAAAGCAAATTGAAAAACTGAGGCAAAGTAAGTAGTGTCATATTTAAGGGACTAGATTAATCCTTACAGCCTGAGACATTTTTTTAAGTAAATATATATAGATTCCTGGTCATTTTAAAGCAGTACACTTACTGTGTGGGCAAAAGAAATTTAAAGAAAAGAACAATAACAGAATTTTCCATTGCTCTGCCTGAATTTATTGCTCATAATTGTGAAACATACACCCCAAGCTATAAAGTTATGAAGGAGGAGCTTCTGAGTCATTATCCCCTTTCTTGTATGGCCTAGAAGGAAGTAGAATTTAAGATGGTCAGTTATGTATCTAAACATACTACTTTAAATATAGCCAGGCAGAGAATCCATTGAGAGAAAAAGAGAGGAGATGGAAATGACCAATAACTGGCTTCTGGCTGGATAAAACATTTACACATAACTTCTGGCTTCCCCTCAAGTTGAGCTTTTGCGGGGGATTTATAGGTCAGATAGCTCAGCAGTTTCAGCCTGTTGCCCACTGTACCTTAACAAAGCTTGTGCGTGTTTGTACAGCTGGACTGGTAGCTGTGGGAGTCCCAAGAATCCCATAAGGCCTCGTCCTTTTACCTCCCCTTCGCCATTTACCAGCACACAAATACATACAGAATGAAACTGTCTGACTAGCAGGTTAAAGGCCCACAATTCAAGCCCTGTTTATTTTCTTTCCTTGATTTCCTGCTGCTACAGTGAGTAAATGGTATTTTTCCCCCTTGCTTTTTTTTTTTTTTTAAACCTGTTTGTCTATCAATGTCTGGTAGGAAATGAAAGAAATACTAACATTTTAACATAGTTTATGGCACTCATGCTTTGGTGTACTATTCTGAATCAATTCTCTCTCTCTCTCTCTCTCTCTCTCTCTCTCTCTCTCTCTCTCCTGCCCCTCCCCCAATCTCCTTTCTTTCAGGGTCTTTCCACTCTCATCTTTTTCTCATATTTTGGGAAGGGGTAGGAGAAAAAGAATTATTTATCCAAAGGAAGGGGAAAAAAAAACATCCCTAAACTTCAAGTGTAACTTCACTAGGAGGAAGGGTGTTATTTTAATTACTGTTGAACCCATTCTGTAGGGAGGCCTGTAAATGCTTGATGCAGCTAAGAGAGTGGCAGTTAATATGTCTTTTGAATCAGTGCCACAAACTACAAAGACTGCCATCTGGGGAGGTATTACATTGTAAGAAAAAATAGTTGAGACTTTTCTTTAAATGAGCTTGTAAATTCCAGTCAATCTTAGGTTCATTTCACTTTTTTTCCTCCAAAAAAATCCTTCCATATGAAATATTTAAAATCATATTAATTAACCAGAAAAGGAACAAAGATTCTGAATTTCAGTGACTATTCCAATAGAGCTTTGATCTGTATGTTTACATATTTGTTTACTGTTATCGCCAACATTAATTTCATTAAACTCCTTGAATTGGAAAAGAATCAAATTGATGAAGAAAAGTTTTTACATATTCAGTATACTTAAATTGTTTCTTTATACCAAAAGACAAGTTTTAATTAGAAAGAAAAAATAGTCTATTAGTTAATTCTGGATATTTTTAATAAGTAGTCACCATCTTCTGTGTAGGTGTTTTGTAAGATAATGTAGGAATGAAGGATTATTGGAGTTAGATGAAACTAGTTGGCATTCAAGTATCACATTTTAATTAGCACATTATTTTAAGACCAGGAATGAAATAATTTGAACCTCAGCTTCTGTTTCTGGGTCATGGGAAAAATGGTACTTCCTTGATAATTTCACAGGGTTGCTGAAAGACTCAAATGATATGATGGCTGTCAAAGTATTTTTTACATGGAGAAATTTTATGTAAATCTAAGTTGTATTTTTTTTCAAAATTTTAAATTATTCTTGATATTTGAACATTTCATTTTCTTCCTAAGAGGATTTTTTTATTGCAAATTTATAGTTGCTGGAAGGTATAAATTCTAAATTTTAAAGCCAACCTAAATCAGACATAAGAATCAATTTTCGTAAAAATTGTGTTTGCAAATTATAGAGGTACCTAAAATATAATTAAAAGAAAAAAAATAATTATTTAGTGGTTGATCCAACTGGTCTAATTATAAACATTCAGAAAAGTACCATAAACTTTTTTCAAAACAATCCAGGATGCTTAAACTTCACACTCTATTGACATTTTAAATTACTTAGCAGGAAACTCTCTGATATTTATCCTTCCGTTGGCTAAAGTTCCTCAGTTCAAAGCCCCCTATGGAATTGCAAACTTATAGGCACTGATTTAGTAAGGTATACACACACATAGCTTCACAAGAAATAGGCTTTGAATAGGATTGGACTTCATATAACACCTTTGCCATTAAGGATTATTAGAAATATTTTTAAAACATCTATATATTGCATTGAAAAGAAATTTATAATATTCTGAGGGGATAACTAGTTAAACAATTTTTCACTCAGGGATTATTCTTCATTAAGTATTTGAATTACCATGTGAAACATATTTTTCAGTTTCCTTCTCTCATCTCTTTCCCAATTCCATCTCCATATAAGCCCACTCTATGGTAGGCTACATTTAAGAAGGAAGTATCTCTAGAACAGTGTTTATGTCCATGTCCACATCTGTATCCATGTCCATGTCCATCCTTCATCTAAAAAGAATAGGAGGTCTTTCAGAATGTTTACTCTCATTATTTAGATTCTATTATAATAGTTATATTTTCTTCAGTTGATAGTTTTTGCACCAAAGTACCTATTTTATCCTAGCATTATTAAAATTGTCCTTTAATTTAAAAAGTCTCATAAAAAAAGTTAAGTCTATTTTATCTGCTTTTAAAATTTATTTGCACTTATATTTATTCCTTCTTCCATTTTATCTTCTCTGCCTTATATCTTTTTGATCCTTGCAGTGTCTTTATTTGAAAAAAAAGAAAGCATTTAGATTCCTATGTGAGAGATTAACTTAGGGCTTTATATTTCTTGCTCTGAAATAATTCTTTGGGCTGAATCCTTGTGACAATAAGTATGGCCACCCTGTACAACTGTATTGCTTTTCTTAAGGCACTTACATGGTGGAACAGTTAGTGAATACCAGAAGCATCTGTACAGTTGCTAACATTTCCATGTAGCTGACTTTGTTAACAGTATTGTCTACTTTTCATGAGTGCCCAGCATACATACACTTGCTCTTCAGATGTCCTCTTACTTTAATCGTTTATTATTATTATTATTATTATTATTATTATTATTATTATTATTTTAAAGGTTCCAAAACATCCTTGAACAATCTGCTTAATAAGAGGAGGTGACTGAAACTTATTTATAGGGAATTTCTAGGTTCAGACCAGCAGCTGAGTATGTTTTTTGAGTGTCTTGGTTAAGGAAGTGTTTATATTCAAAATCTTTAATGAGTTTCTTAACTTAGGCAGGAGAAGAAGATGCAATCAAGATGTGTTTCCCTTGTGAAAAGTGGGAGATTGTTGAAGAGTATTAAAAGTTGAACAGCTGGCCGCTGTTTATGAAAACAGCCAGGCTCTTATCCATAAGACAGGAAAGAGAGTCAAAAGCCAAAGTCTCCTTTTTTCAAGATACAGCTGGAAGACTTTCAGAGTTCAGGGAAATTTTTAAACCTAGAGTAGATAGATGTACCTTCCCTCCCTCACAGACATAGAAAAAAGAAGAATAAGAAAATGTCTTGAGAATAAAAATATCAATTCTACAATTTAGTTTCTATCAAACACATGTATTAATTTGGGTAAAATGTTTTGTTATTTTTTGCTAGAAATAAGAATAGGTGAGTAATGTGGCCACTCTATGAAAATAAGAGGAAAGTCATTTCATTTAGGCAAAATGAAGAAAAAAGTGTAAAACCAGTAGTATGGCTAAGGATTAGTTTTAATTCCCTTTATGGTGCGGTCATTGACTAAAACAAATTAATGACCTTAGTTAGAAAGAATTAATTTTTTTTAAGTATAACAAGCAACTTTCTAAGTCAATTATTTGGAATCCTGGTAACCTATCTGCTGAATAGTAAATTCAATGAGTTTTAGGGACAAGGGTAGTTATTCAGTAAAGGAGCTCTCTATAGGAATATAAAGAAGTAAACTCAATACTTTATTTCTGCATTGTTCTATTGATTAGTTTAATTTCATTTCTTCATGTAATAAATATTTACTTTTGGAGAAAGATTTCATCTGTCTCAAACAAGAGTAATATTCAGAGTTAGACGCTAAATAACCAAGGGAAGAAATCTAGGTTAAAATACAATTTCATCCTATATATATAAACTTTCCTTTACTTGGCAGTTGTATTTTGGAAGTATCAAAATGACCCTATTTTAATAGATGACATGAGTCTTGCAAAGAAATGCCAGTCTTGCAAAAATACCTTGTTTCTTAACAGACAAATATAAATTTGTTCAGAGTCTTTCCTATGCATAATATCTGTAAATGCTTCATTTGATACTTTTCTTTCTCTTTAGAATGGTACTAAGTTCTAATAAAATAATTGATCATTATTTGGGCAAAATAATTTGAACCTTATGCATGAAAAATTAATATATATTTATAAATTTTACAACAAAAATAAAACATAAATTTAGTTCACTCATTTTTTTGCATCTAGGATTATGAATAAATCAGATTAATTTAGTTGTTTTATTTTATGCTCATCCTAAGCTATTTGTAAAATACCCAGTAGGATTTGTCATTTTATTTAAAAACAAAGAATGTAGTTTATTTCTTTTTTGGGAAAAACGATTTCCAAGCCTCATTATTAGAAATCTCCTAGGAAGGTGACTAATAAAGCTAAAGATTTAGAATTTTCTTTGTTTAAAAACAAAACAAACAAAAAAACTTTTTATGTAACCATTCATTTTTGTATGCTGCAAAGCATTTATTATTCTTCTTCTGTTATCATTCTCCTTATTATAATAAGCATTCTTTTTATAGAAATTAACATGCAATGAATCTTGGTTTTCTAATGCTTACTATACTTTTAGATACAAAATAAATGCTTTTAGTTGAGCCAATTCAACAGAAGCCTGGACTTAGTGCTAGGATAGGTAGAATTCTAGTGAGAGTGAGAGTAGAAGAACTCTAATGTGAGAGAAAGCAACTCAGCAGCTTCAGGAGAGCAAGGGAAGGACTAGTGATTGGGGGCTGTTCTGTGAGTTGGATCATCTTAGAAGGGATCATGCAAGTGCCAAGAAGCCAAATGCAGCTCACAGCAATGGATTATAAGATGCACATGCTTGACTCTATCCTTTTAGTCAATAGAATAAGTGTGTTACCACCACAGCACACATCAAGGAATTCCATTATTCTGTCTTTTCTTCTTGCCTTACCTACCCTCCCTGGGCCATCCTCAAGGTAAATGGGCTTTCTGATACCCTAATTGTCTAACTATGTTCTGAGCCACTAACATTGTCAAAAGCCAGTGAAGAAGTGGCACCAGCATTCAACAGAATCCAATTTTACTATGTAGACATAATGTATACCTTTCTCCCATAACATGGATTTTTGATGGAGATATTTGCTAAAATGAACAGTAAGGAGCTTTCAAGACTGCAAATGATATATTTCTTTAATCCTCACATATTCTGTGTAGGTTAGGTAGGCATTTGAGAAGTATTTTGAAGAGGAAATATATAATATGGATGTTGAGTAACTGGCAGTGATAGAGAATAGCACTGACTGAAATTTCTCAAACAAAAGGCAGTTACCAAAAGACATGTTGTATCTCACTGCTGTATAATGACAGGTAGAAAACAAATTGATGTAAGTCCACATTAGTATGATATCAACAAAACCAAAGCCTGCTGATTTTTATCAAAACCATTAATTGATTAAAAATGTAACTTACATACATATCAATCCACAAAGTAGATGACATATATTTAGAATTTGTTAAAAAAATTTTAATTATGATTCTTTCTTTAGTTACTAGGAGTACATTTAATGAATTTGAATGTACTTTAGTTAACTCTTTCAATAAAAAATGTTACTTCTAAATATATTTTTGACAAATCACTCTTTGCTTTACTTTTTAAAGAATTCTATGTTGGAATTAATGATATCTTTAATCCATTAGACTAGACATAACAGAGCAACTACTTTTTACCTAATTTTATTGGTAGACGTCATTCATAGGCTTTACCATTTTGTCCCTCCTTCTGTCTCAAACCTGTGTTGCTGATATTATGTACTGGTATATGATTTTGGGTTTTATAGTCTTAAGAACAATACCTCTGTTTAACTCCAGCTGAATAATTTGGGACAGCACTCAATAGCCATTTGGGCAAGATTGATTTCAACATGGCACTGCAGAGAGTTCTACCCTGTAGTAGAAAGTGTTGTTTTTGGAACAATGTTAGACACCCTTTACTATTTTACTGTCTCCTGACAGAAATTAATAGTGAAGGTCTTAGAGAGTAATTTATCAACAACCCTTGGAATTTGAACTTTTACAAACTATGTATCCTCAGTGCAGGGAATATGTTGCCTGGGATTTTGTATCAAAATGTCAGTCGAAGGCAGATTCTGACCAGCACAAGTTTTTCAGAGTAACTGATCTGGGTGACTTGGACTTTGGTTAGACTCCTTGAGGCCTAGTCTTGAAAGAAGCTGAAAGGACCTGCAGCAGGGCTCTGAGTGATTCTACAAGATATGTAAACACAGATGCAGCAGGCAGAGGCAAGCAGCTCAGCAAAGAGCCTGGGCCAGAATCAGAGCTGTTAGCACATTGTGGAGCAAAGTGCCCATGTGGGCCTCAGAAAATAAACAGAATGTTGTATGCAGATGTTTTTAAAAGAAAGCTTCAAAGTAGGCTTAACATTTTATAAAAGATCATGAAAATGGGAAGGATTATATATGTTCTACTTATATCTTTTTCAAAACATATAAGTTTATATTACGTTTACTGTGTATTTAAAGGTATGTATGTGCTCCTTTACTGTAAAGTATTAATTTAAAAATAATGTACTTTCAGCTTCTATTAAGGATTGACAGGGCTTTAATATTTATTTACCAAAAAGATATTTTAAAAGGATATTAAAAATGTGCTACACCAATGCAAGATGCTAATGATAGGGGAAACTTGGGAAGGGGTCATGTATGGAAAGTCTGTGGACTTTCTACTTAATTTTTCTGTAAAATTAAAACTGCTCTAAAAAACAAAGTATATGATTTTTTAAATATTTTAAGGATATTAAAAACAATACTAAAAATAATTCATGATGAGATAAAATTATTTCTCTTTCTCACTATTAACATAAAGTTGAGATTAGAAGTGCTTTGAATGTGTTCATAATAGAAAGAGATGAATACTATGTGACTTGTATGTATAAATGCTTTCTTAAGAAAATGGATGAGACCAAAGTGTATATAAAACATGTATTTTTAAGAAATAAAAATTTTTCAGTTGCATTTTTATCTAGAAAAAGGCAAACAGAATTAGTATTATATACTTACATGTATATATCTGTTCTCTGTGTGATGAGAATAGAGTTTTGTAGCAGTATTTTTCAGTGATAGATAAATGAAATCCTTTTTCTTAAAAAGTTTTGAAAATAATAAAGATTTAACTACAAGAGTTGATTTAAAAACCCTCCTATGTAGCAATCTTAAAAGGTATTAATGTATTCAAATCAACCCTCTTGTGTTTTGGTATGAGTATGGATAATATGTATTTTCCAAAATGTAGTCCTAGAGAGAGAAAGAATGAGGGAAAATAAACAAACTGAAGTGTGATATTCTAGTGGAAACTATTAAAGGGCATTTTCCAGTAGCAAGCTCTATTTCTAGCCATTTATCTTGTACTACTTCCTTTCTTTAAATGTGACTTCTGATTTTTCTTTGTCAGAAATAATAGCAAGTTGAGTAGAAGGGACTGAAGTTAAAAAAAAAAAAGTCTAAAGTCTTGACAAAGAAAAATATTCTTTCTAATTCTGTCATGCGATTTCCAGGATAAGAATTTATGGAGGCCTGAAGTTCCTGGCACTACCTGACATACTGGCATTATTTGATCTTTCTAACCACAGCACCCCAAAGCTGAAAAGAATCAGTCAGGTAGAATTCACATTTATTTTTTTCCTTCAATGAAATTCATTGTATAGTAGCATATGTTTAAGGGAACGTGTGAGTTTTATTGCAGGTCAGAAAGGCTGCAGTTCTAATCTGTGATTCACAAAGAAAACAGAGCAGACAAAGGCCGGTGCAAGACCGCTGGATTGGAAGTTGGAAGGTTGCAGTATGTAAACCATATTCCAGTCTAATATGTGTGCAACAATAGGGTAATAAAAATGAAAACACTCCATGTGGATAGAAGACAGTCTTCATTTTATGGCCCTTAATGCTTTATTTAAAAATTGGTCGGATTCTTGCAAGGCCAGAATGATTCTGAGTATGGTGCTTTGTGAAGTGCATAAACCATTTGCGAACTCAAGGGGAATATTAACTATTTTTTACTTGCCAAGAAGTTAATCATTCAACCACAGACCCTTATTCAATGTGATTTATTGAACACCTGCCACATTAGAAGAGTCATAATGAGTCAGGTGGTGAACTGAAGTGGCAACGCTCTGCCCTCAAGATGCTTATAATCAGAATAAAGTAAAAAGGATGGCAACTGAAATTTACGAAGACCTCCTAGTTTACAGCATTTCACATACATCTTCAAAGGGTGGCTGAAGCACAATAACTACATTCAACACCACCAACAACAACAACACAACCCAGACATACATACATGATCAGTTTTAAGTGTTTGTGTGCACATGAGTGAGGGTGTAAACATGCAGAAGGCGCAATGGTCTTTAATCTGAAATAGCTTCAAGGAAGAGCTGAGCTTGAAACAGATTTCTGAAGGAAAAGGAATGGTAGGAAATAAGAAAGAGGCTTTATAATTAGGGGATAGAATTCTGAATGATGTGACTGGAAAATAAATACTGTGTCAAATTGTAGTAATCAAGTAATTAGCTGTTAGCTTCCCAATTCAAAGTACTAACTTGATTTTAAAACTAATTGGAAACAGTCAGAAGGCTTCAAGCAGGGGAGTGATGTAAGCAAAAATTCACTTAAAGAGGTCTCTTCCGTCTTCTCTTTGTAGGACAAATGATTAAGAAGCATGAGTCAGGCTAGTCTCAATGGTTTAAAGCATGAGAAGAAAACTAATCCTTCTAATAACATTGGAAAGTTCCGGAACAGTCAGAAGAGGTAGGTTTAGCTTTAGTTGACCTTACCCATTCTGTACCTGTTGATTCACCAAGAAATTTAGAAGTACAGCAAAAGGTAGTTATGAAGATTGCTGAAATAATTTTAAAACATATGGAACGTAGTAGGTACTCAAATTACCAAGTTTAACCTGAATCTAAAGTGTAAATCTAATTATAAGAATTATAATAATAGATCAATATGTAACCTCAAAAATAGTTTTTAATAAATAAATTTTTTTATAATAAGGTTATCCAGAGAAAATTTACTTTCAGCAAAAGTTATACATCTGGAGTACCATCTCGCATTCAGAAAAAAAGGTATTCCTTTCTTATATCATGCCATTTTTGCCAATTTAGAATGGCTCTTAGTAAATCTGAAGGATATTTTTTAACATTATTTTTAGAGTAACTTTATTGCTGAGAAAATCCCCAAGATTGTGAACAGAATCATTTTGAACAGTATTGTGTTTCTCTTCAATCAGTCAAATGGAAATTTTAATGAAATCTCAGTCTATTAGTCTAATTTATCTTACCTTATCAAATAGACTCTCAAGGAAGTACCAATCATTTATTTTTACAGTTGAGTATGGAAAACAAACAAAAACAAGATTTAATAAAACCCTGAATTGAGTGTTTCTGATGTATAACATTGTTTTAACTAGCTTTAATCTTATAGTTCTTTCGGCATGAGAATTTGAGTACTTTTGAGTATTTATTTTTTGTTTGTAATGTATAAATAAGCAAGGAGAGGTTTTTGTTTGGTCATTCCTTTGGGCTACCAACTTTAGTCAGACAGTCTTATTTTTGCAGTTCAGCTTCTCTCCTGAGTAGTTTCTAGGACTCTAGTAGAGGGCCTACCCTCTAGAGTTGCTACATTTAATAAGGTCACAGAAAGCAGCCTACACAGAGTATATATTCATCTAAGAACTCACCCTTTATTCCCTTTCTTTTCTTTATTTTTAGTTACAACCTCAGTCAAATACAAATAGACTCAAACCTAAAGAACTAACAATAATAAAAACAATCATTCGCATTTACTCAGCACTCTACAATTTACAAATGCTTCTAGGTTTATGATGTTACTTGGTGTAGACAAAGCAACTATTAGTATTGCCATTACACAAATTATTCTGCAACACAAAACAGTTGAGAGAAATGACATAGATCACAAAATTAATAAACATTATTGTTAGATTGAAACCCAAATGTCCCTACACTAAGGACAGGGTACTCAAGAGGGAGGGAGGGAGGAAGGGATGGATGGATGGATGGATGGATGGATGGATGGATGGATGGACGGACGGACGGACGGACAGACGGATAGACAGATGATAGATATAGATGATGTTTATCTCAAATTTCTCTGTATATGTGTGTATGAGTGTGTGTGTAATTTCAGCTTAATTTAAAATAGTTAGTAGATGTTTTTCTTCTATGCTTTGTGAAATGTATGTAATATTGGAATTCTCTATTCCATAACTGTTCAGTAGCATTTAACTGTGAGTAGTTTTGGCTTGGGTTCTTTGGGGTTGAGGGTGGGGAGCTGAAGGAGGTAGATATTTCATTCAGTAATAAGATTAGTGCATTCATAGTTTATTAATTTAAACAAATTACATGTAGCTAAAAATATATCTATTCCATTCACATTGTCCAAAATTTTTACATAAATTTGGGTGAACAATGCACCTTTGAATTCCTTAATTTTTCCTATAACTATAATTATTTGTCCCTTATAATTTCTTTATTTATAAATTGTGCTTTTTCTCCCTTCTTTTTCATGGCCCCCTTAACAAAGTATTAATTCAGCTAATTTTTTTTGTGAAGTAGTATAAAAAGTGGTTAACATACAATCTAATGTACAGCATGGCTACTATAGTGATTAATACTACATTGTGTATTTGAAAGTTGCGTCAAGGGAAGATCTTAAAAGTTCTTATCACAAGAAAATTCTATAACGAGGCATAGACTTATTATGGTGATCATTTCACAGTACATACAAATATCCAATCATAATTTGTATACCTGAACCTAATATAATGCTGTATACAATTGTACCTCATTAAAAAATAATAATGATTGAAAGTTTAGTCCAAGATATACTTACAGTCTCTGAGACCTTGGAAAAATTTCCCTGGCTTCCATATTTTTCAATGATCTCATCTATAAAATGGGATAATTACTTTACTAGTCACTTCATAGGATTGAGTTAATAAATTCTTTGTACAGTCTTACCTATTATTACTGTTACTGTCATTATTATAATTTTCCCTAGAGAAGCAGCAATTGAATTTATTTATTAGTTCTACTTCTTGTTTTCAGACATATTCTTTCTTTTTGCTTTCCTTATAGTTACTTCATTACTTTTTCATTGATACCAAGACATTTGCTGCATTTCACTTTTTCTTTTATTGGTTGAACAAACTTTTAGTAGTTTTTACAAAAAGTGTTAATGAGAATAATATTCTGAGTTCTTTCCTGTTCAGAAATATATGTTAGGTGGCTTTACAGTTGAAAAACAGTTTGGGATTAGTAAACATTCCTTGGGTCCATCTTTCCTGAATGATTTTATAGGTATTTGCTACACAGTTTCTTGAAATATGGGGCTTAATATTTCTTTGGAGATTCCTGAGGCCATCATGATGATTTTTTTTACCTTAGAAGTGACTTCATATTTTTTTGCTAGAGTACTCTATGAATTCTTTGTTTACCTTTGCAATCCAGGAATTTTATTTCTTAGTGTGGTCCATTTTCTATCAGTTTTTCCTGGGACACAATTTGTTTCTATAATCTGAAAATTCAAATAATCTTTTATATATAAAATGTAAAAAATTATTTCAACATATTTAGTTTCCATACCAGAATTTAATGTAGGAATGCCAGTTATGTGTATATTGGACATATTTTGCTCACATTTAATATCCATCGGGTTCTGCCAAATTCTTTTAACTCTATTTTCATTTCCATTTGCTATGTTTTTCTCATTCTGGTTTTCTACATCCTTCACTGTGTATTCAGCATTGTCAATACCAATTTGTATGGTTTCATGTTCATTCTTTGATTTTTTAAAATCCTCTGATTTTTTCCTCAACTCTTCCAGCTCATGTCTCATCCTTTTTTATCTGACCATATTCCTCTTGAGCTCTTATCTCTATCCTTTGTTTTTATCTATAAAGCCAATAACCTCTTGAAATTTTGTACATGTATAGTGCAATATTTGTTCAACATTTTTCTTCAATTTCTGATGACATTCTCAATTTCGTTTGACTGCTAGTTGTTTTTACCTTTCCCTTTCTCATTTTTTGTTCACAGTGAATGGATATTGATCCTGCATTCGTTCTTCAAATTTTTCAGTTCTGAATGAGGTGAGAATTTTTTTTTTCTCCTGGATTAGCTATTTGCAGGTGTTTGACATGACGGATGGGTCATGCCCAAGCTGCAGACTTGCAGAAATTTTGATATAACTCAGGGTTTTTTTGTGTGTGAGTTCTTTGAGTCTTTTCTTCATTCCAGTTAATAGAGCCTGGCAGCTGTTGGGCTGCTCACAATGGTGACACTCACTTCTTTTTGCTGTTCAATGACAAATTGACCCATGCTAAATCACCCCTTACCACCTCTATTTCTTAACACCAAGTCAGGTCTAGGGACTCTGCAGCCGCTAGCCTGGAGTTCCATTTTTGTTTTTCTAAACAAGGGATTCTGGCCACATAACTCAGGATCCCTCTCTTCTCTTGGCAGAAATACATTCTGCCAGTTTTTTCTGAGAATTATAGCCACTAGCAGTTTCTCTGCACTTCTTTTTACCCTCTGTTTGAATTTCACTGCTTTGGTACTTATTTTGTGATTCATAATTTTAGCTCTCTCCTAGTTTCATTAAAGATATTATTTGTGTTTCATTTCATCCTTGTTTATTTGGGTTATTTTCTATAAAAGAGAGGAAAATGTTGGCTTTTCTTCTACATTATCAAACTATAACTCTTCATCTGAGTCAAATTTTTTATTAATACAATTTTGGCCATACATTTGGAGATTTTAAGCAATAAATATCAAGATAAAATTATTTTATATGCCTTATGATTTTGCATGATAATGTGCTTCTCACTTCCTGCAGCAAGCTGTCTCTCAGCTCTACCGTAGGTCATGTGACTTCACTGGCTCACTAGTCACATTAGCATACATCATAACAATTGTTTACTTGGCTTTATCAAAATATATTAACTTATTGTTCAAAATTCTCGAGTCCATCAGTAAGAGGATCATAATCCTGGCTAGCTATAGCATACCAAATGGGAAAAAAGAGTGACCTTCTTAAGGATGTCTTCTACCTATTATTGATGCCAGTAATTATTTTATTGATTTATTTGTTTAAAACCATAAGATATTTATTTAATCAAATAATATAATGAACAACTGATTTTTTTTTTCAGAACATACCCCTTCTTTTGGGAGGGCAACAAAGCTATTCTTTTGAATTTTAAAATGGAAATATATATTACATCTAAACATAGTAGCTTTGATATTGTCTTTAAAATGATCAATGAGATTGAACATGGACTGGACCCCATTAACTTTCTGATCCCGTTTCCTATTTCTCTTGCCCTTGCTCATTTTGCTTCAGCCATGTTGAATACCTTTTTATTCCTTAAGCATGACAAGCATATTTCAGACTCAGAACTTCTTTTGCATTTGCTGTTCCCTATTGCTAGAATTCCTTTCCTCATGATCAGTTGGCTTACTTCTTCACTTTCTTCAAGACTATGCCCAAATATTACCCACTCAGTGAGATTTTTTTCTGACTATTCAAATAACAGCATTACTCTCTCCAATCTCTACCACCACCTGCTGGTTCTCTCTAGTTCCCTTAATTATTTTTCTCTATTGCTCTTTTCACTTTCTAATATACCATGTCACTTTTATTTTATCACTTGTTTTCCCTTATCAAAATAATATATAAGTCTCATGGGAGGAAGACTTTTTTTTCTGTTTTTTTTTTTTTTCACTACTATATCTTCCTTTCCTATCACAGTTCCTGGCATATAGTATACGCTCTATAAAAAGTTTATTAATTGAATAAAGGCATTGTTGGTCCTGCTTTGTTACCTCTACTATCAGCAAAGCAAATGAACTTTTAAATCATTACCATAATTTTGATTCAATACACTAAGCTTTTTTAGGGCAAGAACAATGTTTTTTCAGTATATCAATTGGAACTCTGTAATTTGTGAGTGAAAGAATGACTTAGCCAAAAATGGACCATGTCACTAACTTATTGTTTAAGTCAGAATTCAGGTTTTTTGAGTCAGGAATCAGTTTCTGGCTCTGCTCCCCTTGTGTTGGTGTCAGGCCGAACATCAGTCTGCTCCTAGACTGATATTCTCTCAGGTTTTAAGTCTTGAGAAAAGAATCAAGTCAGTTCTCCAACAGCTTCTTCCTTACCCAATCAATGTCCTGGAACTGGGCTCATTAGCCTCTGATCACTCCATTCATCACTCTATTACTATAGCCATGTTCAAGAGTCCTCATCTTGTCCAAGGACTAAGCTCATGCCCAACCCTTGACGTCAAGAAGGAGTTGCCAGGACCACACAGTCTGAGAATGAAAGGGGAAGGAAGCGATTAAATAGTAAGACAAAAAAAAATGGATTCTAAGTATTATATAAAGTATCTACGTGTTCCATAAATACTGGCTGTACATTCTATGGTCATTTTCTCTCACGACCATATATATTTTATTTCTACATTTAATAATTACAACTTGTAAATGCTCCATTTTTACTCAAATGCTGGATACATGTTTAAAAATGATTTATACCCTTTGAAATTATATTTTGACATTCAATTTGTTCTTTATTCACTATATGCGGATAATTGTCTTTCCTCTGCTTTTTTCATTGAGAAGGTCAGCTATTGGTAGGGGATACTGTTGTGGCAACTCTACAGAGTACTCGGGGTCAGTGGGAGAAATGAAGATCCAGGCTAAATGGGGATCTTACATGCTTTCACTCCTTGGAGATATCTGCTACCTATATTCTAAGCATAATCAAAATCAAGGTTAGGCTGTCCAGTTTCCTGCCCAAGATATAATTGACCAGAAGCACTAAAACATCACTGAAGTTCTTAAACAACATTATAAATCTAAAATTTCAATTTTTAAAATTGTACTTTATGAAGTATTGTGTTTGTTGAAAGGACCACGTAAAGCAGCTGAAGGTTGGAAATGAAACCTCAACTCAGTTGAAAGTCTTGAGTGTAATGACTGACTATTGCAAATGGTGACTATCATTAATGTTTATTAATTCCCATATTCATGGGTTTTCTGGTTGAGGTTCAGCCAATATTAAGTGGGGCTTCAGCTGGACCTGGCTCTAATCTGAAAATTCAAGGCAGCTCAACCTGTGTGCATTCTGTGACCCAGGCTGAAGGGGCATTGAACACCAGTGCCATGCACTGCTGTACAGGAGAGCAAGTAGAAACATTTGATGCCTCTTTGGGTCCTATCTTGGAGCTTTCTCCCAGTCACTTTCATATCTCATTGACTGAAGCAAGTCACATAACCAACGCAATGTCTATGGTGTGAGGAAATATTCTCTAGGGATGTATGTATGAAGAATTGGAAACAAAGCTCTATCATCTATCTATCTATCTATCTATCTATCATCTATCATCTATCTATCATCTATCTATCATCTATCTATTATCTATCATCTATCTATCTATCTATCTATCTATCTACCTATCTATCTATCTATCTATTGAGATAAATTTATGTTTATGGAGGCTGACAAGTCCCAAGTTCTACAGGGTGACTAGGCAAGCTGGAAACTCAGGAAAGCTGATGGTGTAGTTCTGTTCTAAAAACTGGCAGGTTCAAATCCCAGTAATAACTCATGTTTCAGTTTGAGTCCAAAGGCAAGAAAAAAAAAGCCAATGTCCTAGTTAAAAGGGCATCAGGAGGAAGAATTCTGTCTTAGTCAGGGAGGTCAGCCTTTTTGTTCTATTCAGGTCTTCAACTGGTTGGATGAGGCCCACCTACAGTGAGGAGAGTAATCTGCTTTACCCAGTCTAGTGATTTAAATGTTAATCTCCTTTAAAATCACTCACAGAAACACCCAGAATAATGTTTGACCAAATATATGGACACTGTTGTCCAGTCAAATTGATGCATAAAATCAACTTTCACAAGCTCCATTTTTTTTGGTCTATTTTTGTTTTGATTTTTTTATGACAGAAAAGAGAAGCTAAGTGAATACTCCGTTTCTGTCTTTTTCTTACTGATTTCTCAACCTCTTTTCTAAATAAGTAGTAAGCCAGCCAAACTTTGAAGAATATAGGTTTAAAGAGATGCCAAATTATTAGCTTGCCTTGAGTGCCCACAGACCTTGGTCTGGCCCTGTTCCTAAGGTTTGTGCATGTGGCCTTCAGAAACTCAAGAGAGTGAAACTTCACTTTCCTTCAAGAGAGAACCACACTCTGTGGGAACCTGAAGTTTTTGTTCACATGACCTCATTGTGGAACTCAGCATTAAAACAGTGGGTAGAGATCTCTGAGGCTACTTAATAGTATGGTAGTACATGAAGTTTCTCCTTTTGGGTGTGGTACATAGAACTTGTGGTGACAGTTCTGCTGATTTTATATGGTGAACCAACATGTGAGTCAATAAGTGGATTTTTATAATTCACTTATACATTTGCATAATAATAGAAGTGCCCAAAGAGCAGGTTGAAGAAGCCACATCCTGTCTTTAGAGGAACAAAGTATCTGAGGAAGACATTTGCCAGTTGAAATGTCATCTTTGAAGTATATTAAAGTGGTCTTCTTTGTAATCTGAGTGTATAAAATGACAAAGGGGAATAGGCAAAAGAAGTTTGAGTATTGGTCCAAAGAAAAATGATCTAAATTTAATAAATACATTATATACACATTATATAGTGTGTGTGTGTGTATATATATATATATATATATATATATATATATATATATACACACATATATATACCAATCAAGATCAATCAGCAGGTGATTGATAGAATTGGTGAGTTTCTGAAAAATTTGCACTGGTGTTAGTAAGCAGGACCAAGATAGGCTTAATTAGAATTTTAAAATGATCTGAATATTGAAAAGATTCTGGGAGCACCCTTTATGCAATTTAAACTGATACACAAACATATTCAAGTGTTGAAATTTTGATAACACCTAAAACTTTAATGTCATAATTCTAACTTTTCATATAGATTCTACTTTTAAAAAGTTGGATAAATTCATTGAACCTAAATTGAACCTATGCTTTTCTCATATTTTATATTATGTTTGATTTACTGACACCCTAAGAACCTGGTTTTACTGCCCACTGGGTAATTTAGCACTCCATGAAAATTTGGACTCAAGCAATAACCATGAGGGTGTGTGGGCAGCAGAAAATTTAAGAAGGTAGATTTGAAAGAACTTGGAAATTGACTGGCAGAAAAGAGAGTCAGGGATTTGGATGTTTCTAACTTAGAACTGTGGATGGATTAAAATTAAAGCATGGGAGAAAGCAAACATTTGGACGCATATGGTAAATCTAAAATGTAGATTAATTCTAATTGCATCACATAGAAGCAGTTTGAAAATAAGTTTCCTGGTGCTAGAATTTTTCTTTTTTAAAAAAATTTATGTGGACTGAGGTTATGTTTTTGAAAGTGGCAATTTAAATAACTTCCAGAACCTAACACAAGTTTGAGATTCAGAATCAGAATTTTACCTTTATATTAGCTAGAGGGTTTTTCAATGACAGACCTCTGCTTATTTGGAGAAAGGCCAGTATTCATTACCACATTACAAACATTTTAATTTTAGTCAATTGTGCATATTGGTCATACCTATGAATGACTTGAATTTCCCATTAGTGCTAACAATGTTATGTGGGTAGAGTTTCAAAAATAATAATAAAGGAACGAAATAGTTTCAGAGTCCTAAAGAACTCATTCCTGCAATAGAATTCTGAAATGTCCTTCATTCACTTGACAAATGTTTTCATTGATACAAACATACAAAATCTGTCTGTAGTTCTGTTATCTGCTATGGTATAGGAAAGCGTGTAATTCATTCTTTATGTAGCATGTCTTTGAGCTGAAATTACATTGGAAAATGTTGTAATTAAATAAAAGTAACAATGAAGTAAATTTTTTGCCTTGTCACTAATAATGGCATACTTTGGAATGTTGTTAATGAATATTAATAGAAATATGAGATGTTAGACTGACTGAGGATATGAATTCTGACATAGAAACATGGTGCTTTCCCTCTTCTTTCTCCTTGTCTTTATTTTTCTCCTTGTCTTCTTCACTTTCTTCTCTTTCTTCTCCCCTTGAGTATGAAATGCAAAAATAAAGGCAAAGGGAGTTTACGTCTTAGGTCTTATAGTTGGTGATTTGGCTGTCTCCCGACATAGTCTTTCTTTTTGCTCTGGGAAAACATGAGCGTGGAGATGGTGACCCTGTGCACTTGTTTTAGATGAGGATAAACAGAAAACGATATTACTTGCCTGAATGGAGTAGACTATCCCATGGAGGAGAATAATAGCTGTCTTCTAGTTTCTGTTTTTCTAAAAAGACCAGCGAGGACTTAAAAGGAGAAAGAACAGGAGAGGAGGGTGAAAGATGATTACCTTAAGGATTAGAGCTGTTACCCTGGTGAAGTCTGCAAATACTGTTTCTAAGTGATGGGTTGAATGTCTCTTGAGTAAAATGAATTTCAACTAAGGGATTAGTAGTAAATCTTTACAGGAAAATATCTCAGTCAGTTATTCATTACGACTGTATGATTTCTATAAAAGTGGATATTGTTTCACTCATTAACTAACCATGCTGTCATATAAATATTATTTTAAAAGATCAGAATATACCATTTTTCGAAAAGTTCAGATTACTGAAGTTTTATCACATTTAGCTATTTTAGTTAAAATCATCAAAAGTGATTCTTTAATGAAACACAGCATTTGTCTGGCCTTCTTAGTGACTTTACCAATTGAAATACTTTAAATGTCTTATCAAAAATCTAGTAGATATAGGTTTCATGGATGCCTCATATACTGCATTATACTCTTCTTGGTATTTTTTATTTTTGAAAAGTAATCAAAAACACATTTTGAGCTCCAGGAACAGCATATATGCTTCAGGTTAACACGGTAATGGCTCTGACCTTTAACCCTGATGCAACTGTTCTATCCTAACAGCTCTTTGTGAAAGGACACCAAATACTGAAGAAATTGGAAAGGTTAACAAAGTTAGCGGACAAAATAAACTTGATACTGAGAATGAACTTTCACATGTAGCAAAAAAATAAACATGATTCTCTTAGGCTGATCATCAAAGGATGTTTAAGATGCCTATATGCTTCTTAGTGCTAAGTTCATACTCCCTTTTGAGAATTGTTTATACAAAGGGTTACCTAATTCATAGTGAGTTAGTCATTGTAGATTCATAAGAACTAATATGTATGGGATCATTTTAAAATAATTGAAGTCTCAGCACCACTGAGGTGGCAATAATACTTTAGAGCTTGCTATTTTTTCATGTTGTTTTCATGACATTCAAGTAAAGAAGCAATTTTAACCTCCTTGAGTAGACTTGAGTGAATGATTTCCCTACATAATTTACAGAATTTGGGCCCAAAATATAACCTGAATTCTTGACTGCTACAAAGTAATATAAAGCTTGGCTTTTGACTTCTGTTACTGACGCATTTTAGAAGTTCACAGCTCAGGCAGACTCTACAGTGGGAATTACATATCAGATTACTTTTCTCTCCTAGAAACGGAAAAGAACAAAGTTACTGTAAAACTGTGTGATCACCTAGAATATGGTGTGGAAAGATCATTAAAAAGACACTGAAAAGGTAGGTGTTGTTTTTGACTAGTTACAGCTTATAATCTAAATAGTTTCATTAGCATTTTCTAAAAGGCACACATCATCCTAACGATGTGAAGATGGTTTCTCTCTCCTCTCACAAGTGCCCTTAGAAGAAATATCTCAGACCCAAACTCAGCAAAGCACTTTTAATGTTATTAGTATTTTTTTTTTCGTAATGAGAAGTACAGGATAGGGACTCTCTTTTTTTCCTCATGTATCAAGAAAATAATGTTTACATGAAAAGAAAAGCAAAGGACAGACAAGAGTGGTCATATCTGGTTTTGTATTTAAAAATCCAGTCCTTGATGGCTTAAAAAAATAAAACTTCAGGTGGTCTTATTTTTTAACTCAACAAAGTTCCACTTGTTGTATAACTCGTCTTACTAATTTATTGTTGGGCTTTGAAAAGCTTCTCCATTTTGCCAGTCTTCCAAAGTATTGGTTGATGTGGCTAGCAGTGTTTCAGAAAACACCAGGATTAACAGGGTATTTGCACACCTGCAAAGCTCATTTAATGACTAAAATTGCAAATGCTGCACAAGTAAAACAAAAAATATGTATATTTTAAGTTATTTAGTGACCACAGCCATATAACACTACTCAGACAACCAGGAATGTATGTCTATATATTATGGATTCAAAAAGGTACTTTTGATTGATTATTTTTCCATGTCAAATATTTTGATTTGCTGGAGTAGATGACAAAAATTTTTAACAGAAATGGACAACTTTATGAGAAAATGACTGAGCACCAGAAGCATTAAGAAAAGACTTTAGTGACCTTGGAGGTCTTGAACTCAAAGGATGAAGGAAAAGAGACAAGAATACACGTGAACCCAGATGGGCAGCATGCAGCAGACTGGTCTTCAGGGGATTTGCAGCCTTCAGAAGCATTGTTACACATGCACAGACTAAGCACAGTCACTTCCCCAGGAGGTGTTCTCTGGGTGACTCGCCTACCTTTCAGATTTGTAATTAAAAAAAAAAAGTGTGCATTTGATCAAGCGATTTTCATTTTAATGATTGCTATGTGTTTTGAAAATTCTCTCTTCACATAAATTCATTTTAAATGAGGGCTGAGTTCTCACCCTGAGTACAGCTTTCTAAGAAGATAATTTTTGGTGGGCTAATAAAAGTAGATAACTAACTAAGGGGCTAAGTATTAAGAACTGAAATTAGAACCCCAGCAGCAAACGCTATATAGGAATTCTGCCTACTCCCCACTTCTGAATCTCATGATGGATATATCTAGTGGATATAGCCTCAGAATCTTTGACTCTGAGCTCCAGGCAGCCACCAGTAAACTCTTCAACTGGCTCAAGTAGTAAAATTTATTTGTCATTCTGCATTAGATTCATATTCTGAACTTTAATATTTATTTACTCTTACTCTCTTCCTTGTAGGCAGAAATATCATTCTGCTTCACTGGCATGAGAGCTAACCTTAGAGAAGGGGTATATGGAGACATAGTGCAATTTCATCTTCTAAAGCTGTAGGGCTACCCATGATAAACCCCTTATAATTAGGAAAAAAGAGGCTTTACCAAATATTCCTATAAGATTATAATCTATTTTATTTCTAAATCGTATTGTTCATATGTTCACTGTAACAAAATTAGTTAATCAGATTATTGCATTAACCTAATATTAAATTCTTTAAGACGTTAAGTTTTAATTGTGAAAATGATTATAGTTCGTATTACTGAGATTTGCTCATAAATAAATGAGTTTGTTAAGGATCAGTTTTTAAGTCTGGAAACTTTGGACTTTTTAAATTATGAATATACACAAATGAGCACTAAGTTATATAGACGGAGCTGTAAATAAAGATTCTCACTGGGAGTGGCTGTGAGACCACATCTGCAAATTGTAGTCTAGATTCAACATCAGTCTGTGTTTTCCCAGTGTGACTCACTCAGTCATCACCCGGTTTGTGTTATTATTGACTCCCAACTATGTAAAACACTCGAAGAATTGGGATTCCTTTGGAACACATATAAACAATTCATATCTTCCAATTAAGATTATGTGGTTGATCCTAAGACTGTTAGGAGGATAGGGAGGAAAAAACCTGAATGCCGTCTGTGGCTTTGGGGTGTGGTGTTGTGGGGTTGGTGGTAAAGATCCAGCATGTTAGTTAATACAGGAAGATACTCAAGTTACATCCACTGTAACATACCAAATTTGCAAAAACCCTCCCCGCCTCCCTCCCTCTCTCTCTCTCTCTCTCTCTCTCTCTCTCTCTCTCTCTCTCAATCTTCCCCCACACCCCTCACACACGCACACACACCTACCCCCAGCGATTGCAAGCTAGCCTACTTGCCAGTGTAACCTGAAGTGAGTTACTTTAGATAAACCAGAAAATCAATTTCTCTGCAGTTTTTTGTCTTTAAAATCAAACTCTCCTGAGGTCTAAGTAAAAACTAATTCTGACTATATTTATTTTATTTTGTTTTGTTAAAGCTGCAGTGTCTCTTCATTCCTTCTTATCAAAACTCCGAATTCCTTAAACCCAATTTCCACAAAATTGCTATGGATGGAAACCTTTCGTTACTTCTTTTACTATTGTCTTTGTTTTCTAATTTTTTGGACTTTTAAAATTTGGAATAAAATTTATGTACCATAAAATTCATCATGTTAAAGTATACAATTCAGTGACTTTTAGTATATTCAGAGTGTCCAGCTATCACCACTATCTAACTACAGAACATATTCATCACCCCATAAAGAAGCCTTGAACCCATTAGCAGTCACTCCCCATTCTCTCCTCTTTCCAGCCCCTTGCAACCTTTAATCTACTTTCTGTCTTTATGGATTTGCCTATTCTAAGAATTTCATATAAATGGAATCACAAAATAGGTGGCCCTCTATGACTGGTTTCTTTCACTAGCCATATTTTCAACATTCATCCATGGCTGAATAATATTCCAGTGTACGAATATACCACATTTTATTTATCACTCATTATTTGATGGATGTTTGATGGGGAAATAGTTTACCTTTTCTCTCCTTACTTTCTCTCTCTCTCTCTCTCTCTCTCTCTCTCTCTCTCTCTCTCTCTCTTTCTCTCTCTCTCTCTCTCTGTATTTTTGCCTCATATTATTCTGTTCTGTTTTTTGTTAACCTTCTGATATTTGTTATAGGCTATTTGATTTTACACATAGAAAACCTTTGTATTGCTTTCTAAATGAATGCTTCTTAAACTCTAATGTGTATATACAACACATAGATCTCTTTTTTAGATGAAGGTGATATGTTTTAAGTAGGTCATGGGAAATCTCATGATTCTGCATTGCTAACAAGTTCCCAGGTAGTGCTGATGCTGCCTGCAGTTTTGTAGACTACTCCTAGATTCCAACCACATATTCCATGAAGGGGAATATTCTAAGTAGATTAGGTCATGCCAGGTACACCTGTAGATGCTTTCATAAATTTTAAGTTCATCTAAATATTATTTATTTATTTATTCACTTATTTTCAATTACAGTTGACATTCAATATTATTTTACATTAGTTTCAGGTGTACAGCACAGTGATTAGACATTTATATAATTTGTGAAGTGATCTCCTGATTAATCTAGCACCTACCTGGCACTATCCATAGTTATTACAATATTTTTGACTAGATTTCCTATGCTGTACTTTATATCTCCTTGACTATTTTGTAACTACCAATTAGTACTTCTTAATCCCTTCACCTTTTCACCCAGCCCCAACCCCATTCCCATCTGACAACCATTAATTCATTCTCTGTATCTGTGACTCTGTTTCTGTTTTATTTGTTCTTTAATTTTTTTGTTTAGGTTCCACATATAAGTGAGTTCATACTGTGTTTGTCTTTCTCTCTCTGACTTATTTTACTTAGCATAATACATCTAGGTCCAACCATGTTGTTACAAATGGTATGTTTTTTTTATGTCTGAGTAATATTTCGTTATATCTATGTACCACCCCTTCTTTATCCAGCCTCTATTTATGGGCATTTAGGTTGCTTCCATATCTTGATACTTGTAAATAGCACTACAGTGAACAAAGGGCTCCATATATCTTTTTGAATTAGTGTTTTTGATTTCTTCTGATAAATACCCAGAAGTGGAATTTCTGGGTTATAATGTAGTTCTAGTTTTAATTTTTTGAGGTATTTTTCTTAAGATAAGGAACAAGACAAGCATATTCACTTTGTCACTTTTATTCAAAATGGTATTGAAAGTCCTAGCCACAGCGGTCAGATAAGAAAAGAAATGAAAGGCATCCAAATTATAAAGGAAGAAGTAAAATGGTCATTATTTGAAAATAACATGGTACTATGTAGAGAGAACCCTAAAGATTTTACCAAAAAAAAAAAAATGTTAGAACTGATAAATGAATTAAATAAAGCAGCAGGGTACAAATTTAATATTCAGAACTTGGTAGCTATTTTATACACCAATAATGAGCTATCAGAAAAATTAATAGAACAATCCCATTTACAGTTGCATAAAAAAAATACCTCAACATAAATTTAAACAAAGAAGTAGAAGACTTACAGTCATAAAATTATGATATTGAAAAAAAAATTTGAAGGAGTTACAAATAAATGGAAGCATATACCATGCACATGGATAGGAAGAATAAACATCATTAAAATGTCTATACTATCCAAAGCATTCTACAAATTCAATGCAATGCCTGTCAAAATATCAATGGCATTTTCTCGAAGGACTAGAACAAATTATTTTAAAATTTATATGAAATCAAAAAGACTCAAAATAGCCATAGCAATCTTGAGAAAGAACAAAATTAGAGGTATCATGGTATTAAATTATACTACAAGGCTATAATAATCAAAAAGGCATGGTACTGTCATAAAAACAGACACATAGATCAATGAAACAGAATAGAGAGCCCTGAAATAAAAGCACACCTATATGGTCATTTAATCTATGACAAAACATGCAAGAATATACAATGGAGTAAAGATAGTTTCTCCAATAAATGGTGTGTTGGGAAAACTGGACAAATGCATGCAAAAAAAATGAAACTGGACCACCTTCTTATACCATAAATATTTTATAAATAGCTATTGAATGAATACATGCCTGGCTATTTCCATATAGTATTTAAGCAAGGTATATTACAATAGCTTAAAACAATTGATTACCTAAAGACTGTGATTTTTGTCTGCCACCTGTTTTTATGAAAAATCTTTGTTAGAATTTAGTCATACCCATTTATTTTTATGTTGTCTAAGTCTGCTTTAGACTATAACAGAAAAGTTGAGTAACTACAGAAACCTTATGGCTTGCTAATTGTGACAAAGACCACATAGCCTACAAAGCCTGAAATATGTACTATATAAACCTTTACAGAAAAAAATTGCTAACCCCTGATTTAAAGATACACTACACCATGAAACAATTTAAATCAATTTACTTAATCAAATCTATGTATGGCTTAAAGATTTTAGGGTATAGAACTCTAACAATTCACCAAGAACATTTATTTTAGATGAAATTGATATTCAAGATAATTATATAAATGTACAACTTTTTAATGACGGCACAACAGAAAAAAAAAGTATAGTCAATATTTTTAACCACTTGAACATTTAAAGTTTGGTTTAAATCTGTGAAAATTCCAAAACTGCAGAGTATAGCTAGATAAAAAGGTAAACAATAGTCACACAATAATTTTATTATCACTAAACTCAACTAGATCCTTAATGAATCACAGTAATTGACACCTAGATGACTATCCATGCTTTTTACCCTTTGCTCAAACCCATCTCCCATTCTGTATTAACTGAGGGCTGCTTCCTTTCTACTAAGAAAATAAAATCTATCAGAAGAGAACTTCCATTTGTCCTATTACTATATTTTCTCTTACCTGCATCTCAGCCTCTATATTCTGGTTTTGTTCTTGTTCCACCAAATAAATTATTTGTGTCTTGGACAAAGACCTAACTCTTCACTTAGGCACCACACTTCTACCTCTATCACCTACTCAGAACATCATGGCAGCACTTCTTTCTTTTTTCTGCACCATTAAATTTCTTCATACTCAGTCTTCAGCTCTCTCCTTCTATTCTCGGTTGAGCCTGCCCTAACTAAGTTTCCATTCCCATAGTTTCCCTGAAATTGCTTATTAAGACCACCAGTGACTTCCCCAATATTAATCCCAAAGGCCATTCTCAATACTGAATTTGTCCATGGCCATTTACACAGATGAGCAACTCACTTCTTTTGTAACATATTCATCCCTTGTTATCTAAGACCCCAAATCTTCTTATCTTCCTTTCATTATTCTAGCCATTTTCCCCAATTCCCTTTTGCTATTTCCTTCTCATTTACTTGGCCTCTGAGCTTGGATACTCTTCATTACCTCATCTATGCTCAATCCATTGGTGAATCATGGTTTATAATACCACATATGTGACAATGGCTTTAAGATTTGTATCTGTAGCCCAAAGGTAGCACCTGTGAGTTCTGCAGCCTTAAAAGCAACTGTCTACCTACCATCTCCATTTAGATATTCAATGGGTATTTCAGTCTTAATGTGCCCATAATTGATTTGTTGACTTTCTCCTGTATTATCCTGTCTTACTCATCTCAGTGAATGGTAATTTTATTTTTACAGTTGCTCATACCGTAGAACTTGGAATCACTCCCAATACTTCTTTCTTTCACATCCCATATTCAATCCATCAAAACATCTTGTCAACACTTGTTTTAAAATACATCTGGAATTCAGCCACCTTTCTTCATTTCTACAGCCACCATCCTCACCCAATCCACAATCATCTCTCACCTGGATTATTGTAATAGTCTCATGCTGGGTATGCCTGCTTTCTGCTCTTTACTCTTTTCACTATAGCAGCCAGTAATTCAGTTAGAATACTGTGTCACTCACTATATCCTTCAATAACTTCCCATTCTCCTCAGAGTAAAAGCTGATGTGTTCCCAATGGCTTCTTCCTTCATTTCCCTCATGTCTTAGTTCTTTCCCTGTTAGGACTTCCTCTGCCATCCTTCTTTTCTGATTTAATATTCTTCATAGAATTTATGATCTCTAAACAGACTATTTCTATTTGGTTATTTTGGTTGGTGTCTCTACCTTCCATTAACCTGTAAGCTCAGTGAGATCAGGGATTTCTTTACTTTGTTTATTGTTATAGTCTGTGTGTATGCCTGGCATATAGTAGGTGTCAATACTATGTATTGAATGAGTGATTTTCAAACTAAGAAAACATCAGTTTTGTTCATGTGAAGAGACAAATAAAGACTCAGAATCTTTGACTTCTAGATGGGAGGAGTCTCTCTGACTAAAGCAATTTCAGCTCAATATTATCTCTCCTCAAAGGGTGATCTGGGTAATGTTATGGTCACTTGTCATTCTTCTTTTCTAATTTTTTTTGTTTGTTTCTTTTCTCTACTAGATAAAAAGACATAGTGCTGACTTTTGCCATCATTCAAAAACACTTCAAGGGCTGTTACAGTACTTTCCCCACAAAATGTCTTCTTATGTCTTAGAGGAACAGTCACCAGTGAAGCTCTGTGTCTGCCTTTGAGTTGTTTTAGCCAGAGAAACTCCTGTCATTATCTCAAAACATCCCACATGTTCTGATTAAAACAAAAAGAAGTTTTATCCTGTAGAGAAGTCCTCTTTAGAAAGAGGTTAGCTGTTACAAAGGGACCATTGTGGAACTGAAAAATTATTTTCTATTTTTGGAAAACAAAGATAGCTTTTTAAATATCCTTGAAAGCTAAAAAAGTCATGTTTTGAATCTTCTTCCCAAAGAGCTTATAGCCTTTCCATTTTGCCTTTTATGCTGACTCTTTAATCTCTACCTAATGACAGATGAAGTCCCATTCAAATTCCATGGAGCAGTTGTAAATTTGATGCTAACTCTGCCTTCATAGTATCTAGGCATTTAGCGTTTTGTTAGTAGGTTTTATATATAAATATGTAGTTTATGTTTATATATTTGAATCTGCCTCTGCATTTAGAAACTATTGGTAAACTTTGCCCCCCAAAAAGTAGAATCTAAAAATTAAGACTGAGTTATAAGTCACAGTTCCCTTTGAATTGCTTCCCTGCTTTGAGGAGCTTTGCCAGTACAAAGAACCAGTCCACAGTAGCCCCAGATAGTGGTTTTTGGCTAAGCATCAAATGATTAACATTATTCATATGTATTCCAAAGTACAAAAGCTGGCTATACTTTATACTAAATATAGAATTGTGCTATTTAATATTTTTAATGTTACCAAGGGATTTCATTTTTAATAATTGATTTGCTATAGATTTTTTGGTTTTATATAGAATTGTATTTATTTTGAACTATAAATGCCACCTTTTTATATGCACATATAATTATGTGATTCTTCTATTCATTTCCAACATCTCTTTGTCACCATACTTTTCTTCCATTTTGTATCAGGAGAAGAAATAGACTTTCTCCAAATGTTAAACTGCTAATAATGCTCCTTGATTCCATTTTTTTTTCCTGAAGACTTTTTATTCCATCAAGTGTTCCTCTAACCATCTGTTTTTCTAATGAATACCTATCTTAAACCTAAAATCCGTCTCTTTTAATTAAAGAAAATAAACAACAACATTGCCTGTTTTCTCCTAGTCCTTTATAACACAGACTTATCTCTCTTGATGTTTTTATAGTTAAAATGTATTTGAATCATCCCTGATTTAGTTTGCTAATCCTTAACCAGAATCTTAAGGGTGATTCATGAAACCTAGTTACCTGACTCAGAGTTTAGAGAACAGCCTAAGTGGAAAAATTGCCTTGTGGGTGTTTGCTGTGTGGATGATAATCATCATCATCATCATCATCATCATCATCATCATCCTAATTGTCGATACCTAGTTCCCTTGAAAATCTCTTGACTTCCATACAAGAATCTTCTGGTTCTTTCTCTGGGTATGGCTCATTCAATAACAGATGTTCTTGTACCTTTTACTCAAGACTTTATCCTCGGTTCCTTATAACTTTGTAACACCTTCATCTAATCAGCAGTCCCTTTTTGACTGCATGTCTGGCTCTGTTCACTTTCTTTTTTTTTTTCTTTTTTTTTTTTTTTTGGTTCTAGCCAATCATGACAGCAAGCTAACTCCTGTTTGAAAATTTTTTATACCCTCATTTGAATTTCTTGTCTGTCCCAAATAATTCAAGTTTGAATTTTAATCATCTAAATTTTCTTAAACACCTTTGTTAATTCTGCTACTATCTCCTGGACCTATTCCTTCATTCATTCACACATCAACAGCCCTGCCTGTTCTCTCTTACTTTCTATCTAAAATTGTTAAAACAATCTTTCAAGTTTTCTTTGGTACCCTTAATTTCATCTTATAACTTGCTATATATTTATCTATTCTTAAATCATGTTTCTGATCAAATATCTAGATTTATAGACCTAGTTTCCTAAAACTCAATTTTGCAGCCCCTGGCTTCTTGAAAGAATACAAGTGTTAGTCCCCTTAACCCCCCAGTGATATATATAAACTGAAGAATATTGATATTTCTCAATACCCTTCCCCTTGAAGACTTCCCTAATCATTATGGCTGAAGGTGATTCCTCTCTCTTCTGAACTCCCACATGATATCATCATGTTCCTGCATGGCTCACTTTCTGTGTTGTATAATTACTATTTATTGCAGGATTGTAAACTCATGGCAGACAGATCTCAAGCTTAGTTATCTTTATATTCTTATATTGACTATTCCAGTGCTTTACATATTATATTATAGGTACATGATAATTGTCAAACGAATAAAGAAGTATCCGATATGCATTACATTTATACTACAATTACTTTGTATAACATTATGAGTCTTTTGAGACTATAAATATAAAAGATATTGATCAAGATAGAATTATGTAATGTATAAATCTGATATATTCCTAATTTTGTTATAGTCATAGAGCCTTAAACTTTTATAGCCTTAAATTTCTGGGGTCCCTATATAATCAAGAAAAGAACACAAGTAAAGAATGGAGAAAACCATTATTCTGGGAGAGTTTGAAAAGGCACAAAACAAAGAGCTCTTACTTGGCTTTGCAGATCATATCTCCCATCTTCTCCGCCCTGCACCACTACCAAGAAAAAAGTCTTGCACATGAAACTTTAGAAATCCCATGTATACATCTACAGACATATATTCCACTCTTGAGAAACAAGGTAATACTGGTCATTATGTTGCTGAAAGCCATATTATATAGTGTTAAATGATATGGCATTGGTTGTATATTCTACATGTGATTTCCAAGAGTAATATATTATATTTTTTCAGGAGAAAAATACTACAATTATTTTCTTTTTAATATTTCATGTTAAATCAGATATTTCAACAGAATATGTTGTGATGGGGACTATTTTGAATGTAAACTGAAGCAAAATTAATTAGAAGTTGCCGAAATGCTAGAGAAATAATCCTAATTTGAAATGGGCTCCATGTGATGTTTGATTTCATTACTGACAAATTCAGAATGAACTCCATTTATTATGCTGTGAATGTTCATTATTTTTGCAATGTATTGCACACACATTTCCATTCCTTCCAACCTATTTTTTAGTCTCAGCATTTCTATTTTGACGTTAGAAAAATATACAACCAAAATCTATAAGACTTTGATTAAATGTTGATACAGCTGATTTCAACACAGCTAAAGCCAGTGACCATACATGGAATCTAAACAACAGCTAGTAATTACAATGTCAAAGGCATGTATACACTGTGAATTATGTTTCATTGTCTGGCATGCAAATATAGTCTCCGTTTCCTTTACACTATGTCCAAAGTATAAAGAAAGCCAACCAAAGAGTTCTGTTTCGTTTACACAAAAGAACAAGGTTCAATCATGTTTGATAAGTTGCAAATTACTGGTAATACCACAAGTGTTGTTACAGCTGCTAAGAATGGTCAGGAGGATGTACAAAATGCAGCAAAGGCATGAATCAAAAGAAAAAATCTAAACAAGTTTGAATGATGGTGTATAGTATGGCTAACTTTAACTTCACTTGGGGCCTGGAAATGCCATATTGGGTGCAACGTGAGGTGCCTCAGATGGAATCTGGCCTCATGGAGATATGCTGGCTTTCACCTCTTTTCATACAAATGAAGTGGCCTCCTTGTCCTTGCATGCAAACACTGCATTTACAAATCAAAATTCTTTTATAATTTTAGACCTGAGTCACAAGGGACAGAGAAAAGAAATAAAGATAGTGAAAATATTCAGAGACAATAAGAGCTATCTGAATTTTTCTCAACAAACTGAAACTTCTTCCCAAGACTTCAACCAAGTTGGTATATTTTAAGAACAAACAAACAAACAAAAACTACACTTTTCTGTGAACCCAATTATTTGACATATAAGAGCTTTGAAAATCTCTAATTTATGTTGGAATTTAATTCAATAAGCATTTGTTAAGTTCCACTGTGTACAGCAATTTCTCATTTTATAGATCTCTGCCCTGCTTTCTTGCCAATCCAACAATTTAGGTAAATGTGCTTTAGAATGGGAAGAAGGCTAAACAAAACTTTGAGGTAGTAAAAAAAAGAGTCATGAACAGTAGTTCCTATTCCTTAGTGAATGCTATGAACTTAAATAACTTTCTGAGCTTCTCCGGGCCCCCTTGTGTGTGGATGTAGAATAAAGAGGCTGAGTAAAATCAGAAGTTGTGAATGAATGATCTTAGAGCCAAGTGTAGCCTGCAGGTGTGTTTGGTTGGACACACAATTTGAAATAGGTTTAAATACGTAAAAGCCAGATAATATTATACAAAACTCCTCCAGATTTTTAGCGTCACTTGAAAAAGCTGTAAAATGTGGCACTGCCAGGCTTGCCTTTCCACAAGCAGCTGAGTGGCCGTAGGCCTCTCTGTGGAACATGCAGCCTCCTCTTGAGTGCAGGTCTTACAGAGGCAATCTGTATTACCTGTCCTACTGTCAAATGATCCTTTTCTTCTCTAAAATTTGTCAAGTTTTTAAAGTTTTCCTTCAGAGTCATGTACCTTTTATTAAAGTTACGCCATAATCGTAACATAAATACAGATAGAAGTTATTTATGTCAAATCAAACAATTCTAGAATTTTTCACTACTTCATAGTTTAATGATACTATTACTACTACTAGCACTACTGCTACTGTTAATAATAATAACAGCAAATATTTAATGACCTCTACGTTTATGCATGGTAGAATTGTGAATGCTTCTAAAGAGATTACCTGGAACAATCTATTATAATGTAAGGTCCAAAAGCACAGGACCTTATATTCTAAACCAGTGGTTCTCAAACTTTAGCATGCATCAGAGTCAACTAAGAGCTTATTAATGGATCTATTAGCAAATGCCCAGAGTTTCTCATTGGGTAGATTTGGGATGGATCCCCTAAAATTTGCATTTATAATAAGTTCCAGATATTGCTAATGCTTCTGGTCCAGGGACCATACTTTGAGAAGCACTGGTCTAAACAAAGCTGCTATATCCTCAGTGCCTAACATGAAGTAGTCATTTAATAAATATTTTTTAAAAGAAGCTGTATTAGGTAGATGCTTTTATGCTATTTAGTGATGAAGAAACTAAGCAACTTGGCTAAGGTCACATATCTACCTAATTTTAGAACTATGATATTAATACCTGTAGCAACATCATAGCATTATGAAGATTAAATAAAATAATGCATGTAAAATTCCTTGGTATGAATTGAGTTTTCAATATATGTTAGCAATTTTTATTCTACTGTAGGACATTATCTCTCTAAACACTTAACCTATGTAAAGTTTTTGGCATAGCACCCAAGTGATTCCATACAAACTTTCTGAATTGACTTGTATTTAAGCTGAATCACAGGGTTACCAGGCTCTTCATTCTCTTTTTAAAACACTCAGTAATGCTTAGGGTGTACTGAAGGACCACAGCTAGAAAGTTAATGTCCAACCACTTCTTCCAACAACTGGATTTGGTGTTTTCCAAGAGACGTTATATTGTTTCTAAAATACTTCTTCCTGTTTTGGTTTTAATGTAATCTAGTTGAACATTAGACAAACCTATGAAGTATGAATTCAAAAGTAACTGATGTTTCTAGGAAAACTAAATTGAATGGTTTTGAAAGACAGTATAAAATAAAATAAATAAATAGCTTTAAAATACTAAAAGATATGTTGGGAAACTAAAATAATCAGAAAAAAATTGCAAAAATGTTTAAATATTTTGCATTCATACTACTTTTCATGTTTTAGATGATATGTTTAAAGTTTAGGCTTAAAAGAAAGGAAACAGAACTTGGAAGTTACCCCTGATCCATCATGGCTGTGATTTGGACAAAGAAAAAAACAGCACCAACAGTGAACCTACACACTAGAGACGACAAACTATGGCTGAGGTCAAAACTAGCCCACGTCCTGTAATGTGCAAACCATGAGCTAGCAATGTTTTTTACATTTTTAAAGAGCTGTAAAAACAAGCAGAAGAAGGAGAAAAAGAAAAACGAAGAGAAGGAGAAGGAGGTAATGGTGGGGGAGAAGGAACATAAACAGCAGCAGCAGTAACAGAGCCAAACATGGCCCTCAAAACCCAAAATATTAACTGTCTAACACTTCATAGAGAAAGTTTAGGGACCCACGTTGTACAATGAATAAGACTTTTCCCACATTAGTAGTTAGTCTCCAGAATATACATTTATTTATACTTTAAAACATTCCAGACATGCATATCTTATTTTGTTTGTAATGAGGGTCAGTTTTAATTGATATTTTCTCTGTTGTTTAACAAACTGTCTTAATCATGTTGAGAAAAAAGTTTTTCACTCACAGAGATGCTCACAAAACAGTCTTCTCTTATTGTTCTTTTCCTTCTTTACTTCAAATCTGTTCACCTCCCTTTAGTGGTAGGATTCTTCCAAGATTTCATCCCTGATCTAGCATTTTTTACCATCAGCCTTTCTGAAGCAAATCTGCTCCTGTAGATTCTGACACTTCCTTACAAATAATAACAGACTCATACAACTCCACCCTAGGGACATTTTAAAGTGTATTTATTGATTTATTTATTATCAATTGAGTGTCACCTGGTGCCAGGCAATGTGCTGGTCACTGTTTCATCTTACCCTTGGTCTGTCTTACCAAAGAGCTTTATTTTCCTATCAAGTTGAACTAATGAAAACTTCTGGAGTCTGCTTTCTCTCTTTCAGCATCGGTCCTTTTCACAGCTAGTGTCCCTGAATACATTGTTTTGGGGGAGAATTTAATTCACTTCTGAATTACTTTGCTTAATGTAAGTATGATCTCATTCATAGGAATCTTGGCTAGATGAGGCAGTAGGAAAGGGTGAACATGTAAACTGTAACCTTTCATACATTAGCTAGTTTCCCCAAAATGTATAGAGGTGCTGGTATTTTTTTGTGTGTGTGTAGCACAGAACAACCTTAGGAAATAGTATTTTTTAAAAAGGCTTTTTAACCTCCAAGGTAAAATAAAGGTGTACTATAAAGCCATCTGGTAATACTTTATAACAGCTGGGCTGAGACAGTGTACTGCTAATTTGTGCAGTTCTTTTATGTTTGTTAAATGTATTTCTTTTGCTCAGTGCAGTTCTGAAGACAAGGGTATTATTAATTGCTAATTCTGCCCTTGGTATTCTGATATTCACTGCTAATTATATAAACCAGTACACTAGAGTCTTAGTGGACCATTTTTCTTCTGCTCTGAGATATTTGATCAGAAGGAATTCCACCTCTGGAACAACTTGTATTAGGTTAGCCCCCTGGGAGAGTTCTAATTTACAAGATCCTTACTAAAAAAATCAAATCAGTTTCAAAGAGATTACATTATAAATGTAAACTTCGTAATGAGCTTGAGTAAAATGCTGTAGGCTACAAATGGTGAACTTTGGAAGTTTTTACCTTTTTCCTTTTCATATGTATGTATACATGTATGTATGTATGTATGTATGTGCATGCATGTATGTATATGTATATATATGAATACATAATATAATCGGTACCCTAAGCCCTATAAAAAGACCATCTGTTATGGTGAACTGACGTTTGTAGCCAAACTGTATGTTTTCTCTGATATAGGTGATCCTTCCCTTTTTATTCTTCCCATTAAAAAAAATTTACTACTAATAAAAACAGCTAACACTGCACTGATGATCTCCCAGATGCCTGGCTAAGCACTTTTGCATGAAATACCCCACTTTATCTTACAGCAAGTTAAGCAACTTGCCCAAGGTCTCTCAGCTATTTATTACATTAAAAGGAAAATGTGGCATTTGAGCTTGCTAGAAATTGAAATATTGAAAAAAAAAAGTGATGTCTAGAGTTGTAGCAATCAGTTGAGGACATGAGGTGACAAGAATAAGGAAAGAAGGTACAACGTGAGATGTAAAGAATGTGCGGCCTTGATATCAACAGCAGCTGATTTCCTCAGATTTTCTGTTACATGAGAAAAATAAATTCCTATTTGTTTAAAAGAAAAGATTAGGAAATCAGAGATGGCAATTATTTGAGTTTTTTAATGATTAATATTTCTATCACTTAGAAGTCAGAATCCTGACTTGGATGATTTTGGTGTCCTTTCTTTTCTCCCCTTTGCATATGTGAAACAGACACAATTGAAAATGTCACAATAAAGTGACTTATAACTTACTCTATTCATAGTTATTTTTATTTTTATTTTTTTAGTGTTAGTCTAAGGATAATTTTTTAGTAATTAGTGATCTTAACAAATATTGACAATTGAATGACAAATGCCTTGTTCACAATTACCTAGGCATATAACTCTAGCAGATGAAAATATTCATATCTATATCTGGCACTAAGCTGTTTGCAAAAGCCCACTGGTGTTTCAGGCGTCCTGGATTCAAGGTCCAAACTAATCAGTATTGTTACATGTATGACCCTGGACATATCTCTTCATCTCTGTTGACTCAAATTTCTTTATGGAAGAATAAAAAGGAGTGGTTGGGTTTTGCAATCTCTAAGGGTCACTTACAACTCCAAAATTCTATGAAATGTTTAAACTTTCAAAAATCTCAGTTGTGTGCCCAAATACAACTACAGCTTTTGAAGTCTGGTGTGTAGCTCTTTGCTTATTTGTTTCTTGCCATCTGTTTCCTACCATTTGATTTTATTTAGCTACTCTACCCTTCATTACGTTGCTTCTCTGAAATAACAGTGGCTCTGCACAGAGAGAGTTCTCTAAACAAAACTTCTCTATTGCTGGCAGTCAGTATAAAAGAGAGTTAATTTCAAGGAGAAGCTGGCAGTTTCCCACTGGTTGGTAGAAATAGAAACACAGAGGAGGGAGGAACTTTTAAGCAATCATCCTTTGATGGCTATCCAACGTTCTTTCACTCTTTTGCTCTTTCCTCTTTTGCTCCCATCAGTAATTAAACAAACCAGGCTTAGTCTAATGTGTTTTCTGCTCCTTCTTTGTCCAAGAACAAAAAAAAAATAATATGTATTCCCCTTCACTCCTATTTCACCCTCAACGTAGATCTTCAAAGAGGAGAAGTTGCTAAAGGCCCCCGTAAGCCCTTATCTGCTGTCCTTTCACAGGCCCAGGCATAGACATCCTTTCAGAAATCCTTGTTCTCTGTAAAGGGCACTTTTCAGCCCCACTGAAGGAGATAAGAAATGTGAGAGAGGAATCAGCTATGAACTCTATCATTAGTTTCTGGGTAAATTGCAGATATTTAGAAATTGGAAATGAAATCCTCAAAACATAATACTGATTATCATAGATGATAGAAATAAAGGTTATTCATCATATAGATGGAAGGGAGGGGAGTTTCAGAGGAGGGTGATATTGAAGAAGAGAGAAAGAAGGAGAAAGATATTATGAGCACACTATACATTGAAATATCCATCCAGTAATAGTCTGTAGCTATAATATTTCTCTGTCCTTCCATATGGCAGTTTGGTCTCTGAGGATATTCCTCAAATTAGCATAGGTAGTGTTCAGCATTCATGAATTTTGCTTTTTCTATAGATCCACTATGTCTATTGTCTGAATAAGGCCCAACATTGGATAAAGCCTTGCAGAAATGGAGTTATCAATACCAGGGTGAAAGAAGTGCTAAATAGGAAGGTAAAATGTATGTTCTGAAATGTTGATAACTGGATGATTCCCAAGATACAAATGGGAGACATACCCTTTCTCCCTCCTTTTCTTCTGAGATCATTATCATTATTATGAATCTAATCATATCAAGAAAACAGGGTTTTCCAAACAGCTGATATGAGTATTTCTTTACAGGGTAAAATGTGTTTTGCAGAGAATATATTTTGCAAAGCCTATGGTGGGAAGAAGCTAGACTAGCGCTGGCATTAGGGTTGGTGAAAGGAAAAAGGAACCCTTCACAGAGGGAAAGGAAAAGATATAGTGCTGAACATTGTGTGGGAGGAATGGTTAGAGCTGTGTGACCTTGTGGTTGGCAGCAGGAAGAAAAGTCTTGGCAAAGAAAAACGTCTATTATTTTAAGTGAAATGCCAATGGGCTGTGGGATGTTACCTACCCACCCCAAGCCACAATCCCATAAAAATTCAAAAATAATATACTAAATATGCTTGGATTTCTTATGAAAGACAGTGAAGGGAATTGTGTTTCGGGTCAAGATTGACTGAAATGGAGCCAAAAAATGGAAGAGGGGTTGGACATCAAGGTGTTACTATTATTCTGAGGCTGAGGTGGGTTGTGGTGGGTCTCTCAAGGAAGTGTCCTCTGCACTTTTCTCAGTGTTAGAAACTCCCTACCATCTACACCCACAATGTAGGCACCAGGTTCATGTAAGAAAGGTTAGGTGCCTCAGACTAGTGTGAAGAGTGCCGGAAGCATAACAAAAAGGTGGGCGCTGATTGATAATAACAAACGTTTAGTCAGGTGCATTAATTTTCCTAATGTCTGGATCCATCTCAGTTGCATGTTATTATGCCATAGCCAAGCCACGAGTCTACCTGCGGTTGTAGCACCACTTAACATTATTTGTGCCAGAAAAATCAAGAAGCAGTGAAATCCTACAGTGTTTAAAATTTGCCAGGAATTCCTAGTTGATGAAACAACCATTCTCAAAGGCCTCATCTTCTTCGTTATCCCAGTTTAAACTAAACACAGAAACTACTTTGTTGAAATGAATTGCAGACACAAAGAAAAACTATTTCCAAACCCTCCAGTCAGGTGAAAAAAGCCACTGGCACTTGGTCCGGGGATCTACAGCAGCGTTCCCGGAGCCAGGAGCTCACACAATGCTTCCTGCCTTGTTTGCTGCTGGCAGATATGGCTGCTGGTTGGAAATAATCGTTTTTAATAATGCAGATCATCACAAGAGCTCGGGGGAAATCACTCTAAATATTACCCTTGGACTTTGGTATAGAAATATAGCAAAGGGAAATTGTCCCTATGATGCTCAAGGGTTAGAATAATATGGAAAAACCAACTCAGTTCAAATAATTTATTGTCTCTGCCATGCTTTTTGCATAGCACAGCTTAAGCTGTCATTCACCGAAGGGCTATTTATACAGTCTGAAATTCCAAAGGAATCCTGGATTTGTGTTCTTCTGCTCTCTTTAAATGATGCATAATAAGGTACTCGACAGAGGTCTTTTGTAATGAATGTGGAGCTGTTTAGTTTAGGCCCCATCAAAGGAATGGAAGAACAGTAACCGGCTGTTTGAAATTTTATATTATAGAAACTATACTCTGCTACCACTTGAATTTGTTAGCATCTTTAAAATAAACTTTATCCGCAGACAAAACCAAATAAATCTTTGTATTCTTGACATTTCACTGCAGAGGCCAACGAGAGGTGTAAATCGAAGCCCCAAGGAAGTAGTTTTCCTAGAGGAGCATTCTGGAGGAGATACGCTGGCTATCGGTGGTGGTGTTTTTTCCTAAAGGTGGCCAAGTTTTTCTTGGCTTCTTTGACCTGATTATAATGCTTGCTTTCTAGCTAGACGTGGAAGTGTTGAGATTTGAGCTGCAGAGTTGTCAAGCCAAATCCCTGCTAAACATCTCAAACTGGGTATCCTGGAGGAACCCTGGCTGAACATGTGCAAACCCTCGCCTCCAACCACCACCCCCAAGTACCTGATATTTCTCCTCATTCCTCATCTCGCAAGTGGTAAATGACTTACCCAGGCATCCTGACATAGCATGGGGAAGTGTGGGAAACTATATGAGGAGAGAGGGAGATATTTAGTGATGTTTCAGGAGTATTCACCGGGTAGTTAAAAATATGGCTCTAACAAGATCATATCAATGTCAGTTGATATGGATTATATCAATGTCAGTATCTTGATTGTGATATTGTGCTATAGTTTTGTAGGATGTTATTATTGAGTGAAACTGGGTAAAAGTGATACAGGGTGTCTCTGTATTACTTCTTAACTGCATAATAAGTTAAAAAATATATATCTCTTGATTCAGGTATAGAAATGCAGATCAATAGTACCCTTTTAAGCATAAATTCTTTTTTTCCCATGTGATAAATGTATTGCATAAAATATTATAGCTAACTTCAAAGGAATTTTTCTTCTATTTTTTTAGTCCTTTGATTTTTTAGAATTTTAAACAGTAAACCAGATAAATCAAACAATAGTCCTCGGCTGCCGTTTGATATCCTATACAAAAAAGTAGACACATGGCAATGCCATGAGGTAACCAAGTATGCTTTTGCTGCTAACATTGTGCTTAGCAGATTTCTTCTTTTATGTGTAGCTCCATCATTGAGAGACATTTTGCCTTTCTCTCCCAGAATGCAGTATGATTTTTCTAATTAATGCATGACTCACTTTCTCAAGGAGTAGATTAAGATGACTATGTTTATGAATTCTTCCTTCTGATTAATTACCTGGACCACAATTGCTCAAATAGTTTGTGTCTGCTGGATTATAGTATTATCTCTAAGGCTATCTGAGGACCTCTAAAAGGCAGAATATAGTGAGAAACAGTACTATTGCTTCTTTCTTCGTAATGTTTGGGGATGTGGTTTGTTCAGATGAAGAAATTGGGATGAAGGTTTACTTATGAAATAAAGCACTCAACCTATAAAAGTTGTGTCATACTCCCAAAAGTATATCTTGCCCCTCCATAATTTTTCAACCTAATGCTTACTTAAAAGAAGTAAGCAAAACTTCCTGCTAAAAATTTAATTATAATCAATAAATTTCCAAATATTTATTAAAAAAAAAAAAGGATTCAGGTGAGTTCTTAGTCCTTGAGTTGAACACCCACCTACCAGTTGTTGGAGCTGAACTCATTTTTGGTGATTTTAGCAGAACTAAAAGGTGACACAATAATAGATGAAACGTATAAGATAAGAAAAACTTTTCTTTCTTATGTTGTAGTAGACTGTTTAGGATTAGCTTGCATCGAGTGCTTTGATTTTCCCTGTTCATTTTACATGAGAGGATATATTTATTCCCTGGAACACTTAATCTGTAATCAATTATATTTAACAAGTTAACTTAATTTTAAATGATATGATATAAAGGAAGATTAAAGCTAATTTAAGTCAGCATTTTTTACTACTGTATAAATTAGCTTGGAAAAATCAGAAGGAACTATGTTTTTGATTAAGGTTTGGTTTAGGCTGAAGAGTTTCAATGAGATAATTTTTATAAAACTCTGAACTGGAGCCAATACCTGCTAAAAGATAACAAGATATATTAAAGCCATATTAAAAGTTTAAATATAAAGTTCTTAAAATCCTTAATCGGGAAACAAACTCTGTCTGTGTTCTAATGCCTACCCCCATCTGCCACAGTTCAGTCATCCCATATCTTTCTCTTACTCTATTGCCATTACTCTGAGTCATGCCACCATCCTCTGTAACCCGTATTACTAGTTTTTTAACTAGCAACCCTTGTAAACAGTTTGCACTCTGCTTTAAAATTCTCAATTTATTCTTTGCAATATAATTAGAAATATCTTTCAAAAATTCCATTCTGATCAGGACCAATTCTCTGACTAATTGCCATTAGTACCTCCATTGGCCAAATTCTTTACCTTAGTATAAAGTGAAATGGAGAGTCTACCCTTGCTCAATTAATATCATTCCTCTCCTCCCCTCTCCTTCTATCTCTTCCACCTACCCACTTTATTCTTTATGAATGTATTGAGTTTTCTCTTAGCCCTTAGTTTTTGCAATGCTTTTACATTCTTCCTGGAATATTTTTCCCCTTCCTCTCATACATGTCATCTAACTAAATTCTAATAATAGCTCCAGTCATGTTTTGAAACTAAAGAATCTCCTTATCTTTCCAATATGTAAGATAGGTCCCTTAGATCAGGGACTGGGTCTTGCTCACCATTGTATTTCCCTATTGTATTAGATTTAAAGACTCTTGATGGCAAGGTACAACATAGAGCTACTCGGATAGATGAAAGGTAGAATTCCATTGTACTTAAAGCTCCAAAGATGAGAAGGCCTCCATTAGGGTCACACAGGTTATTGCAACTGATATAGGTTAACAGCAAGCTGAAGCTGTAGAGGGCAGCTTATGTATGGCAAATGAGGTAAGGTCAGTAAGATTTTTCAGACTCTCTGTAGATTGGCTATTTTGAAAAACTTGGGGGACTTTTGGGAATAGGGACTGTCTCATAGAGTCAGAGTGACTCCAGAGTGTAAGATCCCAATAAAGGAAGTGATTGGAGTGTGGACTTAGTTAGCAGCTCAAGGTAGAGATCTGACTGACCTCTAACCAGTATCTCAAATCTGGTTTAAGACAACATTTCAAACACACAAACAAACCAACAAACAATATTATGCTGTAGTTAGTACCTAACTCATACGCTCAATAAATATTTATTGATACAATGAGTGAAAAAAATGAATATATATATATGCATGGATGTATGCTATCATTTGGCCCTATAACAATGATTCTATTATTTCTCAAACTGATAGTTATTTAGTCTGATCTTACAGGTACTCAATGTCATCTCCTAGTCACTAAGTATCTCTGGACCTTAGTTTTCAAATCTCTAAAATGGGCCTTAGACTCTTGCCTATAGTAAGGAGAAGTGGTAATACATTTGATAAATTTAAAAATAAAATATTTTTATTTTCAGAAATATTAGTTTGATAATTATATTTATTTAAGATAACAATTCTATATGTTTGCTTACTGGTGGCCACATTTTGATAAGGTGTGGCCAAGAAAGAGAGTTTCTAGACCTGCAAGTCCACATTTGCCCCCTGCTTTTAAAAATATGTCTAAAAATTAGTCTTTTATTAATAACAATCTTCTAAAATAATTGCTGACATTGCAGACAATAAAACTAAAACAGAGAAGAATGATTTCATTTTGAAATATCTTTTTAAGTTGCTAAGAATAATTTAGATATTTTTTATTCTTGTAATTGTAAGATATTGTAATATATCTCACATAGCTATATTATTACATATCTAGCTATAAAAAAGAAAAGGAATTCTAAGCCACAATATATGATAAACTATAACTCATCCATTATATCTTCAGTAGTTTTGAATTGTGTATATGTAATTAGGTCCCATATATCTAAGAAAGGTGAGGAAAGAATAAAATCAAGCTTACCAAAAATAATAAAACAGATGCAGGGTTCTTAGACTTTAGTTGTAAAGAAAGAAATTATTTAGAGGGTCTCGTTTTTTCATCTCTTGCTGGAGTCATCTTTTTTTTTTAATCATATAAAATTTGCAAACACAGTTCAGAGTACTGGGTTTTTCTCCATTTTGTGAATGTGAGTTGTCAATCTGATATGAAACTTAAATATTTTGTTTTGTGATTTACTAAAAAAGGTAAGTCTCCTACATAACCACATAACAATCATCAAAATCAGGAAATTAACATTGGTATATTACCATCAACTCATCTTCAGACCCCACTCAAATTTCACGAGTTGCTCCAATAATGTCTTTTATAGTAAAGGATTTAGGTCAGAATTATGAGTTGCCTTTAGGTGTTATGTCTCTTTAATCTCCTTCAGTCTGGAATAGTTCCAGATTCTTTCCTTGATTTTCTTGAACCTGATACTTTTGAAGACAGCAGGCTACATATTTTGTAGAATATTACTCAATTTGGGTCTCTGATCTGACCTTATGATAAGATTCAGGTTATGAATCATTGTTAGAAATATCACAGAAGTGATGCTGGGTTCTTCTTGTCTCATACTATCAGTTGGCTCACTATTTCTGTTTATCCCATCACTAATAACAATAACTTTGATCATCCTACTCAAGCTTACACCTCAGACAGGCCTTCTTCCCCAGCCCATAGTGTGCATACACTTATCCTGCTCTGGCTCACTCGCCACACTGGATCAGCCCTCCACACAGTCTCCTTCAGCCTGGCTTATTCCATTCCACTAGTGGTTTTAGAACTGAATTTTTAGGAAAGGCAAAGGGGAAAAAAAGCAAGGTAAGGCAAGGCAAAGCAAGAGAAGGGGAAGAGACATCTTCGACTTCCTAGACAATATATAATCACAACCTTTAATTAATGAATTAAAATGTAGTATACAGATTTCAACTTTCTGGTTCGATGTATAAAGGGCTTAGATTTCACCACTTTCATCCTTATTTAAAGAAAAACCTGAAAAAAGAAAATCAAGAACTCTTCTTAAAAACACTAGAGAATTGAGGTCATAGGGTAAAGTACAACCCCCAAAACTGGAATATGCCAGATACAGAGAAATCAGCATACTGGGAACAGAAACTGCAACTAAAACCAGCACTAGGTAGAAATATGTAACAGCTGGCATCTGAGTGTGGACTAGCTTGAGAAATAAGAACTCCTGGAAACCTAGCTTTAGGGGGGCCCTCCATACTTGCAAGAATTTTATCTCCAGGATCCCCATCATGTTCTTATTGTGGAGATCAGAGAAAAATCTCCTCTCGTTCCAGTAGGAGGAAAGGAAAAGTAATCATTTGGAAATGTGCCCTGATCATTCTTCTTCTTCTTCTTTTGTTTTTTAACAGAGGTCTTCCCTCTGGAGAAATTGTTTTGCCAGAGCCTACCCAAGTTGGAGTTTAACCATAGCCTAAATTACCTGGAGAGAGGGAAATGCTCAACTCTAGCCCCCTCTAGCTTTCCTCTCTCACCTTAGCTGAGAAGCACTGGTAAAGTTCATTGCCTAAGGGCAGGCACACAATCTCAATAAAAGACTGAGACCTACTCAGGACTGTAGAATGCTTTCCCTCCCCTGACATTTTACCACCACATCAATCCAGAACATGTATAGTAACAAGTGATTATAGCTGAAAAAAACTGAAAGGCTCATAATAAGGGGTCTCTAGGAAAGCCCAAAGACAACCCAAAAAGGAATCAAAACTAAGGACAGCAGAGAAAAGATTAGCCGCTAAAATCTACAGTTGTAGCAAACAGTAGACATAGCCTAACTCCTAGCAAGATAAACATAAGACTTTACACTAAAAATCTATTTACCCTGGTTCTTTTTACTCAATTAATCATGTCATGCTCTCAAAAAAAAAAATTACAAGGTACACTTAAAAGCAACAAACAAACAAATAACAGAGTCTAAAGTGTCAGGGCAAGAATTAGAACCAGAATCAGATATGGTAGAGACTAGAAATTAAAAACAGCTATGATTAATATACTAAGGGCTCTAGTTGAAAATAGTAGACATGTAAGAACACATGAATAATGTAAGCAGAGATAGAAACTCTAAAAATCAAATAGAAATGCTAGAAATCGAATATAGTACAACAGAAATAAAGACTGTCACAGATAGTCTCATCAGTGAACTGGACACAACTGAGTAAAAAATACATGAGATTGAATATGTATTGATAGAAATTTCCAAAACTGAGAAGCAAAGAAAAAAAATACTAAAGAAAAAAAAAAGACCACAGGCATGTCGTATTCAAACTACAGAAGAGTAAAGACAGAGGAAATCTTGTAGTGGAACAAAGATAACAATTCTTGAAAAACATCTAAGAAAACCCTGAAATTTTATATCTGTTTGAGAAAGGTATAATCTAAATAGGCCTTAATACCCTTCCAAAGAATAAAGCCCCAGATCCAAATGGTTTCACCAGTGAATTCCATCATTTAAATGGTACCAATTCTTTACACTCTTCAGAAAATAGAAGCAGAGGGAACACTCTCTAACTCATTTTGTGAGGACATTACCCTCATACCAAAACAAGACAGAGATTACGAAGAAAAATTACAGACCAATGTCTTTCAGAAACATGCACATAAAAATCCTCAACAAAATATTAGCAAAGCAAATCCAACAATTTATAAAAATAGGTATATACTAAGAGCAAGTAAGATTTATTCTAGACATACAAGATTATTTCAACATTTGACAATCAATTAGTGTAATTTGTCACATCGCCAGGCTAAAGAAGAAAAAATATATAATTATATCAGTAGATGCAAAAAAAGCACTTGACACAAATTCAACATGCTATCATACTAAAAATTAGGAAAAGAACTGATGTCATACTAATGCTGAGAAACTAGATGCTTTCCCCCTAAGGTCAAATAAAACGTGTACCCCCATCATCACTCCTATTCAACATTGTCCAAGAAGTCCTAGCTAATGCAATAATACAATAAAATATATAAAATTTCAGAGAGAGGAAATAAAACTGTTTTGGTTCACAAATAATATAATTGTCTCTACAGAAAATCCCAAAGAATAGACATTAAACCTCCTGAAGGTAACAGCATACAAGATTAATATACAAAAGTCAAGTGCTTTCTTAAATAGCAGTAATTAACAATTGGAATTTTAAAATAAAAACATAAAACCATTTTCATTAGCACCAAAAAAACCTGAAATACTTAGTATAAGTCTAACAAAATATAAGGTCTATATGAAGAAAAATTGTAATGAAAGAAATTAAAGAAAATCTAAACCAATAGAGAGATATTTAATGTTTATAGATAGATTGAATAGTAAGATATCAATTCTTCTCAACTTTATCTATAGATTCAATAAAATCTCAACAAAAATTCTAGTGAGTTTTTTTGTGGTTGTCGCAAATGGATTCTTAAGTTTATATGAAATGCCAAGACCTAGAATACCCAACATAATACTGAAGAACAGACTGTCTTGGTTACTCTAGCTTTAATTTTAAAATGAGTTAGGGTTAGTTCTCCACTTTGTTCTATAAATCTAGACGTGTAAAAATTGAATCTAGACTCAAATCTTACACTTTTCCCAAAAATTAAGTTAAAATGGATCATAGACCTAAATGCAAAGCTATACAACTTATAAAATATAAAATTGGAGAAAATCTAGGTGATTTTATGTTTATTGATGACTTTAAAATATCAAAGACATAATCCACAAAACAGAAGTTTTTAATTTTGATAAAATTCAACCTTCAATTTTGCTTTCATGGATTATGTCTAAATGAAATAGAAAGAATTCAAAACTACCATTTTTTCCACTTACATCCTCTAGGTAATTTCATCAGCCATATCACATTCCATGGTATAAATATTATAAACTCCACTTCTACAATATATACTTGCTTTTTTATGTCTAATTGTGCTGTATCCCTATGGCATATGTTGCATAGGTTTTTCCTGTGAAAGATTTTTATGAGCAAGTTAATTAAAAACCCAAATTTCTCTTCATAAGATAAGGACTCACTGTTAGCCATTTAATAGTAAATAAATTCTACCCACTTCCTATCTCTATTCCACTTCCATTAATTTTGCTTTTTCCTTGGCACTATAACCTTTCTATGTACACATATTTGTCAGGTTGTAAAGAGTAATGGCTAGCAAGTAAAGACTAGAGAAATTTCGAATTGAGAAAGCCCCTAGAGTTGATCTGAATCACCTTTCTTCAAATGCCTGGGGGATACATAAGCAGGAACAAGGTTTGAAATTGCACACAGAACTGATCCTGGAAAGGCATAACTTCTCCACAGATATGACTTTCACTACTGACAACACCTAGTACATGATTTAACTGTGTTGCCTCAAGAAACTGGATCTACAGCCTCTGATTTTATCCTTCTAGTATGAATACTAAGTATTCCCTGTTGCTTTGCATTTGTAGCTCCCAAACTAAACTCCATGGCAAGTGCTTCTGGTTAGAGCCGAGAGTCATGCCTCCATCCCAGCTTCAAAGGTCTGTGCAAGCAGGTATCTGATGTCTATAGTGGGGAAGAAATGTCAAACATTCACAGCATTTGTCAAGGTCCTTATTACAAAACCACTCTCTCTAAATTGAACTCTTCTTTCCAGATGGCTTATGACCAATTCAGTATGCAATGCAATTAGCCACCTTCATCTGGATAGAATACATAATTATTTTAAAGCACATACTAAAATTATATAAACATTTTTCAGATCTACATCAAATGGTTGGTTCATAATTAAGCTTGCAGTTAACTATAACCCTAAAACTTGTTCACCTTTTACGGCTGTTTAGCCATGTGTTCTCCATCCTATATTTGTACAATTGTGTTCTGATTTTTCTTAATCCAAATATAGAATTTATATTTAGCCATGTTAAATTTCACTTTGTTAGTTTTGGCTCATCTTTCCAAGATTTTGCAATCCTTTTGAATATTTTTTCCATCATTCAATGTAGTAACTATCACTCCACAGCTTTGTGTCATACACAGATTGAATAAATATGCTTTGTGTTTTCATCCACATCTCTGATAAAAATGTTGAAAAGCATTGTAGAATACCACAGAATATTTTCATCTAGGGTGGTATCTAATCATTAATTAATGTTACACCATACCGACAAAACTTAATTTACCTAGAGTTATGTTAAACATGTGTTCATGCTTTTAGTTTGCATGTTGACAATGGTGATGAAAAGGAATAGATGAAAAAGATTTAAATGAAACTTTTTTATAGTGTGAGCATTATACTGTAAGTGGGATGTGATTAAGAACCAAGGATAACACATTCTCCAATATGTAGACAACATGCTTCTCAAAAAAATAAAATTAAAGAAACACAGATCACTATCACTTGTATATTAAAGATGAGTCTTATATTGTATCCCTATGAGTCTCAGAGTATGTTAGAATAGGGGCCAGCAAACATTTTCTGTGAAGAATCAGATAAAAAATGTTGTATACTTTGCAAGCTGTATGGATTCTATTGCAACTATGTAACCCTGCCCTTGTAATACAAAAGCAACTAGCCAATACATAAATAAAGGGGCATGACTGTGTTCCAATAAAACTTTATTTATAAAAACATGTGGCTAGATTTGGCCCACAGGCTAGAATTGTCCATGTATTTTTAGAAGATGGTTTCTCCAAGGATAGTATGTGGACATGTGGCTTTGCATATGGATAATATTATGATATTCCCAAACATAAGATATATTTAATATTTTAGAAATTTAGTGTGCTAGGTCCCTTAGAGCAAAAACTGTTCTGTTCTCTTTTGCACTTCAGTACCTATGTCCTAGTACTTGGTAGTTGTTCTGTATTTTTTTCCTGAGTTCATAATAAAAACATTTAAGGGTTCTGCTGAGTCTCAGATTCATTATTTTGATCATCAAGTAATCCATATACATATAGGCATGAATGCACTCTTTAAAATAGAGTCAGCATTCACAGGCATTGTGGATGCCCAGGTCATCCTTCACGAATGAAGGGCTTGGAATGAAATGCTTGGAATTTGTCTTCGTTTGAAGACATATGAATCCCCCTCTGGGATTATTTAATTTAAAGAGAACCACCTCTCTAGAAGCTATATTTCCTTCCCAGGATGCTCTGCGACTATCCAGTAACTGATCATTTTAGAAGCCTAAGGCCCAGCCCTGCATCCTAATTCAAGACAACCATGAGAATCTTGTCAGCTTTATATTTCCTGATTGATGTCTTTATTGAGACTGAGATTCAGCTAACCACTCTCTCTTCTCAATCCTTTTTCTTTCTCTTCCCCAAATGTTGATCCCAAAGTGTTCCCTTAGTAAACCTACTGTGATCTAGTCCCAATCACAGAATTCGCCTTCCAGTGAATGCAACCTGAAGCAATAATATGTTTACTTTAATTATGACAATAATCATGTTAATGACGTTCATTCAAATTTTACTGGTCTTCAATTGATCTTATATATGGCTGGCTCTATTATTAGAAGACCTGTGGACTCCTTTTGTCTTTCCAAATCAATGAGGCTCATCTATTATTAGAGATGAGACAAATGAAAAGAAAACTAATGCTTCCTTAATAAATAGGAAGTGCACAAAAGATAGTGAGGAAAATCCAGAGTAAGTATTTAACAGTTGTGACATAAGATGATCTTGGAAGGGGACAATGAAGGTACGCGTAAAGGGAATGTCTTTTTTTTTTTTTTTTCAAATTACTTTCTCTCAAATGATTTAAAAGTCATAAATAAAATTACTGTGGGTATAGTTGAATTCAGAAGATAGATAAAAAGAAAATTTAGAGAATAGGGGGAAGTAACTTTTATTTAGCATGTTCTATCATTAGTGATTCTGTAAAGTGTTTGACATCTACGTGAGGTGAGTTTGGTTGATTACTATTTTATAGTAAAGCAACTGAGGTTCAAAGAGATAAAATAGTTTACTTAGGGACACACAACTATTCAACAGTTGACTGAGACTCTAATCCAATTCATTCCACCAAAACTCTTTTCTCTCATTATATTGTATTTAAAACACATAAAGCATGAGATAGACCTAAAAAAGAAACCCCACCAAAACAGTAGCTTTTATACTTTGTTTTAATTGCAGCCCACTAAAGATGCTAGATCCATATTTTTCTCCAGAGGAAGAAGCCTGATAAACAGATTTCTAAGTTTATATTCAGAATTTGCACTAGCAATAAAGTCTTATATGCATTTGGACTGGATTAGTTGTGAATGTTCTGAACTTTGTCCAAGCAAGGTTTGTATCCATCCAACTTACATCATTTACATTTTGAAACCAAAATAGCTCCCATGAGGCAGTGTTTCTAGAAAAATAACAAAATACATTCTTTAGCAATTAGAAATTTGTAAACAGCAGGTGTTTTGCATTTTCAAAGATTCTTCCCTAAGTGTTGGTGCTACATTCAAACAAAATCTGTAATTACAACATGGAAATTATAATAGAACGTGGGTTGAGAAAGGAGAGGGTTGGGAAGAGCATTGGTAATGAACAAGTACCACATGAATATAACCAAATATTAAATTGGAAGTTTCAATTTAGGTACTTAATAACAATCAAGACTGCAATACAGGTTACAAAAATTAATCAAAAACAGTTACACACTTCAAAAACTTCTTACACATTGAGATAGTTGAAGAATAGGGAGGTTGGTGAAGAGGCTATCTTTAAAGAGACCTACATATCAAGTACCATTGTCTAAATTTGTAATGTCAGAGGTATTTCTTTCTTCACATCAAGACAAGAGAGAGGGATTTCTGTGTTACCACTCAGAGAACTCCCTGAGTCTCCTGAAGTAAGTTACATTACTACTTGATGCCTGCTAGGAAAATCTAAGGCAGAGAAGGCCACTCAGTCACCTGATGGCCATGTGAGGAATGTGTTTACTTTGTTGTGATTGGGCTGTGCTTTCAGACTTTGTACAGGCAAAGAATGTCTGAGCGCTTCCTGAGGACAAGATGTAGATGCATAATTATAAACCATCCTAGAGCTTGTCCAATTGGGCCACCTAGAGGGACTCTGAAGGCACAAAGTGAGTTCTGAGGGGTGAGAATCATGTGGATAAAATAATCAAGAAGCCTGCAGGTGAGACCACCAGTCAGGGATCTTCATAGAACCTATGAAAGGATCCCATGAGACGAGGTTTGCTTTAAACATCATACATGTCGCTTCTCAATCCTGGCCCAGACTGGGTCTGAAATAGAAGTTAGGAATGAGTGAATGTATGTAAAAAACAGGGAGAAGGAGACAATTTCAGTACCTATTCCTACCCCCTTTTGTTACATACTACTAGCTAGCAGGGGGCCATAATGGAAAGAAGACAAATAAGGCTTAGCTTTGCATGAAGACTGAATGTAGATTAATATATTTTTCTCATATTCATACTGTGCAGATGTATTAAAATGACTTTAGGACTATATAGGACCTATCTAGGTTTTCATCCAAGGTGACCATCATGGAAGAAAATTTCAAAAATTAATGAGAAAAAATAAAGATGCTTTTTTTAAAAATTACAAATCATTAGTCCTTCTTGGTCAATGTATCAGGTACATGTATTTGTATAATCAGGATAATTTTACTGAGCTCAGAAGATGAGTTTGGATAGGGAAGTTGATAAGATTGGAACTTAGTTTAGTAGAGGACCATGGATGTCAGGCTAAGTCATCTGGACTTTATTATATAGGAAGTGGAAAAATACTGAATGTTGGGGCACAATTCAGAAAACTATTTTGTCAACAACTAGAATTATTGTTAGTGGTGATATGTACTGATTCCAAATGGAAGCTTAGTAATGCAGAAGGCAATACAAATCTCCGGAAATGTTAAATGCATGAGTAAATAAAAATAGATTTTTTTTGTTTAAAACAACAATAATAACAATCTCTTTGAGGTTTAAGTATATGTAATAAAGGGGGGATTGGAAGAAAAGAAATATTACTTATTCTAAAAGAAGGCAGGACCATTACAAGAAAGTGTGAAAATGGTGAGTCACTGCAGCATGTGAATGTGGGACTGCCCCACCAGAAGAAAACTGGAAGCTTGCAAAACCTTGTGGTACTGACATCCAGGGTTGCCTGTGCAGATTGAGTGGGGTGCTGCTAAGCAAGTGTGTAGGACTGACCCTCTGTGAGAAGATAGAGAACTAGTAAAGTATGACTGTTCACATACACAAGGCTGCTACACCCTAGGGAGGATGGAACTAGAAGAACATTGAAATGCAAGCAGGTAGAGTAGCCCTGCTCAGACTCTGCTCTGATATCAGACAAAAAAAAAAATGGTATGCCAAGTATGCACTGAGAATCCCAGTCTACACTAGGCTGCCCACCTACACCATACTTCTTCAGGCCAGGCAACACACCAGACACCTCAGGCACCTGCCCCAACTACATCTGGCCTGCTCAAACTATTTGACACAGTCTACACAAAAAACACTTTTTCAAGACAGAAAGATTCAACACAGAGGAACAAGCATATAAAGTCAAACAAAATGGGGAGATAGAATAGGCCTCAAATGAAGAACAAGTAAAAACTCCAGAGAAAAACCCTAATGAAATGGAGATAAGTAATTTGCCTGATAAAGAATTCAAAAAAAAAAAAATAATCATAAGGAAGCTCAACACACTTGAGAGTAGAACAGAGAAACACAGAGAACACTTCAACAAAAAGAAAATGTAATAAAGAACCAATCAAAGATAAAGAATACAATAAGTGAAGTGAAGAATACATTATAAGGAATTGACAGCAGATTAGTTAATGAAGAAGAATGGATTAGCTACCTGGAAAACAGAGTAGTGGAAATAACCCAGTCAAAACAAAAACAAAAACAAAAAAAGAATTTTAAAACGTGAGGATAGTATAATAGGTCTCTGGGACAACATTAAGCACCCTAACATTCACCTTGTAGGGATTCCAGAAGGAAAAGAGAAAGAGAAAGGGGCAGAAAGAATATTTGAAGAACTAATGGCTGAAAACTTTCCTAAGCACAGAGAATTCTGAACAACATGAACCCAAAGAGATGCATGCCAAAACATATCGTAATTAAAATAGCAAAAGTTAAGGATTAAGAGGCAATCTTAAAGCCAGCAAGAATGAAACAAGTCACATACAAGGGAAACCCCATAAGGCTATCAGTTGATTTCTGAGAAGCAACTCTACAGGTCAGAAAGGTATGGCGGGATATGCTTACAGTATTGAGAGAAAGGAAACTAGAATAGTATCCTAGAATACTATACCCAACAAGGTTATCATTCAGAATTGAAGAAGAGATAGTTTCCCAGATTCCCAGACAAGCAAAAACTAAAGGAGTTCGCCAGCTATACAAGAAATGTTAAAAGCTCTTCTTTATGTGAGAAACATAAAAAGGCCATAACCAGAAATAAGAAAATATATGAAAGAAATAAATCTCACTGGTAAAGGTAAACATACAATAATCATGGTGAGTCAACCACTTAAAAAGCAAATATGAAGGTTAAAAGACAATAGAAATAAAATGACAATAGAAAAAAAAATTAGCTATTAACAAATAAATAGTCTGGGAATACACAAAACAAAAATATATAAAACGACATCAAAAACATCAAGAGTTGAGTTGGGGAGTGAAAATTAGTGCTTTTAGAAACCATTGACCTTAAATGCCTATAAGCTCAAAATAAACTGCTGTAGATATAGATGGCTATATATGAACCTCTAGTAACCATAAACCAAAAACATACAAAAAATACAAGAAAAATGAAGAGAAAGGAATGAAAGCATGAAAAAATCTCCAACAAATCAAAAAAGAAATCAATAGAAAGAACAAAGAACAAAATTAACCAAAAAACAATGAAATAGTGAAATAGCAATAAGTGTATGCCTAGCAACAATTATTTAAATGTAAATGGACTAAATGCTCCCATCAAAAGACATAGGATGGAAGAATAAATAAAAGAAACATGACCCAACTCTATGCTGCTCACAAGACAGTCACTTTAGATGGAAAGACATACAGGTTTAAAAGGAAGAAAACCATTGTCATTGTTTGCAAATAATGGGAGTGGCTTAGCTGACTTGTCCTGGCTCAGGCTCTTTCATGCCTGCAGTCAGCTATCAACCAGGACTGTAGTCTCTGAAACTCTGTGGGCTAAAGATTATTTCTCTAAGCACACTCAATTGGCTGTTGGCTGGAAGTTCCATTTCCTCACCATGTTGTTCCCTTTCATAGGGCAGCTAATGCAATGGCTTCCCTCAGAGCAGATGGTAAATGTATGTGAGAGAGAAAAAACTCAAGACAGAATCCCAGTCTTCATAACTGAATATCAGAAGTGGCATTGCCATCACTTACAGTGTATGCACCCCTGGTGAGTGTGGGAGGGAGAGATCCTTGGGGGCCACTTTAGGGGCTACTAAGCATGTGATATAAATCAAAATCATATTTGCCTTGGCAAGTTGAGGGGTGGCTGAAAAGAAGTGCAAGAGGGGACTCTGGTGTGTTAGTTATCTATATCTGAGTTGAGGTTACATGGGTGTGTATACACATGAGAAGAATTCATATATGTACTTGAGACTTGTGTGTGTTTTCCTGATGCATGTTATACTTTAGTAAAAACAAGAAAACATTTTTTAAAATTTCTTTTGGGAAATTTTCATGGCTTGGATCACATTAATTTTACAATGCTAAAATGCACATTTCGTCTTCTGTTGTTTAGTCCCTCGTCTGCTTTTCGAATCTTCATATAGTTTGCTTGTATCTGTACTTTCATATTGATGCAGATCTCTTAATGGCATTGGCAAGAATTCTCCAAAGGGGCTGCTGGTTGCATTCTGAGGAAGATGATTCTTCATTTGTGGAGTTCTCTGGCACTGGGCATTTAACGTCCATGTCCCGGAATGGGGGGTGGTCAGTAGATGGTTAGGGATTTGGTCTAAGTTCTTTCTTGTTGAGAACAACTGATCTAGAGCTGCGGTTGGCAAACTTTTTCAGCTTTGTACACAATAGGGTCTTTGTTGTGACTACTCCCAGGATGAAGGCAGTTATGGGTAATATGTAAACAAGTGAGCATGACTGTGTTGCAATAATATTTTATTTACCAACATAGGAGCCAGGAAGACCATATTGTCTGATGGACCCCAGTGCTCTGACTCTTGCAGTAGATAGAATATTAGTGCACTTAACTTAATAAACGTTGCTCTCTGTACATCATTTGTCCAAGTCTTTCTGCATTTTATAAGTTTTGGCATGCATCAATAGTATTTTCAGACATTCCTTAAATTTAAGTTTCCATTTTATGACTCTATTTTAAATTTCAATTGGTTGTAGTCTGGTGATATAAAAACAGAATCTATGCAACTAACATAGCATCAGAAGAGAAAGTAATTTTAAAAGAAATCTAATGTCACATCAAAGAAGGTCATTCATTATTTTCTACCTGTTGCAAATGTGGTCTACAACACAAAAAAAATGTACATTTCACCTTTTATAGACCTACTGCTAATAAACATAAACCCTGTATTCCCAGTCCTTCTATCTGTGTTGAGAACTTGGAACAAGTACAGAATTACCCAGAGAAATTCAAATAAAATAGAAGACCTTTGGGTCATGGCAATAGTGCACTTCCTTGCCTCAGGAGAAGGCAAGCAATGACTTCTTATAGTCAGATTGGCTAGGTGGGAATTTACTCCAGCTTTTATATTTCTGTGATCCTTTGGCACAAGATTTTAAACATTGTATTAACTTTATCCCTAGAGTTGAAAAATATAAGTCCCAATTATAAGCAGAGTTGTCCTTGGTAGAAAATATCTTTCATTCCAATTATGGAACAAGTACATAATAGAGCAATAAAGCTCTTTGGAAAAGCAAATAAGGGTCAGGTGCTTTTTCCTGCACTCTTGGGAAATAGCATGACTCTGTTGGAAAGAAGGCTTGGGGGATGACATGACTCTTTCCCCCTCATCTTATCATGACATGATTTCTTAGCATACTCCTATGAAATTACTTTAACCTTTCCATCTTAGGCGATGGCTTTGCAGGATCATTGCCTTTAACTTAAAGGTTTCAAGAGGCATTATTAGCTGTTTTATTTAAAGGAACTTTTTATAATCTTCCAAACCATCTTCTTAAGTAAAATATGTATTTATATAATTTATCTTCCCTCTCAAGGTACAATTGGTCCTTCTATGTACAGAAAAAAATACATATATATATGTAGTTTCCATTTTATGAAATATTTATTCTGTGGAACAATGAGAAAATGGACAACTGAACAATAGTTAATTTCAAGGCTAGATGGATTTTTCTTTTGGCTGCAAATGAATGCTCTTTACGGGTTCATGGTTTCTGGGGAATTTGGCTGCAGTATAAGTTTTGTTTCTTGAAACTATTTATATAGTCGTGATGCACACATGTGTGAAACATTATAAGAAGTCTTCTCTTTTGGGAGTTGGAAACAAAGAAATATTGCCAGGAAAGTAGATAAGGAAGCTGAGGCTCCCATTGATGAGATCTGAACTGCATAACAGCCTGTGTCTTGCTGTTCTTCAGGTACCTGGGCATTTTCAGGAGGGCGCTCATCCTTTCTGACCCAACACAACCACACCAAGGCTCACGTTTCTAATTGGATCATAGCTCCAAATGTTAGGTCTATAAATGGAGAAAGTCAGAATCTGCATAACAAGTTATGCACCATGCTGATAACTCCTTAAACCCTAAAGCTGGTTGGTCTTGTTAATGTCTGAGAAATAGTAAATTTGGAACATTTTCTTTTCTCCACTTAGTTTTGTAAAAGCCACTCAAAATATATGACAAATATCAAGAAATGGAGGCAGAGGTTAAGTGCTCTGAGCATTCTGAAAAAAAAAAAAGAGCTATATAAATGCAAGCATTAATATTATTATTATGGAAATACATTTTTGTATTAATATCCATTTTCATGCCAACAAATATCTTCAAAATGCTTATTTTGTCTTTGACCATTTTGCATGCAATCCTTGGCAGACCTTTGGTACTACACATGCAACTCGAAAATATTTCATTGCAAATCAGCCCTTCCAGCTGGTAAACACAGAAAAATTAAGCATGAAAATAAACCAACACTCCAGCCCAAAAGATAACCAAAGAAACAGTGAAAATTCTCAAGCCAGACTTTACAAAACAATTAAGACTCTAAATCCCCTATCCCATATTAAGTCCAGTTTACTGGAAAAGGGGTACCCTAGCTTTAGTTCAAACATGATCATTTATCTAAAACACATAATATCCTTAGTTCATGAAAAGAAATGCTTTAGGGAATGGGTGCAAATGCACTTTTCTTCTCACTTACATACTTCATACCCTGCTGTTTCAAGTTGGCCTGTTTGTAAAATTTGACTATTGGAGATGATGCTGTATTAGCAGTTACAGTATAGGGAAATTAGAGATTCAATTTTAAGTCTGCATTGACACACTTATAATTTATATTATTAATTGCCAGTAAAAGAAAAACAATATAGTACTAGCTACTCAGTCTAAATTCTTATAGTGAATCAGGGGGTTTCATTATACTCCTTGAAGACAGATTAAATGAGTTGATGTCACTGATATTAACACAACTTCTTCTGAGATAGGTTAGTTTTTTTAACTAATTCTAAAGGACTAGTTACAAGCAATTTTGAGGGCAGAAGACAATAGTTATTAATTTAAATGTAAAAATAGATCAGCAAAAATAGAATAGCCATTGTACATGTTTTCTTTAATTTTTAACTTTTTTTGTATTTAAAATGTCATTTGACTCTAAGCAGTCAATTATTGTAATCTGTCTCCTCTTTCTTGTGCTATATTCTATAACTCATTATCAAACATTCTTTCAAAAGTAATCATTTTTAAATTAATGTACAATAAGTTTAAAAGAAAAAGTTTATTTAATTCACATTATAACAAAGAAATATGGGACTGATTCATCTTTTACAGTATTATTTTCTGTTGGGGAAAAAAATGTAAGTTTTAAATGGAGAAATAAGATAAAAATGTCTTTACTCGGCCCATTTATTCATTCATTTATTCATTTATCACATATTGAGCACTTATCGCACATGGGCAATGTACCACAACATTCTCTGTTCAGAAACTTTTCCTTCAGTGCCTAAGGAAAATCCTTAAATTCTTTTATTCTTATAAGTAGTATAGAAACAGATGATTTTTTGTAAGGTCCACTGATCTAAGACTCTGTATCTGTTTGATTTATCTCAATGAACCACTTCTTCAGAAATCTCTTTTTATGTAAATTACCCTTATTAGAGTTGATTCTTAGGGGAGGGGGCAGTTTCTATTCTCATAACTATGCATGTGTGTGTGTGTGTGTGTGTGTGTGTGTGTGTGTGTGTGTGTGTTCTGATTTCTCCATCAGATTTAACTTCATATTTTCAGTTAGCTTTTTACAAACAGCAGCAATATTGACATAATTGACATGAAATAGCTAGTGCAAACTATTATTGCTGAAAGGACTATTGTTTTCAATGACTGTTTTAAGCATATAACACAGACTTCAGCCTTATAAGCAAGTTGCTTGAATTCTGCAATGAGAAGTTGGGTAAATATAAAAGAACCAGATATACCCAGGTTTGTTTTCATGCCAGGATAACTACACGATTTAATTACTCAAAGGTGTTTGAGAGTGAAAAGAGATTCTTAATAATTATGCTAGGACAACAATTAGAAACTAGAAACTTTGCCAACTGGAATATATTGTTACCCTACTTATTACACATACACTAAGTTTTTTAAAAGTCTACATATACATGCAAGTATAAAACTATCCTCAATTTAATGAGGATACTGAGAAATAACCTATTATTAAAGGTTACTATTAATACTTATTGATGTTTGTACTTTTAATATCTTCCAAATTAAGGAATAAATCTTGCACAATATAAGATCATTTCTAACAACTATTACATTGAATACAAGTGATGGGAATTTTTTTAACTGAATAAATGAATGGATACAACCCTTTTCATCTTTCCTCCATTGGAGCATCTATTACTGATGTAGGGTCAAAGGCCACCTCCACCATCTGTATGGAAACTGACTTTTGGTGAGCACTCCAGCCTCTCTTTACTACCAGCCCCCTGCTATTTCTTTCTTTGGAACAGGCAGCATCACATTGATTTGATCAAACCTTATAATTGTTTATCATAATTGAGGTCAGATAAAATTAATAGTAACATTTTAATTCTCCTCCTTGCTAAGCATAGTTTGACAGTTATAAAGAAAATATTTGCATAAGTCTTCTTCAGGATTAAACTGTAAATTATTCTTAAATTGGATATACTTAAGAAATAAAAGTCAAATAATAGAACTCAAATCTCCTAGGGTATGCTGAAGCATTCCTTCTTCATAGCCAACCTAAGATCTTCAGTCATAGCAGAACAAATTAGAATTCTCCTCTATAAATGTAATATTCCCTAGTTTTCAGTTCATAAGATGTTTGATAGCAAGAAGAGAATTTTAATAAAGTTTCAAAACATTGTATATGCTAGGATTTCCCAAAGTGATGTGGAATCATCAAACTTTATAGTAAACTCAAAAAAACATGGATACTTCCTTTCCTAATAATGCATTTTTCTAACTATATCTAAAAATGCTTTCCATGAATAAACTTGCCACAGACCCCCATATTTGCTGTAATTCTCTTCAGTTTATATTATTACTTTTTAAAAATGCTTTCCTTTAAAATATTACATTAATAAAATTATCTTCTTTATGACATTTGAAGATCTGGAACCAGAAATATTGCAAACTTGATTTGTACATGTTGTGAAAAAAGTAGATGATAGAATCCCATTACAGGACAACAAGTAAACTAGGTTGTCATTTTAAGAGATTTCTTATGGAGGATTTATTCTTTAGCTTGTTATGATTTCATTTTTATAGAAGCAGCTGTACTTGTTATCGCAGTCTGCCACATCATCAGTCATTTAGCTACTGCAGAGAATTCCCCGTGGCAGAACAGGACATTCATGAGTTTATATTACTGCCATAAATTCTTTGGCTGTAAGTTTTTATACAAATAATCCCATGTCTCTTGTATACATTGCACCAATTGGTTAATAACATCATCTCTACCAGGGGATTTCTGGAATGTTCTATCTTTTTAAAAACAATGGCCCAGGGTATATTTTTACATACATTAAAAATATTCTAAATGAAATTGGGCATTCTGAGGACATCTAAATGATGAGAGAATATATTTTTTCTTAATTGTCCAATTTAACCTGGTGAGCTCTTTCTTTTAGCTGGATGACATGAAGACAAGTATTTACAAAAGGAGTATTAATAAGATTAGTTATGTTTAAAATAAAATGTGGAGAGACTTTTTAAAACAAGAGTGGTGAGTTCCTGGCAGTGAAACTCTTTTCACAATTTCTCTTTTGCTTTTCAGAATTAAATAATATTCATAAAGAAGGCCAGCATTTCCATCATGCCAACCACTAAGTAGTGGCCAGATTTTTGGATCGCCAACAAATTCTTCTCACAATAAAAGTAAAAAGAGTGCTTAAGCACACCAGTTGGGTCATCGGTTTATTTCTAAATGTACTAATCTGATTTCTTTTACTTTCATTTCTTTCCTTGACAAATGTAGAATAGGATCTCAAATGTTATTTCACAAGTCTAAAAATCTAGTGTTTTTCACTGGATCTTTCATCAACTATACCATAGCTTGTGTTCTTGTTAGCTCCACCTCTGATTATATTAAACAATTGACTGGTTCTCAATTTTAGTGAATAAGTTAAAATCATCTGAATAACCACAGGAAATTTTTCAAAAGAAAACACAGATACATGAACTACATCAGTTTAGATTGGGGGAAGAGAGTTCAGTATTAATTTTTATGTTAATTCAAAAATTTTCTGACTTAATATAATTATTCCAAATCCAGTCATAATTTTCCAACATGGAAAGTATGATCAACTAAATTGTAACTTCAAATTGTTCACATACTACCCTAAGTACTTTGTTCTACTGATGTAAGTATATTTAGAAGCTTACGTTTAGTGGTAGAGATTGAGCGTCAGCTAAATTAGAGTTTAAGGCATGTCTGCTAATGAAATAAAAAATGAGGTCACTCCAATAAATATGTTCTCAAAATAGAAGTGGATTGTCAAGTTGTAGATCTATGTATGTAGTAGGGCCCTATTTGTAGAGCAATGACGTATCTATGTTTGCTTATGCTTACAATCTTTAAAGATAGCCACAAAAATTAATTGTGTTTATTTATAGTTGTGTTTATTATAGGTGGAAAACTTGGAGAGTGACAATAATATGTTATAATACTTATTTTATATTTTTGTACTATTTGAATTTTAGAAGAATCAGGTATAATTTTGAAAGAAAAAAATGAAAAACAAAAAGAACAGAAAAAAATTATGAGACCTCTTTCAATATTAATCTTTATCAGGAATGGTATATGTATATATTTTTCATTCTGAGCTATAGAAAATAATATGGTTGATTCTAAAATAGGAAAGATTTAAACATTTTAAGATTGCGTTAAGGAAAATAAATAAAACTACAGTGAGCCATAGGTCATTTTATTTGTGCATTATTTTAATGACAAATTTCTAGTTTAATAACTTACATTAAGTTAGAGAATAATATTTTAGCTATGTTGTAAATTCTAAACTTCAGTCAAAATGTTAAAAAGCATTCTTTAAAAGAGTGGTCACAGCAGGCCACATGAACATAAACTTTATGTATACAATGATAAAATTTTAAAAGAAAAATATATCTTTTTAGATTTGAGATTTCAGACTCTATGAGCTTTGTACTTCATATATAAAACATCAGTTAATTAAACTAATAAAAATCAAGAGAAAATGCATTTGAACTATAACCCATTACTGCTACCTAGGTTTATGCTGGACTCAATGATGATTAAATTGTACATTTTTTTTTTGAAATAAGAATGACAAAAATAATTGTAAATGATTCCATTTGAGAATTATAAGTGATAGAATTTTCTGGGCAGCTTTGGAACATTCCAGGGCAAGTTGAACTTTATTGTTTAAAATAAAGTGGGTGGTATTATGCTATTTCTCAATTACTGAGCAGTCTCCTCAAACTCATTGGACTTTTTCATACTTTTTGTTGTCTTACCCCTGTAGAATTTTTTTTCTGGAATATTCTGTGAATGGTTTTTAGTTATTAATAGTCTAGGCCAGAAAAAAAAGGCTAATAGAAACAAACTTGCTATAGGAATAATTAAGAAAATGAATGAGAAAAAATCATTGAACAGGGAGCCAGGAGATCCGGATTCTAGTTTCAGTTTTACATCTATGTGAAATTTTGGCTTAATTGCTTGATTTTTCTAGGCTCAAATTATGAGCTATAAATAATATTTTTAACAAGTGATTTTTAAGGTCCTTTCTGATTGTAATATTTTCTATTCCAAATTCCTTGAAATTCTTCAGTTGTGATACGTAGGTTCATTTAGATCCTATATTCCTTCAACAGCAATCATTCTCTTCCTTCTTGTAGGAACCCAGGTGCTCCCCTGACTTTTTAAAATCTGCCAAATGAGTATGACAAAATAATAAGCTAATCAATTAATGATGCCACTAATAATCACTAATTACTACAAGGAAGAAGTAATTAATCTAAAACATGAAATAATGCAAAATTAATTCTCTCAGCCATTAGTGGTAACATTTTAGACATACATGTTATCATGTATATGTTTGATAGGGTAAACAGAATATAAAGCCACCTTTTGAAGATCTGACACAGGAGGAACTGGAACCCACTTCCACAATGGAATTCCAAACTCAATCTTGTTCTATAAATAGAGTACTTGAAATTCTATCTTCTCAATGCTTCTCTGTAACCTCGGGAATCTCTGTGCTCAGAGGAAATAGAAGATCATATATCAATAATGCAAATATTTCAATGAAGTGCTTTTGGATTGTCACAAGATAACTCCAAAATATATAGACAATCTGTTCATAGATATGTGAGTGTTTACTATTAATCAAAAAATTAAAAATCAAAAAGTTTAAAATCAATTTATGTATTTGTTCATTTATTCAACATTTACTGCTTGCCATTAGTCTACTTTTGCTTAGTGTCATGATCAACATGATACTAAAGAGCATAAAACCACATTCCTACATGAGCATGCAGCTAGTAAGAGAAGATAAATTATGTCCATTTGTGAGAATTATCCAAGTAATCATGTGGTAAATGTCATAAAATAAATTATGATGAAAAAAATTTCACCTTAGCTGGAATGATCACATAAGTCTTCATTGGAGAAAGATCTTTTTTTGTTACATGTAGTCCCCATTTCAGTGATTTATTACATTTCCTTCAACAACAGTAATTGTTGACATTCGTGTCTTCTAAATTAATTCTTATATAGTCACGTGCTGCATAACAACATTTCAGTCAATGACAGACTGCATAATATTATAATGGAGCTGGAAAATTCTTATTGTCTAGTGATGTAGCCATTCTAACATCATAGCATAAGGCATTACTCACATGCTTGTGATGATGCTGGCATAAACACACCTACTGCACTTTCAGTCATATAAAAGTATAGCATATCATTTATGTATTTAATGATAATAAGTGACCATGTTATTCATTTATGCATTTGCTACACTATACCTTTTATCATAATGTTAGAGTGTGCTCTCTACTTATATATAAGAAGCACATTTGCTATAAAACAGTATTCCATGTTATAGCTGCAGGACCCACATACATCTTGTGTTGACTGCATCTCTTGATTGTGTCATTTTCTCTTGTGCTTGATTTAATCTCATGTTATTATATACAGTATCAGGCTATAAAGGCTTGTAGCTTAGGAACAATACGCTGTATTATATGGCTAAGCTATGTAGAAGGTTATACTATCCAACTTTGTGAAAAGTTCACTCTATAACTTGTGAAAATAACACTTTATAAGTGCAACAACAAAACAGCCCAAGCATGCATGCTTAGAATGGCTATATATTTATTAAGTAGAAAAATGTGTCATTGTCTCAATTTTATATGAAAGTCTAGGGATACTGGGAGGATGGCATGGAGATGGAGATGGCAAAAGCAATTTTATATCTTTCCAAATCCCCACACTAAAAACAGACAGAGCAACTAAACTGTAAACCCAAAATTCCATGCACATTTATAACAAACATAGGTTTTTCTACGAACTCCCAAATCCCCCAATACAAGCAGGTGGTGATAACCCACTGTAAGCCTTCATTATATTAGCATTAGTATTGGATAAAGTAGAAAGAAGAAATGGGTGTTTGATAATGTTAAGAAGAGGAAAACCATGAAATAGCCAAACTCATGGATTTCTTGGTGAGCTCGATTCTGGGTGAAAACCTTAATTACAATTTGTGTTATCATATTAGAGACATATTGCTAAAGTTAGATCAAAAGTTAAAAGTTCATTTTCCATACTAAGAGGTCAAGCTATACCTAAAATTTAAGAATATGTTTATAATGACATTATATTAGGTAGAAATATAGCAATAAATGCTAGCTAAAAGAGTTGAGAGAATCAAGATAATACACAATGGGACAGGAGGCTGCTATTTTTCCCTGTTGTCTCTCTATGTAGCTTTGAGGAAAAAATAAAATTTAAAGTGTCTGTATTAATAGTATTGGCAAGAAACTAAAAAAAAATTTCAATGTCTAAGTGAAACATGAATATAAAGTTTTGAGACTAACAACTACATTTTAATGTTAATATAGAAATATAGGAAAAGACCACGGAGAATTTTAGTTAAATCCCAACTCCATCCAGACAAATTACTTGCTGTGTTCACCCCAAGCAATTCTGGCTCCCATATGTGTTCTCAAAATTGTAGTGCACTCTTCTTTTCTTAACAAGCACCGAATTTATTTGGATGAAAATTTCTGCCCGTGGAATATTTCTGCAATATATTGATATTTTAAAAATAATAAAAGTAATGCCAAATATCAGTTCACAAAAGACTTCAAATTCTTTTTTTGATCGATTGTCAAAAAATACTAAGGAATCTGAGTCTTCATATGGCCAACAAGTGACTTGTCATAAAATTAAAGAAACAGCCACGCCTTAATTTCCAGTGTTTTGATACAAAATTGAGTGATACTAGGGTTTCTTCAAAACAGATTTTTAAGATTCAATGTAAGTGGCAAAACTTATTTAACTTGAACACTGGTTAATATTACTTAACCCAGGCTATGATAATATCTTCCTTGATATTTTTCTTGGGAAAAAAAAAGATTATAATTGAAACTGAAAAGCAATTAAAATCCTTTTATTTAGCACAGTTAATATTTTATTCCTCCCTTCCTTAACCTGGCATACTGATTTGTCAATAGTTAAATTCTGAATCTTTAAAATTACTATTAGAATTCGATTGACAAGTTTGTGGGGATGTAAGGAGAGCTTAAAAACTAACGTATAGAGTATAAAATTAAATTTTTGTAGACATATAACATAATTACATAAAAGAAAACTCATAAGTGCTTAGCAAAATAAATCCTGTTTAGTGAACACAACCACTTTGCAACACTCCAATGAAAAAAGAATACAACCACACTCCAGAAGCCCCCACTTATAACAGTTTACTTTTGCCTGTTTTTGAACTGTATGGAAGTGAAATATTATAATTTGTGTGCTTATGTCTGGCTGGCTTCTTTTGGCTGACATTATTTGTGGGATATATAATTATTGCATGTAGCAACAGTTTGTTTTTTTCTTATTTCTATATAGTATTCTGTTCAATCAATATACCACAATTTGCTTATTCATTTGATAGAGATGTGAGTTGTTTGCAGTTTTGAGGTATTAAGAATAGTGCTGCTATAAACTTTCTTTTGCATGTCCTTTGGTGACAAATGGGCACCTATATATTTGATATGTGCAAAGGAGTAGAATCATAGATTTGTGAAGTATGCATGTGAACAGCTTTGGTAGATAATGCCAAAGAATTTTCCATACTGTTTGTTCCAATTAACACTACCCCCAAAAGTGTGTGAGAGTTCCAATTTTTGTACCAGTCTGTCAACACTTAATATTGTCAGTCTTTAATTTTGGCTATTTTAGTAGAAGCTTGGTGACATTTCATGTTGTTTTTAATTGTCACCTTCCTGATCACTACTAAACATGCACACTTTTTCATGTATTTATTGGCTATTTGAATACCATCTCAAAAGACATCTTTCCTTTGACTTGTACGAATTATTTATGGATTTGGGGCATGACAGGTAATACATTGTTTTTCTCTAGATGATTTCAAGATTTTTTATTTGCTTTTAATTTAACAGCATTGTGCTGTTAAATCTGTGCATTTTGTACTTAATGTCAATATTGTATTTTTCAGTTCTATAATTCCCATTTGTTTTATTTTTGTATATTCTAGTTCTCTGGAGAAATTTTTCTTGCTGTTACTTACTTTAGGTCTAAAGTCTAAGTCTGATAACTCCCATTACTGGGTGATTTTTGTGTTAGTTTCTGTTGTTTTGTTCTTTTGTGTCTTGGAGTTTATTTATGTCTGCTCAGCAATTATCAGTCAAACACCACATATTTTGTGTGCAGCATTATTGAAGATGAGGATTAGTTTACCTCTCTTCAAAGAAAGTTCAGTATTTTTTCTAATAACTAATAATAATGGGGGTAAATTTGTAGACTTCGTAAGGCTTGATCCAGCACTGTTTCAGCCCCCATTAGTTAAGCATCTTCGCTAGGAGCCTGGGATGACTGCTAGTAGTTGACCTGCTTTATGGATATCGGGTTCCTATTTTTAATCTCTTTATACTATGAGATTGCTTAAATACCATTCTATGTTTATTAAATTTTGTTTCAACTTTCTAAAAATTAATTTTTAAAATTTTTATTTTTTAATTAGAGATGACATTCAATATTATTTAATATTAGTTTCAGATGTACAGCATAGTAGTTAGACATTTATACAACTTACAAAATGATCCCCCTGACTATGTATTATAAAGTTTCTATTAGTCTTCTCAGCCTTTCATCCTGTGTAGCTTAGGAATTTGACTAATGGGTTAAGGGAAAATTTATTGAAAGTCTATTCATACCTTTCACTATTTTTCTGTCTGAGATCTTGGCCCCACAAGTACTGACTGCCTTGACAAAAACAAAATTTATTTTTCTTCCCATCTTTGTAGAATTTCTAAAATCTAATTGTATTTCTTTATTTTATTAATGATTCTCTGTTTAAATTTCCTCTCCCACCATCAAGAGTTAACAAAGGTTCCAAGAAAAAAAAATAGCTAGAAGGTCTGCTCATCTCTCTGAAGTTCTTTTCTATTCAGAATCCTGGGCCTTCCAATTCTGCCTACACCATCACTTCTCCCATATATTCAGAGTTTGGGCGCATATGTTGTGGGGAGGGGACATTATTGGCTTTCCTAAATGTTGTTTGCTGTATACCCAAAATGATAAAATCATAGAAGAGAGAATTGAAGAGTACTCAGTTACTCTTAAGTTCTCAGTAAATCACATTAAACCACATTTTTATCAAGTTTTTTCTGATATTGTTTTTATTTGATAAACTGATAGAGTATGTTGTCTAAGAAATTTTACTTCAGAGTTTCTAAATCTTTCCTGTAAGCCATTAATAATTATTTATTTAAAACTTACTAGCTTAATTAGTAGTCAGTTTGTTCTGTGCTTAAATCTCACTTCTATCACTTTTTTGCTTAGTAGTTATGTGACTTTGGGCAATTTACTTATGTTCTCTTAGCCTTAGTTTCTTTATCTGTTAAATAAATGTAAAAAAGACTTAGTTTATAGGTTTGTTGTAAGAATTAATCAAATTATATATTAGAGTATCAAATATTCAGTTCATATTAACCAGATAATAAATGCTTTTTATTTTTTCTCATTATCCTGTCCTCAGCTAATGACATAAAGTAACAATAGATAACAAGAATGAATAATAGATGATAGAAAAATAAGGAAACTGCAGATATATGAGTAATCAAGATTTGACAATAAATGCCAACATAATCATGGAACTCAGTTCAGTTAAATCAATTATTCCCACTTTATAAAATTGTGATAATGTCATGAAAGGGAGGTTAGTAAAAAAGCAAAGACAAGGCAACAATATATCTCTCTCGATCATCAGGAGTATAATAAGTCTTTGAATATACATTTTCAAAGAAAGGAAGTCGTGAATCAATTATTTGTTATTATCATGAAAGAGAATTGCCCACTGTTTAATAAATCATCAGCTCCTTCTAATTAGCAATATTTATGTGGTAACTTATCTTTGGTGAAGTATTTGTGATAAGCTCATCTACTGTACAGAAAACCTCAAGCCAAATCTACGTATTTTTCTTTATCAACAACCCACCCCTATCGCCTCTAACTGGTAACATATACAGTATGCCAGGCACAAGGTCTGGCTTCCTACCTTCCTTTAACTTAAAAAATTACACCATTTTGAAAGTATTCAGTGTGAGGACTTTTGAAGTCCTTCTATTTTAAGCATCGAGACTGGTGAACTTAGTTACGTATTAATGTCCATAAGAGGGTCCAAAGGAAAGTAAAAAGGTGGCAAAAACACAGAAAATTATGTCATAAGAGGAAAAATGTAGGGTTTAGAAATGATGTAGCCTAGAAAACAAGTGTTTATTGAAAAATCATATTGAAAAGGCTTTATATATTTCTAAAATTCCATCCCATATCCAGATAGTTCTGATTGAAGAAAAGATAAGGGTTTAAGTTAGAATAAGCTAAAATGTTAACATCTTAAATCTTTAATGTTTAAGTAAAGAAAACTGAGGAGTGTTATTCTCCTGTTAGTTTCAAAGAAAGCAGAAAAGTGATTTAAAAATATGGACTTCACTCTTCTGTCCTTGACTGTGTATATGTTAAGGGAAATGATATTAAGTAAACTTCTTTATAGATTGTTGTTATTTTGTTATTGTTAATTTGCTAGCTTCTGAAAGATTCAGAAAAAATACATGTGGATAGCAATGCAAAATGATATGGATACAAATACAGGTGAAATCAATGAAGATACTGAGCTCTTTGTAGAAGAAACGGCCTTAATTTCCAAAATGTTCCACAAAACTGTAGGAGCCAATTTACTATGCTTTGGGTTTCCTCACTTTTATTTTCCTTAAAAAAAAATTTTTTTTATTACCTATCCTTTATTTATACAAAAATGTTTTCAATCAGTGCAGATTACCAAATCAAGCATGATTTATATTTACAACTTTAGAGGCGAACCTGACTGTTTCATGGAATGGGTCAAACCAGACATTTTTTAGAGTCATCCAACCTACTTAATTTAAAAAGTAGTCGACAATGGCATGTTTTTGTGTAAGTTAATGATGTGAGAAATATGCATTGCATCCTGGGCTATTTCAACATTCAGAAAAGTTCTCCACCATCAGAATTTCTAATGCATTTCTTTAACTCCTTTCATGACATATTAATTTAGTTCCACCAAATAATTCAAGTTCAATTATACACTGGTCAAGTGCCTGGATTCTTCAAAAAAGACTTTCTTAAAGAGTTTCTTTGCCACTAGGATGGCTGAGCAGATGGAGAAAAATGTTGATAGTAGAAGCCTGAATTTTTTCCTTACTTAGTTTAGGTACATAAGGGAAGCAAGCAGCCTCTGAGCAACGTTCTACAAACTGTGACCTGTCAAGGACCTCAGTTCTCAAGTTAGTTGTGTCCCTTTCTTTGCTTTATTGTCTCTTCAAACACTTGCTGGGTCAGTAAGTCCAAGATTCTGGCAGAGAAGGCAACCCTTGAGAGCCTGTTGCCATGAGTACATTTGTATTCATTGTGGCTTCTATTTTGGATAGGTAAGGAAAGGAGTTAACTACAAGAGCAATGGGAAGCAGGAAAAGAATGCTATTAATTTTTGTATCACCCGGTGTCTTTCTATGTAGCATTTACCATAAAGAAGATGCACTGAGATGGGTAGAATTAAAAAGTTTTCTTTTACAGATGTAACAAATTACTAAAAACTCAGCACCTTGTTATCTTATGATTCTGTAGGACAAAGTCCAGGAGTCTTGATGAGCAGTCTGCTTAAGGTCTCACAAGGCCAAAATAAAGGTGTCAGGGGTCTTGGGCTCTTCTTCAGAACCTCTGAGGGAGAATCTGTCTTCAGGCACATTTAGAATCCTGTTGGCAGAATGCAATTTAAATTCATGCCCTTGTTAGTTTGCTGGGGTTGTTCTCAGTTTCTTGCAGTCACCTATGCTCATTGGCTTGTAATCAGTTCTTTGTTTAGTGGAGACATTGCCTCATCTTTCAAGGTTATATCTGTTAATTGCACAAGCACAAGCCTGAGAAATTATTAGTAAAGACAGGGGCCAGGGTATTGCTTTCTTGGCCACAGCAAGAATTGTAGGAGGCAAGAGACCCATAGAAGATTGTTTCTTCTAAAAGCCTCTCCAAGTTCTTGAGGAACCCCAAATGGCAAATTAACCTTCAATTTTTGAATACACAGTTAATTCCTAATGAAGTAAAAAAGATCTCTTCCAGATCAGACTTTCAGTTAGAATAAAAAGTATACTCTCTGAATTTCAATAAAAAAAGACAGGATTAGAAATGAGGCTGACTTTCGAAATCTATGTAATATTGGTAGGTGGGGCATAGTCCCCACCATTAAATAAGAGACAGATAAAAGTCAAGTCAAAAAACTATGAAAAAACTCAGGATGGAAGATTAAAAAGAGATAGTGGAAATAGCTTTGATTACATTATCACAGTGCTCCAGGTTAGCACCTTACTTACTTATTATTTGATGAAAATAATACCTAACTTAAAATTTTATTGGGAGGTGTAAATGAGATAATCTTTGTAAAGCTAGTAACATTGTGTTTGTATTATAGCAGGTATCCCACAGATTTCTCTCTACCAAACCCCTCTAAGAAGTAGGTTGGCATGAAGTTGCCTTTGCTGTGATGGAACATCACAGCTTCCATTCTCCAAAAAATATATGAATGCAGGATTCCAAATTACATTGATGTTTATATATATCTGTGGATTCTCTGAATCAAAACACCTCACTTCTACATATAAGTTTAGATGCTTTCAAGAGATAAGTTTCTAGTGTCATGCTCAGAATTTTAAGTTGACCATGAAAATGTGTGTTGAGAGTATAGAAAAACTCTCCAAACTTTGGAAAATGTGTCACTTTCTTGAGAGAAATATTCACCTGCGAGAGACTTTGGGAAAATTATGGTGGTTCTACTGCTTTGCCGCGGTTTCCACAGACCACTTAGGCAAGGCATAACCCCCTGAGGACTACCTAGACTCGTGTGTTTCTCTCTTTGATATCACAAAGCCCTCAGTACCATTTTGTGGTGTTTTTGCTTGGCTCTGTAATCATTATTGTGGTTAGATTTTTAAATTGAAGTTCATATTCATGCTTTCCAGTACCGACTCAGATCTGCAGTGGAAAAAACATTTACAAAAATATGTTGTTGCATGTGTGTAGCTTGCATTTGGGGCTGGACCCAGACCACCTGGAACACCTTCACGGGTTCCAGTTATCCAAAAGCCACATTGTGAAAACCAGCCGGATGCTCCATTAGGTTACTACTGGTGATGCTTTGAGATCTCTGAATAAAAAATCAGAAGTGTTTTTTTTTTTTTTAAATATAACATACTTTCCTTTTGCTCCAAATAAAGTGTACCTTTTCTACACATTATTGGCTTGCTTAGTATTTGAAATGTACAGCCTAAAAAATAATAAAAATGTTGGCCTTTAACTTTAAGCAGAGGTAAATTAAAAAATGACTGTAACGTTCAGAGAAAGCTGCCGCCTGTTTTTCTAACCCGGACACTGGAATCTGCAAAGTACAGACCACACCCTCAGAGCCTACCTCAGGTTTACAGAAGGCCCAGTGTGTGGTCAAGACCTCTAGACTTGCAGTTAAAAGTTCCTACCAGGGATGGGCTCAATGACACCGATGACTTTTTATAACTAGATTGAACCCTCTGCTGGCAAATGTCCCAAGCGATCATTCTCTCAAGCATAGACCAGCAGGGTAAAGGCACCTAAGCTCCACAAAATTTTTTCAGCACTCAAAAGGTTCTGAGTTTTAAATAAATATTAATGCTCCAAATCATATGCTATGGAAAGAGTAAGGAAAAGGCTTAGGAATCCAGCCCACAAATTTCATGGTTAGAGAGAACTAACTACCTGACCGGCAGATAGAGAAAGCCAAAGACACACCAAACCACACAGCAGAAGTGCAGTTTGCCAAAACTGTGGCTGAGTTGAAGTGGATTTGGCCTTAAATATATTAATTCCAGGCACCCGGTGGTCTGAGACAGAAAAGGCAAAAGTAAGCAAACTAATTGGTAAGAGGATAAGCTTTTTTCCCTCTTCATCCCTTTTTGTAACCGTTCCTCTCTTCCAAATGCCTCTGACTTTCCCACACAGCAGTGGAAGGAAAAGAGAGGACAGCAGGTGACAGCACGATTCTGAGATGCTGCTGCTCAGGCCAGAGACAGGATTTGTTTGGCCAAGGAATTTTCAAGTTCCACGTGTTCTCCAGCCACATGAGGAAAATCCTTGTTCTGAACGAGAAGGCTGATCTCTTTTCACTTTCCTTTTTTTTTTTTTTTTTCCTGAAAGGAAACTATGCACTGTTGTTGGTAGTGAGTCTCTCAGCTCACATCAACTGACGAGCAACTTCTAGACAATGTATCTGAGGTATTGGCTGCATCAGAATTTGGCTGCTTGCCCTCTGAAACTGCTGAACTTGACCTGATTTGTCTTTATCTGTTCTCTTTACGAAATGAAAAAAACAAAAACAGGAACATAACTTTAAATTAAATGTTGTCTAACCATTGTACTTTCATATTGTTGCCTTTATTTTTAAAAAATCAGATTGATTTTTTTAAGAAGATTCACTTCGGCCTTTACACGATTGTTTTTGAGACAAAGGGCTCCCTCTAGCCACCAGCTTCGATAACACATATCCTGCTAACCCGAAAAAAGGTTTTCTTAAATAGAAGCTTACATTTACTTACATAGCAGTAAAACCATGTTCTGAATATCCCTGACAAGACTTTTGCAAAGCTATTAAACTTCCAACTTATTGGATTTTTTAACTGTTTTATTGTATTATTTTCAAAAACGTATTTCTGAAGTCAGATAATGACATATAGTCAGCAGTAGTGGGAATTATCTTTCAAAGCAACAAGGGGGAGACGTGTTACAATATTTAAGGCAATACTCCTCTTCAGACTCTTTATATTGAGGGGAAAGAGGAGCTCCAAAAATAGGTTCATGTAAAAATTAACTATGAAGCTTGCTGAAGAACGTGAAGTACTTCTTCTAGTTTGTGTGAATTTGTCTAAAAAGGCCGTCAGAGAACGTTTAGACATCATGGTTCTGTTTGGAACCTCCCTGTGCTGCCTTTTCACCAGTTACACTTCATTTCCTTACACGACTGTGCTTGTATATTTATGCTTTAAGTACACCCGCCTCTAAGTGTTAAAAGAAAACTGAAGTGTATAAACAATCCAACTCCAAATTCTATTTACACTATTTCACACTGTGTTTTAACTGTACCAAATTAGTAGGTTTCTAAAAATTTCCTGTCAAGCAGTAAGTCAGATGAGAGTAGGCACCTCCCAGACAAACCAACAGCCATGTCCCACCCAACTGGATTGAGGATGTCACCTCATTACCTCTGTCAAGAGGTCTTCTAAGAACTGGGTAGAGAAAGTGCAACTAAAACAAGGACCTTGAGAACTGTGGTATTTGGAGTAAACTAAAATTATGATATAACATGATATAATAATATAGAATATTTACAGTAGGGATACAAATTAATTTTTACATTTTTGAGATGAAGAAAAGAAGTTACCTTGCATTACATTTATTATAATGGTTACTACTATCTGATAACAATTGGAACCTTAGTAGTAAAACTCTCTTTTGTTTTGTTCTTTTGTGTGTGGCTCGGGGGGCGGGGATAACTATACATGGATCAAACTTTCAACTGTTCTGAGAGAATTCAAGTTGCAGCCAGCAACCGCAGGTTCTCAACTCTCCTGCTGGAACCACCTAGAACTTGGCATTTCTTCACCCAGAGCTCTCTAGTGCTTTACCATTTTAATTTTTCACACACATACCTGGCGTGTGGGAATGATTATGGCATTTTCTGAAGCACAATGTTTTTGAGATGATATACATTTCCCCCTCCCACCTGCCTGAGCAGAGACTCCTGTTTCTGCATCTGTGTCTTGATGGATGGTACTGCTCCACTTCTTGGCATGATGTACAGCGTTTCCTAGATACTCTAGATTCTGAAGACCACTTGGACATTAGCTGTAGCTTTCGTGAAACGAGTTGTGTATTATTTCATTAAAACGTTGTGGGTCTCAAAGTCTTTCTTCAACTTTTTCTTTGCTAATAAATGTCTAACGTAATCATATAGCAAAAAATTCTGGGATTGTCTAAACTCTGACTCATTTTTAAAGTGAAAAGCAAGAAGTACTGCTGTTTCCTTTTGGTCATCTACTGCTGAATCCTCTATGTTGGATCCCGATCACACATTCTGACCAGTGTATATCATGTATCAGTACCTGCAGATTCTAGTTCTGTTTTCTGTCAATAGTTACAAAGAATAAGAAAATAGCTAAAATATTGATAAAAAATTTCAACTCTGTTATTTTTTTTTTTTTTTTTAGAAAAAATATTTCTACTTTGTCAAAAGAAGAAAATCTCCTGGTTAGGGGATTTAATTTGGGTTCCCCCGGCCCCCAATTTTTTTCCAGTTTTCCCCTTTAGAGTATGTACTCATATATAGCTTTGGTAAGATTCTGGGGCCTCCTATCTTTGCTTGTCTCCTTTATAGAATTATCTGCATCAACATAGAGCACACTGAAATGTAACTGAAACTAGAATACCTGGTAGCATCATAGTTTCTGGCTGCAACTTGGAAGTTTTAATAGTGTAAAGAAAATTTTCATTTTAACAATATAACTTGACCTATAGTCTTTCTCCAGCATGAGTCCTTGCTAGTTGCTATCTTGCTTATAAAAATTTTGATAGTTATTAAGTTCCTACTGTGTGCTAGAAACAATTTTAGTGGCTGAGATACAGCACTGTCTTTCTTGGTGAAATTTTAATATTACTGTTTGAGAAATAATTACATATTTTCAGCAGTGATGAAAGATTCCAATAGTGGAGAGATGTACAAGATGTTCCAAAGAATAAGGAACACAAACGTAGTCTAGTCAGGGTCAGGGGGTTTAGGGAAACGTTCCTGGAGAAAATAATTTTTGTATTGAACATTTCTGCCAATTTTGAGCAAACATTCAAGCATTTTATTAAAAATGAATTGCCCTTACTCTCTGAGTTCTCTTGGTGGGGAAACTATTTTTATTTTGATTAGTTACCAATAGTAGGCATTACAAATACACAGACTTTTCTATTCTATTATAAAGAGAACAACCTATTTATGCTTCTTCTCCTGCATCTGAAAAATAGGATAATTCTAACTTCTTTAAACTCACAGTCCCTAGAGAATGGAATTGACTCAGAACTAAAGGGTCCTGTTTCTTGTCTGGAGTTAGGACAGTTATTTATAAAACAACATTGTGTTTAATTTCTTAATCTGTCCATTTCTAACAGATTTTCAGAAAAGAAAAATAATAATTCTTAATCTTTTGGGGTGACCTCTTGGGGATTCTGAGAAGCTACACATTCCTGACTCGGAACAGGAGCAAAATACAACCAAGCTCACACAGCTTTCCTTGAGAGGAAAGAGTAGATCAGGGAATGTCAGAATTCACCCTGATCTTCTAGTTATTCTCAAATTGGTGAGAACATTTCTCTTTTGCATTTAGCTAATTTTGAATAGTTAGCTTCTTTAAAAAATGCCATTTGTTCTAATGTTGTGTGAAATTTAAATCGCTTTAAATAATAATAGTATATTTTACACAGAAGACACTCAATTTTTAATTTTAACTGCCTTTTCATCCAGCCATATCTAACATAATAGCTATTTGAATGTGACAAAGAAAAATCCAAATGGATTGAGATTTTGACTTTCAATTTATTATTAGTCAGCAATTGTACTTTGAACATACATACCAAAGTAAGCTGAATATCAGGTGTACCTTTGGGACTTGGAAATAATGAAATAAATATTAAAATGGTGGCTTGGAACAAGGAAAATGAGACTTAGAATTTAGAAAACTACTTTATCCCTCTTTAAAATGAAATTTATTTTTCACTTTATTAATTAATATTGACCACACAATAAATTTTTATTCATGTGATTTAAAGGTTATTTTCTACTTACGTATCTAGATAATTCCAGAAAAAAATAAAAATAAACTTAATCAAATTCTACCACAGCATAACTAGAAAGCTACATTAAATTGAGTAAAATTGCATATTTCCTTGGTATTTTCAGGTTAGTTTGCAAACTCAATTCAAAACTAACTTATTAGTAGTAGTATTCTCATTAGCATTGCTAGTTAGCAGGAGGATTTGTCAATATGAAAAATGGGGCCAGGTATAAAATTTCTCAGCTCTAATACAGAAGCCATACTAATTTGCCTAAATTGGAAAAATACTGAGCATTATCCTTTGATGCATGGAGGAGATTAATGCAGGGGCAATATAATTTTATAAATGTGGGTTGGTAATGTGTAGGGAGATGGAGGTGCTAGGGCACAGTAAATAAAGCTGCATTAGAGCAGGCAGAAATCAGCTGAGGTGTCTGAATACACATGAGAAATCTATGTGTTGGGCATAGACACAGAATGTAGGTGACTATCTGCAATGTGCACCTGTCTTGAATTGTTCATCTTTGATATTTGATTTTTTTCATTAATAACATAACATCTTTGCTGAATAAGATAATTTTTGAATACTAGAATATCATTTACATATTTTTTGTATTATTTACAATGTTAAAGGCTACAGGCATAGCACAATATAAATTTAGTTTGTGTTATTGACATTTTTTTCTATCACTCTTTCAGTCTATTATCACTTCCTAAATATAGACCATTAGCAAAACAATAAAGTGCTGATTTTAGTATTTGCCCATTTCTATGGTATAAATTCTTCTACAATGGCCAGTTTCAAGCTACAAACATGCCATCACTGAACACAAAGTTGGGAAAAGATACTCAATATACATCATTATTAGTATTTCTGCCATGCAAATATAATAGACATAAATCACCTCAAAAGCATAGATAACAGTAGTATATAATAAAATAATTATGAAGTATAGAGATTAGAATATTTATTATTTTATGGTTAATATTAAATATAGCTATAAATTTAGATAATTTAATTTTAAGAAAAGATGTATTTAATAACTGGCTCATAAAATTTCTGAAAGTTAATAATCATCTTTTATAAGTCAATATGAGAGTTCCAGCATATTACTGGGTCTAGATTAAAAAAAAAATCATTACGTTTTACATAGCATTTGTGCACTTCACTGTAAATTAAACCAAAAAGATATTTAAAAAAGATTAAACTTACTATTTAGTGTATTTGCTTTTAAGAGTGGTGTGGGTTAGCAATTTTGAAATTAATTATTATGTGTTCTAGGCTTGAGTAAATATATTGATAATGAGAAGCAGTTTTCTTACTCTTGAAGAAAAAAAGCTAAAAACATCAAAATGAGAGAAACTAGAATATACTTTGAGCTGTCATATTGGAATAGGAGATGTTAACTAGTTAGATATATACATAAATAAGTTCATGTGCAAGTACATATTTTTATGTAATAAGATGTATATAAATGTATGTATGTCTATATATAATATACATGTATGTGTATACATATATGTGACTAGATATACATAATATTTCCGTTGAAACAGCTGTGAACAAATGATACACCAGTCAATCTGAGTACATCTATTATCTAGTGCTTGTTTCTAAATACCATTTATCATTAAAAGGAACCAGGGCTTCTTGGAGAAATGTCTTATTGTAGAACTGCAGAAGAAAAAGTACAGAATGAACCTGAGAATACTTTTGCACCATAAGTTAAGGAAATGTTCAAAGAATCAAGAGCACAGGTTAAGCAAAAACTGGAGCCAAGTAAATGTAATGGATTGTCACCTATTGGATAAAATTTGAATCCACAAATGCCTTCTGATAAGAAAAAAATAAATCAAGGAGAAAGGAAAGTTTATTCCATAAAAGCCTACCTAATTAATATAGAAAGAATAAAGGAGTTATAGAAATGAATAATAAAAATATTAAATTAAAATTTGATAGCAAATAAAATGTTTATATATCTTTAATATTTCAGATTACTTATTAATTAAATAAAAAGTAGTAATTTTATAATGGAAAGGCATGGTAAACATTACCTTAACTGAGGGATCAATGTTAATATCATCAAAGCAGGAAAAGAAAATATCACGTATATTCTAATTTGATATACTGAGAAGCAACAGCATTTTATCAATGGTATGTTATCCTGACAAAAAAAAGAATAGACTGAATATAATCATTAGGAAATATTAGAAACACCCTAATAGATGGAATCTATTTATAAAAATAGAAATAATTTGCCTACCTCTGTTAAAACTGTCAAGATCAAGAAAAAACAAAGAATTTCAGAATACCTCTTCCAGGTTAAAGGAGGTTAAAAAGACATGACATGAGTAAGTGGAATTTATCCCCAGGAATGCAAGAATGTTCAACATTCAAAAGTCAACTGATGTAATTTGCCATATCAATAAACTGAAGAAGAAAACCCACAAGATCATTTCAATGATTGCAGAAAATTACTTTTAAAAAAATTAATATTTATTCATGTAAAAAACTCTCAATTAACCAGAGATCTTACTCGACTTTATAAAGAGTATTTACAAAAAACTCATAGCTAATATCTACTTAATGATAAAAGATAATGATTTTTCTCTAAGATTAAGAATAAGGAAAAGTATTTGATATTTTCATTTCTAATCATCATTATGCTGGTGATGTTAGTGCACTAAGAAAAGAAAAATAAATGAAAAAACATACAAATTGGAAAAGAATAAAAATATCTTTATTCACAGATGACATTCCAAATCATCTATAGAAAAGGTTGTAGAACTAATCAGTGAATTTTTAAAATCAAAAGATACAGTCAGTATAATAAAATCAATTGCAGTTCTATACACTAAAGATAAAAATTAGTAACTTTTTATAAAAAGAAAATATTATAATGGTATTACCATAAAACGGGAAATGATGTTGATACATATACCAATATATGTTCAATTTTTACATACTGAAAAATACAAAGAACATCTAAGAGAGATAATCATATGTTAGCAAATAAGTATATGAAAAATAAGTATATGAAAAATGGCCCAAATCTTTAGTCAACAAGTAATGAAAATTAAAGCCATGATGAGTTATCACTGCAAATCAACTAAAAAGCCTATAATAATAATTTTTAAAGTGACATTACAAAATGCTGGCAAGAATGTGGAACTGCAATGCTCATGCTTGTGGGACTGCAAAAGGCACAAGTTTTATAGGAAGATAAATATATATTGACTACATGATCCAGAAATTTCATGCCTAAATATTTACCAAAGAGAAATGAAAACACATGTCCACCTGAAGTCTTCTGTGTTTCTCACAGCTCTCTTCATAATAGCCACAAATTAGAAACAAACCAAATGTCCCTAATTCGGTGAATGGAAAAACCAATTGTAGCATAACCACACAATGGAAGGAATACTACTCAGAGGGAGAAAAAAGAATGAAATGCTGATGCTTACACCAGTATGGAGGAATCTCAAAAGCCTTGAACAAAATCAAAGAAATCAGACACAAAACAATTATGTAATGCATGCCTTAATTCATATGAAATTTTAGAAATGCCAAAACCATAGAGACAGGAATCAAATCAGTAGTCATGATGGGCTGAAGCTGGGAAAGAAATTACATGCAAAATGGCATGAAGAAACATATTGACATTCTGGAAATATATATCTTGATTTTGGTGGTTGTTAAATTATATACATTTGTCAAAACTCATAAAGCTGAACATCTGAAAATGGGTGAATTTTACTGTATGTAAATTATACCTCAATAAACAACTTTAAAATAAAATATATGACAACTCAAGGCAACAAATGATAAATGGTTATTGGACTCTGGACGAAGAAAAATGAGGTATGAAAGATATTATCAGGACAGTTGATAAAATTTGAATGTGCCCTGCTGGTTAGATATTCTTGTAACTATATTAAAGCTCCTGATGTTGATTTTACTATGGTCATATAATAAAATGCCCTTGTCTTCAGGAAACGTGTACTAAAATGTGTATTGTTAAAGGGTCATGGTGTCTCCAACCATAAGTATACATATATGTTAGCATGTATGTGTATAAGATATATATGCATATATCCATAAACATATATCTCTATACATGTATACACGCACATATGTGTATACCCACACACAGATACACACATCAGAGAGAAAGAAGAGAGAAAGGAAAAGAGAAAAGAGAAGAGGAGGATAATAAAGCAATTGGAATAAACTGTAAGCATTCAGTGAATTGAGCAAAGAGTATACTAGACTTTCTTATACTCCAGAAATTTTCCAGTATATTTCAAAAAACAAAGATATAATTTTTAAAAAGAAATTAAATGCATAATATTTTAGAAAAATAAATAAAACTGACTTTATTCATTGACTACTTAATTTTTTAATATCAAAGTCCAAATTAATTCATAGAAAAGATATGTTAGGATTAAATTAATTCATCAAATTTAAAGTATATAATTATAATACTAGTCAACGTTATATCCATATTAAAAAATTCAAAATTTTAAAATGATTCAACATAAAAATGCATTTAAGAAACATCAAATATGTAGGTGTACATCTAGAGAGATATATGCAAATTCTCTACATTTTAAACTATAAAATAATATTGAGATAAAGAATACAAAAAATAATTGGAAGCTAAAACATAATCATGGGATGGAAGACTTGGCATTTTAAAAATTTTCACCATTTATCCCCAAATCCATACATAAATTTCATGAATTCAGAGGTATCACAAACAATTTTTAGTAAGGTTTGGTTTTTGATTGGGGGAAAAGGATTATATTCTGAAATGTATATAGAAATTTAAAAATGGATACATCTAAGACAGTCATACACAAAAAAGTAGAAAACATTAATATTTACAGATGACATATTATTAAATTGCACACTTAAAAACTATGATTTTATTAACCAATGTCACCCCAATAAATTTAATTTAAAAAATTTATAGCAAGATTACTATATCTACATTAATCATGGCAATATAGAATTGAAAAAGGGTACACAAATAAATAGTTGGACCAGAATACAGAGTCTACACATAGACTTATATACTCAGTAGTCTCCCCTTATCCATGCGGGGTACCTTCCAGGACCCCCAGTGGATGCCTGAAGCTGTAGAGAGTGCCAAACCCAATAGATGCTATGATTTTCTTTCTACACATATATATCTACAATAAAGTTTAATTTATAAATTAAGCATATTAAGAGATTAACAACAGTAATTAATAATATGATAGAACAATTATTACAATATACTAAAATAAAAGTTATGTGAATGTGGTCTCTCTCTCTGATAGCTGATCTGACAACTGAGATGGCTACTAAGTGACTAATGAGTGGGTAGAGTATACAGTGTGGATGCACTGGACAGAGGGGTTATTCATGTCCCAGGTGGGATGGAGCAGGATGGCACAAGATTTCATCCCACTACTCAGAATGATAAGCAATTTTAAAATTATGAATTGCTTATTTCTAGAATTTTCCATTTAACATTTTGGGACTGTGGTTGACCATGGATAACTGAAACAGGAAAGTAAAACCTCAGATGGGAGAGACTACTGCACATGAATACTTGCGTTTGGAAAGTGGGTAAATCATGTTGGTCACACTGTGGAATGCCATCCTGTATTCCAGCAATAAGAATGAATAATCTACAAGTATATGGGAACTATATTGACTCTCAGAAACCAAAAGAGCAAATGTGAGGTGCAAAAGACTACATGACGTATGATTCCAATGACATAAAGTAAAAAAAACTTCATAAAGCAGAACTGTTCTGTCCTGATAGAACTGCTGAAGATGGATGCACTTGGGGAGTGGGGTGGATCATGACTGGGTGGGAGCATAAGAGGGCTTTGGGGTCCAGAACACTTGACCAAAATGCTGGTTATATGGATGTGTGCAATTTATTAAAATGTATCAAGCCACTTATCTGTATGTTTGCTGTAGTTCAGTAAACAAACAAACAAACAAACAAACTTTGGGGAAATATGAGACTTCTCTTTGAGCAAGAAGCAGTTGCAGCTACAGCAGAGCTTGGTTCCACGGGCTCCAGCTCCCGACTCATGGAGGAAGGAGTCGGTCTGGCAGCCACACCACAGCCATGGCTTTTAAAGATGCTAGAAAGATGCATAGAAGCAGAGGTGGCGATGCACCGAGTTAGAATTACTCTAACCAGCTGCAACGTGAAATCTTCGGAGAAGGTGTGTGCTAATTTGATCACAGGTGCAAAGAGAAATAATCTCCACGTGAAAGGACCGGTTCGGATGCCTACCAAGACTCTGAGAGTCACTTCCAGAAAAAATTCCCCATGGGAGAGGTTCTAAGTCTTGGGCTCGTTTTCAGATGATGCCGCACAAGGAACTCACTGACTCGCACAGTCCTTCTGAGACCGTTGAGCAGGTTGCTTCCGTTGCTGTTGAGTCAGGAGTCGAGGTTGAAGTCACTATTGCAGATGTCGAATCAACCTTTTTATAAACTGATGATTGGTTATTAGAAAAATAATAATGATAAAGAGAAAATTGGAGTGACTTAAATAGGGTTCTTGTCTTCCTTGGAAGTTGGGAGAGAAGGTGTAGTTGGTAAAGGGAAGAGAAAGAAAGAGCTACAATTTGTTACCATTTATGCGTTTATCTTTATTTACCCCATACTGGGCAAAGGAGACAAAAGTTGAGTATTCCAATGCCGACGTTGACATGGAAAGGTGATCAGAATTCACCGCACAAATGTCTTCAAGGGATGCCTTTGATATTCTCCGTTGTGATGTACAGGATAAACTCTATTGAAGTCCTTTGAAGGCTACTAAAAGTTGGGCTCGCTGCTGGAACGCTTAACTTCTATGACCTTTACTGAATGCCTGCCAAGAATACCATGTTGTTTCCTGAAAGAAACTGTCGCATGGGGTTAGAAATTCAATCAGAAATTTGACTTCGACCCATAGCTTCTGGTGTGACATAATTAAACCATCTATGTAAAAACTAAAAATCAACATATTCAGAAGTCTATATTCTAAGTCCTTTTTTCCAGCAGAAAGAGCTTAAGTTATACAAAATTCTAGATGTTAATTGTCCATTTAACCTAATTGTAATTGATGTAAAATCTCGACATACCAAGCTATCTATTAACATTTAGTAATTTCTAGGCATTTTTTACACCTAATGTATTTTTTAGTATTAGTAAATTAAATTGTTTGAGAATATTCTAAGAACTGAGTAATATAATTTTAAATCCTTTAGTCCTTTAAGTTTAATGAATTTTTAAATATAACTCAGGTGAATTTAAACTCAGATCTCTTCAATTTGGACAAGTCAGTTGTGCAGATAAAAGTAATAGTAATAACTGCAGCTAATATTTATTGACCTCTTACATGTCAGGCACTAGGTTAAATCCTTTATAGAGTTTAATCAACTCGTTACTCAAATAACTCTAGTGATAAAAGGCTTAATAAGATGTAGTTTGTTCAAGTTAATGTCATTAGTAAAAATTAGGATGGAGATCAAAAGTTAAGCATTTTGAATCAATAGCTCTTGTTTTTAACAGTAAACCATGTGGGTTTGCAATTAATAAATTATATATACATATACTGTTATAAAATATAATTAATTAAAACATTATGTGTGTACATTTACATATCTATATATTCTACATAATAAATATGTATATGTGTTATAGATCATAAATCTTGTTTACCTTGTTTTCAGTATTAAAAATTTTTTTTAAAGTCTGATTATGTTTTAGGCCATAGACAATACATCAAAATACACAGAGATTTTACAGACCTCTTTATCTGATCAAGAACATTAAATGAAATAAAAATGACACTATAACAACAAGTAAGCTCCTCTCAGTCACTTGAAAATGTAAAAATAAAATCTCTATAATTTTGAGGACAAATTATAAATCAGTTGAGTGATATTTAGGAAATCACAGCATTTAGACCACACCACATCAAAGGAATAAAAACTATTGAAAGAGTTCTCATAAGAGTTAAAATCTTACTATAAATCCTTTTCTCTCTAAATTAAAAACAAAAGAAAAATGTTGAACATTTAACTCAAGATGACAGAACAAGAACAGCAAGTGAGAAGGGCTAATAAAGATAAAGAGGAAGATTAAAAACTGTAGTTTGAAAAACATTGGAATGGCTAATTATTAAGAAAAACTAGGCTAATGAGGTAAAAAATAGAAAACACATATAAGACAGAATCTAGATTAAAAGAGATTTTAAAAAATATCTAAAAGTGACAAGTAATGTGAACTAAATAACAAATTTGGTAATTACAATGAAATGATAATTTCTAGAAAAACAAATTATGAATATCATTTTAAGGTATTAAAATTTTAGGGCATTTAATATTATCCCTAATTTTAATAATATTCTCAAATGTATATGTAATATCATAACTTAAAAAAGAGGCATAAATATTGCAAAAAAATCATATAGATATATGATTGTCTAGCTGGATAATTTAAGCAAATAAGCTGAAAATATGTCAGAACCAATAAGAGAGTTATGTAGAAGTCTAGTTAAAACACTAAATGTTCAGGTGGGCCTGGAACAGGGGTGTGGACTTCCACATAACCACAAATGACTTAAATCCATCACAGCTCCCATGAAGTTAGTCCAGTCATCAAGTATGGGTGAGATTCTATTCAGTGGATCCAAATCAGATAGTACCTTGAGACATTTCAGTTATTAAGTGTTGTCTGTTGTACAGTATACCCAGGCTTGCAGAATGAAGCAACCCTTTTTATTGTAAATAATAATGGGCCACATTTTTCTTTGTATTGTTTTATTTCTTTCCATTGAGTGTGAGGATGATAAAGTGGCTTAGTAAAAATAATAAAATCAGAACACTCACTAAAAAAAAGTATGTATTAAATATTCAAACTATGACAGCCAAAACCTGATTGAAAATACAAAGCTAACAAGATACCACTCAAAATAACAATAAAAATACAAAATAACCGGGAATAATATTAAACAAGAAATGTGTAGAATCTATATAAGAAAATTCTAGAAAGACTAGAATGAATGTAAAGATTTACTGATTGACAAATTGTACTAAGTAAAGGTACAGATCTCCTCTTAAAACTAACCTACACGTTTAATTCAATCTCAATAAAAGTACCAGTAGGAATTTGTTTTTTCTTGACGGTGAAATTTTGAAAAGCTGGTGGAGAATCACATGTGAGGTTAAATTAGATAGATGAGATGACTTGGAGTAGCCTTAAGTGCAAACCACGCCCGTGAGGTGTCACAAAGGAAAGTGAATAAATGACATGCAAGGTTACTCTCTTCACATACCAGTAGGTTCCTGACATAAATAGAACATCTCTTACAAGAGAGCAGTGCTTCTTAATGGGCAAGGGCAGGAAATGGAATGGAGAAGATGAATGTGAAGCCACTTCTCCCTCTAGGAGCTCTGTATTGTGCTGGCAACAGATGTTTAGCAACCAATTAAAATACGTATAATGACTGTTATGATAAACATGTATTTGTGGGCACAGACAGGGCCATAATAACATTTGAACAGGGCCTGGTAGAGACTTTCAAAGTCACAGAAGAGTGGGAAAAGATCGTCTTGGGTGTAAAAAACCAGAGCCTGAGAAAGCTTGCCTGGGATTAGCTTTCAGTAGCTGTAGTTCATAATGCAAATAGTGAGAGAGCCAAGGCTAGAAATGCAGATGAGGGCTCTTTTATGAAGGACTTTCTCTGCTAGTCTAAGAAAGTATATCGTGTGGTGTGTGTGTGTGTGTGTGAGTTTTTATATATACACAATGTCTGAACAAAGGCTTAAGGTGCACAGTGCTGTTTATGCTGCTAGCAACTTTCTTGTGCCAATCTTTAATTGTCACTGTTATTAATATTTTAAATAATAGACTTACTTTCATCTTGAACAGAAACTCTAGTAAGGAGCAGAATATATTGAAGTCATTTCACCCAGAGACTTCGTGGCTGCATTAAAAAATATACTAGATGTTTATTGAATTTGGATTAAAAATGATGTTTACATTTCTTTGATTTAGTACCTGAAATGAGAGCAAAAGTAAATTGCATTTATCTATTAATTCTTATAGTGCAGAGTTAATCTTAAATCATTTTGTCTCTATCCTTTGTTAAAGCTGGAAGCATTTTAGAAATTATAATAGTTCTATTTATATGTATTTTTACATGAATGCATAATTATTGGATTTTTCTTCTAAAAATACCAGCTAACGAGAGCAGAGGTGCCTAAAACGTTGCTGTTCTCATGTCTCTTAATGGATATAAAGGTGGAAAAAAATCACTTTTATGTGAACAGAGATGCCTTTGGCCTGTACTGGAAATTATTCACACTGAATGCAAACTAACCTTCTATGACATAGATTTTATTTGTGCTCTTATTACTTATCAATCAGTAGCATTAAGGAAATTTATGAATAATAAAATAATTCTCAAAATAAATGAGAGGAATTTTTTCTTCCACTTGATTATCGATTATAGATACTAACCTTGAATCTCTAGACCCACTGCTGAGTTGTTCAGATTGAGAAGTACAAAGTGAAGACCCTGCTGTGTGGGTAAACGAATGACTCACTGTTAATATCAGGTTGATCCAGGAACTTGAACTCTGCCAAGTTAACTCCATAGGGAGTTCACTTCAACCCACTCACATTTCCTAATAACAGCACTCTGTTTCAACAGTGCTGAAATCAACTGAGCTTCTCTTTGGCATTTTGATTTGTAAATGAAGGTAGCATGAAAAATAATGAATGGCAATGACTTCCAGAATAAAGTTTTAAAGCAGCAAGTGAAAAGGACACCTATATTGTGACAATACCATGCAAACGTATCCTAATGAAAATTAGGAAAGATTCCCTTTTAGTATACTTTTGCCCCCCAATTTAGTTACAAAATCACTCCACCTGCAGCATCAGAGAAATAATTTTGCTGTTCCTTATAATATGAAGATGATGGTAGGAAGGAGGGGCATTTATAGATTTATGCTTGTAAAGTAGGAGTTTGGAAGAGTTTTAATTTATAGACCTGGGGCCAAAGAAGTTTCATGTGATACAGGCCATGCATTTCTGTGTTTTGACGTTGGGATTTAAGTTATCACACTGGTTAGGATTTTTATGACTCTTTTAGACATGTTTATTTGAAATCTCTCTGGCTTTGTGTAGTGAATTCTAGGCATGCAGAAGTGCCCTCAGGGCACCCACTCACCTCTGGCAGATTTGTTTCCCATTTTTCTCCTTTTAGAACTCTGGCTCTGCCACTCTTGCCACCCAGATCAAAGACCCATGTTTATTGTCCTGGTCACAAGATGGAAAATATACTCTGGGTCAGCCTAGCATTAAGTTTCCTTCCTGAAGAGACAAAATACTTTCTGTTCAGACACAAAGATTGTCCTTAAAGAGGCTTGCATGTTGCACATGAAGCTGCACTGCCACACTGATGGCAAATCCAGCAGCATTTTGAAATGGTAACAAATCACTGCTTTGGTTTTGCTGCTTTGATGTTCATTTCCCTCCCCTCTCTACAACGTCACTGGGGTTCTTTGTAAAAGTCATTCTAAATTCTTCAGCGTGCATCACTCTTCCTCAGACTGAAAGAAACATTGGGAGTACAAAAGACTGGTAATTCGACATATTTTAACTGAGCTCGGAGAGGTGAGCCACATAGTAATCTCACACTTCCTAAGTTATGAGTGTGGTGCCTTTGTGATACTGCAGGTGTATGTTCAGAGAATTAAATAAACATTCATTTAATTGACCAGATACAAGACTAGTGCAACAGCAGGGGACATAGTCTTACTCAACAGCAGGATTTCAATTACCAAGGTGGAAGCAGACATATCTGGTAGTCTATGCAGCTATCTGTAGTTATCCTCTATGATAGTACAGAGGTGGTGCCTTTTCTAATTAGAAATCCTGTTTTGTGACCTGAACCCATGAAGAATTCTCCATTCTTCTTTTTAGAGAAGGATTTAGAAACTAGAAGAATAAGAGGAAGGGAAGAGAAAAGGAAAAGAGAAGAAGAAAGGGAAAGAGAAGATGATGATGAAAAACTATAAATTCAAAAATATAAAAACACAAATAGCATTTTTTGCTGAACATAATACATCTAGAAATTAATAATAGTAAAATTAAAAATTTCTCCACCTAGTAAGAGAAAGAAAAACACTGTTGGTTTTTAAGGAGGAATTTCAGAGTCAAAATGAAGAATCTATTGGTGTCATATCCAAAATTATTGCCAAGATCAATGTCAAGGGGTCTTTAGATAAATTTTCTTCTAGGAGTCTTTGGTCCATATTGAGTCCATTTGAGTTTAAGGTGTAAGATAAGGCTCCAGTTTAATTCTTTTGCATGTGGACTTCCATTTTTCCCAACACCATCTATTGAAGAAGCTATCCTTTTGTCACTGTATATTTTTTTATGAAAGATTAGTTGACATATATGCATGGGCTTAATTCTGGGCTAATTTGCACTGATCTGTTTGTTTTTATGACAGTACCATACTATTTTGATTACTATAGCTTTGTAATGTAGTTGGAAATTAGGAGGTGTGATCATTCCAGCTTTGTTCTTATGTCTCAACGTTGCTGTGAGATCTTTTGTGGGTCCATATGAATTTTAGTATATTTTTTTCTTTCTGTGAAAAATGCCATTGAATTTTGATAGGGGTTGCATCAAATCTGTAGATCACTTTGAGTAATAGGTACATTTTAACAATATTAATTATTCTAATTCATAAACATGAGCTATCTTTCCATTTGTTTGTATCTTCTTCAATCTTTCCTCTGTGACTTACACTTTTTTATATGTAAATTTACCATATGCTCTAGGTAGCAACACAGGAACAAAATTTTTTAATAAGTGCAGCTGGAATAAATGGACAGCCTTATAGAGAAAGACAAAATTGGATTTATTCTTTATACCATATTTCAAGGTAAACTTCACATAGATCAGAAATTAAATTTAAGAAATAGAAGCAAATAACTACTAGAAAATAAAATTATGGATGAATTTTTCAATATTCTGGATGTGGGACAAACTTTCCTAACTACCACTAAGAATTCAACAATAGAAGGGATAACAATGATATGATTAATTACATAAAAATGCTTTAATTATGTCATGAAAAACACAGTATAGTAAAATACAAATGTCAAACAATTAAAATTTTGCAAATAAAACTACAGACCATTATTTTCCAATTATGTCTGTGAAAAATTATCGCAAAATTAGTGTCTTAAAAGACACAAATTTACTATCTTACAGTTATTGAGGTCAGAAATCTATAATGGTCTTTAACTGGAGGGCTTAATTCCTTCAGGATGCACTGGAAGAGAATAAATCCTCTTGCCTTTTCTAGATTCTAGAGGCCAACTGCCTTTCTTGACTCACAGACCCCTTTATTCATCTTCAGAAAGCAGTATTGCTGCTGCATAGCTTTTCATTGTACATTTTTAATTTTTAAAACTTGGTCTATTACCAAGTTTGGGGTAATACAATGAACTATTTTACTAAATCAGCAAAATTTTGAAAACTTTATGAAGCTTTGTCTATGAATAAAGTATGATGTTTAATATTGTAGCATGGACTTAAGGGTGGTATTTTTTGCATAATAATTCTGCCTTGTGTCTACACAGCCCAGATCAAGGGCTAGATTTTAGAAAAAAAATGGCCACATAGTCAGTTATACAATCCTCATCTCATCATTTTACTTTATTCACTAAAAATATGATATTTCACATTCTTAAAAGGAAATGAACTAGCCAAATTTCCAGTGTCTTGGTTTTTGTGGGTAGGAGTTCTGAATATTTCTAGTGATGTTATAGTTTTTATAATTTTAAGTCTATACTGTGGAATGAACATTATGAAGTTTATTACAGTAAATGTAAACATTATTTTATAAAGAACACATCATTCTTTTTTGTTAAATCCCTTAGTATGGTTTGACCAACAGAAGATTTTCTACCCTGCATCCTCAGATCCTCTTTTTCTTCTTATCTTCCTCATTTTGCACAATTCAATGATTGCATTTTGCATCTCAGTCTTGGATGGAATCATGATTTTCATTTTTATTAATGGCAGAGCATTCAATTACTTTTTGTACAATCAGTCAGAGTAAGACATAAGTCAACTACAATCTTTGTAATTCTAGTGCTTTCGGTGCTGATATTATTCTCAAAGTTGCCCTCATAAGAACTATGGAACTCTCAAATGCATACTGTGCAAAATCCTTTCCTCTCTGATCTCTTTCTTTGAAATGCAGTGCTAAGACTATTAAAGTGGATGACCTTGATTTTTTTTTTTTTGCATAAAAGGATAATATATCTTAAGTATTTTTTAAAAAGACTCTTACATTGTTCAGCTTTTGACTCCATATGACTATCAAATACCTCTGTTACTTCAAGTGCTTGAGGTTTTACATATTAGACTCTGCAACACCAACTTTGTAAGGGTACTGAAGAACTCACTAAAAATATGTATATATACACATACAAGAAACTTCTTTTGCCAGTGAGGTATTTTTCCAAACCTAAGTCTTAGGAGTAATTGGAATTGTTTTTGAGAGTTAAAATTTAAAACTAACACATAATTGATCAGAGTATAGTGTGCAAAAGCAAGTTAGAAATAGAGTAAATCTTTGCCTTCGAGACTTTGCTGTTGCATTATTTAATGTACAAACTTATCTGAAGAAAGAAGAGTTTCATTGGAGGAAGGTGAAATGGGCTGGAGATTTTTCAACTATGAATTGAAAAAGGATAGGTATGCAGACAGATGTCAAATCTTGAAGTCAGAAAGTCCATGAGAAAAGGGAAATTTGGAAATTGATTTTACACTCCTTCACAAAGTGAACACTTGGTACAAGATGAAGGACACTGCACACAATGAACTTTGATATTCTATTCCATTATGAGATGGGTGCAACAGCCTATCTTACCAGGTTCCACTAAAATTTTACTGTCCCTTTTTATTTGTTTCCAATTATATGAAGAAATTTCTATTAAATTTTGATTTTTCATTCAATTTTTATAGTGAGACGATATGCTAATTAAACATACATACATTAACATTCTCAGGAAAGGTATTTCTCATTGTAAATTTTAAATTTTCTTTCTGGATATAATTTAGCTTGATGACAAAAAAAAACTACACTGATGTTGTAGACTTGATTATTCTTGTTTATGTGTCAGTTTTTCTCTTCCAAAGTAATAAATGACCATTCTTATTTGCTACAGCTTTTCTTGGATTGCTAAAGTTGAGAATCGTACTTTTTATGATTATATAATTACATAATTATATATACACCAAGAGGTAGATAAACTTTAGATGTAATGTTAAAATCAAGATTTTTGGACTTTGTTAAACTGACTATTCTGTCAACAAAAATTTATTGAGTACTAACCATAAATTACTTTGTTTTAAGTGCTAGAAACAAATCAGATAATCAAACAGACAGAATTTCTACCCTTAGATTCTACCTCAGAATCTAGCGGTAATCTATAGACATGTGTGAGGTGTCTTCCCAAAAGCTTCCTAGGCTTTCTTCTGTCCTACATGCTCAAGTCTAATTAAAATATCTGTTGTTTAAGTGAGTAAGATCTATACCTAGGTAACTCCAAGAAGAAGTATGTCATTTCTATCTCATTTTAAAAAATATCATATTAGAAGATACTTAAAACATTATCATTTTTCACAAGTTTGCAGTTTCCCATTCCCAGACCATTTTTCTTGGAAATACAAATTTTCTGCCCATGCATTCTGAATTGTTTCCTCTTTTTAATCAGAACCAGCATCTCTTTGTGGGATTAAGCATTCAACTGTGAAAGCATTGTTGAATTCTTTCTCTCCATCTATTTAAGTGATAATTTGACTTCTTACACAGAAATATTCTTACAAAACTCACTTTAGATTTTTGTGCAAAGAGAAGAAACTTTTAGTAGAAAAAATAATTAGTTATTAGATTTTTTACACAGAGTAGACTTTCTAGAGTCAAAAAGTATTAAATGAATGTGTCCATGTCTGTGATATATGAAGTATGTCTCTTAAAAGGCATCAATAAGTATTTCTGTCAAAATATCTGACCTCTACTTAAGCACAAAATCTTTTCCCAGAATGAGCAATTTTCTAATTACATTTCAGGATATTTTAGAACTGAGACAGACTAATTAAACATATTTTAAATAAAGTCTAAAGTTGAGTAATTGACTTCACCTCATGTATATCCATGTCTTTATAAAACAGTCTCAGAAAAGTGTCAATATGGTTTTGCTTTTATGTTGAGCCTCAGCTTCTTTTTCTTTTTCAAGTCCTGCCCACCACCCCCTGCATCTTTTTACAGTCTTATCTAGCTTCCACATCCTTACTATCCTATCTCTCCTATCATCATCAGACTAGATCATTGCCATAATCTGAACTCAGTGCAACACAAATGGCTGATGTACTGTAATGAACTAAGTATAGAAAAGGAAGTTGAGCTTTTGGAAGCTATTATAGCATTTTGATGTTTGGGGGAATTCTTGGCATGTAATGTTTGGATTTTTCTCATTGAATAGGTTGTGGACCATTTAGGTATTGTTGAACTCTTATGGTGAATGTTATGTGGCACAAGCTGAATACCAGTGATGTGCGGTATGACCACATATTGGTCTGTGGACAATTAGAAATTAAAAACAACAAAAACATGAATAAATAAAAATCTTGTCTAAAAAAGTGGTTGAAAAGAACCAATTTAATTATTCTATCTTTCTCTTCTACTCAAAACAAAAAAAATCTACCAATGGCTCCCAATCAGCACAAAATAAAAATCTTAACCCTTGGTCACATCATGCAAGATTCTCTGTTATCTTTTCCTTTCTTGAGTTTATTCATTTACCACGCTCTCACATACAATGTCGGCAACAAAAATGCCAAATTGCTTATGTGCCATGGCAAGCCATGTTCTGTTTACATGTTAAATCTTTGCACAAACATGTGTCTCTTCCAGGATGAAATCCTTCCTGGACACCTAGACTTGTTTTACTGTGTTTCCTTTCTCCTCCTGTAATTCTCAGTGTGTATGTTTTTTGCTCTATCTCTTTTACAAGATGGTGAGCTGTTTCAGACAGATACCATGTCCTATTCATTATTAAGCCCCTGTTTGTCAGAGTAGATATATCAATACACCATTGTTAAATTAAAGATGATTAATGTATATTAAGCAAGAGTCAAGAGATCTGGGTTTGAGTTCTACCTCTGTACTAGACATAAATGTTTCCTTGGGTAGACCTGCACATTTATTTTTCTGTTCAGGAGTATATTCAAATGCAAAGACAAGGGATTGAACTTATATTCAATTTGAGTATCACATCAATAAAATTTAAGCCTCTACATTCTGAGAATTCTGTCTATATTTTTAAACTATAAATTTTTTTTATTCTTTATTCAGCTTTTTCCTAATCCCTTGGACCTGTAGAACTATTTAGCAAGTGAAAAAATTTTCAATTATTGTTATGGAAGCCTTTCAATCATATTAACTCTACCTTTTAGTATCATTGTTTTCCCTTAAAGAGTTCATCTTATACAGTCATTAAATTTGAAGTAATAATGAATTATTATTTCCAAATGAACATTGCAGGAATTTGGATAAGGTTGAAAAATATTGGAAAGTTTACAATCCTTTTTATTTAAAAGCCACACAGGTAGTAAACCTACATTAGACTTTTAATAGAAATGCTAGCAGTTGAGGAGCAGTAAAATATATACATATAAAATAAAAATGCTTGCACATAGATATATAAATTTATGTAAGTGATAGGCCAATTAAAATTATAAATGTGTTGGGAGCGATGCAGCAGACCACCTCCCTTCTTGCCTTCATCTCCCTCCACCACACACACACTCAGAGACACCCTTCACCTTCCTGACCAATGACCACCCAGACACAGTAATGGTTACCTAAGGGTAATTCAGTAACATGACACATTCAAGTACTCTGGGTCATACACAGTGTGAGATCATTATCCGTTACCCACATACATTAAACTTTTAAAGCCCTCTTTGGATTTGATCCAAGAATTATCTCATCAACACTTAACACCCCAGCCACAGATGAAGAAGCGGGAGGGAGAAATATCACACTGAAATATGAATGAAAGGGGAGACTGAATCGAGACACGGAGGAGAAAAGGGTTTCGTAACTACTCCCAATTCACACACTTGTTGAGTCGTCTGCCTCAGACGCCAGACCACTGGACAAGTGCACACACCTCCACAGAATACTCTCCGCCTGTGATGGTTCACGGAAACGGAATTTAGGATGGGTGAGTGTGGAAGGAGAAGGGGATGAGATGAAGTCATTGAGAGAACACCTAATGCTGCTTGAGGGAAAAAGACGAGATGAAGAATATATAGAGCAGGGCCTGGTTGTTAACACAGGGTAGCTATGTTTTCTGAGAAAGAAAAGTAGAAAGTCTTCTTTACAAGCCTTTCTATATTTAGAGGTCTATCACAAAAGCAGATTTATCTGAGAAGATATTTATCAATAGGAATATAACTAGTAAGAAAGAAGTAAAGTTCTTGGCATGCTCAAAGCATATAAGATGTTGTTCTTTATTTAAAGAAATATTCTTCTTCAAAGGATACAGACTTAACTTTTTTACTTAGAACATTAGACTATTGAGAGGAAATTACTTATAAACTAGAAAGGATTTTGAGAGATGATATAAGTAGTTATGACTGGTATTATTTTAATTCTTTTATGACTTCCAAGGACATACTTACATCTTTATGACTTCTAGGAATATTTATTAACTGTTGGTGACTGAGAACTGAGGATAAATGAGGAACAAGATGACTCAGCCCTGATGTCCTTTATAGTCCACTCAGGAATATAGGCAAAGAAGCAATTACATATAAAACATGTTATGATAGGGAGGTAATAACTGTTGTGAAAGCAAGCAGGAACTCCCGACTCAGTCTAAGAGTGACAGGAAAATTAAAGCAAGTGATATTTTTTCTAACGTATGGAGGATGAGTGGGAGTCACAGTAAAAATTGAGACCAAACATTTTGTCTTTGTGTTTGTTTTTAATTGTTAAAAGGTAACTGGCTGGAAGCAAGAAGAAAGAAGAAAATATGGATAGGGAGAAAAAGTGAACATGCACAAAAGACAGTTTATCATAACCAGAGTACTGATGGGGACTAGTATGAGGTGAGTCTTGACAGGAAGTTGGTCAGCTCAGAAAAGTCCTTATGAAAGTGACCATGTAATTGATACCTAAACTGGGATACTTTTGAGAATAAGAGGAGGCACTATTAATAATTATGCTAGGACATGGGCATAAATAGACACATGTGGTGGTTCTACTGAAAAGATGTAGCAAGAATTTTAAACAGAAGGATGGCATGCTTACATTTGAAATTTTAAAATGCAATTTTAGTGAAGAATGCTTTCGGGAGAAATAAGGATGGGCACAAGGGAAACCAGCTAGGAAGGTTTTAACTCAGATAAAGAATGATCATGACCTGAACTAAGATAGTTTGGGCTGTTTGGAGTAGAATAGATACACTTCAATTTAGAGGAAGTATAGTTGACAAGAAAAATTGTCATTGAGGGGTAGGCAGAAGTTGGTTGGAGAAGTAGACCATTTCCAAGTTATGACTTAAGCAACTAAGTGTGTGATGATGACTTTTACTGAGACCAAGAACATTAGAAGAGAATGCTGATTTAGGGAGGTGGCAGTAGGAGGTGTTCAGTTTGTATCACATTAAGTTTGAGGGGCCTGGGAAATTTTTAGTTCAAAACTGTTCAGTAGACAGATTTGTGCATCAGGATATATAAAATCAGGGGTCGATGACAGATGTAGTAAAGGGAAAGGAATGGTATTTTTAAAGGAATGTAAAGGAGATAAAAGGGCCTTGGACAGAGATAGGAGAGTGCATGCTTCTGAAGGAGATGTCAAGTAAAATAAGGATTACAAGTCTACAATGAATTCAGTCACAAACAGGTTGTTCAAGTTACCATTTATTTTATCTCTTCCTTATCTATTCTTTTACTATATTTTGCTGTATAAACTACTATATGTACTGCTTATTTTATTTTTGCATTGATTTATCAGAAATTTACTATTTAATTCTGTTAGTGAAAACAGAATTTATATGCAAATGTGTATACTTCCGATTATATAATTAAAAGTGGAGCAATAATTTTAATCTTATTTTGTAAGCAAATATTATAACTATTTTGTTTACATTTTTCTCTTATTCTTGCTTTTTTTCCCATTTATTTAACTGAGATTTGCAAATTTGCAAATCCTGTGTGTGTGTGTGTGTGTGCACGCATGCGTGCATGCTCACACTATAAATTATCTACTATCAGTACTTCTATTTTCTCTATCCATTCTATCTTGAGGGTATGATGGCAGTTATTTAGACATCAGATCAAACTCCCTTTCACAAATAATTATTTCATTTCCTTTTGCCTCCTAGAAGCTGACAGATCTAGATATAAATACTAGCTCAAGCTTATATTAAGAGCATGAGCTTAAGCAACTGGATACATTCTATGTGGTGTTTTCAAAAAATGAAGTTTCTGGCACAAGTTAGTGTTTCAGAAAGTGTTTATTTTCTCCCTTTCACTTTATTTCTGATCTTTAGTTTGTTTTAATCCTCACTGTCAGTCTATTTCTGCTGTGACTCTCAATTCTTGGTTTCTGCTCTTGTTTGAGTCATCTGACCGCAAAGAAGACTTTGGAAGCAAAAGTACTATACTAGTACATTTTCCAAAACCTTGTAAATCTGAGGATGTCTTTATAATACAATAAAATCATTGGATCATAGTCTTCTCCACTGTCAAATCTTTAAAGGTATTTTTTCATTGCCTTTTGGAATTTTTATTATCACAAAGCAGAAATGTGAGACTGGTTTGATTTTACCTCTTTGAAAGTAGCCTATTTTTGCCCTTCTAGATGCTAGCAGAATTCTTTAATCTTGAAATTTAACGTTTTACAGGTGCGTGTGCGTGAGCGTGTGTGTGTGTGTGTGTGTGTGTGTATGTGTGTGTGTGTATGTACCATTAAACTTAGTACACTGGTTTCCCTTGAACAGTTTTGTGATCTTGAGCTCCCAAATCAGATCCTTTTGTGATTTGAAGAGTTCTCTTTACAGGAACAATGGAATGTTGTTTCTCACTCATTTGCATTGTTTTCCAAAATCATCTATATTTTGTTAACTGAATTTTTATGACTTGCCTTCTATTAGTTCATCTTCTGTTATTTGCTATTTGTTTATGTAATTTGTTCTCATTTCAATAGCCTTTCCACAGTTTGCCTTCTTTATTGACACTTATTTTGAAATTTGATTATAAGTATTTTAGATTTCATTTAATTTTGTCTTCTATTGTTTAATTTCATTGATATTATAGTAAAAAAGAGAAGGAGAAAGTTTAGGGAGTTCTTGCCTAATCGTCATTAATTTTTTCTGGAAAGTAGGAGACAAAATATCTGCTGAGAGTGAAAGAAGGCAAGAATGAATAGAGAATTTGAGATTAGAAAAGTAATGACATAGTCTTAGAGGAGAATGGAAAGGAAATTAACCAAGACAAGAAAAAGAAGAGCTAAGCAAAATAGAATATTTGGCTAAAACTGAGAACCATAAATTTGTGGTTTCTGCCCTCAGGGAACATAAAATCCAGTTAGAGAAAATGAGAAGTACTCAAACCATTACAACCCAAACAATGTGCAATGGTACATAATTGTGAACAAGCAATACAGATAAATTTATGACTCAGACTTTTTTCCTTTTTATGATAATTAGACATTCCCAAAAAGGAAAAACTTTTTTCTTCCATCAAAAAATCTAAATAGAATAATGAGCATGCTCACATCTCCTGACCAACCTATCCACTCTCTTATAAGTTTTATTATAAACTTACCATTCATATAGGGATCAGAAATACCTAAATTTTCTTAGTTTCTAATCTTTTTAAATGTAGATTCTGAATTAATTTTATGCCCACATTCTGAACACCTTTAGCTTTTAATTTTCAAATTTAAGTATAAATAAATAAACATAAAATTATCTCCTAATAAGCAATTATTTTTAAATGACACATTACATATTTGAGGCTGTGATTACTATTTAATCTGAGCTTTTTAGTTTATATCTATAAAATGTTTAGAGTTATAGTTTTTATACATATAAATCTCAAATTGTAGATTATATAATTTATACCAAAATAAAGATGATAAAATTGTACCATAAAACTACCAAATGTGAAACTATATATAAAAAATAGAGGTCAATTTGTTATTGTATAGAAAATAATGTAATGATAATCTTTTGATGCCTTTCAAGTATTCTTTAAAATTACCAGCAAACATTTTAAAAGATTACCAGCAAGTAAGGTTTTCTCACTATCTTGCCTTATTGCACATTAACTCAAGGCAAAACTAAAGAGCTTATAGATTTACTGAGTCCTGGAAGTCAAAATCTCAGAATGAAGACACAGAAAGGAATGCCATAAACAAGAGAAATTTTGAGAAGGTGGAGTGACATCGTAGATTTAAGTCTAAAATCATAGCTGTTCTGGGATACAGCAATGTACCAGGTAACAACTAGACAAGGAAAAATATGAAAAACCCCTTAGATATGTCATGGCCATGCCCTGTACACATGGAATCCGTATTTGTTGGGCTGCTAAAACAAAATACCGCAGCCTGAGTGGCATAAATGACAGATATTTATTTTCTCATAGTTCTGGAGGCTGAAAGTTTATGATTAAGGCATCTGCAAATTCAGTTTCTTGTGAGACCTTTCTTCTTCGATTGTAGAGGCTGCTATGGCCTTTCCTTGATACACACACATAGAAACATTTATAAAAACACACATTATATATAGAGAGACACACATACACACATATGAGAGAGAAAGAGAGAGAGATCTACAGCCTCTTCTTATGAGAACACGATGCTATTGGATCAGGATCTCTCTATGACCTTATTTAACTTAGATGCTCCAAGTACAGCTCTCTTGGAGGTTAGAGTTTCAACTTGTGCATTTAAGTGGAACACATATATTCAGTCCATAACAGCATCCACGGGATGGAACTACTAGAAAAAAGAATAACAATTTACCTTTATTTTAAAGTAGTTCCCTCCAAATGCACCCATTTGGAGCTGTTTAAATAAATTCAAAATATTTAAAAAGAGTCACAGTTTAAAGCAGCGTCAGCCTCTTCCCAGTGCTCAGGACCTCTTGGAAACCTACTTGAGTCTCAGCTTTACCCTCACCCCTTCCCATGGTCTGCCAGGGAGGTAGAGGAGGAGGGTAGGAAATCTGGGGTCACATGGTATAAGCAGTGCATTCTAATCCTTTTAAATGACTAAAAACTATTATCAAGGTATGCCAAAAAGCTGGTTAGCAAAAACTGAATCCCTTTCCCCTAAAATGTCAGTTACACTTATAATTAGAAGTATTTTATTTGAAGCACTCTCATCGTTGAGTAAGTATCCAGTCTAGTTAGGCTCCTTGGCACATAAAACAACCTCTTTTTCCTAAGGATGAGCTTGCCTGGATTTTACATGCTTAAAAATATTTAACTTTGTTATGGCCTATGTATTTGCTTTCTGAGTGCTACTGCAAATAATCATGCTTCATGTGTAAGTAAATGCATATTTCTTTTTCGCACTTTACCTCAAATAATTTTAGGAAAATTGCCTTGAACCACAGATCTTGACAACTATTTTTATAACTTACTTTACTGATAATATTATTAATTATCCTAATATTCCACTCATCACCCATTAATTGAATAAACCTTATTTTTTAACCTTCCCAGTTACATTTCCAAGAGAATTTTCTATTCATAGAGTTTTTTGAGGTGAGAAAGTAATGTACCGGATATATTTTCTTTTGTTTAAGGTAAAACATATTTCTGGAATGGACAATTGCAAAGCAATTGTGTCAAAAGCAAAGTATCTAATAACCTCCTCACTGCCTATGCAACAGCTCACTCACTATTAAAACGTTTGTCCAGGGTTTTAAAATGACATACAGAGTGATGTTTATTGCTCTGGAGTAAAAAGCCCTGCGTGTTGTTTTTCCAGAAACTCTTTGTTTCGTCTCAGTGCGTGCTTGGATTTGCTCCCCGATACGATTTCCATTTCTTGAGGCCAGGCCTCCTAGATATACCATCCACCATCCACCCACTTCTTGTCTTATATACATCAAACAATGCAGAAATCATTGGAGTATATTATTTTTAAAAACAGGTCTGGTACTTTCTTGGCTCTTTGGTAACTGTTATTATTGGAATTTTTACAATTTTATGGAATTCAAAGGGACCCTACAATTTCCTTGAGTGTAGGATTTCTTCTTTCCTGTGTTTTTATGCCACAAAACTGAGTTTCAAAGAGAAACACGAGAAACACTCTTCTTTCTGCAAGGAATAAAAGGGCCTCAGCAAATTCCTAATCTAATTAACATCTTTAACAAGTCAGACAATAAATTGACTGCAACTGCTCTTGAAGCTCTGTGCCACCTTGTTAAGTTCCTTTCCAAGACTGCTATAAATCAAAGGAGAAAATGCTAGGGTCGCTGCACATGTTTGTTGCTTGTTCCAATGTGAAAGGCTGATTGCTTTACCAACTGCTCATTTAGACTGGATACTGGATGTGTTTAGCATTTCAGGTTTGGAAAAGAGGCCCCTCTGAATGCACAGGATTACATGTTGGCTCCAGTTCCTTGGGCCAAAATCGAATAACCTGCTTACTTATCTTACTATAGATTATGCACTATTTCAAAGAGAATAATGGACAAATTAAAATAGGAAAAAGCTTACATGCTGTCTGTCTTTCAATATTTGATCAAAAGTGATGGCCCGCCATAGGAATTCTGTAATTCCTTTGGAATCATGAATATTTCTGTGAGACATTGTTGGAGAACTCAATTCACTTTGTGGTTGTGATAATGGCATTCCTCCAAAATCACTGGGCTATCGTTTATATTAAGATAAATCAGTGTTTTATTTCGAACTGAACTTTTTCACAACTGCGATGCAGAAAGCAAGGCAAATCATCTGAATGTAAATTTAGTCAGTTTGAACACATTCTGTCTTTTAGATGTATGAGTATTGTTGTGGACTTAGCTGAATGAGTTTTTTGCCACTAGACCTATTAAGTTGTAGAGTATCTGCAAGGACATAATTTATACATGGCCATCACCCTGGGATTTTTAACCAATGCCTTAAAAAAAAAATGTCTTTTATGAACCTCAAATTAAGAGTCCCTCAGGGATAGATCTCGACCTGGTATAAAACAAAAGAAGACTATTTTAATGTCTAATTCAGAAAGAGTTTTGAATATCACCACACAATATTCAATCAATTTAGCTAAAATGTTTTTTTAAAAAGTAAATTATTGTGCACTGTGTCAATAAAATAACAAAGAAAGTGTTTCTCGTCTACTCAGAAAAGGGGAAATAATTAAGAAAAATTTAAGAGATATATCAGTCATTAAAGGAGTATGAATAATGATATCCTTGAACAATCATTTTACACCTATTTGTTGCAAAAACATTAAACGATAAAGAACAGTGACAGTCAAAGTGTTACTTCCATATATTGTTCATGGTATTAACAAGAGACATGACTTTTTGGAAACTAATTTCAAAATATGTATAATCAGTACTAACATCTAGTAATCTCATATGCAGTTATCTATCAAAAGAAAGTAACAGAGATGTTTAGAAAAATATCATTTATAATTGCCAAAACTTGATAGGACAAAACTGTCTGATGATATCAAATTGTTACATTATGACACACTAACTTCATGCATATTATTTAACAATTAAATTGATGATTATAATGATCATTTACCAACATGGAAAAAAAGCTTAAGAATTAACATTCGGGGAGAAAAAGCAGAAGGAAAATTTTGTGCTTGCTAAAATTACAGATATTTATAAATATGCATATAAAAAGATGGGGAATAAAACTCCAAAATAATGGTAGCTCCTCTGTTGGGATAGTGTTATGGCTATTTTTTTTTTCTTGCTTTCCAAACTTTTTAGTAATAAGGTTATATTATCTTTATAACTTTTATTTAAAAACCAAGCATGGTAATTGTTTTCACCCATTAATTGCAGATTGGTAAACAAAGCCTCAATGCAAATAACTATTTGGAAAATGGCCTCTTCCCAGCTTCCTGATATTCCATAAGCAGGCAGTTATTTTTGAATTGCTGTGGGAGAAAGAGAATATGTATTAAAGGTAAATGAGGCCGAGCCTACCTGCACTTCAGGATAGGTTAATATGTCATGCGAATGAGTGGTCACTAACTGCAGGGAACTTCACAGACTTACTCAATTGTCTGTTTCCACATCTTCAGGATGGAGGCTAGGAAATAGTTTGTAAAACTAAATTTTCAGAAAGTGTCTTGTAGTGCATGGATTGATCGAAGCTTGTGGAAAGTCCGATGTTTAAAATGATAGGTGAGTCATCCAAGAGGAAGGCTGTGAAAGACCAAAGCTGGGTTTTTGTTTTCCAGGATAATAACATAAATCTTCCAATAAGCATTTACCCTTTGGAGTTAGACTTGAGAGGTGGAACCTTTAACGCTGTGTCATCCAGATGAGCTTCTTATTTCTTGATAAGTTACCATGAGGTGTTATTTCTATAATAAAGGGTACCAGATATCGGCAGCTTCAGAGAGCCTGGAATTTGCTCTCCGAATCCCCAGCTGCATCATAGCACTAGTTTAGAGAAAACATTGTGGAGAATTTAGACACTCCTGGGGGAAAAAAGATTAAGCTTGACTTTATGCAATCAACATTTGTTTGAACATTTGTTGCCCACATTCATGTGTCACTACATAAATGAACGAATTGAATACATGATCGAATCACATTTTTATTCTCCACATGGGCTCTCTAGTCTTTTTTCTGATAATTTCTCTAGATGAGAGTGAGGAGGCTAAGAATGCCAGTTTTTCATCACATGTTCAAGGGCAAAATAGATGATCTGACCAATGTGAAGATCTGATTCTTCCTAGTACTTCATTTCTTCAGCAAATGAGAAATCAACTGAAATGGTCTTCTTCAAATAGAGCTCCTCCTGCCCCAAACTGGAGAGCAGTATGCTCTTATGAAATTATTTTTATTTACGCAGAGTGAATCTGGGCTCCAGATCACAACAGATAAACCCAAACAGTTCTTCAGTTTCTCAACTTAGATAAGTTCCACTTGAATCCAAGGGTTTGGAGGCAAGGTGTCAACATTCTTAAGAACTGGGCGAGTACAGTGGTCATCAGTCTCACCTTAGGCTGATTTTACCAGTGGCCACAGGCAACTAGTAACGTCTAGTTACTAGGCAACGTCTCTTAGTGGGGAGATCTAGGGAATCTGCATCTGAATTAGAAGTCACATGCAAGAACCGGATTAGGCCTAAAGGCTTTTTTCTTAATTTTTTAAAGGAAAAGTCTCTGAGAAATTCAGTCTAACCTATTATAAAAACTACCTCTATTGAATACTGCAATAGAATCTTTCTCTACGTTTGTGTTTGGTTTTCTATAAACGATTTTTCTGGCCATTTGGTTATGGTCAAATGATACTATGAAATTTATAATTATCTTTTCCTCGTGGTCATATTCACTGCTACAGATATCATTAGAATCATGAATTTGTGCAACTCGTAAATACGATGTATCTCCTAACTACTTCACAAGTAGTAATTGTACTGAAAGAACTTCACTTCTTATAGTGTGAAGAGCATGGGGTCTGTTTTGTTTTCTCTGATAGTCTTTTTAACTTGGAATTCTTATTTTAATGGCCTTTTTTCTTTTTTTCTTATTTATGCTGAGTGTCTCAATCTGGTAATTTACATAGTTTTTTTTCTAAATCATCAATTTGCATAAATCTCACTTGCTACTCTTCAGGCTGTCTTTATTACACTTCTATGGATCTATTTAAAACCTTTATGCCTTTATTAATCAGGCCACTTTTCACCTTAAATGTGTGGTTACTAATTTAGCTATTTAGGCTAGAAGATTGAAAATACCCTTGATATCAGCGTTTTACCAATAAAAACCTTATGTAAGGCTTTGATTGCCTTTGTGAAAAATAAAATTGTAAGGAAAAAAGGCTTTCTTACCTCTTGCTTTCTTTTGTGTGTTTAGCAATTAACCTCATAGTAATAGTAAAATATAAAGGAACTAGTTTTTTAAAAATTGCATATGAGTAAATCTTTTTACCTATTCACTTTATTTTTTCTCTGACCATCTTATTCATCTATATCTTAACACATGATACGTGTTTAATTAACCTATACTGGAATGGGATGAAATGAATCTATCAGCCTATTATTAATAGGTAAAACAATATACAAAATTTCAGGACACATAAATAAGATTTTTTTAGATTTTACTTCTCAAATTATGTGCAAACATATGATCTAATGAGATTCTGGGACTGTAGTCAACAATGAACTTGGTTGTAAAATATATAATTCATTGGTCATCACTAAGCAAATTACTGAGACACTGAATCACTTTATAAATATACACAGCAACAACTGTGTTTATCTCCAGTTTCCACGAATTGGTCATCCAAACAAAAGATTTCACTGGACTGTTTTGTTTCTTAACATGTAAACTTGAAATCTTGAGCCTTTCAATTTTGCCTAATGAGAGTTCCTAGAGTTATAAGTAACATGAGTAAATTGTTAAATAATCTAATTTAGTAAAGACTCAAAATAGTTATGTTTTAAAAGATTGGCTTGACCAGACACAAAAAGACCACATATTGTACTAGTCCATTTATAAGAAATGTCTAGAAAAGTCAGAGACAGTAAGTATATTAGTGGCTGCCTGGGGCTATGGGTGGGGACAGGAATGAACTGTAAATGGGCCCAGGAATCTTACTGGGACAGTGGAAATGTTCTTGTCAGGATGGTTATGTAACTTGGTGAATTTACTAAAATTTTTCATGCACACACACCACACGCACATAATGAAAGCTTGATTAAAATGTTTCCAAGGTAATTTCTTTTTCAGTGATTGTCCAATAAAATATACTCAGTTTAAGCTTCTTACACAACCTGCCATTTTTTTTTTTTTTTACCTCTATAGAATGATAGAAACAAATACTAGACAGTTGCTATGCCTTCCCACATTTGGGGATGGATGTACATGCCTTTTCCTCCTATTCTAACCACTTTGCTAGAGTACTCAGATAATGACAGTGACTCAAATGTGTGCTGGAAGGAAATGTAAAATTTATGTAGGCACATCAATCATGTCTACCTTATCAAGCTCTGTATCCCCAGAACCTATTACAGTGTCCAATCATGGTATATATTCCTTAAATATTCACTGAATGGATAAGTGGAGAACTACAGGAATATATAGATGCTCAATAAAGGTGCTAATTCTAGAGCAGAATTTTCTGTAAATGTAGGAAGCTGTATTAAGTAATTCAAAACCTACTATTAATCTTAGTACTTGAACGTTGTTTAAGATTAATACACAAAACAAATATTTTTAACCAAGCACATTGTTTTATCTGTATACTACTATTTTGAAACACTATTTTCTTTCCTTTTCAAAACCTGAATATTGCCCCATGAAAGGAGGTTAAAAATAGTGTTCCATAGACTTAGAAAAATACAAAGAAAAGCAATTTTTATAATCATAGAAATAAGAGATTGTTGCATGTTCTGAATTATTCAAAAACTATATTGGAAAGACCTACTTGCAATTTGGCTTTTAGCAGTGGACCTTTTTTTCAGGAATGAAATCAATGAAAGTCAGGGTGCATTAAGGAATTTATGGATCAAACAAAGACACTTTGGCATAAAAAGAAATTAATTCTTTATAACATGAGTTAGACTTATGACAGTCAATTCTATTGAACTAAAATGATATATTTAACTCAGTCACAAAGTGCTAATTTCATAGCACCCTACATTCTCCCAGCTGTTCCTGCATAGGTGTTAGAGGTAATTAACTGCCATTTTTTCTCAGTGATTCAGAAACTGCAATGAATCAAAAACCTCTGTGTAAGCAATTGTAGAAAATGGCAACACTTAATTTATTATGTAGCACATTCTTATTCCAGTTGATTAATGTTGGGAACAGTTACTCCAGAACTTATTATGCATAACTGTTAGACAATTGGTTTTTCTCACTATATATCAATTTTAAAGCCACTGATGTATACATGTACATATGTCTATGCACCCACATACAAACACAACAAAAAATTGCATATTTTGTATAGCAATTGTTGTAAATATAATTGATTAAATTTAAGTATTATGTTCAAAATCATTTTTTTTCATCATTCTATCTTTTAAAAATGGATATCTTGAGAGAAAATTATGATTCAGTTTCATGCATAGCTATAGAGTTGTAGTAAGAAAGAATGCATCTTTTCCTTTTATGTACGGAAAATTTAAGTGTCATTATAAACTAGAAGTCCGTGACTCAGAGGTACTCAAATTCATACCTGTCTCTCAACAGAGATCACTAATAATTGCACCTATCACAATGAATCCATTTGGAAATTTACTTCTGGAAGTAGTTTCTAATTAGAAGCTTGATGCTTGGCTCATTAGCATACCGTCTGGGCAGGCTGCTAGGAAACAGGCGGTAGTTGCTTTCTGTACCTTTGATCCCATGGCAGAGGTAAAGAGTTCCTAAAACCAAAATCCAGCCTCTTATTTGCAATCAAAGCCTGCCCTGGAGGCCAAATGTGTGTAGTTCTGCAGCCAGAACCACAGAGGGCTTGCCATGTGTTTTTCACCTTCGCAGTTTTTGTCAGCAGAGTTTCTACTGGGCGCTGTGTTTTCATTTTCTGAGGCTGATGATAAGGAGATGGTGCCACTATTTCCATGACTAAAGTTCCAGTGTGCCTAACCAGGGCAATCTTGTGGCAGAGGTCATCCAGCACTATATAGAAGTTTGTTTCTCCTTTCTGTTCTGATGGACTAAAGTCCACCAGAAAAGCACCTTAGGTCCAGAAGACAGCTTTTCAACACAGTGCCCTTTTAGGCCCTTGAGGAATCATTAGTTAAATAAAGGCACTAATTCTCTAGCATCTTGTTGGACGCTGTCTGTCTTCCCCACTATGCTGGAGGTTCTGTGAGGATAGGACCATGTTTTGTTTGTTTGTTTACTGTAGTACACAGTGCCTTTAGCATAGTGTTTAGTAAAGGGTAAGAAATTGGTATTTGTTGAAATTTTTTGAAAAAGTCAAAAGGCATTTTGAATAGTCACTTAACTGACATTCAGTTACAAACTCACTGACCTATTATGAATCTTGAAGCCTACCCAGGTATAGAGAGCCTGATGACTACTGTATAGACTTGATAGTATTTTTATTCCCAACAACTCCCAACTTGATTCTGGAACTTTCAAAATAATATCTCTAGTATGAAGACCTATTTCAAAACTCAATTTATCTGTTTAACTCAGTGTTAAAGCTTTTCTACTTTCTGAGATCATTGTGGGCAATTAAGAACCAAATTTTCTTCAATATTCTTTAGTCCCGGGCTTTCAATCTACAAGTTTTCAATTACCTAACTCGCTTATGGAGAGTACAGCCTATGCCTGCAGCTTGCATGAACCAGCAACTGTTTGAAGCACCATATTCACATAGAGTAGTGATTCTTGTTTTCCTCTCTGAGTTGCCCCTGGCCTAATCAGAAAAACTTATCTTCTGGCATGTGCGTGCCCTTTGGGAACTGATTCTCCCTTGTCTCAATTTCTGCCCTGGTAGACATTGTCCCTCAGATCTGAGTATTGTTGTTCTGAGGATTTATTTGGCATTTGTGAAGTACTGACAGGGTCCCCTGCACTGAATAAAACATAAGAGGTGACATGCTTCGCTTTTCCACTGGGCTTAGAGTTGAGGTAATTATGGTTCTGGGTTTTGTGCATGTTCGGAATTTAAAACTGTTGCTTTGTCAGTGTGTTGATTTTATGGTCAGTCTCAAGAGTAAGTAGATTTCAAAAACATAGCCAGTTAAGAGGAGAGTTGGCTGACTGTTAGATAGAAGTATCTGGATAATAGTAGTATTCGTCCCACAAGATGGTTCTGAAAGAAGGGTTATAATTGACTTAGCAATTTTTTGCTGCCTGTTCTTTTAAACATGTGGCTGGAAAGCCTCTTCTGGTCTCTTAGCTCAAATGTTCAAACATATTCTGTAACAGTCATGCAGCCTAGTCCAACACAAAGAAAGTATTGTACTTCATCACTTGCCTAGGTTTTTCTACAAGATCAAAAGTGAAAGCTATTTCCATTTGAATTTGAAATATGCAATAAACGTTTTCTTGATAGAACTTTTAAGATTTCTCTGTGTATTGTAAAGAAAGCAAAAAGTAAAATTGGATTGTGTCTCCTAAGGCAGTAAAAACAGAATAAGAATTCTTTTTCTGAAAATGTCACAGGCTGATATCAAAGAGACCATCAAACTGTTCAGTTTCATATGGGACAGTACAGAGAGATGGGAAATAGGATTTAGGAATAGAGTTAAATCTTATAGACTGAGGGTTTGTGATACTTTCAAGGGGTTTGCCTTGGGTTGAGCTTAGAGCAATTTTTAAATAACTAGTTTGTAAATCAATTTGTTGGGTAAAGACATCTGCAGAGGGTGACCTAGGAGGAAGAAGTGACTCTAACATCCCTTAAATGAGTTAGAAGTACCATTTTCATAACAACAATTAGTATGCAAAAGCCAAACATTCCTAAGAAGGATTTTATTGGATAAAGTTTTATGGTATAATTCGAATTTGCAACTAAACAAAATAGAAACCATTGTTCCCTCAAAATATCGTATAATGAATTGTTTGCACCAAAAGTTTGCATCTTATGTCCACCATACCCTTCCCTCTTCATTTATAGGTCCTAGAAACAACCCCAGACACAAAGCAGGAAAAGGTGAGGGCCGTCTATGTGGTTTAGTCTTTTTTCCATTTCTTTTCATTACAGTGATGCCAGCAGATAGTGGTATATGTGATAATGAGGAACGGAGAAATGAGAAGGTGTCATGAAGATATGGAACTACATCATTTTGTTGTTTCTCATATGGATTTAGGGCCAATTGTATGGGGAACCTACACCTGGAGGAGTCCTGAGTGGCTGGCCGTGGCTGCTGGAGCTAAGGATGTGGTGGGAGATTACCCGTCTATGGAGGTGAATATGGAAGGCTCGGGGTCCAAGGGACACATCCAGGTACCTGGGTTCCTTAATATGTATAACTGGTGTAAGCAGGGGACTTAGGCTGGGCATGGAAGCCCTTGATGGGGAAAAGAAATGGGCCTGAAGGTAACGCTTGGAAAGAGAGAGGTTCATAGTGTTTGCAAAAGGAAGAACAGTGAGCAAGGCACATTCAGAGTTGAGAAAGGCCACCACAGATCTTGTACCTTTGATCTCATCTCACCCAGGGAGCCATGTTTATTCTAAATGAGGCCAGGGGAAAAGTCCTACAGGGTCATTCGCCCAGGCACATTTGGCATAAATAGGATGAAGAGACAAGGGAAGCCACAAACAAGGCAGCTTAAAGAAATACATACATACATACACACATACATACGCACGCACACACACACACACACACACACACACACACACACACACACACACATATATATATTTTTTTCCTGCTAATGTGCAAAGGGGATCCTATGTGCAGGAGCCGATCCAGAATTCTCTGTCCTACTCAAGACAGTGTTATGGGCTGGGCTCGTTGAAGCTGCTCACTTAAAAATGAGCACGAAACATATACACTTGAAAAGATATGGCACTCTTGTTTATGGCCGAGGACCTGCTGAAGGGCCTCTCATTGAGAACAGGCAAGTTTCACTCTTTCGGCTCTGGTTGGCCTCATGCACTGTCTGCTGAAATGCTGCTAACTTGTCAGCTTCTGTAGATATTGGTACCTGCTCCTCTTTCTGCTCCTGTACATGAACCCTGGATACTAGTTTTTGACAGAATGTAATATTTCTTCTTCATCTCGTGATGGACCTCACTTCCAAGAAATTCATTTTTTGTAGGAAATTATAGATTTTCTGGTCCTTTCAAAGATAAAGAAAGTGTCCTGCAAGGGACAGAGACATGTGAAGGTATCTTGAAAACTTTCAAGCTGCTCTTTGAGTGTTTCTCTGGGACCTGCTTTTATTGACAGGACCAAGGCTGGGCAATACGAAAGGAATGTGAGAAGTCTCAACCTGGAAGAGAAGAGATGTGTCCTCCTTCTGAGATTTAATTGTTATCCTTAGTTGTGGTGACAGGTCAGGAAGCCCCAAAAGCCCCAGATATCCAGGTTCTGCATGCTGGATGTCACTGTGAATAGAGCAGAGATAGGACTTATAGTATAGGTCGTAACCTTGGAAGACTTGCTCTGATGACTCAAGGACATAAAACCCATCCTCAGGGAAGGTATTTGGTCTCTATGAGGTCACCCAAAGCCACCTTAGCAGAGATAGAGAACTCCCAAGGATAAAGATGGGCAGGCTCCACCATCCCCAGAAGCTGCCCAGCCTGGAGCTAGAGAGGGTGACTGCAGTTAGGAGAATGTGCTTGGAGAACTCAGTAAGATGACACAGAGGGAGTCGTTAATGGAGGGACATCTTTTCCCTCAGTGTCTTTTTCTTCTTTTACTTTATGAGGAGTTCTAGTAATTTTAGTCTGAATTTTCACTCGTGGTACTATTTAAAAAGAAGGGATCTTTTAATAGGAGCTTATCTCTCAACCTGTTTCCCATGAAAGGATTAATAATTTATCTCATTGCTTTATTAAAATTCAAAATCTAAAATTCTTCACCTTAAGAACAGAACTGGGGACATGTATATGCAATGTAAAGTAATTGAGGTGCATGGTCTCAGACAACACCCATTGCTTTTTTCAAACTCAATGCAGAAACACATTTCCAGAATCAAGAATTTTGAAAGAAATATAAAATTGAGCAGTGGAGAAGCAGCATAGCCCAGGGACTAAGGGCAGGGTCACTGAGAGCAGTTAGTACAATGATTTGAATCCCAGATCCAAATTTAAAATCATGAGATCTTTTTCAAGTTAGTTAACTCTCGCTTTTCTCTGTAAAATGAGGATAATAATGACGCCTACCCACAAGGTTGAAAAAAATCAACTTTTTCACTCTGAGTTCAAATTCTATTCTAAGAGCCTTATGCTCTAGATATGGCTATGGATGCCTACTTGCCACCTACAACCCTATGTAAAAGGAAAGAGAGAAAAATAAAATACCAACGTAAGTGACAGCAATGTGTATCCTATTACGCCAGTTATTTAAGAGATGAAGTGGTTGTCTGTTCTGGAGAGGGCTATTTGGACTGGACAGTAAAGGTCCAGTGTTTAGTCTTCATGAAACTGTCTGGGTTTTCCATCTCCCTTTTGGAATGTTATGCTGTTGTTTATTACTTAACCTAAAGGGTTTTGCCAAACCCAGATCAGTTGGAAAATAAAAGCAAAACTCTAGGCAAATGTTAAGACAGTAGTTTCCAACTGGGTTTAATGAAGGAGCTACTTTTCACTTCTCATTTCTCAGCAGGCTCTGATAATGTGTTTTTGGGGGCAGGGGAAATGGTGAGTGAGAGAGGAGCTGGATGTGGGAAAATTGTAATCGCGAAGTCTCTGAGGTGATGGGAAGGTGAAGGTGGAAGGAGATTTAAAAGGAGAGATTCGAAAGAGGTCCCATACTTTCAACACTAAACATCTTGGTAGGTCTTTCAGAAATTGGGGTGGAAATGAAGAGTGGAAAGTGTCAGTGTCACTAGGCTTGGAGACTTGCCATTCGATTTCCATCTATTGGATGGGCAGACACTCTTTCTCAAATGCGTGTCGCTAAGTCAGAAGACACAGCTGTTCATTTTTTTCCTTTCGGTCAAAACTAATTTGAGTCAATGAGAACTGAAGGACTTCGGTAGTGAGTAAAGGAATATCATATGGATTTACCAATGTGAGGTTTATCTGCTTACCTTTTATTTATTGTTTTGTGTTATATAACTAAATTCTAAGAGCCTTCGAGTGTGGATAAGGGTGGAGGCATGTAGGATTTGTAAACTACAAGGATTATTATATATTATTGCTGTATTTCTGTAGGTTTAGATTCATTCTAAATGAAGCGTCATAGCTCGCTATTGTTTTTTAAGATTTGCCTTTTTGTAAAGCAAAGACCTCTTTATTAATGCTTGTAATGCTGAATTCCAATATTATGGCTTTTTATATTAGAGGTTTTTAAAATGACTCTCCAATGACTCTAAACGATTCTGCAGTCTAAAATGACTATTTAAATAACATATTCATAACTGAAGGTGATGAAACAAATAACAGAGGTCTCAAACCAGTGACCCTGTGGACTTTTTTTTTTTTTTTTTGGCCCACACTTTTTTATAAAAATTTAAATCAGTTGTGACTTTTTAAAACGTAAGATTTTTCTAAAAATCCAATTCTGAATTTTTTTGAAGTAACAAAGCTCTTTAGAGGCTTGGTGTGAGTGTTTCTCAGTGGGAGTGTGGACCCCCGCTTTTGCTGTAGTGTCCCTGACCCTCCTGCTTGACTCATTCACATTGCCTGTCCCCTGGTGGCATTTGAAGCCAAGTTCTCTGACTCCAGCTTACCTTCATGGTACTTACCAGTAAATATTTTTTGAAAGCTGAATTAACTCATCAGTTCAGATGAGTGATTAATTTGAATAATATGAATTTCCTTTTTGTTTTATTCTTTTTCTCTTGTGTGTGTGTGTGTGTGTGTGTGCAGGAGTTAATTGATATTGGTACTTGGCTTATGCTCTTACTCTTCAGTGACTTTGGTAGATGGTTCAAATAGATGGAAATTGGTCTTCAATTGGATGCTTTTTATTTTTTAGAAAATATAGCCTTTCATGTAATCTTAAAAGGCTATGCCGATTAACAAAAGAAAAGAATGAAATAAAAGCTTGTAATTTAAGAAGTTGTCTCAGTATTTCTAAATAATAATCATTTAGAAACTGTTTATGGACTAGGGGATTATAAAAAATTTTTGAAAATTTTACATATTATAAACACTAATGAAGATAAATTGAGGACAAACTTAATACTTTAATGGACAAAATAAAAAACATATCAAGCAAATCACTCAAGAGTTAAAACCATAAAAGGTACTTTGGTAAAGGATTTGTATTTACTTCCTTTTACAAATACTCTATTTTCTGAGTTCTCACTTTTTTAAAAAAAATCTTGGATAGAGTGGTTTAGAATTTATAAGGCTTATCTATACACATTTTATCATTTTATTTTTAAAATGACCTTTTCTAAAAAAGCTGAGAAATTATTGTTTCCATTTTAGAGGTGCAGAAACTGAGTTTTAGATACATTTTGAATCACTCGCTGGAGGTCACACGACTAGTTAGTAGTAGAGCGAGCCATAGAGCTCTTTATTCTGACTCTCAGCCCAGAGCTCTTTCCACTGCATTACCCAGGCCCTCAATTTGCAGTAGAATCTTTTTCAAAATAACACAGAAATAAAATATCTAGTCCCAAAGGTGCTACAATGCTAAAATATGAGATGTGATTTAAATTAATTGTCACGTTCTGTGGTAAAGAAATGAAAATATTATTCGAGTTTAACCTTTGAGACAAATTCAAATAAACTCAGCCAAATACTTGGAGAAAATTCCACAAAACTACTCTATGGAAGGTGAATCAGATTTAGCCAAAACCATCAGCCATGTCCTACTCTTGTTTCAAGTGGAAGCCATACTTGTGGTAGACAGAGATTTTTTTTTGTCATTTTTCAGAATATATTTTTGTGTCATTCTCAGGTGCAGTCCTGGCCTGTTGAAAAATTGCTAAGTTCTTTCTAGATATTTCCACTTTTTAATTGCTTGAGCAAATGGGTAAAAAACAGGTTTTGCAGCAGTCAGACTAACAGTCTCCTTGGATTTCCTGGTTTCCATGTTTTTTATGGATTGACTGGTAAAAATGAGCAGTGACCGCAAAAATGTGTTGCAACGATTCAGTCTTTTAAGACCTTAAGATGCATGTTGTCGAGTACAATGAGGTAAGAATTTGTCCTCAAAATCAGATATTTCTAGGGTAAAAACCTGGCTTTTCATTTTCCAGCTATATGGATAAATTGCTTAATCGCTTTAAGCCTCATTGATTGATTGATTGATTGATTGATTTCAAAATATGATAGACTCCATTACATATGCTGAGAAATATGGTAAGGGCTAAAGCTATGGCCGTAAACAAAGAAGACAAAATTCCCTGCTCTCATGGGGCTTGTATTTTAGCAACTCAATATCAGCAAACATAAATGAGAATAATTATATTCCCTACAATAGCTATTTCCTGGGATCTTCTTATAAAATCAGCCCTAGCCTAGAAGTACTTTTGTGCTCTAATCTCTGCATTAAGTAGGTTGGAGAATGGATTTAAAGTAACAGTTTCAAATCCAATATGCCTTCCTGTGTAATTAAGCTCTGATCTTTATTTGAAGTGAAAATAAATGGGAAAAACCCAAATAAAATGTGGCAAAGGGAAATCTATCATAAATGAAAAATGTTCATTTAGCATCTCTTTTTCTTAACCATTTTTATTCTGAAATAATTTTAGACTTTAGAAAAGTTTCAAAAGTAGTACAGAGTTTTAGTACACACGTCACCCAGATTCCCCTAATGTTACTATCTTTAAAGTATTATAAAATTTATCGTAGAGACCAGTTTTTGTTTTACTATCTTTCTTTTCTTCCAGACTCCAGTCTAGGAATAATACTACATTGAGTTTAGTTGTCATGTTCCCTCAGTGTGTTTCAGTCTGTGTCACTTCATCAGTATTTCCTTGTCTCTTATGACCGTGACATAGTTGAAGAATACTGGTTGGCTAGAGTGTCCTTCAATTGGTTTTACTGGATGCTTTTTCTCATGATTAGATTGAGGTTGTATATTCTGGAAAGAATAGAGAAGTGATCTAGTCTCATATGAGGGGATACACAATGTTGGCTTGCCTTACTACTGATGATGATAACTTTGATCGCTTTGTTAAAGTGATTTCTGCTATGCTTTGTCTTTGTGATCAATAAATATCTTAGGGGAGATTCTTTGAGACTATGCAATTACCCTGTTCTTCTCAAGCTTTTACTCAGCTAATTTTAGGATTCATTGGTAGATTTGGCCTGCAATAGTTATTGTTGTGTTCTAATAATACTTTTCCTATTTGCTCATCTCTTCTACACTTATAGTCATTATTTTTCTATAAGGAAGAGCTATGTCTTCACTTTCATTTGTTTATTCGAATTTTATGAACCTGTTCATTTTTATTTATACTGTGGTTATAATCCAATAATGTTTTATTTATTAATTTTTTACTCAATTTTTTTCCTTTTTTGACCATTACGAACTTTTTTGTCTTAGTTCTGTATTCTTTCGACATGTGCCTATCCAGTTCTGAGTACTTCCTTACTTTCTGTCATAATGTGGTGCCCATCTTTCCATAAGGACAGACTATCAGGTCCTTTGAAAATGTAGCCTATGTAAGTGTTTTGTATCTTTTTAAAATGTGAAAACCAAAAAAAGACTATACTCCAAGACTTTATCCAGCAAAGATTAATGTCAATGGATGTCTTTGCTCCAACATTGTACCAAGTACTTAACTGTTTTTCAAGCTAAACTAGTTTTGCTGTAATCCCCATTTAATGAATAAGTGATGGTTTAAGTGCATCCATGTTATCACTGAAATAATTGCTGAACTCCGTTCTCTTCCCCGATTTGGTGAGGTTAGCACAGCAACCAATGCGCAGCGATGTGTATTTTGATACATAAAATAAATGGGGAAATTTTATTCATCTGATGTCATTCACCAACACTCCTTAGTTCTGCTGGATCAGAGAGTGTGGGGTCAAGCCAATAAAATGCTATTTCAGGAAATCTGTTAGGGGGACTTGTTGGCTCTGATATACGTTTTAAGAGAATGAGAAAAACACACCTACCCTGTAAAACAGAGGCGTTAGCCTAATTTGTCTCTAGTCTCTACCTTCCTCTAGAATAGAAGTCAGCAGACTATTACCCATGGGCCATATTGAGTCAGTTGCCTGGTTTTTAAAGCCCACAAACTGTTCGTTACATTGTCAAATAGCTGGAGTTTATAGTTATATAATTCCATGCATAATATTCTTAATTTTTACTTTTGGCCTTCAAAGCCTATTATATATTCTCTGGCCTTAAAAAAAATTTTTTTTTTCTTACCTCTATTCTAGAAGTCACTCTTCCTGGCTTTGCACATGCTGTTCCCTCTGCCTTAAACCCTTCTCTACTTTGCATGCTCATCTGATGCCTCCTTGTCTTTTAAATCACAACTCTAGGATTGCCTACTCTTCGATCTTTCCCTGACCTACCACAGAGATAAATTCAAATGTTTGTCTCCTGACTCCCTATACTGTGAACCTGTAGTATTATGCCACACCTCTTCCTCTAAATCAGACGCGTGCTGGAGCCAGCTGGTACGAACCAATTGTATGCATCTCTTCCCAGCTCCACATTCAGTGATGTCACATGGTATTTAGAAAATGACGATGGTGGGAATATTTACACTACGGGCATTGAGAAAATTCCACAAACCTGTGATTGTCTCTCCCTGATGCCCTCTAGAGAGCAGGATGTTTAACTGTACTAGCACACTATGATTTATCACAATGGTTTTTGTCTCCTTAGCATTTTGCTTGTTTTTTTCTGACTGTGCCATAAGAATCTGAGCTACTTAAGGACTGAGTCTGGGTTTTTTTTTTTTTTATCTTTGTGTCCTATAGCACCTTATATACAGTAGGCAATTCATGCTTTTTGAATTAATGAAAAATTGAGTGAGCTAATATTGAATTCATGGGGGGAGGGATGGAAACCTATTCTGTAATCACTTATACATCCAAGAAATAATAAGTTAACTTATAGTCTAACACCAATGTAAATGAAAGAAGGTTGCTTAAAGTAACCTTATTTCAGATCAACAATAAAAAAATTAAGAATGAGAAAAGTCAGAGAATAGAAAAAGATTGAATTATAGGATAATAGAATTTTCCAACCATTCTTAAAAATCATAAATTCCAGAGTGCTGGTGGCATTCTGGAATAAGTCTCCAGGCTTTTTGATTCATGTCCCAGGCTCTTTCTGTTACACTGGAATCCAGTTAGACTACATGTGTCAGAAGGGAACCTTTATCTCCCATGTCTGTGTTTTCTCTATTCTTAGGTTGACCACCTCCACTTAATCTCTCCTTCCATTCTTTAATTTAGATAAATAGGCCGGAAGGCGGGGGCGGGCGGGCAGGATGGGTAGTGCTTGGGAGAAAGGGAAGCTGTTATAGAAAGTCTACAGTAATGTAAAAACTAGGAAACTAAATCCATTTCTTCCCTACAATTATTGGTGGAAAATGGAAAATGAGTGAAGGGAGGAAGTAAAGGAAATATGTTTTGTCAAAATTAAACATGTAGGAATGTAATATCTTAAGTTTACATTTTGAGACATCATAACTTCAAAAATCTCACTTCTTATGACCAGTACATTCTCACTTGGTACAAAACACACTCTCTCTCTCTCTCTCTCTCTCTCTCTCTCTCTCTCTCTCTCTCTCTTTCTCTCCTCTCTCTCCCTCTCTCTCTCTCTCTCTCTCTCACACACACACACACACGCACTCTATATGACTCGGTGTGCTAGTTTCCTTTAGTCTGTCTCTATGGTTTATAACCAGAAAAAAAAATCAATATTTTTCAAAGAATAAAGTGACAAAATATTAACCCTTTCTGGAACTTTTGGAATCCAAGTGACATGAATTCTACGACTATAAATGTAAATTTAATTCTCTAATTTCTTCTTCGTGTTTCTTTCAAATTAAACTAAGAAAATATTTCATGGGTATAATATAGTACTCTAAAGTAGAAAAAATGAGGCACATAATTTATACACTGTCAGAAAAATCATAATTACTCTTAGTCGTAGAAGAAGACCCAAAGGGAAGAGGCTCTTTCTACAAATTAAAGGTTCCTGAAAAGGCAGTGGAAGAAACGAAACTGGAAATCATTGTTCCTAAGTCTAAATTCAGCATCTGAATCTTTCAACAGTGTTTCTCAATGGCTTTAACATACAATTATTTCTCACTCTATTTTATGAAAGCAAACTTTACAGAATTTGAAATGTTCATTTTATAATAACAATAGATTCATCAAATATATATATATATAACACAATTTGGTCCCCAGAAAGGCATTCTCTTGAACCCCTCACCAATGAGAATCATTGCAAATGATCAGTTGGTTTCTGGTGAGTAATCATTTTTAAAAGACTCATTGCATTCAAATAATAATGCTAAATATGTAGGCTTTCTTTATATTTGCATGAGTTAGTTACTGAAAATTACAGAAAGCAGCTGGAATATGAATTGTTCAGGGTTAAAATACATTGCTTTCCAGTTTTAAATACAGAATCTTTTTCAGAGTCCCAAAATCATTTCACAAGTGCAGCCCTAAAATCTTCACCAGTTCAACAGTCCGTGCTGTCTCAAAGCAAAAGACAGGCAGTCCAAGTGACGGTGTTGCCAAGGCAGAGGGTTGTCTTTGGCCTCTCTACTTGAAGGACAATCTAGCTACTGTGAAAGCCTGGGAATTTGACTTCTGTTATAATTGGATCAGATCTTTCCAGGAGCTCCTTCAAGGGGATATTAGTTTCATATGGAACCTGCAGTTCTTCCAGTTTGAGGCTTTGATCATACAAATAAATGGTGAAATGCTGATTCTGATTTTGTCATGCTAATTGAATTGGTGACTGGATTTGTATTCAACCATATGAAAGACACAGGAAAGTGGGTGAATAACTAATTGGGCCATTTACATCCAAGGCTAGTGCTGGTCTAAAGATGATAAAATGATTGTTTAAGTTTAAGATTTTCAGATTTGCTTTTATTTCTAAATTAATAACCACCCTGTATTATCATACAAAACAGAAGCTGCTATGAGCTGTGAACAAATGTATTAACAACCTGTTAGAAATATCTGTGCCATCATTATTCTTCACTCACCATGTGGTTAAAGCTGATGCATCTGAAAGGCTTGTGGAATCTTTTCTCAAAATGTATTATATCTGATGACTATGCTATATGATATAAGCATCCCATTTAATTTGTGTTCAAAATTAAATGTGACATTTAAATTTTTTAAACAAACTATATTATAGAATACTTTGAGTTTACTTTAAAATTGCAGTTAATTGTTATACACCCAGTTTGCCCTCCTTAAACATCTTACATTTATATGAACCATTTGTCACAATTAATGAACCCATATGAATGCATTATTATTAATCAAAGTTTATACTTCATTTAGATTTTCTTAGATTTTAGCTCATACTTTTTCTGTTCCAAGGTACCATCCAAGATATCACATTATGTTTAGTTTTTATGTCTCCTTAGTCTCCTTTTGGCTCTGATAGTTTTTCAGACTTTCCTTGTTTTTTATGGACTTGATAGTTTTGAGGAGTACTGTTAAAGTATATTGTAGTATATTGTAGGTGTCCCTCATCTTGGGTTTGTCTGATGTTTCTCTTATGATATGACTGGAGTTGTAGATTTGGGGAAGAAAAAACACAGGGGTAAACCTGAAATATATTGGCTAAACAAAGTAGTGTAGTCACATTTTTCCATTGTTTGTAAAGTTACTGTATTTTTTAGAAACAAGTTACTATATGCAACCTACACATAAGGAGTGGGGAGTTATGGTCCACCTCTTTGGGTGGATATATCTACATAAATTATTTAGAATTTTTCTGCATGAAAGATTTGTCTATTCTCTTTCATTTGTTTATTAAATCACTCATTCCTATTGCTATACACTCGTGTATATTTATTTTATAACCAGTGCAATGTTATTTATTTTGTTGCTCAAATTGTTTCAATTTTGGCCATTGGGAGCTCATTTTGTTGGCTCCTGTGTCTCTTTAACGTCTTCCTCTCTCTTCACCCAACATTGTTTTGCTTTGTTTTGTATCTAATCTTTTCTAACACTACAGAATCTTTGGCATTACAGGATCATCCAAATTCCTCTTCCATATTCCTTGACTCAGACCTGGAATCAACCGTAGCTTGGGATTTTAATATCAAAATCAAACTTTAGTCAAGAATTCAATCTGTGGTCACCTTTTAACTCCAATTCCCATCTATGTAAACTGTGTTTGTAACAACAACAGAAGCGTCTATTTGGTTATTTTGAACTTTAAACTCAAAGGACATTAATTTGAGTATGTCTAATTTGGCTAATTCAATGAAATATCACCTGCTTGCATCATGACCTAAAGAAATCATTTATGGCTAAAAGAGATTTAAGTTACTTTGTGGAATAATTGGGAATATGCCTTCTGGCATAAAAGCTAAGTGCTCCAAAAAATCAGAGTTCCTAAATAACAGGGAAGCAGCTGCTAAGAGTATACATGGGCTGTAATTTCAGAATTGGAAGGAAGGAAAGAAGGAAGAAAGGAAGGAAGGAAGGAAGGAAGGAAGGAAGGAAGGAAGGAAGGAAGGAAGGGAGGGAGGGAGGGAGGGAGGGAGGGAGGGAGGGAGGGAGGAAAATGGAAAGGAAAGAGAAAAGTAAAGGAAGAAAATGATTTTGTTCAATGTTGTCAACTTATTTATTACCTAATTGAAAATAGAAAAATGAAACTGATATTCTGGTGTCTCACTTGGGAAAAATTAAGAGAAGAATCCTATACAATTCTAAAGAAACATGAGAGAAGTTTTAAATGCGTTTAAAATTCAACTTAAAAGAAAAAAATATGCTTCCTTTAAAATTAGGATACACTACTATTTTGGGGTGGTGGGTAGGAAAGGGAATGTTGAGGACGAAGCCATAAGCAGTAAATCCCTTTTACTCACTTCTTTTCAGTGAAATCCTGTGGGGTTTTTCCAAGACATTAGGTACTGGTCATTAATTTCGAGCTAGAAGTTTCACGTTGGTGAATCATCTCTGGGGAACATACTTGTCATCGTTAAAAGAAGGTATTTGGTGCTTGTTAAGGTTTTTAACTTATTTTTTTACTTTACTGGTTTTCTTTTAAAGGTCAGCTTCCTTTATACACTTAGAATTTTGTTATGCTACACCCTGTTTTGACATAGCAGTAGCATTTACATTTTCGTTTTGGAGGGCTGAATGTGCATCATCATTACAAAAAAAAAAAGAAAAAAAATGCTTTCCCCACTTCTTCTTTTAAATATTTTTAAGGAACAGCAAGTTAACTAAATCAATTATTTTTGGCTGTTTTTCTATAAAACCTATGCCTTTTGTTTTGTTATTTAAAATAACTTCATTTTTCATTATGTGTGTTTCTTAAATCCTGATTTCCTCTTGTGTAATAAAATACTTTGAGCTCAAAGAGAACACTTTATTTTTAGAAAATGTTTTAGGGTATTTTATAGAATAAGAAGAACTGACCAATGATGGAATACTATCAAGAATTTACTGATAACATTTTTCATTTATACATTCTTTCTCCTCGATCCATTTATTCATCTACCTGCTGTCTCTCAATAACACTGTGTGCAACACTGTACTAATGGAATTCCAAGTAGTACAGTTATTATTCAATTCCTATATAAACAGAGCAAGAAACTTACTTTCTAATAGAAGTCTGCATAAGCATTTTTCCAAAAAGTAGAAGATATTATACACCAGATGAGGGATACAAAAATACTAAAAATAGACAAAGAAAAAAGAATGGAGGTTTTCATGAGATCAGGGGCAATCTGATTAGGTCAGACATAAAAGCATTTGAGCAGATTCTTAAAGGGTGAGTTGGATTTTAAAAGGTCCAAAAAGAATAATAGATTCAGGAATGAATGCAATTACTCATTCTTTTATTTAGAGAGTGTGCAATAAATACTTGAGTAAAAGGTATTCTGCTCTCCGAAGCACAAGATAAGAGCCATATTTGAGTAAAAGGTGATGGTCAAATTTATAAAGAATCAAATTTGTGTTATAATGAATATGTGACTGGAATTAGAAGTTGGAAATTGGTCATGTAAGAATTTGAATGTAAGGGTCAAGAGGTATCCAAACATTAATCAGTGAGTGTTAACTGATTTTAGCTAGAGATGATGGCAAGTCCTGCTTTGAAGATGGAAGAGGGGTGTGATGAAACTGGGAGTTTTGCTGGTGAAAGTATTTGTAACCGCTACTACAGAAAACAGGTAGAGAATTCATAAGAGATGAATAAGAGATTCCTTAGAGTTTAGTACAAAATTGATAGCATGTATTTTTATTAGAAACAAGAAGTCCAATTTTATTCATTACCAGCTATACAATGGGAACAGAAAAACTATAAACTGAAAATGGCCCAGGTTGGAGAGTAACTTATTAGTCATAGAAAAAAATGAGGGGATCGGCTTGAGAAATTCAATAAGGTGATTATGGAAGTAAAAGAGTGGGTGAGTTCAAGGAATTTAGGATTTTAATGAGGTGGTTTTTGAGACTGTTTGATCAAACACCAGTCTAGATGTTGCCATGGAGATATGTTTTAGATATGATTAATATTTAGGTCAACAGACTGAGTAATGCAAATTACCCTATATATTGTGGATGGGCCTCATATAATCAGTTAATGGCCTTAAGACAAAATAACTGAGATTCCCTGAGTAAGAAGGAATTCTGCCTCCAGACTGCCTCCAGTCCACCTCCAGACTTGAGTTGCAATACTTACTCTTCCTTGCATCTCTAGTGTGCTGGCCTGCTCAGATTTCAGACTTGCCAACCCCACAATTGTGAGGGCCAATTCTTTAAAATAAAGTCAAGTCTCTCTTTCTCATTCAATATTTCTCTCTCTCTCTCTCTCTCTCTCTATCTCTGCAAAAATACACACAAAATACCTATATAAAGATATGTATATATGTATATTCCATTGATTGTGTTTCTCTGGAGAACGCTGACTAATATAGAATTATACATGTATTTCCCAGATCTGACTACTGAGCAGGCCTAAAAACAATGACACCCAGTAGTAATGGGCATAGCTAGGACTCACATCTTGGTTTCTAATTATTCTCTACTAAAAGGTACTGGGTCCTTGGAAATTCCAGGATTGAGACATGGAAAATATGAGATGAGCCTGGAAAATCTTGTTGTGCCAGAAAATAAGAGTGACCTAAAAATAGATTGGAGGTGGGCAGTTGAAAGGACACAGGAACCAGTCTGAAAGAATTTATCATGGCCAGGTTTTAGACAATTTGAACAACAAATTAAATAAAGTCCATGGAATAAAAAAAATAACCATGTGTCCATAACTGACAGAAATAAATAAATGAACAAAGAAATTAGGAAAGGGACAGATCTTCCATACAGTAGACTTCCAGTGAATAAATATAGAAGCAATGATGGAAATAAAAAATCACAATTGGCATAGCAATGATTTTTGCAGGCAAGAATCATCATGGTTGCTAAAATAATGAGCAAAAGCATAATAAAAACAGAATATTTGAATAGTCTCAAAGTTTCTCCCTATAAGCCACATATCAATTACAAATGAAAAAATATATATTAAAATGTTACAATTTCAGGTGAAACTTTACTGTTATAGGTGAAAAAGTGGAAAAACTGAGATCAAGGAAAACATCACCAGTAATGATGCATAGAGACATCATGTTTCCTGTTATATACACGGATAAGGCACAGTGTCATTTCTGTGATATTTTTAACAATAAGGCATATGAATTTTTATCAACTGTATTGAGATATAATTTGCATAAGTCACTTATATTAGTCTTTAAGCACACATATCTTTGTGTTTTATTAGATTTATACAGTGTGCAATCACCATAATCCCATTTTAGGACATTTCTATCATCACACAAAAAATTCTCTCATGAGAAGCTGCAGTTAATCCCTGCTCTGACCCCTGTTTTCTGTCTTTATAGTTATGCCTTTTCTAGAAATGTTATATAAGTGGAATCATACATTATGTTCATGTTATATCTGGATTCTTTCACATAGAATTACAGTTTTAGATTTTCCATGTCAATTATTTTCTTTTATTGCTGAACAGTATCTCATTGTATATGTATATACTGTATTTTCTTATTTATTCACCAACCAAAGGATAATTGTCTTGTGCCATTATTATGAATAATGCTCCTGTAAACATTCACATGCAAGACTTTGTGTGAAAGTAGGTTTTCATTTTGAGGAAAAAATATCTAGATGTGGAATTACTGTATCATACAGTAAATGTATGTTTGTAAGAAACTGCCAAGCTGTTTTCCAAAGTTGCTGTCATATTTCAAATCCCCACTAATTTCTGAGAGTTCTAGTTGCTCTATATCTTTATCAGTACTTGGTAGTGTCAGTTTATTTTTTATTTTTTAATTAAGCCATTTAAGTAAAAACCTCATTTGACATTAGTTTGCATTTCTTAATAACTACTGATGCTTAGCATCTTTTCCTATTCTTATTTGCTATTTATATGCCTTCTTTGGGGAAGTGTCTATTAAAATATTTTCCCCAAAATATTATTGGCTCTTTAGTCTCTTATTATTGAGTTACATTATTTGACTAGCATTTCTTCATCAGATACGTTTTATTCTGAGTAGAATTTCTTCATTTGATATATGTTTTTAAATATTGCCTTTTCATTTTCTCAATGGTGTGTTTTGAAGAGGGAAAGTTTGTCCTTTTGATTGAGTCTAATTTAGCAGTTCTTTTCTTTATTGCCATGTATTCTTTTTGATTCTAAGAAATATTGGTCTAATCCAAAAATATTTTCTTCTGTTTTCTTCTAAAAATTTATACCTTTAGCTCTTATCTTACATATATTGCCCATTTCAAGTTAATCTTTGTGTATGATGTCAGCTCATGATAAAGGATAATTTATTTGAATATGGATATCCAATTATGTCATCACCATATACTTAAAAATGATTGCTGTCAAATTACCTTGACAATTTGTATTAATATTCTTTCTTTTATAAATGTTTCATAGGATTCTACACTAAAATCTTCTGGACCTTGATTTTCCATTGTGGAAAGATTTTGAGGTAAATATGTATGTTTAATTATAATATCTTTCAGCTGTATTTATATTTTATAAATATAAAATTTCCCTATTTATTTCTAGTAATATTGCTTAATATTACTTAAATCTTAAAACCTTTTTTGTTTAACAGCAATATAATCACTCTAGCTAAACTATGGTTATTATTTGCATGAAATTTCTTTTACAATAATTGTTCTATCAATTTGTCACTTTGAATTTCAAATGCATTTCTTGTAGAAAACAGTTGCATGTTGCTTTTTCAAACAGTGACACTGTCCACTTTTGGTTTGAAATATTTAGTTCATTCATACATAATGAAATTATTGATAAGGTTGGATTTATGTTATTCTGTTTGCTTCACTTTTCTTGTTTATTCATCCTCTACTATTGTGGTAAGAAAACTTTTTTAGCTTGCCTTTTTAGTTCTTCTAACATTTAGCTTTGTTACTTTGAGAGTGTGTGTGTGCATGTGTGTTTGGGTGTCTGTGTATGTTTGTTCAGAGTGTTGCACATTGATTTGAATCTTTAACTTAACACAATCTTCAGCATCATACTAACTCATAATTGGTAAAATTGTTTAAATGTGTATTGTCCTGTTGATATTAATTGGGAGTGAGAGAGACTGAGTTAAATTATTTTTAATATAATCTATCCCATGTTTTTATGAGTGCCTGGGTTTATTAGAAGATTCTGGCCTCTCATTATTTGTTTCATAAATTCTTTCACAGAACTGATTTGGGGAGTGGTAACTTGGGCCTGATTTATACTGGAGGCAGCCTGGTTTCTAGTACGCCAGTTTACAGTCTGCCCGAGCCTGCTTTATAGACTGCCCAGATACCACATCACTAATTTGGGGCTGCGAACAAACCTTAGATACTTTACGAAAAAGAAGAAGCCAGCTTTCTGTTTTGTACTTTTCGCTTACTGTTTCAGTTTATTAAAATAGTTGTACAACAATTTGGATATAAAGCTTGATTAAAATCTATTTTGAAAATGCTGGGGAAAAAAATACCATACTGTCATGATTACAGTAGTAGCTTTATAGTAAATCTTGAAGAGAGGAGTGTCAGCCCTCTGACTTTGTTCCTCTGCAGTATTATGCTAGCTGTTCTGGATCTGTTGCTTTTCCATATAAAATTTAGAAAGAGTTTGTTGACATTTTGATTTTGATTGAGATTGCACTGAATCTGTAAATCAAGTTGGGAAGAATAGGTATCTTAACTATCACTCTTTCTATCCATAAATATAAAATATTTTTCCATTCATTTAGATCTCCTTTGGTTTCTTTCAGCAATGTTTCTTGTTTTTCTCATATATATCATGCATATAATTTGTTAGATGCATATGTAAATATTTCTTTGCTTTTTTAATTTTTATTTTTTATTATTATTTTGGGGGAGGGCTCTTGTAAATGGAATTGTGTGTTTTTATTTTGAATTCCAATTGTTCATTGCTGATATATAGGAGAGAACAGCTGATTATTTTATATTAGCCTTTTATCCCTTAACTTGAATGAGTCCACTGGCTTTTTCAGTAAAGCTGCTGACTTTTGCCATCAACCTTGAACGGAGTCAACCATCATCCACCCAATATAAAGCTGCAGATTTTGCTCTCTGAGCAATTTTTCAAGAGTAAATGCATTTCATTTTGTTGCATGTCTTTGCTCACTTTGAAACACCCTGTAATATTTAATTTTTTTCCTTTTTTATCCAGTTTTATACTTACTTTCTGTGATGGAAAATTGCTTGATCTCCTCACACAGATATTATTGAAAGTCCGAAACCTGAATTTAATTATAAAGAAACATCAGACAACTCAAATATCAATCCTCCTGCCATAAATACACTTGATGCCCAAGAATGGTGTTAGTTGATGGCTTCCAAAATAAAGAACCAGTCTAATACCTCCATATTAGGTAGAAATGTTTAAAGAAAATATGTTTCTTATGATATTTATACTCAGTGATATTTCTTGCATGAACAGAGAATTCATGGCATTATAGACTTGGAACCAGATGAGATATTTGGAAATTTGACACAAACTAATCTAATCTATAGAATTACTGGATATGTGATAGCAGTCTTTTCCCTGTTTTAATAAATAAGCACTAAATGTCCTAAAAGAGAAGTAAACTAGTATCTAGATCTTCATAATCTGGTTCTGATAAAGTTTTAATGACTATGGGAAATGCATATTTATCCAAACTTACCCATCATGCTTTCTATCTAGTCTTGAGGAGGTTATAAGACCTATTTGGTCTCTGTTTGATGACTATAACTCATTAGATTTAACTGTGTCACTGAGGCAATCGACTTAGGGGAAAGGCCTTGTATAATGAAATGTTGAAGCCATAAAAATAGAAAGCCTAATTCTTCCTGCCAAACAAGCACCAGAACTAGGAAAGCCCAATTTCCTATAGAATTTTCTTGGAAATGGAGGATAAGGAGTTCTGATTAAATCCACATTCGATACAGCTGTCTAGAAGTAGCACGTAAATGCTTCAAAGCTGCCACAGCAACACAAGCAGTCCCAACACATTTCAATTAATCACTGAATTAAGTATACATATGAGAATGAAAGGACTAAATAATAGCAGCAAGCATTCATTCGTAAATTCAAGAATTATGATGTTTGTAATTGATGACAATTTATTTCTGTAAGAAATTACTATTAAGTCCACCAGTCTCAAATAATAAATTAAAAAGATCTTGAACTTTGTAAATATAGTTGATTCTATACTTGCACTGCAGAACAGCCTCACCAATTTAGACACTGATATTACCAGAAACTTGACAAATTTTTTTATTTCTGTGCATATTTGTCAGAGTTAATATTTGATAATAGGCTTATTTGCATTGATTATTTAACCTTACACATATATGTGTTGTTGATATTTACATGCCTTTTCACTTCCCTTGGATGCTGCAGTTCATCATTATAGACCCTCCTTAGCAAATTTCCTCAATTCACTGCCTTTTACCTCCCCTGTCACACTTGAATGTCAATGGTCAAATTCTGGGTGAGCCCAAACATTCATTTTCTGCATTGCTGAATGTGTACATGTAGTTAATGATGGAAATGATCATACATCCTGCAAGTTGGTGTCATGAATAGGTTCATGATCACAACCTCAATTGAGTATATAATCACCATGTTTACACGCAAGCTCACGCCCCTCTGTGCTACCATGTTTATATTGCACCTTTTCTTCAATCCTCCCACCTCCTATCTTTCTCATAAATAGCTGGTATAGTTTTTGCATATTAATCATATTTCCTCAAAAATTATGTTCCACTTAGAGCATCCTTATCTTTTTTGATAGCAACTCTTTCTTACCAGTTTATGAGGCTAAAAGCTTTGGGGTCAGCCCTGGCTCTCCTCATTCTCTCACATTTCACTAATGCAACAGCAAGTCCTCTTTATATTCAGTAGAGTTTCAGAACCTATTTCTCACCTCCTCTACTGCTCTACTGCTGCAAGTCAGATCTGAGCTATAATCTTGATTACTGCACTTATTCCCCAAATTATATATTACCAAAGCATTTCTAAAAGATTTACCCATAGAACTCTCAATCAAGTTAAGTGTAAACATATACACTTTAATTACCACCACTATTATTTTATTTTTAAGATACAGGTTAAATACAACGTACATAGTAATTCATTGTTCTACTTTTTTATGCACAGTGTGTGGCAGATTGTCCATCTCTTGTGCATTTCTGCATTTATTCCACACAATACTAGCAAGAGCATTTAGAACCATGGAATAGAGAAAATTAATCTACCCCAAAAGTCCTCCAGGATTCCAGGCGGACTTTGTAATTTATGCCCTGTTTGAATAGAAAATGACTGAGCCATAAGTTTGATTCCAAAAACAACATAGTCTATGTGTCTTGTAGAAAAACATAGGAGGTGACCTGGGAGATTTGGGGAATTGTTAGTGCCATTTTCTTTTAAACCAGATAAACTTCTCAGTGAAATTATGGAAAATGTAAAAGGGAAAGAAGCTTAAGTGAAAGTTACTAATTATAAGGAATAAATAATATCCAAATAAAAAGAAAAGTCAAGTTTATCACAGAAAATAGTTTGGAAGGGTACCTATCATAGAACCTGGTATATTCATATTCTTGTAATTTAACACTACCTTTGTGCAATATATTTAGGCATCATCAGATTATAAACTAGATGATCAGAATAATGCCAAAAAGCATTTCTCTCTACTAGGTTCAAATACTATGACTGTTAAAAAAATAATTGAGTTAACCGATTTATAAAAACTCCTTTGAACCAAATCCACTAAAATAGAACACGAGCTTGCAAACAGCTAAATCTAATTCGTTATAACATTATAGTAGCTGCTCAATCTAGCATTCATTCTCTCAGCCTCTTTGGTCTTAATTTTTCTGTGGAAATATGGGAATAATGAAGTTAAGTTTATAGAACTACTATGAAAAAAAAAACTAAATAACAGGTAAAGAACTTGGTACAAGTAGCAGTTTTTAAAGGATATTTTCCTAATTGAAGTACATTGCCTTTAAAGTCTGACGTATACCTCAATTTCTGGATTATTCAATTTTGTTACTATTTCTTCTCAAGTCTGAAACATTAAGATGATGATGTACATGAAATTTCTTCTTAATTTTAGAGATTTGGTAAATGTTAGTAAGTAAGATGATCAATGCTTCATTATTCCTATCTTCCTCATTCTCTGGAAGGTGTTTTGGAATCCTTGTAAAACCCCAATGATATGATAATTTTTATAATTGTTTTCAAAGATATATTAAGTCTTTAACTGATTCTTTTTAAATTGCTATGCAAAGCTTGAGGTAAACTGAAGAGGAAAGAAATTGTAAAGCGGATACATATTAATTTAACCTTTGAGTTAAAAAATAAATGCTGCTTAGTTTGTAAAACACTAGGGTTGTGGCCACCATTATTATTTTTGTAAACAAAATGATTTCTTCTTAGCATTCCCCTTCAAAATTCTAAACTCAGTCGATTAGACAATTTTAATACTCTGATGCTTTCTTTTTTTAATTGAAGTATAGTTGACATACAATATTATATTAGCATAGGTGTACAACTTAGTGATTCAACATTCATATACCTTACAATGCAGCCTCCATTATTAACACCACTGATGGGTATTTGAGCAGCATTTTTAAAAGTATATAGTGATTTAAACTGGTGCTTTTCCAAGTTCAATGTGCATATAAAACATCTGGGAGCTTGTTATAGTACAGAGTCCAATGCAGTAGATCTGGGCTGGGACTTGAGAATCTGCAGTTCAAAGCTCCTCGGTGATGCCCATACAGCAGAGCCTCAAACTACACTTAAAATAATAGCAAGGACTCTGAAGCCTGTGCTTGTGTAAAGAAACTTAAGCTATAAAGGAAATCATCCAGTTGAACTTCATTTACCATCTTAAAAAGATTTGGACGATGCAAAGAAATCATCTCCAAGAAACCTTTATATTTTCAGAAGGCAAAGCAAAGAATGAATGAATACATATGGAATAAGCTCTTCCAGTATAGTGGAAATAGTGTGGGGTTTGGTGTCAGAGATCTGGCTTTGAATTCTTCTGGTACACTCACTAATTGTGTGGTCCTGAACAAAATTACGTCACCTTGATCCTCAGTTTACTTATTCACAAAATGAGTCTAATAACCACTTGTGAGATTGTTATAAGCATTACATGAAAAAACATCACCAGCATGATGAAAAGTGAAAGTATTTTTCTTCTTTAATATATATATTTTTATGTGCTGCCTATACCTTATAATACCATATATTGTACTTTATGTTAGCAGTTTTACAGTACAAATATGCCAAACTTTTTGCTATTTTAAATAACTGTGTCTGCAATTGCTAAATAATATCAGTCATATTAATGGCGGGTCTTTGGTAGAAATCAAAAGATTCAGTCATATAATTAGTTCTTTGCTAATGTACAGTTATTTTCTTATAATACAGTGACAAACACACTATCAAAAATTATGAATTGTATGTTTGAGTTTTTTACATGTTTACAAAGTTAGAAAACCTGAATTCAAGGCTCAGCTCTTCCTTGGGAAAGCCACTTAATTTCAATGGACCTTGGTTTCCTACTCTGGAAAGTCAGATTGGATAACAACTAAAATTGTTTTCATCTCAAGGATTCAAATCTCCACCCAGTTTCATTGGCTGAAAGTTGAACCATGTGTGTGCATATATCATGGCACAATAGTGAGACTGTTCTCATGAAATTACCTATGTAAATTCAGCACTCACCGCATGAGTATACTTACATTCAGTTAATACTTGATGTTGAAAAAAACCACTTACATAAATCTATCATAACCATCTATTATTATTGAACATTTGTTAGCTACTCTTCCAAGCCAATTTTTTATACAAAAATTAATCATTTAATTCTCATTATAACCCTATGAAATAGGTACTATTATTATCTTCATTTTATAATTAAGAAAACTGAGGCACAGGGAGGTAACTTGGCCATGGTCACACAGAGTTTTGATCACCATAACTTGGTTTTGGAGGTCACATTCTTAACCACTGAAATAAGCAACCTGTGTCACCATAACCATAAATGTTCCTAATTCATATTTTATTTAGCTTGTCAGGTAGAAACATTAAATAGACTTTTTATTGGTTGATTTATGTACAGAAGGGTCCCACAAAGTCATTTTCAACCACATTAAAGAGTGCCCCCACAAACGTTTGGATCAAAACCTATCATTTTGTTTCAGTACCCTATGTAGACACACACTTAACATATTTTTGATACCTGCTTTATTCCCCTATCCCTTGCCCTCACTGCACTTCCATCCCTCAGATAGAAGAAAAAAAAAAAGCATGCCTAAGGGATCCAAGAAATAAAAATCATCACACATTTTATTTTTGATAGCACCCTTGAAACTTTTAGGAGGGGGGTTTTCTTCTTGGTCGTATTGCAACACATTATGCAATTTCCAGGGAAAAGAGTTCACTGCGTTTTGTTTAGTAACAAGTTGATTAAACATAAATCCTAGTCTACCTTAAGTAGTTATGCTTTTTGAAGATTTTATATCTGGTATGGTCTGCTCAGTGTCACCAGGTTTCCACAGCAATATAGCTGTAACATTCCGTCTGAGAGAACTTGCATCAGGCACGCTGGAACAGATTTATGTCATCGACCCCCACAAGGTATTAATCATTCTCTGAGGTCGTTTTTAGCTATCAAAGTAAGTGCATTAGCAAAAATTGCCAAAACAGCCTTCAAGCCAGTTCTCATGGTTAGCTTAAAGTGATAGAAAAACAAAAGTTGAAAATTCACAAAACAACTTTTTTGGCAGAGAGAGTACAAAAATCAAGGTTCAGATGGGGGTGTTGCTGTTCATTAGCACACTTACAAAATGTCCATGTTATGAAAACCAGGGCACACTTGGAGTAAAACAAACAGATTTATCAGTCTGGTTACAATTTTATGAGATACAATGTTGAAATCTTTCCATTTTCTTTGTGAAATCCTGACAAGATAATTTACACATTGCTGGACAATGTCTCTCTTCCATCGGGTGCTAGAAAAGGTATTAAGAACCAGGTACACTTTTCTCATTCGAGACTGGGCCAGGAACTGAAGAACTGTTTGTATTTGCAAGATTTAATGTTTTTAGAAGTCAAACTACTAGCTAAGGAACGTGTTTGGGAGCTAGTTATTACCTAACTAAATATCTGTAGCCAAACCGAGGGGATTGAGAGATGCGACACTTACCCAGGAGTATTCCACTGCCAAATGCCTCAGAGCTTGGCTGACAGGAATCCCATCTCCACTGAAAAATCATAGACCTGAGCTGCACCTCAATACGGGTTCGTAGTATAGGGAGAGAAGGTAGATATTAAAATGTCAACTGAGATATGTAAAGATTACAACAAATCCGTGCAAAATAGACCACATAAAAAGGTTTTTATTGGAGGTTTCTATTTATGTGTGCATGTAGGTGGGTGCACTGTACAGTCATGTACCACATAAGAATCACGTATAAGAGGTTAGTCCCATTAGATTATGAAAAAGCAGAAAAATTCCTATCACTTAGTGATGCCGTAGCTGTCATAACATTGTAGGAAAACCCACTACTCAGGTGTTTGTGGTGCTACTCGTGTAAACAAACCTGCACTGCCAGTCTTATAAAAGTATAACACATGCAGTTATATATAGTAGATAATACTTGATAATAATAAAAACTATGCTACTGGTTTATGTATTTACTATGCTATACTTTTATCGTAAGAGTGTACGCTTCCTACTTAAAGTTTGCTGTAAAACAGTATGCCCTGTTATGCCAGCAGTATCCTCATACTCCTCATGTTAACCATGTCTTTTGACTGCATCATTCTCTCTTGTGCTTTATTTAATCTTGTGTTGTTTTATAAATTGAGTGTAGCCTAAGTGTACAGTGTTTTGTCAAGTAGAGTCGTGTAAAGTAATATCTCAGGCCTTGACATTCACTCACTATTCACTCATTGACTCACTTAGAGCAACTTCCTGTCCTGCAAGCTCCATTCATCATAAGTGCCCTATCCAGGTGTACCATTTTATATTTTTTATATTATATTTATGTGGTATATGTTTAGATATGTTTAGGTACCTAAATGTTTACCATTATGTTACAATGGCCTATAATATTCATACAGTAACATGCTGTACAGGCTTGTAGCCTAGGAAGAATAGGTGTGTAGTAGTCTACACCACCTAAGTTTGTTAAATACACTCTATGATGGTCGCTTGGTGATGGAATCAACTAACAGCACATTTCACAGAATGTATGTCGTTAAGCATTGCATAACTATACTTATATGTACATATTTCATTAAAGAAACAGATACAGAACTATTCAAAGGAACAGACAAGTGGAAGCAGTTTTTCTGAACTCCCAAACTATCCTCTCACCACTTTCCTCCTAACGCCAAGTAAAATCTTTCAGCTTGAGAATTATCTAGGTGCAAATGATTTGAAAACCTGCATTCAAGAGAGAGAGTGCTGGCATCCATAGTGAATCTATTCACTTTGGGGCAATATTTCTTGGTTTAACATGTATTTAAGATAGGGATGTAATTCAACTATTTCATTCAGTTGTGTTCATGATGCTTCTCTTTTTCCAACTTCAGTAGTTTGAACAATAGGCTTTTATTTTCTGCTCTAAAAATCTTTAAGAATACTTTATTCCACACTTCCTTGAAGTATTTACCAGTGTCTTAAAGTCATATAAAAATTTGCCTGCAGATTAAGGAGATTTAATTCCCCAATTTATAAGCATAATGTAATAGATCTCAAAAGAAAAAGATTCGGAAGTAATAGGAACCATAGCAACAAATATTGACTAGATTTTTAAGGTGAAGGGTGACTTTATGAATGATTTTCCAGGGTTGCTTGAGGATTTAAATGTCTTCTTCCTGGCCCTGACCAACCCCTTAGAACTTCTGCCCAAGAGTCTAGTATCTCATCTCATAATCTTCAAAAATGAATATACTTTATTTGTCCATTTACTCAAATGTACATCAAAATCCACTAGAGGACTTTAAATCATCACATATTTAAGTATATATTTGTTAGACTAAGTCCAAATTAGGTACTATCCTTTGACCTTGGGTCAGGTGCAAAATAATGAGTGTTAAGTACAGTCTTGGTTACCCCAATATGACAGTAGTAGGACTACACAGGGCAGAGGGAAAATTTCAGACAGGAAGATAGTTCAACTGCAAGCAGTCATTTATTTACCACTGACTCACCTGTTGATCACTGAATGTGTATGAGCCCATCAGATAAGCAATTATGACATTGAAAATTCCCACGAAAATTGTGACCTTTAACCCACAAAGGTAAGATGAATCCCATTCCCTCCCACTTCCAACTTTTCCTATCTGATTCCAATTTTGTTTCAATAGAAAATCTGTCTGATGGGCTCTATAGTGGCTATCTCATCCTACCTTAAGCATTCACTACAACTACTTTCATATTGAGGTAGCAGGGAAACATTTGGAATGGAATAGCACAGCACAGTTTGAAGACACGCACCTCCTCAGACTTAGCCTTTGTGTGATCCCAAACATTAATTTGGCTTCCCACTGGCAGCTTGTATCTCTCCAAATTCACATGTTAAATCCTGATACCTAATGTGATGGTATTTGAAGACGGAGCTTTTGGCCGGTGATTAGATATTGAGGGCAGAGCCCTCTTGAATGGGATTAATGTCCACATAAAAGAGACCCCAGAGAGCTCTCTTGCCCCTTTTCACTATATGAGGTTACAGAGTGAATGCAGCCATCTGTGAATCAGGAAGCCAGCCCTCACCAGACAGACACCCAATCTGCCCTCACCAGACACCGAATCTGCAGGTGCCTTGAGGTTGGACTTTGCCACCTCTGAAAGTATGAGAAATAAATTTCTCTTGTTTATAAGCTACCCAGTTTATAGTATTCTGTTGTAGCAGCCCAAATGGACTAGCACACTGGCTCATGGCCTACTTTCATAGTCTGAAATGTTGGATAGTAGGTCTCTTTGATGTTTGAAGATGACATACTTCATAACTGTGTGTTTGTGTGCGTGTTATGTGAGAGTCTTCCAAACCTAATAATATAATAACTACCATTTTCTCATTGTCTTTTTCTGTTATAGGTATGAGAGACAGAGTAATAAGAATCCATAGAAAAGTAAACAATGTCATTTTATAGCAAATAATGTACTTTTTCAAAACTAGGATTACATGAAAAGACATCACTGATTTACTAACACTTTTTTTAAAGTCTCACACTAAAGGTACACATCTATTATTAAAAAATATATACTCGTTATTGTAGAAATGTTAAAATGCAAAAGTAACTGTGGCTTATAACATGGAAATACAATAGTTTTTCTCTTTTCCTTCATATGTCAAATTATTTTACTAGACCTGTTATTAAGTTATACTGAGTCATAAATACTAGAATGCCGCCCATTTATACTATAACAATAATTTATTATTCTGGGTGGTCACTCATACAAAAACTTAGAAAATAATGTTCTAAAATGGAAAATCATTGTGCTCTCCCTCTATGCAAACTTGTTCTTGGAACAATCCCACTTTGAGAACGATAATACTAAGGTTCACGAACCTTCTCTCTGTCTCTTCAGAAACTTACCCAGGTCAGCATTTCCCCATCTTTCACAGAGTAAAAGGTGGGATGTGGTCAGTTTTTCTGAGACATGTTGCCAAAACTTTAAGGTTATATCAATATGAGAGTGGATATGAGAACGAACCATCCTTTCTATTAAAATGGGAGGAAAAGAGACCCAATTTCACTTAGAGGTTTGCTTTGAACATTTTCTCTGTTTTCTGTAGTGACCTGAAGTTGCTTCTACCACCACACCCAATCCCACAAGGATTTTAATTGGCATGGCCGATAATATTGTTTTAAATTTAGCAGGAAAGGCCTCCCACCACTAACTGTTTCTATAGAGTGTTATTGAACTCTTGGGGAATTTTCCCTCCAAAAAAAGCATGGAATTCCTCTCTGAAATATTTATTTCTCTAGGACTCTAAATGGAAGTGTCTGGAATAAAAAAGTGGGTGAGAACAAGAGAGTGAGAGAGCAGGAGAGAGACAGGGGAGGGGGAAGGAGGAAGGGAGAACAAGAGATTCTTGGCAGATAATTGATTTTTATTATTGTCATTCATTTAGTCACTCTATTACCTATCAAAAGAAAAAAAAAATATTTAACAGTTTTGAAATGTCACATTTGCCTTGTCACTCGCAAGTTGTATCCATGGAAATCCTCTTTTTGGATTTTTTCACATTCGCATTCAGCTGGAAATATTTTTGACTTTCACCAAGTGAGATTTGAAAAATGCTAACAAAAAACTTAAGTAGTATGAATGAAACATCTATGATCATTTCTCACATCTTTGGAAATACACTTTTTTTCAAATTATTCAATAGAAGGAAATAAAGGATTATTTGCTGTTTGTTGTCCAATAAACAGACATTGTTGAACCTAAAATAATTTTTTCCTTGGACTTTTAGATTGCATCTAAAATCCAGGCTGCAATAATAAATAATTTACCATTTTGGGCCATGCCAAAATTTTTTTCTGGTAGTAATATTCCAGTAGTCCTCTCAATTAAATTCCAGAATATTGGGGCATATCAGGATGAGATGTTCTCTGTTCTGTCCCTTAGATGGGTGACATACTACCTCCAAGTCTACCCCTATTAAAATTACCCAATTTAAATTTCTTTCAATTTGCTAGTTCTAGTGTAAAACTTTACTGTTGGATACTTTTAGAAAATATATAACCAAGTTTGAATTCCTTTTTAACATATCCTTCAGATGATCTCAAGTGACCCATATCCTTTCTTATGGATCCTACAGAGACAATCACCAAAGAATAGGTATTGGCTGATAGACACTGGAGTCAGGCCAACCAATAAAAGTGAAGAGCCAGAGTCAAGGTCCTGATGCTTTTCCTGCCATCACTTCCAAAGTAGCTTTTTTCATGCATCCAGGTAACGTGTGGGCTCTCAATCCAAGATTAAAAACATCTGTTAGAGGAATTGTCAAACAGTCTTGGAACACTTAGTTGAATTCACAGGAACTCCATCTGGGACTGGTGATACTTACTTCTTTCATATCTTTAATTGTTTCTAGCACCTCCATAGATCAAAGTTCCCTCCATAATCCTTTCTTTCCATCATGGTATATTTATCCATTTTATATCAAAATATATGATCTTTACCATCTGGTTTCATAGGGGAATATAAATCTTTATCAAAGTAGATTAACATTAAATAACTTTTTTTTTTCCAGCTCTGTGTGCCTGTATTTCTTTCTTATGTTCAAATTTAAGAAAACCATCCTCTCTTCCTTGGTAGGCTTTAAATTTATAAACGAGATTTCTGGGCTTTTCTAACTATGGAATATTTTTACACATTGTTTTGTGCTTGAATTTAGAAGTTCAAAAGAAGTTAGTTTTGTTTTCCTTCATCTTCTGTACTAGAAGGATATACATTATTTTTATAACATGCATAACAATCTTAATTATAATTTTGCATGTTAGCAAATCTATGTCATCTCACAAACTATAAACATTTAAAAGACATGATTAGGTTTTAATAATTTCTAGTAGTTGGCCCAGTGACTAGGTCATAGTGGACATTCCATATTTTATGATATTAATAACAATAAGTTATTATGTATTTAATATTATGTTACCATGTTAAAATGAAGATTTTCATGTTAAAATTAAAATTGTAAAACAGCTAAGTGTGGCAGAGTCTTTAATAATAGGAGGCTAGGTTACTACACAGTCTCTCTAATCACCAACACTGAAAAGTAGGCAAGGACTTAAAGGGACATTTTTAACTGAGGAGCTCCTCCCACAAAAATTGTAGACTTAGTCTTTTTCTCTATTTTGAATAATTACCAGTTCTGTAATTCTCGTGTTAAGGGTAACACCTCAGTTATGTTTCTCTTATCCAGGAATAAATAAATATCTCTTTCTAAGACAAAGACATCTTCCATGGAGCACACCCTAAATTCCAAAATTCCTCATCTTCTAATATGACATACGCTATTGGAAACTATGGAAAAAAATGAGCTAATTTTAGGGCATAGCTTTGAAAACATAGCATTTCTCATCATGGCATCGATCTTGTTAAACTTCAAACAGTAAAGTGCTTAAGGAGTAAATGTTAGGATAAATGTCAGGAAACTGTGTAGAGAGAAAAGAGAAGAAATATATAACCATAAGGTCATGTGAATACAATAATTGGTATGAAACTTATAGCTTCAAAAGCTTTGGAATTTTTTAATATTTACATTGATAAAGTGAAACATTTATGTTTGGACCATTAAATTTACAAATACATAGTTGTCTAAGAAAGCAAGATAATTTTTTAATACTTAGAATGATTCTCTTTCATCTCCTGAATTAATCTGGCTGTACAAAGTGACCTAGTAAAGGAGAAAGCCATGAAATGGGAATCCAAAGGCTTATGTTTTAATCCAACATCTGATAATGACTAGAAATTATGATCATAGGCAATGTATTTACGTTCTCTGGGCCTCAATATGTAAAATAAAAGGACCGGAGTATATGATTCTCAAAGTTCCTTTTAAATGTTAAAATTGTGTGATCCAAGACAGAAAACATTTAGATAATAATCACTCTACACCTGATACTAATATTGTATTTCAACTATAACTGAAAATTTGAAATGAAATAAATAAGAAAATAAGTACTCAAGCCAAACACCACATGTAACTCTGTAGTGTCACCCCAACTGCTATCTGTAAGTGGGGAAACTGAGTGGAATACTCCTTCATGAGTTTGTAATGAGACACCCCAAAACCCCCACTGTGGTGTTGTCAGAGAAAGCGTAGTAGGAAGCTGAGACACTGATCCCTGCTGGCCAGTAATAAACCCTAATTCTAAGCCTCAGAGTCAGTGGAGACCAAGTATGAAGCCTGGGTTCCACTCCCACCCAGAAGTAACAAAACATTCCTTCCCCTCACCCTGGGTAGTGTCAGAGGAGCCCTCATGGAAAATCAAGACTTTCATAACAGCTAAATCCACTCAATATGTAATGAGGAGCTTTCCTTCTTGTGTAAATAGAGGATGAGTGGGACATATGTACTTTTGCCACCAACTAACAATAATGATACGGTGCTCTATCTTCCCCTACGACAGCGGTGTCAGAGCAAGTTATACAACAAAAGGTTTAAACAAGATCCAGAGTCTCAGAACAAAGTACAAAAATGTCCCATTTGCAATAGAAAAATCACTCATCAAACCAAGAACCAGAAAGATTGCATACTGAATGAAAAAAAGACAATGAAAAGATACTAATACCAAGATGACGTAGATGTTAGCGTTATCTTAAAAGAACCTTCAGAAAAATACTTAAGTGAGCAACTAAAAACACACTTGAAACAAATGAAAAATTGGAAAGCCTTAGCAAAAAAATAGATGGTACAAAGAACCAAACAAAAATTTTGCAACTGAAAAATACAGTAACCAAAACTGAAAGGACAGTGGATGGGCTCAATGTCAGAATGGAGTGGCCATGGGACAGAATAGCTACAACTGAAACTAATCTGAACAACAAAGTTAAATTAAACATAACTAATCAGAGCCTCAGGGACCTGGGAAATTATAACAAAAGATCTAATATTCACATCATTGGAATCCTAAAAGGAAGAAAGAGGGCAGGGCTGAAAAACTACTAGAAGAAATAATGGCTGAAAATTTCTCAAATTTGTCAAGAGATATAACCTTACAGATTTAGGACACTAAATGAATCCCAAAGAAATCTATGCCAAAGCACATTAAAATTAAACTACTAAAAATTAAAGACACAAACATTTTGAAAGCAGAGAAATACAACTCTATAGGAGAAAAATAATTAGAATGACAGGAGATTCCTTTTCAGAATCCATAGAGACTAGAAGGAAGAAGTGTTGTTCAATCCTTTAGCTACTTTCTTTTTCTTCTAGGAAAAGAATGTAAGAAAATAACTGGCATGATTCCAGCTGAACATTGGGTACAGATGGGGAATTCACACACACAAATGGGCTATAACTATAAAAACTACAGACAGATCATGTCTAAAAAGTTAAAGGAAATCTTTAATCTATTTAAAGAATTTGGAGATCAAAATAATTTCATAGGGAACAAAGTTTACAATGAACTCTTAGAAATAGTCCTGGTGAATGAAGCTGTAGGCTCTCAGAGAAGGGGTAAGAGAAGAAAAAAATAATGAAGGAATAAAGAAATATTTTGGTAAATGGACATGAAGAAATTATATTAAACATTTCAGAATTATGGGAGGTGGGAAAATTCCTAGTGATCAACATAAATATTGATGAAGTTTATAATTAGTGAAGAATAGTAAGCTGATGAATGTGTTCTTTAATTCACTGTTGGCTCTTTTACAGATATCTAAATCTTTTATGTGACATCTCTACCTCCTAATATCATCATATTAGGAGGTTGGGATTTAACATGAATTTGGGGTGCACACAAACATTCAGTCTACAGCCTACATACATAATAAAAATATGCATACATATATATGACCTTTTTATCTCACACAAAAGTTAGAGTGTAACAGGAAAATTTTCTCCTTGATTTGATATATATATATATATATATATATATATATATATATATATATTCTTGAAATATCTCAGGTAATGGAGATATTCACTCTTTTTATAGCTTGATAGTCCTCCATTGTACAAAAGTCCCATAGTTTATTCAACCATTCTCTTATGTATAAGATTTTGATATTTTCAGTATTTTGATATTGCAAGTAATGTTGCAATGAATAACCTTGACTTTTTGTATATTGGGGGACATATCTTAGGTTAAATGACTAAAAATTGAAGAAAAATTAAATATGAGCATCTTCTCATATATTTAAAGATCATTTGTATACCTTTCCCTGTAAATTGTCTATTCATGGTTTTGTACATTTTTTCTAATAAACTTTGATCTTTTAACTTCTTGATTTTTTAAGTGCTCTTTACCACTGAGAGTAGTAGTTCTGAGTAAGTTTGTTGCACACTAGTATATTGTTTTTTAAAAATACCTAAGCAAAATTACAGTGGAAATTAAAAACTGAAATTTGCAGACGATTTTTTTAAGAAAAGAAAAGCAAATCTCTAGAATAATAATACTCTCTATTAACTGCTTGTTATATAGAAGAGAAAAAACAGGAGCTCACCAGCCCTCAAAGAATTGCACCTGATCCTACCTAGGTGAGCCACCTGGAATATGTTCTATGTTTGAATATCATCTTTCTTGTATATAGAAAATTGGATTTCCTGTATAAATACAGTTGGACAATTCTGCTCAAAATAATCCATATGGAATTTTTGAATGGGTGTAATCTTTATTTGGTTTATATAGAGTACAGTTCTCTATTTATTATTACATGTAAACTGATTATCATTGTCAAAGCAGTCCTCTGAGATCACAATTGGACCAGAACGCTGCTCCATAGAAACTTTCTGTGGTACCTTACTACAGTACAGATTGTCTTCCATTACTCCCATGTCATTCCTCAGAGCATCGCTCTCTCATTTTCTCACTTTATGGACTACATGTACCTCAGGAATCTTTATTATCAGCTTATTATTCTAACATAATTAAATGGATTATAATATTTTGGAATTCCTAAGTAATCTATTTTTACATATTATTATTCGTAATGTCAGCCAGCTTCCTTCCTCTCTTTCTCCCTCTACACCTCCCTCCCTTCTTTCCTCCCTCAATCCCTTCTCTGCCTTTCCTGCAACAAGCCCTTAATTTGTCTTCCCATGAACAAGTCAGTACTGCGCAAGGCCTTTCCCTATCATGACTTCTTCATTTCAAAGATATTTTTGCATGGGTATGTAGACCGCACGTTTCAGATTATAGGTGAAACAAAAGGGCCTACAACTTGATAAACAGGTGCTATTTCATTTAGTTCTCTTAAATATTTGTATCCCTTGTTACCACACATTAGAGGTTCAAAGTTAATTCCTGATTTTTATGGGAATTAAAGCCTTTTTTAATGTATATTTTTCTTTTCATTTTGGAATTGGCTGGTAGATGATTTACTGGTGAGAACACCAACTTAGATAAAATAAAAATCAACACAGGAGGGTTATATATCATGTGTTCATAAACTATTATGTTCAAACTTTAGCCATTTATTTCCCCTGCCTAAGTAGTGTTAAGTATTCTGGAACATTTTAGTCATTATTTCTTCTATTTTCCCTTTTGCTACTATTTAGATTCATCCTTGTTCTGATTTATAAGTAAATAAGTTGCTTCTTGACGTACATAATTACTCAGGTCTGCAAACTGAGACAGAATTTCTTTCAAGAGGAATCAGATTTATCTCAACTAATGAGTCATTAAGTTTCATTTCTGTTGCCAAGTACACATTATCTTTTATTCAACATGATATGCTGAATCCAGAAACTTTCCCGAGTGCCAAAATATCATTTCTCTCTCTCCACGCTCATTCTTCAAGGATCCACGCATTTCTGTTCACTCACCTCAGTCCTGATGCACATGCCTGCTATTTCCATTGCAGCCATCACTTCAAGCTGCCAATCACACTGCACTTGGCTAGAAGGCTTAGATCTTTTGAGTTTGCACAGCCAAATATCCAGAGACTGGGTTCACTCCACCCAGGAAAAGTTGCTTTACCAAGTTCCCATGCCACCTGTCTCTTTCTACGTATTTATATTTTGCATTTTCCCAGCTACACCACAGCAGCCTTCTCTGAGGAGATAGCAGAGACTCATGAGCTTCACAACAAAAATGGGCTGCCCAACGGCTGGCCAAGAGGTTTATTTACCGAAAATTTCACAATTTTGTGTTTCCTTCCAAGCCACCTCAGCAAGAGCTTTTCTTTTGAATTTCAGTGGTGAAGGATGATAAGATGATGACAGGTTAGTGTGATGCAGATTTTACCAGTTGAATAGAAAGAAGTTTAAAGATTTGGGGGGAAATATCTAGAAATAGCTAGAGATCTTTTCCTTTGAGAACTCCAAGTGGTTCAGTTTAGTGACTGCAAACCCCTAAAGGAAGCTGATCTTCTTCTTCTTCTCGTCATTCTTTTCTCTTCTCAAAATTTGAAGTGAAAGGCTTTGAAATTAGTAGATTACTAGATTCATTACCTCACATTTGATGTTGCTCATTGTTAGGATACACAAATACAAATCTATTTGACTAGAGGGTTAAAAAATATCATTTGTCACAGATAATTAGTTGCTTGAGCCTCAAAATTTTTTTAAAAAATCCTTTCATTTCGTAAAGCAATCTTCCTAAAATGGGGATTTATTATTATTTAAAACTGTGTTCTCTTGCACCTCAAGGGTAATTTTGCTGTCATGCTTTAAAGCATGTGCTAAATCATCACAGATACTAAATGGGGACAGCCTCACAATATCCTTCCCAAACAAGGTGAGAAATCAGAAGTACAGCACACTGGCTCCCAGTGGAACACATTTGACACAGTTTTCTCATTTTTGTATCTGGACTGAAACACGCTGCATTTCTTCTTGTGGACACAAGAAGGTGAGGCTGCAGGCCACATCTGATGCCTTCCATGGAGTTTCTGAGTCTTGATGGAGTCATTGTAGTGACCTAGTGTTTGTCAGCTTTCTGTGTCCACAATTTTAATATACCAGTTCTGCAGTGGGGTCTTGGGAAATTTGCTAGTCTGATTTTATATGTATCAGAAATGCATTTATGAAGCAAATTTCAGATATGTGTACTAATTTGGCAACCCATCTTCCCAGTAATTGAAAAGATCATTTCTACTATACCAGATACCCAACTGCCAATATCAAAGTACTTAGACATCACATTAGTATGCAGACATTGTTTGATAGTGTGAGGTCATACAGAAGGACTGGAGTAGCACTGACAGCTTCCTCATTAAGCCTTTTGAACAATGTCGCTCTATAAATTACTTCTTTCTGAAGCCAAAATATATTACTTGAATCTTCCACACACAGTCAGTCCTTTTCGCACACTCTCTTGTTCTCTTACTCTTTCTTGCCCTTTCTTTTTCACGCTTTCTAAAATTGTTCTGATAACCAATCGTACATTTTCTTCTGACATGCTCTCTCATATTCCATTATAACTGGCTTTCATTTTCATTGCAATAGCACCTTTCTTCATTTCAACATACGTTCATGTTATGTTACCATTCACAGGAGTATGAATTTTTCTTACAATTTCATGGCAGTGTTACTATTTCCTATTTTTAAAAAGATCAATCCTATCACTAAACCATTTCCGGATACTTTTTTTGCCTTGAATAATTTTGGAGAAGGAATCCCATCCATCCACAGTGCACACATTCTAGAATTCAGAGTGAAAAAAAATGGAAATACTATGAGGTAATTCTTTGATATCTCTTTCCTATCTCTCTCTCTTTCTCTCTCTCTTCATTTCTTCTTTCTGATTGCCAGGTCATCTGTTACAGGAGCTGGGAATGGATAGTGAGATGTACAAGATCTCAGTCCTTCATTAAGATGGATGATGAAATCTAGTGGTAAAGAGTAGAGACAGACTCAGTGACATCTCTCTACCTGGTATCATCTATCTATATCTATCATCTATCATCTATCTATCTATCTATCATCTATCTATCATCTATCTATCTATCTATCATCTATCTATCTTTCTTTCTATCTATCTATCATCATCTACCTATCATGTGTCATTTATCTAACATGCCTAAGGTTATTAGAGAGAAATATTACTTTATCACTAAATGACCAGAAAGGATCCAGTATCAATAATAAATTTGTGTATTAGAATAAAAATCAACTAAATTTTCAGTTTTAAAAATATTGAAAGATGCTATAAAATTTAACAACTTAAAAGTAGAACAAATATGTGAAAGAGTACCCAGAGTGACTGCATTGGAGCAAGAATAATAATGATATTAATAATATTTAATATTTATAGCACTTACTAAGTACCATGACCTCTGATTTAGAAGAGTTAGGAATGAAGTTTAAATGTATTAGAGATGATCTTAGCAGCTAAAAGCAAAGGTTCATGATGTCAGAGGGGGAAAAATGTTTTAATAAATATTTAACTGAAATACAGCATAAACATACTACTATAAAATGAATGACAATCTTCAACAAGTTAGATCTCAGAATTTCCAAAGATTAAACATCATATTCTTTTATCACTTTTTAATGTTTACAGATATCTAAGATTCTAGGGCAATAAATTTAGAAATAAACAGATTAGCAATGAGGTTGCTCCTTGAGTGGCGATATTTAAGTTACAAGGCCTGAATCTGGAAGAGACAGTTCCTTGAGGAAAATTAGAGTTTTCTTGTCAAAGAAAATGATGCTGGACAGGGAAAATAAAAGCAGATATGTACTTCATGTAACTTTTGAAATGTCTAACTGAATTTTGTCTAAGATATTTAGCTGGAGCTTTGAGTTTACATGTGCTTTGAGTCTACATTTGGTCTTCATCTCACTACTTTTTCTTTCTACTCTTGGCTTTTCAATGTGCCCTATTACTCCTGGCTTTAGCCTAGTCTACCACACAGGAGGTCAGTCGTTATGGTGGAAAGAGTACAAAACTGAGAATCTTAAATTTCAAGCAAAAATGAATTCTTTGATTTGGCTACAACTCATCAAACCTCAGCTGAATTTGTCCTAAATCAAAAGAGAGAGGTGAATCTAAGAACACATTCAGTCCTAAAACTCTATTGCTATTTGCTGGTCCTCATCCCTTCAGTTGTAAAATCCCTTTCCTGAAGCCCTCCCTGCCACCAAGCATCCTGAGTTGATACTTCCTTTTTCTATATTCATTGGCATATGAATTTGTGGTCTCTGCCAAATAGGTTTTGTCATTGTTAGAACATTGATCTATTTGAACATTTATATGTCTGTTCAGCTCTGAATTATTTTTAAACGTGCTATACATGGTATACTATGATAAATACAAATTAAAGGCTCAATACACAGTTTTTAGTTAACTAAAAATCTCAAGCCACTTCACTGTCTCTTAAAATAAAAAAAAATAATAATCTGTCTCTAAGAATTGTTTTTATCATTAAGAATCAGCACAATTTTATTTTATGGAGGTATAAATTGAAAAGAGTGGAAGCTAAGATTGTTATCTAAGCCATACTACGTGTCTTCTGATTCTAAAACACATTTTCTTCCATCTGTATCATATAATTATTTACCATAAAATGTATGTTTGAAATTAACAATACAGCAAGCTGATTCTTCTTCCAAATGCCCATCCATTTTTTCAACTATCATGCATTTTATACCTACTGTGTGTCAAGCCCCATGCTTGGCACAGGCAATAGAAAAGAAAAAGAAGCCAGTGATTGCTCTAATTTGGCTTATATGGTGATGGTGGGGTGCATGAGGACAACGAAATAGCAATAATATAGTGTGAGGAGTGGAGTGATGAGCCAAGATACAATGTAGGGAAAATAATGGAAGGGCACATAATCCAGACCAAATGGCATAGGGAAGGTTTTCTGGAGTCTGTGATAACTAAGCTAAACATTGAAGGGTAATAGAAATCATACAAGCACAGAAGGAAAGAATAAACATTTTGGGCAAATGAAGCAGCATACACAAAAGCATCAAGAGATGAAAGTGCCTCATACCTTTGGAGAATGGCAAATTGCCTAGAACCAGGGGCAAAGAGAAAGCTCTACATAGAATTTTTTTTTTTGTAAAATAATTAAATAGATTTACATTATACTTAAAAGGGACCTGCAATTAATTACAAAGTGAAAAAAAAATTTTAAGGGGTGTGTGTGACAGTAATAGAAGGCCTAAAAGAAGAGGATCAGTCCCAAAATGAAAAAAATGAGATGGATAAGCATGAAAATAGCTTGACCTTTGGTTGCTGGGAAGCAGATGAAGGTCTGTCTGTGGTCCTTTCAGCACAAATCAAGTCAGTTAAGGTGAAAGTCACCTGAAGAAACAGACATAAGTCACTGTGTGCATTTATTTTCTCTACCACAATCCAGAAGAAGGACCAAATCAATTCGGAATTCGTGGCTTTGCCTGCATGAGTGATAGCGGGTCGTTTTCAGTGGGCCAAGTCCAGCACTGTATTTATTCAGCGTTGAAATGTAGTGAGGGAACAGGGAATTGGTTGACTTCCAAAATTATGAAATAAAACATTTGGCCACAAAATTATCCAAATGAACAAATGTCTTTTGAGGTTTGTTGTGGTAGCTGCATTTTGCATCAATCCGACTTTGGGAAGTATAGGATTTTCTTCTTATACTACATCAATTTGCCTCAGCCAATGAAAATCATCAATGTCAAAATGCACATGATATTATGTATTACAAAATCCCCAGTCATTTCCCTGAACTTCAACAGAAATTGATACCTGAATCACACTAAAAGAGATTTGCTTTCAACACTGGCCATCTCACCGGGGAGATAAGTCTCTCTCTCTCTCTCTCTCTCTCTCTCTCTCTCTCTCTCTCTCTCTCTCTCTCTCTCTCTCTCTCTCTCTCTCTCTCTCTCTCTCTCTTTTTAATTCCCCAAAGCCAGTATTAACACAGACCCTGAAGTTATATTCACTTAAATTCTGCCAGCTTCCTTTGTCAACAGAGTTTGAAATTGGCTACCCATCTAGACTTAATTAGGTTGTATTCTCTTAGCTCTGGATTTTATTACTATTCAATAAATGCTTGATAAAATAGGATGGGCCCACCTACTCTATCAGAATTTCTAAATTGGGAAGAAATACATCAAGTTATTTTTAGTGTACTTTGTATTCCATTGTGAATTCTAAAGCATAATTTAAAAAAAGACAATTTTGAATAAGGGCTACAAATTACCACTTTGTAATTGCAAAAGCAACTTCTTGTTCTAGCATATTAGAAATATCATTGTGTTTAGGATCAGAAGATCTGTTTCTGGCCCTCCCCACCCCTGCAAGATCTGGAACTAACTACACTCTTTATATTAAACAAGTCAAATTTCCTCATTCTTTAAATTCTTTCTATTTAAAATAAGGTATATGAATTAGGTGGTCCCTATCATTTCTTCCTATGATTTGCTAAATGTTTAAACAAAGGTAGTTCATTCAAGGCTTCCTTAAAAGAGAAATATAGAGGCAAAATATATCTCACCATAAAATGAGAGCATCAAATCAGTTTTTGAATAGGCTTCATAGGAACTCTTACAATGATAGCCTCAACTATCATGATGTAGCATTTATCAAATATCTACATGTTCACGTCACCATGCTAGACGTTAAGATATATCAAATAAACTAAACAGATGTGGTCCTGGCTGGACTTCTAGGAGCACAATAGATAAAAAGAGAAAATGGTTTCCCACATGAAACTGCTCCCTCAAAGGAACTATTCTTCAGGCTTTTCCTTCAACATGATTCATGATGTGTAGGATTCTGTTCACTTCCAGGTTAAGAAAAAATAACCAAGAACAAAACTAACAAATTAAGTCGGTCAGTGCCACCTGCAGTTGGAACACTGATGCAAATCCTACCTCTTTTTTTGCAGGAAATCTAATGAAAAGTGTTCAGAAGAAAATCAAAATCAATGAAGCCGTCAAATATCGGGAACTGGTTAGATATGGTGTTCAGAGAAAGGGGTCAGAGAGTATCTAATTAAAGTCTGTACTTTAGTGCATTTATACTCTGAGTAGGAAGGCAAGAAGTATGATTAAGAATTAAATTTGACTCCAGAAATTAGTTGCCATTTTTTAATAATTGAAGCTTATATACAAGGACATAATTATAAGTGAACACAGGACCTAATAATTGTCATAAACAGAAAATAGTCTACAAGCTGAACATTGAATGAATGTGGTAATCTTTCTAAATTTATCTGTGCCTTGAATAAGATACACACATAAAATACCTTCCCAATTATTTGTGTCTTCAAATTTTTTCATCAATTTTTCAGTTTTCAGTGCATTGATCTTTCACCTTCTTGGTTAAATTTATGCCTAAACACTGTATTCTTTTAATGCTATTGTAAATGAGATTATTTTCTTAATTTCATTTTCAAGTAGTTCACTGGTAGTATATAGAAATACAACTGAGTTTTGTGTATTGGTTTCATATCCTGCAACATAAATGAATTTGTTTATTAATTCTAATAGTATGTTGGTGGAGTCTTTTGAATTTTCTGTGCACAACATCATGCCATCTGCAAACAGAGACAGTTTTACTTTTTCCTTTTCAATTTGGATGCCTTTGTTTTCTTTACTAATAGCTATAGCAAGAACTTCCAGTATTATTTTAAATAAAAGTGGTGAGAATGGTCAGTTTTATCTTGATCCTGATCTTAGAGGAAAATATTTCACCATTGAGTATGATGCTTAGCTGTAGGCTCGTATTATATGACTATTGTTATTTTAAGGTAGCTTCCCTCCATACCTGGTTTGTTGAGAGTTTATCATGAAAGGATGATGAATTTTTTCAAATGCTTTTTTTGTAACTATTTTGATAGTTTTTATCTTTCATTTTATTATGGTAGCATTTCACATTTATTGATTTGCCTATGTTGAATCATTTCTTAAGCCCAAGAATAAATCCCACTTGATCATGGTATATGATCTTTTTAATTTGCTATTGAATTTGTCATGCTAATGTTTTATTAAGGATTGCTGCATATATGTTAATCAATGATATTCACCTATAATTTTTTTTCTTGCAGTGTCTCTATCGGGGTAGTTAGTATTAGTCTCATAAAATGAGTTTGTAAGTATTCCTCCTCTTCAATTTTTTGGAAGCTTTTGATAAGGATTAGTATTAATTTTTTTTTGAGTGTTTGATAGAATTCATCAATGAAGTCATCTGGTCCTGGACTTTTCTTTGTTGGGAGATTTTTTGTTATTGATTCAATCTCCTTACTAATAATCGGTATGCTCAGATTTCCTATTTCTTCATGATTCAATCTTACTTTGTTGTTGTTTCTAGGAATTTAATTCTTTCTTCTAGTTTATCTAATTTGTTGGAGTACAGTTATTCATAGTAGCCTCTTATGATTCCTTGTATTGGTATCGATTATAATGTGTGCTTTTCACTTCCAATTTTATTTGAAACCACTCTCTTTTTTTCTTGGTTATCTAGTTAAAGGTGTGTCAGAAAGTGTCAGGTGACCTATCCAAAAGAAGGAAGCATTGGAGGAGATAAGGAACAAAGAAGATACAAGACATATAGAAAACTAGTAGCAAAATCACAGAAGTAAGCCCTTCATTGTCAGTAATCACTTTAAATGTAAATCAATTAAACTCACAAGTTAAAAGACAAAGATTTACAGAATGGAAAACAAAACAAACCAAAACATGATTGATCCAATGATACACTGCTTACAAGTGACTTACTATAGACCCAAAGACATAAATAGATTGAAGGTGAAAGGCTATAATAGATTTTCCATAGCAATAGTCACTAAAGGAGATTTAGTGCAGCTACACTAATATCAGATAAAATAAATTTAAGACAAACCTATTTTGTCTTACAAAAGACAAAGAGGAATATTATATATTAGTGAAGGGTCAATTTATAAAGATGATACAAATATTATAAACAAATACATAACCAACAACAGAGCCTAAAAGATACATGAAGCAAGCATTGACAGAACTGAATGGAGAAATATGCAATTCAACATAGTCTGAGACTTCAATAATCTACTTTCAATAATAAATGGAACATTTAGAAATTCAAAATGGAAATAAGAGTTTGAATAATACTATAAACCAACTTGACCTAATAGTGATATATCACCTAACAATCACTTATATTTAAGTTTGAACGTATACATACATAACCTAACAATCATATACAGAACTTCACACAACGAAATCAGAATACGCATAAAATATTCTCCACGTTAGAAGATATGTTAGGCCATAAAACAATTCTCAATATGTCTGAAGAAACTAAAGTCATGTTAACTGTCTTTAGATTACAATATAATGAAGCTAGAAATCAATAACAAGAGGAAGACTAGAAAATTTGCAAATACATGGAAATTAAACAACACACTGTTAAACAATCGATCAGTTATAGAAGAAATCATTAGGAAAATTAGAAAATAATTGAATATGAAGGAAAATGAAAATACAAATTACCCAAACTTGAAATGCAATAAAAACAGGGCTCAGAAAAAAATTTATAGCTATAAATGCTCCTCCCCAAAAGATCTCAAATTAACAATTCAACTTTACACCTTAAGAAATTAAAGAAACAAGCAAAAACTAAACCTCCAATCAGCAGAAGTAAATATAAGATTAAAAGAGAATTAAAAGAAATAGGAGAATTAAAAAAAAAACAGAGTTAATAAAACCAAATGTAGGTTGTTTGAAAGATCAATTGACAAATCTTTAGCTAGCCTAAGAAAAATAGAAGACATAAATAACTCGAATCAGAAATGTAAATGGGGACATTACTTCTGACTTTACAGAAATTAGAGGAGTGTAAGAAAATACTATGAACATTTGTAGGAGATTATATATATATATATATATATATATATATATATAATATGATATATAATATATATAATAATACAGATGAAATAGACAAATTTCTAGAAACACACAGATCACTAAAACTGACTCAAGAAGAAATAGAAAATTTCAACAGACCCATAACTAGCAAACATTGAATCAATAAGTAACTTAAAATCTTCCAACAAAGAAAAAGTTTATAATCAGGTGACTTTACTGATGAATTCTACCAAATATTTAGAGAAGAATTAACAATAAGCCTAATCAAGCTCTTCCAAAAAATAGAAGAGTAATGAACACTCTCTAACATATTCTGTGAGGCCAGTATTACCCTGATATTAAAGCCAGAAAAAAAAATTACTAAAAAAAAGAAAACAACAGATCAATAGCCCTTATTAAAATAAATGCAAAATCCTCAACAAAATACTAACAAACCAAATCTAACAGCACATTACAATGTTTATATACCATGATCAAGTGCGATTTATTCCAGGAATGCAAGAGTGGCTGAACATAAGACAATCAATGAAATATACTACATTAATGGAAAAAAAGGGAAAAAAGTAATTATCTCAATAGACAGAAAAAATATTTTGATAAAAATCCAACAATGCTTTAGTAAATTAGGAATGTAAATTCCTAACCATAATAAAGGGCATTTATGAAAAACTAACAACTAACATCATACTCAATGGTGAATGACTAAAACGTTTCCTCCTAATATTAGCAGCCAGATAAGTATGCCTGCTTTCACCAGTGCCATTCAACATTACACTAGAAGTCATAGCAAGGATAATTATGCAAGAAAAAAAAATAAAAAGTACCTAAATGGAAAGAAAGGAATAAAACTGTTTTTCTTTGCAGATGGCAAGATTTAATATATAGAAAATACCAAAGAATCTAAAAAATATCCTTACTGAAGCTAAAAAACAAATTCAGTTAAGTTGCAGGATACCAAATCAAAATGCAAAAATCAGTTGTTTTTTACACTAGCAATAAAAAACCTGATATAAAAAAAAAATTCCATTTACATTAGCATCCAAAAGAAGAAAATACCTAAGGAAAAAAAATGGCAATACTCGCTAAAATGAACTACTGTTTCATTGCAATCCTTATCAAAATTCCAATAGCCTTTATCTTATTTTAAATTTTTGCAGAAATAGAAAAGCCAGTCTAAAATTTCACATGGATTTTCAAGAGGCTCCAATTAGCCAAAAACAAATTGAAAGAGGTAAAGTTGGAGGATTCCCGTTTTCTTATTTCAAAACTTACTACAAAGTTAAAGTATTCAAAACAATGTGGTACTAGCATAGAATGTAAATATTGACAGATGAAACAGAAATGAGAGTCCAGAAATAAACCCAAGTATCTATGAATAATTGATTTTGAGAAGGCTATCAAGACCATTCAATGGTGCTGGAATCCTATCTCACTTCAAATGCAACAATTAACTCAAAATGGATTAACAATCTAAATGTAAGATCTAAAACTACAGAACTATTAGAAGACAACATAGAGGTAATTCTTGATGACCTCATAATTGGCAATGGATTCTTAGATTTGACAACAAAAGCACAAGCAACAAAAGAAAAATAAAATAAATTGAACTTTATAAACATTAAAATCTCTTGTGCATTAAAGGACATTATCAGGAAAGTGAAAAGAGAACCTACAGAATAAGAGACTGTATTTGCAAATCATTTATCTAATAATGATTTACTATCCAGAATATATAAAGAATTCCTAGAACTCCACATCACAGAGTCTCATTAATAAATGAACAAAGAACTTGAATCGACATTTTTCCAAGGAAGATATACAAATAACCAATAGCACATGAAAAGTTGCTCAACTCCATTAGTCATTAGAAAAATGCAAATGAAAGCCACAATGAGAAACTACGTCACAACTACTAAATTGGCTATAATTAAAAACAAAACAAAAATGTGGCAGTTATGTATTTACAAGCATGTGCAGAGATTAAAACCATTATACATCACTTGTGGAAATTTGAAATGTAAAATGTTGCATAAACTGCACAAAACAATGTGACATTTCCTCAAAAAGCTACAGAGCATTACCATGACCCAGCAATCCGCTTCTAAGTATATACCTAAAAGAACTGAAAACAGGAACTCAGACAAATTATTGTATGCCAATGTTCATTGCAGCATTTTTCACAGCAGACAAAAAGTGGAAACAGTGCCCATCAATGGATGAATGAACAAAATGTGGTATATACATTCAATGGAATATTATTCAGCCATAAAAAGGAGCAATATTCTGATACATGCTGCCACATATATAAACCTTGAAAAGATTATGCTAAGTAAAAGAAGACACAAAAGGTTATATACTATATGATACCCTTTATATGAAATATCTATAATAGGCAAATCCATAGAGACAGAAAGTTGCTTGGTGGTTGTCCAGTGATAGAGGGGTGAGGAATGGGGAGTGATTACTTAATGAGTACAGGATGTACTTCTGGGATGAGAAAATAAGTTTTGAAGTGGAGATGGTAGTTGCACAGCATCATGAAGGCACTAATACTGAATTGTACACTTTAAAATGGATAATATTATGTTATCTGAATTTAATCTCAATAAAAAAGTTGTTGGGCTAAAGATGTAAATGTTGGGCTTCTTACCATTCGGCAATTATAAAAAGAAAAATTAAACAACTCTTCAGTTCCAAAATAATGGCCTTACATGTCATCTTTCTCTTTCCAAATGTGTCTTCCATTACTCTTTTAATCTTAGCTTCATACATGCTGAGGATGAGGTGGAGAGCTAGGAAAAGTGTCCTTTTCCTTTTTCATTTGCTTCATTAGATGCTAAAAAGTTGAAATATTTGAAAAGATAGATATGTCTGGATAGGTGTCCTGAAACCTTTTGGTCTAAGTCACGTGTAACAATCCAGCACCTCAGTGATCTTCTCCTAGAGGTTTGAGAAGTGAGCCCCTGGATACTATTTAAGCGTGCTTTCATTTTCATGCAGAATTGGAATTTGTGTTTATACTATCTCCGTGTTGCTGCCTAATCATGGCTCCTGCCCTTAATCTACTGAGTAACAAACAAACAAGGGCGATCAGGCACAGAGATGCCCTGGAGATGAATTTCATGACTGCCAAATCCATAAGAATTGCCCCAGTAGCCTCAGCTTCCAGGGAGATGATTCATGCTTTCTCTGAGCTAAAAGCAACATCGAATAATTGAAAGGGGATTATTTTTGCAGTATCTCAGCTAGGAATTATTTAATGTCAATAAACAAACTTTGTTTTGATAAGTCAAGTCTTTATGTGATGATTCTAAGCAATTCAGTAGCACAGCCGTATTTTCAAAATAATACAATATAATTCAATAAATATTTTTCAACACAAACTATATTATCACAATTAATACATACAAAATATAAATTATCAAAACAGTAGTATATGCCACGACTTCTGTCTTTGAAGAAAAACATACACAACTGCATGAAAATTAAATACTATTTCAAGACCCTATGCCATAACATCTCCACAGGATTGGAATAGATTGCTTTGCATTCTTCTGTTGGGTTCATTACATGAAATATTTATGTTTAATATTTGTTCTTGATTATACCTGAGTAGTAATTCAAATGAATCCTATAGTGCTTATAATTTTAGTACCCTAAATTTCATCAACATTTACTAAAAACCCTATTTCACTATTTACCTACATAATAGAATTAAATCTAGTGAGTTAAGAATGCATGGTGAGCAAAGGTCCCATATTTAAAGCAATACTCCACCCTGTGGTCAAGCATGAAAAGTGCAGAGAAATCCTTTCAACAACAAAGATTACAAATTCAATGACTGGGAAATACGCCTTTTTTTCCTTGACTTCTCTTTGGAGAATGCTAGAAGATAAATAGCTTTTTTTAATAATGACTTCTTGAATAATGATCATTCGAAAGCAAAATTTCCCCGAATTCAGAGAAAACAGACCTTTGAGAATATAAAATTCACAAATTAATATGTAGTATTATCGACTAATTTTAATGTGCATAGATTGATAAAAGTACATTTCAAATTTAAAATACAGGTGCTAGGTTAATTTTTAATGAAAAAACAAGGTAGAGACTTTCTAAAATGTTAGAAAAGTTCCATTTAAAACTAAGGTTAATATATGTATATCTGTTATAGGTTTATAACATAAATTATTTTACAAATCATGTTTACATCACAAGGAAAAGCACACTTAAATACAAAAGCATTATGTTTATAGTGAAAAGAAATCCAATGCTCAAAAAAAGAACTGCAAAAAATATGTATCTTGTAATCTGAACAGCCATTAGTTTTTAATTGAAAAATCGGATCTTACTCATTTTGAAATTTAGTAGTAAGAGCTTTTACCTTGAAATTTTAAAGGTGTATTTTTTTCTATATGGCATTTTTGTTTCTGCTTTTTAAGAAAAAAAATCTCTAAAGTATGTAAATACATATTGCAAGAACAAAATTTTCTTGGGTGATAGACCAAAGAGTATCTGTCAAGAAACCTGAGTTCTTTCTTGGGGGGAAAAAAAAATTTGAGCATAGCAAGAAGTAAAGTGTTTTAAATAGTGCTCATTAATTGTGGGCAACCATCACCAGCCAGTAGAATAGATCAAGTCTTTTTCCCATACTATTTCCAAACTTCTAACATCCTTAACACAACAAATCTCACTGTCCCTACTTGAGAGATGAGACAACAGGTTTAGAATTAAGTAATCTGCCTAAAGATTTGGACCTAATTCCACCAGGGTTCAAATCCTTCTACTCCCCAAATAGACTTTGCCTTTGCATGGAGAAGGCAAAGAGGCTTGTTATGAAACAAAGCAAATTTTACAAATATGTGAGGATTAATTTCTTTTACAAATGAAAACTAGCTTTAAATTTATATATAATGAATGATTGAGGATATACTACTATTTTCAAAGAAGTTTAAAAAATGAGCTATATACATATATAAAGATATATATAATTGGCAATGTATAAATCTCACACGTGTGCATGAGTTTACAGAGCAAGAGTTAAAAGTTTCACCTTAGCTCAGGATAAATTAGCCTTTTTATTAAAATCTGGTCTGATTTTAAGTATTGTGATGAAAATCCAGGTGAACAAATTGAGGAAGATCCAACAGGAGTTATTTATGGGCTAAAAATACTTTATTATATCCTGAGGTGCTCGGCTAATCTAAATGGAATATCTTGAAAAAGCTGAAGGGTCGAGACATAATTTTACCTAGGCAATAAGCTAACAAAATATTTATAAAAATTTTCAAACGTCAAAAATACAATATGGAGTAAAGGATATCTCCTTTAGGAAAAGCATTATGATTCCTTGATTTCTATAAAGTGATTATTTTTAGAGAAACTGAAAGAAAAGTGCTGCAGAGATGTTCTAAACAGTTTGTTAAAAAAAAAAAAAAAAACAGCCAAATTGACTTTGTCATCTATGCTTTTAAAGGGGACCTTTCCAGGCAGAAAGAATTCTCTTACAAATGAAGGAGGTTACAATCAGCAATCTTAGGGACTTCGTGGTCCTCACCCAAAGAGCTGGTATCATAAGCCTTCTTTTAATTAACAATGCATTTAGATAAAATGTAGCAGAAATATCATTTTATTATAAAAATCATCCATACCTACAGACCACTTAGCATAAAAAAAATCAACCCTTAAAAGTCAAATTAAAGAAACATGTAAATGTAATTTTGTAAGACTTCAGATTAAAGAGAAGGAAAGAAATATTGATTGAATTGCTGTAAAAATCTGTGTTTTTTTGTTTTGTTTTGTTTTGTTTTAAGAACTCTAGAGTGAGGAGTCTCCTAAATTGGGAAAAATTTAGACTAGATTGCGTTATATAAGATATGATTTTGGAGCTTTAAAGAAGTGTGCTTGAACCCATAAAATTAGGCAATGTACTTTAACCACATTTCTTTGAGCACATATGGCGCAGAAAAGGGTCACAAACATGAGAGAAGTTATGAAATTTTATGTTTTTTACACACAAACATTTATTATTTCTCTCTCACTGAGTGAAGAACTTAAATATCTTAAAACACCGTGTGTATTTTTTTAAAATTTAAAATAGTGCATGCAAAAAGAGAAAACGAGTAAACCCTATAAGAACCATATATTGAACTTTAATGTTTCCAACAATAGAATTTTTATGATCCTAATATTGTTAAATTGACTATTGTGAAATTGATACTGCTACCTACCTATTAGAATGGCTAAAATAATTTTTAAAAAACTGATAGTATTAATTACTGGTGAGGATGCAGAGCAATAGGAATTTTTATTCGTTGCTGATGTAAATGTAAAATGCAGCTATTTTTAAAGACAATTTGGCAGCTTCTTATAAAATAAACCATAGTCTTAACATACAATCCAGAAATCGTACTCCTAGGTATTTACCCAACGGATTTGAAATGTTGTAGCAGCTTTATTTTTAATTGCCAAAAAATATAGGCAACAAAGCTGTCTTTCAGAGGATGAATGGATAAACAAACCGTAATATATCCATACAGTGGATACTATTCTGCAACAAATGAGCTATCAAGCCATGAAATATATATGAATATTAAATGCACATTGTTAAATAAAAGAAGCCAGTCTGAAAGGCTATATATAGTGTATTATTCCAGTTATATGACATTCAAGAAAAGTCATAACTATAGAGATGGCAAAAAGATCAGAATTTAGGGGTAAGAGGAGAGAACTTTGTTTTTTGAGCCATGTAACTATTTTGTGTGATACCATAATGGTGGATACATGACATTGTGTTTGTCAAAACTCAAAGAATTTTACAGTAAAAAGAGCACCGTAATGTATGCCAATTTATGCCAATAGTTAGAGCACATTAAAGAGACAGAGGAACCTTAATTTATGCCAATTTCTTACTCTAACAAGTCATTTAGGAATTAAGAAGAATACTGGGAAGGAATGTATACTATGACAAATCAATTTAAGTTTTGCAAATATACGAAACAACTTCACTACAGGGAGTGGAGGAAAAGGTGCTGACTTAAGTAACTTTGGAACTGAGAGGAGCCGATAACACTAAGTACAAAAGAAGCTGCACATACACGTCATGCTCTAGTTGATAAAGTTGCTTCCCACAGGATAGGGATTAATGATTCTGAAACTAATATATAAACTACATATGTATGCCAAAATTGAACAATTAAGTAAATGGACAGTGGAGCCGGGTGTTTCTCATGTCAGAGAGGGAAGGTATAGAAAAGCGAGACAGGAGGTTACCATGACCCACGTGGTAATGGGCTAGAATTGGCAACATGAGTAGGAATTCATATTTATTTCAATCTAGATACAGATATAAATATTTATAGAGATATGTGCCTATAGCCAGGTTAGTTTACACACATATATTTCCTTGTTCTGTCAGCCGAGAGGGCCTAAAAGCAACAATAATGCAGAAACGATGAGTGCACCTGGCACCCAGATACTGGTTTCTGATACCATTGTGTAATAAAAGGAAATAGAGCTCCTTTTCCTAAGTAGGAGAAATGGTTAGTTCTAAGACAGAGCAGAAAATATTTAAAATGAGAGTAGAATTACAAAGCAACCAAGTTAAAAAAAAAATAGTAAGTGCATATCAAAAAGATGTAGGAACTAAATGAAAAATGGCAAAAGCTGGAACAATTTTAGCAATAATTAAAGGAGTATTGAAATAGAAACCAAAGTATTAAATAAGTACGCAGGAGTCCATATTGATATAATTAATGACTGAGTAAGTACATGAATGAGGAGGAATGGACAGTCCTCTGCAGGATTCCAAATAATTTGTATAGATACTCCAGCTTCGAGAAAGTGAAGCATAACTTCCTACTCATTAAATGCGAGATGCGCATAGCGACTTCCTTCTTTCTTTAAGAGAAGAGTTTGGAAAGTGGGAGCCGGCTGGGGTGAGAGGGAGAAGCAACTTTATAGTGGAGAAAACTGACCTACACTGCCTCGGCCAGGTGATGAAGGTCAAGATCAACAGTGATAAATCATGTTGACAGCACGTAGGTACCCTGGATATGATGTGATGAGTATGGCACTTTACCTCTGCAATCGTCACAAAAACCCACAACTCTGGAATAACCATAAGAAACATATCAGAAAAGCCCCACTTGAAGGACAATCCAGAAAATATGTGATCAGTATTTCTCAAGATTTTCAAGGTCATCCAAAAGCAGGAAAGTTTGAAAACCTGTCAGAGCCGAGCATCGGATCCACAGGGGACATAACAGCTGTCCTTAGTGGGAACGTAAAACAGGGGACTTTCTCCAGTTCTGACTGTGAGAACCTGGTCAGGCTCCTGGAGGTCGATGTCGCATGATGGCCCACCCTCACCCCTGAGACTTTAACTTTCAGATTCCTTCGCACTGAGCCTCCAGCAATTCATCAATGACAGTACAGGGCTTCCCTCTCCAGCACTGGTTCCTGTTGTGGTTTCCACTTGTGAGTCTCTGCTCCAGAAAGCCATGACTCCCTATATTTGTCTGTCTGTCTCTCCAATCTTGGGAACAGTGGCTCACCCTATGTCCTCCTCGAAAAGTTGTTGAATTTTCAGTCTTTTCAGCTTTTAACTTGTTAGGATAGAGGGTCACTTTCCAAGTTCCTTACATATAAAACCAGAAACTGGATGTCATCTCATGTTTTTATTAATTTTTTAAGGTTCTTTTGATTACTTAACTTTCTCATAATTTAAGTACATTTATGAGAAGAAATAAATTAGTGGGAAGGAGATTATGAAAAAAATAATTATAGATTTAGTGACCAGCGGGGATTTCAAGGCATCATCAGCTATAAAAATGATTATTTCCAATGTACAAATGATTCAAGCCAAGAGTTGGGAAATATGGGGAGGGGTGGAGAAGAAGTTGATATGATAAAAGGGAGGATCAGTGGAAAGTTATGAGAAAGTGAGAGGAGTTAAGAGACAAAAACAATGAAAAGGCATTATTATTGTACCCTGGGAATTGTGAAATTGGCATGTTTCTTTAAATTCTCTACAGAAGAAAAAAATTAAAACAAAAGTAATGGAATACATTCTCTCAAGTACAAATATGAGAAGTTAAAGATTTCCATTAATGTTCTCTCGTATCCTCACTCTGATAGTGTTGGGAGGGCCCACGCATAAGCATGCTTCCTTTTTCTTATTCACAGAAAACTCGAGCGATTAGGACTTGTACCCTGGTTACCTTCAAGAAAAATTACATGATGTCTTATTTACTTCAGAGCTTAAAAATGACTAAAACACAGTCAACTGTGCATGAATAAAATCACTTCTTCTGGAAGATGATTGTTAGTTCAGTTAAATTTATCATTATGTTTTTACCTAATATTTCATGTACTTTTTTTTGTCTAATTCTATAGTTATAACCAATTTTACTTCTGCCTTAATTTTTACATGTTCAAGTTATTTTCATGATTACTTTGTCATTCAGTTAACTGTAATTAAATACTATTATTGAGTTATTATTTCAACTTTGCATACATCTCTGGTCCTTAATTATTGCTATTCTTCTCAAAATAACCTTCAATTTGTTACTTGTATCCATATCTTTTATATATAGCATTATACTTTTCACCATAATTGTGTGGCTTTTATTTTTAATTATAATAATTCTTTGAAAGTTTTTAAGATCATTTTTATATTGACTTTTAAGTTGGATATAGTTTGCATTGGAAAAAACATATAGTTGCCAAAACATAGGTCAAAATATCTTCCCCTCCCACATTCATCATATTGTAGATTTGCTGCTATCTGAACAACAAAAAGTTGGGACTGAAATTTAACGTGACAGGCTATCTTACAGTGTTGTAATAAAAAGTGAGGGTAAATATTATTTTAAATGTTTCATCTTACAAAATAACTCATTTATCATTCATTTCATTAAGCAAACAATATTTCTGCAATATCATTTACTGACCCAATAGTTAATGGACTGATTGATGATAAAAGCATTCTTAATCACCTTTCCCCCTCCCACATACACACATTTTACCTGTGGTTTTTTTTTTGTTTGGTTTGGTTTTGGTTTTGGTTTTGGTTTTCAAAAGAATAAACTAAATCTTGCTACTGGGTAAAGAATTTTTTAGGTTCTTCGAAAATGTATTAAATGTTGTTTTTAAAAATAACTTTATAGTGACTCGGATTCACTCTACAAATGGTGCCTATTTTGTGATAAAGGTGACATAATCAACTTTCTAATGACGGTTCTCCACCATAAGAGAACATTAACTGATTTTCATTATTTGGCCATCACAATGAACAAAGTTTAAATTATAGTAACACAATCCAGAACATGGACCATTATTTTTAAAAAGATTTTCTTTAGTTGAAAAGTTCTTGTATAAGGGAAGGGACAGTGTAGATGCCACCTGTTAAACACATTTGTAGCCTCTTTGTACTTCACGTAAAATTTGCAAATGGTAAGATTTTAATATACATTATAAAAATCTATTCAGTATTTTCAAATTACTGAAGAAATGAAACTCATTCACATCCAAATGAAGGTAGTCACAAGTCTGGATATTCCCCCCAAATAGTGAACATGCCACACACTGACAAATATAACTTTACTGCCCCAAGTGTAGCAGGATGGTCACTAAATTCAACTTTATTCAAATGAAGAAGGAGAAAGATGCCTTATTTATTTCTGTTATGAATATCTATCAGAAATCTGAGCAAATGTCTATACTCAAATGATATCTTAGAGGCTGGCTTAAACAATGCAACAAGCTCATTTAATTAACATAAATCAAATCCTTACAATAACCAGTCCCCAACAATAGCGAAGGGCTCTTTGATTGTGAGAAACAGAACCCCTTCAAAAGGGTTCAAATTAAAAGGATGTTTATCATAAAGAGAAGAATATTCTCATAGAAGCCAACAGCAGGAAATATAGCCAGGCCTTCCATGAGGTAGGAATTTGGCCGGCAGCCAGTCTCTCTAACTCTATCCTTCTGGGGACATACAATCTATCATCTTCTCACAGAAAACCAGCTCTTTTGCAAGGTCCTAATTTTTGCTTGTCAGTAATTTTAGAATCTAACTGGTTATTTTTCTGATGTTATCTCTACTCTCCATGAATTTACGGCTCCAAAATCCAGATAATATGCTGGTTAAGTTTCTGTTCCTTCAGAAAGAGACTATGACTATTCCAGCTTGAATCATTGTCCATCCCGATCCAATCAACGTGGCTAGAAAACTGCAGATGTGTGACACGGAAGCCGCCCTTATTGGGACTGTAGGCCAGAAATGATTGGGTTAAAGAGGGTGTATGTACATGGGAAGACAGGAACTCCATTGTTAGCTATATCAAACATGCATTTTTCTTACCATTTATTTGTGATGAAGATTTTAAATCACATATTCACTTCCTTATGCTACTAAGTCACATTTCATTGGAACAATTTCATTGCAATAGGTATTTTTACAGACTTTTAAATCTTACCTGTGTCTAAGAATATAAAGAAAGCATTCCTGAATCTATAACTTAAACTTACTCGAAGAGAAAATAACTAAAAATTGATATCTGGAAGCTACTACATCATTTGTTAAACAGGAGGGATGCTATTTGATCTAATGATTGCATACAAGTAGAAAACCATGTGTATGGTTACATATATACATATATACACACATATATACATACATATACATACATATGTGTGTATATATACACATATATGTGTATATATGTGTGTGTGTGTATATATATATATATATATGTATATCTATGTATATTTGTATTTATAATTTGAAACCAAGACAGATAAAATATATTTCATGTGACACAACATGTTAATTATTTTTCTAATAACAGGTTTTCAGGTATCCTCGATATAATCAATATTAAAATAATTTTTAAGCAAACACCATTAATTCTTTCAAACTAGGTTCTTTAGTCTAATTATCAGCCAAGGTTAAATCATGTCAAAGATACAAAGGTGTAACTTTATCTGAGCTCATCGTGTCTCATTCTTCTCTCCTTGCTCACTCTGCTATAGCTTCATGGACATCTTTTGGAAATGTAAAACCCAGGACACTTCTCTCGAGTTGACACCTCCATTGAATTTTAAAATTCTCTACCTCTAGAATCCATCTCCTTCAGAATTGGCTCTAATTTACCTTCTAATGAGGCCCTCATTCACCATGCTATTGAAAATTGCAAGTGTAACCCTCACCACAATGACAGGTCTTTTGCCATTTTTCCTCATAACGATTATCATCTTGTGACATACTACTCATTTACTTATACTTTGTCTGTTTCCTGCAGCTAAAATATGCCTTTTATTGATAGGCAATTTTGTCTGTTTCATTCTCTAATTCTAGTGCCTAAATCAGAGTCTGTCACATGGTAGGCATCCACTAAATATTGGTTCAGTCAGCTTCACAAAATAGCCTGAGACTGCTAGGTTTAGGCCTTATGTTACACCAACATCTTATATAATAGAATATGTACCCTGAAACCAAAATTAACAACAAAAAAATATAATTTTTAGTTTAAAAACATATATTTATGTCAAACTAAATGCAAAGGTCTTCACTTTTATTGGGATTATAAATATGCTCCCAAGAGAAATGATAGGAACTCCTCAGTTATGATTTGTAGAACCATACTGATCATCTGTACTTGAGATTAGAGCTGTCACTTTTACGATTTACATTGTTTCAGTCCATAAAATCTATTTGGAAGAAATTCAAAGTCCATTTTAAAATGTAGATGGAGGAGTCTTATTACCCCAATCTTCTCTCTTTAAATCATAGGAGACATTCTTATGGCTAATAGAATAAAGATATATATGCGCAGAAAATGCATTAAAAAAATATCTCACTACATATTCACTTTCAACACCTAAAAGAAATGTCCAAAAACAAACTCGGTCATAGTTTTGGTTTTTTTTTTTTTTTTTGAGCTTTAGTCGCAACTAGTCCAAGTCTGCCTCTGAAGCGTTCATTTTGGACAACTTGGAGACCACGAAGGTTTTCACCATTTGTTTTTTTAAATGTGTTAGCAGTGTAGGTTTTGCATATTTTGAAATAAATCAAACTCAAATGTAGAGACACTTAACCGAGGAACCCAAATCTAGGCTGTGTGCACATATTTCTCTCTCCCTGTCACATGTGGATTGGTAAAATATACAGAATCTTCAACATTTGGCTGGATGAAAACAATACCTCTCTTGGCTTTTCTTTAATCTTCTGACTACACCCACAAAAGCGTAGTCTTCATGTTTTCTTTTGTTTTTCTGGAACAGAGCAATAAACAGTGTGCCAGCTCCACAAGCCACAGTCTCCAGGGCAATGGAGGCAGAATCAAACAACTGAATGGGAAGACGAATAAACTGTGTTGCCCTAGGCCTTCCTAAACTAATGAGTGACTGAAAAAATAAGTGGCTTCTTTCCCATTTTTTTTTTTTAATTTATGATTTTTGGAAGGAAATGGATGAGCCATATTATTTCATGCAATAAAATGCAAACTTCCAGAACTATAGCTTACTAAATTTATAAGTGCCTCACCTAATCCTCCCACCACTTGTGACCCCTTGTGATGACATAGGCATATTACCTCTAGGTTATAAAAACAGAACATACATCTTCTCAAAGCTGCATGTTCTCAACTTGACTGATTCATTTAGCAATAGCCTGAGCTTGCAATTTGCTGGTTGATTCAGATGCCAGTAAAAATGGATTAGGATGATTCTCTATCACTAAAATATTGCTACTTCAATCTCATGCCTTTTTCACTGAATAGAAGATGCAACTCAGTCAAGAACTATGGGGAAATAAAAAATACAAAAAAATTTCACCATTTCAAAATGCTTATTAAAATAAAAATATTATGTTTATTGAGTACCAGATGTAGAAGTAAGCTTTTGTAGTATCTGCCACATAACAATGATCCCCCTTTTTGGGCACTTGTCCTTATCCACCCTCACAAGTCAGGGTGCCATGCAGCCATGTTAATGCTACCAGGAGTGGATGCCATCCCTAAACTGGACAAGATCCTTCCTGCTGAGAATTTGCCATTGGGACTAAGAGCCAAGAATCACTTTCCATATGATGTCCGTAGGGAAAGCCTATGAGTGATCAAGAAAAACTCTTGGTACATTCCAGTAACTTCTAATATTTGTTAAGGTCCAACTGCATTCTTGTCCAAGAACTTCTATGGCACCCCTGAATTTTTATAGCAACTCTTATTTCCATGTTATAAAGAAAAAAAAAACTTAAGTAAATTCTAGTAGGCATCATTTGCTTGGGGAAAAAATAATTCTAATGTGAAATTATGGAATAACTCATTGTATTGTCTGTGAATTCTTGTTTCACCAACACAGCCTGTCAAGGTAGAAAATGTTAATTTGATGAAACAATACAATGTAGCTCTGAAAAGAACAAAGGAAAACAAAAATTACTGTTATTGGCATATAGCTCCAGAGTAAAGCCTCTCTCTGAACTGTATATTAGACTTAGAGAAGTGCTCTTCTCTCCTAAGGGTGAATTATTCAGACACTTTGCCTGCATCCGAAAGGGAGCAGAAAAAAAGATTCTGCCTCCTGGGTCTCCTGGACTTGAGTATACTTGGCTCCATGGCCATCCTTTAAACTTCCATAATACCCAGCCTTACAGTGGTTAAAATTATAAGGAGAAAGATTAGAGTGTAATACTTCATTCATTTAACAAACGTGTATTGAGTACCTACTATGTGACCAGCAACGTCCCAGTGCTTGGGATTCAGAGGCAGTCTGATCACCTGTTTGCATTCCCATGGAGGGAGACAGGCAATGTCCCTGCTCTCGTGGAAGAGGAGAGAAAGACAGAGGGGATTTCCTGGTTTACAGACTGCAAAAGTCCAAGACAATAGCTCTAGCTTTATGTTGACTGGTTGTAGATTCAAAGAATATTATTTCTTTCCACTTCCCTGGCTCTGTTGTCCTCTGTGTTTTCCTGATTCTCAATAGGCACATTCCACATGTCAAAATAGTTACCATCACCTTTAGATTTTATTACAGCTAGTGATCTGTCAGGTCCTCCAAGAAAAAGACAACTAAACGTAATTAAACAGGCAAGGGTTTTGTTAGGAAAAATGCCCGTGAGAGAAAATAGGAACTGAGGAAGATGGGGAAGCTGTCAGACTGCAATGTAAGTCTGACTCAGGTTAAGCCTAAGCATTCTAGGTTGCCATATAATCTAAAGGTTTAGGGAAGGGCCATCAGGGTGTCCTCAAGTCAGTTGTTAGAGAAGTCCTGTGTCCCCCGGGAAGAAGTCTGCCTTTGTACTCATGCTGCATGCCCTCCCAGGCCGGAAGCAGCAGTAGGGCACAGTCTGGATGCCATGTGGTGGATCTCAGAGTGCAGCAGCTAGGCTCAGAGCTAATTAATTCCCTGCTTTGGAGGTCTGTGGTCTATTCCCATGGAGTTTGATCCCAGAAACAGGAACACAACCTTCTCTCCTACAGGATTAAAATTAGTACTCCCAAAGCTACCCCTAGCATTTGCTTAATCACGTGGTTATTTCAGGAACCACAATTCATGGGATGGGGTCACCTGGGCCCCAGTACTGGGTCCCATGATTTCACAACCCCATGTAGATCAATGGTGTAGATGAGAGGTGGTGCCTAAAAGGAATGCTAGAAAAATTAGATATCCACTAATATGCGTGTGTGAATGGTGTGTGTAACACACAGACAGCCCTTTATTTCACCATGTATTAGTTTTAAAATAAGAAAAAAAATTATTCAACAAGCAACTTGAAGATGTTTTCTAAAGAGAAATCCATAAAATAAAGAGCATTAGTGTAGTTTGATATTAAAGTTGAAAAAATGGATTCTATATTAATTTGCATAGATTGTATCAATGTGTAGTGATAAATAGTACATGTATAAATTATTTAAAGGATGATACCAACCTTAATCTTTTGGGACAGGTGTTGCCTGGAGAAATTTTCTACAAGTTTCTTGCATTTTGGCACATCTTGTGAAAAAAACAACAGCTTTTGTTCCAAATTAACTTTGATGTCTATATAGCTAAAGCCTTGAAAAATATAAAGTTCCTCCATAGCAGAACCAGGTTTGTTTACTGTCCAGTATAATAAAGATAATGTCTCCCTCTGGGGCAGTTGGTTGGTTTGCTTTTAGCCATTATAAATGATTAGTCTCTAAACACAGGGTTTCTTAGCGGTAACACAAGCTTACTTCATACAGAATCTACTTTAGGCCCTTAGCCTTGTCTCCATGGGACTTATGGTTCAAGGGAAACCGACACAAAGAAGCTCGTGCATCTTGATGTGCCCTGAATAATAAAAGTCCTGTGTCTCTGACCTAGGAGTTTCATGGCTTATGCCAGGATCCATGATTTGCGGCCAACTAACTTGTTAGCTTGCAAGTAGGTTAAAATCTCAGACTCTTCAGTCCTTAATAGATGCAAGTAAGATTCCAAAATGTAATATATAATTTATAATAGACAGCAGGATCAATGACATTTGGGATTTTATAACTGAAAGGACCCTTTAGGTCATTTCAATATTCTTGTTTTACATACCTTTAGAAGTTAAGTAAAACTGTTCAAAGTAACAAATTTTAAGAAGCAGGAACATGATGTCAAGTTTGCTTTACTTCACCCCAATGGGGTTAAACGATTGTCATTTAACATGTAAAGTTTAAAAGTAATAAATACAGATTTGGGTATGAATATCTTAGAACACTAGGCATGGAAATATTTTTATATAATCACTCATTTTGGAAGTTTAGTATTCCTTCAGGCTCCCTTGCACATATGCATGAATTCTCACACTTCACAAAATGTTTTTGATTCCTATATGAATCTTCTTTAACTGGTGATGTGGCCTTTAGACAAAACTGAGATATTAGAATAAAATATGGTGGGATACAGAGTTAACAGGAACTTTTCATTTATCAGACACACTATGTTTAGATTTCTTTCATTTTTTGCTCATAATCTCATAAGTTTCTAGGTCATTTTATTTACTAACACATTCTATCTTTAAATTCTAAATTATGGTCCTCTTTAACTTTTTACTAAGACAAGAATTGGCAAGGATTTCATTTGTCCTGGTTTTTCCTTCAGTCATTAACTATAAGAGCATTTTCTAATTATGTCCAGTAAATGTGGAACTAATTACAACTAGTCAAACTCAGCTTATTTGCTATTGAAATCTGGTTGCAGACTCGTTGTGTTTGCTTCTATTCTTAATTATTCCAATATTATAAATTACTAAATTTTTGCCTAAAAATTTTAAATAAATTCAGGACAGATTTTCAAATTAATGTGAATAAGTGGGAACAGGTTTATCAGTCTAAAGTCCAAGGAAAAGCAACTGGACTTTAAGGTGGTCCGGTGTGCTAAATATTTATTTGTTAGAAGTAGAACAATACCATGAAGTTATTTACTGCTGGCAAGGCAGAGGTTTGAGAAGACAGGTTAGACCAGATATCTGAACATCTTTATTTTTAGTAAGGAGAGTCAATAACACACTGAGTTGAGCATTTATTAAATTTTCCATGAATTACCCAGGAGAAATGCCAAAAGTCAGATCATGTGCAGTTATCCATTATTTTTCAATTTTCTTTTCACTGTAAAGTATATTAAAACTATTTTTAAAACACTGATTTGTATTTTAAAAAAATATTTTTTTCAAGTGCCTAAAGAATGTTTATAAAAACTGGGCCTGAAAGAAAAACTTCTATTTACAAAAGCAGAAATCAGAACGTAACTTTGAAGATCATAATGCATAAAACAGCTAGAAAACTAACAATAAAAAGGTAGCAATAAACATCAATAACAATAGAACTTCTTAGAAATTTTAAAAGTATCCTTCCAAATAAAACTTGGATCAAAGAATTCAGAGATATCCAGACATTAGAAACAAGGCAAACACTACATATAATTCCTCCAGGATACACAAATATGGAATTCAGAGAAAGATTTTTAGGGTCAAATGCTTCCAATAATAAATAAGAAAAATTAAATGGGAACTAAGAATTTAACTTAAGAAGCCAAGGAGATCTCTCTTTTGGGTATTTACCCAAAGACTTGAAAACATTTATCTGAAAAGATATATAAACACCAATGTTCATAGGAGCATTACTCATGGCAGCCAGGAAGCAACCGAATATCCCAATAGATGACTGGATAAAGTGGTACATATATACAATGGAATATTACTCAGCTATAAGAGATGAAATACTGCCATTTGCGACAACGTGGATGATCTTGAGGTAATCATGCTAAGTGAAGTAAGCCAGGCAGAAAAGATGAAAACCACATTTCACTTATATGTGGGATATAAATATGAAAGCAACAGACTCATGGACATGGACAATAGACTAGTGGTTACCAGATGGTGGGGATGGGGGGAGAAGAAGGCAAATGAGGTAAAAGGGGTCAAATATGTGGTGACAGAAAGAAGTCTAACTATGGTCAGTGAACACACATGCAATGTATGTATGACTTACAGTTGAATTGTACACGTGAAACTTACTAGATTCTGTTAATCAACGTCACTATAATTTTCTTAAAAAGACAAAGAGAAAAAGTAAACCAAAACATAGTATTTAGGAAACTGTAGGAATAAAGGAACAAAACAAAAATCAGCAAACCTAACAAATAAAACTAGTGAATTGAGGCCAATAAAATAGACAAAATTTTGGTAAATCTGGTCACATAGTACATAAAATGCTGCGACAGGTTTGCAGGTGACAGATAATGACTAGAATTTGTGAGGTGATCACATTGTGAGGTATAGAAATGTCAAATCACTATATGGTACACCTAAAACTAATAAAAACCAATGTAATACTGTATACCGAGGCAAACAAAAATTTTTAAAAAATCAATTACTTTCTTACGTCATCAATGTTAGCTAGGACATGTAATTTTTCAAAAATCCCATTAACAAAGCAAGACTACTATAAAATCCCTGGAAATAAACAAGATACATAAAAGCCCGTAACAGAGAATTAGTGTTCCTAAAGGATGTAACAGACTTGAATAAACGAAGACCTAATATGTTTATTGGCTACAAAAACTAAGTATGGTACAGAACTCAGCTGTCTCTCAATTATCTGTTTAGAGCAATCCCATCAAAATCCCCCCAACTTTTTTGTCATGACAAAATTGATGTGTAAGTATATCAGAAGACTATGTATAAGAGATGAGCCAGTACAATTCTGAAAGTACATGATAAAGAATTGTTTAGCCGGATATCAAAATTTACCGTAAAGCTATGGCTATGAGTTTTCTATAGCTATTTAACAAATTACCACAAACTTAGCAGCTTCAAACATCCATTTAGTTTAATGTTGTGTCAGTCATAAGTCGGGCAGGTGTGAATAGGTCCTCTGCTCAAGACTGAATTCATGGTGTTAGCTGGCTGAATTCTCATCTAGAGGACCTAGGGGAAAATCTGCTTCCAAGATATGTCAAAATTCAGCTCCTTATAGATGTGGGACTGAGGTCCCGCTTTTCCTACTGGCTATTGGCCTTCGCTACTCCGACTTTTGATACATCACATCACTCCTCCAACTTCAGTAACGGAAACATTCCCATCAGTCAAATACTTCTCATGCTTCAAATCTTCGGAGAAAACTCTCAGATTTTAAAGGGTTCATGTGATTAAGGTTAGGGCTACTGAGATCATGTCGCTTTCTTAAATCCAACTGTACCATATTATTATAGTCATAGGTATGCTATAAATAATATACCAAGGAGGAAAATTCATCATCTTCAGTAATGAGGATCAGGGTAGGAAAGCTCAGGGGACACCTAAGAATTCTGCCTACAGCACTATGGTAGGTAATAAGCAGTGTGGTCCTGTACCAGAATACATTATTTCATCAGAAGAGAAATAGGCCCATTTTTAGTATGTGGAAAGTAGCGTAAGCTAAGATAGGTCTTCAAATCTATAGAGAAAATATGGATTGATTAATAGTTCGGGAACATATGAACATCAATTTGGGGGAAAAGTATATTCCTGCATCTAACCATATACCAATTCCAGATGGATTAAAATTTTAAATGCATAAAAGTAAAATGATAAAAGCACTATAAAAAAATGAGTAACTTATAATCTTGGGATAGAAGAAAAACATTGAGATAAAACTCAACCAAAAGAGATCATTGATTACATAAATACCTAAGTAGCAAATGAAGCTAAAATATAAATGACAAATTATAAAATTATGTGAACATGAATAGAAACAAACATTAGCATCCTTAATATGTACGAGTTCTTTTTAAAAAAAGCAATAATTGGAAAAACATCCCATAAAAATGATCAAAGAACATGAACAGAAAGCATCTCAAGAAAACAAATGCAGACAATAAACAAAAAAGTAGTTCAGGCTCACTACCCACCCCACCCCAAACCCCTCAAAAAAGTAAATTACACAATATAACATTTTCACCTATCAGACTGTCAAAAATTTAAATGTCTGGTAACCCCTATGTTGGCAAGCTTGCCAACCACACATTGCTGATAGGATTGTAAATTGGTGCAACTTTCCTGGAAGACAATCTCACAATCTATAACAAAAAGCAAAATTATTTATTCTCTTCATACAGCAGTTCCACTTCTAGGACTTTTTATCAAATAGAAATGTCTATACATGTATGCTCAATGTTTAAGGGGGAAAATAGAAGCTAAATAGCTACCATTAGGAAATGAAACAAATTGTCTATACATTAAAATTCAGCAGACATTAAATATAACACCTCTATACATACGAAAAGTAGTCTGTCAAGTGAAAGGTCCAAAGAATATGAATAGTTTATTTTAAAATATTTTAAAATCCATTTAAAATCTCAAACTATACATGAAATTGACAATAGTCTCATTACTCCTGGGGTGTGGAATTGCCATATGGATGTCTCAGCAGGGAGGGCTGGGAGCAATGACTTGAAGGGTAGGGGGATACTTTTTGAACTTTTAAAAAAAAATGAATAAATAACTTCACAATGCAAAATATCTTCTTTTTAGAAGAAAAATGTCCAAAGATGATTTTTGTGATAATGTAAAGCAAGTAAGAGATTCAATTTTGACCATTTGGAAATTTTCTAAGTTCTCATTGCCACACTGATGGGGTAAAAATACTTGAAAACCACATCACAGCACATTTACTGAAATGTGTGTGAAAAGGTTAAGAATATCACACCTGAGGTGAAATGATACCATTTGAAACTGTGCTGCTCTTCCTTTTATTAATTTAAAAGTATCGTGATGCTTTCACTGCACAAAGGGCCCCTTGCTAAATAGATATAAAGCATAATCCCAGCCCTCAGGAAACTTAGGACATATTAGTCAAGACCTATGTTTTATAAAGAGGCGAACAGTTTGAAACAATAATGCTGTGCTGGGAGTAAAAATTAAAAATCTAATAAAAACAATTATTATGATTACAAAGCAAGCACGTTTAGCCCACTTTAGTCTGAAAAACTTTATGTATAAGATAGTGTTTGAAATGGTTTTCTCCATTAGGTTATTTCTTCTCAAGCTTTGCCCCCAGAATGCCACATCTTCCCTTCTCTAAGAGTCAAAATACTGCTCATCCAGCAACCAGCTTGAACATTACTCTTTGTCTCAACCTGCAAAAAAGGGATTACTCGTGACTGTTTCTATACTCAGTTCACGCCTTTTGAACTTACACTTTGTTGTATGTCTCACAAACAAAATTATAAATGCTTTGAGAGTAGTAAACCAGTTAAGTCATTTACTTCAAATGACTGAGGTGCCTTGCAAAGTTGGGGGGTAAGCAGTTAGTCTCTGCTAGAGGATTTTAATGAGCAAATTCTGAGATAGAGAAGATAAAACTAAGTTAGCATATCATGTGACAAATGTTTTGAAGAATATATGGAGGATATTATCAGAGGTTTTGTATCAGATAAAAACAAAGGGTCACTGTAGTCTAGGGAAGGGAAATGACTAGATGTTTTTTCAAAGCTACTCATACCATGAAAAAGCATGAATAAATCTGGTTTCAAGTTCAGCATGCTTTTCTTTTTAGATAAAAATTATTTTTAAATAAAACATGATTGAAAGAAGCACCAACTGAAAAGATACAAGTATATGGAAATTTACTTATTTTACTAAGCCACAGTGTATTTTTTTCACGAATAGCATAAATTTGACAGCTTCTCTGGTATTTATAAACGGTGAATTATTTCACTAAAAATTAATTTCCTATATTAAGTCAGACATAATTATAATTATGTATTCAAATTAAAAATTCATAAGGAAGCTTTTAAAAGAAAAATGTGAGCCTCATATACAATTTTTAATCTTTTAGTAAAAAAGAAAACTGGAAAAAGCTGAATTTTAACATTTTATTTAATCCACTATACAAAAATATAAATTCACCAATATACAAAATTGAGATATTTTACATTTCTTCTTTGTACACCTTCAAAATCCAGTGTGTATTTTATACTGACTCCACATCTCATTTTGGACTAGCCACATTTCAAAGGCTCACATTGAGACTAAATTACATGGAAAGACACTGGCCTGCACCTTTCCATTGTCTGGCAAGTCTACTTGAAGATAAACACTGCAAACTCTACATTCTATCATTATAGAGTCAGATCAAGATATGCTACTAGAATTCATACATTAATAAAAATTAAACAACAAGAGACCAATATGATTTATGATACTACATAAATGTTAACAAAAATGGCTGCCATGTGGAGACCAATTTACCAATTCATCCATTTATAGTCACTAACACAATTAACAGTAAGTGGACAATCGTTTTGTCGTACTTACCACAATTACTGGTTTTCTGTATGTTCTTACTTATAGAGTGTATGTGTCTATGTGTGCGTCGCATCTGTTTCTCCTCCTATGAAATTTCACGAGACAAGGAACTACGTCTACTTTCCTTGCTGTTGTTATATCCCTGAGTCTTAGGAGAATGTGTTACACACAGTAGATGGTCAAATACCTGGTAAATGAGTGAGTACTGCTGCTTATTATCAGCCTGAATCAGCTCATCATTTCATTACTGTTTTCCAATAGTTAAGATATATTCCACATTTTCTCAGTGAAAGCAGTCAAGAGTAGTTTTCTCTTCAGAACAATTTCTAGGAGCCTAACTGAATTATTAAAAATTTAGAAATTCCCCACTAATCAGAATCAAATTTATCCTGTCTCCATTAGATCCTCTTCCTCCAACACACAGTGAAAAAGCAAAACTGTTGAGGTACAAATGAACAAGTACAAGACAAAGGCCCTCTCCAATGACCTCTTAAACTTAGAGAAAAAAGAAAACACTACACATACACCTGCAAAGAAAGAATGGTGAGTATTGTTTCCTAACACACAGTCAGTGATGACATAGTTCTCAAGAGGTCTGGGAACTTTAAAAGCTCCTTTGCAAACCAGTCTAAGTTGAATAACAAAAATACTGTAGTAGCCATTATAAGGAAAAATCTGAAATTTGTAAATGCCTTGAATTAAAAAAGAAAAAGTGAAAAAAAACCGGCCTGTAATTTCATTAAAAAAGGTGAAACCCATTTTTTTTTAAAAAAGCAACAAACTGAAAGCCCAAGCTCAAATTCATTGTTTAGTAATATAACACTGCATTATAAAATCCTTTTGCTAGTCTTGAGATAGAAATAATTTTATTTAGAATGTAAAATCTGGAAGAATCCAAGATTTGGAAGTCAGAGCAGCTCTTATCTTTTCATTCTGCATACAATAAAATGGCACTTTAATGATATTGGCATTTCCCAATTAATGATCAGTTCTGTAATTTTAGTATCAAAAACTCAACTCCTAAACAAGTGTTTGTTTTGAAAACTACCGGAATATACAAGCATTTTGTATCATTCGAACATTTATTCATTTACTGTGTATAAACCAATCTTTTAAAAACTAAATCATATTTACACTACACTAAAGAAAATTACTTTTTCCTTTTCTTTTTAGGTGACTGTTCCAAAAGTGGGGTAAATTCGGCCTCCTCACTGTGCTTTCTTTTCTTTTTCTTCTTTTTATGGTCACTTTGGTAACCACTGGAGTCACTGCCTTGGAAAACAGAGTCCTGGCCCTGATCTTCCTCCTGCTGCTGCTGCTCCTTCTTCTTCTTCTTCTTCTTCTTCTTCTTTGGCTCTTCCTCACAGAGGCCATTCACATCATTATTAACCTGCAGGTCTATCTCTTCCTTCATGGTGACATCTACAAAATCTGCTAGCTCTGTGGTACCACTTTCCACTTCATATGGCTCTGGGTCTTTCTTCTTTTTCTTTTTCTTCTTTGGAGGTTTTTCAACATCATATTCAGTGCCAATTTCTGTTATCTCTTCAGAAACTGCAGAGGACTTGGTTTGTAAACTATAAATTAACGTTTAAAAAATGTACAGAGAGATAAGCAAAAATGAAAGAACTAAATGAGACAAGAATATCTCAACATGCAAAGATGTTTCTAAATAATGACAGCAGTACAAGATATGTAACTATGGCATAAATTTCAAATATTCTTTTCTATTATCCCTCAGCCCACTGAAATGTCTTAGAAATATTAAAATTAATGCTTCCAAAGTTTTCCTCCCAAACTATTTTCACACAGAAAAATGACATAAAAAGGTTATCGAGATATGGCTTCTAAATTTTGGTTTCGTTCAGAAATTTTGGACACTGAACATTAATAGAGATAAAATATACTTCTGGTAGTGATCAAATGAAATTTCCTGTCTACTACCTCAATCCTTGTTTCAAAGAATAGTTCGCTGTTATTCTTAACCTATGCTGAATCAGTATTACTTAAAAGCTGTGATTTTTTTATATCATTGAAATAAAAAAAGGATCAATGAAATAGCCCTCTTTCTAGAACTGTAAAATAACACTAGCCACATATTAACTATCTATATTTAAGTAACCTCAATGAGATAACTTTAAAAATTCAGTTTCTCGGTCACACTAGTTACATTTAAGTGCTCAAGAGCAAAGCTACTGAATTACACAAAATACAATTTCCATCATCACAGAAAGTTCTATTAGAACTCTAGAACTTTAACCTCTACTCTTGTTACTTCTCAAGGCAGACTCTAGAAAATTAATACCAGCAGTATTCCAAGTTTTATTTTAATTACCCCCATTATAGTTGGTTCCTATGGAGCCAAGCTCAAGAGCAGAGTAATTCTTATAAGAATTTCGATATGGAAAAACACAGAAATTAAATTATCTACCTGACATAATAACAATAATCAAAAAAATATTTTTTGTTTCAACTGTGTAAAAATAAAAGCAAGCTAAAGGTTATGCAATATAATTAAATTTTTAGTAGTTTCAAGCTTAGGGATCAAACATTTAAAACGTTAACAACAAACCAGAAAATACTCAGCAAAATTGAGTTATTAAAACACAAATCAGTTAGCCAGATGTAGATCTTTAGAATACTTAATGCACTGTCATAGCACTTAAGATTCCTATTAACATTGACTTTATGGTTTGAAAGCATGAACATTAAATAAACAAAATTAAATTTTTAAAAGAGGGGATTATGTTCTCTAAATTCAGAATTAAATAGAAATGTTAAGTAACAAAATAATAAAAATGTGATTAGGAACTGACCTAGTGATATTTAGTTTTCCCCGAATGCAGAATACTCCAGCAGCATCTGAGTCTAAACGAAATACTTCAAACTCTAGTTCATCGCCCACATTTATCTCCAGGGTATGCCACTGCTCAGCTGGCATTTGCTCAGGTTTAGGGATGGAGGCATTGAAACACCCGTGTACCAAACAGCCAATGTGGCTAGAAGACACTTTATTAACTGTACCCTGAGAGGAAGAAAAGAGTATAATATCAGGAAGAGATCCAAAGAGTTAAATGGTCAATCAAACTTTATAAGCTTCAAACAGACCTTCAAAGAGAAAACATCAAAACAATGGTATAATTTGATAGGAAAAAAGTTTATCTCAATTGAAACTTATCACATGTTATACTAAAAACACTATTTTTAGAACACTTAGAGCTTTTAGAAAGTTCAAACTTTATTAAATAAGCAATTGCATTTCAATCACCTAACTAGATAACAATTACCTTCCCCTCCACCTCTCAAAAAACTCACCTTAACTTCCACTGCAAAATTCCAAGGGTAGTAGATTAGTCTAAAACTATATTGAAACCAAGCAGAAATTAAATTACTCTTTGATATGACCTACATGTGAAAAGACCTCAAGGCAGGAAGCATATGCTTTTAATAACTAGGATCCACATTGTAGTTTTATAAACAGTCTGAATTTCAAAGCTTTCAGAGCATTCTTTCACGATTAAATATAGCATGATGTAAGCAGTCCTATTAGAAGACAGCTTACTCTTCATATGTAAATCTTGAGCAGGGCTATTGTGACTAAATCACAAAAACATTAGAAGCTTTAAAACTAAAAGTATGTGCTATATAATTTTAAGCGTAAAATAAAAATTTACAAAAAAAACTTAGTTTTCTATTCTTCCCTTAGGAATCCACATAGATAAGGTATATAAATAAAAACCTGAAATATTTTTTTTTAAATCACATATTTTGAATTATAGAACTATAAATATTATAACATGTTTACAATGCTGTTTAATGTCAACAACTCCTTATGCATATGACAAATAAAACTTCCTTGTCTGTCATTATCAGGAGACTGGGGTCTATGATGTACCTTCTGATGGTATAGGCAAACTTTCATACATCTATACAATGGAATATTATTCAGAAATAAAAAGAAATGAGCTATCAAGCAGTGAAAAGACAGGGAGGAATCTTTGCACACTAGTAAGTGAAAGAGGGACAATCTGAAGAAAAGGCTATATACCAGAAGAGTCCAACTATATGACATTCTGACAAAGGCAAAAACTATGGAGACAGTGAAAAGATCCTTAGTGCCAGGGTTTCAAGGGGATGGAGGGAGGGATGAACAGGTAAAACATGGAGGATTTCTAGGGCAATGAGCAAGTATTCTACAAGATACTGTAATGGTGAATACATGTCATTTATACATTTGTCAAAACCCACAGAATGTACAACAAGAGTCAACAGTAAACTATAGAATTTACTTAATAATAATGTATAGATACTGACTCGCCAAGTTTGTGGTGTGTTGGGAAGGCAGTGAAGAAAGGCATATGAAAATACTCTACTTTCCATTCAATTTTTCTATAAATCTATAACTGTTGTAAAAAATAAAGCCTATCAATTTTTAAAAATGTTCAATGGGGAAAGAAGTCTTTTCAAATATATGGGTTTGAACACCTGAATAGCTAATGACAACAGCAGCTAATGAACATTAGCTAATGGATCCCAAGGGTCTATCTCACATTATACAAAAAAAATTTCAGCTTGATCACAGACCTAAATAGAAAAGCTAAAACTACAAAAACTTGAAAAGCTTATAGCAGAATATCTTCACAACCTAGAGGTAGATGAGTTTCTTAGATAGGATCCAGGAAACAATAACCATAAAAGTACAATATGATAAATAAGACCTCATCAAAATTAAAAGCTTCAGTTCATCAAATACCATTAAAAATTAAAAGAAAAGTCCCAGACCAGGATAAAGTATTTATAATATATTTTTCTAAAAAGGATTTGTATTAAGCTACAAAAGAACTCTTACACTTCAATAATGATAATACAAAAAACCAATTAAAAATGGACAATATACTTGAACAGGCCCTTCTTATTAAAACACATGAAAAGGAGCTCATGAACAAGTAACAAAAAAACCCCAAAACCATAAGTAGCTATTATATGACCACCAATAAAATTAAGACTGATGCCACCAAATGATTACAAAAATGCAGAGCAACTGCAAGTGCTAAATGGGAAGTTAGCTTGTTTTTCATACAGTTAAACACACATCTACCTTGGTACCCAGCAATACTGCTTCTAGTTGTTTTACCTAGGAGAAATAAAAATGTATGACAACAGCTTTATTCATAGCTCCAGACTTAAACCAAAATTCATCACTGAACTCAGATAAACTGTGATATAGTCAAATAATTGGATACCATGAACAATAAAAAGGAACTAACCAATACATGGAACAGCATGGATGAAACTCAAAAACAAGCTGAACAAAAGAGGACAGATTTTAGAGTGTATAATGAAAAATTCCATTAATATGAAATTACAGAACAAGCAAAGCTAATTTATGATAAAATCAGAACAGTGGTTGTACCTAGCAGAGTGAGGCTTGACCAGGAAAAGGCATGAAGGTAATCTCTAAGGAGACAGAATGATATATGACCTTGTCGAAATTCACTGAAGTGCACACTATGATCTAAGCATTTTATTGTGTGTAAATTATCACATTATTAAAAATAAAAATGTGGGAATATGGACTGGTCAAATGTATTTAAGAAGTGGAATTTTAAAGTACAAATCTACTGCCAACTTTAACACTATGAAGGCTGGTTGCAGGATCCTAGTTTGACAGGCCAAAGATACTATATCTACTGGTTTAATTGATAATTGAAAAAATCTTTTTAAATTAGAAATGCCTTATAGATTTTGTCATAGTAAAATCTGACCTATATTTCTATTGACAGTATCGAGTTAGTCAACAATTATCTATTTGATTAAGTAATTCCCATAAAAACTTTCAGTCACAGAAAAAATATCTATATACATACAAATATGTATAGAGACACACACATACAAATGAACACACACTTACACAAAACTCCTGGTGAGAGAGAGGGGCAAATGACAAAGATACAGATTTCACAGCAATTTCTGTATTTCTGGCTTCTCTTGAAAAGCCCAAAGACCTTCCCCAAAGGGCCTTTATTCTCACAGCATAGTCTGAGTACCCTGACCCCCACCCCCCATCTTTGATCCATTTTCATTACCTTGCTGGTCCCACAACCATTTGAATTTGCATCTCCTTTTTTATTTGCTGCTATAAAAGTTTGACTCTTTTATAAAGAAATTTCATTTTTGTATAATTGAGAAAGTATAAAATAATAAAAACTGATATTTTACACCTTAAGCTTATTCTGGTGCTAAACAAAGAAAAAAATTAATTGGATGTACACATACACTGTACATGCATGTGAGTTTTAGGAGGATAGAGTTTTAAAATTTACCTAGGTTGAACTGATGGAAATTAATTTTTCTTTTAAAATAATTTTTATTTACCCACAATAACAACCCATTTGAGTCCCAAGTTGTAAAATCTCTTAAAATTTTCCAAATTACATAAAAGAAAGAAAGCTAGGGAAAAAAGAGATATACATACCATAAGCTTTTTCCCTGGTTCAGGGCAGAAAATAACAAAGTCTGCTTCAATGTTAAGATGAACGTATCCTTGGTCATCATAAATATCTCCCAGTTCACCCACTACTTTGATGTTATCATATGCAACGGGGACACCTAATAGGCTGTTTAAAAAAAAAATAGTATCTTTTATTCTCCTTTAAACTTGGTATTTTCATAGTGATTAGATATGCTAAGTCTAAAAAGTATACATCTCTTAAATATAACTACCCATGCCAGAAGCACTACAGCATGGTTAGTCTGTAGTAAGTTCAGTAGTCCAATTTCACTAAAGGGTTCTGATATACTGGCTAAGTTAAAAACCATTAAGAGAGGTACCCAGAATGTCCAATTACACATGAGCAAGAAGTTAACCCTTCTTCCCTATTTGCAACTCATTTGGATTCTCGTCGTGCTAAAATGGGAGAAAAAAGAGGACTTGGCAAGAAATAACGTTCTGTACTGAAGGCATATAGCCAGAGAAGTATTAGGGTTAAAGATGGAAGCCCTTGAATATTAAAGCCATGACTTAATAGAGAAAAATCGCAACTGCCACTGTTGCTAGTAAACGAAAATGTTAATACAATTATGTCATTTATGGAGAACTGTGTCTGACACTTTGGTCTATACATTTGACAGGATTAGGGGACAACTACTATTGCAAACTGTTATTTCTAAGTTCTTAAAATTATAATTACTAGGAAGGCAAACCTAGTGGCTTCAATACCACACCTTGTTCACTACGTGTTCCAGAAAACTTCTCTGCTCCCTCAGGCAAGGCTGAAGGCAGTCATCCCTCCTCTCTTCCTACAGGACTCCATGCAGGGCACGATCATAGACTTAATCTCATTTTATTGAATCTATCTGTATATATGTTTGGATTCCACATAAGATGCTAAGGCCCTTGAGAGCAGAGAACATTTTTGTTGAATTCCATTAAATTTCTAGAAAAATTTACACAGAACAAGAGAAAGAATTTATCCCTAATGGTGGTTAAGTAACACAGCCACTAGAAAGGAACTTTAGTAACTGCTAACTTAGAAAATCCATAAACTCAGAGACTTGCTCTAGAAAGCACTCTCAAGTTGTTAATTTCTGCATGTGGCTGTCCTAAGCAGGAACTATACCATCACTAAGGCGAATAAAGGGGCACAGAAAACACGAAGTAAGAGAGCAAGAAGGAGGGAGGTAGGGTAACGTAATGCCATGCTAGACTGAAAAACCAAAGTTAGACTTTGTTTCCCCTAACCAACTATTTTCAAGAGTCTCAAGTGTGTGTGTGGGGGGGGGGGGCGGGTAGTGGGAGGTAGATACTGCTGCCACCTAGGTGGCATCTGTAGGTACTCATCACGGCTGTCACAATCACTGGCAAAGCCCAGAGATGGGAGGCATTCTGCCATGTGCTGGATAGTCCTGTACAATGAAGAAATGTCCCTACCTCTACACCACTTCTAAATGAGGGGACAAACTGATTTATAGATAGCTGAGCATAGAATCTAACTTAAAAAAAAAACATATTAACATACAGTCATTTTTAATATGCATGAGGAATATAGCTACTATGTAAACTCAAGGACAGTTTGTTTTGTGTGGAACTTTAACGAGAATTACCCACTGGAGACACTGTGTTATCTGAGGTGTCAACTCAAAAGCCCTCAATCAATCCATATTTGTAACTGACACATTCACAATGATTCCGGGAATAGGTGCTGGAGGCATCTAACTACTTCAGTCTTCCCAGGAAGTCATACTTGAGTATTTTACTATAGTGTATTAGAGCATTTTACAGTTTTGTTTGTTTGTTTTTGCAATTGTGTAGGTAGGTTCTATTATCTTTTAAGTTTCTTTTCAGCATGGTCAAGAGTAGTTTTGTGACAATAAAGTACTGCAAACTATTATAAGGGGAAGTATTGGGGTCTGCAGAGTTTAGAACTGCTGAGTAGGGAAGGTGAACACAGAGCCTAAGCCCAAAAGGTTATGTGTTAATCCATCAGACCTTTGGGAAAGCAACTCACAGCATGAAACTTACTAAAAGCCACCAGACATACTAAGACAAACACCTAAACACCATATATCTTTTCCTCATTTATTTATTTATTTATTTATTTATTTATTTATTTATTTATTTATTTATTTATTTATTTTTAAGCCACCCTAAGTAGGTTTCAAGTCAGGGTGGTAGCCACACTTAAAATATTTAGGAAACAATTAAATCAAGTATAAGGGATGATTAGATTGCACATTTAAAACTTCTATAGAAGCAGTGGGAGAAAAAATATGTGCCACCTTCAAACAATTCAAGAACTGTCATATACAAAAAAAAAAAGTTATTTTTCTTTATGGCTCTCAAAGATATAACTTAGAAGTTATATAATGTGATTTTAGAAAACTACTAACTTTCTCTAAGACTTTTCAAAATTAAAATGGGATATCTTTAAAAAATTCTGTCACTAGGGGGAAAAATGGTAGTTAAGTCTGTCAAAAGGGGGATGCTGTTGAGGTAACTAATATGAGAGCCATTCTCAATTCCTCATCTCTAAAACGGAGAAGCAAGTCCTCCTGACTCTATAGGATGGCTCAAGTCTGGGATGATAAACAACACATGATAAATGGCTGATAGATGTACAATTCCTGCTACATTCGATGTTTTGTTCCCCAGTAGTAATGCATAATTTAATATGTGGTGCCTGATTTGCACTGAACAAATGGGCATCTTTAGCATACCCCTGTTCAGAGTGCAACCTGCGCTACGTGGCCACACGTCTAATTCAGTTACAGAAATCATCATTTAATCCATTCCCAGCCTCTCTGGTATAATGGCTCCTACTGAAGATGCTTTGGGTGACTTTCTCCTAGCCTGTCAAGTAAAGGCATTAACTGGTTACAAAAAGTTATAAAATACATCAAACAGTTGCCTTTATTCCCACCTCGTATATCCTTGAATCTCCCAAAGCCATTCTCTTAGACAATAACAGTCTCTTTCTTAACTGGTCTCCCGTCTAAAGTCTCGCCCTCCTTAAATAACCACCTAATTCTACCAAATCAAAATCAGATTTGCAGTTTAAGAAACTCAACTGCAAAGTTAGATTATGTTACAGAGATCAGGAATACATACTATTCTCTCAAGAGTGGAAGGTATTGTACTAACTCTACTTAGGAGGGAAAAAAAACTGGTAAAGGCCCAAAGAGAGAGCAAAATGGCTATCCTCAGTTGTTCCCCACCCTCCACCCCCACTCCATGTCTTTGACCCACTGCACTCCTCTTCAACTGCATCTATCCTCCTTCCTCTGACATAAATCTTATCCAGTTATTTAGTCCTTGTAATTCTCTGGTCAAAGCAGCCTATTTCACATCTACTATCCATCAACTGTTTCTGCCACTCTTTTTGCCTGAAATGCCACTATCTCAAAGTCACCTCCTACTAAGTTGTCCTCAAAGGTCCTAAGATCAAATTCACCAATTCTTCTCTCATTATAATTTAGATTTATGACAAATTTTAACACTTTATTGGATTCGGCTTATATTTATATGTTTACTAGGGCTTAAAATTCCTAAAGAACAGATTGTATGTTTTTCTTTTTTATATCCCAATCCCTAGTATACAAAACAGACACACGAGTGTGCTGGTGCTTGCAGGAAGCTGCGCATTCTGCTGGATTCTTAACTTGTGTAGGATTCAGGATCCCTTGAGAAAGTGGTGAAAGCTATGGATACTCTGCTCAAGAAAACTGGCATTTGAAAGTTTTTACAGGGCTCGTGAAATTCCTAAAGGGTAACAACAAATCCTTAGAAAATCTACTCATCTCACTTTAGAACCCCCTTGCAGTTGAGCAAAGTAGTCTAGCGCAGTATTAAGGTCATCGATCTGGCCCCTCCCCTTGACCCTTTGTAATTCTGAGCTTTCAAGGTTCTCTTATCTTATTTAAATGCACCAGGTTTTTTCACTCTCAAAAGCAATCGACAGACCAAGTAGACTAAATAAAGTGTCTGTTCTTAAAAGCAAAACAAAACGAATACTCCTCTCAGCCCTGATCAAGTCTAAGAGACGAGAACCCAGGGAAAGAAAAGCACCAGGGCCAAAACAGTAACAAAACCATCCTTCGCGATTTACAAATATAAACTTGCACGAATGCGCTGTGCGCAATCAGAATGAGAATCTGCCTAAGGACCGCATTCCAGACTTTAGGTGTCGACTAAGAAAACATAAAGAACTGGGCCTAACTGGTCTCCAGACCCCCGCTCTAGTCTTTCCCCTATACCAGGGGTCTGGAGCGAGCTCCCCCACCCCTTCCTCTGACACAAGTCACGTCACCTTTACGTTTTCTGTCCGACCTAAGAAGGAAACCCTGGACGAATCTTGACCAGGGAAGCACTGGCCTTTCGGAGCGGACAGCGACTCCCGGACGCCTCGGGGCTCAGCTCCCGGTGGCCGGTGCGACATTTCCCATGCGCCCCTTTCCTCCTGCGCCATCGGCACCTCCACCCGCTGCCCTCTCGGCGAAGCAAAAAGGCTAGGCAAGAGCGGTACCTTTCGGAATAGCGCAGGAGCTCCGCATCGAGCTGTTCTCGGATGCCGGTGCGTTTCCTGTGCAGGTAGCGCGGGGACAGCGCGATGTGCCTCCGGTGCGGCCCCACCACCAGGCAGGAGTAGGGGCTCTGCACCAGCGCGCAAGCGGCAGCGTAGGTCGGCAGCTTCAGGCAAGGGAGGGCGCCCGACGGGCCCCCCACCAGCCCCTCCGAGGCCGGCTTAGGCCGCGGAGCCTCCGAACGACCCGCCGCCATGCGACTGGTCCGGTTCCCCGCGGCGCGCGCCAGTGACGCAATCCCGGCCGCCCGCTCACGTCGCGCCCTTTCTACGTCACCCCGCAACTGCGCGTCCCCCTAGGCCGTTTCTTCCTCGCGCTGCAGTGCGCAGTTCTGACCGGCAGAGGGCAACCGCCTGGGTCCGAGCGAGGAAGCTGGGTCCGAGCGAGAACCGCGGGAGCGGGGTGGGGTGGGGTGGGGGGGTGGCTGTGGTTCCCCACGAAGGATGCTCGAAGGTCAAGCAACCGCTCCGTCTCGAGATGATTCCCGGCCCACCCGCGTATTCGCCAGCGTCGCCATTGGATTTAGCATGTAGTCTTCGTAGGGATTCGCACTGACCATTTCCAGGAGTTGGTTTGCTAGGTTTTACAAGCTTGGACTTCGCGAGCATCCATGTCAAAAAAAAAAAAATATATCGTGTAAGGGACAAAGAATCTAAAGGGAACCCAGTTCTTAAAGGCAGCGCGGATGTCTCCAATACGTCCTCCCTCCAGCCCGCCGTCTGTCCTCTGGGAAACAGAACCACCGCCGCCCTCCGAAGGGCTCAGTCCCCTGTCATACTCGGGCCTCCTTTGTACCCGCCGCCGCCAGACAGCACATCGGCCCCAAGACCTGGGGGGCCAGAGCCGAAAGATCACTCTCTTCGGACAGTTCTCTCGGTCCTTGCCTCTCAGAACTACAGACCTGCATGTGGAAGCTGGAGATTTTCTCTGAAACACAAACCTAACCATGATTTGCCCTTTCAAGTCCCCACATAAGTGCCACCTTTTCTGAAGCATAATACAACCGTCTTCATGTGGCTCTTAAGTTACAGAGGGCCGTTTTATGGTCTGCCCCCAAGTGGTTTCATTCATCACACTTCACGTTATCTGCCAGCGACCACCCATGCATGCTCCTTGATCCACTTTCAGCCCCTCGCTCGGTCTCCCTCTTTCTCTTCAATCTTACGCTGTTCCTTATACCCAGGAATGTGACAGCTTCTCCCACATGGGAAAATCCTACTTATGTATCAAATTTTAGCTTAGATTTTACATTCTGTGCCTCTGAAGTTTGCTACCACCCTACCCCTCTTCCTCAATTTAAGGAGTTTGTTCCCCCAGCTTTGTAAATTACCACCATCAACGACTAGTTTTAATGTTAATTTATGTTAATTGCCTTTTGTCTAACAGATCCATTACTAGACTCCAAGCTCCTACTTTGTTGCCTTGTTCACCCCTGTAACACACTCTATGACAAAAAAAAAAAAGAAAGCATTTTAAATGAAAGAAATAGAAAAAGAGGGAGGAAAAAAATAGAGCTCACAGTTTAAGGAGGAAATAGGATCTAAACTAAACATAAATGTTTAACAAGGATTACACAGCATAAGAGCCAAAGAGAATTGCATAGCAATTAGTGGTTTGAGTACTAACACTCCCCCCTCCCCTAGGTACTGTAAAAAAGCCTCTAACCTCTCTCTAAAACTGTTTTCCCACTTGCAAAATAGGAATAATACTTGCCCTGCCTACTATAGAGATGATAGGAGGCTCAAATCAGATAAGTAAAAAGCATTTTCTTTAGTATTCTTTGACTTCAAATTCAGCATGGGATGATAATGGGATGAAACTGCTCCCAAAACCCAATGGTAAACATATTAAGTTCATAATGGGAAATGTAATAGCCTTTTTGATTTCCTTGCCAAGTCCTGCAACGGCCCTGTGCAGGACCCCTTGTTCAGTGATGTCAGCCTTGGCTAAACATTAAAATCACCTGAGGAGCTTTAAAATCTCTCAATGCCTAGAAGGCACCCCAAAGCAATTAAATAAAAGCCCTCTGGCAGTCAGAATGCATCTAGGCTGCCTGTGGATGATTTGAATAAAAAGTTTTTTCAAAAGCGATTCAGTAAACAAACAAGAAAAATAAGCTAGACATCAGAACAATTCAGTCAAAACAAAACTTACCTGAAATTAATTATCCCAGTAATGATTTTCTACAAATTTTAAATATGGAGTAGTTTTGTAACCCTGTTGTGGCCAACACAGAATAAACCAACCCAGGTTTGCTCTCTAATGTTGTTTATTAGCCGGCAGCTGTCCTTGCCAGGAGCAGCCAGGAACAGAGATTAAGTCTAGTTTATATACGATCGATTGTTCCTTATGCTGAGTAAGCAAGCAGGGTTACACAGGCTAAATTAGCAGTTCTGGAACAAAGTAAGTTAAAAAACAGAAGCTAGTCCTTCACAAAGTTAACAGGAGTTAATCATTAGAAAGATAAATCTCCTTGCAGATGGTCTTGTTATCTGTATCCTGGAATGTTGTGCTTTTAGTACATGAGCTCATTGTCACAAGTTTCAGGACAGACAGGTGCGGTTAAGGGTCTCAGGAACTAGGTATTCTTGTTCTAGTTAAAAATTACTAAGGTATAGCCTTCCTTTGTCTAGTTTCAGAGTTTGATTAACTTTTGCCCTTATCACATTCCAGCAGGCTGTCACAACCCTTTATGTTTTTCATATGTTTTTCATAAATTTAGAGATTTGCCTATTTGATTTTGAAAACTGTTTTCAACATTTTAGTTTTTAAAATTCCGGCCTGCTTATTAGTCACTATCCACACTTGGCCTGATTTGGAAGAGTGAAAAGTTGATTGAGCCTACATGTAAATATTCACCATTTTGGAGCTACTTTACCAAATAAATCTTTTCCAGCTACCACGCAGGAAAGAGGAAAATGAAAGTACAATGAGAGCCCTCCTACCTCCCATCTCACACACAAAATTTATTTCATCAGGGACCTATGGTTGGACCACACTTTCTTTAAAGTGCCATACCAAGTCAGGCATTGGTGGTCCCTATCTCATGAAAAGGCTTGTCAAACCCAAAGCAAAGACATTCTAAGAAAATTCCCTTTCTACAAGGAGAGGAGGTTAGAAATATCTTTGACCCCATATCCCCTGAGCCCAGAGAGAAGTGTTCCTCCAACTCTCTATTTTTTTTCCATTGCCTCTTCTCCAACACATATACACACATGCGCGGATCATTATTTTAATGCGTTTTCATTCCTCACAAGCAAAGAATCTCTGGAACAATGTAAATGTGCAATAACTGGTGGTTTGTTATAATAAACTATATAGTGGTTTGTACCGTATGCTCCAATTATTATAGGATATATGCACACTTGCGTAATTAGAAAAGAATCTGTATATATAAATACCATGTAATTAAATTAGTTATCTCATGAGGGTGGGTTTATGGCTTTTTTTTACTTGTTTGAATTTTCATATATTATTGTAATTAGTGTGCATTGTTTTATAATTTAAAAAAATCAGAAACTTAATTAGTGAAAGGATCCCTACTGTTGAAGAATTTGAAGAGTTTGGTTGTTATAAGAAATCTCCTATTTTTAGATGGTTCAATATAGTGCAAGGTGAAGATCCTGGGTGGTAAACTTCACATCATTTGAGTCTGAATCCTGGCTCTGCCACTTACTAGATGTGAGATGTTAGGCAAATTAAACACACACACACACACACACACACACACACACACACACACACACACACACACACACACCTGAAATTATTAGAGTGGACTTTAATGAAGAAATGGAATTAGAAAGTTTGAACTATGTATAAAGGTTTAAATAAAAGTTCCATATAAAGGCATTCCAGGTAAAAATGCCATCCATCACATCAGTTGACATTTGCTGCATAACAAAGCATCCCCAAATTTAGTGGCTTTAATTAACCACCACATCAGCTCATAATTCTGTGGATACAAATTTGAGTTGGGCTCAGCTGGACTCACACATACATCAGTAGTCAGATGTGTCTCCATTTGTCTCGTCCTCCAGCAGGTTAGAGTGGGCTTGCTTTTCTGGCAGCTGTGCAGGTTTCTGAGGGAGAGAGGATAGTGCACAAGTGCACACACACTCATGACCACTTGCCTAGATTCTGGAATTTACAATCCAATACATGGCATGCTTCTGATCTCAAGTACTTTGTCCTTTGCCTAAGAGAGCATCAGGGGCTACTTCTGTCATATACCAGTTGTACATGGGAAGTTTCTAAAAATGCCCACGCTGGATAATGAATAATTAAATACCAGCACTAACAGGAAGGGTTTCATTACCCTTATGGGTCAATTGTATTAAATTGGAAAAATGAGTGATGATTTCACCAACCTCACATACCTATATATTTATCATCATTTATCAAGTATATTTACATATGAGGTAACTAGGTCCTAGGGAAGATTTAAAAATGTCAGCCCCATGATGCTGGCAGTACAATCTGTATTGTTAACAGCCACAAGCCTAGTACCTGGCATGTATTTCTTGAGTGAACTAATGGTTTGCCCAAGGACACATAGCTGTTAATCAATAACAAAATCTAACCTGGGGAGACCCATTCCACAGCTCATGCTCAGAATCGCTAAAAATCATCACGTTTCCTATATGCAAGACCAAAACTGATAAAGAAATTCTAAGAGTCAGGAAAATGGGTGGCTTATTTTATTTAGCCTTTGCCTAAAAAAAGTTGAAGTGGGAATCAGCCCAAACCAGTAAATACTAACATTTTAACAGACTTGAGAAGAATTCAAAACAGCAAAGTTTGGGGCTGAAGTATAAGCACAAGCAGTCTTGCAAGAAAGAATTCAGACAATATGGTATGGCTGATAGGAGCCAGGTGTTATCGTGGTGCCATCATCTTGGACAATTTGCTCAGTCTTTAAACTTCAATTTCCTAATCTGTACTGCAGAGGTACGATAATACGGAGAAGGTGTGAGGGTTGAAGATATAATGACAATTCAATAATTAAGCACAGTGACTGGTCTGTACTAAATGCTTAATAATATATTATTTTCAGAGTCCATGATTGACACTTTAGTTATAATATGTTTGATTGACCTATGTTTGATTGACACGACCTTTTTGAATGAATAGCGAAGTAGAGCCCTGGACTTAAGAGGAAAATTTGGATAAGAGCATGAATAAAAACTGGAGAATGTCTTGGCCTCACCTCTAGGAATGATTCTTTTGTTTTGGTGTTATTAGCATGATTCATTTCAGTTCTTTTTCTATTTACGGCCATTATAAGCAATCTATATATGTAAACATTGGATTCAGCTTAAAACAAATTAAAGATTTCATTATAGTATCCTCTTAAAATATTTTAATGATAAAATTCACTCTAGATGTGAACAAGGTATACTGAGATACAAATATGCAATCTCATTTGTCAGTAGGAATAAAAACAGATTCAATGCAAGCCAGTTTTTTGAAATAAATGTGTTTAGTTTGGAAAATTGTTGTCTTTCAGTAGTTTAGAAAATTGTAAAATGCAGTGCTTCCAGGGAAAATATGTGTTTAAAATTTGCCTAATGTGTTTTGGAAACAAAGAAACAAACAAAAAGAAACAAACAAAAATCTGAACACAGTGTCTATCCACCAGCTCTTGGTTGATACAGACCACCTGTAATTCACAAATATGTCAGCAGGTGGCAAACGTGAGCTTCGAGTGTATAAAGTTTCGCCTTAGCCCAAAGTACAGTAGGAATGGCAAAAATCGAGGCAACTGTTTATTGTCGGGGGTTTTTTTTAACCTAAATTTTTACAAAAGAGGACTTAACATCCTCTGAATTTTTTACTCTGAAAGCCCTTCTTTCTTTTTTATTAGCTGTAACTACAATGAAGATAAAAATAATAGAGCACATTATATTACCTTTTATTAAATATAATAATACATTTTATGTTTGTAAGCTATGCTGTTGCTGCAAATACATAAAAATGAAATTATTCAAATGAATCTGTCAATAAGTTGAGACCCAACTTCTTTCATAAGTTTATGTTTTCTTGGTGGTCCTCAAAGTCAGGTTACTGCACTAACAGCATCAGCATCATCACCTGGGAAGTGGTCAGAGATGCAAATCCTCAGGCCCCGCCTCAGGCTTACTGAATCAAAACTCTAGGGATGAAGCCAGCGACCCATTCATTTCACCAAGCCCTCCAGGTGCTTTTAATACCTGAGGTTTTAGAACCTGTGCCTCTAAAGAAATGTGACTTAGAGGAGACAGGCTCCGAGTCGATTATTTTTATTAAGGCATAACTGATGTAAATGCACTGATTAATGATGTAGTTGATTATTTCTTGCATATGGTTCTGTGTTCCAACACAGTGAATTTTGCAAAATAAGGAACATAAAATAGTACACGATTTACATAGACACAGAAAAGTCGAATGCCATTTCTTAATTTCCAGACATTTCTCATAACAAATGAAAGATTTTACTTTATAGTCCCCTTTGGATTATACTGAAAGGGATAAATTACTTGTAAATGTTGTACCGGAACTTAACTAATGAAAAAAATTAAAAGTAAGTGAAAATATGATTATTTCCAAGGAGTATAGAACAATCTGCAGGAACGAAAACAGTTTTCTACAAAACATGTGTTATTCTTATTTGTTTTATTAGCACATGTGTATGTTCCATTCTCTCTTAGGCATAGCCAAATCCTCCTCCTGCAAGTCTTCTGTTGCTGAAATAAGAGGCACAGCCATTTTCAATAAACAACAGATGGCTCAGGCTTCATTCTTATTTGTAAATAAGAGAAGATATACAACAATTGTTTATGTGATAATTTTATCCTAAACACTACTTTGCCTCAATTATCTTATTATTTGAATTCTTTTTTATTAATTCAGAATTTCTCAGAGAACACGTAAACTACAACTTAGTTTTCTTGGCAGTGTTTATTCTTTAGTCTAGAGGCAACCTTTCCTCTTGTCCATAACGTGTAAATATAGTGTTTTTACAGTTTTAATAAATGGGTTACTTTTAAAACACATTTGGTGCTTATGAGGGTAATAATAAGAACAAAAAACATAAATTAATCTTTGTATTCACTCTCTATGTAATTATTTCTGTATTTCTCAGTTTTGCTATAATCAGGCATAATAATTTTTATACTTAGATTTTATCTCTTGGCCTTTATTTAGCTGTCCTGAATATTACCTAAGAATACATGAGTCAGAATATGTGTGTGTATACATATATGTGTGTGTGTGTGTATTTTTTTAACCTGAACTTTAAAATATGGACTTAGATAAAAATCATACCAATTTTTAGCTCTACCTGAGATTGCAAGTACCTCTCTGGACTTCTATCAGTCAGGATGGCAACTACATAGCCCTGCTGGATAAAAGATTTTAGTTAAAAGGATTAAATAATAAAACTAATTTGGTGTGAGTTTTTGTATGTGCAGGTGCACATGTAGCTGTGAGCATTAATGATAGTTGGGAAGGGGTAAAGAGGGTGTCAATGGCAATGGGCTATTTTCTGAGGTCACAATGCCATCTTTGTATAATTTACTGTCCTTTGAAGAAAACTAGGGTCAGTGTTTCTTCTGAGGCCCTATTTCCTTCCCAATTATACCTTACTGCAATGGAATTTCAACACCTCCTTTTCAAAGTTTTCAACCCCAAGGAATCCGGCCAATAAAATTAACCATGGTGCTTTCAAGGGTGCCTATGAAAATTCTCATTTACTTCCATCTGTCTTTGGCTTACTGCAGAACAAATATAGGAAACCATTTCCTTTTTTATTTTTTGAATATTATTTTAAAGCTGTAGTTTAATAAACCACCTGCTGGCTGCAAAGTCTGTGTGGGTGTGAACTCGCAGATCCCTAACATTAAGTATATTCCAAAAAATGCGGTATGAAAAGTTTGGGAGTGGAAGGTAGATAAAAATGAATTTTAGACATGGTGCGTTTTGCTATATAATTTACTCTCATGTCGTTAAACAAAATGCATTTTAATAGATCCTAGTCTAGGCTCCTTTGTAAGAGGACACAGGTGTTCTTAATACTTCTGTGCTTTGGAAGTTATTACAATAATGAATTCACCTTTATCCAATGGCAAAGCGGGCTTTTCCCCACTGTGAAAGAATGCAACAGCAGGCGGAACGTTATCAGGGAAGACACTGCATGAAAGTCACATGTGTCAACAAAATAGAAACCTGGAACGCCAAGATTCATATGAAAGGGAGTATTTCCAGGGGAGGAGGACCAATGACAAATGAAAGCAACTCTATCCCTTTGTGTCTCACTTTCCCTAGACATTTCTTGTCATTCCTGCTGTCATGTACCATAACTGGCTTTAGAGTGACACTGACAGTGTTACATTTGCTGGAATAAAACCTCTTCCTTTGATGTTCTTTTGTGTAGGCGAGTAGGCTAAACTAGAGATTAAAAAAAAAAAAAAAACAAGAAATAAACATATCTAACATATAAAGGAAGAATTTTGCTCATGACAAAATTAGTTTTGTCTATAGCTACGGATCCAATCCCCTTATGAAGTCCAGGGGTAAAATGATGTTGGCCCAGATTCTGACAGCTCCCTGCTTATATCCGATGACTTCCTAGATTTACTAACCTCTTTATATTCAAGATAGAGAGAGCTCAAGTTTTTTCTTAACTGTCTGAGATCCTTGCTTTGAATTCCTATACCCAATTTGAGCACATGCCGGTTTGCTGGGTAACTAACTCTGTTAAAGCTGTTTCTGTCACTGCATGCTGTTGGCTTGGTGACAAGGCTGGATTTCACGGGCTGGCATAGGAGCTGGGAGTCCTATCAAACAATCCTGAATGTGAGAAGTGAGTGGGTCTAGTGGTCAAAGCTTGACAATAAGAGAGATAAAGTCTCAGGTTTAAGTGCAGAGGCCAGAAACCGAAATCAAGGCAAGACCACAGAACCAGAAAATTAGATCTGAAATCAGAAGAAGCAGAACAAGTAAGCGGGAGTGGTTCATATGGGAGGGGGTTGTGGTTTATTTTTTGGACCTAAGTGTATATAAGTTGCATTATTTGGTTGAATGGCTTTAAGATTCATGGCTACAGTCAGAAATGCCTTCAAGTTTTAGGTGAAATATTGATGTCTTCTCACTTTATCCTTATTTTATATTAAATAAATTTATATTTTATATTAAATAATGATATTAATATGATAAAGAAATATTCACATTTATAAACAATGTACATTATAATAACACTTAATAATAGTTATTTTTTAGCTGCTGCACTGCCATCTTTTTGCTGATAGAGAGAAATAGGCTAAAATTCTCACGACTTACTCTATCGTCACTTGAAAACTTGACATTCTCTCCAACAATTTATTTTATTATAGAGAACTTAGAGCTTTTATTTTATTTCTCAGATTTTGGTATGTAGTATTAGAACAATTAGAAGACAGAAAAGACAGAGAAACTCAGATCTCAAAAGACTTTGGGGATAATAATGAAAGCAGTGGATATCTAGACAACATAGGGCCATTAGAGTATGTTTATATGACAAGGTTGAGTGTTACCTCTTTGCTTGGCTGATTTATAATGAGGGACAGTATTGCTTGGTAAAGGTACCCACAAAGAAACATCTAGGTTTTTTATTTCTGGGCAGTGACCTTGGAGGGCCCACAGCACTTCTTCTAGCCCTCCTTCAGGAAACCATGGAATGACATTTGAGGGGCACCTTTGTCTGAGTAAGGTGGGGACCAATATCCTGAGAGGTTATGAGTCCAGATTCCTTATGATTAAATACAGATTTGTTGCAAATTAGACAAGATTTTAGCTTTTTCTGCAAAGCTTCAGCCAAGTTCCAGAATATCTCCGGCAATTTTCAGTAACACAGTACATTTTGACTTTTGGGGTAGGGTTTGCAGTGTATTCTGTGGCAAAGAATTAGAGTCTTGGGGTATTAAAAAAATCTTTGAAATTAATAGTTCATAGTTGATGTGAAGGAGAGTAAAGATGGATCTTAGTTCTTAAAGATTTTCAATGAAATGAAAACTATCTGCCTATAATCAGTTGATGTAGATAATATTCAACTGCTAAAATATTGAAAGTTCTTTTAGATCTAGAGTTTGACTTTCACAATATATTTCTTAGGAAGTACATTCTGAGTAAAAGACTTGTATGCAGTAAATAATTTTCCTGGCCAAAAGAGTAAAAAAAGAATCCTTTTATATAATTTTACTAGGCATCTACATTTCCAAGCAATTTCTGAATTGGTTTTCTCTGCTATGACTAACTGACAACCCGTGATTTATGGATTCGAAATAATTGAATTTCTTGGCTGTCATATACTTTGAGTAAGAAGCATTACATATGTTTTCAGAAAATGATTTAAAGAAGAAAAGAGTTAAGTGATGCCAAGTTCTGAAACTATTTGGAAACTGTGTTCTAACCAAGTGACACTTAAGAAACTAAATTTCTGAAATGTGTTTGCTAAATAACCTTTGAAGAATTTTTGAAGTAGTTTTGGACATGAAGTTTCTAAACACATTTGAGCTAAATCAGTGAAAAAAGGGAGAAGGCTGCATGTTGTCCTCACCTTTCCCAGCACAAGAAATATAAAATTTTTCAGTGATTCTTGGTAGATAATAGGCTAAGTAAATTTCTTCAGAAACAGGAGTTACAAAGCATTTCATTTTAACCGTCAAAGAAAAAATATTCAGTAATTTAGTGAAATCTTTCCATGAAAAGAATTTTTTTAAAAAAATCTCTAAAACAACATCTCGACTCTATTGTGGGTTTGACCTACCTGTATTTTTTCTAGCTTTTGCTAGTTTTGCTCAGCCCATGGATTTAACTGGCCCATCAACTTCAAATTCTGTGGAGCATTTCCCAACTTTTTTCACACATTCTATTGTAATGATGATTGATTGACTGTGAGGCACCTGCGTAAGTACTGAGGGCTAGGAAGCAGTCTCTCCCTCTACGCGCTTTGGAGTGGCAAACAGGACTTTGTGAGATGACTGAATATTCCATAACTATTGTGGCTCTTCAGCTGTTAGAATGTGGCTACTTCAGTTGAGAAGATGGATATTTGCTTTGGTTTTAATTAATTTATATTTAAATTTAAAAATTCACATGTGGATAGGTTAGTGGCTACTGTATCAGACCCTCAACGGTGACTTTGTGACCCTGAGCAGTTCAAGTTTAACTTGTAGGTAGCCTTAACATTGGCTCCTCTGGTTCACATTCAAGGGGTTTCCTTGGTGGTTCTAAATTAGGGGCAATAAGTACCAAAAGGATGGGTGAAAATCTGTTAGGATATTTTTGGTTGTTCCAACCGGGGTATTCACCTGGTGTTTAGTGATGGGGCCCAGAGATGCTTAATGCCCTGATGTGCCTGGCACAGTCTGCACAATGAATTATTGCCCACCCTAAATGCCAGTAGCAATCAACTTGACGAACCCAAATAGATCAGCGGAGTTCTCTAATTACAGATGCTCCTTGACTTATAATGGTGGGGTTACTTCATGATAAACCCATCATAAGTTGAAAATATTGAAAGTTGAAAATGCATTTAACATGCCTAACCTACCAAATATAACAGAACCTACCCTACCTTAAATGTGCTCAAAACACTTACATTATCAGGACATACCCCATCCTTAGGCAAGGAGCATCAGTAATTGCATTCCTCTTCTCATCAGAAGTACTCTTGCACATGTGGGCATTTTGTAGACATGATGGGATACGAAAACACGAAGTACGATATCCAAAATGCTACTAACACAGCACACTGCGGAGTATTTGCTGTTTACCCCCCTGATCACGCATCTGGCTGGGAGCTGAGGATCACTGCCACTGCCCAGCTTCACGAGAGTATCATACCACATATTGCTAGCCTGGGAAAAGATCAAAATTCAAAGTTGGAAGTACACTTTCTACTGAATGTGTGTAGCTTTTGCACCATTAAAGTTGAAAACCCAAAATCAAACCATCGAAAGTCAGGAACTGTCTGTACTGTGGTTTCTTTGTGAGAGCTCCTGTGATCTCAGTCCTATCTGCTCTATCTATATAGCTAGTTCTGTCTCCTGTGATCTGTATCTTATTCTCTTCTGCCTCCTCACTTTCCAATTATGCTCATTTTGTCCTATAGCTTCAACCACTCTCTATATATATTTGAGCACATTCCAATCTTTCCTATCTCAGATAATACCTTTTCTTAGTTCCACATCCTCTAGCCAGGACCATCTTCACCTCCTCATTCACAGCATCCTGACCCTTGCCAATCTCAGAACAGCACATTTATTCATCTAGCTAATGGGAGAAACTATTTTTTTTTGTATCATGATGAAAAGAAAGCCCACACCATATGTAATTTCAAAACACACAATTTTATTACACAGGCATATCAATAGAGTCACCATACCATGTTCCACTTCTAAAGAACTGTATATGTGTGTGTGTGTACATGTACACATGTTTTAAAATTTCCAAGAGGAGTCCACTTTTTCTTCTTTTATGCTTATAATAATTGCACCCTTTTGTAGCTAGGCTCCACAGCACACTACCACACTAGTTTCACATATTTTTCCTAATTTAGTATCACATTATTTTTTCCCAAGGGTAGGCTCATACTAAAACTGTAGTGTGGTCACTTAAAATATTCTAGTTCATAGTTCGATGTATTGTAAAAATAAAAATTTTAAGTACTGTAACCTCTTCCTAATTTCCCCTATCTTAAAAAGAATCACTACACATTCCACATAAATCACTCTAAATAACAACCCTGAAAATGTTAAAATAACTTATATTTAAAGATATAGCTGTACTTGGTTAAATACACTGTATACTATTTTGATAATTGCCATGATTTCATTTCTTCTTGTTTATGTCAAAGCAATGATATGCCTACTTTTGTTCTTTAAGTGTGATTTCATAAATTATTTCAAAAGGCATTAAAATATCTACTGTGTTGCACAGACATGTCTACAAAAAAACGCCACCTAAAATTAGAGTTGGAGGTCATTCTTTCAGTACAAAACTACATCCTTGGATAAAGTCAGGAGGACCATGTACACACAAAATATCTGCATTAAATAGTTTAGATTTTCAGTGACAAAGATCGTGCCTGTTTGTGGAATCAAATAAACAGTGATGATGTTGATACACTGTCTGAGGTTGAATTTATGAACAACTTCTGTAATCAACTGGATAATGAAGTTATACAAATAAGTTGGGAGACTTCAAAAACTATACCAAACAACCATTGTCCAGATATTTCTTCTAACTATATACAACCACATTTTTTGTGAGCTGATTTAAATATGGTAGATGATGATCATGTTACTCTAAAACTAAAAGATCTTCAGATTTATTATTTTCTGGAATTATTATTATTTTCTTAGCACAATTAAAACTCATGTTTTGCTTCTGAATTATAACATGACCTCATATTGTATATTAAAGGTGTTAATTTAGCTATGGTTTAGTAAGTAGCTCAAAAAATGAATTGAAAATCGATTAGCTTTGGGGAAAAAATAAAAGTATATAATACAGTGAGAGTTATATACTTAAAATACCATAGTTCTTTATCTGTTGCCAGAGATTATATGCTCATAAATATTTTCAAAGACCATGCTGTTTTCTTGCTTATAGTATTTTCTTTCTTTAGTATCATCGTGGGTTGCTATTTTAATATTCCGTTATGGAAGACAAGGATGGAACCTTTCTATTTAATGTAAGCCTATCTTTTTATTTCCTTCTACAGAAAATTCTCTCAGATTCTTTAGGTATATGCATTCTTAAAAATGATTTCGTCTGAATTATTTCATGTGAATTGTAAAACAAACAAAAAACTAAATTAAGTTATAGAAAACCTAATTGTAACTTCATCTTTTGGGCATATGTCATCTGTCCTTTTATATAACGTAATTGGGCTATAAAGTCTGTGAAATGTAAATATCATGAATAATCACAAGTCATTATGTCTATATAAATGTGGAAGCATGTGATTAAAGTTAGTTTTATAAGTCAATATTAATAATTTTTTTACATAAATATCATAATAATAGTAAAATAGCCAAATAAGTAATTTATCTGTATACTGCACTGTTCAGATCACTCAGCTCCATAAATATCAGCCACAATATTTATACACAGCAAACAGAAAAAAAATAAAAATGAACAAATTTAGTAGAAAAGAAATCTGTGATTCTGTGGCATAGAAAAGCCTTGAACTATTGCTTTCTCATCTCTGTGGGAACAGAATCTTGATAACACCCACACAGTATCACAATTTCTTTTCTACTATTTACATTCATGAATACTATAAATATATGCTGTATATATTTCCAGTATTTACAGTATATACACATACGCTCATACACACACGCATACTTATGTTATTCTTAGGCTCATTCATGAACATGCAGATCAATCTGCATAATATGATCAATACATGTTTATTTGCACTAAATAATATTCATTTATACCTTTTCATTCTTGTGCAAAAGTGCAAAAATATCACACAGATTAGTATTCTTTCTCTAAAAAAAATCTTTTTTATGCTTTAAGTTTTTTATCATTTACAAATAAATTATGAAATATAGTTCATTCACAAATTGAAAATAATTACAATGTTTTACAAGGCATTGCTGAGGTTTTGAATTATGGCATTCTTGAAGCCATCGTCTTTCAAAACAAAGACATCAATAAGTTATTATTTCTTGATGTTTGTACTTTTTAATTACTTACATGAAATGTTATTACAAATCTAACACTCATGCTAGTCAAATAGTGCTTGTATAGAATATAAATCTTTCTGTTTTAGCTGTTCCTCTGTTTTTATGAAAAGTCTTTTTTGGAGCACTCTGGAAAGTCTGTTGAAGTTACTGGACTAGAACTTTTCTGGATAATTTTTCATCCAATAAAAAAAGCTGAAGAAATAAGTGAGGCAAAATTGAGGAAGAATAATTTTAGTGGGTGTTCAGGAGATATGGCAGCAAATGGAAGAACTGTTTTAGTTTTATCTCAGTCTTTTTGTGTATCCTTGCCTCATGAAAATCCTAAAAAATGTTCAATTCTTTAAAAGATTGATTATACTCTTCCATTAAATATCAGTTGTGGTCCTCCATTGCTCATGCTGTCTGTCATTTCCTGTTAGGAAAATAATATAAATTAATTAAAATTTCTTTCAGAGGAAGACATCTATTTGGTTAATGGGTTTGCAAAACAGAAATGTCAAGCCATTGAAAAACTTGCTGAGTTTTGGGGAAGGACAAGGATTGATACTGATGCTGCATCTGAGAAAATGAAATTTCATGGCATCTTGGAGCACATGAAAATGCTGAAGTGATGGTCGGAGACCAAAGTCTTTTTTGCACAAAAACAGTTGAAGCTCTCCCCAGTCCTGAGTTTCTCCTTTCGTTCCTCAATTCTATTTTGAAAAGACCTCACCTAGAAAGAAGAAAACTATTATATGCTCAAATTTCTCCAATGCATAGGCTCCTCTGCTGAGCATGTCAACAAAGTGCCAAGTAAGGTTACCTTAATTTTATAGAAAAGTCTGTAGCCTTTTTGCTAAGAACTGAAAAAGGCCAAGAGGATCATTGCTTATTTGTGACTACGGCTCACTAAATAAATCACAGTGGAAAAGATTATTTTTCATAATACTGTCACTTATACAGTAAAAAAAAACAATAAAACTTCTTAATATGTTTTTTAAGAGATAAATTACTAAGATGTTAATAAAGAAAACTACATGAGAAGGTAAATTTAAAAAAACATTTAAATATAAAGAAAAACTAACATAGAAAGTTCCATTTGCAATGACAGAAAATGCATTAATGTAAGCAAAATTTAGAAGTGTTGAATTCATGTTTTATTAAACTTTAAACTTTCCTATACTATAAGAGATAATGAGGCCCATTCAAAATTATAATGATTAGTGCACCATATTATAAATAATTAGGCAAAGCTATCGAAAAATAGACAACATCTTTCCATACTTGAATAAGCCTATTTGCAGCAGAGCAGTAAAAACCAATTCAAATGGAAATATCTTCTCAATTATCTCATGCCCATCAGTTTCTGTTTACTTTCTATTTGGGTGAATTGACAATTACAAAGTATTGTGTTTGTTTTTATAAATTGTAGAAATTATTCCAAATATTTATTTTAATATGAAAAGGTGTCCGTGCCCTATCTTTAATTGTTTCTCTGAAGATTCAATACAAAAGGTAAAATAGAATGAAAACGCTTGCTTTTTGTATATGGAATGGTTTTGAAAGTTACATAGGAGGAGCAATGAGGGACTAGAAGGCAGAAATTAGTCCCCTTTTTGAACTTTGCTTTTGAAAACTTTGCTGTCTTTTAAAAGATGGGGTAGTTTCCTCCAAGAAAATTTTTGGAAAGGAGGCAACAGGCATTAGAGACCTTTCTTTTCACATCAAGACCTGTCTCTTCGTGCAAAGTGCCCTGGCCCCCTCCAGGCTGAGAGGAGTTGGTTGTCTTGTCCCTACTGAGGTGCTAAGAAAAAAAAAAAGCCTAAAAACTCAAACTCTTTTAGGGAAAAGCCTATGACAGGAAAAGCCAGCCTCTATGGTCTGGTGATGGTTCAGTCTAATTGAGGGGCTGGCTCTGCTGGAGATACATGAAGTGAAAATAGTAGGTCTAAACATACACTGGGGTTATTGGAATGTTAGTTAAGTTTGCAGATGAGAACCCTGATCTGAGGCTTCATTCGAGAACTCACTATTGGTGGCAAGACACATAGAAATAACACCTCCAAAATGATCTTTAACAAAATTTACTAATATATATATATATTTTTTAATCCCTACTCCCAGGGCAAAACACAATTTTCTAATGAATTTACAGAAGTAAATTTCTTAGGTGTCTTTTTTTTCTCCTAACATGAATTTGTATTAAAAAAAAGGAGCTTTAAAATCATTTAAAAACCAGTCTAATGTTTAATCTGTTATTGCAGAATTTTTAAAACAAAGTTTTTAAAAAATCTTCTAAGTCTAAGGCCATGCCACCCTGAACAAGCCCCATCTGATCTTGGAAGCTAAGCAGGGTCAGGCCTGGTTAGTACTTGGATGGGAGACCACTTAAGAAGACCAGGTGCTGTAGGCCTAAAAAATAAAAAATATAAGAGATCATAAGCTGACAAGGTTCTTATAATCTATGAGGTCAACCAAGAGTTGCCTTGCCTAATATATATATATGTATATACATATATATGTGTATATATATATATGTGTGTGTGTGTATATATACATGTGTATATATATATAAAGTATTACAAAAAAAGAATGTTCTTAACTAAATTCACTCTAATACAGATACAATAAAATCCCAATAGAAAGTAACAGTGTAAATCAGTTTTTAAATGGATTAGTATCACCAGCTTTGCAAGTAGGCATGTCAAATTTAACAAGAAGATTATATTCTAAATTTGGGCATGTTCAAATGGAAGTATTTGCAAATGGACATACTTTTTACAATTAGGCCACAGTATCTATGTGAATTTCTGTATTTCCAATTCTACAGTTTAACCAAAGCAAGAATGGTGACTATTTTCAGCAATCCAAAATATGGAAAATAACATTTGAAATGTATCACATCAGATAATTTTACAAAAAGTGAGTTTTCACAGAGAATTTTTACTGTATTAGTGTCAGACAAGGTATCTATTCATGCAATTTTGGCAGGAGGGAGATATAGTTTGTCTTTATCAGATACATCTATTATTAAAAGACAAAACTCTGGTCTGTGAAGGATGATACCAAGTCAGGCCCATGATGTAGCAGAGGATAAAGGAGCCAAGAATCATCCAAGCAGAGATGTGTTTGGATGCTGATGGGTAGGCTGGATATTCTAAATACTCAATCAACTTAACAAGCTGCAAGACTCTGCCATGTAGGTTTATGTCAGGTCCTCAAAGTAGCTCTCATGAAAAGCTATACTTTGAGAAACAACATCCAGCATCAGTCCAGACTGATCTGCTGACATCATGGCTTCCTAGAAGAGGCAGCACTTCCTACAGTGACATTACAACATGGTAACTCCCTAAAAATCAGCGTACCTTGTAGGTAACTCTGGTGTCGGGGGCACCACCGGGCAGCTGGGCAAGTCGGTTATTTCAATAGCCCTCAATCTCTAATATAAATATAACAATTATACAATAAATATTGCACAAACATATACACAAAAATTAAATCATACTAGCAAAAGAGAAAAACAGAGCGTGGAAAAGCCACTATCCAAACATATAATGATTTACCTTTAACAACCCATTTCTTTAAATTACCAGTCCTGCTATTTATACTATTAGTTCTTTTTTGAATGACAGACCTAAATCTGTCTAAAACTGGTTTCTTGAAACAATTTAAAAGCATTTACTCTCCTTACTTGAATGCAGAGATTGTGTACAAAATGGAAACACATAAAGCCGTAGAATAAATATTTTTCTTCAAGATGACATTATACAGAAATATGCAATAGTAACTCTTACTACTCATTCTTCTGTGGTTATGCAGTTTTATTTCCATGATATCAAGTAAAATATGATGTAGCTATGATCTTAGTGAGTTTATTTCCCAGATGCTCTATATTTTCCTTAACAGATCCAGTAGCAGGAGCTAAATTTAAAAATATGCGCAAGATGTAGTAGAAACACAGAAAACTCACTACATCATCTGTCCTTTTATTTGATAAATGTAATTTCCTGTTTGAATGGGTTTCATTAAACAATTGTGCAAGGAACATTGTTTAAAAAACAGGCAAAGCTACCCAAATATGCATGAAGTTTAGATGAGAATTAAATGAAGCTTTATGTGAATTGTAATTCCTGTACTGATAGGCAAGGCTTTTTGTGGCCTCATTAAAAGGCCCTTTAATGCTTGAAAATCTAATTTACATAATCAAATGCATCTACTTAGAAGCACAAGAGGTGGGCTAGAAAGGCGAATTCACTGGATTTCTAAAACCGGCATTATTGAGTTGAGAGTGTATTTTGTGTTTTTCCTCAATACATAAAAATCCATATTTATAAGGCATTTAATATTTTATAAAATACTATTTTAGGAACTGTGTTTTTGTGTAGACTACAAAATTATGTTGAAAATAGGTGTACCCAGAATTGCAGAGAAAAATAAATAAATTCCGATTCTTAGTTTATTAGAATCAAACTTTTATAGACTCTAATTCCTCAAATTCTCATCTAAAGCTGCAGGTTGAGTCACCTAGCTTAGACTGCAGTCGTCACCACATAACAGCAGTAAGAGGAAGAGGTACAAGACTCACTTTCTCGGCCATTTCATGAGAGTGGTGTAGTGAATGCTCCCTTTCTGAGAACATTCTCCTCTGTTCATAGCTGGCCAGTCGACAAGTGAGCCATGAAGAGAGGGTGCAGCCTCCGATCCCAATACAAGCAAGAGACATGGATGCGAGATGCAGAGGGTAAAGGGAAGAGGTCTTCTTTGTCACCGCCCGAAGGAACTGAAAATTCAGGATGCCCCCAATGAGTCCACAGATGCAGCAGGCAGAGAAGAGGATCATCTGATAATAAGATAGAAAACGGGAGTGTTAACATTGAGAAAGCGAAGCTGGTCCCACGCAGTGCACTGTCCTGCTGCACATCAAGGGTGGCTGAGCTACACTAAAGAGATGCTTTTGTTACTTCCGAGAGAACAGGAACTGTCTTTTCGTTGAGTTTCTATGGATTCTGACTCAATGGAGAGGATGTAGACCATCGATCTTCAGGAATTAATAGCTGACTGTATAAAGGCCAGGGACACATCTTATGAAAACTCTGAAATAAACAAAATTTGTCTTCTAGGGAGATTCAGATGTAAATAGTATTTATTTAATATCTACTGTGTGCTACTATGCTAGGAACATGAATAGATATCATCTCAATTAACCCATTCAGCATCCTCTGAGAGAGAAAGTAATACACATTTTGGAAAATAAATGGTAAGCGGGTAACACTCAAATTTAGGCACTGATCCCAGTTTTTCTGACTCCAGATTCATTTCACTATGTTAACCCCTCCAAAATATCTAAATATTCTTCGTTGAATTGTCATTAGTTCCACCAGACTTCAAATCTTCATACTTCTCTAGCTTTGTGATTTTAGGGAATTAGTTAATTCTTGTTTATTTATAAAAACTTTTTTGTGTATGTATCTATTTCCCCAACAGGAGGCTTAGAGCCTCCCTGTGAATTGACCCCTTATCTTACAAATCTTTTATTCCTATGTAGCATCACCTTGAAGAATACACAACAGACCTTCCAAAAATTCTGTTGGATTGTTTGTTTTGAAGAAACACAGTATACAGCTTTGCTTTTGAATCTTCTGTTGTCTTACTCTATGTCTTTATTAAAAGAGCGAGGGGGTTTAATTCAACCTAACTATCACAGGATCTCTGGCAGAACTAAACGCAATGCCTTCTGTGTAATGTCCTGTGAGTATTTAATATATTTAATTGAATATTTCAATAGCTTTAATAATTTTACCTTGCATTTGTATCTAGTCTACATTCTCCTAAGGGTTTTCAGGATATTTTATAGTATGATACTAATTTATTTCCCCTTGTTCCCATCATTCTCTGAAATAGTTTTTGTCTCTTCTCTTGTCCATCAATGTACCTTGTACATTCCAACCTCAATAATATTTTTCATTTGCTGAAAATAATTTTGCTTCTTCCTTGGACTGTTAAACGGAAGAGCCACATCTAGCCCTAACTTTCTCAAAAAGCCTTCCTGGACTTTACTGACCTCCTTTGGCATAATTCCATAGGGCGAACAGCTATATAATTTAATTTAGCATTAAATTTTACTTTATCAAGTATTGTTTGCTGTTGACAGGGAGTTGAGTTGAGCAAGCACTATGGAGCACCTAGCATCAGTTAGGCCCTAAGTAAAGTAGCACATGGCGTTACGAAAGGAATAGCTCCTAGCTATTCACTTTGACTACATTGCAGTCTCGTGCGAGAGAAGACCCACCATTCCAACATGGCATGGTGGCCATGGCAAATATTTAGATAAGTGGGTGATCCTCATAGGTTGGAGGAGGGGAAGTCAGTACAGCTAAGGGTTTCAGACAAGACTTTCTGGACAACATGTCATCTAAGCCATGCGCATCCCAGCAAAGGTATGGCCACGGACATCTGAAATAGCACAATAAATAGCACGATGGACTGAAAGAACTACAGGTTGTTCCTCTTATTTCTCTAACTTAATTCAGCACTCCCTATCATGTCTGTCTCACAGAAATTATCACCAAGGCTGAAACTTCAGTGATAGATGAGTAAAACCTTTTTACCAAATAATTGAATCATCCTAAGTGGGAACTTGTAGCTCCCAATTTCAGGTAGAATCAATGAGTTATATTTCATCTTAAAGCATATTTAGATAAAATGCAGTTTCTTGGGAATATATTTTGCTGTTTACTCATCCTCAGATAATATGGAAAGATAAAACATTTTACCTTCAAATAATTGATTATTGTTAATGAAGGAAAAAGATAAACTTAATTGACTATTAGAGGAAAACCTGTATCTCTTCTGGTTGTAGACAGAACATATTCACCTAGGAACTGAAAGGTAAAATTTCTAACCCAAGTTTGTAACCTTCCACTATTTTCAAATCTCACCAGTCTGGAGATTCCAGATTTCAGATATATTTGGAGTGGAGAAATTTTTACACAATTAGACTAAAGGGCAGAGAATCCCCGATAGTTAAATGTCATCTATGGGAACTCCAGGTGATACAGAGGGATAAAATAGATGATTTTTTTCAAAAAAATTTAGAAGTTAAGATATTTTACCCTAACTTAGATATATATAAAAAAATTTGTAAGGCATAAAAAGTCTCTAGTGCTTTTTAAAAAATCTTTCTTCTCTTCCTTTTCTTTCCCCTCCCCTTCTTTATCTTCCTTTCCCTCCTCTTCCCTTCTTTTCTTTTTCTTCCTTTTTGTTATGTACTGAATGTTTGTGCCCTCCAAAATTCAGATGTTGAAGCCTAATCCCTAATATGATGGCATTTGAAGGTGGGGCCTTTGAGAAATAATTAGGTCTAAAGAAGCCCTCATAAATGGGATCAGTGCCCTTACATAAGACTCCAGTGGGCTCTCTTCTCCCTTTTTTCATATGAGGAACAGCCAGAAGTCTGCAGCCTGGAAGACGGCCTCACCAGTCCCAACTCTGCCGGCACCCTAATCTTGGACTTCCAGCCTCCAGGACCATGAGAAATAAATTTCTGTTGTTTATAAGCCACCCAATCTATGGTACTTTGTTATAGCAGCCCCAAGAGACTAAGAGATCTTCCCCTTCCCCTTCTTGCTCTCCCCTGCAAGTCTTTTTTTTTTCATCCAAGTTCCAAAACATTGTCATTTCATAGCCATAAAGAGTCTCTGTGGAAGAAAGCTATAGAAAGACTAAAGGCCACGTCGAAAGAGGGTTGGGAGAATTATAGATGTGAAATCAAGAGCTTCTAAGAAAGAAAATTTATCTGAGGGCTTCCTTTTACATAATTTTTAAAAATCACATCTCACATGTCTAAAGCAATGGAGACCTCATCCTGTTTGTCACAATAGATAGTCTCACAGAGAAAGGTGTGATTATAAAAAGAAGTTAAACAAAAATGACTGCACTACACCCCATTCCCTGCCCTCCCCCAGATAACTGGTTTCCCCTTAGAAAACTCTTTTTTATAAGCTCAAGAACCACTTTCTTGGGTTCATGTGTCGTATTAATTTTGTCAGTTTTTAAAGGTCTATGATCTTTCCTGTTGTACCCAGTACAATAAAACACGCTTTTCCCTTCTTTCCAAACTCTCATAAAATGACGTGGAAGGCAGTGGGGAATCTACACTCCAGCTCAGCAGAAGTTGTCCTCCATCTAATATCAGAGTTAGCTGGAAGCATGTTCCAAACTCTCAGGACCCACAATAGTACCATAAAACATCTGAAAACACTTACAATTTCATTCACCACAATAAAATAAAGTTACATAAAAAATCTTTGGGAATTAACTGCAACTCTAATGACATACTGTTTTGCTGCTTTGAAAGATCAAACATACAGTCAAGCAAAACTAGCAATCTTTAGGCTCAGTTCTGCATTTAAACAGTTAAATTTCCAATGATTCAAGTTGTATCTTTTTCAGTTTATTGAAGGAATGTTTGGGAGTCTATAAGTTGGAAAAATAGTGATTGTCATCCAAAGAAGTCATTAAGGGTTGTATATTCACATTTTTAAAGAGTATATCAGAGATTTTCTTTTCTTTTCTTTTCTTTTCTTTTTTTGGTCACAGTCTCTAATAATCTTGGTTTTCTTTGAAAATCAAAAAACCAGGATTTATTTGTCAGTCTTCTTTCTATCCCAAATTAGCAACATTCAGCATATGAAAGTTCGCTAGTGACCATTTCCATTTTTGAGTTCTTACATTTCAGACACTTCAATGCACAACACAAACAAGGCAGAAACTTACGACAAGTCCAGATTTTTTTTTGGCGCACAATATTCCACATATGCCACAGAGAAGAAACTGAAAAAGAAAAGAATAACAATTATTTCACATGCAAAGATAAGGAAATGCCTAGTTTTCAGCTTGTAGTGCACTCATGAAGCTTGCTCCAGGGAAGCTTGAAAGTTTTATGTTCCCAGTAAAAGCCGTAAAGGAAAATATTTGATTCCAGAATAGGAAGTGATGAAATTCCAAATGCTAATGAAAATTTGTTTTCTTCAAGATTTATATAGGCCATTGTGGGATTTAAGTGAAACCTAAGATAGTTGTGCCACCAGGCAAAATTATGAAGTAAATGTACTTAGCATTTTGATCTTCCTATTTTGTTTTACTGTTTCCTTGTTTCTTTCTGCTTTCTCATGGAGAAAAGTGATGTGATATGTTTATTCACACTAACCGATGAGAAGTCAATGGGCTACACTATAGGTAGGAAACTCAGCACAAATGCCAAGAAAAGGCAACTGAGAGGAAGACTTTTTTTATAGAGACATCTTTATACCTCTCAAACAATGTCAGTGAAATGTGACCTTTGTGTTCTACCAGAAATACTGTCCTTGTGGATGTGCTGGAAGAACACAGGGATGAGTGGTCCCATCCATAGAGAATACATTCCAAACAAAGTCCCTGCGTGAAACCACAGATGGTACCAGACACTATATATACCCTATATTTTTTCCTATGCATACATATCTATATGTATCCCTAAAACTGCATTTATAAATTAGGTGCAATAAGAGATTAACAATAACTAAGTATAAAACTGAATAATTATAATAATATACTGTAATAAAGTTATGTGAATGTGATCTCTTTCTCTCAAAGTATCTTATTTTACTGTATTCACCTTTTCACTTAAAGAAAGCACTTTATGGCTTCTTTTTGGCATATCTGAATTGTCAGCATCACTACTCTTGTGCTTTGGGGCCGTTATTAAGTAAAATAAGAGTTACTTGAACAAAGCACTTGAACACACAACAATTGATCTGATTTCATTACACTACTTAAAATGTGCAATTCAAAGCTTATAAATTATTTGTTTCTGGAATTTTTCATTTAATATTTTCAAATTGGGGTTTTCTGAGGGTATCTGAAATAGCAGAAAGCAAAACTACGGATAAGGAGGGACAACTGTATTGATGGCATCTAATTTCTTCTAAGTCAGCACAGTGGTGACCTAATTGTTTTGCAAAAGTAGCTACCTCAAAACATCTACCAAAGACACACTATTAGACATTTTGGTTATAACGAAATGGTAAATTTCTATAAAAACATTTATGGCCATATGAATGCACATTTGTATATACCTCTGGATGAAGTAAACCACACAAATAAAATAAAATATTTGTTAATAAATAATAACCCACTAAGGACTTTCAGATTAGCAAAGAAAACTTTGAATGTGGTTAAACTCATTTCTATATGATTTTTTCTTTCTAAATTTTGCTATCTCAAGTCAGAATTAATAATATAAATGCTTTTAACTGAGTATTTCAAACTTGGATGGATTTTTAAATGTACATATCACAATATTTTAAGAATTTTCTGAAATAAATAATATGCTTGTGAGAAGCACCAAGAAAATTTGATAAAAAATGATGGATAAGGTTAAGTTTCCCTTTGCAAGAGAACTTTCTGTAAAAGGGAGCAAAATAATTGTAAAGCAGGAAATGATGCAGCAAGACAGATCAGGGAACACAAGGTTATATAAGAATTAAGTATGTAATATAGATGACCTTTCAGATTAATGAGGAAAAGATCAGCATCATTTATTCAATAAATGGAATTTGTTAACCTTCCTTAATATTGTATACTAAAATGTCTGTGAAACAGATTGACTATTTAAATGTATTTTAAAAAGTAATTTGAGATAATAAAGTTAAATATTTATATAATTTTAGAGAAGTGGGAAGGATTTTCTAAACATAGCAGCAAAGTCATAGACCAAAATGAAAAATACGTGTAAATATTAATGCATAAAATGATAATTTTGATAGTCTAAATACCATAACTTATAAAGGCAAATAATAAATTAGGATTATATTCAGAAAGCATAAGACAGACAAAAGGATTAATATACTATATAAATAGATCTAACAAAATAATTTTAATACCATAAAATTTTGAGAAGATAGAAACTCAGAACTTGATAAAATTGAATGCTTGCATAACTTTCAGAAAACTTTAAAAGCTATTTCTGGGTGAGCATTTCTCACCCTTTCTGTGTCCTAAGTCTAGATGACTTTGTATTCATATGCACTCTTTTTTATTGATCCCATCTCGCATCTTTCCAGGTTGTATTCAAACCATTCCAGTTTGGACCAGTTCTGTACCACTTGGGGCTTCCAAGCTTCAGATCACAGCCTCAGCCTGTCCTTCTTCTTGCTTCCCTGACTAACCCATTACTCATCCTGAAAGTCCATTCCTCCAGAACTCATTCTTGAAATAATTTGAAAGCAAAGTAGTTTTGTGTTCCTTGGATCTCTTTTGAAATTTATAAACATTGCCATTATTTATTCATAGCAAAGCTCAGAAGAATAACCAGAGTTCTCCATCTCAGCCACTTGGTTGGAACATCTATCTAGGTGGCAATAAAATTGGTTCTTTTTATTATTCCACTAAGGAAAAGGAAGTTCAGGGGCTTGAGAGGGGCACAGTAAAGTAGAAGGGGCATCAGACAGTAATTTCCCACTCTCAGTCCGGCCTGGAGTGTAAATACTTCCCAATAGTCACTTTTTCAGGGTATCTGAACTCCACGTTCTTTAAAGGAAACCTGTAATCTGAGAAAAAATAAACCTGTGCAATCAGAAGTATATAAACTAATGAAATTTCTGGCTAACTTTTAGACATCATAGTTTATCAAGAAGATAAAATAAGCACAAAAAAGCAGCAAATGATATTTTCTGCCACTGGTTATCTTTACCCCAAGTCACAGCACTGGAACAGCTCTTAAAAATGACTTAATTTAGCCCTTGCAGTGTTCACATGAAGAACCAGAGGTCCAAGACAGGTTTAGTGGCTTGCTCAAGGTCACACTTCAAGGTCACAAGTCATACATAAAATAAAAGGTTTTATTACGTGTCTAAGTTAATTAATTCTAATAATCTAGTAGAAACTCTTCAAAAGCATTTTTCAGTACTAATATAGTGTGCTTTATACTAGCAAATCCAACCACAAGTGTTCAATGAGTACCTGGTCATCTGTAATTTCTTTTCTTTGCCCTTATTGTTATTTTTTATTGTAATACAAATAATTATGAGATTAGTCAAGTGTATTATAGTCTAAAATTAAGTGTACATTATTATATACAGGAAATTTGTTATAACATTTCAAGATATAGTTTATTTTCTCAAAATTGCTTTATTCAGGATGCAAAGCACTCATTCACATTATGGAAATTATAAAACAAGTGAAAAAAATTCATTAAAAAGAAGTAAAACTGATGAGTGGATGTGTGTGTGTGTGTGTGTGTGTGTGTGTGTGTGTGTGTATAAATGTATATCTCCTAATTTTATAAAAGAAAATATCATTTGACTTCTAAGATGAGCTGTTTAAATCCAGGAAGAGTTATTTGCTTTTCTCTATAAAATTATATAAACGAAGTGATCTAAAAATAGGCCATTAAGTGCAACAATGTAATAAAACTAGTCAGTTCTCCAAGTGGAATTCATTTGATTCTAATTTAGATTAAATTTAATATATAAGGTTGTAAACTCACTGTAGGATGATGGAGCTCTTATGGACAGAGCATTCTATATGTTAAATATTTTGAGTGAATTTTTGTAATAAAAGGTTCATGAAGACTTCTCCTTTTGCTTAGGTTATAGAAAGACCAAACATGTTATTTTACCTTAACAATAAGAAAAACTGGATAAACTACAGATGGGCAACTTTTCTAGAGTCCATTAGAGAGTAAAGTTTTCAAGGCAATGAAATAACTGCAATTCAAATAACTCCTCCAAAAAATTTACCACAAAAAATTTTATTTGGAGGATAAGTCCTCCAAAAAAAAAAAAAAAAAAAGTCTGGATACTCAGACTAAGTCACCTGTTACAGAGATGGCAGGAGGAGATGGTAGTTATCATACAAGCATATGTGTGTGTTGGGGTGCAGGATGCAAAGCCCTGCTCCTTCCTTAGGCCTTCTCTCCTATGAATCAAATACTTTAAACCCTTAGAAGAGGGCTAGGAAAACCCATCATTTCCAGAGAATTTGCAAATATAAATTCCTTCTGAAAATGAAGGAAAAGTAGAAGAAAAAAAATTCTTCATATAGGGAAGGAACAAAAAATCATTTTGGGCCTAACATGCTAAGCCTATTCAAAAGGGGAGTCCCCATCCACTCACTGGGGGAGAGACAGGAAGCTTCTGCAGAAGACCAACCACAGATACAAGGCCAAGTCTGGTTGTCTCAGGGAGCAGGGTATCGAATACCAAGAAAGTCCTACCCCTTAGGCCCAGACTGGACTAGAACAGCAAAGAACCTTCTTGTCTCCCAGCTGACCTTTACTATGAGACCAACAGGTAGGAGTAACGAGTAGCAACAGTCTACACTGAGGGAGAGGCAAGAGTGTGGAAGGAGACTTCCTCTGTGGCAGAGGTGAGCAGGGACAAAGGAAAGCTGAGTGTGAGGCACTGACACTGAAAACTGTTAAGGCAGCCACAGTTTGCCGTAAGGGATTTGAAGACTGTGATGCACCAAAGATAGTCACTGAAACAGTGAAATCAGCTCCTCACTATGATTCTATCTTTCACACTAACAGTCTAAAAAAGGATATTAAGATAAAATACTTACAAAGTTCTGAAAAAAGGGCTTTTGAATTTTGAGCTGTACATCTAGCCACACTCTTACTCACACAAGAGATAATAAGGAAGATACATCATTTGGGAAAAGTAATATGGTAGGCTGAGTTATGGCTCTTCAAAGATGTACATGTCCCAATTTCCAGAATCCATGAACATTACCTTATATGGTGAAAAAAAATAAAAGTCTTTGCAGAAGCGATGAAATCAATAAATTGCTAACCTGCAGCTGAGGAAATTATTATGGGTTATACAGACCATCCCTGTATGTAATCACAAAGGTCCTTTAAGAGGAGGACAAGAAGGGCAAAAGAGACAGAAGGCTATGAAGGAACAGAGACAGAGAGAAATAGATTTGAAAAGGCTCCACTGCTGCCTTTGAAGATGAAGAGAGACATGAGGCAAAATTCGTAGATGGCCTTCATAAAGCGGAAAGGATAAGGCAGAGGGGCTCTCCACTGGAGCCTCCAGGAGGAATGTAGCCCTGCACACCCGTGTTAGACTTCTGGCCTCCACAACTATGAGAGAGTACATTTCTGTTGGTTTAAGCCACAAGGTTTGTGGTCAATTTGTTCCAGGAGCAATAGGAAACTAACCCAGACTGCCAAAAATTATTTCTCTAAAAGAATTACTAGAAGCTGTAAGACAGCAAAAACTATTCTATATTATACTGTAATTGTGGATACATGAAACTATGCATTTGTCAAAGCCAATAGAACTTTATAGGACAAAGAATAAACCTCAATGCATGCAAATTTAAAAAAGTGATTTAAGGAGTCAAGGGAATCCCAGGATAGAATACAGAATATAACAAAACGATCTAACTGCATGACAAATGTATGAAATGGTTTCCCTGAGGATTGCGGGGAAAGATACTGACTTAAGTAACTGTTGGAAATAAGTGGCATCTGTAAAACTAAAGGCAAAAGAAACTGTAGATAAGCACTATACTCTATTTGACAAAGTTGATTCCTACGAGGTTACTAGTTAACAATTCTGATACTAAGATACATGTACACTGAAATTGAAAAAGTAAATTAAATGGATGGAGGACAGTGGGACCCAGGTTTCCTACTGTGTGAGTGAGAGTTTATAGATAAACAAGGGCAACAAGCTAAAATAATCGATATGGTAATGGATTAGAGGTGTAGATGTCAGTATTTTTTGGCTTAATCTTTATAAACATAGTTACATATAGAACTATTTCTAGATCTGCTCAATTTTATCTGTAATGAGAGAAATGCAATTTCATACTGACTCAGATATTTTTTTCACCTATCAGATTGGCAGTTATTCTAAAGTTTAGTAATAAGATATAGAGAACCCAATCGTCATATATTGCTGTGGGAAGATGAATCAATACAACTTCTATTGAGAATAATGTAGCAACAATTTAAAAAAATATATATGAATATATTTATATTGCATAGAATATATGTGTATCTCCTTTGCCTCAGCCATCTGCATTTAAGAACTTATCCAACAGATATAGTCGCAAGTGTGCAAATTAATTTATGTGTCAAATTATTTATTTTAGCATTCTTAGTAACAACACAAGAGGAGAAATCTCAAATGTCAATCAGCAGAGAATTAATTAAATTCAATGAACTTCTCTGCATCTATTAAACAATGTGAGAAAGTTCTGTATACACAGCTATGTAAAGTTCTTCACCATATATAGTTAAGTGAAAAGGTAAGCTGTGTAATATGTATGTAGTAAACTACTTTTGTGTGAAAAGGCAAGAAATATATAATAATCTATATATATGTTCTTCCCTTTATAAAGTCACTCTGGAAAAACATAAGAAACACATAGATGTGATTACTTGGGTTGCAGAAGGGGAATAAATTTTCATTGAATACTTTTGGTTATTAATTTCTGAGCCATATGCAGGTATTACTAGGCAAAAAATTAAATGAGTAGACTTCTATTTGCTTAAGAAAAAATTATTATTAAAATATTAGGAGGCAATAGCTCATCAAGATTCATCCTTACTAGTGAATGACTCCCAGCCTTGTGTACAGGCAAGCAAAGTGGCCTGAATGTTGTGATTGAAGAAACACTAGCAGAACTCCTTGACTCTCAAATATGGGCTGCTATCCTTCTGTACACATTCTAAAAACATATAGATTGGTGAAAGACTCACAGTTCCATGGTCCTTGTGGGTATCTGAAAAAAAAACAACAAACTAATAAAAACTCCCCAATCTACATGTTTTCAGAATGTGTATTTGGAAAGGAGAATGGAAGGCCATGTGTTGGAGCTTACTACTGTTTCTTTAATCCCAACACTTTAATCCCATCATATTGTCTGCTTTTACATAAGGCTGATTTTGCATGTTTAATTGAATTGAATTTGGAACCTACTATGATCAGAGCTTTCAGCCACAAATCCAAAAGTGTCACAGTGTATTTTACAGGAATCGAGTTCAGTCTCTTTGAAAAAAATGGAGACTACCATGAATAACTGAGATTGAAGGCTGAATATGGTTTTATTCTGTTAAATATAACAAACCATAAACCATATACATATTAAAGTAAATGTGCCTTTATCTTCAAAGACCACTGTATTTCATCTTTAGTTAGAAAAAATGTTTTGCTCTGCACATAAATGATAGTAGCTAAAATACAGCTGTCATTGTGCAAAGCATTTTGATAGTCTCTCAACTCTCTAGAAAAAAATAGATTGAAAGGCGAATTTTGATTCATGATGAGCAAGTCAATGAGGAAAATAAATTACAGAGCAAAGAAGCAGTTTTGAACTTCATTTTATACAAATGGAATTGAATGTATTATTTCATTTGCTATTGACGGTACAACTAGGGGGAGAGCTCATCTATTTTTATGTCCAATTTTGTCCATAGCACCTCAGAAAAAAACTTCATTGTAGAAATGTTTTTTAGATGACATAATAGAATATCAAACTGAATGAATAAATTAGTAGATGGATGCATGAAAGCATTTACATTATGCACGAGGAGGGGCAAAAATGAATCAAATTTAGCTAAGTTTAAGACACAACTGGGTGTATTAGTCTTTTCACTGAATAAAATTCAATTAACTTTTTTTTTTCTGAAACACTCATGATTGGTCAGATTAGCTTAACTCTTTTCTCAATGGCAGCATTTAAAAATAATTTAAAAGGTTTTGACCTTTTAAATATTACAATTATAGCTTTGTGAATTTCAAAGCTTCCTTCTCAAAACTCAGATGCTCTTGATATGTTAGTATATACTTTCTACCCAAAAATCACTGAAAAAGATATTACGTAGGCACTGAGTGATAATTGCCAGAAGATTCTTTTTAAAGGTGAGAAGTCACTTCTCAAACTAGATAAGGTTTCAGTCTTCTTAAAAACATTTTTATTAAAAATTTTTACTGAGGTATAATGAGCATGTAACATTATGTTAACTTGTGTTCTTAATTATGAGAGACAGAAAATGATTTATGAAAGAAATCAATGAGTATATATCCCAGCTATTGGTTCATTTTCTATCAAAACACCGGGCTTGGCTTCAGAATAGACACAGAATAGCTTTTTCCCCCTTGGTGAAACTGGAGGCTGGCTAGTCAGGGTTTTGGCTCTTCCCTCTTTATGCCGTTACCGACTATTGGCTGGTCTGTTCTGCAATAAACTGTTATGAGTGATTATAGTTCAATCTTTCCTTTCATAACTCTTGAACCTTCATGCACACACTTTCCCATTCAGAAATTTGCTCCTGGAAGAATTCCAGATACTTTTCACTTAGTCAAGATCAAATAACGTGAAACAATCCAAAAAAATATGTCACAAAAAGCTTCAGGAAGTTAAAATATCAGAATACAATTTTTTAAAGCATAGAGCTAATTGTTTTGTTACTTTGAGGTTTTGATATAATACCATTGGGTATTATATCTGGCAAACCAAGCCTGTCTAAAGCAGAGATTCTAAAGGAAGGAGATGAGTATCGCATTTTTCTGATTACACACTATGGCCTGTCCTGGAAGAGCTGTGACTTAGTGTAGGTATTTATTATCTTTTTGTGTTCCTTCTGGGAAGAAAGCGAATTCTATGGTAGACACAGCAGGGTCCCTAAAAACAATACTATCAAGTCTTAGGGCTTATGTCACAATTATAATACTCCTGAATTTATGTACTCTACATGATATCCTTAGTAAGTTCTCACTCAAAGTGAAGCGATCATTTCTTACTTGAGGACATATGTTTTACTCAATAGTTCCATCTAAATATGTATCCATCCAGTTTCAAGTAATAAGATTTCTCTCAACACTCTTGGGCTTTAGGTAGTATACAACAGTTGCTCATGCTACCTCACTTTTTCTTCTCCAAGGATAGTCTTTGAGAATATGCCTTTGGCAGCCTTAACAGTTGGACTCACTTTAGCCCAAATGACCTGAGTTACAAAGCATTGACAAAATGTTTTTCAAAGAATGACATCCACAAACCATTTTCATCAGAACAAAATGGAATCACTTGTCATAAATGCAGAGTCATGGGCTCCCAATATTTCGATGAAGTAGGATCTAAAAATCTGCATCTTGGATAAATTCCAAAGTAATTGTTATGTTCCCTATAGTTTGAGAAGCTCAGCTGTAGAACCACAGGACTGATTTAATTCTCTTTAGTTTGGCTTAGATGAGCTGGCCTTACCAGGAGCTGGCTGGCTGAAGGTGGGATCTCCCATGAGAGCCCTGAAGGGTGCAGCAATGGGCACCTAATATCAGACCCTGAAGGCTAGGCTTATATGATGAACCAAACTGCTTCTCTTTTTTGACGGGTTTAAACTCTCATAGAGAACATTTATTTCTCCATTCCCAGATGTCAAGCCAGTTGTCAGAAGCACTCTAACAGAAGAAGAAAGTTTATGCTAGTTTTTCTGGATCTTATTGTAAACATTTTATGCCTTTGAATGGGGAATTTTGAGTAGTTTATCTTTGGTGGTGTATTTGGGGTTTTATAATCTTTTAAGCTTAATTTTTTTCTTTGTTTCCCATGATGACAGTCATTTTTGGTGCTCAGGACACCAAGGTTGAAGTAAAGGCATGAGAAAATTGCTTCTCTAAAGGGGATTAACAAAAGGGAAATTTTCTTGCCCAACTTTTTCTCTTCACCTCCTTCTCTTTCTGCCTCCCTCTCTCTTTTGAGAGTCTTGGCCACTTGATTAAAGATTTTTAAAATAAACAGAGAAAATTTTTATTTCACTCTATGGTTCAGCACTATATTTAATATTTTGAATCAGGTAGAAAATTTTATTTTTCTTCTGGAATATATTTATGCCAGAGCCTGTCAGTATACATCAATGGACTGCGAAAGCCAAAAAGTTGAAAAGAGTAAATTAGAATAAGGTATTTCCAAGCTCCATGGATAACCAATAAGTTGTAGAGCACTATTTTGTCATGAAATTTTTTGAGAATGAAGTGTCCCTTTTCTCCCCATACCTATTTAGTTAACTTCAAACTGGTTTTAAACAATAACAAACACACATTGCATTTTTCCTGCATCTGGTTCAGTTAGATTGTTAGAGAGCCCTAAAACCCTGACATGGTAAATAGGAAGACTTGTAAATCAATTCTCAAAAAAGGTCATTGGAAAATTTATAAATTTGAAAACTGATTATAAATTTCCCATCGTCCTAAAAAATTAAAATAAGATCATACAAGACCATGAATCAAGCTATTCAAACTAATAGATTCTGGGAAATGAATCTGGAGATGAGGTTTTTGAGGACTAAATTTTAGAAGGAATCATTGTAATTGAAGTGCAATAATGGTGCAGAAGATTTATAAACTTAAGCTAATAAAAGATCCAAGAAAGATGCTGAGATTCTAAATTGTTTCAGAATAGCTCTGAATGGCGGTTTCTGAGACTCATTGATTTTTGTTATTAATGTGATAGCTTTCAGCTCTCTGGATAAAGACCATCATAAAATAATTTGGAACCTTTCTTCCATACTGCCACAGATTCATTCCTTCATTACTCAGCAACTTTATTATGCCAGAGTAGTCGCCCAAACACTTACATGTATTTGTAGTATTATAATACTATAGTGATTAAAAAATAACTTGTGCTCTCAACAGAACCAGACAATATGCACTGGCACTTACAGAAGCAAAAGTATTAAGTATGAGGAACTTTTTATTTCTTGGAGTTGAGGTGTGCTTTTACTGAAAAACCCACAAAGGTTGAAGGAAGAAAAAATAATGTGGCAAAAGGAAAGAATTTGGGAGCATAAAAATACACTTCAGATATGGTCTTTGAAGAAAATATTAAACATTGCATTTTCCATCAATATCTTTCAGCTCAAGAGTATTTGCCTTACTGGAATATGGTTTACAAGGTGCCTTAGCAAATAGACTTTTACCTTCATCATTCAATTCCTTTATTTTAATTCCTGTTAAAGGACCCCAAATGGAAACACTTTCTCAAGTATTCTGTTGGGATCAATTCTCAAATTTCCATAGTTCACTTTTTCAAAAGTTTGCAACACTTACTATTTGATTTCTTCCTCTTAAGTATTTCTGGGAAGGCTGAAAAAATAAACCTCTTTAATATTTCCATTTTGTGGATATAGGAATTAAGATGCCAAAAAAAATTACTCAGCAAGTCAGTGGCAGAAGTTCAATGAGAATTGAAGATTGGGATTCTCAAAACGTTGCTTATTGTGTACTACACCCAGTGTTACAATACTATACTTATATGAAACAAATCTTGCCAAAAAAAAATTCTTTTTAATTACACAAGTCATAAAATGTTCCCAATGAAAAGCTTTGAGAAAAAATCTCTCTGGTGGGAAGAACAGCTATACAAGTATGGCTTTCTCCTTAGTTTTAACTTTCTCCTTGAAATTCTATTCTCTTTTTCCTCATAGTACCTATCATACCTAGCCTCAGGTTCCTGGCTGTTTCTCTAGCCTAGTTGTGAATAAAACCTAAGAGAAAATAAATCTCTTTCAATTTATCTCCTCAACACAACTAAAATGTGCTGATATTTTTGAAGGAACTTGATAAGAAAACAAAGGGATACAACATTAAAATGAACAAATTGTAAGATGCATGGCAATAGTCCCCTTTCGAGTCCATCACTCATCTAATAGGCAGGCTGTGTTCCATCTCACATCCTGTCCAAAGGACCCAGTACTGATGATTCCAAGAGGATATCAAACTTTACCAGACAAAGGGCCAGAGGCCATTTTCATGGCCATCTGCTTCCAATTGAAATCATCCTTTGGAGTATGTGAGTTAGTTTAATAAAAATGGTAACCCTTTTGTATTTCATTCTGATTTCTATCCAGATTTCTAAAAATAAAATACCCCAGAGATCTTTATTTTTATTTATTATAAAGTGCCGAGGCCATAAAAATAGTTGTCTATTGAGATTATATGATTGCTGAAAGATAAGCTATATAAACAGGTATGTTTTGTGCTATAAGACATACAAATTCATAGGACGAAGCTAGTACTCCTCCAACAATTCTGTTCCTTGGCCTACTTGGGAAATAGGGATAGTTTAAAATGTTTAAAATTTTAGAACCGAGAATAATGCATATGAGTTACATAAAGGTAGATTTCCACTCATGACCATGAAAATTTTTCTAATGAATAGGTCTGTCCACAAAGAAACATGAGTTTCCACACAATATTAATGAGGCCCTTTTGGAAATGTTTTGGGAGTGACTGACTAACTACCTCATGGGGTGTCAGGGACAGGTTGGTACAATTCTGACAAGGGTTAGAAATGTACTGACATTCTGGCTGAGGGTAATTTACTGCATGGCTAGATAATCAATTTTCAGATAATTTGAGTTCAGTGACAAACATATCGTACTATGCAATTTATTCCTAATGAAACAGAAGACATTTTAGGCTCCTTAGTGTCCTGGGCTATTATTGCTTTGACCATAAATTAGTCAGGACAATGTATAAATGTAAGGACCTACTGGTTAATCGAGGTTACTGAATATAGAATGACAGCTAACAGCTTACTGTCACTGCTGAAACAGCCTTGCTATTTTTACCTTTCTTTTTATTTAAGGTTAATAATAGATGACTCTTTATGGTTTCTAGTATATAAAATTATGATTGGCCTCCATGGCAACTTTTCAAAAAATTAATTAATGTACATTTTTTAGAGCACAGTGTCAGTTAGAGAAGCTAAAGGGAGACTTAACTGCGTTGTTCAACCTCAGCAAGAAAGGACTAGGGGTAGAATTCAGAGAGTTTCTTCATTCCTGTCTTCTCTACTTACTTCTCCCTTTGGAGCTAGAGATATCATAAAACATCCTTCTCATGGTTGGCAAGGTTTGCTGATGTGGTGATTTTACCTTCTTAGCTTGCACCTCTTTTGAGTTAGGTAAAATTATATTAATAACAATTATAACAATAATAAATATTTAGTTTCAGGAAAGAGAAATGTAGTATAATAGCCATAGTAATAAAAACAATGTGCTAACATTTATTGAACACTTGCTAGAGACTAGGCTCTGGGTTAAACATTTACATACATCATCGAATTTAACCCTCATTTTCAACTGAGAAAACTGATCCCAAGACCAATCTTTTTGCATTACACAGCTGGTCAGTGGCAGATCTGGTATTCAAACATCAGCCTTTCTAACTCCAGAGACTGAACTAAAGTAGGATTTTCCAACTATAATTTTATCCCAGTTCTCTCAGCATTCATTGCAGTTATATTTCTATTTTCTTTCTGTTTTAGAGGAAGCTCCTGAGGCAAAGATCAAAATATGCCTTAAGGTTTCCCCTGTGACAGGAATATATTTTGGTGGTGTGGTAATAGAAATCAAAGACAGCTTGTCATTTAATGAAGATCAGATCTTGGGTGGTTATAATGCAATGCAAAGGGGATAGAATACATTTGGGTATTCAATGTAATTACTAAATTGAGAAAAGAAAACTTTTCCTTCTAAAAGTTAATGGATTCTAGTTTCTACCAAAGTATTTTCCTGCCACTTGGTGGCACTCGCTACCAATTAATTTACGGGATTTTTTTTTTTTTTAATACTAGCCTTTATCTAGGAGTAATTTTTAAAAAATATTTCTCTCTTCAATTAATCAACCTTTTCATGTAATACATTTACTTTTACCAGTTCTCTTCCCATGTATATTTGATGATGATGATGATGATGATGATGATGATGATGATAATGATGTTGTCTTGAACATTATTCAGGTAATGAATGCCCTTTTGCTTCTCCTAAGCTAGCATTCTTTGATTTCCCTTTAGAATAATAAACCATACCTAATTACAATAGGAAAGTTTCCTCCATTCAACCTTATAGCTTTACGGATATTTATTTTGTGGCTGACCAAAATTTGGTAATGGCAGACCTTGTTAAGAATGGATAGGAGGGTTTATAAAACTGTAAATGGAAAGAAACTTAAAATCATTGATTATTAACTTACTAATATTAGTTTATAATTATCATTCAGTATGTTGTCTCAATCAACAAAATTAGTCAATTTTACAGAAGAAAAAATTGAAGTTCAGAGAAATAAGTTATTTTGTCCAAAATATACTTGAATAATGTAGATAGTTAAAAAATGGCAAAATCAGGATTTAAATCCAGGACTGTCTGTGACTCTACAGCATGTTCACTCTCCACTGTACCATGCTAACTCTCTGATAGCCATATTATCATGTCTAAGGAAAGAAGCAATTATGAAAGACTTCTAATTTTCAAGTGCAAAAGGAAATATAAAAATTCTAAAGATTCCCAACTCCCCGATATAGAGACAAGAAGAAATGAATTTTTCTTGATAAAAAAAATATATATTTTTTTAGCCTTGATGTCAGGAAGGAAGTTGAAGCATTCTAATAAAATGAGCTAAGGCCAATTTTTAAAAGAGGTGTAGATAATATTAGTCATAAATAATTGTATGGAACTATCTGAATGAACACTAGGCTAAATAACTAAAATTTTGTCCTTAAAATCGTGTTGTCTTAGAATATATTAGGCCATGATGGAATGCTTATAATACTATTTTAAGTTTAACAAAATATAAAACTTTATGCACATTTTATTTTTATATTGCAAAAGTTATTATTTTCATACATGCAAAGCTAAGGTGATATACCATAATATAAACAGTGATTATCGCTGAGTAGTGAGATCATTGGGGATTTCAATGCCATTTGTTCTGATCATATCATATAAGCTTTTGGTCTATGGCTTTAGGTTTTAGAGAAGTTACTAAATTAGAACAAGATGAAAAATAAGTCAACAGAGGTAAGTAATCCTTTTTTAAAAGAGAGAGAGACTTATTTATAAAGTGTAATATATAAAGAGCTAATAAAAAATATTTTCCTCTCTGTGAATAAGTTCCCATCATGTGAATATATATTCGAATTAAGTCACAGGATCCCCAAAGGGCATCCATTTAAATTCCAACATATAACTTTGGGTGGGGTTTATACACAAAAAGCTAGTAACCATATGTGGAAAACACCATTTTCTTGCTTTATGTGTATGTCAAAATTCTTGGTAATAATCCAAAGCAGTGCTACATGCCCTGGAGAGTTCTGTTTTCAATGAGAGGGAAGGTCAAGGGTTTTTGAGAGTCAGTCTTGTGTTCGTTAACAGCTCCTCCCGACTCCTCTCTCCCATTTATCCTCCTTTGTTCCTCCTACTCCCTATTCTTGCTTCCACATAAACAATTCACAAACAATTCTCCTACTTACTGGGGCTAAGCTCAGCCTCCTGCAATATAAACTAGGATATCGGTGAATCTTACAATCATAATGCAACCAACACCACTATAGTATTTGCCTTTTTTGCTTGACCAGTCTTTAACATCAATCTTGTTCATTAAGAGAGGAAGCCCTTTTCATTCCCCCCCCTTTTGTCTTTAAGCAACTCTGTTAGAAAGTTCTTTCATAAAACTTGAAGACTTTATCCCCTGTGGTGTCTACCCCACCGTCCATATTTTAAGACAAGTACACCCTTAATTTTGTGTTTTCTCTAGAATGAATCTGTTCGTGCCTCTCAGCTTTCTTCATGATCACACTCCTGCAGATTCTATTGTCTTTCTCTCTCTGTCTCTTTAAGAAAAAAAAAATTAAAAGTATCAGCAATGGAATTGCCTGGAAAGCAAATCAATAAATCATCAGACCTTCTTTTAGTCAAGAGAAGATATCTTTCTGGCAAATTTCCAGATCATTGATGTCCCTAATTATCAGTATGTCTGGTCCATACATTTACCTTCCCTACAAGTATTTGTATCTCAGAAGAATTAATACACGTCAGTCTTAAACTGGTGGAAATTTTATATTGGGTGGTAGATTTTTTTAAAGCAATGCCTCTAGTGTTCTTTGACTATTGCAGGCCATTTTCTACTCTCAAATAGGACAACAGAGATTAAAATATATGAGATTTACAATGTCTTGAAGTCTATAAACAAATACCATCTATTCTCCAATTCCCTTCCTTTTCGGATTATGCAATACTTTATAGAACTCAATAAAATTAACATCGGTCTCTCAGAAATAAAGTGAGGCTTATACAACTCATACCCAAAATACAGCTTCAGAATCTCTGAGGGAGGAAATAGCATGCATTATGTTCTTTTACATATTTATTTTAAAGGTTACTTTTTTCCATTGTTCACTTCCTTGAAGTGTTCTGTTTCCCAAGGTGTCTAGGAAGAATAACTGTAATACTCAGAACAAGTTAAGGGGAATTGTTAAATATGTAATACAACTTTAAGCTTTACTTTGACTTCTGGGGAGAAAATAAGGAGAGCATTTGATTAGAGGAAAAGGACATTATGGTTATTTTGGGGTTAGGGCAGAACTAGGAAGAAGCAGATTGCCACGTTTTTTTTCTTGCTAAATAACAAGAGGATGAAACATAAATATTGAAAGAGAAAATAACCCTTTTCTCTGACAAGATAGGCTGCCTGATGGTTGTGTATCAGTTAACAGATGAGATTGTAAAGGGGAGAAGTGTATCTGCAGTGGCTTTTCATGTTGAGCTACTGAGTACTCTAAATCTTTATAGGAGCCGTGTGTGTGCTCAGGACATTTCTCATTTGGACAAAGGTTAATCAATGGGTGCTGTATGATGAGGTCTGAGATATAGAACCAGCACTACTCTTGACAACCAGGGCTTAACAAAACGGATAGATGGTAGCATAATGGTAAAGAGTATGAACTTTGGAGTCAAGAAGGTATGGAATTTAAATCTTGCTATGTCCCATTTATTTGGACTTAAATACTTAAAATTCTCTGAATCTCAACTTTCACATCTGTAAAACGGATATACTACTACGAGTATACTAACGCCCTATTAGAAGTAATGAGATATACTCATGATGAGCTTGATACCCAATAAATTGCAATAAAATGGATCTATTAATAATTATTATAAAAACTGTATAATATTTTTGAGTATCTGATGAATACAGCATACAGTGTCTGAATTCCTGACAGGTATCACAAAAAATATTTTATATATTATTTGATATTTTTTCTCATTCACAGCATCTTGCATTATGCCAACTTGTGTATATATTTTGCTCACATTACCTCCTTCATGCATGTGACTCATCAAACAAGAAATCAACACATATTCAGGGATTTGGGTATTATTATTTTCTTCTAATTTCTGGCCCTGATATGCTGAGTTGCAATTAGCAAGACTTTAAGACTTGTTAAGTGGAATACTTTCTGGAAAGTAAGTATCAAATGTATTAATTTCTATTTGATATAAGAGAAGTTTTCTCAGTGTTGCCAATATTACTTGTCTCTGAATGTAATATTTCACAGAAAAACGTCATGTCTAAAGCAGGTCCATGTTCCACAGAGAATAACACAGGATGTTGGTCATCATGAAAGCTTTGTCTATTTTTAGCTCAGCCTACAATCATTCTGCAATTCAGTGTGCTCGTAGCCAGATGCACGGAAGTCAATGAATAGATCCAGCAAGGATATTGTCAGCTCCAAATACTCACAAAATAAGTCTCGAATCTGCTTCCACTCATTTACTTTCCTTTTATTTTTTATTTCTCTTACCATTGTTCTCTCAAAACCCAGAGGCACTTAGAAGTTCTCCTTTTTGCATATCATTCCTATCAAATCAATTACTGTGTGCTATTAATTCTACATCCACAGTGACCATCTTATTTCCTTTAGGCCCTCTCCTGGAATACCTAAGAGCTGTCTCGAGAGCCTCCCTGCCTTCCTCTTCTCCAATGTCATTCTAAGTTTATTCTAAGCATGATTTTTAGCATCTCACTTCTTTATTCAATTGTTTTCAATGGCTCTATAACACTCTTGGCCTGCAATCAGGGCCTAGATGAATGGTTCCAACCCAATTTGCCAACTAGTCTCTTGCTGATATTCTACAGTAACATGGTCTCAATAATCTCTGTGCACCCTCAGTTCATCTTTGCTTATTTCCACTTCTTTGTTTGCAGTTTCATTCTTATTCTTATCTACTCTCTAAGGTTCATCTCAAATTTTCTGACCAGATGTGATTCCATCTTTTTTTTTTTTTCTGAATTCTCTTAGTACCTTATGTGTGTCTTTTTATGGACCTTTATATTTTGACTCATATTATAGTTATTTATATGTTTATCACCATATCACTAGTTCTTAAACTCTTTAAGGAAGAAACATTTTTAAATTCATGTTTATAACTACCACTAGCACCTTACTTCAACGCAGAATACTTAGCATGGTCCCTGGGTTATACTACACGCTTATTCAATTGCTAGAATGAAAAAGTAAGGTCCTTGGTTGCAGCACTTAACAATCAGTAGGTTCTCAGTACTTATTTGTTGAATAAAGTAATACATATAGTTTTCACTTCCACACTTAACTAAAATTGTTCTTTCAAAGATTATCATTTGCCATTCCTTTATGTTGGAAACAGACCCCTTGCTGGATTCCATGGCACTGAACTTTCCTGATTACTCTCTTTCTTTTCTGCCCATTGCTCCTCAGTCTCTATTGTTGGATTCTTTTTTCCCCTACTCATATATAAGCTAGCATAGCTTCAGTTCAGAAATTTCCTTTTTTCTCACTGTATGTTCTTTGCAGCTTTAACTCTTTCTTCTCCACCAACAGCTTTTCACATCTATATATTGAGTATTGTCCCCTATCTGAATTCAGAAACATAATTCTGTCTTTTTCACAATTTCCTCCCCATGTTTCAAACTGTACTCTTTATCTTTCCTTTATTCACTTGTATGGTATCAGTTATTACATATGGTAGTAGAAAGCTGTTAGTTTGCTCTTTGAAATTTATTTATCCATCTTCTGGCAATTATACTTCATTTTTCTGCTGATGAAACCATCTATTCTTCACTCTCAGTCATGTGCTTTTCATGTCCCACAGCCCTGCGAACCAGATTTAATGAATTAATATGTTCTATCCTCTTTATTACAGTTATTGCTTCAGTTATGACAATACACAAATGGGTCAATCAAAGAAAAAAAATAAATTCTAAAATTGTCATTTTATCTGTTATAAGAACAGACTATCTTTTTCGCTGGCTTAGGTATGGTGAGGATATAACCTGAGAATTGCTGGGGGACATAACATAAAACTGAGAATAAAACCAGGTAGAAGAAGAAGGTACTGACATGCCTCACAAAATACTTTATACTCAGAATGTCCTTATCATCTTACCCCCCAAATAACATCATCTTCCCCCTGAAAATATTTTTCTCCTCCAATATTTCTCACTTTCAGAAATGGCACGGCCATTCGCTCAGTTCTCATTCTTGCCATCTGGGACACTTTACTGACACCTGCTTCCTGCCCTCATGTAACACAGTTAGTGAACCATACAGTATTCTTTTTGTCTCCAGAATGTAGCTGAAATACAACTGCTCTGTTCACTTCAATTGTTTCCACTCAATTCCAAATCACTATCATCTCTCATCAGTATTACAACAAAAGCTTCCAAATTCTTCTTTCCACCCTTGCCTTCATCAAATCTTCTCTTCTCTGAACTTGTTACTTTCATGTTTCAAAGCTTTTCATGTTATCCCGTTACCACCAAAAAAAAATCCAAAGTTTTTACGTGGTCTATAAAATGTTTTATGATCTGTCTTCTACAACCTTAGCCTTCACTGATCTCTGTCTTAACTTCTTGACTCATTAAGTCTTTCCCACCTCAAGGACTTGACATACACAATTACTCAAGCCTAAGATAGTCCTATTCATCTTTGACTGGCTAACAGCTATTCCTTATTTCAATATTACCTAAATATTACTGCTTAAATATTACCTATTTGTAGAGGACCTCTTTAACTTTCTGGATGGAGGTCACATTTTAAGTTCTTATGGCACTCTGGTGCTTTCCTGTGTAGCACTGTAATTAAATACTTATATGTAAACTTATTTGTTTAACGTTTGTCTCCCTAACATAGATTCTAAGTGTCTTGAGGACAGGTAACATATTTCCTTGTTCTTTATTGTATATTCAGAACACAGCACAAAGTTTATTATATAATTGATGCATGAATATTTCATGAATAAATGAATCAAAGAGGCACAACTGGTCTAAACTTAGTTCATTTTCTTGCTCTTTAAACATGCCTCCATATCTGGGTTTCTGATCTCAGTAAACTGTCTTACTTTATTTAACCTAGACAGAAAATAAGCCTCCATAAAATATCTTACATGTGCCCTTTTTATTTCCATTCCCACTGGAGTTACCTTCATTGTGATTTTAAATTTTAATATGAAAGATGTATATAATCCCCTTGGCTGTAATTCTCCACACTGCTGATTAGGTAATTATTCCTGAAACACACTGACTCATGTTACTCCTATCTTCAAAATCTTTAAAACATTTTTAGTACCCGTTCATTTCTTAAAAGTAAATAATTCAAATTCCAGAGCTTAGCACTCAAGTTCTTTAGGTCAAGCTCACTTCTTTGGGCTTTCTTCTTTCTGTATATTCCGTGATCTGAAACCATCATTCTCTTTACCATCCTCAATCTCTCCATAGATTATGCCTCCACCAACCTGAAATGCCTTTCTCTCCTAACTTCCCATCAATCTCCACTTCATTTTTCCAAGCTTGTCCCCAAACACACCTTCTCCATGAAGTCATCTGTTTCCCTCTTTGCTTTCTTTTGTGCACCCATGGGATTAGCATAAACTATATTTTGTATTTAATGGTAGTTTTTGTATATTTAGAAGGAGGTAGTAGAGGTTAGAGATTAAGAGCAACTGATCGGCATTCAAATTGTCTGGGTTTGCACAACGGCTCCATCATTTTCCAGCTGTGTGACTTTGAAAAAGTTTTTAAATTGAGTTACCACAGTGTTCTTTTTTATTATATGCATAACAATACATTCCTTGTAGAATTGCTGCAAATACTAGATTTAAAAAAACAGGTGTAAAGCCCTTAGAAGAATTCAAGTGCTCAGCAATTGTTATTTTTTCTAAGATCATTTCCCCTACCATTTATAAAGACCTTAGTTTCAGAGTACAGTGTATTATCTATCTTCAGATTCTCAGGAGAGTGCTTCATTTAAAGTTAGACCAGTAATTATTTGTCAAATTTATGTACTGGGAAGCTCTAGGATCCTGTATATTCTAAGGCTTTGTATTACCATAACTATCATAATTACACCAGTTATATTAAAGAAACAAATATTTAGGAAAGCAAGAAAAGAAGAATCATCAGAATTTCAAAAAATGGGAATTTATGTGATAAAAATGTCAATACTATTATAACTGCGACTCTAAATAGTATACAGAAAAGAACTTTGAACAAGCTGACAGCTTGCAGTGAATGGTGACTAGGTTTGGTATGCATTGTAACTAAGGCACAGCTTCTGATGGAATTGTTTTTTGCAGTCATGGGCTAAGAGGCTGTGGCCACGCACTATTGAGAAAAAATATTCTGCACTTTAGAGCAGAACCCCAGGCTCATTCAGTCTCCTTTGCATTTGCTTACATTAGACAAGTCGATTGAATTCTCTGGACTTCATCTTTAAAATAGGGGAGTCGATTTGGATAGGGTTTGTGAGTTTCTCATTGCTCTGACATGCTCTGATCATTAATTTAAATGTTCTACCAGAGGGTAGGGGAGAGGTAGATGGGAGAAAAATTTTAAATCATTTATTCAATTTAAATGAATAAGTATATAAATTATTATTTTTTAAAGAAAGAAAAATAAATAAATAAATGTTCAATTTTTTTTTTTCTATTCATTTTTAGCAGACATTTCTCCAGTATTTACCATATGTTCTAAAGATTTTTCCAGTATCTGCCCTGGCGTATATGATGATAGCTCTCTGACACAGAACATATCATTTCTAATAAAATAATATTCTCCATTTCTTTTATAAGAATGAGGAGATTAATACAATATAACATGATAATGAATTGAAAAGAAACAACCCACATTAGAGTGCTTAGCCTTGGCTGTGGGACTAGGCAGTTGCTAGTAAATGTTTATTTTTGCCTCTGTTTCTAATATTCTTTTTTACATATCATAATCTTGTGTAAATATTAACTTTAGTTGTGAAGCTCTTTTCACTTCCTCTATGCATTCTTAGTCAGAACCTAACAAAACATTATACTCATGTCTATTATTACACTGATGCACCGACCATATTTTATGGTATTGACTATATATCTGTCATTCCTAAAGGTGTTGACTGAGTTTTTTTTAACCTTTAAAAATTTAGCACTTAAAGAGCATTTTATGAATTCAACCTCAAGAACAGGGGAAGTGAAAACTAAAATAAATGAATGGGACTACATCAAACTAAAAAGCTTCTGCTAAACAAAAGAAATCATTAACAAGGTAAAGAGACAACCATCAGAATGGAAAAATATATTTATAAGTGACACCTCTTACAAGAACCTAACATCCAAAATATATAAAGACTCATACTACTCAGTAACAACAAAAAAACAAACGATCCAAACAAAAAATAGGCAGAAGTCCTGAACAGACACTTCTCCCTAGAGGACATACAAATGGCCAACAAATATTTAAAAAGACGCTCAACATCACTAGCTATTAGGGAAATGCAAATCAAAACCACAATGAGATACCATCTCACACCTGTTAGAATAATTATAACTAAGAGAACAAGTAATAACAAATGTTGGAGAGGATGCAGAGAAATAGGAAACCTCATACACTGCTGGTGGGACTGCAAATTGGTACAGACACTATGGAAAACAGTATGGAGTTTCCTCACAAAACTAAGAATTGATCTACCATATGATCCAGCAATCCTTCTACTGGGTATTTACCCCAAAGACTTAAAAACCCATATCTGAAAAGATATTAGCACAACAATGTTCATAGTAACATTATTAACAGTGGCCAGGACATGTAAGCAATCTAGTGTCCTATGCTAGATGATTGGCTAAAGAAGCTGTGGTACATATATACAAAGGAATATTACTCAGCCATAAGAAGAGATGAAATACTACCATTTGTGACAACATGGAAGGACCTCGAGATACTCATGCTAAGCAAATTAAGCCAGACTGAAAAAGTAGAAATCCACATGATATCACTTATATGTGGGATATAAACCTAAAAGCAACAAACAAGCAGGACAAACAAACAGAGACTCATGAACATGGACAATGGACTAATGATTACCAGAGGGTAAGGGAGAGGCGGGAGGTAATGGGGGAAGAAGAACAAAAATTTAAGAAAAGACAAAAAAAAAAAAAAGGAAGGAAGGAAGGAAGGAAGGAAGGAAGGAAGGAAGGAAGGAAGGAAGGAAGGAAGGAAGGAAGGAAGGAAAAGAAAGAAAAATAAAAAGAAAGATAAAATATTCAGAGCTTGGATATTCCCTGTCCAACCTCTTCGAATGCGTACAGCTTGACAAGTGAGATTTGGAATCTGTTTTAAAAGCCTTCTTGAAAGAAATTTACTTACCTAAACTGATCATCTTCTTTGGATTTGGAAATAGTAGCTAACTTTAGAAAAATAGCTTCAATTTCTCAGTTGCTCTGAAAAAGCAGAGAACACACTACTATTTCTTAAGAAAACTGTTTCCTTGAAACTCCCAACTATGAGAAAACCCCTAAAATCTATAAAAATGCTCATTATAGCTCTGTGATAGTTTAGCAGTGCCAATATTTGAGATCATTCTTGTTCATTTTGGGGCACTAGCCAGATAACTTCATTTTCATCTTGGTTGAGCACTTATTTTGAGGATACTTAATATTTTGAGGCATCTGTGGAAACAGTGTTGGACTAAGAATTGGACTGCTGTCCTGGTTCTGTATCCAGTAGTGCTCATTTTGAGGGCTTCAGTTTACTTATCTGTGAAAAGATGAATTTGGAATCAGTTATTTCTATGTCCCTATCCAGTAGATATTGTATAAATTATAACTCTCAACCAACAGAGAAGAAAAAACATTTTAATGACATTCTCAGTACTCCTCAAACCAGAATTTTATCTCCTTTTACCCTTAGCTCTTGACAGATCTCAGATTAGATAGAAAAGAAGTCATCAGAAACTCTTCTCACCATTCACCATTAAGTGTGGCAAATTCTGCATCTTCACTCATTCATTTTGCCCTCTCTTTTTACAATAGACAAAGATAAAATTTATCAACAAAACCTCTATTTCGGCTCTAAATGCAATCATTCTTCACCTGCTCAAAGACTTTCCATTTATCGTCTCCTTTCTGCTCCATTATTCACATTAGCACACAAAAGTGTTTCAAAATCTCCTTTAAAAAAAATACACCTTTCACGCATAAGTAAAATCATACGATATTTGTCTGTCTGACTCACTTCACCAAGCATGATACTTCTAGGTCCATCTTATCAGGAGGATTACTTTGTAAGTTATATATACGTCTAACTACTATGCTGTATATCTGAAACTAATATAATAATTAATGTCAACTGTAATTGAAAAAAATTTAAATTTAAATTAAAAAAAATGATAAAAATAAAAACCTTCCTAGGTTCCAAATCCTTTTATGTGGTCGCTCTAGCTCTCTACACAGACTTACTTTCCTTTCACTTTTAGGCTTCAACATGTAACTACTTCCATATTCTTACCTTCCATTCTCCCTTCAGCAGACTTCAGGCTTCTTCACTCACTGTTTTACTTTAACTGCTTCTGCTTCCATTGATGTGTTTGAGAAATGGAAGACAGGACTTCCGTTTTTCAGTCCTCAGCTTACATGAACACTACTTTGGGTTTCTCTTATACCACACTCTCTTGGTCTTCAACATATTTCTCTGGTCACAACTTCTCAGTCTATTCTTTTTCTACCTCCTTGTCACTCTCAATCTTCTGAATATTACAGCAATTATAGTCTTTGTTTTGGGTGGTTTCAACCAGTCACATAGCTTTAAAGACCATTACATGAATTTAATTTTTGTATAGACTATTCTCACGTGCAGATTTTTAGCACAGTCCTGTCTTCTGATCTCAGACCCATCTAATGGTCTACAGCATCTTTCCATTTGGATATTTCACATGCATCTCTAACTAAAATAGATCACAAATAAATCCATGATCTCTCTCCACCTTACAGTTACCCCTTACACACACACACACACACACACACACACACACACACACACACACACACACGTTTATCTTTTTCTAATCATCTAATTCTCAAATGAGTAAATGGGATCCCATCAGTTGTTCAATCTTCAAATCTGAGACTTATTCTTAATATTTTACAATGACATCCAATCAAATCTTGTTGACTCTGAATGTCAATTATCTGTGCTTTCTATTTTAGTCTTTCACTCTCATCCGTGTAAGCATTACATAGTACATCCCAGTGCCTCCTAACTAGACTTGTAACTTCTTAACTTGTCTGACTCCAAAATATTTTCTAAACTGCAGCCCTAAATGACTCCTATTATAACTCTGGGAAAATAAAAACATTGTAGCATGGGTCTTAATTGATTTTTTTCCTGGTTGTCTCTCTACCTCCCCCAGTGCCTTCTGGAGTCTCTTGCTTACTTGCATATTCTAATCACTGCGGCCTTCTTTCAGTTTCTCAAACACATCAAACTTCTCCTATCAGGGTCTTTACCCATGCTGTTCTCTCTGGTTGCAGCTATACTCTTCCCTCTATTCATCTGAGTAATACCTCCCTGTCCTCAGGAAACATTCCTTCTTTAGAGATGCTTTTTTCTGATTCTCTTATTATTAATAACAAGTATCGTCTTAATAAACTATAGTTCTCCTGTTCAACATGTGACAACCTGTAATTATTCATTTGTCCATTATTTATTCATTGTCTATGTTTTTTTTTAATTAACTTTAGTAGATCAGGGATCATCTGCTGGATCTGGGAACCTATCCTGAAGCATAGATTGTAGCTGTAGAATTAATATTTGTTGACTAAATCTAATAGGAAGAAAATCTGGCTCGTGGGAATGAGAACAGAAATGAACTCTCCCGATTTTCCAAAGCCTTTCCTCCATACCACGCTGTCATTCCTCTTCTTGACTCATCCCAAACCACTCCATGTAACAGCTCAGGCCTATCAAGTATCTTTGACATTGACCTCAACACTGATCAGGCTTCATCTTCATAGGCTTAACCCCTGGGGGGTGGTCCCAGGCCCTTAATGTACCATTCACAACTCAGTTCTTTGGGCTTGTTCTGCATTTATTAGATTTACAGATATCCTCAGTGGCCTTCACTTCCCTCTTTCCAATTATTCTGCATTTTCAGCATAGTGTTTCTCTTTTTAAAAAGTCACTTTTCTACTTTCCTATTTTTATTTCCTTCTTTTCTTAGGCAATGAAAAACTCTGCTAATTATGCAGTGTTCTTTTTTTCCCTTTAGCTAGAACTAATTTCTTATTTTCTACCCCAAAACAGAACACTGAAAGAAAAGCAAGTCACATAGAACTATATACATATGTTTCTTCCATCTCAGAAAATTTCAAAATTTTAAAAAGTTCAACTGAAAAAGGATAAATTTACATTTTTTATCAATAGAGCCAAGACCTTTTATAAATATAGGCACAATTGAAGAAAAATAAAATACCAAGAGGATAAAATGTACAACAGATATGTTGATGTGATAAGCAGTCAGTCCTCCGTTAGCACCAAGCCATCTTGGTGGCTTGGCAGACAGTATGGGCTAAGAGGAAACCACAGCAAACAAAGAAATCAAACCAAAAGCACTCAAGGGAAAGAAGGAAATAAAAATACCCATAGTGATAAATGGGTATACAGTAGGCAATGAGAGTAACCTTTTCAGAGTCTGTAAAGTAACTGAATGAAACCAGCAACACAGAAGAATGAATTTCAGAAGAAAGCATCAGACATCGCATGAAGCTGATTGACACACCAAGATCTTTTAAATGAATCCAAGTTCAAAACTCTAAGAAACTTCCCACTGGCCCAAGACCCTATTCTTCATTGTTCATAAAGAATCAGCATTGATTCTTATAATACCATTCCGTCTCCTCTCCCCCTCAGTGTTCATGTAATGCAGCCTTTCTTGTATTTAATGCATTATGCATTGCATTATGTTTCAATTCTGTTTTCTGATAGTTTTTCTTTTAAAAAAATAATCCGTTGAATATTTTGAGTATGCTAAGTAAACAGACTTTTTGATGTTAGAACTATTTCTGCTCCAACAGCAGCAAGGAAAATTAAATCTAAACTTGTGAATTTGGGTAAGTGGAACTTTGAATTTGCAGTATATTTAAATGTCAATTGTCCAAATAAATATGATATAGTCATTATTCATGTTTGTCCTTAAAATGAAATAAAATAAAACTATCTCAGACATAACAGTAACAAAATCAGAAGAGTTTATCTCTTGCGCCCAAATTTTCACTATTTTAGCCAAATATAATGAATAAATGACTTTTAAAATTCAAACGTATATAAATATATAAGGTAATGATTTATACTTTTGAAAGGAAATAAAGGAAGATACAACTAATATTGAACATCCAAGTATAGATAATGTTGTAAATAACACTCTAGTTATTAAAATAATGAACTTTTTATATATATCACAGGACCTCTGTATATTTCATAAGAAAAGTTCAATAACTATTTATATGTAAATTAAGACAGTTTTATATTAATGTGGGTTCTCTCATCTTGCATGATTTTCATTTATATTTTTATGTTTAAGAGTCCTTCATGTCATATATAATTAAAATTGACAGGTGTAATTTGGAAAACATTCGAATATAATGCTCACAACTTGATACATGTGGAAAACATAACAAAGTTTCAAATGTAAAAAAATTGGATTTGCAGAAGAGAAAACAAAAAAGATACTTCCTTGGATACATGCTAGCTTTGAGTCTATGATTTGTGACTGGTCTTCACAGAGTTTAAAATAGCCAGGGACTCAAGAAGACTAGAGGATAAAAGTTATGCAATTCCCAAAATTTGTCAACAGCATTAGTGAATGTCCATCTAACATGCCTGGAGGTTTCTGAAAGCCAACCAGTGATGGAAATAAGCTGCAACTGATAGAGGGTCATGACACTGTGAACCTGCCCCAAATTAGGGCACTAGCAACTCACATGCAGCTTATATCACTTATCAGTGGTAACTGTCAATTACCTCCTAGGAATTGCTCAGCTCTTCACTTCACCTGCACACTAGTGCATACATGCACAGGTGTTCGCATACACACACACATGCACACACAAACCACACATTCTTTCTTCAAATGGTTTAGGTTTTTATTCTACTTCTGTTACTGACGTCGCTTTCTGCTCTTAAATTCCTAAATCCTAAATCCTTTAGGTTTTCATCCCTAAGCAAAGACACTCATCTGTTGAGATAAATGGTGTAATGAATAGAATTCATAGGCAATGTGGTATACTATAAATATAAGCTGACGTTGTTTTTATTGTTAATGTTGTAATTATTATCATTATTATTTTAATTCTTCGGAGTAATCCATGCAGGAAAATAGCTAACAGGAGACAAATAGAGAAAGAACTAAGAATTCCAGAGCCCAGCCAAAGATAATATAAAAATCAAGAACACATCTCTGTTTTGTAAACAAAATTATACCTCTTTATCCAAATATTTACTAGAAAATATTTCTGGGACCCTGGGACATGCACAGTAAATCACAACTAACTATTAATGTTCCAAATTTGTTATGACAAGTACATATTTTCTAAGGGAGAGTATATGACTTAAGTGTTAGCAAAACTTGAGTCTAAAGTCAATTTCATCTATGGTCTTACAATTAGCTCCCCTTCAGAAATACATAAAAATACATTAAAAAAAACTTCTATAATACACCAATAGAAACCTCATGCAGAGAATGGGTTTTCCAGAAAAATGGCAAAAGTATGCAGTCATTATTGGGGGCTAGTCATAGATACTGAACACCCATAATGTATTAAGAGCTTTAGAAAATATTGAATTTTTAGAACAATTTCATGAGATGAGTAGTAGTTCTGCTATTTTACAGATGATTTAGCTGACTGCTCAATGAGATAATGTGACTCACTCAAACTTAAACAACTAGAAAATGCTATAGCTAAACTTTGAACCAAAGTCTTAAAACCTCCAAAACCTATTTTCATTTCTTTGTATCATGCTGACATCTCCAACTAAAGGAATGAATCTTATTTTTATGTGTCAGGCAGCTGTAAGAATAATCAAACAAAATAAACTTAGGGTCTTACAAGTCCAGCATGAACAAGAAATTCACTTGAAGTTGGGGTTAGGTTTGCATTAGTAGACTTACGATTCCCTCAGGTTTCAAGATTTCTCTCATCTTTTTTTTTTTTATTATTATTCAGAACATACATTTTGAAACCAAAGGCTGATGTTTTGTCTTGAAATTGAGAAGCCATGCCTGGCTCAACTGCCTTCACCTCATAATCACCAAGTTCTGCTCAGCAGAGCTCACCAAGCATAGTTGAGAATCAAGAGCAGGCGAGTCTTGGCATTCTTTCAGGACCCTTGTAAAGCGGATCCCATCCTATTTAAATGAGGTAGACCTTTATTTACTGGTGTTTACATTAGCAGGTCTTTGTTCTAAAAGCCTGGTCTCCTCAGCCCCCCACAAACTCTCCATTTTATTGTTTCCTCCCTGACTTTACACGTAACAGCTTGGCTTCGTACATATTCTCTCCTCTGTCCCCTGGAACCTTGCTCACTCTCCAAGGCCTGGGTAAAGCCCTCCCTCCCCGAGGAAGTCATTCTTGACCCCTCTCAATTTGACCTATGATTACATGGGTTGTTTTGTGTTTTCATGAGTTGCCCTCATAATATTTAACAATCATTTGAGATGTATAATTTAATTTTACTTTTTAAGGCTAAAGATTAAGCTTTAAGGGTAAGAACAGTTTACTCTAATATCTCAAGCTCTTCTGAGAACAGGGGCTATGCTTGTTGAAACTATACCAGTCTCTTCTGCATGATAGATACAAACAGTGATTGGGACCTGGCCTTTATACCATCCTGCCTGACTCATACGTTCAGGAGTAGGAACAAATAATGAGGTCAGGCCTCAATGAGTGTTTTTTTTCTTAAAAAATTTCCACACAATGCAACAGAAAAAGTATAGATTTTGAAACAAGATTTCCTAGGTTTTAAATAGTAATTCAGCTGATTAAATAACAATGGGCATTTTTTCTACATGAACTTTGTAAAATACTACATCTACATGAAGTTGTTAGGATTAGTAGTGATAATATATGCGAAAGCATGCAAATCACAGTTAACTGTTAATAAATTATTTCTATAGGATAAAGAGCCCAAGGCACTCTGTCTCCCAAGGTGATCTACTTAGCCACTAATATTTTCTTTTTGCCTATGTCCAATATTTAATCATAGATCATAAACTAATGGAACTAAGAATTGCTTCTCAGGAATTTTAATACTGACAAGATCATGGGAACCAATTAACGTTATAAAAATCATTGTTGAAATCTAGATATTTCATTGATTCATTTGTTAATACAATTATGTAGATTTCAATAATGATTCTTATAATGTTAATTGGTTCCCACGATCTTTAGCATCCGTATTAAGCAGAACTATACAAGCCCCCAATATATTAATTATGTTTATTAGAAGTATTAATTTGTACTTTTATTTTTAAAATTTTATTTTATTAGTTCCAAGTATGCAGTACAGTGGTTAGACATTTATATAGTTTTTAAAATGATCCCCCTAATTGCTCTTTTTCTCCTCTGGCTCTCCACCCAGCCATTACATTAATGCTGACTGCATTCCATTTTATGACAAGAACTTCCATACTTTTACATGTTTTCTGAGAACTTTGTTTTATGACATAAATAGTAGTTAGGATATGCCCACTGTGTTACCTAACTTAGCTAATTGCCTAATTTATCTGCTTACCAATTGTTTTTATTTTACAGTTTCTATCACCCTCTCAACTTCCAAAAGAAAACAAAGAGAAAACTGTCTCATTGCAGCAGCTGTTTCCGGTCCAGTTGTAAGCTGAATATTTACATGACCTCTCTCATGAAGATATTTTGGTACATTTTTTTAGTTACTACTGTATTTACCTGAATTAAATCAAAGGTAACTATATATGGGGGTGGGAGGAAGGATAGGATGAGTCAAGATAGAGTTTATTAAGGATGTTTGACAAATCTTGAAAACCAGTGCACCACTAGTGGGCTGAAGGTGTCAGGCAGTCATGGAGAAGCGTGAGGGCAGTAGAAAAAGAAAGAAGCTAATGCTCACTGAGCACATGCTCTGTGCCTGTCTTGGTCCTGACAGCTTTGGAAGCATTGTCTTCTTAGCTTCATAGAACTTCCCAGCAACCCATGAAAAAGGTACTGGTATTTCTCTCGACTTAGTGAAGAAACATGTTATCTAGTTTGATAGTTATACTGAGTGAGATGTAGGAATCTGATCTCTCATTCAATTTGAATAAAGTTATATAGATTTGCATCCAAATCTATATAACAGCATGGTTTTGAACATCACAGAAGAAAGTTGTCACACAGTTTTTTCTTTCTCTCTCTCTTTTTCTCCTAGGAAGACAATCAATGAGAATCTTTGTAAACTATCATCTAATTATTCTGGCATTGTCCATTTCACACATTGAAATAAACACCTATCTGCAGAGTGACCACCTTGTAGTTTGACTAAATTACTAAGACAATAAAATTAAGTATTTTGAACAATTCCAGGCTTAGGTATAAAAATGCTATTTAAATAAATAGGATGATATGTGTGTATATATATGTGTTGTATTAATAAAATGAAAGTTTGTTCACTTCAGAAGTGAATGATCTAATGTCATTTGAACACAAAATTGTTGCATTTTTCCTCCTTTACACACCTATTATAATCTATTTGTTTTTACTGAATTTTAAAAACAAGCATTTCAGTTTGGGTGGTTGAGCTTTTCTTCCCACCTATCAATAAAAGTAAGTGTTATCTAAGAGTTAAGTGAATATATTAAAAAGTTAAATAATTTAGCCATATTTGAAGCACATATTGGATGATCTGGCTCATAATTAAGTCAATGCAGAGCACCAGCTTGAACATTTTAGGCAAAAACATACAAATAAAAAGAGTTTGACTTTATTCAGATAATGTTTGCATCAAGCAAACTGTCAACAACTAAGTAACTGAAGTTTCTTTAAATAACAACTACATTTCCCAGTAATTTAGCTTGACTGATTTATCTAATTGCCAATTATCTAATTGCCCTAACCCCAGGAGAAAACAAGTAGCACTTGAAAATAGGAATGTTAATCAGATTAAGAAATTCTTTACCTGGGCTCTACAGGGTACATGAATAGGCTTTATTATATCCAGAATCTTGATGAAATTGTTCTGTATGTTCTAACAATACTATTAATGTATTGAGAAATATCTATGAGATTACAACCTAAATTTATAGGAGTAGCTAACTTTGATGATATGGTAGTAAAGAGAACTTTAGTTTTGATCCTTATTTTCAACCCTTTAAAATGAGTATTTATAAATTATTTGCACAATTAAAATTAATTTTAAAATGAGGTATAAATGTACACTTGTAATTTTTTCTTAGAATGGGGCAGTGTTTTCATTTCATGCCAAAGAATATGAATTTCTTATTTTATGTATCTGATTCTGGAGAAAAATGATATATTATCTGGTCAGAGACACTCTAGCTTTAAATTTTATACATTAAAAATAACTAAAGGGTTTCTTTTACTTTATTGTTCTATTTGTTTTTCCTTAAATAAATCAGGTAGATTTAAATATTAAAAATAATACATTGGATCAGCTTTCAGTTATTTTATAGCTCCTCATTTGTATTGCTATGGTATGGATCAAAATGTACAGTAGGTAAATTTCAACATAATCTTAATACTGGTTGAGTTGTTGCCATGGTAAATCAGGAGTCCACAAACCAGGTATGTGCCTTGATTATGCTATAAATTTCACTCACCTAAAGTATCAGATTTATTAAGCAGATAAAGTTATGATATACAAATCAAGTATGCTCCAGAAAAATAAGTAGTAAAAATTACTCAAACTTTATATGATTTAGATAACAAAAATTTTCAATATTGTTAAAGACTATGTTTATATGTAGGGCAAACAAAGCTTAGAAAGTTATTTTAATATATTTAATTTGTATAATGATTATTAGATATACGTGGGTAGAATTTAGCATGATATATATTGAATACAACTCAGAATTAGATGTTGTTCCGACACCACCATCTGAATCTCTAGGTTTCCAAGGGTCAACCTAGAACAACAAAATAAATTTCTCCTGGATCCAGTTTATTCCCATTACATGTGATGTATGGGAGACAGAGAAAAGTGACTATCACACAGCAAGTTGGAAACGTAGCTCTGTCTATTTAACACTCTATCAATAAATCTTATACATCAATCATATTTCACATGACTATGTCTTTTCCAAAGCAGTTTACTCAATGGTTCACTCACTGTTATCGAATAGTCTACTTTTATCTAATGTTTTCTTTTATGCATTCAATGAGGTAATTATATCAGCTATAACAAAGAATCAAGAAAAAGCAAAACTTCTATAAAGGAATTTATAGCTTAGTTTCTCTATGAAATTACAGTTCGATTATTTTTTCCTTCTAAATGGCCATACTTTTTAGACTAATCGCAGAAGCACTCTTCACCTAATTATGAAATAGTGTTTGAAAATAATCCATATAAGCATCCATCTCACGGATTTTAAGACATTTACTTTGGTCCTATTTTATTTTTAAGCTACCTTATTATTTTTTTTAAAGAAAATTGTATATTTGAGTCCAAATAATCAAAATTGTTGCCTGAATTCTTAGTGCATTTGATCTAGGTAAAAAGCTCATCATGCTGGGGTCCATATATAAGAAGTAATCTTTTCATAGTACAGTTTTTATTTCCATTGACTCCTAAAACTTAATTCAGAAATCTTGTAATAATGATATTAACGTGTTGGAAAAAAATTCATGGCATCAATTGAAACACACTTTGATTAGAGACTAAAGTTATCCTGACAAGTTAATTATTATAAAATTCCATCTAATGTTCATAAATAATACAGATTTTTTTAATTCATAAAATACCAAAGAGATTAACAATTCTCTATCTTCTTTTCCTCTGCATGTCCCTGGAAACTCCGGAAAGTAAGATTTGGCATTATTATTATTATTACTATTTTAAAAATATGAGGAAATTAACCTATTGTCTTGGACTGGTACACAACCTCGTGTGGTCTGGCCCCATCTAATCTTTCAATCCTTATCTCCTCCTCACACACTTAAACCCCAGAAAAATAGAAGAGCCTATTCTTCCTGGAACATAATCCACCCCATCCCAGTTTTTCGCCCTTATCCATGCTGCCTGAAAGCTTTCCTTTCTCATGCTCTTCACTGCTAGTCTATGCACTCAGTATTAGCTGTTCACATTTATTCAATGCTTACTACATGCTATGCTTTTACTAAGAGCATTATTCCATTTGTATCTTCTAACGACCCTATTTTACAATGTATGAGGATACTTTGGATAGTCATCCAGATAGTAAACGGCAGTTCTAGGGTTTGTATCCAAGTAGACTCCAGATTTCATACATTACTTAACACTGTGATACATTAATTCTAAGTCCCAAAAAACTTGAAAGCTCAAAAGAAAAATAATAGTTCTCCAATGAATGTTTCATTGACTATCCCAACCTCTCTTCTCTTTATCTGCCCTGGTATCTCTCTGAGGTCAAACTCTAATTTGTCACCACTGATAAAGTTATTATGTACCCATCTTGTTTCCTCTACTAGACATTCTGATTCATCTTAGCAGTCTTTATGTTAAACAGTAAAATGCCTTGCATATAGTAAGCCCTGCTATAAATATTGCTTATATTAGTTTATCATTGATAGAATTCAGACTATATCACAAATGACCTCTGAAAAATAAGTTAAAAATTTAACTTAGCAAGCCTATCATTTGATAAACAGTGATCAAAACTGGATACTTATTTCGTCACAAATTTGATTGTTTTTTGAGTTTATGAAAGTGACCCACTGGGCATTCTAGTTTCAAGCCATTCATTCAATCACATGCAGTTTTTGCCTTTACTGAATCAGACAATAGAATTCAAAACTATCATTTACGAATCATAGGTAAACCTTGGTTACTCTAAAGATCCAGTTAAAGTGGAAATAATTCTTTGTGATGATGACTACTACATATATAGCACTATTTTTGTTTGTTTTAACTAAGCCGATTCAAAATTTTCATTTTCTGTGCATACACATATGTCAGCTCATCTAGGTAATAGTATATAGCCTGGGAAGAGAGGTAAAATCATTTAATTATTTTTCTTACATGATGTCAAGCAAATGTAACCATTCTTTTATTCTTGAATATAATACTTTAATAGTATTTAGAGACAACTTAAGTTTATTCATTCATTCTCTTAAATTTCAGAGGGGAAGTGATTTGAAAACTGTTTGAGGCTTCTTTCTCATAGGCCATCAGAAGATCACATTTTCTTCCCCTTTTCTTAAATGTTGGCATTGCATTTCGACCATTGTCTGATAGAAGTTTTAGAGTCTGACTATTTATGTTAAATAACAATAATAGCTGTGACTCTCAAATTAACCACTACTATATATAAGATGTAAAATTAGATTTAATTTGCCTTTTAGATTTTCACACTTAAATTTAAAATATGCATTGATAAAACTATATAATAAAGAAAAAGGTAATTTATTCAGAGGTTGGAAGTAACTTATTACTGAATTTAAAACAAGAATTCTTGGAGGAATTTAATGTTAGAATTGAACACGATTTTTCTTGTTTCTTTTACCAACTTCACCAATTTGAAAATATTCACTTCACTTTAAAAAATTAAAATATAAAAACTATTTTCCAAAGCATAATTATACCAGTTTTAAGAATGCTAGAATTTTCCTCAAAAGTAAATTACTTTGGAAGGATTTTCCTTGAACTCATAAAAAAAATGATGTTTTCCTCAGTAACTTAAAGCACATAAAATTAAGCCATGATTGTTAATTACACCCATTGATTATCAGTGATAGAATAACATCCTATTAAATCATCTAAAGTAAAATCAAGCTAGAGACCCAGAATGATATAGCAGCTTTATATCTTAAAGGAGAAGAAAAGTTAATTTTTATAGTTAGGCCCATACCAGGAATAGTGCTGAATTATTTTATTGATTCTTGGTGGAAGGAATGGGTCTCTAAGGCTTTCCTGAAGATTCACCTAAAGTAAAAAAAACAAGAAGCTCATTGGGTCTGCCATTTGACCTAGAGAAAATTATGACATTTTCTCTGAGCATTAGGTGCTCTTGAACTACGTTATTCTCTAACTAGTGTTGTTAAATATCATATCATTTGTTGTTTAACTTATTGCCTAGAACTTAAAAGAGAGTTGATAGACAGGAAGTACAGAAAGCTAGCAAGGGAAAATTATGAATTAGCGTTTTCTAGGATAAAATACCCTCATACCACATTTCTCTTTTTGTTATATTGGTGCTGCCTTTAGTGTACCTTGAGGACTTTTTCTTAGAAATAAATGCATAACTCTATTTTGCTTTTTCCTGGTACAAGAAAATGATATAACACTTTTATTTTGATTTTCCTTGTAAAAGAGACAAGAGGCTGAGTCTGCCCTTGACAGGTGTGACCCCTAATCAGCACCACTGGGCAGTCTTTTGCAGGTTCAGCTAGTGAAAACTGTCCCCTTCCCCAACTTCAAACAAAGCCATTAATTTGGTCCTCAGCCTAGGTAAGAAAAAAAAAAAAACCGCTGGGCTAAATAAAAGGACAAGGTAAAGAGGCATAGCCTGCTAAGATGTACCTACATGCAAGCCAGGAGAGATCTGAGATTCTCTTCCCCAGGGAGGGAGTGACTAACGCGCGCGCACTGACCATCACCTTAAAGAGGTAAAGAGAGAGTGAAATGGCTCAACGTACACACACCCCGCTCCATACCGGGGACGAGTCTCCGAGCTGCGGCTTGTGCTGTCGGAGGGCCAGGCTGAAGCTGACCGCCCCCACGGCCACGCTGGACAACCCCAGCCCTATCTCCAGCACAGAGAGCACCAAGAGGCTCCCGATAATCTGGCCGCTGGTGCACATCCTTCCTCGGTCATCATTCCTTCCAGATCAGAGAGGGAAACCAACCATCCACCTTCTTTCTTCCACTGTCTCCTTACCCCTTCCCGCCCCCCTATACCAAACCCCAAAACTTTTCTTTCTTCACCAGTGAAGAAGCATCATCCACAAAGACTGGCTTTCCAGAACCGGAGACCCTCTTCCCTGACCGGGCCAGAGGAGGCAAAAGAGCCGCTTGCACCCCCTGGTACGATCAGACTGGGATCGCAGGAGGATTTTCCCGGGTTCGGCGGTTCGGAGTCCAGGAGAGGGGAGCACACCAGCTGCAGGGCTTTTTTTCAAGAAGGAGCCGGAAACCTGGAGGAGCCGGGGCGCCCGGAGTCCCGCTCGCGAGGCGCTGTCCAGAGTTCTGCCTCGTCCCAAGTGTCCGCAGGGAGCTCCCCAGACCCCCTCGGGCCTGGCAGAGGGGATCAGCTTTGCTTCCCCGACATCCAAAGGCGACCTGCTCAGGGCTTCTCTCTCCCTCTCCCTCTCCCGCTCCCGCTCGTCTCCTCGCCTTTGTTTTCGTGGTAGCACCAAGTGCTCCTGCGAGTCCCTCGGTCCCCAGGCTGAGCGGGCGGATGATATTCAGCACCACGCTCCTCGGCGTTGCTGTGTCGCCAGAAAAAGCGACCTTGTCTGATGGCCTTTTTCCGTCTGGGTTTCTCCTGCCTCCTTGTCGTCCTCGTCCTCCCCCTCTCTCTTGATCTGATTCTCTCTCATTGCAGTGACCTCATTGGGATTTGAGAGGTTGATGGAGGAGGGAAGAGCTTGATCTATTTGTGTGTCTAGAACCAATACTCTTGGCTGGACCTTGAAAGGCCCCGCCTCGGGACCCCCAACCACAGCGGTCCAAGTGATCCCCACCTCTACATCTCCCCCGCAGGCTCCCTTCTGGGCTGCTATCCAGATGGGAGGGGAGGCGATGCCTACGTCAACACGGGGCTCATTCTGTGTAAAACTTTCTTCTGCGTGAACGTGGGGTGAGTCGGGGGGCGCAGTGGGCAAAGAAAGGCAGAGAGAGCGCAGGGGATGGGGAGAGGCCAGACTCTTAAATTTACTAGGACACTGAAGGACCCTCGCCAAAGAACTCCTCTCTCTAGAAGAGCTAGACTCAAGCCGGCTGGTAAGGAGCGTCCCCTCGCTTGTCATGACCTGTCGCCTTCCTTGTCTGGGGTTGGGGGGAGACACAATTGGCTGAGGCCGCACTTCTGTGGGGATATGGCTGTGGTTCTTCCCTCTTCTAGGGGATCGTGGTCCCCTGGAAGCACTGCTACCCGTTCTGAGATGCATTGCCAGACCGAGTACGACTGGGACCGTGTGTTCTCACTCAAATTCAAGAGTTTGTACATTTATCATTACATTGGAAAGGACATTATTTAAAAAAAATCTGGCTCACTGCACGATGGTTTATGACCCTCATCAGTATCATTAGGGCAGGGGCCAAGCTTAGCTTGGGCATTTTTATGTTGTAGTCCGAAGCATATGGGACTTTAGAGGTCTGCAAATCGCTGTGTGGACCCCGTTTCTACGTCTCTAATTTCACCTCATGAAAAATCACAAGGTATTCCATCAAGGAGACCCAGGAAGTGGGGGAATGAGAAGGTGTTTGGGGGTGTGGATCATTTTTCTCAAAAACTGGGTTCCCCAGTTAGAGATGAATTGAAGAAAGAGAGAGTAAAAGAGTTTTGAGTTAGGACACATTACACAAGACCAGGCCATCCTGACCTCTGCATACATGCAGACTAGTGCAGTGCAGGCACCTTTCTGATTAAATGCTTCTTTTCATAAAGCCCTCATGCTGAAAACACTGAAGCTGAGTGATATATTATCTATTGCATAAGTGCCAGTTTCAGTATTCTTAGATTTGATTCAGGGCTTGTTTCATAGTTTAAATTTAATTGCACATTATAATTTATTTTTTCTTTTAATATACATTAAAAAATTTTTGAGTCCTCATCCCTTAAAAAACAAAGAAAGGAAAAATTTTAAGTTATTAGGCCTTAAAAAGTCTTGAGTTATTGTGATATTTGGAGAACAACTCAAACATTTATATTGAATAATTACTGGATTCACTTTCTACTTTTCGAAAAATTTATCCACCAAGCAGTCAACCATTAGACTCTTGCAAATAGTTTTTGGCTTTAATGAAGCATAGTTTATTTTACTTAAATCTTGTAGAAGTCATCTAAATGACCCAATTTATTCGTAGAAATAATGAAGCAACTATGTTACCTAATTCTGGTTTGTTTTTAGTCGCTGCTTTTCATTTCATTTTTTAAAAAAATTCTTCCTCATTAGGAAAAGAAAAACAAGCTATAGTTACTGTTAGAATAGAATGGTTAACACAGACATATTAGGAAGGAATGTGACATAGGAAGAGAAATTAATTTTGTCGAGAACATAGAAGTAGTGTTAACAATAGATGAATTTCACAGAGAGAAATGAGTAAATCATGTATTACAGTTGAATTTTCATTTCTGAATGTAATAGCTAGAAATGTTTACTTAAATACCCACAAACCTAATTATATGTCTAACTATAACCAATCTTGATTGATCTTGAGTTGTTGATACAAAATCTAAAACTTTTGAAAATCAAATGTACGTAGAAGAAATTAAATTCATCTTCACGTATCAATAACTACCAACAAGTCACATTGAAACAGAAATATTTATAGAAAATAAATACAATTATTATCCACAGAAGAAATTACTGTTTTATATTTAAAAGCATGAGGATCAGTGTTGTTAAAACTTTCAAAAGAACATTATAATACCTGTCCTGAGAGAGAAAGTATATATAGCATGGTCTTTTTTTAAAAATTGAACTTATTGGGGTGATATTGGCTAATTAAATTTTATAGGTTTTGAGCGTACAATTCAATAATACATCATATGTATATTGCATTGTGCATTCACCTTTAAATGTTGTAAAGTTCCCCGCAAAGTAAACACAAGGTCAGCTAGAATTTAAATGTGGAAATCAGAGCAAAGGATAGGGTCAAACTGGCATCCTATATCTCTCAAAACTATTTGTTAGAGATAAAATTAAAGATAAAACAGTAAATCATGAGAAAGCCACATAAATACATTGTTATCCAAATACCAGTGGCTCCACAATAGGAGGGTTTAATTTTTCTTATGCCATAGTACTCCAAATAGCTATTCATGAGAGCCACTGATACATAGTGGATCTCTTATCAAGAGCAGTGGTGCAGGAAATCTCGTTTGCCACCTGCTGGCTTATATATGACATGGTGAATATGAGTGTATAAATAATTCTTATTAAACATTAGTTAATGAGAATAAAATACTTCATAATTGCTCTGTTAAGGACCTAAGTTCTGCTAGTAAGTATTTAGGAATTCTGAGATTCTCATGTATCCATTTAGTTAAAAGAGATTTGTACAAATTTTAATATATGAATAAAGGAAATCTCAGGAGTTGGTAAACAAATATCACCTATCTTAGTATAATAAAGTAAGTTAATGTATCAATTCAATAACTAATACAAGGTTAGTAACTGAGAAGTTCAAGCTTTTAAACTGATTAATTTTGAGATCTGATTTAAAGTGTTCAAGCTATTATAAACTAAATTTGTTTGGCAATCCTAGGCCACAGACTAAAGGACAGTTTAGAAGATTAGGGGGGGAAATCATAAAATGTTACAAACCACTGAGCAGTTTTTAAGTGCTACAAGTCTATTTAGTATTTTAATACTCTTGTCACTGTGGTTAGAAATGATTGTACCTAAAAATTTAGCTAGAATTTGATAAAGTGATTTAGCACAAAAAGGAAAAAAGAAAATATTTTGAAGATGTTTTTCTTACTTACAGATCAAGGAGCAGGAATAACTAAAACTGAATTTAGCTTTTGCTTTTTTTTTTGTCTTCTAGTGATAATATCACTTAGAAGTTATTATCTAATGGTAATGTCAGTGATTATGAAAATTAGAGAAAGTATAGTACTTATTATTGTATTTCTTACAATTTTTCATTTATGTCCAAAATATCTTTTGATTATTAATGACTTTTAAGTATATAAAAAATCAAATGATGATTTTATAATAATTTCTACTCCTTAACAAAGAGTATTTCCACCGCTGGCCATTCTGGAGTAAATGGGATTGGACTGCCTCTCCTACTGTATGCAATATATTTAAATACATAGTGTTCAGATACTGTACAACAGGCAGTGCAGAACCGTAATTTCTGGGAAAAGAGAAACAAGCAAGTTTTTCTGTCCTGGTCTTTTGACTAGAGGCACTTAGGAAACTGTTACAAGAAGAGGGTTACCAAGCAGAGCATGGTGTAGAGCTTATGGTACAAATAACAGGTTTCTTGCAGGCTGAGACAGCCAACATTTTCAGGAACTAGAAAGAAGAGTGTTCAGTGGAGAAAAAGATCAATGAATCTCCATAGGGATCTGTGCATTTGTTGTTAAAGTCTAATCCACACAATCATGGAGTGTAACTCTACAAGATTAAAATGTAATGACTCGAGAACTAATATCTAGAGCTTACAAGGGGTCTGAGAAATGTACATGTTTACATTAGCCAACAAGAGTCCTTGCTGAACACTCAGCCTTCAGTAGAGAACATAGGTGGGACACACATAAGTAATGGGGCTAAACCATGCCTGGAGTAAAGGCAACTCTATAGTAAACTTCAAATGCTTTAAAACAGACCTCCAAAGTATCTCTCTTTAAGTAACTTAACAAAGTCTAACACATCTTTAAAAAGATGACAACAACCATCATTCAATAATGTAAAGCTCACAATGTATGCTATCCAAATAATTGAAATATGAAGAAGCAGGAAAGTGTGATCCATAATAAGATACTAGAGATAATGTAATGGAATTACCTAACACTTTAAAACCTTTTTATAAATATTAGAAATATGTTCAAAAATGAAGAAAAAACATTAACATTATAAAAATATAAATTGAAGATATGATAAAAAATAATGTAATTTCTATAGATAAAAATTATATATCTGAAATGAAAAATAATACATCTCAGATTAATAGATTAAACAATGAAGAAGAAAAGGTCAGTGAACATTAATACACTATAATAAAAATTAAAAGTATAGAGAGAAAAACCACAATATAAATTAAGTCACAGAAAAAAAAGACACACAAAAAAATGAATAGTGACTCAGTAATCTGTAGGACAATTTTGAAAAGTGAGACATTGATATAAGTTCTAGAAAAGAGGTGGATAAAAATTTTTGAGATAATAACGGCCAATTATTTTCCAAATTTGGTGAAAACTACAAACCCACATACCCAAAAAACTTAAACTGCATGTAAAATAAACATAGGTAACTGCAGGTAAGATAAACATAGGAAGGCATATTACAAGTGAATTGCTGAAAATCAGTAATAATAATAAAAATTAAAAGAAGCCAGAGGAAAAAAGACATTATGTACAGAGAAAAAGAGGCAAGTATTCTAGATGTCTCATCTAAAATTATTCAATCTAGAAGACAATGAATGTCATTTTAAAAGTAAGGAGATTTAAAAACAAACAACACCTCCATTAACTTGGAATTACATATTGAGCAAAAATACCTTAAAAATGAAGGCAAAACAGAGTTTTTTCAGACCAACCAAAGCTGAGAGAATTTACTTAGTACAAGTACTTAGTAAAGACATAAAATCTTCACCATAAGAAATATTAAAATAAATATTCTTCAAGCAGACCTAAAATATACCAGAAAGAAACTTAGGTCTACAAAAAAAAATGCTGAGAATCACAATGGTACGTTATGTAAGCAATATTTTCTCTCAGTTTTAGCCTCAAGTAGACACAAAGATGTGCACTGAGACCAGAGCTGCTATGCAAGAAAGAATCTGCAGTTCCAGCACAGCCAAGAAAATTAGCAACTGAAAAAAATATATAATGCCTACTGGAGAATGTTCTCAAGTGGAAAAAAAAAAATCAAGCCAGCCTAACCAAAAATAAACCAGATGTTGGAAATAACAGATAATTAATTAAAGACAGTAATCATAATTGCCCCTAAAAAACTCAAGGAGAATAGTTCTTTGAACAAATTAATATTTCTTTCAGTAGAGAAATATGAAATTTTAATGAGAATAAAAAAAAGAAATTCTAGAGGTAAAAAAAAATTTTGAAATAAAAAACTACTGTAAAGACTTAGCTGAATGAATATGAAAAAGAAAAGTAAGTTAATTTGAAGACAATATTATTAAATGTTTTTAAATGGAGCCCCAGGGACCTGTTAAAAGATACCAAATGGTCAAACATAAGTATAATTGGAATAGATGAAGAAGAATGAGAAAGATAATTGGACAGAAAAATATATGAATATAAAATGGCCAAAGTTTGCAAATTTATAAAAGAGACAAATTTGCATATTTGAGATGCTACATCAACAACAAACAGAAAAAAATAAAGAAGCTAACAATAAAGCACAACAAAGCAAAGTTAAATTGTTGAAATCCAAAACTAAAGATCATCTCTTAAAATAACAAAAGAAAAATATGTGAGAATCAATGATTTCTCACTAGAAACCATAAAAACCAGAACACTGTGAAATAACATATTTTATGTGCTTAAAAAGAAATCAACCCAGGATTCTATTTAGAGTTAAAATATTTTTAAAAAATAAGGGCAAAAGAAATATCTTTTCAGATAAATGATGAAAAAATTCATGTTCTTCAGACATGAACTACAGGTAATCACAAGTTCTTCAAACCGAGGAAAATAATACCCAGAGTGTAAGAAAGGAACGAAGAATATCAGAAATAGTCAATATCTAGGTTAATATAAAAGAATCTTTTTTCCTTTTTCCTTTTATTGTATTTATAAAATATATAACTGTTTAAAATATATACCATAACATTGTCTTATAGGGTTTATAATGTATGTAGATATATATAATAAACCATAATGTAAAGAATGAGAAATACTCTTCTATATGTTTGCAAGATTTTTATATTTCCATAAGGTAATATATAATTGACTGTAAGTAGACTATGAGAAGTTAAGGATATATTGTAATTACTGAAGTAAAAAAAATGAAAAATATATAACTAAGCACAGAAATATAATTAAAAAGCTAAATAGAAAACTTAAATGTAATTCTAAAAAACGTTTTAAAATTCAAATAAAAGGCAGAAAAGAATAAACACAAAAACAAAACAAAGAAGATAAGTGGAAAATAAAAAATAAATGACACACTAATATTCAGCAATATTAATAATTAAATTAAATTTATTAAATATTAATGAAATAAACATTACAGCTAAAAAGGCAAAGATTGTCAAAAAGAATAGAAGGGAAATAAAAAACCCAACTATATGCTGTATACAAGATAAACACATTAAAAAAAAACAGATAGATTGAAAGTGAATGGAAGGAAATAATATTTTATATAAATAGTGACTACATAATAAAAGATATAATACACTTTAAAACAAAATTATTACCAGAGATAAGGATGAACATAATAAGATAAAAAGTTTAATTTAACGAAGAGATTGTGGTAGTTAGCTTCTGACTGCAATTATTTCTGCCTTCTAGTATTTAAATCCTTGTATAATACCCTCCACCTGAGTCTGGAGTATAGATATAATAACTTATTTCTGACTGATAATTTGGTAAAAATGATAGGATGTCACCTCTGTGATTACGTTACTAAAGACTCTGACTGCCATGTAATAATCATTTCTATTAAATTCTCTGATTGTATGTTTTATGAAAGCATGCTGATGTGTCAGGAGGCCCAGAAGATGAGAACCAGAAGAAGAAGGAATTGAGGGCAGCCTCAGGCCAATAGTCAACAAGGAATTGACATTCTCAGTCCAAGGACAGGAAGAAGCACTGGCTCCTGCCGACAATCACATAAGCTTGGAAGCAGACCTTTGACCAGATGAGCCTTGAGATGACTGCATGCCTAGCCAACACCTGATTATAAGAGAGGACCCATCTAACCTGCATTTGGATTCCTGGTCTTCAGAAACCAAGAGATAATAAGTATTGTTTCAAGCCACTAAGTTTTGGCATAATTTTTCACAGAATAATTAATACAAAGACATAACAATCATATGTGAAAACTCTCGAGAACAAAATGTCAAAACATATGAGGCAAAAATTAATAAAAATTTAAAGGAGAAATGAAAAATTCCATAATCACATTTGGAGAATTTTAATACCCAATTGATAGATCAAATAGAAAAAAAGAAAAAGAAACAGGAAAGCCATAGAAGAAATTAACAACATTGCTAAGCAACTGTCTTAATCTATATAACAGAGATAAGATCTGTTGAGACTTACTTTCTACCTTAAAAAAAAGTCAGCCGATTAGCCACTTAAATTCAGTGATATGTAGTATTCAGCCCCAAAATTCTTGCAGCCAGAAAGAGACAGTTTTCACATGTATTTCTGATTTCTGATATTCTACTGAACATTTTAAAAAATGTTAAGCTATAATTATTTTGTTGTATATTAACTGACCAAACATTTAAATAATTACTTCAGAGACAAAAATAATTGACGAGAACAAGCTTAGATTACACTAACAAATATGAAAAAGCAAATTAGCATAAAATGGTAAAGTCAATAGGGCCATAAGAATCCCTTTTGTTAGGTTTTATTCTCTATTTAAATGTAAAGTACAACATTCCTGACCTCTTTTCAACTCTTCTAGCGACCAGGAACATACTGCATTAAAAACAAAAAGTCTGAATGAATATTCCATCCACCACACTCAGTTCTATCTTTGGGAACAACTGAGAACAAGTAAAAACTGTTTTTATTATTATAGTTGTTCAAATATTTTATAACTGTCATGTCTCACATAGAGTCCAACACTTACAGGAGAAATTCCCAGACATCATGTAAAATGGTCCAGGTCAGAGATACTAGTGAACCTTAACTTGTCCCTGTTTCTCTAAAGTAAACACGCTTATCACTGTATAAAGTACAACAGGTGTGTTTTGATTAGGACCAAGTCCTGGAAGATAATTACCTCTGTAATTATATTTTTTTGTAAATGTGTCCTATAATGATCATGGCCATTTTGAGCCACACTCTGAATGAACCACTGATTCATACAAAGTTTTAAATCAATGAAAACCCCAGAGTACGGCTATGTCCCCAATTTTGTACTTGTACAGCTGCTTTTTTGTTTTTAACCTCAGGGCAGGTTGATTCATTAATCATTGTTTGATTCATCTTGTTAGTTTTGGCTCTTCATTCTTTCCTGTTGAGATCTTTTTTGACTTCCCTTTCTGTCATCCGGTGCATTAGCTATTCCTTCCAGAATTATGTCATATACCCCCAAGCAGTGGACCTATTCTGGCCTCATTCTTCTTGTTCTGAACATTTCTAAAAATGTTACTTTTATTGTCTTTGGCATTTTTAACAAGGCCCTGCTCACATATGCCTTTTGCTTTTCTGTCTCTGTATTTCAGATTCCTGCCACTCTAGGATTTTTCGTCATGTATGTGCCCCAACTTTTAGCTTTTAGTATTTCTCCCAAAATATATGCTTATCTGAGTAATTCCTGGGCAGACATAAGGTTTAATGGTTTTCTTTTTTTATATATATTCTCTCAAATGAAGAATTTGTAATTATAATCAGAATTTTCATTTCAAGATATTCCTGTCCAGTCAGCTCTCACAACAAAAGTATCTGGCCAGTGACTCATCTTCCATATTCTAGAGATTTAAGTGTATATCTTACTACATAAATGCTATTTTCCCTATTCTGAGTTGACTCTAATGTATAAACTCGATGAACAAATATTTAATAAATATCTGTCAAACAAATGTACAAAAAATAAAAGAATTGATGAAAAACTGATGTTATTTTTTCTAGACTTTATCCATTTCAACTTCAACTACTTATATTTAATTACAAAAAGCAAAAAAGCAAGCTGATTCCTTTCTTTATTTCCTTTACTGATTCATTTCAAATTATGTGAAAGAGCCAAATGATAACCTGGAAAAATGTGAAGCATTTATGACAAAGTTTTATTCTTCACATATAAATAGCTATTTCAAGCCAAAAAGAAAAGGACCTAATTAAAAAGGATACTATGTGTTAACAGGCAATTTTCATAGCCAAACAAAATATTACAAACAGCTAATTAATGTGTCAAAAAATGTTCAGACTCAATAGTAAACAAAAAGTACAACCGGTTGTTAATTCTTCTATTGGACTGGCAAATATTTATTTTAAAAAGATTATTAGAATTCATTGGAAAATAGGTATAAATCTCAATACCTCCAGAGAAAGCCATTATATTCAAATTTAATTTTAGAACTTAAGTTAATAATGAAAATATTTGTAAATTAAAATTGTATTATGTTAAATATTCCCAGCTTAAAAAGCTAGGGGAATAAATCACAAGTTTAAATTTTTTTTAATCAGAAATATTTAAGCTTTAAAAAATGTATTCTTCTGCAATAAGAGAATATGGAAAATGCAATAATATAGAAGGATTGATTTCTCCAGTGTTAAGCTAGAACTGAAGTAGATCATACGCCATAGGAGTTGAATGAGTGTGAAGTTTCTGAGATTTCAAAGGAAACTCTTTCTGCTCGGTTGATAATGTATGCTCTTAGCACATGTGACAATTGTCAGGAATAAATAAGAAACTCTAGAACATTTGTTCACTTTTACAGGCCATGAGACACAAAAAAATTAGTATTTTATTTCGCTTTGTGCATCTTTAGTTAATAAAATCTTGAGGAATAAAAATAGCTTTTACATTTCTTTGATAACTTAGGAATGGTTCTTAGTTCAGAACTCCAAGCAGCTAATGGCAACTAAAAATATAGGTTTATTGATTATTCAAATTAGTTTACCCTCACCCACATACCAGATCTTGACTCAGGTATGTGTGGTCTCAGATCCTGGAACATTTTCTGAGCAGAAGGACAGGGTAATACTGATTTATGAGATAATATTAAAGATGAGTAATAGCTAAAATTTATGGAGTGTTTACTATGTACCAGACACTATTTTAGCCACTGGGGATACTCCATAAATAAGAAAGAATATCCACCCTAAAACAGTTTACATTCTTTGGGGGATTTATAGAATAAACAAGTCAGCAAATAATTATATAATTTCAGATAGCAAAGTAAATTAAATCAAGGTATGTGGATGAAGTGATAGATCAGTATTTTACTTAGTGTCCAGCAAGTGATACATGGTTAGAAAGACCTGAATGAAATGTATGTATGAACCCAAGGAAGAACCTGAGAAAAAGCATAGCAGGCAAAGGGCAAAAGAGAACATTACATATTTCTAGAATGGCTGGTGCCTAGTGACTTAGGGAGAAAGTAGTTGGAGATGAGGTTGAAGAGGCAGCCAGAGAATACATGATTTAAACACGCCTGACGATGGTAATACTTTGTATTTAATTCTAAGTGCAGAGGTTAGAGGGCTTTGAGAAGGGAAGTGATGTGACATGATTTATAAAATCAGTTTCCTAATCTGCTGACTCAAGATACCATCCACTGAGAAAGGGAGTGGGAATAGAACCAACAGGGGTCTATTACAATTATAAAGGAAAGCTTGGACTAGAAGAGTTAGTTTCAGAGGTGGTGAGAAGTACAATTTGACGACATCATGCAAGAGAGAAATCTGAATTTGAAAGAATGTAGGGCATTCAACTGCAATCTTATTTTGTAGTGCTGGATCAAAAAACTGAAACCAGGCCAAGGAACTGAAGAGGAGACAATTAGGAATAGTGGCTCCTGTAAAACTGCCTACGGCAGAAGTTGGTACTGGTATCTCGCCACTCTGCGGCATGCTATATGTTACACAGGTGCCAAGAAATATTTGTCTTCTTGGCCTGTAGAGTGGTTGGTGGGTGAGGTGTTGGGTGGATGGAACCTTTCCTCCTTCCTCTCATCACCTTCCCCATACCTACTGCTGGATACTTCTCACTGCTGGATGAATCTGTAATTGCCACAGACAGGAGTATTCAATATCCTCCAGTGCCTGCTAGTATGGTATGAGATAGTGAGCGGTGCCAAGGAGGTGCTCTACCTTTGGGGCATCTCCTTCAGTAGTCAGGTGCAAACATACCTCATGAATAAATCGGAGGAAATCATGCTCCAGGTGCCAAAGGATCATGGAAGCAGCACAAGGTGAAAGAGTCAAGGGAAAGGAAAGGAGTGGCCAGGTTGAAGTCTCTAAGAGTGCAACTTTAGGCAATAATATTTACCTATTGGAAAATTTTTTTTGTGGGTCTTGTCCTCTTTTACTGCCCCATAAGCCTGGTGCAAGCAGTTTTGAGATTATAGATGGTTAATAGGGAATAGTCGATATAAAAAAAATCTACTTGAATTTGAAAAGTATTCATGTTACTAAAAGAAATTTTAAAAGTACACTTGTAAATTACAGGAGAAAAAACAGCTGTTAGAATTTTTACAACTAAACTTCATCATTTAATAATTTATAGTAAACTTTAAAGTTGTTATTAACTACAGATCCAAATATAGTTTCTTGTTGAGAATCTGAAAAGATCATTTGAGCTAAATTTTGATCAGGGATTGTGCATCTCTTTCATGAAAAAAAGGACTTGATATAATCTTATTTTCCATAGATTATATATTTTGTTATATCTTGAAATTTTATACAAATTCAAATATAATATTTTTCTAATACATTATGTAGTTTTGAAATGTAATGATGTCATGTAAAGGAAATGTAGTGATTGTTTTTTATCAAACCCTATGGAGATGTCTCAAGATTTTTTCCATCTCCCCAAATGGGCTATATATTCCTATTATTTTCTCTTTGTGCAATAATTTGAAGACCAGGAACCTCAGGCAATACTGTACCCCAGGAAGGGACAGTTAAGTGCATGGAGCCAGTTCTGATGTTCATGTCTCGATACTAAGAAACTATCTTGCCTTATTGCTTCTTAGGCTCTTCAAGGAGAAATAAGTGGCAATTTCTCTTTCCTATTTCAAAAGAGAAAATTGATCTTGAGACTTCCTTTACTCTGGCAGAGAGCAAGAGGTTTTGTTTTGATAGACGGAAAGAATTGGAGGACACTTGGAAGGGGTGAAGTCATACAACAATTCTTGGGTGGAAAAATATCCCCCTACTCCTCCATCATATGTAATTTTATTAGAAACTCTAGAGATGGTAATTTAAGTCAAAGTATTTAATTAAAAAACAATATGATTAAAAAGTATATATATATATGGAGAATGTTTATGTAATAGACTAACAGAAGATAGCAAAAGGGTGAAAAATGCTGCTTTCAAAAAAATCAGTTGTTCTATAAAATATAAACTGATCTCATAGTCTTATGGTCTTACTTTGTATTATAACATTCCCATACAAAAGGTTGAGAAGAATCTGAAAAAAACAGGTTTACTCTCTGGGGAAAAGTGGTATCTTAGCAAAATTGTAATTTCCATTTCATCTAGTGTGGTTATCTTTATAGTTCTATGTAGTAGATGATATTCACAAAAGATTTGGTAAGTAGAGCTTGGTAAAATCAGAAATTCTTAGTGTAATTTAATTTTTACATAGGAAATCTAATGATGTATTACTCTTTGATCTTTGGAGAGCTTTAAGGAACAAGAAAAGACAAAATAATAGACTTCCAAATACTAAAGGTTGAAATTATTCCATAGCACTTAAATATCCTAACAGAATCTGGGATTTAATATGGTGCTGAAAACTGGATTTGTTATGGCATAATAATTTGTTCATTTTATCTTTAAATACTGAGCCTAATATAGGTATATGTAATTTCCTCTAAGTTCAATCTTTTTATCATTTATCAAAAAAATATTTACTGCTCAACTCCAAGGCACTGTTCTATGAGCAAAGAATAGAACAGAAAAACCTGCTTTTTTTTTTTTTTTGGTCAACATTTTAAAAATATCATTAGTTTTAAGGATACTACAGAGATACATTAACATATTTCATAAAACAGATCTTTTATCTTTTTTATCCACCCATTCGGAGACAAATAGTAACAACACAAGCTAAAGGCAAAAAAAAAAACCCCAAAAAACTCACATCTGAAATTATGATTCTCAGTATATTTTTAAACAAGACTACCGATTTCAGTATTTTGGAGGTCAAACCAAACCAACACCATGTCAGCAAAATATTGCTGCCTGTAACTCACCCTCTGGCTGCTTAACCTGCTTTTGTTTGCACTGTCTTGAGAAACAGTTCTCATTGTTCTTTTAAAGGAGTATTCCATAGCTGAATAGTTGTTACTCTCAGGAGACTTTTCTTTCTGGTGTTTAACTTAAATTTTTTTTTTAAATGATATATTCTACATACATACACCTTCTTTACACTTGACTATAATAATTTATCCTGTCTTTAGAATTTATACTTTCCCTATATTTATCAGATATTTTTTCTTCTTGCTGACAAAGCATGACTGTATACATTTTTAGCTCATCCTTTTTTATTTTCTTACCGGTCCAGAATTTCATAGATTCTTCGTATCACTTCCTAGGCTCCCCACCACTTGGTCGGCTCCTGAGCTGTCTAAAATTAAAAAAAAAAAGATAAAATTTTCCAGGTGCAATCTTAACACAGTCATGTTGAAAGTGATAATAATCCTCTCACCATGACACTCTGCCCAAAATAACATTGGCATCCTTTGACGCCATGAGGAAGCAAATTTTATTTTATCTTATTTCATTTTATATCTACTTGGCAGTCATGCCATATGACACAAGATCATAAATACAGGATCCCTCCTAATGACTGAGCTTGAAATAATTATTCTCTGGATATGGAATACAGAAAGTAGTTGAAAATGAATAATACACCACTTATTTCTCTGCTTTGATGATACTGATAATTTAGCAGTCTGAAATCCATTACATAAGTAAGCATGGTTAATACTGTTTGAGGTTTCGTATGTGTGTATGTGTGTGTGGGGGTGTGTGAAGGAGAGATAGAAAAAGAGAGAGAGATGCTTGCACTTAACTTTGATTGTATTTAATCCTCAAATAACCCTGTGATATATTGTAAATGGGTAAATGTCATTTCAGAAGTTAATTAGCTCAGGCTCTTACAGCTAGTTACTGATAGCATCCATAAATGCAATGAATTTTACATGATATCATAGTGCCCCTCTATGTTTTTAGCTTTTCTTAAAGTGAAATATACAGAGAAGTACACAGCAATGTACAGATCAATGGGATGCTGCAGATTGAACACACTCATGCAACCAGCACCTAGTCTATGAAGCCTGAAGCTCCCCATGTCCACTTCCAGTAACTACCTACCCCACCAGACTCCGAGGGAAACCAGAATCATGAACTTTAACAACACACATTTTTGCATGCTCTTGTTCTTTGTAACAGTGGCATCATATATTATACTCTCTTTTTTATTTGGCTTGTTAACATTATGTTTGTAAAATTCATCCATATTATTACATGTAGTTCCATATTATTATTCTAATTATATGCTGTTCCATAAACTGTAAATATATCATAATTTATTCTTTGTACTGTTGATAGGCATTTGGTTATTTCTAGTATGGGACTATCACAAATAGTACTGTTATGAACTATAGTATATGCCATATGTTAAAACATGTATACACACACATGCACGCACACAAGTTTCACATCTAGTCACAGACTAAACATGCACGTTTGTGCTTTTGTTTTTTATAATAAAAATTGGGGTTATGCCCATATAAACAAGAACGTTATTGAAAAGAGGGAAAATAGTTACTCTTGTGGTTATTCTACCTATATGACTATAAACAACTGATTTGGCAGTTTCCTATTCTTAATTGATTTAATTATTATTGTAAAATGTGGTCTCAGATTTCTACTTGCTCATGATTAATTTCTGATTCATAACTCTGCCCTTTCTAACCATTTACATTTAGAAATTTCCAAGTAAAAATGAAATCTTAAGAAATGAGTATTAGCTAATTTGAAGAACCTGGAACCCAGATGAAGGAAATAGAGCCATTTTATATAGAGACCCAGATTTTTCAACTTTATAAGACTATACAAGATTTGAGCACTTGAATTTTTAAGAATATGGTTTAGACTTGAATTTAATAGTAAGTACCCATGTTTACATTTATTGCATATAATTATTCTGGTAGAGAAGATGAGGTTTTTAAAATTGAGATATAATTCACATATAACATTGTATTAGTTTTAGGTATACAACATAATGATATATGTAGATATTGTGAAATAATTACCACAGTAAGTTTAATTAAAATTCATCACCATGCATAGTTGGAATTTTTTTCTGGTGATTGGAATATTTAGGATCTATTATCTTAGCAACTTTCAAGTGCACAATGCAGGCTTGTTGAGTATAGTCAGTGTAATGTACATTACATCCCCAGGTCTTACATATCTTATAACTGAAAGTTTATAACTTTTGACCTCTCTCCATGCATTTTTGTTTCCCTACCCCTCAGTCTCTGCCTCTGGAAACCACCAATCGGTTTTCTATGTCTATGAGTTCTGTTTTGCTTTGTTTTAAAATCTGCATGTAACTGAATTTGGCTCCTTTTGTCTTATTTCATTACATCTGTTTTTAAAAGCAAGTCTTGCTAAGTAAGCTATTCTTCTTTTGGAGGAAGCATGGATGACCACTGTTCTGTCATAGGCAACCATAAATAACTTCCCTAAGTATAGTAAAAGAAAGAGTTGTCAACAAATATGTAATCAAAGTAGTATTGTTACACATTCAGAAAGCAGACATAAATGGATGAATCAGAAATACTCAAACCAATGAGCAAGTTCATTTTGGAAATATCAGTATAAATGTTCTATGTGTGGCAGAGACTCCCTTGAGCATAGGAAAAGTCAATAGAGAAGGAGGCATGCATTTAAAAATAGCTCTCATAAAACGTGAATTAGTCAAGAGAAGATATATCACATTATTTATTGAGCTGAAATTTTCATGGTAAACATTTCCTCACTCATTTTATTCCCTTCACTCTCATTGAGCTCCTCCAGTATCCTTAGGAGGGAGAACACACTGAACATGCTATTTTTATAACAGTGCAGAAAGCAATAAGCAGGTTACAAAACAGTTTACAAATCATCAGTAACCTGAAATGGAACACATACATTATTTTTTCCCTTGGCATTGTTTCAACTCTTCGTCCATGCTGATATTTCATATCTAGAAGTGTAATAATAACAATACATCCTGTCAGGCACAAAGAACGAAGTGAATTTTTTAAAAATTTCATTTAAATATTCTTCCCTGGAGTCAGGTTTGAACCTTATGCCTGGGCAAATAACAGCTCTACCTCCTGCTGTGACTATTAGTAACTTCTTTCCATTGTCTGGGAAGCTATGTTTCTAGGAGGTTATTACTGTGGGATCTATAGAGGCCATGGCCTTGTTCTCAGCTATTTGAAGATGATGGTATCTTATAAATATTAATCTAAGACATATCACAAGGGAGAGGATTCATTAAATATAAGACAATTAGGAAAGTGTTTGAATATTGAGAGGGAGTATTTCACTCTTTCCTAAACCACATGTTGATTCAAGGAATATTTCAGTTCACTGTCTTTGACTCTTTCTCCATGAAACATGTATTATTAAATCCTGCTTTATTCATAGATGCTTAAAAATGCAGCAGAATAGATTATTAACAGCATACGATTTAATCTTAAATACCTGAAGTAGATTGTATTTATGTTTCCCAAGGAGGAGTATCATGTTATATGATATAGTCATTTTTCACCTCAGCATTCACTCTTTTAATTCAATAAACATTTATTAATAAAGCACTAGGTGGAAGATAGTATCCTGAGACAACTGACACATGGTTTCTTCCCTTACAATCTGGAGAAAAAAGGATACACACAACTAAAATGAACTATAACAGAAGGTAGAATAGAGTACTGAGCACTTTTTACATATTTTTTCTGTTTTAACCTCACAGAAATCATTTAAGATTAAGAAGAGAAACCCCAAATCCAGTAATCCACCTTAACTCCTCTCTTTTACTCCATGAGGACAAGGACCAACCTGTCTTTGTCTCTTATTTTCTTCCATGTCTCTGGAACATAATAACTACTCATTGTATATACACTAAATAATAAACTGAATAAATGAATGAATGTATAAATTATTTAATAAAGGATGAAAAGGCAAGTCTTATCTGGGAGTAGAGGTGGTAAGAATTAGAGGAATCTCATATGGTTCCCTGATTTCTGATTTTGGCAATTAGATCAGTATTAAGGGCAGGATTTGGTAAGGGAAGATGATGTGTAGCTTAGAAAATGTAAAATGGGAGGGTAAATAATGCTGTTGAGATATTCAGGATGAGAAAAATGTTTAAAAAAATATAGGTATGGCTCTCAGAAAATTACATGGTACAGATGTAGAATTGGGAGCCCTTACTTGAGGTCATGGGTGTGAATAAGAGTATGAAGCAAGCAATATTTCTTTGGACCATTTCTTTAGATCGGTCCATTAAAGAAGTAGAGATAGGAGAAACAGAAAAAAGAAAACCAATTCAGGGGCCATGAAGAGTGAAAAATAACATCCAGGATGATGCCTGCTCTGTGTCAGCAGCTACGAGGCCCTAGACACACATTAATTCAGTCCTTATAAATGTCTGAAGAGTAAGTGTTGTGATTCATGTTTCCAGAGGAGAAAATGGACTCTGAGAGGTAAGGGATTACCTAAGGACAGGTAGCTCTGAGCAGGGAGCATGAAGCGTAAATCTCTCCAAAGTCCTTCCACAACTCTTTTAATGAATATTTCAAGAGTCAGCACTTGTTATGATAATTCAGTACATAAAAGATGACAGATTCACTCAAATCAGGAATATTGATGACAATACTGTTTATCATTTTCAGTGGGATATTGATAAGAGGTGTATGTTTCATCTGGTTCATATCAGAGTTGCTATTCTGCTAGTTTATGGCTGAGCCTGATTAATTGGTGGTCTCTTCTGATTGGTTGCTGCCATGTCATATCAATTAAGTATTCTGAATATTTTCTTTAGGAGCCATGAATATCATGTAATGTTCTGAGTCTGAATTAATTAATCTTGATAATGTAGAAAAGAGATATTTTGTCTAAGATCTCTATTATAAAAATTCAAATGACAGAATTGATTGGAAGATACAATCTAGACTACTAAAATTCACAGGCTTTTGATGCCAGAAAGATCAGAGGTTGACTTTACTGCATTTCCAATTGCATGTTGGATAGACTACATTTATTTTGGAGCCAAAGTATCCTGTGTTTATATCTTAACATGCTATTTATAAGACAATGAAAGAGTGATTTAGTCTCAGATCCTCGGTTTTATGATGTATAAAATCCGAATAATACTATACTTGTAGAGTTGTTATGAAAATTAAATAAAATATTTTAATAGGCTCATAATAGTGTCTGGAATATTACAGACACTCAATGAATCACACTTTTATTATAATATTATTAATAGTTGAAATTAGTTATGTGAAAAAGAGAAATATTGGCATGAGCATATAAACAAATTCCTCTTACAGGAAAAGAAATGTCAAATAATTGAAGGTGATACATTCTCATTTTAGTAAACTAAGAGAAATAGGAAATGAGAATAAAGTTGGCTTGAGAAGCATTAATCTTTGGAGCCCCTCTAAAGAGGATTGCTACATCTTTATCAGAGAACTATCTCATTTTCACATATTCCTAGGGGTAATTCTCAATAAAAGTCATTATATAATTCCAATTTTAGCTACTGTTTCTCAATTAAAGAACTACATTTACCATGCCATTCTAGGTTTTCTAAAGTCTGGACCCAATCTGTATTTCCAAACCTTGTCTACTACTGCATTTCAGTCATTCTCTGCCCTAAATCAACTGAACTGTTGGCTTTTTCTATCTACATACCAACTTTCCCACTTTAATTCCTTTTCTTTCTCAAATTGTTGCTTTTCCCTAATGTAACTTCCTCATAATCTGTCTGTATCTACCCATACCTACAGACTCTAATCATGAGCCCTAATCTAAGATTTCCTACAAGCAGACATAATCCTTCTTTCTCTAAATTATTCTAATATTTTACTTTAATCCCTCTGAGGACATTTGTCACTTTCTTCATTAGATTATGTGTAAGCATTTTTAGTATCTCTGTGAGACATAGTTAGAATCTAGAGAAGAAGGATCATAGCTGATTCACTTTTTTACTCTCAAATGCCTAACAGAGCCTGAATGCAATACAGTAAATAGATAAACAAAAATAGAAAAAGATAACTTATCTAGGTTTCATCATATATACTGTATCCATTACCATTTTTAACTTTATTTCGAGGACTTTGTTTCCCTCAACACATGCAACAAAGGAGGCCTCTATATATTTTTAAGAGTGTATGTAATTTCTATGCCATAGAATCTTAAATGGGCATCTTGACAGCAACTATCACTTGAGTTAAACAGACATTGAGAGATTTCAAGTCCTTTATTATTTTGGTTGTTGCCTTTATGTTCTTTAAAATGTGGTTTCCTCTTTTTAAATATCAGAAGTAAGACCTTTCTCAGTTTATAAAAAGTAACATAATCAATTTTGCAAATTTTAAGTTATTTAAAAATTTTAAGTGTTAATTTTTACTACATACTTCTCTTCCTTACACGTTTTTCCAGTATTTTTTTTTTTTGATAAAAATGAGATGTTTTGACACATTATAGGTGTACTTGAAGACCAATTCTTATGTGTTTCAAGTGGACTAGTGATGCATTATCCCTCTAATGCAATTAAATTACTCTTTTACAATGTGTCAATCTGAAAATTTATGAATACAAAAATAGAATACTCATACTAGCACATACGTTGTATTGAATAGCACTACAAATTTTTATTTATTTAGTAGTAACCTCAAGTCTTATTTAAAACAGAATTATATTTGTTGCTATTTTTATTTGGAGTGAATAACCTATGCACTATTATCTAAAGAGAAGAGGCAGCTCTTATAAACTGTAAGGTGACACTCAAAATGATCTATTCCATTTCATATCTATTAGAATGGCCCAAATCCAGAACACTAACAATACCAAATGCTGGTGAGAATATGAAGCAGCAGGAACTTTTTATTCATTGCTGGTTGGAATGCAAAATAGTAGAGCTACATTGCAACGCACTTTTGAAGTTGCTTAAAAAAAATCTGTACATACTCTTGCCAGAAGATCCTGCAATTGTGCCCCTTGATATTTATTCAAAGGAGTTGAAAATTAATGTCTACACAAAAGCCTGAACATGAATGTTTATAGCAGCTTTATTCATAATTTTCAAAACTTAGAGGCAGCCAAGATGTCCTTCAGTAGGAATGGATACATAAACTGTAGTACATGCAGACAATGTAATATTATAAATGCTAGAAAAAATGAAGAATCAAACCATAAATGGACATTGAAGAGCATTACTCTAAGTGAAATAAGTCAAACAAAGACAAATACTGCGTAATCTCACTTATATGTGGAATATTAAAAAAAACAAAAACAAAAATGCCAAACTCATAGCAACAGAAAGTAGAATAGTGGTTATCAAGGGCTGGAGGGTAGGGAAAATGGGGAGACACTGATCATAGTACAAACTTTCAGTTATAAGATAAATGAGTTCTGGGGACTCTATATATAGCATGGTGACTATAGTTAATAATATGGTATTATATAATTGAAAATTGCTAAGAGAGTAGATCTTAAACATTTCTACCACAATAGAAATTATAGTTATGTGAGGAGATTCATGTGTTAACTAAACTTATTATGTAATTATTTTGCTATATATGTGCCAAATCATCATGTTTATATGTCAGTTATAGCTCAAGAAAGCTTGAAAAAAATTTAAATTAAGAAAAAATGGAGAACGTGGTGACACTCAAGGCTAGAGAAGTAAGCAGGGGTGAGATCGTGAAGGCCATTAGACCTTAGGATTCTCCAAAAATTGTTAAAGTGGTTCAGGAACAAAATTGACAGAATGATATTTTCATTTAGTGTTTGCTGGGATTGTAGTATAATTTTGAGAGATTATATTGGATGCACAGAACTCCTTTAGAAGGATACTATGAACACTATGGGATGACAGACTAGTTTCCCAGACTAGGTGAGCATCTTTGAGGATGAAAAGGTGAAAGGAGGCTCATGTTTAGGAGTCAGAATTGATGTACTTTGGCAATTTTTGGTGTGTAGGGTGAAGGAGAAGAAAGAATTTAACATAATGCCTATGTCAGTGCTTTGATCACTGCAAATGGAAGTACAGCATTGGCTGGTTTGGTACATGTAGAGTTTGAGTTTCTATGAACATTCAAGTAAATAGATGAATGGAATGTTGAGTAATCAGACCCATATTTCAAGGTGGGAACTTTGATTTGGGAGTCATATCAATGGCAATGAAGACTTAGAAATAAATAAAATATCCAACGAGAGAAGGTGGCACTGGATAGGAAGAACCCAGAGAATCTCTACTATTTCATGAATTGGCAGAGGAAGCAGTGACTACAATGAAGTAGCCAGAAATCTAAGGAAAAGAAAACAGGAAGCTATGGTATACTAGAAATCAAGATTAAAAAGTACTTTAAGAAGGATGGAGTAGCCATCAGTTATTTATTAAAAGCTTAAATAAAATATGTTCTGCATAGTGTTTATTATATTTGGGAACTAATTTATGAAAATCTACCACCATTAAGGACATAGGTGATTATAATAATGGTACACTATTATCATTATTGTTTTTATTATAAATGCCATTGTTTCTATTAAGTCCTGACTAGAGATACCATTTTACTTTTAACTAAGTTTTATAATGTCAATTTTATGAACATATCTTTGTCCATTTGTCCTCTTGAAATAGAATGAACACTCTATAATTGAACTGAAAATGGCAAGCATGTACACTTCAAAATCCACATAATAATACTTGGTTAATTATCTGATAATCCGGAGATGTCTATGGTGACACTTAAATTTTAAAGTATTAAGTAGCTATTGTTCTAAAATTTAAATTTAACTGCTTGATGTTCTTAAAATGTATTATACTGTCTGTGCAGTGATTTATTTTAAAATGTTTCAGAATTAACAGTATGCTATTTATGTATGATTTACTTTAATCTAAATGCAAGGAGTTAGCAGCTGGATTGTCCTAACTAGGAATCAATGCTCTGGAAGTCGCTCTTATATATATATCATTATAAAAATGGTTATTAAGATTATGTTATTTAGCAGAAAGAAGTGCTGTTGTCATTGCCCAAAACTGTTTTGGAATTTTTTGGGGAAAAGCCTTCAGATACTTTGGCGTGATCATCTAGTTTTCCTTAATAGAAGCAGATTTCCATCCATTAATGGAATGTTTATCATAGTATATAATTCCCTGTAAACTAGCTTAGAATTATACAACATGCCTAGAACAATAGGAACTTCTCAGGTTGGGCCCAGAGCTTGGCATCTTTGCAGGCTTTTCAGGTTCCCAATAAACTACTGCATTAAAAGATAATTTTGTAAACATATAGAATGATACAGGGACTAATTTGGTGGCTGTGCACAGATACAAAAATATGGGTCATGGGTATACATGACTGTAAAGAGGTGAATTTTCTTGTCTTGACTGACAGTTACATTAGTTTTTTCCAGCTGAAAATTTCCAAATGTTTTGAGCAATAAAAATTATAATGTTTAGGTAATGTTCTTTGAAAATTTTGAAGGCTTTTGAAAATATGTACAATGTGATATGTCTATTAAAAAAATAAATGCCTTTTAAAAATAGTCACAACTTGCAATAAATTATTTAAAAACTTTTAAAACCCTTGTTTGCATATTATTATTATATAAATATCATGTTTTTCAAGATTTTGATGAATCTCCTTATGAAGGGAATAAGCCAGGTTTTTTTTTAAGCTTTATTATCTGAGCTTAAAAAAGAGCAAAAGTTGTTTCCAAAATTACAATAGTATAAATTAGATGTACTTTATTGAACAGGCTATATTTGCTTTCCTTCAAGATTCTGATATTTTTCTGGAGGGAATCATTTTTTTTTCCCCAGTTGAGAAGATTATCATACAGAGAATGTGGGAGGTAAACTGGAAGGTAAATACTTATCTATGTATATTCTTGTTTTTGTTTGTTTGTTTGTTTCCAGGTAAAAGTTGTTAGTAAACTTAAAACACCTATGAAGGACAATGCTTCTGCTGAGCCCATTGGATTCCATGCCTCCAATGGCCTAATTCGTATGCTTATTTAGTTTTCTTTTCATTTATTAAAGACTTCATTATTAAAGACAATAGTAGAATCTACTTCCTCTTCCTATTCAGTTAAAGGTTTTGTTGGTTAAGTAGTGGCCATGGAAGTGAGTTTTTTTTTCTTTCCTTCCTTATATGAAAAGATAGTGCATAAACTTATGAAACACAATTTCCAAAGTTAATTTTTTTTTAGAGCTGTTATTCCAGGTGGCTCCTAAATCTTGAGTGTCTAAGTTCAGCTCAAGTCCCATCTTGGCATAAATAATGACATGATACTTAATGGTGTCCAGATGTGGAGATAGTTGCTATTTTCCTGGGAATCGGAGACCTGCTTGGAGGTCTGAAAATTAGTTTCTGAATTCCATATATTTGTATTTTCTTTTTGTTCAGCACAATAGTTCCGTGCTAAGGAAACTGTTAACATTTAATTTAAGAGTAGTTAGTGAATGGTATTCAAAGACTGGGCAAGATAAATTGAAATCTTAACGAGACAGCATCCAGATCTCAGAAAGTTTGCTGAGGACTCCATGTTCCTCTACTTGGACTTAAATACTTTGGGAAAACACACCATGAGTGTGCTGACTAGGAAGTCACATGTGTGTCATTAGAGCTAGGTAACTCAGCTGCATTTGAGGGTATATTAATGAGGATTTTAGATTGTCAATTCCGTCTTTGGCATTCTGTTTATATTGCATGATTTTCAGTTTTCTCTGGGTAGACTTCATAATATGAATTTTTTGCAACAGTTTTTAGTTAAGGCAATAATTTCTCATGAGTTATTTTTATTTGTTTTGGTGGGCTGAATAATTAAACTATGTATTATGATAGAAAACATCTAAGTAATGAATAAAGTCCTCTTCTTTTAGTAGTTGTTACAAAATAGAGAGACTCTCCACTACCTTATGCGCCAACAAAGAAAAATGTAAGCCACAAATGACATGCACCTTCAGCTCTAAGTTAGAAAACCTGTTTCTAAATAATGGCAGTGGCTGGTGTCACAGAGTTGGTTTGCACCTTGTGCGGGAAAAGTAAAGAATGGAAAATTTTAGCTGTGTTACAAATTCTCTAACACCTCAGGAATGATGCTCTTGTGTCCTCAGATGGGGCAGGAAGGCTTTGGTAGTTATCATCTCATGAGTTCTAGAGAATGAGAAGTATAAGTAATTACTGAGCAAAGACACTTTGCATTCCATCTTGTTTCTGAAAACCTAAATATAAAAACTATAAAGGAATTGAGGGGGAAGAGTGACTGCCTTCATTTAGGGTGGCAGTATCAGGTCTAGGCTCTATACCCTGAGACTATTATATATCTAACTGATTAGCCTGTCAGAGTGTGTGTGAGGGTCAGTTACAGCTCTTATTCTTTCTGCAGGCAGAGAATGGAAATGTATTATATTGTTGGAGATGTATTTCTTTATATTAGTTTTGAGGCCTCCTTAATTACTCAGATCTCATTTATTTCTTAAGAATAGAAAAAGGTTAAAATTTATTTAAGGGTAAAAAGGGAGACGAAGGCTCTATGTTTTTCCCCTGAAGTTTTCTGACCCATTTCCTTGATTTTCACCATTATCCAAAGACTTCTCTATGTATCAACAGCAACATCCAATTATACCATTATCCTGAATCAGCAGAAAAGGCTCCTTTCTCCTTGTCCAGGTCCAATGGACCATAACTTTCTTCTCCTACTATGGTACCTGATTTTGCTTGATCTTGAATTATTTCTCTCCTTGGCATTTGGTACTTGGTGGACCAGCAACGTTGCAAAAATGTTGAGCAAACCACCAAAGGGCTGAGCAGCTGCATCATTTGGGCCTTGGACCAGAACTCTCAAACGGAAAAAATTACTTTCAGAAAAGTATTGTCAACAGGTCCACTGAGATCATAGTGCTATCACTTTTTGTCTGCTCCAAACTTTCTTGGCTGCTCCAAACTATTACAAAACGGGAAACTAGGAGGTTATCTATTTCTTTTAAAAACTATGCTATGAAAATAAAGATATAAAACTGTATGTATAATATGATATTAAAAATGTTTGTAATTTATAAAGGACTTGTATCTAAAATATGCAAACTCTTAAAACTCAACAATAAGCAATTAATTCAATAAAAGATTAAAAGAAACATCTCACCAAAGGCAAAAAAATATCAAATAAACAGATATAGAATTTACATATATGTAAAATCAGAAGATAGAATCGCATTTCCTTATAATAAATCGTATCTTTATAAAGATATAGGTATACACAATTATATTTTCCTGTACTTATGAGGCTGAGAAGTTCAAAGACCTGAAGTCAGCATACTGAAGACTCAGGAAAGCCAAAGAGTAGGTCAAGCCTAAGACCAAGACCTGAGAACTAGGAGAACCCATGTTGTAAGTTCTAGTCTGAAAGCTGTCAGGCTCAAGAACCTAGGGGAGGGCATGCATTAAACAGTGGTCAGGGACAAGTGCTCCTGTGGGAATCTAATGCCTGATGACCTGAGGTGGAGCTGAGGCAGTGATGTGTAGGGGAAATCAAATACTCAATTCTAAAGATAAAGTTAGCAGAAAATAATTGATTCTCTATTAACCACTGCATTCTGAAGATCGAATGTCAGAGATTTTATCAAATATACTTAAACTACCTACTTCTCTTAAATTAATAATAAAAATGTGTCTGGGAAGAAAACAGTAACTATCTCAAAGCAGTTTCTAAGCTTATTTTAAGTATTTTCTAAGCATCTAAGACATTTAAGCATGTTAAGTAGTAAGAGTAGCTAAATTTGCTAAATTAAAAATAAAAATAGAAATAAATGTTTTCTGTTGCCTGGGACTGAATGATAAGATAACTACAACTAAATGATATGGAGAGTAAATAAGTCTATGAATATAGGACTAAATGATAAATTATCTATAATAAAACTTGATAGAGAATTTCAGTAAAATATTACTTCATAATTAAATTGTTCTGTTACCTCACAAAGGTGAGTCAACATTGATAGCTATCATTCATAGAACCAAAATGGTCTTTACATCATGATGCTACCAACTGTTTTTATTCTAACTTTTCAAGACCCTTGCCCTCTCTGACCAGCTCAACCAAAACAGCATCTCATTACAAGATAACTCCAATGGTCACCTAATATAGATAATAATCTTGAATGATTTTGGCTTCAATTAGGATGACCCACAATGCTATCATCTCTTGGGGGTTTGTTAACAGTACCTCAGAGAGGAACAATCCAAATTCCTCAAATACTTTCTGAGTGACCTATATAGCTATTCCTCAGACACTGTGATGGAAACTGGAAGAACAAAAAAGGAGTAATACATTCTTTTCATCCTTAGGTTTGTTGTCCCTGGTCTTGTAAAGGAAACAAGCATATAAATAAATAATAATGATAGTGTGATATAGAACAATAGAACTGTGTACAATGAATTTTACAGAGTAGAGATTGTATGTAGCAGGTAAGAGAGTCTTGAAATCTTCAAAGAGAAACTTGAGCACATTTCTAATTGATGAATAAGAGTTTTATAGACAACAGTTTGTGAATAGGTATTTCAAAAAATAAACTCATTAACAAGGCCCAGAAAGGATATTCAGTGTTTTGATATTTTTAAAGCATAAGACCAGAGATAAGGCCAATACTCAGTATTCCTATCTTTTGGCACATGAATATATATATATATATATATATATATATATATATATATATATATATTATATGACCAGATTGGAAATTTGTCACTGACAGTATCTGAACTTGAGGAGGGAAAGAGAGGATTATAGTCAATCATTTTAGAGAGAAGACTTTGTTGGTGGCATGGATGATATACCTTAGGGTACTGAGGCTGAAAGCAGATGAGTTAGAGTCTGCTGCAATGCTATGGTGACAGATGAGGACTGTTTGAATTAAAGCAATGAAAGTGAGGATGGTGAAAAAGCAAAAATTTTGAAATCAATTTAAGAAATGAAACTGACAGGACTTGATGATTAATTGGCTACTAGAGTGAATTACAAAGGAGACAGAAATTCTAGAGGGACTCTTGGGGACTTTGTTTGTGTACTTTATTAGTAAAAAATTGCCTTCTATTGTCAGTAACAGATACCAGAAATAATAGTAGTTAAAATAAGTAGCAGTTTATTTCTCTCTTAGAGAGTCAAGTGCGAAGGTAAGCATTCTAGGCTTAGATGGTTAGCAACACAGAGTTAGCAGAGACCCAGGACTCCTTCAATCTGATTTTCTTCTTCATTAGAATTTGCATTGTCTAAGATGGTTACTAGAGCTCAACTATCATTTCTATATATCAGGCAGGGAGTGGGAAGTGAAAGTGCCAAGATAAGCACAGCCCAGTCTTTCTCTCCCTTTTAAAATGCCCACAGAATTCCCACCTGACAGCTGCGTATATCTCTTTAGCCAAAACTTAGTAGCTGGTCATACCTAGTGGTAAGGGTGGCTGGGAAGTGACGTATTTTATCTGAACTTTCCACTCTGAATACATTTTTTTTTTTAGGCAAGTCTATCCTTGGTTGACCTCACAGATTGCAAGGACCTTGTCAGCTTACAATCCTTTATTTTTTAATTTTTCACTCCTACAACACCTGGTCTTTCTAGGTGGTTTCCCATCCAAGTACTAACCAGGCCTAAGCCTGCTTAGATTCCAAGATCAGACAGGATCGAGCTTGTTCAGGGTGGCGTGGCCGTAGACTCTGAATATATTGAATGTTGGCTTGTTAAACAAGGAGAAATGGATATTAGATGGACAATTATAAGTATCTTGTAACCAACAACAATAAAGTATATTGAAAGAATATTAGGTGTGAGATAGAAAAGGTGGGAGGAAGAGTTAATGTGTTTACTTTTGGATATGGAACAATCAATATTGGTCAGGTATACAAATGTCCAATGGACAATTCCACTTGTAGTTTAAATGGAAAAGTAGATTTAGCTATATTGACCTGAGAGTCATCTCATGGTATTATAGCTGAAGACAGGCATAAACTGTGATAATAGAATCAGCTATAATAACCACATTCAAGTACATTTCTACACCTACTAAGAAGGGTGATTTTTTATTGTATTTGAAGTGTCATAAGGAACATATAGAATATTCTGAAATATAAACCAGGCTAAGGTCAGTAATAGCTTCTACTTTTAGAAAAGTAACATGACCATGATCGTGGGTGAAACAGGATACCTTTGGCTCTTTTTTATTAAATCATGTTATTCCTCTAGATTAATAAGAAACATATATTCTTCTACTTTTTAAAATTTATTCTACCAAGTTCCAGGCACTGGATTGAAGAAAAGGAAAGTCAAACAACAATCAATGTTACTCGATAAATATGACTTAATTTTGCCCTTTTATCAATTAGCATGGAAATGAAAATAGTAGCTTATTACACTGACATCTGTATTCTTGCCAGAAACTTTTCCAAATCTATGGCATGTTTGAGAACTGTGAATATCTCACTATTTTAAAGGGTGAAAACACTCTTTTTTCTAAGTTGTATATTAAAGATTCATGAATATATATTGTATATTTATGTTAATATCTTATGAAAGAACAAACCTATAATTATAGAAATGATTTTTCAATGGAGACTATGAAACATGAGGATACAGTCAGGTTTGGTTGAATATTTTCCTTATAGAATATTAAGCTTTTTATTATTTGAAAACAACAAAAATGTTTTCATGTATTACATGTTAACTTGTTTGATAAGCTATTCCAGTAGACTAAATATAGTTTTGCTCTCTATAATGTCCTAATTTTTAAGTACATTTCTTGCACTTATTTTCTGTAAATAAGATTGGTATAGCAAGTCTCATATATAAAATTCACAATTTGTTTAGGCTGCTTCCTAAGATAATATCACTTAGTTTTTCAAAAAGGTCTGTATTTACCTTCAGATCAAATTACTAAAGAGTCCAAATTCTGTCTTATTGACTTAACAAATTTTGAAACCCCAAGAAATTTTAACAAACTTATTTTATTTCTCAAGAAATGCTCCCTCCTCTCTATATTAGGTTGAAAATTCAAAAGTGCTGAGTTATTGACACTAGAACTCATGCTAATTCTCAGACATCATTTAAATAGGTTCTGTGAATGAGTAACAAAAAGAAATATGTATTTGAGTGTGTGCATATGTGTGTCTAAATTTTATCACTTTGGAATTCAAAATGTAATGATATTTTCCTTATAAATGCATTCCTTTGCTTACTTTCTATTCTGTTAGTTGATGACTTTAGCAATGTTGAACAATCTGACTATCCTTTAAAAGATAAACATAATCCCCTTGTATTGGTAAATGGGTTTCACCAATCTTTTTAATAATATAATCTCTTTGGTAAGATCATACTCTAAGCTTTAACAATGCAGTATTTAAGGAATTACATTGAATCCCTCTGTAAAATCCCTGATACAATTTGTAACAGTAGTGTGCTTAAATCACTGTATAATTTCCCATCTGAGTAAATTCTTTCTAATCCTCAGGACCACATTTCTAAATCCTTAGGACTATACCTTTTGAAAAGGAATGTTTTATTACTTATTAAATAGCTTTTTGAGAGCTATTCCTCAAATAGATGATCAAGTTAGATAAAATAGAAAAGGTTAAGAGAAAATATTTTATTGTTACTCATCAGCTATGAGGCCATGTGTTTATCTTTTACATGATTTTGATTGAAAAATCATTGCAGCATTTTTTTTGTTATATTGTATCTGTTGCTACAATTGGAAGTGAGAACTATCAGGGTTCAGAATTTTCCTTCTGACAGATGCTTTTTTTGACATCCATGTTCATTCTACCTGAACTATAAGCTTTTGCTCTGTTGCTGCAATCCTCCCAAATAGCTTTGAAATAATTCATCTTTCACTGGACTTTAAATATAACAATTTAAAGTATTTTGAGCAAATAATATAGCATCATGTTTTTTGTTTTTTTTTTTTTTACTTTCATTTAGATTAGAAAGTATCAGTTTTGGAGTCACTTAGGATTAATGGTTTCAGGATTATTTTTTGCATATTTTCAGAGTCTCTCAGTTCATGTCAATCTATTACTCCTGCAACTATGCAGCATCCTCATTACTAGACCATCACAAGGGAAAACAATTTGATCCAATTAGATTCCACAGGTTCTTTTGAGAAAATGAAAGATTATGTGTCAGGCTAATTTTCATGCATAAGGAATACACATTTTAAACATTTTAACAATTGAAATCATAGATATGTATAGATGAAATCAGGTTCCTTTCTGAGTTGTCTTTTAGTAATTGTGTATGCAAGCAGTTTTCATATCATTAAATGTGTGCCTGAATAAAAGAACAATGCTTTGAATGAATACTGTGTGTTGGGAATACAGTGGACTATGCAGACATTTTCTGAGAGTTGATTGAAAGAGTGAATATGAGGCTTCTAATATTAGCACATTTTCAGCTTTTCTCCCAGGGCAGAGAAAGGAAAGAGTAAAGCCATCATACAACAAATATTTAAAGATGAAATGTTTGAAGAAGTCAAGAATTCTGAGTTGTCTCTGGTGTATTTTTCAAGTTGGGATTTTAATTCCACAACATTAAACTTCCCTTCAGCTTATATCCTCAATGATTGATTATATAAATATAAAATAAAAGAATAACTCACATTTGAAAACTTTGAAGGCCTGAAATAATTGATAGAAAATATTAATTATAAGAATGCTTAATATTAAAATATAATTGGAATGAATTAACAACAAAATATATAAATACAAATTATAAATTTTTTTTTCTTTGCAAAGAACTGATCTAGTCTGCTATTATATTTTTAAGATGAATATTTGTAGTGAATGTCTCTATATTTGTGGAATGACTTTCCTTTATTGGACACTAGTAAACATTTTAGGATGTTTTGCTATCTCAGTTAGACCTCAGCAGACAGTAGAATTGGAGCTACAGATGTTTTATTTATATCGGTCAGCAGTAACCCATGCCCTGGGATCTGTAGAATTCATATAATCCTGGGTCATCTCAAAAGCAGTGCTGTTCTTGTAAGATAAGACTGGAAGCTACAGAAGGACAAAGTAACAGGAGTTCAACACCTTTGACCCACTTTTAAAATGGAATTTGGTTGGACTGTTTTGTGATAGGAAAAGGTAACATTGAAATGAGACTGGTGAGCATTTTTGTAATATCAATGCTTTAAAAGTCTTTTGCCTTTTCCTCATGGAATGGAAGTTATTATGTACTCAAAACTCTTAAGAATCTTTAAACCTACTTGTCTCTCTGGTTCATAATATCTTGGAACTCCAAGCATCTATGGTTAGCCAGGAGAGTACTCTGAGACAAGTAAAGGAAAATAGTGAGAGACAAAAGCCCTGAGCGAATATAGCAGAATATCATAGAGACAGACAACCTTGACCCCACCTAAGATCGCGGGGATTACCTCAGCCCTGAAAGAGGAATGCCCACCTGCTTCAGGGGACATTACCTGGATATCCAGGCATGCCAATCAGAGAAGTTCTTCAGCAATACACACCACCAAGTAAAACTAGGGGAAGAACGAACTTTTTCCTTTTTGGTAAGAAATATTCTTTAACAGAAAGCCATATAACACCTAATGGGTACTTACATGATAGTAACAGAAATGAAGATATTTCTTTGAGATTAAGAAAGTAATGGGAAAAATTATTGAACTCGTCATTTTAAACTGACTTGATCCAATTGGCTGTTCAATAATCAATAGCTTCTGGAGAATGAAGTTGAGTGTCAATGTATGGCATCGAGTTATCAGGGGGTCTATGAAAAATGTAAGCTTAGACCAAATCTGCCACATGAATTACATTTTTTAATAGGAGGATACAAATACAGTCATACAGCATATTCTTGCAGACTTGGGGGTGAATGCATTCTCTGCTTTCCGGCACAGTGATGAGACTTTTTTGCCCGAGAAATAGAGTCAAAGTGACTAGACACATCTGACAGCCGATCAGCCTGCTTTGTAGTTGAGTTTCACTATACAGTTCTCTTTGTAACACAGACTCTGGTCCATGTAGAATTCCAGACATCATGTGCTACTGCAAGGTGTTTGGCATCTAGGCCGAATTAGGTATTTACATGTTGTTCATTTCAGAAAAGTGTTGTCATTCTGGTGAACCACATATTTTGAATGTCACTGAAATTCACCAAAATAATTTCCAACAGTCTTTTATGTTGATACTTCCCTTGGTGTATATTTAGATAATGTTATTTGTACCCCTTGCTGGTTAAGTGATGTGCTTAGTTGCGTCAAACACCTGCGCCTCAGATGTGAACTATGTTAGCTAAACTAACATGCATATTCTACTTTTGTGCCACAGTACTTTGAAATAAATTACCAACATAATATTTACAAATCTTTCTTTCTTTCTTTCTTTCTTTCTTTCTTTCTTTCTTTCTTTCTTTCTTTCTTTCTTTCTTTCTTCTTTCTTTCTTTTTCTTTCTTTCTAATGCCTACAGCACCTGGTGTTCTGAGGTGGTCTCCCATCCAAGTACTAACCAGGCCCAACCCTGCTTAGCTTCTGAGATCAGATGAGATTGGGCATGTTAAGGGTGACATGGCCACAGACACCAACATGATATTTATGCAAAGATTACATATTATAAAAAAGGGGAAACTTATTCTGAGTAATCAAATGAAATAAGCCCAAAGAAGGGAGAAAATTAAAAACATACAACCTATAACATCAGGGAGAGTCAAAGGTAAATTAAATCTATCAAAGGGAATAAACAAATTAAAAATAGTGCTTTTGGGTAGTGAGTACATAATGCAATATACATATGACGTGTTATTGAATTTCATACTTGTAACCTATATAATTTTATTGACCAATGTCATACCAATAAATTTAATTAAAAAAATAGTGCCTCAATTGAAAAACAAAATTATCAAATTTAAACATGCAATGGAGGCCTTAAAGAACTAAGCTACTATCAAAAATTAAGCCAATGAACTAGAGAGCAATTACAGAAAATCTTCCAGAACACAGCATAAAAGAGGGAGATATAAATAAAAGGGGAAAAAACAGGAAAGATATGAGGTTTTCAATATACATATAATATGAAATCCAGAACATGAGAACAGAGCAATTTCTAATATTTAGGGAATCCTAAATTGCCAATTGAAAATTTATTCAACAATTATTCATGTTTATAATTAAAATCAAAAAGTTGAATTATAAAGCAGAATTCAAATAATTTGAATAACTCCAAATCTGTATTGTCCAATATGGTAGCCACATGCCACAACTGGCTATTGAGCATTTGAAATATTATGTCTAGTTCAAGTTGAGATGTGCTCTAGATATAAAATTCACATTGGTTTTTGAAGACTGGGTATTAATACAAGAATATGAACTATCTAATAATTTTAACATTTATTTTATGTTGAAATTATTCTAATTTGATATGTGGCACTAAATAAACATATCACTAAAATGTGTTCATCTATTTTCTTTTACTTTTTCAATGTATTTATTAGGAAATGTTTTTATTGGACAGTGCTGCTCTAGACGATACTAGCCTGCCTTGGAGACATTCTGTTACTCTTACTTAGAATTATTCTCAAAGCCCTGGGGCACATTCCTGGAAAAGCTTTAGAAGCAAATCTCACTTGAATGTGGACTGGATCTTGGAAAACAATCAAAAGTCATTTTGAACTAAACTTGTTCAATGAGGTGCTGATAAAATTGGATAACACATGAGGGGTCAAAAGATTCAACAGCTAAATTCTTCTAATTTGGGGTGACTCATAAACTGGATCATAGTAAATCTCTTTAGACTTTAATTTCCTTCTCTAGAAAACAAGAAGTTTCTACTAACCTATTTTGAAAGCTCTTTCAGCTGTCTTAGTAATTTTGTAAATAATTTCATATTAGCTTTAATAGTATAAGATTGTGATTTGGTTTTAGAATCCACTGAAATATCTAAAGAATTATTTTAGCCATATTTAGATCAATTGATGACACTATTTTCCAATGAGAATAAAGACTTCAACCATCACAATACAAGCCCACTGAGGCAGGCATTTCTTATTCTTTCCTCCTGTGTGTTTGATTTCATTGGACCCTCTCTTCATAACTGAAATAAATAAATGTGCAAAAGTTTACTTATACTCAAACATTACATTTAACCATTCCTAGAATGACCCTTTTAGATTTCACAAAATAGTTTCTATAGTTTGATTAATAAAAGATATTTCTTTGCGTTTGATTTATTAAGCTTATATAGTTATACATTTTTTGTCTTATATTTTTATAATTATTTACTTGTTGACTCTAACTATAAACATTTCAACAAGAACTAAAAGTAATAAAATTATTTTAATTGGTATTTAGAGAAAAGTCTTTCAAAACTAGGTGAATGGATTTATAAAAGTAATAAATTCTTTGGTCTTTTTCCATGTGGTTCTGGCAGAGCTTGCAATAGAAAAATAAATAAAATTCTTTCACTGCAAATATATCTGTTATGTCTCTGAGCAGGAATGTGCTTTTTAATGAAATACCGAATGTGCATATGCTGCTTTAGTCAAATAACCTAAGGGTAAAAACGCATATTCGGTCATAACCTCAAGTGCTCTCAAATTTTCCCCTCCATTTTGATGAAGTCTACTAAAACACATTTTTTTTTCAAGGACTCTAAGAAAAATACTATATTTTTCAGATTCTCTGTGTACAGTTTATATGTCTTGGGCTGGTCCAATATATTTTCATATAGATAACATGAAGTTTCCACACTGAAAAAAGAAAATCATGAAAGCCATTCATTAATGAACTAATTTATTAAGTATAAAATAAATTTTTAATTCTGGATGTAGTAATAGGTATTGTACCTGTGATCTGAGATTCTCTAATCCTGAAAATCAATTTCAGTTCTATCTTTATGTGATGATTAAGCAACTTGGGAAATCAATTTCTAGCATACAGTACGGGCTCACAAAATATTTGTTGAAAGAATGAACCATTGAACTATGTTATAACCATAAAAATAACAAATATTCATTAAGTGCCCGTTTTGTGCCAAACACTGCGAAAGAACATGTTGTAATTTAATACTTATAACACTCTGTAAGGTTATATGTAACCCCAATTTGATAGATGATGAAGGGCAGCTCAAAGAAGTTGGGTAATTGAGTTATGGCCATGGAGCTGGTAAATTGTAGTGCTGGGATTTGGATCTAGATCCAAAGAACTACAAGGACCATCTTATGAATCCACCTGACACTGTCACCCTAACACCATGGTGTTCTGAACTGTGGTTATGTGTCAAGACACATGCAGGCATGGCCCAGCTGCCTATAGATCACACTGTAAGGAAGAAAGGTTGAGGATGGAATGTGACCACCAAAATGGGGCAGGCAATGAGAAATCGATTTGGACCAAGTTCAGTACCTCAGGCAGACCAAGTTATCCAATGTTAATTGTTGTAAAATGATGATACGGGTTTTCCTAGACAGTTCACACAATCAACATGCACAGGAAATCTGTATTACTTTGCAATTGCTGCTGTAAAAAGATACCACAAACTTGGTGCTTAAAACAACAGAAATTTATAATCTGACAGTTCTTCAGGTTAGAAGTGCTGCAATCAGTGTCAGCAGAGCTGCATTTGTTTCTGGAGGCTCTAGAGGAGAATTTGTTTCTCTGACTCTCCAGTGTCTAGGGGCTACATGCATTCTTCAGCTGGGGCCCCCATTCTCTACCTTCAAAGCCAGCAGCCGCATATTGAGGTCTTCACATGCATCATTCTGCCCTCATTTCTATTGTCACATATTTTTCTCTGATTTCTTCTGTTAAGGTTCCTTGTGATTAAACTGGGCCCTTCTGGTTAATCTAGGATAATTTCCCATCTTGAGATGCTAACCTAAATCACATCTCCAAAGTCCCTTTGGACATGTGAGATAACATGTTCACAGGCGCCAGAAATTGTAACATGAATATTTGGGCGGGGGGGGATCAGTACGTTAACTAACCTACATACTAGATCAAGTTATCAGTATCCTTCACTATCAGTATCACTTCCAGTGTTCACTGTCACTATTCCGTATCCATTGCTATTCATTTTATGTTTCTTGAATTCATGAGCTTTTTAAACTTGGTTACCTGAGAAAGAGAGTGAGATTCTGAGATTTTGGGGAAAGCATTCTTGGAATCAATGCTGGTCAGTGACAGAAAAACACAAGATAGGAGAAGTTGAACCGTGACACAATCACAACAAAGGTCCTGGCCAGTCCATGGGGTGGCCCTTCAGAGCTGTCTCACTTTGAGGTAGAGAGCTTGAGTCTTGATAACCCAGCATCATCCAGTCATTGAACAAAGGCTGCCTGTCTAACCTTCCCCAGATGGGGTGTTGCCATGGCTTCCATCGAAGGAACTCAGCTGAGATCCCACAGTGACCAATGTTTCCAGCACCTGGGGGATGAGTGTCTCCAGCACATCATCCACAACACAAGCCAATTCAGGAACCACACTGTCCGCCATGCTTTATGTCACTATTCTTCATTATAGGAAAAACCAGGAGAAAATGCTTTGAGTTCAATATATTCATCAAAGAGCAAAAGAACTCAATCTCCATAAATTAAGTTGAGTTTACTTCCTTGTTCTCTCTTGGTGTAATCTATTCTCACAGGCACACCACTTATAGTTTTTTTTTTCTAGCTGCAAAGTGACACTTGAAATAAAATTGTATTTCTTAACCAGTACTAATGTGTTTAATTAAAGTAATTAATGACAGACATTTTATCAAAGCAACAACAAAAAACAGCATTTCAGTGCTATTTAAGTTATGAAAATGTATAATCATCTTCCCTCCAGGACAGTTATTTAAATAATAAAGGGAAAATAATTTAAGTGCTATATTACCCAGATTTCTTATTTAATTCTACCAGATTCCCCCTTTCTTTAAAAACATAAACAATAATTTTAAATCACGCAGTCGACAGAGAGAAAATTATCTCACATTTCTTTGCCTAGCTATATGTATGTGAAGAGCTCCAGGAAAGAACAGTGATAGAATAGGAATTAAGAGGGTCAGGGAATTGTCATCCTTTGTGATTCATTACCAAAAAAGGGATAAAACACTAAGTATCTTTATCATTAGATTAGTTTGAGGGCCCAGTTTCTCAGAAGCATAACTGTGTCAGCAGTTCTGGAGGCCTTGGGGCAGTTTAAGGTCATTTTGCTGTCTTCCATGTCAAGGAGGTAATGAGGTAAAAAATGCACTAGGTAAACTGTATGTCAGGAAAAAAAATCAAAGACTTCTCATGTTTAGTTTATACAAGAAAGTTAAATATTCTTGACATCCTAGGTAATCAGTGATTCTCTGATGATAAAACTATTTTGGTATGGGTTCTGAGAAGATATAAATCATTTTTAATTCCATTACTATTTGGAAAGAAAAGAAAAAATATTTACTGATTTAGCTTTATTCTCTCATAGATAAGTATCATTCTAAAAACTATAGCAAATTGAAATTACAGCAACAAAGATGTACAGTATGCCCTCTATATCTGTGCATTTCATACCTGTGGTTTTGACCTACTGTGATCAAAAACAGTATCTTTGATCCATGCATGGGAATCCTTAAATGCGGAAAACCAATTGTATACATGTACTACATCATTTTATATAAGGAACTCTAGTGTCTGTGGATTTCAGTATCCGTGGGGATACCGGAAGATGCAAAGGGATGACTGTATTAGTTTCTTAGGACTGTGGTAATTAAATATTTCAGAATTAGATGGCTTAAAAACCACAGAAATTTATTGTCTTGCAGTTCTGAAAGCTAGAAGTCCAAAATCAAAGGGTCAGTAGGGTTGGTTCCATCTAAGAACTCTGAAAGAGAATCTGTCCCATCCCTCTCTCCCAGCTTCTGAGGATGACCAACAATCTTTGCCGTTCCTTAGTTTGTAGATGCATCACTCAGGTCTCTGCCTCTGTTGTCACATGGTGCTTTCCCTGTGGGTTTCTGTGTCCAAATTTTCCTCTTCTTATAAGGGCACCTGTTATATGGATTAGGGTGTATCCTAATGACCTCATCCTAAATTGATTATATCTTCAAGGATCCTATTTCCATATATGGTAACATTCACAGGTACCAGGAGATAAGGCAGCAACATATCTTTTTGGGAGGACACTATTCAACCCATAACAAAAGGGAAGATTTGACCAGAAGAGTTAATCATGTAGAGAATGGTAGGGATTTCAGATCCATTAAGGGAAAGTGAATATTCCAGCTACATTCTTACTCCTTACCTATGGTGTAGTTTGCAGACCAGATGCCTGGGTGAAACCTGAGAACTAATTAGCAATGCAGAATCTCAGGCTTTATCCCAGACTTACTGAATCAGAATTTGACTTTATCAAAATCTCTCAGTTATTCAAATGCACACATTTGGTTTGAGAAGTATGCTCTGCAGCCCACAATCTAGGATTTCATCAGATGCATAATGCTATTAATCAATTCCACAAACACACTATTGATGATTTCCCCCTGTCGTTTCTAGCTGCAAAATGACATTGGAAATAAAAGTATGTCTTTTACCAGTACTACTAGTATGTTCAAGTAGATAAAATATCTAATTATATTTAGACACTTCACAGAAATGACATAACAAATACCAGTTTCAATCCTGTATAAACATAAAAATGCATAGTAGCTCACAATGGTTTACTTCTCTCTCTCTTCTTTTTAATGTCTCTGAAATCCATCTGTGAAATATAGTTTATGGCATTGTACAATGCTGTCGTAGCCTGCACATGCATGAATTTAGTCCAAGCTATTCATATATATGTCATTTTAAAATAATTATTGGCATCATCAGCACTACACTTATTGAATTTAATTGACATTTTAAATGTCATAAAAAGATTATACACAATCATTTGCCACTAAAATAGAAAATTATTGAATACTCAGCAAGTCATAGAAACAGAACAGGATATCAATATATATCAAGGAAGCAAATATAAATTAAAGAAGTAATTATAATTCCATAATTTTTTGCAAAGATCAAGTACTTTATAGGGCCCAATATAGCAAGATACCTAAAATTTGTTGGAAAACAATTTGCTGACACTTCTTAATAAGAAAAAGAAGGTTATCATTAAAAGTTATCATTAAAATTGGTAGAGCGTGTGATGTTTGGCTTAGAATAAATCTCATTATTTTAAGAAATGTTACATCAGCATTGTTCTTTACAGAGAAGATGATACTTGGAGAAAAATCTGGACATTAATGACTCTGATTTGAAAAGTGATTCAGAGAAATTAAATATTGACTGAGGTGAAATTTTAGAAATACTTTAATCATTATTTCTCTTCATATAGATATTTATTAAAAACATTTGTAAATCCATCCAAATAGTTAATTTTTAAAGGATAATATGAAATATATGAAATACTAAGAGCTGAAAAATTATAGTTTAAGCAGTAGTGTTTTTTTTCTGTTTTAGTGGTATATAATTTGCCTTATGTTCAATATCTTATATTTGATGAAATAAAGTATTTGTTATAATTGAGATCTTGGTTTAAATAATACACTACAGGAAGTAATTTCATAGGAGCAAATATATATCTATATATAATTATAAAATACAAATTCAACCAATTATTTTAGTAAAGAAATTAAGGCCATATGAAAGATGAACTAGTAGTCCTTATGAAAGCAAAGTTATTAAGAAAATGTAGAGAATAAGTTAGTGGCATCTTAACCCTACCATTTGATTAAATTGTTCTCACATGAAGGTTAATAAAAAGAAATCTAAAAAATTCTCATTAATTCTTAAAATATTTTTGTCTTCCTAGTTGCCTGCTAGAGTCATTGCCTTTTATGCGTAGGGGTGATTTCAGATGCCTGGGGATATAGGTTTAACTAATTCATCCATAATAGTTTCCTGTTAAGAATATTGAACACCAGAAATTGATGCCAAAGGGAAATAAAAGTGTTAGTGTGTTCAACGAGCCATGATTTAACTACAGCTTGCAAATGTGTACATCTCCAGAGTATTTAATGCACTTGTAGAGCAAAGCTTTTTCATTAATATTTAATTTCCAAAGGTTGAAATAGGGGCTTGGTTCATTATAGATTTACATATATTATATATGTTGGCATATTCAGGAAACATTTAATTATTAATCCTGTATAAACATGCTTTTGAAGGCCTACTTTGCTATAGAGTATGAATTAGGTAAAATGTTGTGTTTTTAACATTCGTATTGTCTTTTTAAACATAAAACCATAGTCATTTATGTCTTCCCTCACTACCCTTACTGTGTCAATTAAAGACTAAAATGTTCCTTTTATAAAGAATATTTATTAGGAATTTTTAAAGACAGAAAATCCCTTATACCCACTGAGAGTTTAGAACTAGATGAACTTGAACTGGACAAACTTGAATTTTACTCCTGGATGTAGCTTTTAATTTGTTATTATTCTTGAATACCTTATTCAACCTTTCATGTGCCTCAGTGTCTTTGCCTGTAAAATGGAAATAATAACTGTCTTATAGAATAGCAAGATATAGATATCTTGACAGAGCTCCTAGCCTTCAATAACCAATAGCTATTTTCATTACTGTTCAAATTAAAACACAGAATTGTGTTTTACTTATACATTTATTTTCACTTATCAGTTTAACCATTAAAATGTAAATGTTTAAAGGCAGAGATTATGTCAATTTTTTCTCTCATATATATGTCCTCAGCATCTTGTACATGATATATACATGATTAATCATTTATCGAATTAATTAGTATTCAGAACAAATGAATGAGTAGTTAATGGAAGCCGAACAGGTAACAAGAGCAATTTCTGACACTGCAGTCAGCACGTCTCTTAAATAAACATCTTCAGCTTTTCTTTGGATTTTCTAGTATAGAGATTTGTGCTCCAGAAAGGTCTTGTGAGTTGGTTCAGAGACTGAGAGAGTAAACCTTTCATCAGTGTTGGGATGGTATAGTGTGAGCACTGAAAATTAACTTGACCCTGAGAAAGTCACATCCTCTGTCATTCTAAATATCTCAGTCTGTAAAATGATAGATTCAAATAAATCATTGTTGTTAAAATATTTTCTTAACAGAAGAAACTTTTTCAGAAAAGTAACCTCTTTTGGAATTCTACCACATAAAATTGAGAGAACCAGAACTAGTATATGAAATGTGACTACATGTCTATGTGCGAACGGGAGTTGGGGTTTGCTGCCCTTGAGAGAGGTAGAAAACACAGTCCATCAAGCATCTTTTGAGTCACACTACTTCATTTGTACTCCCACTCACCTTGACCTTGTACACAAACCTATTAGACTCTGAGACAGCTGAGAAAATACTAGAAATCCACCAATCAAAGTTTGTAATGGGCAAGATGAACATTGGGTACTACTACTCCTGCTTTGTTTTATGAAGCTGTGATTTTAAGGTTTACAAAACCCACATCTCTTCTTCACCCATTGCTTTTTAAAAAGTGGGACAAATGAATGAAAAGAATAGGATTAAATATTCCTCTTGGTTTCAAAACATTGTAGCAGAGGCAAATCAGGAAAGATTGAAATAGGACAATGAACCAGAGGCCAGAACTAGAGCCCCTGGAGTAATAAGTCTTTGCTCCTGACTGGGTCAAGCTCAGATTGAGTCAGAGTTTGTGTCTATACTGTGTTATCACACTGACACCTTCATCGTAAGTAACAAATCAATAGAGTTGGATCAGACACTTTTAAACTCATGGAGTGACTGAAACAATCAGCCGTTTGGCCGAATTGACTGAGCTGTGTCCAGTATAATGTAGACACAGCCTGAGAATTAATGAAAAGGTTGGCAGGGCTTTGACTTTTCCTAGTTCAGAAAAAGTGAAAACAAAATAAAAGAAGCAAAAAGCATGTAGAATGCAAAGAATGATGGGTAGAGGAATAATCATAAGGGGAGCAATACGTAGCCTACTTAACAAGTCCCAGGTACAATATTTGATTTCAAACACTTCTCTGTTTGAAAGTTGATTTCAAATAAAGGCATGTTGAGCAGAGTTTGTATGAGGAAGATAAAGGGAAAGGCTAATTTAATACTAGAAAATGAAAACTACAGCAATCAATACACTATCATAAAGCAATCTTAGTTGTTCCTATGTAACATTAATTTGATCCTGTTAAGTTTCATGTGTATATATATCAATAATAATTTTAACATGAAGCAAAAAGAAAGCTGAGTTGTTAGAAAATGTGTTTATATATCACACACACACACACACAAACAGTCAATCTATTCTAAACCCAAAGAAAGTTTCTTTATGGCATTCTTTTAACACCACATTGTGATCATTTATATTCATGCATGTTCTGGTAGCTTTAAAAGAAGTGGTTTCTACTTGGAAGTAAATTGCTCTTTGCTTCATCATAAGCATGGAATAAAATCATCTTATTTGTTTTCCTAAAATAGCAGGTTTTTTTTTTTGAAAAGTGAAAAATGTATATTGAAGCATGGGAGTTTTATTTAAGAAATATTGATAAATATTCATGGATGGGTTGAAGGATATAAAATATAAAAGTCATGTGATAAAGTGTTTGTGGAAGGTAATTATTTACCTAAAAAAACTTCCATAAACAAAAGTGACATCACAGAAGTGAATGATGTATTTAATGTTATTGGTAAATTAGGATAATTTTGGATGAACATAAAGAAGGCAACAACATGCTACAATTATTATCCATTATGATGTATTTATAAAGTGATGGCAGAAAGAAAATAGTAATAGAAATATGAAAACAGTACAATCCCAAAATATCCTTGTCCCCTTTGTTTTAATCCATAGCATTCATCTCCTATAGTTTATTATTTCTAAAATCATTTACATCTTTTTGTTTGTTTTCCTTTTCTCACTGTTAAATAAATCATCTATTACAATTTTGCTCTTTTATTCATTGGTGTATCCTCAAAAAATTTTTAAATAGCTAGTACATAGTAGGTGATGAATATTGGTAGAATAAATAAACTGGTATCTGGTAATATGTGCCAAGAGATATTCTAGTATATTTCCTGAGTGTAGAGAATTCTTTTGAAGTCAATGCAAAAAAATCAATTATGAGGGTGATAAAATTAATCTAGACTCAAATTCAAAGGACATTTTGATGCTGTGAGACAATGAAGAAATGCCTATAAATGTCACAGGAGAAAATAAGTTTAGATTGTGGAAGGTAGAGTAGTTTACACCTTGTATATAAAAGCTAAGTCCTGCAAATAATTATTGTAACAAAATAATCCATAATCTAATTTGAAGGCACTTTAAAATGATCAAAAGCAGGCAGAAATTATATAGATCTTACCCTTGAAAGAATTAAATGGCACTGAGTCAGATTCACAGTTATTTGACTTTTCCTGGAAGGCTTTTCTCAATTTATATGGCACAGGGCAGTTATAATTCAAGGAGAAATCTGCTGTTTTATCAAGTTGAGGTGTCAGAGGACAGAGTTTGGGGCTAATAAATGAGCTGTAAATTGAAGGGGAAAATCCTGAGAAGGAAAGAACCACAGAGAAAGAGTCCCCAAATCAGCATATAAATTCTCCTCCAATCCTTGGCTGACCTTTGAATGCACAAAGAAAACTCCAAGAAGACTAGTGAAAAACAACAGCTGGATATTTGAAAAAGCTAAGCAGATATCTCAGCTCCTGTCAACTGCAAATGGGATAAAATAGAGCATCTGAGTCTTGTTTTATACACTTTAGGATTTTCTCTGAAATCACAGAAAGCTATAACTTCACACTAAATAGAATAAACAGGACTAAAATATTATCTTTAGACTAAAAATAAAACAGAAAAGACTCATGTTTTAAAAATATGAGATGGAAGTGCTGTACGTTCAAAGTAATTAGTTGGTAATATTTCTTTTTGCTTCCTAACACCAAAACAACAGTTCAACATGCAATAAAAATATTACTAGACTTGCAAAGAAATAGTAATATGTTAACCTGCAATTAAAAGAAGAGCAATGTATAGAGACACGAAGATCCAGTTGTTTATATTGGCAAACATTTTAAAGTAATTATTATAAATATGATTAAGTCTTTAAAAACTATAATGACAGCTAGAACAAGTAATCATGAAGACAATCTCAGCAAAAAGTTAAAATTATTTTAAAAACTGAAATACATAGTGTCTTAAATGAAAAATTCAGTAGATAGGCGTAAGAGCAGATTGACAATGATAAATTAAAGGGTAGATCAATTTGGAGACAGATTAATAGAAATTATTCATGTGAACAGTAAAGAGAAAATATTTAGCATAAATACATAAATGGTGCCTCAGGGACCTGTGGGGAAATACCAGTAGTCTAACATTGTACATATGAAATCTTAGAGGAGAGGAAAAGTAATGGGGCAGAAGAAAAATTTGAAGATATAATTGTTAGATAGTCAGACATGAGCGACAGGGGGAGCAAAGGAATGGGGACCCAGCCCAGAGATGCCCAAAGAACATCCCAATGGTAGTAAAATTCTGGGTAAGCACATGCACACTAGGCAAAGAGTTATATAGTAGCCAGGTGTCAATCAAAATCCAAAATGATCTCACTTGCCAATCACCTAGGAATGCCTTTGGAACCACCCATCACAGCTGAAATATAAGGCAGACCTTCCAATTCTGGGCCCTTTTTGCCCTTCTGGGTTCTCTTTTTTGTGGCCTTTTTGTGTTGGTTATAGCGCTGAGACCACGTGCCTCCTTGGGGCATATTTTGTTTTCTCCATGTGCTTCCTTGGGGCATTATTTGTCTTTCTAAAATATACTTTTAATTAAACTATTAAATCTCAATGATCTGTGATTTTTCACTGCCTTATTTGAGGAAGAACCAAAGGAAAATGCTAATTACACCTCTTTGATCCAAAACCGAATTGGCTGATATGGTTCAAACCCAAATCCTAAGGGTCTCAGCTGTAAGAACTAGGATTTATATTTATTTAATGTTACTTTCTCTAATTTAAAGTCAGAATACTTTGGTGCAGAGATCAGAGGCATAGAAAATTATAATATATACTTGACTTTCTATAATATTCTTTCATCTCTTTTTATCCATTTAAAACCTTGAGAGTTTCTTCTTACCTTATATAAGGATTCCTAAGTAAAATTATTTCTCCGAAAACGAATAGATGGTACAATTTTGAAATTTTTTTTATCTCTTAGACTATTTCCATTATTTTTTTTAAAAGATGAGAATATTTTTGCTCTCTTGAATGATCAAAATCTTCTTAAGAAATGTAGCAAGGTTTCTGCCTATTGTACTTTTCCTTGTGCTAATGATCATTCTCTACTTTGAAAACAGTTTCCCATGATCATAATATCACATATATATGTAATATATTATAGTAAGTCCTTTATTAAAATTATTAATATTTTCTCTACATAAGATATGTACTATTATTGTGTCGTTAATAACCTTAGTTTAATCTAGTAAGGTTATTAGATGTTCTCTTTTGTCATATATTCTCCCAATCCTTCTCTCCTGTTAATGAGATTTTCTCCAATGACTAAATCCATCTATGACTAAGATTACTGGACATTTTGTGTCTATTGATCTTCTACATTTGGGGTTTATTTAAAATAGTGTGTTGATGTACAAATGGAAGAGTTGCAATTGTCCCCTGACACGACTACAACTGGAGGACTGCCTCACCTTATGGTTTGGGTGATTTTCCATTATGAAATCCTGATTATTTTTATGTCAAGAAATCTTCTTCCTCCTCTTCCTCCTCCTTCTCTTGTGTTTTTTTTTTTTTTATCATGATCATGATCATGGTCATCATCATCATTTGTCTAAAGCCTCATTTATTTTCTTGTCCAGTGTTGCCCTAGATATAGGATTTTTAACTGGGTCTTTGTTTCACTTTTCTTTTTAATAATTTTTATTTTTTTTATAATTTTTTATAATGTTTAATTTCTCATCATTCTGGCATTCTTGGTGATAGTTGACCATCTAGTTTATCTTTGGGGATGTTTCTATCTATTAGGTATTTCAATAAGAAATACCAAAAAATTTGGATAAAATGTTTATTCATTATCTCTGGATCACTGCATGCTTCATTATAATTTTTTCTTCACTTAAAAATTATATTGTTTCTCTTAGATAACCTATACTATAATTTTTAGACTATCAACTGTTTTACCACTGCAACAATGCCCATGTTCAGCAAACTTTTCTCTAAGAGTCAAATGGTAGATATTTATGTTTTGGGGGCTCAAGAAGCAAAGTTAAGCAATTGTTCTTGCCAAAAAGCTAATAGTCCTTCTACATTTTACATTTTAATAAATTAAAAAAGAATTCTTAATTCACAGGCCCTAAAAAAATATGTGGAATACCAGGCTTAGTTCACAGGCTATATTTTTTAACCCTTCCTCTTTGTCACAATTCTAACAAGTGCTGGGGTAACTTTCATTATAATCAAAATTTTAATTTTGTTCTGTGGCCTTCATCTCCATTAGTTCTATATGATATTTCCATGTAAAGTTAAATATATATGTAACCTAGGATTCAGAAATTCCCTTCTAAGTATTTACTCAAATATATGAAACAATTCATCCATGCAAGACTTACACAAAAATATTTGTCACCTTTATTTATAATAGTGCCAACTAGAAGCAATACAAATGTCCAATAAAATAAAAGATTTAAAAAGCATTGTGATATACTTATTTAATAAAATACTACTCAGCAATAAAATGAATAAACTGTTGACATATGCAACAACATATGAATCTCAAAACTTTGTATTGAGCAAAAGAAGCCAGGAACATTAGAATGCTATATTATTTACATGAGGATCAAGAAAAGGTGAAATATGGGTAGCTTAATAGAAATATGGGTAGCTTAATAGAAAAGGTGAAATATGGGTAGCTTAATAGAAATATGGGTAGCTTAATAGAAAAGGTGAAATATGGGTAGCTTAATAGAAATCGATTATGACAATGTTTGCCTATGGAGAGTAGAAATTGGTTGTATATGGGCATAAGGAAATTTTATGGGGTTATAGAAATGTTCTCTGTCTTTATTAGAATGTAGGCTACATGGGTATAATCACATCTCAAAACTCACTTAATCGGAGTATTAAAATCTGTGCAATTCATCATATGTAAACTTTAGTTCAATAAAACCACAAAAAGACATTTCAAGATACAAACAGATATCCCCCATTAAGTAAGTACAATATTACTTAAAATATTTATACTTGACAATATCTTAACATTATCAGATTCAATCATATGTCAAAGGAATTATAACCTGAATTGTGTGTATTCCAGGAATGCAAGATTGGTTTACCATTTGAAACCCAATAAGTTTCATTCACAAATTTAACAGAAAAAAAGAGAAATGCCATATGATAATTTTCATGAATGCAAAAAATGCTTGGCAAAGTGCAACACAATACATGCTAAACTAAAAATAGTAGAGAATATTCTCAATCTGATAAATTGCCTCTAAGAAAAACCCCAAAGCTAACACTAGATTTAGTGGTGAAAGACTGAATTATTCCCTTCTAAGATCAATAAAAAGGAAATACTGTCCACTTCCACAACTTTTCTTCAATACTATACTGGAGGTCATACCCACTATAATAAGGCAACGAGAAAAAAAGGAAAATAAAAATGAAAAAAAATGAAAACTCTACTCCTTTATTAAATTATCATAGTAAAATGGGCATTTATTAGTGTACAGTTCTATGAATTTTAACACAAAAGTCAGCTCTCTTTCTGCTGCTTTTAATGAATCAGTCAGATCAACTCCTACCTCTCATACCACTCTCCTGACCCAAGGGTTGGACACTACACACTACTCCTTGAGTAACTGGTGCCATTTTAAAACATAAGGAGTCAAGATTATAGCTGCTAATATCACTGTCAGCAACACTGAAGGATGGTTAGCTTAATAAGCAGGAAAGGGAGGGCAAGAGTTACACCTAAAGCCTTACCTATTCTTCATATAGGAGATGATTGTTTAACCACTTCATTTAATTCAATATATTGGTTATATACGAAACACATCTGCTTGAATGACCAATAAAATTACATAGAATAGCCTCTTTTTTATTTGGATAATATCTTATATGCCAATAATAAATGAAATAATGCATTTAATGCTTAAACTATGTAGGAGACATCTGCCTTTGGAAAAACCACTATCTTTAATTTATGATCTGAATTATCCAATAGGTTTAAGATTGCAGGGTCAGTTGATTGATGATTGCCCAGGGGGCTGCACCACCTAACTTTTTTGTTGTCCCATTTCACAGTGAAGGGATAAACTTGCCTTTAACTTTTGATAATATGCCCCTTAATATTGTCTTTATTTTTTGTACAATATGATTACACATCCCTTTGATGGTTGTAGGATGACAGTCAAATATTTAAGTATTTCTGTAAAATAGGACTGAGATACCATGAGAGGTATCATTTAGTAGGACTGTATATCAGATTGAGAGAGAGACTTTAGCCAACGGCTATGAGACTTGAACAGGAGCTGGCAGCTAATTGATGAAATCATGAAGCAAAGAAAGCTTGGCCTCCGGCCCTATTTTTCTACCTTAAAGTTTATAGGTGAACAACTTTCCCGTTCCCTGGTATATGAGATACTTGGACTTGAGCCTCAAGGCTATGGCCATATGACATAAAGGAAACCTTGCTTTCAGTCCTATTTTCACACTCAGGATTTATAAATGGAGAAGAACAAACCTTCCTCCAGCATAATAGTAGTAATGAGGTCTGATTCTATAGACAGTAACTGTTTGGAGAACCAGCAGCCTCTATTTCTAATTCATCACCTCCGCATGGTACCGGAATTACTCATTGTATGCATTTAATTGGTACTTGTTTCCGTGGAGCTTCAAAAAGTCTAGTACCTTTGTGGGAGGGTGGCCTATAGATAATGGTTCTCAAAATATCATCCTTGTAACAGGAGCATAAGCATCACCTGGGATATTGTTAGATGTCTAAAGCTAATGTATATTGAGAATTCCCAAGATTGTAAAATGATGTGCAGTTCCCCAAACACAGTAGTCACAGAAACTTTTCTTTTTATATAAGCATCTCTCCAGGCTTATGTTCTATGAAATACTCTTAATAAAACAGAGCTTTAGAGCATGCTATTTGAACTGGGATGCAGTTCAAAATTATGCTGAATATTTCTTTTCCTTTAGTCAAACACAAAGAGAACGATTAAAAATCATATGAAGAAACCAGGCTGTTTCTTTTTTTCAAAAATAAATACATTTATATTGAATGGATGAATTAGTTCTTTGAGGTAACTAATGTTGAAGCCTAGTTTTTCAAAAAATTTTACCTTGTGGTTAAATAATTTAAAATTACCTCAATGTGCCAACATATGCTTACCTGTCCTCTTCTATTATATTCTTCATCTTGTAAAATACTTGGCAGATATGACTATAATCAAGACAAATTAGATTTTTAATTTAAAAAAGCAAGGATAGAACACTTTTGAAATCCCCAGTTAATCCAAAAGCTTTATTTTAACCAATAAATTCAAATAAGCATATAGCTACATCTTATCCATGACAAAGTCATTGAAATCTCAAAAATGAAAAGCAGATCTGTTACTGTGTATGTTCCCACAGTTTTAATGCCTGTGAGAACCAGTCTGCTGGAGTTTGTCAGTGTTCCAGTTTTTAAATAAGAAGATGTCTGCATATTTGCTCTAAATGGTATTCTAGGAAGCTTATAAGTGATTTTAACTATATCACAACAAAGTTGCTTAATTTGAACTGAGAACTGAATGAATTTCTATCAAAAAACAGTTTTACAACTAACATGCCTTTGAATAGCCACCAATGACCATTTTTCCATATTTCATAAGCTACGAACTACTTCTATATAAGATTGGTTTACCAGATGAACCCAATGGAGAAGACAATTCAAAGGAAAATGAGTTTAGATGTTAATCATGTATGCAGGGAGAAAAAACAAAAATAATTAAAAATTTCAAGTAGATAGTTGGCAGTTAATAAGCATTATAATCACAATTTAGAGTTATTAATTGCTTATAATATTCCAAAAAACAAGCCATGTAGGTTACATTAATTTTTAACTCAGAGTAAGCTCCCTTCGTGGAATTTATCTATTGATATATTTAGATTATATACTAAATAATATATTTAATAACAAAAGATTAGCAAACAAATAATCATCAATAGAAGCTTAGTTAAATAAAAATGAGTATATGTTTACAATACAATACTATTATGGAAACAGATCATTGTATGCTTATATTGTTAAATTCAACTTTGGTTAAAAATTTTAACTAAAGCCATGAACTTTAAACCTCAGCCTTGTGACAAAGTACCTTAAGCGAATGGAAAATTGTTGACACAAGGGTTTTAGTGTTTCTCAGATGTTTTCCTTAAAAAAAACAAAGCATGTAGACATTAAACCAAAAGGACTTTCAGGAGCCACTGTTTTCAGTGATTAGGTACCGTATTAGTGGGAGGAGAACATGCTTCAGTTAGAACACTGATTTAAAGCCCTGCCTTCTGGTCTCCATGTTGCCATGATTTTCGACAAGTTCTTAAATGTATTTGAGGGACATTATCCTCATTAGTAAAATTATACAGCTTGATTAGATAATCTCTCAGAACTCATTGCTATAAAAAATATTGTAACTTCTTGTATCACTGCCACTTAAACTGTTTTCATTAATATATTTGGGACACCATGTCCTTAAAAAGCTGAGAGAGATTCAAAAATAATTTATTCAGCATCAAATACTATACAGCATTATATTCTCACTCCTAAATCCTCTGAGTGATGGGGAGATTCCATATTTATTAAGGAGATGCCACTGAATAATGGGGTCAGTCCTGTGCAGGGGCCCTGTCACCAATCTTAAGTATTCTTAAATGTCAAGCCTAGACCTAACTTGTAACAGTAAAGATCGAAGATTTAGGAAGAACAAAAAATTTAGAGAGGATAGTTTTGGCCTAGAAAAAACTTTAGGGTGACTCTAACTCTCTTTTCATTCTTTTTAAAAATAGCCTTTCTTTTGAAAAGATAATTATAAAATTTGAGTCAAGGTTGGTGGGTGACTGAGAAATATTAGATAAACAAGTGTTAACCCAATGGATAACAATTATATTTTAAACAAAAAATGTGAGATAACTGATGACATTTATGCAAATGTCAGAAAATTATATGCTATCTCCCACAAAATCTTTAAGGCATCTGACTACACCTGTGACATCACATGGAGAAGAGGTTTCTGGCAGAGGGGGTTGGATTTCTAATGATCACTGCTGATGTAAACTGTTAATTAGATCAGATCACTGGCAGATTAGTTATGCTTCTCTAGAAACCTTTGAAAGCAGGATTTCTAAGTCAGGGTTTATTAAAAGTGCAATAAAAAATAAACTCAGGATTCAGAGCTCTTCCTCAGTAATAGCAACAAAGACACTAAATTCTTTACATAAATGCAGTAAAGGGATTCTAACAAGCCCTGTGCAGCTAACATGCTACTACTTTCCTACACAATGTTCACTTGAAGTGGAAGGCAACAATGACCAAAAGGCCATTGTCTTGCAATGGTGCCTAATGCCTACACAGAACTGCCAGAAAAATAACTTCTGAACATAACAAAGCTTTTTCAGAAGAATTCAGGAATAAAAACTACATTAAATAATGTTTCCAGTTTCTTTATATTTTTAGAAATGCAACACCTTTCTTTCCAGTAGCTCAACCCCATTTCATTAATTTCATTTGATCACTTTTACTGAACTCAGAGATGTAGCTAAGAACATAAATACACACTGCATGAACTAGAAGATACAGGTGGGGCTGGTGAGTGGTCTCATTTAGCTACATATTACTGGTGCTCCTAGAGAGTCTAAGGAGAATATCGGTCTACATTCATTGGCAGTCTGTGGCATTCTAGAATTGCAAGAGTAAGCAAATAAAAATGCGGGATACACAGTTGAATTTTAATTTCAGTATAAGTATGTTCCACATATTGCATGGAACATACTTACGCTAAAACAATATTCACTGTTTATCTGAAATTCAAAGTTAACGGAGTGTCTTGTATTTTACCTGGCAACTCCAGTGCTGGCCCCTAATAAAGCATACCTCTTCATAACCACACACTTGTACAGCCTTCATCCCTTACATCTGGGCAGGTCCCATAGCTTGCTAAAACTCAAAGAATGTGATAGAAGTGAAACATTGCCAGTTTCAGGCCTAAAACTTGAAGAGACCTGGCAGTTTCTGTTTTTATTTTGTGGTTTGTGGGTGTTAGGCCATTATATAAGAAATCCAGCTACCCCAATGAGACTACATGGAAGTTGGCTCAGCTGACACCAAGATCTTAGACCCCAGATAAACGACCTCAGTTGAATTGTGCCAGTCAGCCCCCCAAAATTCGAGCCATCCTAGAGGAGGCACCAGACAGCACCAGTAGACGCATAGAGCAGAGACGAGACTTAGGCCTGCAGTACTGATTCCTAACTTACAAATTATGAGAAATAATACAAAGATTACTGTTTTAAGTGCTAAGTTTGGGGATAGCTGTATACAACAAATAGATGACCAAGACATAAGGCACTAGCCCTGATGCTAGTTCCTCTAAGAAAGTTGTCTGACTTCCTTTTGAAAGTAAGAGGAGAATATTTACCTACTTCTTAGACATTTCAAGAGAGTTAAGGAATTCCCTTGGTTAATGTGTTTTAGAATATAAAAAGCCATACAAATGTTAAATAGAAATATGTGAATGTTTCATAAAACAAAGGTAAATATTTAAACTGAGCAAACATAACAGCAAAGGAGTTTGACCACTCCTGAGAATACTTACAGGAATTGCTTTTCTTTTCTTTTTGAAAAAAACTTTCTCCTTTTCATTTCTTCTTTTTATTAGCTTCCCAGAGCTTAAATTTAATGGGATTTAGCAGCTGATTCTGTAATTTTAACTTTTCTACAAATCATTTCTAATAGAAGATTTTAACGTTTGTCTCAAGCAAAAGAGTAAAAACTATTGGTACAAGTCACAGCACTTTTTCACACCAGAAAGATGGAAATAATTCTCCATAGGTATTATAAAAGAAACAAATCTGTACATTGTAATCTTCATAAAAAATTATACAGATCAGCCTGGAAATTGATTTTTTAAATTAAAACTACACTTAAGCTAGATAAACCCCCAAAATCTATGATATCAATTAGGATGATATTTGGCTGTAAGTAGCATAAATTTCAAATCAATGAAAAGTTATTCTATTCTGTGAGAAATGTTCTGAGATGAACAGAGAAGGGTAGTGTGACATTTCCACAAAGTGTTACTTCTCTCTGGATTCTCACACAGTTTGTGTGTGACCTCATGAATGAGAATGCCTACTTGAGATCCAGTCATCCCATCTACATTCCAGCTGGTAGGAAAGAAGAAAGGACAAAGAAGGACAGCACCACATTTTTTAAAGTAAACTTCCTAGAATTTTCTCATGAAATGTTTGCTTGATTTCTTTTGGCCAGAACTTAATCACATGGTCATACGGTTGGGGAGAGTAGCTCTACTCTGAATGGCCAGGTTCACATTTTAAATAGAGATGACTATTTCTAAGAAAAAAGAAAGGGTTCCTGTTGGAGAGAATTAGCATTCTCTGCTGCATATGGTTTATTCTTAACCAACTGATACTTGTTAATAACTGACTTTGCATGTATTCTAAAATTATTTCCATATGTATGCTTTCAAGTTAACTTGGTAAGAAACTGTTGAGCACCCATGACAATGCAGGGAGTTCTGTTCAGTGCTCTGAGGGGTGTAAAGGCAAATAAGGTAGTTATGACATCAAGGAGCATTTAATAATTTAAATGTTGTTTAAAATTTTTATAAATTACACAAACATAATACATCATGGAAGAATCCTAATATGATATTTTATTAGTAAAATAAGCCCCAACAAATGTTATGGTGCTACCAGGTAGGGAAACATTACCACTGATGGAGACATTAAACAAAATGCCAGTGAGGAAAAAAAAAACAAACACTTCCACCAAAAAAGAATTAGTGAAAGTGATGTGAGCACTGATTTCCCTTTCAATCCTTTGTGTCTCAGTTATTCTCATACCATTACAAAAAAATGGCACAAAGGAAGAAAGAGTTGAAGTTAAAACTTTACACTCTACCTCTTTACTCTTTTCCTCTCCTTGCCTTGTTGCCACCTGGTTTATCATCCACCATGGGGACCTCTCCCCCAGCAAGCCCACTCATTTTCTATAGATCCTGGACATTGTATGAATAGTCCTTCAGTCCCCACTTCTTTCTCATACCACTTCTAGCTCAATATTCTTTTCCCCTCATGAAAAAAACCCTTCTGCTTTAAGAGACTAATGCCCTAGAGAACACCACTCTCTCTTCCTCTCTCTCTCTAGTCTTCTTCATCATTGCCATCTATCAATATCTCACTCTGTCCCTAATCCCTGAGGACTTTGACATAACCCTTACATTATGTCCCCACATTCTTCTGCAGGTTTTTTTGGGTGACCTCAACATTTGTATCTTGGCCTCTCTGAGACCTTAGCCTCAGAGTTTATTCACCTTCTGGATTCCAACCATTTTTATCTGTCCTGAACTTTAGTCAGTCTCCTAATAACAACATCTTCAACCTGGATAGCACTATGAATTGAGCTATTTCCAATGTTTTATACTTTAATGCCCAATATTTACTTCCCATCTTCTAGCTTTTCCACATTGAAAAGCCTCCATTTTTTTCTCTCTTTCTTCCTCTATTATTATTCACTTGCTTCCATTTCAAACCTAGTATCTATGAGGAATGGGCACCTCTTCAAGGATAACTAATATTTTCGATCTTTTATTCCCAACTAATGTCAATTGGGTATTCAGAACAATTAATAGATCAACAGATAGATATATAGGAAAGAAGATTCTTCTCTTGTCCATGAGCATGAAACACACATAACTCCAATAAGATACTCAATTTCTCTCCTCTTTGGATTATCAGGTGACCTTATTTTTTTTTCTTAAAATTGAGATGCTTATGTCTGAATTTACTTAACTTCCTTTCAGAAACTCAGATTTATGCATCTGCCCTCATTCCTATTTTCTGTTCTTCCTTCTCTTGGAAAGGAGTCTCCCTTCTCCATTTCAAGCCTAGGTCCTTTCCCCTAGTCTCCTGTAACTCTTCCCACCTCCTCAGTGTCCTTAGCACTGTTAGTATCCTCTATTCTCTCATATCTCCCTCCATGTTTTAGGATGCACACCCTTCATTCATACAATTCCCTATAGTGTCTACTTTCTTATTTCCCTTCTATTTACAGTAAGACATTGGGGACCGCATAGTTTATATCCACTGCTGCAGCTTTGTTCAGTCCTCTGGAATTGGGCTTTGATCCCATTTCCTTTTTCTCTTCACTATCATCACTGTCCTTTCCTTCCCAGACGCCACTATGCTCTTAACTGCTAAATCCATGGGACACAATTTAGTCCTCATTAGTCTTCTCTGTAGCACTGTGCACAATTCCCCGCACTTGACTACAAGAAACTTCCTTCACTTCAGATGTGTTTTCCTGATACATCTTTCTGGCTGCCCTTTCTCAGTCTTTGTAGAGAGCTCCTTAGGTGGATTAGTTTTCCAGATTTCTATTTTTTGCTCTCTCCTTCCCACTCTACAAAAAATTTCCCTAGTACTTCATCTACTCCCATCACTGTGACTGATATTAAGCTCATAGATCTCAACTCCCTATTTCTTGACTTAACAACAGAAATGGAAACACAAAAGAATATCATGTTTGTTTTCTTTATTCAAGTAATTCATAAACCTTCAGCGCAAGAACTATTCACAGCACCTGGTACAATGTTTTGCATACTGAGGCCAATTAGACAGTGATTAAACTGGCAGAAAACTATATTTTAATTCTTTTGTGCTTGGGTAAGGATGTGGAGAAGCAGCAGTAGTATGATCAGAAAAGCATTATTTTTAAAGACTGAGATAGCAAGGTTTAGAATCCATGTTTTCTGTGATTATAAAACAACTCCAAAGTTACACTCTGCAGTGCCTCTAAACTATGGTGTATCATTCTGTACATATATGAAAGATAATAAGTTAAATGCAAGTATGTATAGATAAATGGATTTATGTTAAAATATTTTCACTTTCTATTATGCCTTATTTCTACAAGAGATGAATTGAAATGTGTATTTCTTATACTTTACCACCTCATAATAGAAATAATTCATTTATTAGCAGAATCTGCTTGTACTAAATTTTGCTTAACAATCTTGTTTCTCAGTGAGAACTCACACATATGGATCCTCAACATTTATAATACTAGGATATGATGAATATGGGCTGTTCCCAAGGCCATTACTGAATCAGACTCCTCTTTCTCTCCTTTCCTCTTCATTCCTCTCCCCTTCCTTTCTATTTTCACTCCCCTCTTTTCTCTCTCTCTTTTCTTCCCTCCATCTTCCTCTTATCCATCACACACACTTGCACAGACATGCAAACACACATGTCGCGTGCAAATGCGTGCGCGCGCGCACACACACACACACACACACACACACACACACACACACACACACTAACCATCCAGACAGAATTTCCCAAGTAATTCTCAGTTGGTTAGCTTATTATAATTTACTTTTAAAAAAACTGCACATATATATGTATGTATGTATGTATGTATGTATGTATGTAAGTATGTATGCTTGTTTGTTTGTTTATTTATTACAGGACATTATCCATGTGTAGAACATTATAACCTGTAGTGGATATTATAGCTTTCCCAATCTCCTCTGAGAAATGTTCCTGTGAACTGATTCAAGTGTACATGACCTCATTTTCAGACCCTACAGCTATCACCACAGTTGTTAGATCCAGGTATGGGTACCTGTCTGATATTGGGTTCTCCAAATCCTTCCCCTAGTATTTTAAAACTTGGGAACAGGTAGGATGAGTTCAGTTCTTCTGTAAGAAGAATATACAAATCCGTAATTTTCAGTGGCCATTCTAACTGCTTGAGAAAAGTTGAAAAACCCGCATAGAGAAGCAGAAATGATAGCAAAAGAGAGAATATTTCTGAATTCTAGACCCCAGTCCCAACTAATCTTGAGGTTACCCCCAGGCAGCAATTCCAGCAGTTTGGTTGCAAAAACCAATACATTTTCTTATTTCTCTGATTTAATTGAAGTTAACTTTCTGTCAAATGCAGCCAGACTCGACTACAAGAATATTCTGTAAGCCTATAGTGTAATTTATTCATTTGTTTTTATGTACTTTTTATGTTTCTCATAAGGGAAGATAAGCAATCTATTTAATTAGCTATGAGTATTGAAGTTGGAGCATACAAATTGACTATTTTTATTTTGTGGCAGGGGAGACAATTGTTCTCCTAGGAAAACCTTATATCTCTTTGCTTCTACACTGTTCCCTGAAATTCTAAAATTAACGTTTTATTCCTTAGGCTGTGTGTCTGTAATAAGGAACCCACTCAGAAGTATGTGGTTTAAGGCAACATTTTGCTAAGTAGGATGTTTGCCCAGGCTGCCCATTCCGGATGCCAGAATTTTGATGGCATTAGTAAACTGGGGCATACTCAACTGGAAAACAATGACAAAAACAATACAAGACTGTTGATGACAGCCTGACGGTTTCTACAACTTGTGATCTTGTAAAAGCAACAGAAATATTCCTTTAGTCCTGCCAATACCTCATAATAAATTTAGAACTGCATAGTTTACCATACCATAAACATAACACTATATACAACAACAATAAAAATGGACATTTGGGAGTGCTTTGACGCAAATATTTAATTCTTCTTGTTTCTGAGTTGGTAAGAAAAAAACTTAGGCAGGTAGAATAAGGACACACTCAGATGTGGCTCAGTCCAAAGTTTTTATCAGTTTTGTTCCCCATCTTGGTGACCCTTGGGTTACATCCTGTGCCAGTTTACAATGGAAAGTTTGCCTTGTTAAACATTGCAGGATATCACCACTTTCTACTGGTTGTATGGCTTCACTCCAAATGCAGAGAAATTATTAAATTATTGCTGAGGAGGCTGTGGTGCACTAATGCTGCTTTGTTCTTCATTGGGAAGGAAGAATTTCTGGGGAAGAATTTTGTTGTTGCTGTTCCATTACCCAACTTCTAAACCAACTCTGAGCTCAAGAGGAATAACCTCTGTTCATAAGCAGGAATAAGTCACTTCCCTTTTAAGTTCCTGAGGTACAAAAGCTTAGATTGTGGTTCTTTTAACTATTTCACAATTACCCAACAGGGGGGCCATAAATCAGGCCCTCAAAGAACATTCAAGTAGAAACTCTTGAACTCTAGGGAGAAATAAGAACTTACCTTAATGGTCATTTACTTCTTGTTGTAATAGGTCCATATCATTTTTTTGGGAAAATAGGTTTTATGAAAAAGAGAATGGAGCAACTATTGGGACCTTAGCTTTTCAGGGAAATGGGGACAGGCTCTATAAAAGATCATAAGGAGGAGAAGAGAAGTGTCAGTGGGGGTTCTCCTTCACAGTTTTCCTGTGACAGTATTTAATACACAATTCAAGAAAAGTGATAGAGATGTTTAATGGACGATGCTTTTTATTTATTTATTTATTTTTTGCTTCTACTGAATCCATATATTCTCCTAAACTGAATGCAAGGTCTGCTAAAAATACTCAACAAATCTAAACCTAGTGCTTTTGGGTTTACAATAATTGTAAAAGGGAAATATGGAAATATTTATTATATCTATGAATCCCATGAGAGAACCTGTGCACCATTTCAAATGAGGCCATGTCCTTACTATTAAAATCTCTTGGAATCTTTTTCTGAATTCTAATACTTGGATCCATTGTATTAGAAAGTGCTTCCCAAAGTGGGGAGCTTTAAAATATACAGACTCCCAGATCTAGCACTAGAATCCAGAAATTAGCATGTTTTCTTTTAAAGATATTACTATAACAAGACAAATTTAAGTAATAGAGGCCAAAAATTCCATCATTAATTCAAATGAATGTTTTTATATGCCCATGTGACTTTTAATTCTTGCAATACATATTTTATTTTAACAGTCAAAATAATGTTAAATGCCATACTGTCTCACATTTGAGCTTAATGTCATACCATATGTATGTTTTCAATGTGCTCTTATTTTTTATTGCCCTAACTGCTCTTGTTTCCTATTCTTACCCTTCCGTCAGGAGATAAATATTAATTGCCTTATGTAAATCATTCACACCTTTCTCCATGATTGTTCAAATATATATTTCTGTCTGCCTTTCTTTCTTAGCAATACCCATAATAGTGCCCTAATTCAACAGATATAATTCACTATGTCTTTTATTTTATTGACTTATAAGTGACATATATTAGTTCCAGGTGTACAACAGAATTTGATATTTGTATATGTTGCAAAATAACCACCACAATAAGTCTAGTTAACATCCATCAAAAGGGACAAACTTCCAGTTATAAAATAAATGTCAAGGAGATGTAAGGCACAGCATGGTGACTGTAGTTAATAATCCTGTATTGTATATTTGAAGTTGCTAAGAGAGTAGATCTTAAAAGTTCTCATCACGAGAAAAAAATTATTGTAACTACCAATGCTGATGGATATTATTTCTAATAATGGCATAAAATTCCCTACTTTTAAACTATTTCTCTATTGATAGATATTCAGGGTACATTTGTGTGTTTTTTTCTCCAATGATGAGCAAAGCTGCAATAAACTCCTCTGCATGTATGTGTATATATCATGTTCTGGTACTTACATTTCCATACAAACAAGAGATTTCCAGAAATTAAGAATCTTTACTTATAACATACTCAGGCAGTTAGTGATCAACTAAATTTCTGAAATTATTTTTAATATTTTTTGTGAGTCTTAGAGTCATTTAACTCTATGACAGCAAGCCCCTCTGTGACCTGGTGTGGCAGCCCTGGGCTGAGTGTAACAGAGATATGTCTTTGGAAACCGTAAGTACCAAACTCTATACTAACCACACACTAGATAAGACCTTAATATAGCTTCCATTTGCCTGGTCCATAAAAAAATAGTTATCACCAAATGAAAAGTCACTTTTCTGAAAGTTAAATAAAATGGCTGTCTTTAAATTTTCTGTTCCAGTTCTTACCTTTTCATACTTTTATCTACTCCCTCTTTCTCAAGGCAATAGAACTCTTTGAAAGCGCTGGGTCTTCTGAATCAGGTGACAGATGACTGAGGGTCTGCAGCCCTGACACATTCAGATAGGAACATACAAAGTTACCATGGAAACTTGCAGCTATTTCACACTGTAATCTTTTGGAACTGAGCTCTAGAAAGCAGTCTAGCAGAAGCTTCAAAGGGAAATGGGTAACAATTGGTCCCATATAAGTTAAAGCTAAAGTTCAGCAGATGAGTTATATTTTTAAAAAATTAAAAAGGAAAGAAAAAGAAAAAAAAAGAGAGAGAGAAAAAAGAAGCACCTGGAAACCTGAGTTTGCTTTAGTAATCTGATTAGGATTCTCTTATACACACATATTTTGTAGATGTAATATTGAAGATTATTACTACAGAGCTATTTTTTCTGGATACTGATCAGCAGCTATTTACCGAATGTTTTATGTAAGTTAAAAGAGCAGATTTTTTATGATCAGTATATTCTAAAAAATACAATGTGATATGTTTTGCATATATAACCTTGGATACTTAATGTTTTAGCAAGTCAAAGCTTTCTACCCCTCCTTTAAGGATTGATTTGATATAATTATTCATAGTTTTTATACCACTCCACCTGATATATTCTGTCTTACAATTTCTATTTGGAGGTTGGCTCATTAAAAAATATACATATATTATAATTTCTTGTGTTTCTTTTCATGCTATATGAAACCCTTAAATAGCCTCTTCATTCTCTCTTTCTCTGGTTATCAACAACTCTCTGATAAGCTCTCTGCAATTATATTTTTTAAAGAAAAAAAGTGTAAAGAACTACTCTTTTGTGATTTGTACTTTAGAAATTAACCCATGTTTCTCTTCTATAATATTATCTTTGAATGAGAGAAAAAAGTAAATACAATGGAAGCACAATTTTTTCACAAATATAAATGAGTTTTTAGTTATCAGGCCTTTTAGCAAGCTGACTTCTCTATTGAGGATACATTAATAAAAGGAAGGATACAGCAAGGATACACATTTTCTTTTTGCTCATGGCATTGATCATTTTGCTAGTGTTTTGGTGTTCTAATTTCCTAAAACTCTTTAGCAGTTATTTTGGTTTCAAATCTCATAATGAAATTACCATCAATAACAGAACTTGGCACTGCAGAAACACAGTAACAGCGTATGACTACTATCAACAGCGGTCAGATATGGTGTTTCATGTGGCTTCCTAGCAATCATCTCTTGTCTACTGTTCACGTTACTATGAAGAACCCAGAAAAAAAAAATAAACCTATAAAGCAGTTCTAAATTATTTAGAGGCAACTTATAGAATACATGCATTTAAATAGCAACATATTTAAATTTCTAGAAGTGAGCAAAATTGTAATTGTGATATTTTCCTTTGAAAAAGAGTTTCAGTATTTAAATGCACTACAATGAATTGTTTGGGTTGCCTGAGTGTGAGATTTTATTTTTGTTTTTGCCAAGCATAAACTAGTAACTGTAAACAGTCTGCCTATCCATAATGTTTTTCCTTTAAAGTGTGTTTTTTCATCATTGAAATCTTTTAGCCAATTAGGAATTGAGTTAACATATGTGACAAAAGCAATTAGGAAACTGCTTGCCAAACCTGAACTATATTTACATAACAGAGACTTTATGTAATATCATGCCAAAAGTACTTGGAGAGCTATCTGAAGAAATCATCCTTATATAGCCTATGAGAATTTCAACTGATAAAAATAAAACTGTACTAGATTTATTTGCTATAATAAATATGAATTCTTTCTTAGAAATATATACAACAGCACAGAGAATATAGTCTATAATATTGTAATAACTGTGTATAGTGCCAGATGGGTACTAAATATATCAGGATGATCAATTTATAAGGTATATAAATCTCTAATCACTATGTTGTACACCTGAAACTAATACAATATTGTATGTCAACTCCAATTGAAAAAAAAGGAAATATATATGACAGCAAAAGCACGTATTGAAAGTTAAACCATTATTACTCAGCTTATGTATATGGAAATCTTAAAGGATTAAGTTTAAAACCAGGAGAGGTTCAAAAGTCAATCAATTTATGAGAAAGAAGCCAAGAATATACAATGAGGAAAGGATAATCTTTTTAATAAGTGATGTTGGGAAAACTGGACAACTACATGCAAAAGAATAAAACTGGATCCCCTATCATATATCACACACAAAAAATGAACTCTAGGTAGATCAAAGATTTGAATGCAGGAAGTAAAACCATAAAACTCCTAGATGAAACATAGGGAAAAAACTCTTTGACATTGATCTTGACAATGATTTTTTGGATTTGATACCAAAAGTGAAGGCAACGAAAGTGAAAATAAACAACTGGGACTACTTTAAACTAAAAGGCTCTGGGCAACAAAGGAACCATCAACAAAATGAAAGGTAACCTACAGAATCAGAGAAAATATTTCCAAATCATATCTGATAAGGGGTTAATATACAAAATATATATAAAGAACTCATACAACTTAATAGCAAACAATAACATCTAAGCAAGTCAATTAAAAATGGGCAGTTGATACAGACTTTTATCCAAAGACATACAAAAGACCAACGGGTATTCAATATCTTTAATCATCAGAGAAATGTAAATGAGATATCACCTCACACCTATTATAATGGCTATCATAAAACAAAAGATAAGATATAACAAGTGTTGGCAAGGATGTGGAGAAAAAGGAATCCTTGTATACTGCTGATAAGAATGTAAATTGGTGTAGCTACTATGGAAAATAGTATGGATGTTATTCAAAAATTATAAATAGAACTACCATGAAATCCAGAAATCTCAGTTTCGGGTAGATATCCAAAGGAAATGAAAACAGGATATTGAAGAGATATCTTCACTCCCATGTTTATGACAGCATTATTCACAATAGCCAAGATATGTCAACAATGTGTCTATGAACAGATGAATAAAGAACTATGTTACGTATACATAATAGTGTTTGTAGATAAAGAAATGTGTTATGTATACACAATTCAGCCACAAGAAAGAGGAATCCTGCCATTTGCAACAAAATGAATGGATCTTGAGTGCATTGTGCTCTAAAAGAAATAAGCCAGACACAGAGAGAAAAATGCTTCATGGAATCACATGTATGTAGAATTACAACAAATGACAGTGGTTGCCAGGGGCTGGAGAGCGGGGGAAACAGTGAGAGACTGGAAAGGGTACAGACTTTCAGCTATAATATTAATAAGGTCTGAGGATTTAGGGAAAAAAGTCCTTGGTCTCCCCAACTGCTTCTCATCCTCTTACTCATCCAGCTCTGTCTCCCCAGGTATTCAGGCACGCTTACTGTGTTTCAGTAAAGGACAGCTGATCATGAATATCTGGCCTTTGCACATGCTGTCAGAACACCCTTCCTCATATTTCTGAAGAGGCCTCCTCCATAAATATTTTTTTTATGGCTTTGATAATGGTCTTTGAAAGGCTAGTTCATAGGGATGTTCAACACATGCAATTGTGAGGTCATCTTTCAGGAATTATTACTCAATCTTTCTTAATATCCCCTTTCCCACACTCCTGTCATAAATTTAAAAAAAAATAAAAATCCTTTTTGTTAGGTGAACTCTGTGACAATAAAATCAGCATTGAATCCAGTAGGTTAAGGATTCTAATTAGCATTGAAACCAAATGGAACTTTGCTGTTCAACCAAATTCAGTGAAAGAACTCTGCAATTAGGTGCAAGGACTTAAATGTAGAGAGCAACTGACCCTGGAGACATATTTTTGAAAATGTAAAAAAAAAGTTTTATTATAAGTCATATATTACAGATATACATACATGACTTCTCATGCTCTAAACATGCTAAAATAAAGTTCTATGTCAAAAATGTTCTCAAATGGAAGAAAATGTAAAGTCTTTTTTCTGCTGTCTTAAGAGACCCACTTGTATGAACTTAAGATCTGATCTCATCACCAATAGGTTTCCTAGCTTTTGAATTTTCCTCTTAGTCTTACTCGCTACCTGTTCTAACTGACTTGATTATAGCAAACATACCTTGACTTCTATCAACCATCATGTGTATGAAAAAATAGGTCTTTTCATTTCTTGGAAGTTATGTACCAGAGCATTTTAAAGGCAAAAAGAATATCCTTCTTTGCTATGGCTCTTACTGTATTGTGCAAACTGGGAAATTATTAACTGAGGGTGACAGGAGGTACAGATCATTGCTCACTGCTAGGAAATGTGGCATTTGCTGTAATGACACAAGGAAAAACTGGGTACCAGATTATTTATTTTCTGACTCTCGAAAATTGTATTTAGCTTTTATTCCAAACTTACGTATGTGAGTCTGATGACAGATCGTAGAATACTTACGTAAGCCAAACTGTGTTTTGGGAAAGCAAGTCAGGGATAAAGTGGAAATTGATGCTGACACATTACATGACCTCCACGTTGTTCTGTAATTTAGGGTTTCAGAGGCTTCCAGAAATGCAGGCCTGCAGTTAATGACCGTCAGCTGATTTCCACAAATCCTCAATTTTCTGGGTTTCCCTCAAGAAAAGAATGGCTTGATGGAAATTTGACAAGCCTCTGAATCGATGATGTGGTTTTAAATAGGTAACAAACCTACTAACAAATCTTTTGGTTGTATTTTAAAGTAAATCATTGATCCCAGTTTGGAGACATTATTGTTTACCTTTTACATAACCCTCTTTTGTTATAATCATTTCCTAATAATGCTTCAATCAGCCTTTTTATCTTGGAGAATAAAAATCACATAGACTTTGCTATGTCTTTTACTGAAGGAGTGTAAATTTAATATTTGAGTCTAAATATATTCTGGGGAACAGGTATGAACTATGAAAGGTAAGGACACAATGCCTACTGTGTACTCCTTCTTTCGATACCCTTTGCTAGAACATGAAAGATTTACTTAGAAACAGCAAAAAGTGTTAGGATTAGTCACCCAGCAGTAGAACAGTAGGTCTTGTTTTCTTGCAAACTTGTCCTTTCCCAGAACTGGACAGCAATAATACAATATGGTTTTGAATTTTCAAATGGGATAGAACCCATAAGGAGGAAGTTAGTCAAAACACAGCTGTTACTTTAATAATCAATATTAAGCAAGAGGCCTGAACATTTTGGATCAGAGTGGTTTCAAGGATGTCTCAATGGCAACTTTACCTCGATAACTTTAAATCCTTCCATGACCACCTATAGCTTTAAATCTAGCCATATGAGATAGGCTAGGACTTCAGAAAACTATCTCAAAATCCCTAGAGATATTAAGAGAGACCATTTAAGCCAGTGATTGTTTTCTTCCTTCCTTCCTTCCTTCCTTCCTTCCTTCCTTCCTTCCTTCCTTCCTTCCTTCCTTCCTTCCCTTTTTTATTGACAAGGAAGCTGAAGCCCAGAGATGAATGGCTTTTCAAAGCAAGTCATGAGCAAATTTTGAGCCAAGATTAAGTCTGTTACTCTCAGTTTTGCTTTTCTTCCTTTGCTCTTGGTGACTTCACAAACCTGAGAATCCTGAGATAAAGAAATAGGCTACCTTAATAGCCCCACAGGAGAAAGAGGGGGTGAATGGTCTGTTTGGAGTACTGACCTTCTACTCATTCCCAGTTCAAAACACGTTAGTGCCATGGCAACCATGGTGTGAGCCACTAGCTTGCCCACTTCACTAAAATATAGACTCTATTGGAGACAAACAGTGTAGATAAAGAAGAAAAATATAGAGATGAAAGTCAGGGATGTTCTGAATCAGGGGCTCCTGAAATGAATAGGAGCTGAGTGGATGGACACATAGACACAGAAGTCTGCATCTCCTCTGAACCAACTTGAACAGTGGCTAAGACATCAAATTTTCTGTTACAGTATTTCTTCTTGGCTTTTAGTTTATTTTCAAGGGGCTGCATAGTTAAGATTTTTAAAAAATCAGTGTTTACTACCTCCTTGCATTTTGAAAAGTTTATAGGTCAGTGATGAGATTAAAATAGGGAGAAGGCAAGCAAATTAATATGTTAATCAAGCCACCATCAGAGACTGCAACATGCTGATCAACCCAGCAGCCAGGATGCCTTCAAGACAAAGAAAGATTTCTACTGGGATTACCAACAGCCCATTCCTCACACCTGTGCAGGGGAAACAGGAACCAAGAATCATTCTCTATGGCTTAAAACCTTGGGGAGCTTATGAATTAAAGGCTGGGAACTACCAGCAGGCTTTTCACTCTACATATTCTTCCCTTTTCAAACTACGTACCCTTCCCATTATTCACTATATGTCCATATCAAAGGAAATGGGATAACAAAGTCTTTAAACAATAACTAACAGGGACTAAAGACTGATACATAAAATGAATTCCCTGAACACTCACCTCCCCACCCCTTCTACCCTCACTCTCTTTCCAAGCCTCTTTTGGTCTCTCTCTCTGTCTCTGGGAGGAGACTATATATACTCTGTGGAGTGTTACCCCTTTTCTAATAAACCATCCTTTGACTCTAACTTTGGCATGTGTGATGAATTCTTTCTACATTCTCCGCCAAATGACACTCCTCTCTCTGTGCTGGGCTTGTTCCTTCATTGTGTAGCTCTCCCTCTCTCCCCATCAACCAATGACTCTCCAGATGTTTGTATTAATCATTTCTTTGCTTTTTTTTGTTCAAACATGCAATCCCCTGATTATTAATGAGGTTGAACATCTTTTCATGTGAATATTGACCATTGAGTTGTCCTTTCCTGATCAGATCTTCGCTCATTCTTCTATTGAAAAATTGTCCTTTAATAAACTTTTAACAATTCTTAATATATTTTGGACACGTCAACTTTGTCCATATATGTATAATAAATATATCCTTCTAGTTTATAGCTTGTTTTTATTCTCTCTATAGTAAATATTAAAGAACAAAAATTATTCATTTTACTGAAAATTTATCATTCTATATTAGTCTATATACCAAATATATATTTGTTTTTAAGAACCACAGATTTTCATTTTTGTTATCAAAAACTGCTAATATCTACAATTTCATATAGTTCAACATAAGAACTTGCAATTTTGTATATAATTTAAGATATTATTTACATCTGACTTCATAATATTTCCTCTAAAATTTTTACTCTTCATGTCTTCTTTAACGTCTTTAATAAAGTTCTATACTTTTCCTTTAAAGGTGTTGCTCACAAATTACACTTTATATTTTGATGATTTTTATAAATGTGATATCTTTTAAAGTATCTCATTTAATGTTTACCATGATGTCTATTTAATGTTTACCAATATTTTCAAATTTCAAATATCATTTTTGATCCACAGTTCCTTAATTTCTATCTATAAAAGTTGCCTGCACATCTGAGATTTTCCTGCTTAATTTTATTAAAGCAGAAAAAATGCTTTCTATGTCAGCAATCTTTAAAATAATTTAAATTTGCTCTATACACTAATATATGTTCAGACTTTTGTGAAAATTTTGTGTGTGCTTGAAAAAGTATGTATACTCTTCAGTTTATTATTTGCAGTGTTCTAGTAAACTATATCAAGTTTATTAATCTTGTTTAAATCTTCTATATCATTTCTGAAAAGGATATATAAAAATATTTCACCATGATGGAGTGTGTCTATTTATCCTTATATTTCTGCCAATTTTTGCTTTATATCTTGTAAGGGTATATCTCTAGCTGTTGACAAATTTAGAATTATGTCTTCCTATTGAATTAAACATTTCTTCATGAAATGGCCTTATTTATCTCTAATAATTCTTTGTATATTGAAGAGTATTTTTATAACTGGTATTATTATAACTATTCCAGCTTACTGTATTTTCATTCTTTTGCTTTCAAAATTTCCTAATCTTATATTTTTATATATCTTGTATAAACTGCACATACCTAATTAATTTAAGCTGGCATTATATTGTAATTATAAATATATTTGGATTTATTCCTACAGTATTCTTTTTTTTATCTTATTTTTGCCTTATTTGGAATTACTTTTTCTCACTCTATTTTATTTCTACTAATTTGGAAGTTATGTAATTACATATTTATAGTTACATATTCTATAACTACACTTCAATGATCACGATGAGCACTTTGAACTCCTCAAAATTTAAATTTTGTTAATAACTCTATCCCATTTTTCTAAATTACAGGACCTTTTAAACACTTGGAGTGCATTCATCAATCTCTTATTAGATACTATCATTATGAATTTTACCATTTACTTAAAAATTCTACAAAACCTCATTACATTGTTGCCAAGATATATATTTACATTTACTTCTTTCACATTTTCCAAGTCTTGTCTTTCTTATATTCTCAATAATTTGTTTAAATTTATGTCCTAGTTTACTGATTTCTTTTTCAATTTTGTAAAACTTTATATTTAAACAGTTTATTGAAGTTTTATTTCAATGATTATATTTTGTTATTTCTAAAAATTGTATTGGGTTCTTTTTAAAAATCAACTGTCATTTTTATAATTTCTTGGCCTCCTAAAATTTATTTAGGCTTGCTTTTTATTTCTTTAGATAAATAAATATTATTTTTATTTTGTGTATCTGATCATTTTAATATATTTCTAGTTTCTAAGTTTAGGATAGTCATGTTCCTTATTTAGGGTGCAGAGTCACATTTTAGTTCACACTAGTTTTGAAAATGTAACTTTTTGAGGTCCCAGTACTGTGTAAGGGGTGATCTATTAACTCTCTACTTTGGGTGGACCCCTGGCTTTGATTCTTCTTCCCTACTCTAGACAGTATTAAAATTCTAGAGATGGTGAAGTCTGACTTCAGAAACATGGTGCAATGAGAGATGTCCCTAGATCTCTCCCTTTGAAACAACAATAAGCTGAATAAGCAAAACTCAACAAAAAACACCCAAATTTCTAACATTCACATGTTTCAGAAAATGTCTCAATAGGAAACGTGGCTTCACAGCTATACTTTCTCACTGTGTTTCTCTCTTCATTATGTTTGGACTAAGTATGCCAGAAGTTCTTCCAAGCTCATTGATGCATTTAAGAATTTAAAATACTTGATAGTGTATTTTAAATTATTTTCAATGGTTCTGTTAAATAATTTACCAAGAATACCAAATTGCCATAAGAGAAAAAGCCAAATCCTTTTGACATGAAATAAAAACATGAAAGTCCTTTTTTGTCCTCTATTTGTTTTTGTGAGGTTTGACTCTCTCGTTCTGTAAATTTTGGGGGGTGTACTTCATATTGAATCAGCACTTATTTATTTTTTCTACATCAAATCTGGTCTTTTTCAACCTTAGTTCGATTAGTGAGACTACAGATTAAATATCTTCCAGATTTGTGAGCAGGCTATTATCTTAGCATGTAGAATCTGAGAGGTACAAGTGATATACCTTCGATATACTCAGAACCAAGCCACTTTCATGAACTGAGAGAAGGAAACTAACACACCTGAGGAGGCCTAGCAGCTAAAGAGAGAAAGGGCATCAATTTAGAATAGACCCCAAACAAAATGAAGCTTAAGGGAAAAAAACAACTTGAATTTCAACACCACCATGAAGAAAACTTAAGAAGACCTAAGTATAGCAAGGTTACAACTTAAAAAGCCGTGATAGTCCAACAAATATTTAGAAGATGAATTGAAGAGAAGAACAAATAATGCTGATATTTGACATGATTTTCAAGTAAGAAAAACCCTGAAACAAGAATAGAGGTCATAAGAAAAATTATAAGACCTAGTAGTTGGAAGCAAGAGTTCTGAAAGCCAAGCAGAAGCTGCAGAAAGATAAGAAGAAGTTAAATAAATAAAACAGTAATTAAAGAGATAGTCGATTAAAGGCATAGAGAACATAACTTGCCTGGGTTTTCAGTGAAGAGCCAGGAATTGAAAAAAATAATATAATAAAGAACTATTTCTGATATACAGTGTATAGATGTGAATCAATTAATTTTCCTTCGAACTATGAATTTTGTTAAAATTTGAGTAAAAAGATCAAAGGAGAGCATGAGCCAATGAACATTGATTAACAAGTCTTGCTGGCAACACATCCTGGGACAGATGGCGTTGTCAGCAGAACGTATTTGGAGACTTGTTGCTAAGCTTGCCAACAAGTTTGTCCCTTAAGAGCAGCTACATGTACAAAAGACATCTATCACAGGGTCTGCGCTGAGATGTCAGTGACAATTTGTGGAAGCTGTTTTAGTACCTTAAATACCCTCTTTATATATATTTTTGGATAAATCTCTATTTCTGAGCATATGTGTTCTACCATCTGTTCAAGAGTTTTGTTTTCCATTAACTTGGTTTATATATTTCTTTACAGTATTGACTTTTTAGCTTTCCCTGAACTCCTTTAGAAATATAGATACATCTCCGCCATGAGCCTGAAGGAATAAAGATGGTTTTGTTGTTATATCTGAGAAAATTAGTTTCGCATGCTTTATTATTGGCAATAGTAAAATATTATATTAAATGTTTAAATAAATATACACATACAATCTCCTCTAGCTTTTACTTGTAGGTACCTGATTACCAATCCATATCAGCCTCATGTCACTCACCTAGCATAAATGTAGAAAGTGAATAATTTCAGAAGAAAGAGTTTTAATGGGCCCAAAATGTTTGGGAGACACAAAGAAGCACAAAATGATCCTGGCCCTCCTGCCCACAGACTTCAATTGAGTTGGGGGAAAAAAAGAGAGAGAGAGAGAGAGAGAGAGAGAGAGAGAGAGAGAGAGAGACAGACAGACAGACAGACATACACACACCTAAGGGAAAAGAAAGCTCATCTTTGGGTGGTTTGTACATGCTGTTTCTTCTTCTTACTGGGACACTCTCCTGCCTCTTCCTAGCACTTTCCTTTCAGGTTCTGACTTAAACCTTCATGTCTTCCGGGAGGTCTTTCCTGAACCTGCAGTTTCCACCTTAGTCAGCAGCATCTGGCACATTCCCTTTACCCTCACCCTTTATTGTAATTAGCTACTTTTTGTCTGCCTTCTCCACTAGACTGCAAACAGTGAGGGCAGGGGCCTTGTTTGTTTGATTCACTACTATAGTTTTTGAATTTAGAAGAAACTCAATAAATATGTGCTGAATAAATGAGTAAAAATGATTCATAGTAAACTTTTGAAGAAGGGTAAAAATTTTTTAAAGTATCATTGGCATTTTTAGAAGGAAAGAGATAACTAGGTGGTCAGGAAATAAGACTTCATGCAGCAGGGTAGGGTTTGGGTTTTTATTGGCATTAAAAACCAAGGTGGAAAGTAAAATCTATTAGTGGTGATAAAACAAACGAACAAAAAACAAACAAAAAAACTATGACTGAAAGTGGATTGGCACTTAAGAAAAAATAAAAATTGTTATTCGTCTCTGGCCTATGGTTCATTTCTAGAATCAAACTATGTCTGACGTACTGCTTTCTGCACATAACTAACAGCTCTAATTGCCAGGCTCTGTGTTCAGAGCACCAAATGAGATGGCATTGCTGGATAAGAATAAAACAGTTTTTCTAAAAAGGTGAAGGGTTATGGGTGAGACAACTTTCAGATTTTAGATGGGCATAACATACTTATAGATTTAATGAGGAAACTATCTTTTAATGGGAATTTCAACCAATTTTATGAAGTTTTCTTCTTAAGAAAAGTTATAAGACCAAGAATTTTTTATATTCAAAGATATTAAAGATATTGAATCTCAGGTTCCTGAATCTAAGATACCCATTTATTTTTAAGCTTCCCACTCAGTAAGGCACATTCTTTCCTGGTATGTTCTTTCACTGGCAATTTGTATTACTTTCATTTACCAGAAACCCATGAAAGAACTGATTATGCTAAACAGATGGTAGTGCCTATTACAAACTAGGCTAGAAGCAGAAGATTTTCATGCAATTCCATATATTTACAGTTATATTACTAGTGATAACTCAAATGTAATTTTAGAAGTCTCTACTTTTGTTTTGTAAGATATATAAAATTTCTCACTGAGTTTTTGCACTTCTATTTATTTTTTCATTGCTGTTGTCTATTAGACAGGAGAGAAAGAATTATTTTCTAATACGATTACAGTGTTGCTTAGTTCTTGAGTCTCAAAATGACTAAAATTGAGACTGTCATAAGACTCAACAAAAACAAACAAATATAGAGGTAATTTCTCAAATAATGAGATCTTTTTCTAGTGATGCTCTTTATCTAATAAACATAGATAGCTCCTCAAATTCTAATCTGTCACTACTCATTGTTAATATCTGATTTGGGGACTTCATAACTGTTTTGGCTTGGGTCTAAGTAAAAAGATTCTAGAACTTACTAATAATTTACTTTTAATGCTATGTATTTCCTAAGCCAACACTGAGAGAGAAGCAGCTGCAATTTTAAATAACAGTTCTTTAATACTACCTTCAAAAGTTAATGTAGGTCTTTGGTTAACAAAAATTGAGATGTTGGCACTTGAAATTATACTCTCAGACAGGGTGTCTATTTGAAATCTCTCCAGAAACAAACAGAGACTGGTGGACATGGACAATAGACTAGTGATTACCAAAGGGTAGGGGGTAGGGTGAAAGAGAGAGGTAGACGGGGTAGAGGGGATCAAATATGTGATGACAGAAAGAAATCTATGGGAGGTGAACACACAATGTAAATATATATATGACTTACTGTTAAAATATACAGCTAAAACTTACCGGATTTCATTAACTGATGTCACCATAAAAAAATAATTAATTAAAAAAAAATCTCTTCACAGCCAGATATTTTATGAAAACTAAAGAGTCATTATTTCTGTCATTATTAACAAGTAAACATCTTAGGAGAGTGTACTTCATTCTTTAGTGCAGCATAATATGGTTTTTGTCCTTTCCACTCTTCCAAGAGTTATTATGATTATTAATGAATAAATCCAAAGATAATTTTCTATCCTATTTTCTTTTATCATCCAGTGCCACAAAACTTTATCTCATGTACCTCTGTGACCTGAATTACTATTTCTAATCCAATAGCTCTCATTTCTTTATTTCCAGACCAGGTTTTTTCTCCTGAGGTTTTGACTCATATTCCAAATGCTTATTGACATCTTTATTTAGATGCCTTATAGAAATTTAAGCCCACAGGTTCAAAAATAAATATATCCTACAACTAAGTTCCTTTATTTGTAAAATTTGGATAACAAAAGCTCTTACTTTATAGAAACTATAGTAAAAATTAGAAAATCTAGCACAGTGCCTACTAGCATAAAGCAGTAATATTAACCATTGCTAATAATTATTATTAATAGCAATACTGTTATTCCTAGTTGCTTATTTGATTCTAACCCATATGTCATCTTGTGGATAACCTATTTTCTCATCCAGTTCAATTCATTTTTCTTTTTCTCAAACCTCTAGCCTAAGCAGTCTCCAAGCAAGTCAAATTCTTAGTTATATTCTAAGTCACTATGATATAGTCAATCTTAAAATAGCATCTTTGACAAAGCAGGCCCTCCCAAACCACTAATGGGTAGTAGATTATCCTGAGAAGATTGCTTTTATATAATGAGTTTATGACTCAAAACTCATAATAAGATATAATATCTATATAAACTTTTTGATCTCTTCTCTTTGAAAAACTAGATATGTCACATTGTATTTAGTTAACATCCTTTAACTCTCTGGGTAGACTTAATGTTTTGTATTTCCTTAATTTGTTCCTACTTATTTCATTTTTTATTTACTATATGAATAAATTGTTAAATTTATTGAATACTAGAAAACTAGGTCACCGTGATGAAAAAAAAAGGCAAAAGTATTTTTAGGGCACTCAAGAACAACCAGGTAAACTTAAACATGTATTACCAAAATTGCTTAAAATGAGTAAGAAAAGTGGATATAATGAAACAGCCATCCATTTTGAGGATGTCTGATGGCTTAGAAATATTGTTTTCACAATAAAGAACAGAATATTATACTTATATATTACCTTCAGTCCTTTAAAAACATAAATTCTATTTTTAATAAAATTCTCATAGCATTTTCTGTTCCAAACAAGGAAATAAATGGATAAGAATGTGGCTTATTTCTTTTCTTACTTAATTCCCAATTTTATAATAGTTCTCAGATAATCCTCAACTCTACATAATTTGGAGTTATTGCTTTTCAGAATTTTTTATTAATTAACTTTGGTCACATCACCTCATCCCATGGGATCCGCTAATATTTGGGTAACCAGGGACGAAAATGCTGCAAAATGGGTTTTCAAAGCTATGAGGTTATAGCCTAATGTTATCCCCGGAGAAGGAAAGAATCCAAAGGGAGAATTCAGTCATTTAAAACAACTGACACCCAAAGCTCTCCTATATCAGTCATCTCCTTTTGGAGAAATGCCCAAGTGTTCTCTGAAGTGCTTTATATAAAGCCCCCAAAACTCCTAGTTTCTAATAATCTGTGTTCATTTCTTTTCATAGTTAGATCATTTCCTCCAAACAGTGCTATTTCCTGTAGATTATATAAGCATATGTGCATTTGAGGCTCTGTCACAAGCAAAATATAATCTTTTATTCCTTGAGTTCAGATACTGCAATATAATTTTTAAAACAGTATGTTCACATTATGTACTTGTCTAGTAAAATGTACAGTTACACAGTTTCCTAAGCCATTGGCAGATTTTGTGGCTCTGTAGTCATAATAAATTGTAGACTATGAGAGAGAGGAAAAATACATGGGGACATTGTTTTGAAAGAAAGAATTGAATTTTGCGATTCATACATTCTCATAGGTAAATTATTAGAGACTAATTGATTTTTGCCTTCCATTTTTTAAATTCAGTCATGAAGGTAACACTGAAATTCTGGCCAAATCAGCTGTTGCTAGAATTTATAGATTTGGAGTTATCAATTTAAACTTCATAGTTGAGTGAGAATCGAGCTGTGTCTGCTCAGCCAGAGAGTGTAATGGGAGATTAGACATGTGACACATCATCTGACACCAAGTAAGAAGGGGTCTAGAGATAGGGTTGGACATCAAAGAGAATTATTCCTCTATAGACAGTGATCAGCAAAGAATGGTAAATTTTCTCCTACTGGAAATAGACTTTTTATTGACATGAAAGGAAAACAATTTTAGCTTTAATTATAGAAATAATCATCTTAGCCTGCAATTTGTGTGGTTTGGGAGCAGCCGGCAGAGTACCATAACCCCTTTGTCCTAGAGGTGTGAAAAGCTTCTTTACACAGTGAGCCAAATGGCCAATTAAAGTAAATGTGAAAAGGCGTGCTGCCAAATATAAACATGTTTTCTGTGGTGGCTATTTTTAACTGTGTGCAATATCTTTTGACCTATTTCCCCTTGCTTGGCTATCTTCAGTGTTCCCATCCTTAAGGAAGACACATCTGAATACTATGCAGATATGTTCCTCATTCTCAACTTGGTAAAAGAAGGGGGGGTTCTGACCCTGACATAGAGGCTGAGCCTCTTGGCAAGCTCAGACGTGGCTTGTAGAGTTCACGTTCCTTGCTTTGCTTGTGGTGTCAGCCTATTTCCTGGAGCAGCTTTGCTCTACTTCATACATGCAAAGGTTCTAGGTGGTACTTCTCACACATTACTCACAGGGATAAGGACCTTTAAAAAGCAGCCATATCCTCCTCGTTTTCTTTATAAAGTCCCAAATGTGTTTTGGGAATGCCTGAACTTCTATTTTCTGCATTCCCCAAATGTGTACATATATAAATACACACACAAGTGCACATACATCATACACAGGAGACAGTGGAGCTGCTTTAAAGGTTCAAGGTGAGGACATGGCAACTCCCCCAAGAATGAAATATGCTACGTTTGCCCTGAAAGCCACCACAGAACCAGATGTTGGAACATGCCCCACGGTGCCCCTAGTGAGCATTTTTCATGTTATATTTTATGATCAGGAGAGGAAACAGGAGCGTTCCTCCATATTTAAGGACTGAGAGAGTTAAGAAGACAGGAGATAGGGCTTTGTAGTCATTAAAACTGAGCACTGAGTATGCAGCTCACACTTTTTGGGGGGGAACTATATAGGCACCCAAATATTTTTTTTCCTAAGACAGTCTACAAACTTTACTTGACATTGGTACTGGGTTGATAAATTGGACTTAGCTAGATCAGTTTTGTGCTGCCAAGCCAGTAAAAGAGACACTCTCAATTCCCATTCTATAAAATTCCAGCATACTGTCACCATGAGAGAGAAGATGGGAACAAGCTTATGTTCACTCTAAAATGTATGCTAAAGACAACGTGCTTGCGAGCTACCAGTCTTCCTCTCTCTATAACTTGCTGTAGGTTTCCATGGAATAAGAAACACTGTTATTATTATATTCACATATTTCTAGAAAAAGTTTTTTTTTGTATTTCCAAAACACTTTAATATTATTTATCTCTTTTAAAGTTTGCAAACCCTGGAATTAATTAGTGCAAAAATCAGTACAGTTGACTCTCTGCCCTGGCCACACAGTCGAAAATCCATATATAATTTTTGACTACCCCCTAAATTGAAGAATAGCCTGTGGCTGACTAGAAGCCTTACTGATAATGCAAACAGTTGATTAACACATATTTTGTATGATATAAGTTTTAAATACATATTCTTACAATAAAGTAAGCTAGAAAAAGGAAATGTTATTTTAAAAAATTATAAAGAAGAGAAAATACATTTACAGTACTCTACATATTTATTGAAAAAAATCAATTTTTTAAAAATGGACACACTCAGTTGAAACACATCCTGTTCAAGGTCAATAGTACTTCCATTCTGAAGACAAATACATTGAGGCCCAAGGAATTTATCTAACTGATATAAGGTGATATAAAAACACCAAGGTAATAACCAAGCTGAAAGTAGAACTCACCAGAAATTAGACCATTTCCTTTCCTGCAGGTTGAATAATCTGCCCTTGATATCTCAAGCAGATCTGATCCTAAAATCTAAGGCTAGGTTAAGGGTTGAGACAAAGGTGTTCAGTTTAGGGCAGAGACATATGTAGGCAAGTCAAAAACTGAATCTAAGGGAATATCAAAGTCTAACACTAAAGGAAAAGATATCTTCTGCTCTAAGAGAATAACACGGGGCTTAAAACAGATAAAATTTATATCAAGATCCAGGTAAATACAGGAAGGGAGTAGGCTGTGGTACCCTAGACTGTCTTCTCTGTTGGTTCTCACCTTGGGGTGTTTTGACCCCTGAGGGGCATCTGGCAATATCTGGAGACATTTTTAATTATCACAACTGGGAGTGAGATGGTGAATGTTCTTGGCATTTACAAAGTAGAGGCCATGAATCCTGCTACACATTCTGCTATGCACAGGACAGCCTTTTATGACAAAAAATTATCCAGACCAAATAGTCAGTAGTGCTGACGTTGAGAAACCCTAGTTTATTTAGGGTAGTCATCTGATAAATGGTAAGTCAGTTTGATTAAAAGGGAGAAAATAAGGATATTTAGCATTTATTTCACTACTCTAGGACATCCTCTAATTTGTTTCTTCAGAAGGTAGATCAGGATGTAGTAGGCTGGATGGAAAAGATTTTGAGAAAAGCATGTGCCATTTCTTTTCTCTGTACTATGTTCACCTTATATAAAAATAAGTTTTATAGATATTGGTTTCTCCTTTCCTATTGTACAGGCTAGAAAATACTGTTATTTAATTAATTTCTTATCAGGATGAAATAGAGCTATTTGTAATATAATTATTAGTTCCTTTAGTTATAAGGGCTGTATAAGTTAAGGCTGTATGTTTTAAATTACATTGTGTCAAATTTCAGAAACTATATAAGGGAGATTTTAAATATTCATTTTTGTATATCCTTTTTTTGGTTGCTCAGTAAATGCATGCATATTCAGATTCAAATCAGCACGGGCTGTGTAGAAAGAAAGCAATGTATAATTAAGTGAGAATCTACAAAAACCCATGGTTTTACTGACTGGCTCTACTGAAAGCAATTCTGTCCTGTTTTCCTGCCTAATCCCCATTCGTAAAGGAACCTTCTGCCAGCAACGTCTTTCCTGTGCTGGGAAATTAGCCCTCAGCTTTGAGCACATTTTAAAAAGAGATGTTTTGTATTTTTTCCTTTTGTATTGCTAGGATGAGCTAAGCACACATAGCTGTAAAAAAAAAAAAAAATAGGACAATGAAACCAGGAAATTTAGATTCATTTAATATTTACTAGAAAAGCCCCAGCTCGGTATTGTTTAAGGTAGGCAATCACTTGCCTCCTAAGAGCTAGACCTGTGTTGCCCAATGTGGTAGTCAAAAGTGGCTATTTAAATTTAAATTTTAAAAATTAAAATTAATTAAAAAATTAAATTCCTCAGTTGCCTTAGCCACATTTCAAATGCTAAAATAGTGCCTGTGGCTCCTATAATGGGTTCTAAGGAAACAGAACAGTTCCATTATTACAGGAAATTCCAGTGGACAGTGCTCTCTGGTTCGGTGGATGCAACAGTTGATAATCATGTGGCAGCACTGCTAAAGGCCAGGGAGCACTTCCCTGAACATGCAAAGTGACTCTGCATCATCGCTTGAAGGCTCTACCTTGTAGACAATAACTGTCAAGGTTTCACTGTATTTTTCCTTTAATTCAAACAACAATTACTTATCCAATATCTACTACAGGTCAAGCACAATTCTTGAAATTGTGGGTGGAAATGAATAAAGCTAATAAAGTCCTTGCCTTCAAGGGGGTTAAATTCTAGAAGTCCAATAATGCATTTATAAATAATATGCCTTCATATATACATATACACATATACATAAAATAGCCAGAAAATGACCACTGCTAAGAAGAAATATGAGAATTCGAGGGGATAAACTGATGGAACAATAGGCTCTATTTCAAATAGACTTGTGGAGGAAGACTCTTCTGAGGAGGTGATACTTGAGTAAGATCTAAATGCAGTGAGGAGTGACCCAAGATAATACCTGTGGTGATATATTTGAGGAATAGGGAATAGAAAAAGCAAAAGGCTCTTAGGTGGGAAACTTATTGACAGGTTCAAGAAAGCCTAAGGAGGCCAGCATGGCTGGGGTAGAATGAGCAAGAAAAGAGAAGAAATGAGGTTGGTTACAGAATAGGGCCAAAACATCACCTGTGTGTATTACAAGACATAGTAAGGATTTGAATTTTGTTGTGAGAAAGATTGGAAGCCTTTTTAGGGTTTGAATAATAAAATGACATGATCCGACTTACATTATTTAAAATTTCCTCTGGCTTCTGTACAGAGAACAAGTATGTGAGAATGGAAGTGGTGTAACCAGTTAATAAACCATTGTTATAAAGTGGGCAGAAAATGATGGTGCCTTACAGTGTTTGAAGCAGATGAAAATTTATTCAATTTAAAAAAAATATTGAAGCCAAAGAACTGATTATTTATTCAAATAGGCTCTAAAATAAAAGGAAGGGTCAAGAGTAATTTCAAGATTTTCTTTCAACAACCAAGCAAGTGGCAAGGTGATATTTATTGAGATTATGGAGTCTGGGATATTAGCAGATTGGAGACTATCACAGTGGGATATTTAATAGGAGATACTCATTAAACATCCAAGAAAAAATTTCCAAGAAGTGATTGAATAGAAAATCCTGAAGGTCAAGAAAAGAGATTTGGAGTTTGTAATAGAAATTTGAATGTTAACATTACGAATATGGTATTCAAACCTGAATAGTTAACAGATATCACAAAGGGAGTAAGTATAGGTAGGAAAGAGATACCCAAGGACTAAATCCTGGGACATTTCAATCTATAGAAGCTGGGAAGGAATAGAGAGCAAATGGAGGAGTCTAAGAAGCAACCATTAGTACAGGAGAAAATCAGCACAATGGTGTCCAAGTGATCAAGGAAAAAATCTGTTAAATAGGAGAATGGTCCATTGTATCAAATAATTATACTGAGCTGATTAAGAGAACTGAAAATTTTTCAATTGTGAAGTGAATCCTACTTTCCTCATTAATCTTTGCTTTCTACTGGGATGAAAATGTTTTCAATATTAAATTTTATTGTTATTTTTTTAAATAATGCTCCAAGTAGCTATCTATAAAGCTTTGCCTGGAAGACCTGTGCACTACTGAGGTGGACATTTTGAGGGTAGAGGCACTTTCTGAACTTAGCACTTTCTGAACTTCTCAGTATATTCCTTCTTTTTTCCTTCTTTTTACTGCAGTTGTTCTCAGGAGATAATCTTTAAGTCTATAAATTCGTTAGAACCATTCTAAAGCCACAAAATATGGACTTAACTAATTTGATACATGAACATACTCTATTTAGGATTGATTCATGTCTTCATCATTAAAAAAAAAATGTGACCACAGACCAATTGTAGGTAGGTAGGTACCACACGGATCTGATTCACTTTGATGTAAGTATCAAAATACCAAAATAAAACCTCAAAACGAAATCTCACAAGGACTTTACTGGAGATTGATTGGATTGGTAATATACCCTCTTAGTACTTGTTATAATCAAGCATGGGGGAAAAGGTGAGGGGGGTTACAATGTATTTTTTCCTTTGCCTATTAAGAACAGCGGTTATACACAATCTCTGGTGTTGGGGTGTCTGTTTCTCACAGAAATAGTCACAGCTTCCAGATTGCATTGCAGCACAACAAAACTGCCATTGCTATCTCCAAGTTGGGAAATGGTATTGTCAGGACACGGACAAACTTACAACTCTTAACAGCACTTATTACTCTTACACCAAACTAATTTCCAATAGGATGTAAGCCATACAGAAGCCAAGGTGGGGATAGCCTGCGTGAATTCAACCAGAGTGAACTCACCACCACAGTGTGCAAAAGTGTCATAAGTAAAACAATCGCAGGGAAAGGGAGTCCTGGGGAGCATCTGACTAAAAAATTTCAATTAAAGGAGTTTTTCTTCCTGGTTAGGATAAAGAGTCCAGTTTTGATTTAAATCGGGAACAGAACCATGAGTTCTTGGTTTGCTTTAGTTCTGAAAGTGATACTGTCCACTCCCTAGATTTGGGCATCTGTGATTGTAAACCGTAGGTTCCCAAAGGCCCCTGAGCACAAACAGGTAAAATCCAACTGATAAGTCCTGCTAAATATTTGGAGGGCCTTTCCATCCAACTGAAGTAAGAATTCACCATCTGCTTTGAAATCCAATGAACAGACAAAACTGCATGTAGCCAACTTGCATAATTATTTCAAAGAGAAAAGAAGCCTTAGGCAGCTAAATGTCAAAGCAGCGTATTTCTCAGCCCAGTTGAATGCAGAGTCAGCAGTGCTGCAATGAGGTTCGAAGCTGAGTAACCACACAGGTCTGGAGCCAAGAGTCTGAGCAGAAGATAATAATTTTTTAAAAATTATATCTATCATTTGTTAAAACCAACCCTTAAGAAATAAGGGTTTCCTTCCCAAGTTAACTTTGCTTATACATACAAGGTACAAAGGACAGTGACAACGGACTGATGATTTTGAAATACCGCCAAAATTTTTATAAGCAGAAAATGGGATGATGAAAAAGATTAGATTACTGCTATTGTTTCCCCCCAAGTTAATGAACAAATCAAGTCACAGTATGCAATACCCTAGTGCTTTGTCTCTTTATGGCTTCATATAATAATTCTTCCTTTTGTTTGAAAATTAAGGTATTCACTAGAATTGTGTGCTTGTATTTTAAATTGTCCCTTTCTTATTAATAGATGTCCCTGGTAACAAGAATATTTCGGGCTTGTTCAGAGTCAAAAAATATATATATTGAGTACCTACTATTTGCCAGACACCTAAGCACTAAATATTCTTTTTTATCCCACATAACAGCAATGCAATTATTATATAAATTAATGCTGGTATCTATGAATGTGCAAGTTGAGGGAATTAACTCATTATACCATTGAATATTCTGTTTTAAATAATGTTTTCTTTATGGTAAACTCTTATGAGACCAACAGACACAGACTGGCACAATTAAGATAAAATGGAGAGTATTAAAAGGGCATGGCTGGATATGAGGAGCTTTACAAGAGAGAAGAGACTAGGAGAACAAGACCTGGAATGGACAGAAGTCAAGTCACTCTAAGTGGTCTCCGTAGCTCTACAGTCTTATCCAGGCACCACCACTGTCCTGTGTCAGTTTACTGAAGATTCAAGGTGCTGACAGTTTGATTTGTTATACAGTCACCTGCTGCTTAATGACAGGGATATGTTCTGAGAAATGAGTCACTAGACGATTGCATCAATGTGTGATCATCATAGAGTACGCTTACACCGACCTAGATGGCAGAGACTGCTACCCACCTAAGAAATATTGTATAGCCTACTGCTCCGGGGCTACAAGCCTGTACAGCATGTTATTGTACAAAACTGCATGAGATTAAATCAAGCGCAAGAGAACTGATACAATCGAGAGCTGAAGTAAATACGAGATGTGTGAGGCTGCTGCTGGTGTAAGTCGGCACACTGTTCTATGGCAAACTATTTTTTTTTATAAGTAGAGAGTGTACGCTCTAAAATAGCGATAAAAGTATAGCATAGGAAATACAGCATCCAGTAACACAATCATTTGTTATCATTATCAAATGCCATGCACTATACATAATTCTATGTGCTGTACATTTATTAGACTGCCAGCACGGTGGGTTTATTTACACCAGCATCGCCACGAACAGGTGAGGAATGAGTTCGTTGCACTTTGACACTGGGACACCTACAATGTCATTAGGTGATAGGAATTTTTCAGCTCTGTTAAATCTTAGGGGACCACAGCTGCAGATACAGCCCTCTTGGACCAAAACATCATGACTATGATCAGGTTGCCTGTCATTGCAGGGGGAGAAACAAATAAGAGAAAGGGTCTTCCAGGGTCCCCTTGAGCAAATCGAATCTGCAGTCCAGAAAGCACATCAGTGATTGATTGTCTGGGGCTGGAGGTCATTGTTGTGAGTTTGTCTAGAAAGGGGCACAAGGAAACCCTTGTGGCGATGGAAACACTGACGATTAGCTTGAGGCTACACAAATGCCTAAATTTGTTAAAAATCAATTAAATGCACACTTAAAAATAGGTATATTGTACATAAATGATACATTTAAAAAGTTGACTTCAAAAAGATATCCAGAAATATTAGAGCTCTTAAAGATATTCAACTATGCTGATGACTAGTTTGAGGATAAGGAACTGACTGTGTCCAAGGCAGATCTAGAATGGCAGACATTGACTTCTGGCATGATCCTGCGAGAAACCCCAGATAAAACAAAAACCATTTAAACTTGGGGGTAGGGGGAGGGGAAATGATCCTAAGGGCAAACAGCAAATGACAAAATATATATTCAAGAAAATCTTTAAAAATTCTGCAAGAAAACAGGAGTCTGTGGTATTTGAGCCAAGACCATGCTCTCCCTCCCCCTTTCCAGATCTCCCTCCACTCCTCATACCCTCATTCCCAATACCCTCATTCCTGGGGCCCCAGGAACACAGGGCCCCATCCCCCCCCACACACACACACTCACAATAGAAAAGCTTTCTTCCTGGGAGGATCAGGATGTTGACATTTCTCATCTTGCCCTTAGCTCCCTGTTCCTGAGGCTAACACTTGGGCAAATGTTGTTGAGAAGTGGCGTCTCCTTCATAGCCCAGGTTCTCTTTATGGAACAGCAGTTCTGCCTTGAGTATGAGAACACTAAGGACACGGATCACCCTTGCCCAGGCTTGTGAGGCAAAGCTTCAGAGCCAGAAGAAGCAAGCCAGGAGGACTCCAGGCTGCTACCCCACCCCTACCAAGTACTCAGCTTCTAGAGTAGGAAGGTTACTTGGAGATAAGATTTTGCTTGCAGGGAGGGAGGGGGTCAGGCCTCAATAACAATAGCACCTAATCTCTTCTCAAAGGAACTGACTTCAATTGCAACACATTTTGAATACAATCAAAGACACTCAAGAATAGTGGAGGTTGCCCCGAAAGACAATTAATTGAGCGGAGATTCAAGATACAGTTTCAATTGTAGGCTGGCTAGTTTGCAGGAGAGAACAGAGGAATAAGACAGCAGGAACAGCTTTCCTGCGGTCAAAGAAACCAAAAGCCGATCTCCAAAATTACTCTCTCAAAGCAGCCCAAGTTTGATTGGGTTACTTTGTAGGGCAATTTATGTCCCAAGGCTTTGTTGAAAAAAAAAAAAAATAGTAGAGCAACCATCCAGCAATCAGTAAAGTTTAACAGCTGTGCGCAGTCAGTGACAAGGAAAAACAGAGCTCTACCAGAAACACGGTCATTCTAGGGTAACTGTGGGCTCACCCGAAGCAGAGCCTTCCTGAAAAGGACATCAGAGGCTTAACATTAAGGGGGAGATGGGGAAACGTCACGAAAATAATCCAGCCGATTGCAAAACAAGTTACCAGAGTAGTTAAAATATATGATTTGTGATGTCCAGTTTATGAAAATATATATATATATATATATATATATGGCATGCAAAGAAACAAGAAAGTATAATCCAAACAGCAGAAAAACCAAAAGCAAACTGTGCAAGCTATGAGAGGAAAGATAAATTGTATCAGAAAAAAGCTGAAAAGGGCATTCCTTTGTAAGAGCACTCATTGAGTCCCTCCCCTCACTCCCTTGTCCAGACCGAGAGACTTGTGGAGTGAGAAGCAGGATTTTCTGAGCTCAGTTGAAGGAAAGCTGCACCCAAACCCAGTATCTCATGGGACGTGAGCTTTTCTCTCCTCTGTGGGATGCAAGCCCTTTCCTTTGCACTTTTCAACCCTATGGGGGTAAGTAGCATACTTACAGATTCAGACACAGTTAGGGTTGTATTCCCTGGTGGTCCACTGGTTAGGATTCGGTGCTTTCAGTGCTGCGACCCGGGTTGGATTCCCAGTCAGGGAACTGGGTTTCTGGTATATTGGCCAGGAAGCGTTCGAGGAACGGTACCTGAGTTTGGCAGACTTCGGGTACCCCACTGGGTAGGTCCTGATCTCTGAACGCCAGGATTAACCCGTGTGGGTGCCCACAGGACAGGGGAAGCCCCAGCTATGGGTCCTTGCAAAGATCAGACAATGGAGGAACGAGAAGACAAGGATTCGTCAGGGCAACGGTAAGGAAAACCTGGGCAACAGGTAGCTAGCTGAAGCCCTGCCTCACTGGGTCAAAGGGGACTGATCACCTTCCAAGGTCACCCGAGTACGTACTCTACATTTGTTAGAGAGGGCTATTCAGGAGATTATGCAGTAAAACTCACCCCACAGAAACTCTGCACCTTTTCTGAGATAAACTGGCCCTCTTTTGGTATTTGAAGGCCGTTAGAGGGAGCTCCTAGTCTGCAGTTAGAAGACAAAGGTCCTGATCTTTGCCTTCCAAAAAGGGGGAGGCAGTGTTTTACCCTGGTGTGTGAGTGAGTGAGTGATTGAGCAGCCTGGCCAGTTTGACTCAGTTAGGTGTGAATTTGTGGCTACATGGAGCCTAGGGGGCGTCATCTGTGGCTAAGCTCCTTCGGGACGTGGCCAGATGAGCACCTGAGTGGTCTCCTCTCTGGAGAAGGCACCCACCCTCATTTGTCTTTGCTGTCACTGACACAGGGTGGGATACACAGGGAGTGGGTCAATTAATAACTTATTCGGCATAAGAATTGTCTATCTCTAAATGGCCCTTTTGATATAGGGGCCCTCTGTTGAATTATTTAATGAAATTTTTTTAAGGTCTATTTTCCCCTCCATTGCTCCCTAAGGAAAATATATGGGGAGAGATTCCTCTAAGCCAGCTGTCTTAAACAGTATGTTGAAAATTTTAAGAAAAGCTTCTCAGGGAATTGTGGGGTCAAGTTGACTCCAGGAAATCTACAGGCTCAAATTACCTTTGACACATGTTACCAAACCTCTCTATGAAGCCACAAAAGGGGAAGAAGGAGAACCCCTACTCTGGAAATCTACACAACAGAAGCCTTTGAAAAAAAAAAAATCAAACGGGCATTCACTAATGCCCCTGAAGGGAACTCCCAGACTCATGCTGCCATCCCCTGTCCCCAGTCCCTCTTCTGCTGGAAACCCAAGACCCTGCCCTGATTAAGGCAGAAAAAGAAAGAGCTCCATGAAACCCCAGTTGGCAGGGACTACAGCCCCTCTCAGTAGGAAGCAGATATGGAAGAAGAGACCTCCCATTCCTCAACAGCCATGCTAATAATAAAGGGGTTCATGGCTCTCAGAAAAGAATTAGACAGAAAAATTAGTTAAGGGATTTCCAGGTCTGCCTGCAAAGACACTGAGGTCATCCTGTTCTAGGAGGAATCCAAGACTGGATCGCCCCACATGGGCTTTAGTAGATTCGTAGAAACAAGGCCTACATCCACCTCCCCAGAAATTGGGAAGGGACCTGTATGCTTGGCATGATAAAGCCATACTTTTCCCTCTTACCTCTGAAAACAGAATAGCTTAGTTACCCAGCCCCACAATCCTTATAATAGGTAAAAAGAGAACTCCAAATAAGGGCCTGCCACTTGGGCAGACGATGGTTCTTGGGGATACTGTACCCTCATTTACATGTTAAACTGGATTATCTGACTGCAGGCAGCCTTAGAAATCATTACCAATGAGACCAGGAGAGCCCCGACCCTCCTTGCATGTCAACAAACTCAGATGAGAAATGCCATCTATCAAAACAGGTTGGCATTACACTATTTATTAACAGTAGAAAGAGGCATGTGTAGAAAATTCAGTCTCACTCACTGTTGCCTATAGATAGATGACCAGGGCCAGGCAGTTGAGGACCTTGTTGAGAAGATGACAAAATTGGCACATGTGCCCATGCAAGTATGGCACGAATGAAACCCCATTAGCCTTTTTGGGGGAATAGTTTTCAGCCTTTGGTGGGTTTAAAACCTTAATAGGAGAAGTTTTACTACTCTCAGGAATCTGCCTGGTAGGGCCGTGTCTGCTGCCCTGCTAATAAATAGCTTAAAAGCATAGTGGAAGCCAGAGTTCAGCAGCAAGCTGCAGCCCACATTACCTGCCCCTATCATGAGATCCCCCAGGATAGTTTAGATAGAGAATGTGAGACTCCAATATAAAAATAGAATCTCTAGAGTCTCAAAGGAGGGTATGAGAGAGGCATCTGAAAAATGCAAAGGAAAGGACTTACAGAAATGACAGACTCAGTGGGTTGTAGATTAACCACACCTTATAGATCTTTAAATGGCTTCTGGAAACTCTTGCCACACCTAATGATTTCTAAATAAGACAGGTGGTCTGGGAATTCCTTCCCCCTCGCAGCACCCACCTGAAACTCCCCCTCCCATCCTGAGTCAAGACATGGATTTCGACCCTCAGACAAAGGAATCACCCACCCCTTGCACAGACTCTGCCAGGGTATAGAAGCTGTAAGAAACCTAACCAAGGAGAGCTCGTGCTTTGGGTCTGTTGAATGCCCCATGTGCTCTGCCAGCAATAAATTCTCCTTTTTCTAACAAAGTTGTCTGAGCGTCCAATTTCCTCCGTCAGGTGTCACGTCCTGCAACAGGAAGGCTGGGATTTTTCAAGCATTTTTGAGACCCTAGTACTTGGGCAGATGACCTTTCCCAGCAATCTCTTAAACATTTACTAGATCCTCAACTCAGCTTAGATACCCAGATCGAGAATGATAAGGTCAGCTCAGCATGCTGAAAAGAACATCATAAAGGAGGAGGATCCTTCTCCTAGAACAGCGGTCCCCAAACTTTTTGGCTCCAGGAACCAGTGCTCCTATGAGAATCTAATGCCTGATGATCTGAGGTAGAGCCGAGGCGGTGATGCTAGCGCTGGGGAGCGGCTGAGAATACAGGTGAAGCTTCACCAGCTTGTCCACTGCTCACCTCCTGCTGTGCAGCCCGGGTCTTAATAGGCCATGGACAGTGACCACATGCTCTCTCATGACCTCTTTCTTTGGCTTTGTAAAGCTTCCAAAAAGCCTATCTTAACCTCATAAGTAATGTCTTAGCCTCTCTATCACTCGCCTTGCCTTATTCCTGAAAAATAAGGACTGTATCTTTTCCCTTTTTCATTTTTCTTTTTCTTTTTCTTTTTCTTTTTCCAGTGTTCAACACAGTACCTGGCACACAGTAGACATTTTAATTAAAAATATTTAATGTATTAAACAATTAAGTTACTATGGAAAGACTGGAGGATTGGAGAAAGTGGCTTGAATCATATTCGGTTTACAGGAAGACTTTTTTTCTATAGGGAAAGAGGAGAATTCTAAGAAGAAACATGATTTGGGAGGGCAGGGGGACCCTGGATGGGAGGCAATAGCAGAAGGATTAGAACGAATGTCGATAGTGTGTTTGGTGAAAAAGAAAAGACTTAATGTAGCTTTTGGAGACAGGTGGACCAGCCGGAGAGAAATGTGGAGGCTAAAGCGAGTTTGGGACAGCCTCACTGTTGACCTTCATCCTGTACGGATTTACCCTGTGAGTCAGTTCAGCCAGGTTCCCCAGGACTTGGCCCACAGATGGCTGTGCTGATGACACACCTTAAGGAGGATATCTGATGATTTGTGCAGGTCAGACTTTTCTGTTTTGACTGCAGTTTGTTTTTTATTTATTTGTAAAAAATCATCAAAAACTAAATTGCCCAGCTGCTGTCTGGGGTGCTCTGGGAAGATAACATTAATATTTATTGGTTCTATTGTCCACACCACTGTTTTGCCCATGAAAATTCTCTTCCCTGTTTGTTTTAATTAATGAAATAAAGAGGGAGATGAGAATACACATAAAATAAAGAGAAACCAATGATTATATCATTAAATTTTCTAATAGTCTATGTAGGAATAGGCAGTTGGTTTTCAGCAACCTATTAGCAGGTGTATCAGTATACATACATTGAAAACTGCTAGATCTAGTAAACACTGCCCACATCAGAGTTCAGTATGTCTATTTTAGAATTGCTCTGATGGTCCATATCAACAAATAATTACTGAGATGCTGTGAAATGAGAGCAAAAGGCCTCAGTGCCATCAGCAGGTAGCATGATCAGCAGAAGGAGAATCGCTGATATGTCTACAACACCACAGCTAGTGTTGTCCCTTTAGCCAGAAATGCATTAGCCATCGTAGGCAGACAAGCCTTCTAAGGAGAGATGTCAACCCATTTTTTGATCCATCCTCTTGAAGCCACAGTGTTAAGTGGTTAGAACAACTTTACTATTAGATTTAATGAGAATTCTAATACCCTGGATGCACTGGAAGTGTGAGAAATTACTGAGAAGAAATAAAGGTGGGAGGTGAATAAGAGCATTTAGATATAAGGTACGTTCAAGAGAAAGTTGGCTCTGTTTTAGTAGCTTGACTGAATCAGAGCCCGTAGGGATATGAACCATAAAAGATACAAAGAAGAAAACTATGGCTATAAGGTTACTGAGAAAAAAATTATTCTGGAAAACATTTCAGAATTTGTTACTGACTGTTACACTTTAAGTCAATCTCAATATTGCAGATACATTTGAAAATTAGATATTCCAATTGTTCTAGTGCGTTAGGGGAGAGCTCTAGAGCACTAGGGCAATTGGAATATATATCAGAGAAAGAGAAAGACTCCTAAGCAAAGAGGAATGCAAGGATGGGGGGAACAGACACCTGGATAAACTCGACACAAGCTGACTTTACTGTAAAGCTCTCCATCTGGTAGAACTCTTTGAACACTATCTTTAAACATATTAACATTTTTAAAATCTAAACAATTCTTATGTTATTTTTAAAACAAATATGAGTTTAAACACTGATCCCATTTATAATACTTGCCTACCCATTTCACCATTAATTTTTCTGTTTTTTAGGAAGAACACCCTAAATCTATTCTATTTTACTTATTTTATTTCTTAAAATTTTATATTTTATTTTATCTTGTTATTTTGTTTTATTTTATCATTTTCGTTTGTTTGGGGAGATAGTCTGTTACTATGTTTAAATGTTAAGAGGTTTTAAGTGAGAAAATTAAAAGGAAGGATTGTTCCTTTGCCAATGCATGGCTTACTGCTTCCATCCACATAGTGTTTCAGTTTGTGAATTCTTGATGATCCAATTTCCCACTACAGGATGGAGATTTGGGCTTGCTTATTGTAGGGGATATTAATAGTGTGACATGAGGTCTGAAGTCCAATGTCATCTTAAGGATTTAATTTTCCCATAAGCTCTGGATCTATAAAAAACAGGCATTTTTGTTGTTTTTGTTCCATTTTTACCAGGCACTAAGTACAAGTTATCTAGAATAGAGAGAGAGTGAGAGAGGGCAGGGGATGGGGGGTGTTGGGACAGGCACACAGAAGAATCCCTCTGACTCCATGGTTAACTAGGGTCTGCCTAAGATTCCTTTCTCTCTCTCCACCTCCTACGACACTTGAGAGTTTTACTTATGATAGATGTAGGTAATCATCAGCAATTTGATTCATATACAATTATTTCAGTTCTTGGTCAGGATAAAAAGGAAGAGTAACAGATAAATCCACATTTTTGTCTAAGAATTTCTTCCATGATTTCTGAAGCAAGACTGAAGATTCCCCTGAGTTGGCCTCATTCTGTCCTGGTTTTGTTTCATCAGTAGCCCCAGAATACCAGCTTTTTGTGGTTATAATAGTGGCTTCATGTCTCAGTATTGTGTCTTCAAGTCCTTCAACATAAGAGGTGCTCAGCATAGATTTATGGTGGTGCTGAAAGTGTTTTTGTTGTCATTTTCAGTAACCTTCTTATCCACCTGACTTACTGCAGAAATTGCATGAAAGCTGCACGTGAGATTACTTTGGCTGGCTCCATGAGATAAACAGATGTTTCTGCCAGACAATTCACTCTACGTTGACGAAAAACCAATGGGGAAAGAAAAATGATATGTTTCATTAAGTCATGTCAGCATGCCCCTGTATTTTTATATTCTGTTGGCCAATATGTAGAGATGGTCATAATAAATGATAATAGCTTCAAGCAATTTATCTTTCCCATCATACTCATCCCTTTGCACTCATTTCAATCAAGATACACAGATGTGAAGTTTATTGGGATGAGACGGGCTGGGGATTTATAGTCAATATACCTCCCACCAATTAAGATAAATTACTCCAAAAACTTTCATTCCTATTGATTGAAATGTTGGAGTATTTGACCTGAAAGTAAAAACTTTTAGGAAATAAAAACACAATCATACTTTTCTTTAAGATCAGTCAAAGTAGCATCTTGTACTTTTATTCAGAAAAGAATGCTCAGCTTCTTCCCATTGACCAGTGGTGCCCTAGGAATCGAACATTTCATTGTTAATTTATTGGTAGAAGAAACTTGAAAACTATCTAAGAAAAAAAATAGATGTTTATTAAAGGCTGAGTAAAGCCTTAGAGCTTGACATTTAGATTTAAGCAATTGAAAGAAATGTAGATGAATACCTATAAAAATGATTTAAGCTGAGCTTAGAAATTTTAGAAAAATACATATTAGCAAGTCTATGAACAAGTTTAAGGAAAATAAGTGTGTTTGGTAGTAGTAAAAACATTCTACCCTTCTTCTGGTGCCAGCACCCAGATTCTCTTCTGTAAGTTATTCATCCATCTCTCATGACTTATATAGTGTTAGAAGAGATGCTTTTGTCCTTAACACCAAAGGTGAGCATATGACCTGCCTCGGCCAATCAGAGTAACATATACTTCTGACTGGAGTGATGCAGTCGTGCTCGGTTATCACCTGATCTTAAATCAATAACACTCAATTTCAGAACTTTTAGGTGAGAGAAGCTAAACTACTGAGAACATATAATAATCTTAAAATAACTGGCAGCCCTATTGCAGTAAAGTAAGAACAATAAGAACAATGTGAAAATTGATTAAAACAAAGAAGATAGAGCTGAGATATAGAGACTAACAATTATGATTTTTATTGAATTTTTGAATGCAGCCATGGTTTAAACTAATATTCTAAGACTGTTTTTAAAAGTATTTTGTTTTTAAAATTTTCAAAAATTTTATAAAGTATGTATTTCCTAAAATAAGCAAATAATATAGATAGAGTCCCTAGAGACACCTGTCCCTCTGTCCAAATTCTAGACTGCCAAATAGTCACTGAGATGGCTAAGATGTCAAAGAAAATAGGACTGATCATGTTCTTCAAATTAAGAAATTTAGCAAAGGTCACTGGTGATTGTGAGACAAACAGTATTAGTATGTTATTAAGAGTCAAAGCTTGATTGGCATGGATTTAATAATTGAAAAGAGAAATTGATTGTACAGAATATATCTTATTTTGTTCTTATATCAATATTGTTGTATTCATTTAATGAGCCATTTATTGAGCATCTGCTATATGACAATCTTTGATAAGTGCTGGAGTGTAATGATAAGTAAAGCGATGACCATATTTCAGAGAGGCTAAGTCATTCACCATCTAAGAATTTGTTCCCTTACCATAGTGGATCTCAGCCAGGGGCTACCTTTTCCCCCATGCCCACCCAGACTGGGAGACATCTGGCAGAGTCTGGAGACAATTTTGGTCATCTCAACTGAAAAGAAGGTGCTATTGTCATGTAGTAGGTAGAGACCTGAAATGCTGCTTAACATCTTACAACGCAAGAAAGCATCATACAGTAAAAAATGAGTCACCCTAAAATGTCAATCATCCCATAGTTGAGAAACCTCTCTGTACAGGAACTCCGAGTTATTTGTAATCTTTGATGTTGGGCAATACAACATTAACTGAAAACATATTTTAGTTGCTTTGATTTTAACCAGAAAAAAATTACATTTCAGTTGGACTGTAACCATGTCTAAATATTAACTACTTGGTGACATCATAAAAATGACCCTACAAATAATTTTTATAAACAATTAACACTAAGAGTTTAGGAAGTTACCAAAATCCCTGCAGCTGGTGTTTGCTATTTCATGTTCCAGTTTGCTAGTCCTACAACACAACTTCTGGGAAAATTCTAATTATGAAGCAACTTTCAAGAGAAATTGGATATGAAACATGTTGTTTTTAGTATTCTCCCATGTTAAGCTCATTTTATTTTTTTATGCAATATAAACTGTAAATCAGTTAGCTGAGTGGTGATTGTTTAGGCATTTCCTTTTATTGGAAGCAATTTAAGATGTATTGGGGACTTTCATAACTGTTACTATAAAATATATTATTTGAGGTGCTCACATTTCAAAATGAACATAAATCCAAAAAGTTTCTTTCTAAGAAAACGAAAATGTATACTTTTCAGTTTTAAGGCTTCTACTCACCTGATTGTCACCTTCTTAATTATCTTAAAAAAGGAACTTCACTTTCATATCTAACTTTTTGTTTACCTGAAAAAAAAAAAAAACAGTGATTGTCATGCAGTTTGCATATGATGGTGGTTCTCTTGAACTGGAAAATAACCTGGTGAGCATCAGGTTATTTTTATATGTGGAACATTAATAAACCAATTATACCCAGAAGGGGCTGGATTATCTTTTAGTCATCATTCCACACCTAGATGATCTCAGTCTGTTTATTCTATTTCTGGCCTCCCACAGGATTTTCTGGACACTCCCATGTTAAGTCTCTGACCCTTCTCTTCTCGCTCTACTTCCAAACTCAGAGAGTCTGAGACTAGGTCCCCTAGTCTCTAATTCTCTTTGTAAAGGAGAAATCTCCTATGTTTAGGAGCTACTGTCTCTTGACCTCTAGGCTAGAGAACATATTCACACTGTAGAGAACCTTTAGAGAGCAAAATATTAACCCAAAGAAGTGTGTGGCTCACATATTTGTCATTTCAGATTCTAGTGTTACATTAGCTTTGAGGGAAACAGAGGGAGTTTAAGAAACTCACGATTTACAAGACCATCGAGGCACACGTGGAATTTTACTACAAATGCATTGTCTATGAGTCTGCTCTTTACTAAGAATATTTTGAGACTTCTCACAAATACTTAGTTTTTATTAAACCTCTCTCAGTAAAATTGATGTTCATATATAATTTATTTTCAAGTTTTAAAATAGAATCCTCTAAAATCTCATGTTTTACAATATTTCTGCTTCATAAACAGCTGTCACAAATTTTTACTGTTTCTCTTCACTAAACAGACTGCTAAAGATTGAAGTCTACACCCCTTCAAATTCATGTGTTGAAAACTCTAATGCCCAATATGATAGGATTTGAAGATGGGGTCTTCAGGAGGTACTTAGGTGTAGATGATGTCATCAGAATGAAGCCCCATGATGGGATTAGTGCCCTTATAAGAAGAAACACCAGAGACACCCTGCCCGGCCCCTGTCTGCCATGGGAGGATACAGAAAAAGGTGCTGTGTAAGTCAGCAAGGGAGCCGTCACGGGGAAACTGAATTGGCTAGCACTTTGATCTTGGACTTCCTTGCTTCCAGAATTACAGGAAATAAATTCCTGTTGCTGTGGCCACCTAGTCCATGGTATTTTATTATAGCAACCTCCAGCTGTATCACAGAGAAACAAATCAGTAGAAAAGAAAGACAGAATGAACTGACCTCCTTTAGAATCATTACAGATGTTAGGAAATAGCGCTATTTTTTTAAAAATTGATTGTACAAATGACATCCTAATGGCAGCATTAGAAATAAACTACTAAAAATTTGCCACAAGAACTGTACTGAAACAGATGAGCTTTTTTTCTTTTAAGGTACTCTTTATCGAATTAGTTTCTTCATGTATCAGTAAAGTATTTCCCAAAAGGGATTGAAAATGTTACCTATGAGTAGAGTTGTTGTAACTTATTGAGTAATCTTGATCAATACCCATTATCTCCCTGGCTATAGTTTACACATATGTGAAATGGGAACTGTAACATTGATATACCACAAAGAATTATAGTAAGGAACCTGGTAAACATCTCTGTGACCACAAGCAACAACAGAATGCTGCAGCAAGCTTTGTATAAATCTTGAGAAGAGTAGCTTGTGTATTTGTTTATTGTAATGGGTTGCATTCTATAAAAAAAAAATTACCAGTTAAAGGCATCCTGCAAGTAATAGAAGCAAAAAATTTAAAGCAACAAAAACTCTAACCCCAAATTGCCGAAGCCAACCTGAGAAAAAAGAATGAGGTTGGAGGCATCACTCTGCCCGACAGTAATCAAAACAGCATGGCATTGGCAGCAAAACAGACACATGGACCAGTGGAACAGAATCGAGAGTCCAGAAGTAAACCCATATTTATATGGACAAATAATTTTTGACAAAAAAGCTGAAAACATACAGTGGAGAAAGGAACGCCTATTCAATAAATGGTGCTGGAAAAACTGAAAAGCCAGGTGCCAAAGAATGAAACTAGGCTGTTGTCTATCACCACACACCAAAATTAACTCAAAATGGAATAATGATCTAAATATAAGACCTGAAACAGTCAAATGCATAAAAAAAAACATAGGAACTAAACTCAAGGACTTTGGACTTAAAGAGGATTTTATGAATTTGACCTCAAAGGCAAGGGAAGTAAAAGCTAAAATAAATGAATGAGACTACACCAAACTAAAAAGATTCTGCTCAGCAAAAGAAATCATTAGCAAGGTAAGGAGAGAACCATCTGAATAGAAAAATATATTTGCAAGTGACACCTCCAATAAGGGCCTAATATCTAAAATATACAAAAAACACATATGACTCAAAAAAATTCTAATAAAAATAATGGGCAGAAGACCTGAACAGACACTTCTCCCTAGAGGACATACAAATGGCCCACAAATATTTGAAAAGATGCTCAACATCGCTAGCTATTAGGGAAATGCAAATCAAAACCACAACGAGATCCCATCTCACACCTATTAGAATGGCTATAATCAACAGGACAAGGAATAACAAATGCTGGAGAGGATGTGGAGAAAAAGGAACCCTCGTACATGGCTGGTGGGACTGCAAATCGGTACAGACACTATGGAAAACAGTATGGAGGTTCCTCAAAAATCTAATAATTGATCTACCATGTGATCCAGCAATCCCTCTACTGGGTGTTTACCCCAAAGACTTGAAAACCCATATCCAAAAAGAGATTTGCATACTGATGTTCATAGCAGCATTATTCACAGTGGCCAGGACAGGGAAGCAACCAAGTGTCCTACGATAGATGATTGTCTAAAGAAGCTGTAATATATATATATATATATATATATATATATATATATATATATATATATATATATACAATGAAATATTACTCAGCCATAAAAGAGATAAAATTCTGCCATTCGCAATAATATGGATGAACCTTGAGATAATCATGCTAAGAGAAATAAGCCAGACAGAAAAAGCTGAAAATCACATGATATCACTTATATGTGGGATATAAATCTAAAAGCAACAAATGAACAGGACAAACAGAGAGACTCATGGACATAGATTAATGATCACTAGTGGGGTAGGGGAGGAGTGTGGAGGTACATGGGGTAAAGGTGGACAAATATAGGGGGATAGGAGGAGGGTGAAGTGGATAAAGGTAAAGGGGATCAAATATGTGGTAGCTGAAGAAAACTGGACTTTGGGTGGTAAATGCACAATAGAATATATAGATGTCAAATTATAATGTACACCTGATAATTACATAATTGTATTAACAGTGATGGTTACCAGGTTCCTTACTATAAACTTAAAAAAAAAAACAAAACACTAATAGTGAGATTCCTTGCTATGTTCTATGACTATTCTAAGTACTTTTCAGGCAAAACTCATTCAATCATCAAAACAACTCTGTGAATGTTGTATACTCTTTGTGTATATTATTTTAATCTCCTGTTTTAAACATGAAGCAAATGGGACACAGAGAGTCAAAATAATTTTCCCCGGGGCACTTAGAATGGAAACAACAGAGAGAGTTGAACCCAACCCAACTCTGGCTTCTGACTCTATATTCTTAAGCAGGAGATACAGCTTCTCAACTAAACCCATTCCAGCTGCAGCAAAGGAGGTGAGATGCCCTAAAGGCAGCATAAAAGCTGAAGATAACAACAAATTCCCAAGCTATGGCACAGTCTTCCCAGTCATTATATGGTCAGAAATTCTAAGAAATCTTGAGCCCCACACACCCACTGCCATAGTAAAATCAAGAAACATCATATCCTAGAAGTGAGAATTCGCCGAGCTGAATAATAAGTCATTGCAAAGTATGACTCTAGATGTAGTTCCTATTCTACCAACACATTATTCTCAATTCTTCCAACAATTGAAATTACCCCACTTGACTACAAACTCCAGGCTCAGAGAATTTTATTTCTAGTTGTCTAAGAATTACACTTGAATGCAGTGTGCCAGACAAAGTCAGGCTGTATATGGAAAAGCTACAAGGCAAACAACATAATACCATATCACAAGGTCAAGCATTAAACTATCAAATACTCTTGGAGGCATTTTGCAGCCAATCTAACAGGTAATTTGAAAGAGATCATAGGAAAACGAGGCTGGCTATCCTGGCTGATTCTCATTAACTGACTTCCTTGTAAAACTTGGAGAAAGTCAGTTAGGTTCTTTCCTTGGGATTGAGATCAATCTCTAGATATTTCTATTTCAGATTTATGCTGCTCTACTGAAGGACTAGGCTGGTGTTTTTTAAAAAGCTATTTGGATCATTTCTCTGATGGCTTAAGTTTTTTGTACTTTGTAATTCTCCCCAAATCTACTTTAAATGCTAAATATCATTTTCATTTAAATACCAATATAACTTTTAGAAAGATTATTAGGATAGTGAACATGTAAAATTAAAAGGATGTACACAAGATGAAACAAAAGAAGAGAAAAAAAGATAATGAGAATTAGTGAAAGAGAAAATATACATAAGGGAGAAATTGCAGCCATGAACATGGAAAGAGTACAAACAGATTTTCATTCATTCTTGCATTTCTCATGACTCTGTAGAAGGCAGACCCAAATGTTTAAAAGGTTAGAGAATCTGGGTCTCTATGGAAACAGAAGAAGCTCGCTACCATGGTAGTGTACGGTAGTGTAGATTCTAGGCACGAGTTTCAGCAACAGCCTTCTTTTCATAGTACGAATAGTATTTGTATTCTCAGCCTCAAATATTGCACCCCAGAGAGCTATGAGCAAGTAGCCTGCATTCTTAGCTCGTTTCTCCTTGTCTTCTGAATTCAGATGCATATACCTTCCAGCCGTTTATCATTTCTTTCTTCCCTGCAGTTGATCAGACTGTTTTCTTTCCCACACTGTTCATGCAAACACTCAATGCAGTGTACATATTATGTCTAATACATGATGCTACAGGAACTCAAAAGTTTACCTTTTCATTGGTGTTGGCCAAACTGCTCAACTATTGCTAGTGATGTTTACTGCCTTATCACAAACACATTGCCTGCATTCATCCTTTGTTCTCATCAGCCTCTGCAGGCCAATAATCAAATCAACACAATCCACTGATTAAAGACAAATGAGATCTTTTAGACTGCAAATTCTTTCTGTCATTGATGTAGACATTCTAATATATCTTGCCGTTTTATCATGAGACTGTTGTTAATTTTTCTATTTCATCTGGGTAGTGAGACAGACTTGACACATTTATTTGCAGGTGTGTTAAGATTCTTAGATAATTAGTTATCTTTTCATGCTTGGAATGGTTTATTAACTAAGAAATAATGAGTGAGCATTACTTTTTACAGTAATGTTTCTCAAAATGATATCTGTGGACCACCTGCACCAGAATCATTTCTATGGTTATTAAAAATAATTTTTTTATCAATGGAAGAATTTTAATACAAATTGTGATACATTCATACACTGGAAATGTACTCAGCAAGAAAAAGAAACACAAATAACACACTTAATAAAATGGATGAATTACACAAATGTATAAGAAAAAGAAGTTGGATACAAAAAAGTACATACTATATGATACATATATATGGATTTCTAGAGAGGCAAACTATCCTATAGTTATAAAAATTGCATCAATGGTTGCTTCTGAAAGGGGACTACTGACAGGGGAGCACAGGAAGCGTTCTTGGGTGAAAGAGAGACTATTATAATACATATTCATAAAAACTGATTGAATTGGCCAAGTAAGATCTCAGTATTTCACTGTATGTAAACTATACCTCAGTTTTTAAAAATGCTGGTTCTTCTGTCCTACCACCCAAGCATCTGCATTTATCAAAATAAACTTTTAAATCTAGATTTGTTTCAGATTTACAGAAAAGTTCTAAAGATAATAGAGTCCTTTGTACACTGTGCCCATTCTCCCAAGCAGTCATTACACTGCCATGGTACATTCATCATAACTAATGAACCAGTATCGATACATTATTAATTAAACCTCACACTTTATTTAGATTGCATTTGTTATTTTCTTCTCTCTAATGTCTTTTTCCTGTTGCAGGATTCCATCCAGGATACCATGTTATATTTACTCATCAAATCTCCTTTGGCTCCTCTTGGCTGTGACAGTTTCTCAAACCTTCCTTACTTTTTTATGACCTTGATAATTTTGAGATGCTCTGGTCAGATCGCTGTTCTTGCTATGGCCTATTTTTCTTTTGCATCATCACCTTCCTCTATAATGGTTTATTTCTATTAATATACAAATGTATATCATCTTAAAGAAACCATCCCTTGATTCTAATCCATTCAAAGTTTTTCCCCTTATCTCTACTCCCCTTTTAGCAACTTTTCTCAAAAATAGCATTTGAGGTCACAATATCTCCTTCTTCTCCTCCAATGCCCTCTTGCTCCCATTCAGTTCACACTTATACACCTGCCACTCCACTGAGGTTGCTCTTGCCAAAGGCACAAAAGACCTATGTATTATACAATCAAATGGTCAGTTATCAGTTATCCATTTATCAGTTATCCATTTTGACCAATCAGAATCATTTGATACAGTAGATCACTGTTACTTAAAAATTATTTCTGTACTTAACCTCAGAAAACCAACTTGGTTTTTCTCCATACCTCACTGGATGCCCCTTCTCAGTTTCCTTTGATAATTCCTTTACATATCCCATATCTTTAAACATTGGGATATTGCAAAGCTCAGTCTTCTAGGCTAGGTGATCTCTTTCAGTCTTGCAAATTTAAATGTTATTGCCAACCTGTAAAGTTCCTAAATTTTTACTTCTGTCTTAAACTTCTCCCTGAAACTCCAGAGACATATCTCATCTTATCTTGATATTTCTCTCTCTCTCTTTCCCTTTCTCTCCCCACATCCAATTCCTCAGTAATATGTGTCCATTTTTTGCCACTTCTTTTCATCTTTACCATGCCACCTTAGCCCAAGCCATCAAAATTGGGCAATGGGTTACTAAATTACTTTCTTAATCTATTATCTTGGTATATAAAGCCCAATATCTTGCTCTTTTTCTTACATCAAGCTCCACCTCTGCCTCCACCCCCTAAGCAATCTTTATTTCAGTCACATCTGCCTCTTTGTTGTTACTGACACACTCCAATCATGTTCCTGCCCTGGGGTTTTTGCACTTGCTTTGTTCTTTGTCTGAAACACTCTTCTTGCAGGTAGATACCAATATGTCTATCTTCCATTTCACTTCAATGCAAAATGTATTCCTGACTTGAGGCTTTCTCTAAGCTCACATATCACAATGTAATAACTCTGCTTTATTTTTCTCTCCAAGTAGAATGTATATTCTATGAGAGTAGGGACTTTGTATATTTTCGTTCACTATTAAAGTGTGCCAGACACAGAGCAGGCAATAAATATTTGTGAAATAAATGAATGGATTCCCAGCCCTAGCCCAATGTTTAAAAATGACTGTTGACCTCCATGAAAGCTCTTTATTATCTTCAATGAACTTGGTACCAGGCTCTTCATCATCCTCTCAAGTCTTGCTTCTATTAGCCTCAATGATTCAGTCATCAATACATTTGCTTATCTCAGCCGCACAGGTTTCATTACCTTCAGTGTCTCAAACTACTTAATGAAAGAGCTATACTTAAAACTCCTCTGTAATTCCCTCTCTGAATATAACCACCTGCATTCTCAATTCTCCCTATCATTTGACCAACTGTATCTGTCTCTACTTTGATTATGATTTCTAGTTAATTAACCTCACCCTGGTCTCTCAGGTTGTTATTCCATTTCTTACCCTTCTTTTACATTCCATCCTTCTTTCCCAGCATTGGTTCCAATCAGTTATTTTGAAAATGTTTGCATCACCACCCTTGATTCATTCAACTTCTAGCAAATCTTTAGGTTTTTAAGCTTTCCAGTACCTAGAACTGGGAAAGCTCTGATGTTTATTGTATCTGCTCTAATTCATCGGCTAGTTATATCAACCTAATTCTATTGTTTTCTACTACATAGCTAAAATCCATAAGGTTTATCCTCATCACTACTTAGTAATCCTTTTCTTGCATGGCATGAATTCTGTTGTCCACATTTTCACTGTCCACAGATTCAACTGAATGCTATGTAGATTCATTCAAATGTTTCTCTAAGCATCAATCCCATTTCCATTACTATTACATTTGTAGGCAACTTCATATCTTATTTTATTAAATGCTCATTTGATGTGAGATTTTCAAAATTTCTCAACATGGAAAATACATTCTCTCTTTTAAAAATCTCTTCCTTAACTTCAATATTCAAGGAAAGCACATATTGCTGCCTTACTACCCTACATCTCTAATCTCTGTACTTATTGACATTCTATCCCATCTTATTGAGATATTCTTGCCATATATACAAATATATTACTTTTCCTCAGCAGACTTAATCAGCCCCATCTCATTGTTTATAACAATTCACAACTCTTATAATTTTATGATAGTCATTTTTTTCAATTTGCCTATCTTGATTAGTTGGGAATTTCTAAGGCCAAAGATGAAATCTAACTGTCACCAGTATTTTCCATATTGTAGAGCTGTCATTCTCTAAATATTGAATGAGTGAATGAATGAATGTTCATTATTTAAGGCCTTGAAAAGAGCCTGTTTGGTGGTAGGGGAAGGAAATAAAATGTTATATAGAATGTTAAATTCCTTTCTTCACTTGCCACACCCTAAAATTATCATTAGAATAATAGTTCACTGTTCCAAATTTGCAAAGACTGTAGTGGTAGTGATATGCTATTTAGTTAAAATATTTTATATTTCATGGAAATCACTTTAAAACCGTTCACAGTCCAAGTCTGAGTGCTGATAAGACTTAGACCTAACTTCCTTTTCCCTGAATTTAGAGCCCAGTTGGATTATTAATGGAATCTTACTCTACTTGCATTATAGTTTTGAATTCTCTGTTGAATCTCCATTGAATCCAACCTCATCCATCAATCATATTATTTGAGTCTCAGGAAATCACTTTAAGAGTTCTAGTTTCCTCCATTTGCCCTTGGATAGATATTGATCTTTAAACTGTACTAGGCACCTCAATTTTCCATTTACTATTTTTTCTTAGATGCCATAAAAACAAAAGAGCCTATAAATATATCATTATTTAAAAGATAATATTTTTATTGATCTGTTGGAGTTACATCTTTTAATTGAAACCAAGGCCTAAATGCCATAGTTTATCCTGGTATATTTCATTATGACAGTTATCAGCGGTCTCTCTATTGTCAAACACATCATGATCCTTTCTTGAGTTCTGTACTCTCACAACATTCAGATCTGGTAGCAAAAGCTACAAAACCATATCATTATTTTATTTTTTTTAATTTTTAAAATACTTTTTTGACTTATTTGTCAGGCTGTTTACACAGTTTCCTCTACAGGAATAGTTTTTAGAGTGTCTCTTTAAAATATTCTTTGATATAACTAAAGGAATAAATTTAATTTTTACAAAAAAAACCCCACATTTATATTTCTCATCAGAAATAGATGATTTGGTGTCAAAAGAGAAATAGAATAGTCTGAGGAGCTCTGTTTAGTTTTTCATTCTGTCACTATGACATCATGAAATTTTTTAAAAACAAAATGCTTACCTCTAAAGAGTTATTGAATTATAAACCTGAACCTTGTTAGCCAAGTAGTGTTAGGAGGCCAGGAAAACCACCTTCTAAAACATACTCACATCCTAATTCCTCAAATCTACAAGTGTTGCCTTTTATTTAAGAAGGGTCTTCACAGATCTGATTAAATTAAGGATTTTAAGATGAGAAGATTATAATGAATTATTTGGGTGGACACTAAATGCTATCATATGTGTCCTTATGAAAGAAACAGAGAGTAAGATCTCTCTCTGGTTGAATGGTTGAATATTTGAAGTATTTCTTTAAAATAAAATGTTGGTGGTAATCAGCCAGATTATGGGAATATTCTTATGTCTAAGTCTTTGGGTATTTTTTTCATTTTCCTTTCTAAGGATAAGTACTTAAAAGAGAAATACTTCTAAGTACAGGGAAGGCATATTACATTTTCAGTGGTGTATTAGGCCCCCAGCAATTAATGAGTATGTACCTTCATTGTCCCAACCTCTCCCAACATAAAATATTAATATTTTTAATCTTTAAAAATTGAATAGAAGAAAATGCATTTGATTTATTACTAGACCCATATCATTTGACTCCAGAGATTATTCCAGGATTCTGTATTTACATAACATAATACTCTTAGTAATTTATTATGAATTAATCTTTTAGGGTCCAAATTAATAAGAAAGTTTTTCCATGGCTTTAGTAAAACATTTTTTTAACCAAAGAAGGCTTATATTTTTTATTGATTAAAGAGTCACTTTAAAAATCTGTGATCTGTAAATACCTATTGTCTGAAGCTCACATGTACCCCATTCTCTTTAAACATTCTATTTTAGAAAGCCAAGATTTTGTGTGATAGCCTTATCATTGGCAAAGATAACATTGTTCCACATAGATAATTTAGCAGAAATGGTATTCTGAGTTTCTGTTGGGGTCATACTTATTAGATTAAATTCTTTCCATTTTCTATTTTTACTTTACTTTTAGTCAAGAAGAAGGAGGAAAAGCCATTAATCTCATATTACTTGAGGGCCACACTTCAATACTACTTTGTCTAAATATAGCTGCATTCCTTCCTCTTTAAAATGTTTGTTTATAACAACAAAATGTAATAAAAATGGTTGAACTATAAAATACAGACACCAAGTTAATTAGTTGCTTCCTACTTTAGAGTTCATAATAGAGACCAAATGACATGTTAAATCTATTTTTTTTTAATTAGAGGATGACAAAATACTATCTCCTTAGCCACCTGCATTTTTCAATTTCTACTTCAGCAAAACCTCATAAAAGGATAATAAGGGGGACCTTTTTAGGCTTAAGGTAATTAAATATCCTCATTACTAAAATTAATGAAGATATTTTCTTCAGTCAGAATATGAATAATATAGTGAATAAGTATGTCATATAAAATAAAGTTATTTAAGCTAGTAGTTTATAAGTTATAAAGAGATAGTCTGGCTTGTTTGAATTTTTTTTTAATGGACTTATTGGCATTTGTATGATTTTATAAAGTGTGTTTTTAGATTTGGTTTTTGAAGAGGCATGAAATTCAGATCTTTGTTAGAAAAAGTTTCATGAATTTGTTTTCAGTTATTTTAAAGCTGTCAACTTTACATAATTCTCTGGTTGGACTTTTCCAGTGATCTATAATAAATCGGAATTATTTTTTGGAGATATATATCTATAGATAGATAGATATAAATAGATTAGATAGATAGACAGATAGATAGATAGATAGATAGATAGATAGATAATTTGAAATATAATTTGAAGTAGCACTATGCACCTAACTGAATGACCAAAATTTGAAAGTGACTGCACCAGTGCTGATAAGGATATGGAGCAAAAGGAACTCTTACTCATTGCTCATGGGAATGCAAAATGGAATAGCTACTCTGAAAGATAGTTGTCATTTCCTTACAAAAGCAAGCATACTCTACCATATGATCTAATATCACTCTGATAATTACTCAAAGGAATAAAAAAAAGAGCTATGTCTGTACAGAAACCTGTACACTTATGCAACTAAGATGTTTTTCAGTAGGTAAATTGATAAATAAACTCTGGTGTATCTGGACAATGCAATATTATTCAGTGCTAAAAAGTAATGAGCTATCAAGCCACAAAAAAAAAATGGAAGAATCTTAAATGCATATTACTGAGTTAAAGAGGCCAATCTCAAAAAGTTACATACTGTATGAGTCCAAGTATATGAAAGATGAAACAATGGAGGCAGTGAAATGATCCATGGTTGCCAGTGATTGTGAGTGGGGGGAGGGATGTCTAGGTGAAGCACAGAAAATTTTTAGAACAGTGAACTACTTCATATGAAATATAATGATGGGTATGCTTGTTTAGTAATTCCATCAAGAAAAGAAATTAACTATATCCACCATGATTTCTTTCTCAATGAATTCATGCCAGTTCTTCATAATAGTTTCCTTCTTAGGTGATTATTATGATTTTAATAATGTACTCTAGAGTCTTGCTGAGATAAAGTCAAATCATTAGTCTACAGTTTTTAGGATTTGATTTTTTTTTCTTTTTGTGAAAAAGAACTTTTGCTAGCTATTGGCATAGTCAAGAAGATGAAGAGAATTAAGAAAGGTTTAATAAGATGTATTGCAGAAAATGAATATTTTAAGATACAGTGCATAGAATTATATTGAAAAAGAAAGCAGATGTTACATGATTCTGAAGAGGAAGGGAACTTGAACCTTCATCTAGAGAATAATGACAGGAAAAGAAAAAGAAAAGACTATAACAATAACTATAAAACTGATGCCATAAAATGAGAAGCCACATATTCTGAAAAAGAAAAAGAAAAGGAAAAAGAAACAAAAAGGCTTGTCACCAAACACTGGCAAGATCAAAAAGAAAGTAAGAACTATGAGGTGTTACCTAAAAGAAGTATTAAGTATTCACCCCTCAAAAACCTACTAGAATAAAAGAAAGATTCAAGTTAAGAGAAGTACAAAACTACAGTATACTACCCACTTTGACAATTCATTTGTGTCTAGTGAAACCAGAGATGGAACATGGGGTCAAGATGGCAGAGTAAGATAAAATCATTGTGATTCACTCCAATTCGCCCACCAAACCAATTCTACTAAAACCGACAGTGATCCCTCACACTGCACATAAGAAGGCCAGGCTGTCTTCATGAATTATTTTCTTTAATACAACAATTAAGGGCTATTGTGATACCCATTTTGTTGATAGATAAATAGAAATTATGAAAGATTAAGTAATTACTCCAATTCACACTGCCAGTAAATGGTGGAAATGGCATATTAATTTGTTTCTTCAGAGCCTAATTTCTTAACCAGTAAAATTGTGACCAAGGGTCCTCCCACCTGATTTTTCACTATTGTTTCTCTTAAAAGTTATATGTAACTAAATATATAAGTTTGGGACTTTTTTTTCCTGAATATATAGGCTTAATATATTCTTACAGATAATTCAAGACTGAATTATCTAAAGATCAAACTGTCACACTTACCTTCTGTTCAGCAGGACCATGCAATGCAGCAACAGGGCTTATACTCGAAAGCTGAAAGCTGATCTCTGTATCATTTGGGCATAGCAATATCTCAGAATGAAGAGGCTCTCCTTCCTGTGTGTGAAATGATACAACATGGTTAGTCTAAGCCCTTGCGTTTATGCATTGTTCTCCTCCATAAATGTACAACATAGAATAGTTTGGGAGTGGAAGCCCTGTCTTAATCCAATTCTGAACTGAGTCAGCAGAATTATTCCAAGCCTGACATTTTTAATGCCTCTGCAGTTGTCATATTCCAGAGGGAATGTGACTATATTGGAAGGTGTCCAAATTGGGAGGCCAGAGCAAGAGAAAGGCAGTGCTATTTGGGCAAGTTGGGGTAAGAACTGAGCCAGAGACTGAATTGACCAGTAGACTACTAAAAGGAGATTGAAGCAAAGAACACTAGTTGGGCAAATGCAAGTCAGACCCCTTATTGGAGATAAGAGAAGAGATAGAAGCCCAAAAGAGAGCAGTTGCCAAAGTCAATTCCTTCATGACGCTCTGACATAAAACTGGTTTATTATAAAATTCTTTAGAAAAGTGACTCAACCTCATAAAAACATCTGATGTTAGCCAATTGGAACAAATTACACATATATTTTACCTGTCATCAATTTGGGGTTAAGTGATGACGATGAAGCCCTAGTGAATTTTATTTCATTCTGACATATACTCTACCTGTTGGATAATAACCCGAGGCTCAGAATCTCTCTCCAGACTTTGAACCTACAAAATTGAACTGGATCACTTTCAACAGCTGTTTCTTTTTTCTGGCTAGACTTGTAGTCCAACATGTTTCCTGTTGGTCAGGAAATACCAAAAGTACAGACTTTTCTAAAGAATTTGGCCATTTAGCTACAAATTTTTTGCCAGAATTTAAACGTTAAATATAGGAATGAAGGGGGTGCAAAAAATGAAGAAATAAAAGAAACAGAACACATTTTGAAACTAGAAAGAAACAAATTCTTTTGGAGTAGCGAGTTAAGAATTTAAAAAGAAACCAGGAAGAAAGTAAATATTATATGAGCAATCTGCTTACAAAATTTATATGCTTTAATCCAGGTTATCATTCTATAAAACAGAGGATTAAAACTATATTAAAATAAATATTCTCTAAAATTGAAGAGTTAAATATATCACTGCTATGTTTGATTTGTTGGATCAGTTTTTTTGGTTCTCTTTGATGAGCAGAATGGTCGTTATAGGATACCTCAAAATGGAATAAATGTGACAATTGAATACAACTGATTAAATATCACTGTCAAATTGATATTAGATTAGATAAGTCAAAAGTAGAATCTTGGACATTTTTCAGGCATGTACGTATATATTCTATTATATCATCTTTATTTGGAGAAGGTAGAGAAGTATAAGTAAAAATTTTTTTAAAGCAGTATAAAGAAGGCACATTTCAAGGAACAAAAATGTATATGGAAGACAGGTCTGGCAGTACCACAAGGATAAGACACCTGGAGTACCTAGGTAAGGTAAGGGGCTTTGGTCTAGACACTGTTAAACTCAATTCAGCAGTACAGCATTTTCCTTGGGACTTAGTTAAAAGCCTGCAGTGGGTGGTTCTGCAAATAAAAATCCAGTTAAACCATCTGGCTCTTCAGCTATGCAAAATATAAAACAATTTGCCTGGCTCCCCTCTTTCCATCATTCCCTCTCTGATTACTTTCATTGCTAAGTTTCTATTTTTGGAATTTTTATTATTCAGAAAAACATTTGAGCATGCCTAATTCCCCTTTACCAATTGATAGTGATAGCAAAGTTTTGCAAAGCCTAATGCTTTGGCAGTCATAGATAAATTATCTTTTTAAAAATAAAAACACAGACATTACACCAGATGATATTTTTCATACTTCATGTTACTATCACATTGTTTTATTTTTTGAAATGAGGTTATATAGAGATGCAATTTACTTAGTGCTCCAGTGGATGTTTTTTAAGGATTTGTAAGCTATCAAATCATTTTATATAATCTATTCAAATAATTAATCTCTTAAAATGGAAAACAGCCAATCATGAAGAGAAAACAATGCAGAGCAAGGAAATGAATTCAGGTACAAATTTATATTTAATGGATATAACCTTCAATGGCGGTGGAATTAAATGCTAAATATAGTTAATCTAATTTACTAGAACTCTTCTTCAAAGCAATTTATACTTTCTCAGAAAAACAAACTATTGCACACGTTATTTTTGGAATGCACATTTTTCTTTTGTGAAGTGTGTCTCAAAAAATACACAAATAAGGTTATTCAATATATGAAACAAAAAATGTGTAGTGCATGGAATCAGCTTTTTAATTTTAGTCGCGTTCTTCATTTGCCCTGGCAAGTTGTTGCTTGACTCATAAATATAAAAATGCCTGATATTAGTAACATTCAAAAAATTATACATCCAAGCAATAAGAGACCATTTAAAATAATCAATTTGAAAAAAAAAATTTTAAAGAATTTAAAGTATTACTGAGGCAATGGAAAAATATGCCTCAGTATATCTGTATCTATAAACTGCTGGTAAGAGTATGAAAGAGTAGCAAGTTTTTTTACTATTGTTTAACAAAAAACATTAAAATATTTTAAAATAGGCTTACTCTTTGACCCAGAAATTCTAACAATTTATTTTAAGGAAATAATTGAAACAGCGTACCAACATATATATGTATACACACACATACATACTGGCCACAAGAAGGTAAACATTTTTTTATATATTGTGTGCATATAGGGTGATATTATTTATTTATTTATTTACAATTTTAAGAACAAAATAAGCATAAATATAAAATATAAATGATATATGATACACACAAATATGGAATTTTATAAAGCCAGAAGACAAGACTTAAATTTATTTTTATCAACATGGCAATTTATTGATGATTATAATATTAAGAGAAGGACACAGGAAATTTCTTTGTCGTTTGATAGTCTTTTCTGTTTCTCTGTGTGTGTGTGTGAGTGTGAGGGTGTGTGTATGCATACACATATGTGTAAAATGTGAGAAGGAATAGAAGAAACAAGAATGGTAAATATTTGAAGCTGAGTAATGAGTACATGAAAGTGCACTATACTAATTTTTCTATTTTTGTATATTTGAAAAGTTTGATAGCATTTTTTAAACATACAAGATTTCACACTCTTTTTTAATAGTAATATCTTTGTATGATTGAATTGTGCATATTTCTTCTCCCTTTTAGCTTATCAGCAAACATATATTACTCAGTAAATATTTAAAAAGTAAAAAATGAACAAAAGTTAAATCTACAGAAAAATATCTTTTGCTTGTTGTATCCCTAACTCTACACTTCATCCAAGTATTGTTGACAATTCCACCTCTTCTCTCTGACCTATTTGCCCTACAAAGCCAATTCCTATCTCAGGCTAACTGTATACAGTAGGTTGTAAAACCTTTGGTTCAGCATCAGTCTCTTTGCTGCTGCTGAAGTCATAACACCTAGTAACATTCTCCTGTTCTGATCCTTGCTACTACCCAGAATTAATGTTTAAGTCCCAGCAATTTTCCTACGCTGAGCTCTTTCTACCCTTGTTATTCTGGTTTGCATTTATGTATACACAGGCATGCACGTCTTCCTGCTTCTCCTGACTTCAGTCTATCCCTGTCCTCTGAATTCTATCCTCATACTTGTCTCTGGCCTTTGCCCCCTTTATCCCTAGATTCATGGTATCATTTGGTTTTTCTCTCGTTAATCATCTTCACTCATCTGGTTTGCACGGCATATTGTTGCGTATTTGTTCTATAGCCTGCCCAAACCAACCACTTCCATGGACTGCACAGCTCTGGTGCTGCATAAGTAGAAATGAGACAGATCTTAGTGAGAAAGATCAAATTAAGGTGTGCCAGTTGTGAATGATCTGACCTAGAATTTTTTGACATTTCTATATTCTTAGAGATGAAGCACATGACTGGAAGGAAAGCTTGACTTGGGGCTAGATCACATGGACTCAAATCCTGAATCTGCTTCTCACTAGCTATGGAACATTAGACAAATTAAGTGCTTCAGAGTTATCTGTAAAGTGCTAGTAGTATTGGCCATGAGGATTAAATGAGCAAATATACATAAAACCTTTTCAACAGTGATTGATGACAATGTTTAAATTAGTATTTGTTTATATAGTGGACAATTTGGTGACAGACAAAGGGGAGGGATGTTAAGGGTCTGGGTGAATGGGGTGAAGGGTTAAAGAAGTACAAATTAGTAGTTGGTAGTTGGTCACGGGGCTGGGGAGCACGGCATAGCGAATACAGTTAGCATTAATATAATAGCTAGGTGGAGAGGGAGGGAGCAATTGAGGGGATCATTTTATAAACTATATAGATATCTAACCAATGTACTGTAGACTTGAAACTAATTTAAAGAAATAAATTTTAAAAGTATTATTTGTTCATATCACTAACTCTAATATTTATTATTAACTCCATTGAACTTAATAATTAGTAAATAAATTCTTATGGGAGAAATTTAGAATGAATATTAAATAACAAAAAACAACAAAAGCACATAAGTTAAGTCTGGAATGAATGTGTGAATACATTCATTCTTTTAGTAAACATTCTTTGAGTTTATGTGATGAGGTGCCACTGGGTTGATGATACTGAACATAGGACCGAGAACAAGATAAATGAAGTCTTTGCTCTTATGACACATTGTAATGGAGCTTAAATTTGAATTGATGAATGAATGTATCAATGGCTTTGTGGATACCAAGCAATATGACTGTAACCTTTGTTCTGAAGTGGCATTCTCTTTGCCAGGTAAGTAAAGTCATCTGTGGGAACATTCAACTATTTTAGAAATTTTGTCTCTTAAGGACCTTGAAAGGTGATTAATGACAATGTACTTATTTATCAAATTAAATATTACTTACTCATTTTACATGATTAGATCCAATTATAATTGTATAAAAGGTTGAATAGAATTAAACATGGTTCACATCAACATAGCAAATAAAATAATATTAGTCCTGATAAAATAGTCATCTTTGCTTTTCCTTCATTTTTCCACAAGAAAAAATAGCTTTATTATTTTTATTACATGTTTTTATAATGCATAATTGTAACTAACTATCAATAATACATAAAGCACAAAGTAAAACACAAAAAAATCCAATATCTTCAGATAACGACTATTAATATTTTGTGATATTCTTTTCATGAATCTCTTCATGCATTCATATGCATATAATTTTACATAAATGGGATCATATTATAAAAGATGCTTTTCCTTTCTCCCTTTCTCTTATTCTACTTCACTTCCTTCAATTTGAATTTCTATAAACTATGTTAAGATAACATTACATATGAATATCACATACTGGGGCTTTCGTTTCTATAGGTTAAATGACAAAAGTAGGATTTCTAAGCCAAAGTGTCCACAGAAGTTTTTTTTATCAATTGAGGTAAAATTGTCACATAGCATTGTATAGTTTCAGGTGGAAAACAATAATTTAGTATTTATATACACTACAAAGTGATCACCACGATAAGTCTAGTCACCACTGGTCACCATACGGTTGACCATCTTCACCCATTTCTCTCAATCTGTGAACCCACTTCCCCTATGGGGTTCTCTGTATCTGAGTTTTATTTTGTTATGTTTGTTTACTTGTTTGGTTTTTTAGATTCCACATGAAATCATACAGCATTTATCTTTTTCTGTGTGACTTATTTCGCTTAGCCTAATTGCCTCAAGATCTATCCATGTTGTTGCAAAAGGCAAGATTTCCTTCTTTTTTTTTTAATGGCTGAGTAGTGTTCCATTGTGTGTGTATGCATGTGTGTGTGTATATGTACGTATACACATAAATCTTTCTCCATTCATCCATTAGCTTTGTTTCATATCATGGCTATTTTAAGTAATACTGAAATGAAGTAGGGGTGCGTATATCTTTTTGAATCAATGTTTTCATGTGGTAATTTTATTTTTAATTTTTTTAGGAACCTCCATACTGTTTTCCATAGTGGCTGCACCAATTTACATTCCCACTAACAGTATATGAGGGTTCTTTTTCTTCTACATTCTTTCCAACATTTGTTAGTTCTTGTAATTTTTTAGCATTTTATTTTATTTTATTATTAGTTTTAAGCATATAGTACATTGGATAGACATTTATATAGTTTATAGAATAATCCCCCTGGCTCTACACAAAACCATTACTTTGAAAGGGACTTAGTTTTTTCAAGACTTAGCTTTCCTCTAAACCCTCCTTCAGTGAAAGGTAAAAATGCCTTCAGCTGCTGTGACCCCCTTGCTGAAAGGAAAAAGACCAATCAACCCCTACCTAACCTCACACCACCCTACATACAACCAATTAGGTAGGGACAAGTCTGGAAGTCCGCGCTTGCTAGGTATAAATACCCGCTTCCCCAGAGTTCGGGGCTCTCGTTCCAACACTGCTGCATCAGTGTCGGTCCAGAGTCCAGACTCGAGTCTGAATAAAAACCCTCATGTGATTGCATCGCTGTTGGCTCCTTGGTGGTCTTCTGGGATTCGCAACTTTGGGCACAACAACTTTACTGCTGTCTGCATTCCCTATTCCATGCTCCCCATCCCTGTGACCACCTGTCAACTACTAATTTGTTATTATATTGAGCTAAATAAGTCATGATTTCACTTATATGTGAAACCTAAGGAATAAAAAGAGCAAATTAATCAAAAGCAGACTCACAGAGGACAATCTGGTGATGGCCAGAGGGGAGGGAAAGAAAAGGGTGAAGGGTTAAAGAAGTATTTCTTGTATTTTTGATAACAGCTATTTTAACAGGTATGATATATCTTATTGTGGTTTTGATTTGCATTTTTCTGATAATTTGTGATGCTGAACATCTTTTTATGTGCCTGCTGGCCATCTGTAATGTCTTCTTTGGAAAAAAAAAATGTCTATTAATATCCTTTGCCCAGTATTTAATCAGACTTTTTATGTTGCTATTAAATTTTTTTAGTTCTTTACATATTGTGGATATTAATCTCTTATTAGATACATGATTTGCAAATATTTTCCTTCATTCAGTAAGTTGCCTTTTCATTTTTTTGTGCAGAAGCTTTTAGTTTGATGTAGTCCCACTTGTTTATTTTTGCTTTGGTACCTTTATTTTTGGGGTTAGATTCAAAATTTCATTACCAAGACTGATGTCAAGGAGCTTATTGCTTATGTTTTCTTCTAGGAGTTTTATGGTTTTAGTTCTTATACTCAAGTCTTTAACCCATTTTGAGTCAATTTTTGTTTATGGTGTAAGATAACAGTCTAGTTTCTTATGCACGTGGCTGTCCAATTTTTCTAACACCATTTAACAAGAGACTATCCTTTCCCCATTGCATATTCTTGGCTCCTTCATTATAAATGAATTGGCCATATATGCAGGGGTTTATTTCTGGGCTCTCTGTTCTGTTCCACTGGTCTATTTGCCTGTCTTTGTCACAAGACTATATTGTTTTAATTGCTATAGCTCTGTAATATAGTTTGAAATCAGGAAGTGTGATACCTTCAATTTTAGTCTTTTTTAAGATTGCTTTGGCTATTTTGATAAAGTCTTTTGTGGCTCCATAAAATTTTTAGAATTATTTGTTTTACTTCTGCAAAAAATGTCATTGGGATTTTGATAGGGATTGCATTGAATCTGTAGATTGCTTTCGGTAGTACAGACAATCTAAAAATATTAATTCTTCCAATCCATAAATACAAACTATCTTTCCATTTATTTATGTCTTCAATTCCTTTCCTCATTGTCTCATAGTAATCACTATAGAAGTCTTTTACCTCCTTGGTAAATTTATTCTTACTTTATTTTTTTTTATGTAATTGACAATTTAGCTGTTTTCTTAATTTCTCTTTTTTTAAAATTAAGTTTATTGCAGTAACATTGGTTAATACAATTATATAATTTTCAGGTGTACATTATAATTTGACATCTGTATATTCTATCTGTAGATTCTATTATCTCTCTGATAATTCATTATTAGTGTATAGGAATATAACAGATTTCTGTACATTGATTTTGTATCCTGAAACTTTACTAAATTCATTTCTTAGTCTTTAGAGTTTTCTATACATAATATTATGTCATCTGCAAAGAGCAACAGTTTTACTTTTTCCTTTCAATTTGGATGAATTTTTTTCTTGCCTAATTGTTCTGGCAAGGACTTCTAATACTATGTTGAATAAAAGTGGCAAGAATGGGCATCTCAGTTTTGTTCCTGATCTTAGAGGAAAAGTTTTCATTGATGAGTATAATGTCAGTTGTGGTTTTGTCATTATATTGAGGTATAAAAAACCACTTTATTGAGAGTTTTTATTATAAATGAATGTTATCTTTTGCCAAATATTTTTTCTGCATTTATTAAGATGATCAAATTATTTTTATCTTTCACTTTCTCAATGTATCATATTGTTTTATTTTTGGATAATGAACCATGATTTTATCCTTGGAATAAATACCACTTTATCATGGCATATAATAGTTTTAATGTATAGTTGAATTTTGTTTCATAATATTTTTGTTGAGGATTTTTGCATCTATATTCATTAGGAGTGTTGGCTTGTAATTTTCTTTTCCTGTGGTATCCTTGTCTGATTTTGATATCAAGGTAATGCTGGCCTCAAAATTATTCTGGAAGCATTACTTCCTCTTGAGTTTTTTTGAAAGAGCTTGAGAAGAATATGTTTGAATTCTCCAAATGTTTTGGTAAGATTCACCAACGAAGCTGTCTTGTCCTAGATTTTAGTTTGTTAGGAAGTTTTTGATTACCTCATAGTAGTAATTGGTTCATAAATATTTTTTATTCCTTTATGATTCAGTCTTAGAAATTGTATGTTTTTAGGAATTTATCTATTTATTCTATATTGTCCAATTTCTTGGCATAAATTTTTTCATAGTGTTTTCTTATGATTCTTTGTATTACTATGGTATCAGTTGTATAGCTTCTCTTTCATTTTTGATTTCATTTATTTGAGTCCTCTTTTTTTTTCTTTTTTGCTTGGTCAATATTGTTTATCTTTTCAAACACCCAGTTCTTAGTTTCAGTGATCTTTTCTATTCTTTTTCATTTTCTGTTTTATTTATTTCCACTCTGTTATTTATTATTTCCTACTTTTACAAGCTTTGGGCTTCATTTGCTCTTTTTTTATTAGGTGTAAAGTTAGATTGTTTATTTGAGATTATTCTTGTTTCTCAAAGTATCACTATGAACTTTCTTTTTATAATGGCTTTTGCTGAATATCATAGATTTGTGTATGTATAGATTTCTATTTTCATTTTTCTCAAAGTATTTATTCACCTTTTGATCTCTTTGTTAACCCACTGGCTTTTCATTATGTTTAATATTCATAAATTTATAATTTTTCTAGTTTTCTTCTTATAATTGATTTCTTATCATTTCATTTCATTGTGGTCAGAGAAGATGCTTGATATGATTTCAATCTTCCTGAATTTATTGAGACTTGTATTCTGGCCAGCATATGATCTATTCTAAAGAATGTTTCATGTGCATCTGAAAAATATTTGTATTCTGATGCATTTGGATAGAACATTCTGTACATATCTCTTAAACAATCTGATCTAAGGTGTCATTGGTTTCCTTAGAGTTTCTGTCTGGATTATCCATCCATTGATGTAAGAGGAATATAAATCCCCTTACTATTATTGTATTGCTTTTAATTTTACCCTTTAGGACTGATAATATTTGTGTTTCAGACTGTTCTCTGTGCAGTGCCCTGGGTGTGGTAGCCTACCAAGAACTGTTTTTCTAAATGATGTAGTCCTGTGAGGTCCAAGAATGCAAGCCTCACTGGCCACCATGGCCATGTGATCAAAGGCCATCCCCTGTTAGGACTACATTTGCCTACTGGCTTTAGCAAGGCAGTGGGTAGGGCACACCACAGCTTTATGGAGGCAGGGCAAGAGCACTGAGGGAAGAGTACACACATCAGGTTCAGCAAGTACACTGTATATTCTCGCCTGCATTAGCAGTATAGAGAAAGAGTGCCAAACTGGCACTTGCCAGAACCTTTTCTCCTGGACAAAGTCCCATCTGGCCCTTACTTCTCCGGTAGACACTTTAAGATTAGCAAATGAATCATTTCACACATAATCTAGGCATTTTTCAACTGCTGCTTTAGTGCTGGGTCTTAGGACTAGTAAGTCTGTCCAGAGCTCTTTAAAAGAAATATCTCAAATCCTTACAGCCCTTTGGATGTAAGCCCTATATGTTTTTAAAACCAGATGTTTGGGGAGTCTTGACTCTCTAGAGCAAGGATTGGGGTACCAAATGTGAATCACAAACCCCTCACTTTCCAGGGAGAAGCTCCAGACTTATGAGATCTCCCTATTGTGAGTCACTGCACTGGGGTTGGGTTTTTGGTGAGACCATGCCTCTGCCTCTCCTATCTGTCTTAATGTGGCCCTTTTATTCTTTGTCACGAAGAAGCTGTTCAGTTAGTTTGCAGCTCTTTTTCAATGGGAATTGTTGTACAGTAGTTGTAGATTGGGTGTGTCTGTAGTAGGAGGTGAGTTCAGGATCTTCCTATGCTACTATCTTGGCCTGCCCACTCCCATGAAGTTTTAATTTTTGATATTCCCCAATCACTTTCCAAAGTAATCATGTCAACTTAGAGTCCACAGTTAGTGAAATTTCTCACCGCTTCCCTGTCTTACCAACACATGGTATATTCAGGCTTATATTGTTTATTTATTTATTTTAAACAATAATATAATAATATAATAATAGTATCTTATTTTAATTTAGATACATAATTTTCCTGATTGTTCTTCTCTGAGTTGTTTTTTCATATTTAGGGATTCATTGGACTTTCTAAATATAAGAGCTTTTGTCTTTCATAAATTCTATAAATGTTAATATTTTTCTCTTCTAATTCTGCTTCTATTTTTTCTCCTTATTTTCTCCATCTAGAATAACTATTGGATATAGTACTTTCAACCAATCTTCTATATCACTTACTCTCTTTCAGATTTTCAGTCTTATTTGTTAGATATTTCTGTATAATCTCTGCATATGTTAGTTCACTAGTTTCTTCTTCAATTATAGCTAAGCAACAATACCATCTCTACTTGAATTTCTAATTTCAGTCCTCTTTTCTTTTCTGGTAGACTGGATTTTTTTCAGATCAGCTAGTTTATTTTGATAGACTTTTTGTGTGTGTGTTACTTTAAATACCCTTTTTGATCCCATCAAACTCATTAGGCATGCTTATTTTATTTTCTATTTTATGTACCTGATCATTCAAAATTGACAGAATATTTGCATATAATTTTTCAGATATCTTTTTTTGTATTTGTAATATCATTTCTATTGTTGTTATTGTTATTTATACGAGTGAAATCTTAAGTATTGTAGGTATATAGCATGTCATTAGCATATAGATTTTTTTCAATATCTGCAGCTGTTATTTAATGTTTCTTGTCTAATTACAGTTACTAATAGCTCCAAAGCAATGTTGAATGTTACTGAAAATAGTAGAATTCCTGTCTTAATTTTTGTAGTTTTTCTACTTAATCATATATACCTCTCCTATTACAGATGCCAAATAATAATAAACTTGGTAGATAAACAGCCAAAGGATATCACAAACTCAAAAATGCACAAAATGAAAATAAAAAAGTATAGTCATTATCCAATCATTTTCAATGAATTACATGTGCAAAGCATTATTTGGCCACTGCTAATAAAAAGGAAAATTTAGACAAAATGTAAAGAATTAAAGTGATGTTAATTATTTCTGCTATTCAAACTCCCATGAATAGAAAAACAAAAAAGATTGAAATGACATAAGATGAGTGCACAAGGATAAAGACAATGTGAAAAGGAAATGACTATAACATATCACTGTGAAATTTCAGAACACAAGAAAACAAAAAGAAAATTCTAGAAGTTCCCCAAGAGAAGTAGCAAGAGCCCACAATCAGGAATCAGATTTGTCAACAGGAAGGCTGGAAGCTAAAACACAGTTGAACGATGGCTTCAAAATTCTCAGGGAAATGGTCTCAACTAAGAGTTGTATACCCAGCCTAGCTATTAAACAAAGTAGAATAGTGCATGTTAAGATATGCATATTTTCAATAATTTTACTATCCATGCATTCTATCTCAGGAAACTATAGGAAGATATAATCAACTAAGATAAAGAGGTTAACCAAGAAAGAAGAAAGCAGGAGATTCAAGCAATGACAGGTCCACAAAAAAAGATTTCTGACAAAAAATAAATGGTAAGAATCTCCAAAAAGATGGCAATAAAAAATCTAGGACAATTTTTATCAAATGAGGATAATTTTGTCTCCCAGGGGACATTAGGCAATGTCTAGAGACAATTTATTATCACAAGTGGGGCAGTAGGGAAGGAGAGTGCTACTGTCATCTAGTGGATGGACGCCAGAGATGCTGCTAAACATCCTGCAGTGGATGAGACAACCCCCTACACAAATAATTATCCATCCCAAAAAAGTCAATAGTGTCCAGAAAACTGAGAAACCCAGTTCCAGGCTAACAGGGTGAAACAGGAAGCAGTGCAACTTAAATGAAGATTTTGAATTCATTCAGTGGTCAGTTCAGAACCATGGACATATTAGAGCTAAGCCTAAGAAAGTATCTTTCAACAGACATATAAATTATCATATATTGGGAGCCCTGTGGTTATAAGAGGCAGGCAGAAAGTACTTTGGGACACAACTGTTTTCCTGGACTCTAATTGTTATATTACTATTTTTTTTTTGCCTAATATAAAAGAATCTTTTATATTTTATATCTTTTATATTTTATATCTTTTATATTTTTGTGGTTTTTCCACAAACCAGCATTTTATCTTCTGTCAGTTTCCTTCACTGTACAATTTGTGATTCTTTAAACACACATCAGTTTAATTCTCCATGTGTTGCACATACTGTTCATTCTTCTGGAATTTCTGTATCTACCTTGTCCTCCCAAGGATTTCATCGCCAAATTCCAAAACTAAGCTCTAAAAGTCAACAAAGCAGGAATCAATTAAAAATGAATAAAATGTCTCCCAAATATTAGTGGATTCTTCCTTAATTTTGAATAATATATATTCATCACGTAAACATTTAGTATATGTATTAGTTAAGGAGACACCATTTATTACAATCAACAACCCCAAAAATGTATAATAGCTCAAGCACAATAGAAGTTTCTTGCTCATATAAAATCCAAATCCCAGATTAGTATATACCTCTCTTTCCAGTAGTGATACAGAGTTCCAGGCACCTTCTATTTTATAGTTAGTTCTGCCTTCTTGGCTTCTAATTTTAATGCATTTATCAGCATTAAAAGAGTGGATGGGTAAATGCATGCAGAATAATATATAGGAGATTTTTATGATCCAGGCCTGTACATAGTGTACATCACCTTCAGTTACTTTGCATTCCTAAAACAGAGAAAAACGGCCACACATAATTGTAAGGAAGTCTAGGAAATATAGTCTACCTGAGCACAAAAAGAAAATGACTGGTGAATAGATAGCTAGTCTCTGCCAATGTGTGGTTTGAATCTTTCCCAGCAATGTTCAGAAACAAACAAAAAACAGTCTCCAAAGGGATTTGGTTATTTGTAACTTAAATATATAATAATTATCACATATCTATTGAAATCATAGAGCAAAATGACAGTAAATGGAAACATTAAGATAGAAACATCAACCAATATAGGCAAGGTTCCTGAATTTCAAAGTATAAAATAAAGGAAAACAGTAAGATGAGCAAATTCTGTCAGTTTCATACAGGGGGATGCTGTTTAAGAAATGGTGAAGCAAGGACCTAAACTTTGCCATAGATGGCCAAGTGGATGCTGCTCTTTTTCCTGTAAGTGAGAATTCAAAGAAACAGTTCTGTTAGTTATTTTAAAAAATTAAAAAAAAAAAACCTGGAAAGCTAATTTTAACAAGGAGAGTAGAAAGATGCAAACATGGCTTAGAAAAATAGATATGCTGAAGGAAAATTTTCTTAATACCTGAGAGATTTCTTCATGTGGTGTTGAGTAAGTTCAATTGTACAAAAAAATGGTTGCAGAGTAGGATAGGTAAGGACTCTGTGTGAGGCTCTTATTTAGGTGATCATTTGCTTCACAAGATTGGAGGCAATACTGAAGAGGATAGGAAGAGTAATTTAAATTTATTTTAATGGTTTAATTGTGACCTTTTAATGTGACCTTGGTACTAGGCATTTTACAAATTAGCTAATCTTTACAGCAACACACTGACATGGGTGCTACTATCTCGTCTTTTACATAAAGTAAATCAGTTGCCACATGTCACATAGATAGATAAGAGGTTGAGCTAAAATTAGAATCTTGATGAGGTTACATCCAGAGTCCCTTAAACATTTACTGAAACTCATTATTATTTCTTGTTGTTGTTTATCTGTTGGTTTGTGTATGCTTCTTTAATCAAGTTTATAGACTAAATTATAACAAATGCTTGCAATGTTTATTAAAATAATACTATAAAATTTTTACACTATGAAATTCTTTTTCAGTGTTCATTAAAATGGTGAATATCAATCCACTGGCTGAAAACAAATTCAGGGCTTTAGGGGTAATTCTGAAGAAGAAAACAAGAAGGATTACTGCTTTCTTCAAAATAAATTAAGTGGTTTCTTGAAGTTCTTTCCGGTTTTAGCATCTTATCTTTAAATTTAATATTTTAAGTGCAACTATGTCTCTAAAATTTCTCTCAGCAAATTTAATTTACAGTAGGATAGTGGTCACACACCATATAAACTACAAATTTTAAAAACTCCACTGGATATATAAATTATTATCAATGTCAACTGTGTAAAGAATCCTGAGAAATGTCATTAGGACGCCTATTTCCTGAAATAAGTTTTTATGAAGCAATTAATTTTGGAAGGTGTCACAATTAACTTTTAATTGCTACTACATATTTAGGAATTTTAGCTCTTTCCTTCCTTTTACAAATCATGTTAACAAAATGTCAGTAGAGAAATATATATTAAGAAACACTACACTCCAATTAAGGGAAACTGAAATTTAAATAAAGTGGGGTCATAAATCTCTCATATTTAGAATATCCTTTCACCTTGAGAACTACAAAAATCAGAGCAGAGTTATTAGGAATGCCCGGAATATGCTCCTGCCACTCTCAGTTCTCTGCTAACAAACTTTCTTCAGGTTGAAATTTAAATGTCATTTTAGTGAAACTTTACCTGAGCCCCCAGCTGATGTCAATCAACACTGCCAGGACTCAGAGACAGACTCAGATAAAGAAATACCAGACTGCTAATTTGTGTCTTCCTTGAACATAGCTAAAATAACATTTATATGTTTATATGTCATAACTAATATAGATCATTAGTCAGGAAGAAGTAGATATATCTATAATAGTAATGCTTTTCGGTCAATGCCAGAATTTACTTACTTAGTTTTTGCTCGGATAATAATTTATTTTGGGGTCAGGCGAATATGTAGTGTTTGAACATATAACTTCTTATTCCATATTCACCAGGTTTTTCTCCTTCAAAACCCAAACTATTCTACAGATTTCAGAGATTTCAGGATATCATCTTAATCTAATCATATCAACAGAAGGCAGCTCAAACTAGCCTGGCCACTGCATCAGGTTTATGTGACCTTTTCTCTGCTTTCTTCTTCAACCAAATTTCCAACTCAATTTGTCCCATTATTTGACATTTCTTACATGTTTCTGCTAAAATGTTCCTACATGATTATGCATTTGATTTCTTTTGCTTAATCATAGCTTAGATGAGGCTATTTTTTGTGAGATTACCAAAATTTGTCTCAATGTGTGTGCCTGATTTTATCAGGTATATGGTATCATTTAAGACTAGGTTTTGATTGTGGTCAAAAAGAAATGTCTGTGATCCTATTGTGTAATAGTTCTCAGGGTAAATAGCCTTAAATTACAAGTTCCCTAATAATAGGAAGGGTATTTACCTCTTGTGCTTGCCCAGAACCTAGCACAGAGTCTGATACATAATAGTCAATCAGAATGTATTTGTTTCATAAATAGCTCGATAAGTAAACTGCTGAAGTCCTAAGGCATTGTATTCTTTTCCTTGCTTTTGTTACTAATACGATGCTTTTATTTAATAAGCCATAAAATACTTTGAATGAGATTTTCCATTTTGCCTATTCATTTTGTGCATCATTGTAATTAAGACATGTTTATTTCAATTATTTTCCAGTGCAAAAGTCAATGTTTTAGTAGAAAAGAAGCTGAACATTTCAAAAGCTCAGAAAAGGGTCTACTTTTGTTTGAATTTATGCAAAGGCCATGAGAATGTGACATCTTGATTCATCTTGTCAGACATAAATGTCCTTATAATGATACTTTGGAAAGTTGCTTTTGAAATCCCATTTGGTTAGACTATGTAATGAGAGTGGCACCACGAGTTGCACAGTCTGTATCACATCCCATTCCCCAGAGATGGATCATCTTTTAAAGCATTTAAAAACTTAAAAATAGACTCTTATATAGAAGTACCATCACCACATCTCAGTCGTTTACCAAAGACTGGAAGTTGCTGAGGTTGGAAATTTTGTGGAAGTCTTTTAATCTGATCTGTGTGAAATAAATCGAGACTGGAAGTGCCTTTGCAGATTTTAGAGGAAACACTACCCACTCAATGGGTAAAACTCAAACCAAATCTCCCTTTCATTGGACAGATATTTACTTCTTTGAAATGCAGCATGATTCATTGCTATGTTCAGCTGTAAAACACCAGTGAGGTAACTGAATATGAAACGCTAATATCTTTTGCTATTTCTAATTAGCACTGGAGCCTGTGTTCAGAAAGAAGGCACAAAAGGGAGGGAGAGAGGGACAAAAACTGCTCCCCTTACCACCCTCTCGAGCTATGCTGTCTCTACAGTTAAAGACTTCAGTTTATTTCCTCCCCAAATCAATCTGACACCGCTGAAGTCTGCTACATTCACTTGCCTATTCAATCATTTCTTGAGAACCCAAACTCAAAGATAAGCACTTTTGGAGAAAACAGCTAAACAAATTCATTGTCCACATTATATCAAACTCTTTCCGACAGAAAATGCGGGAAACAGAGATTATCTGACTTAGTTGCAGATGTTGAAAATGTCGCTTCTACTGGGTATTTCCCTTCAGGAGAGATTTCGCTTTCCAGAGAGGCAAGTGCTTTTCCAAATACCTCCTTGGCCTGAGCAGACTACAGACATTTTAAATCAAAGGCAATGTCTGAGCTGAAGGGGACATTGATGGCTCCCTCTTGTTAAGGGAACATGGAGATCCAAAAGCAACTCTAACAAATGGTAAGTTCAGCTAGAAACCTTCGGCTGGAATGGCTTTTACTCTCTCTGCTGTGTCAGCCACAGGCTGTGTTGCTTCAGTGAGCTCTATTTTTGGAATCACAGAGGCATGCTACAAAACATCATGAGATTATCCTACTAACTGTACTAAAATTTCCACTCCTTGTATCACTCAGGACATGGTTGCTCATAAAATGTAGCAAGGATGCTTGTTTGGCAAAGGCCAACATAACTACGATTATTAACTATTTTGCAAACAAAGGAATATATTGAATAATATCAGGAAACCTGGTAAATTTTTATCTTTCTTTTCTTTTTCTTTTTTTGAGTTATGATTAGGGCACAAATCCTGGCTACCTCATATGTAACCTAAGGAGTTCTCTGTTTAACATCTTTGGGCTTAAATGTCTTTATGATAAAATGGGGATAATATATCACTTCAAGAGGCTACTGCAAAGATGAAATGAGGCAGTGCATGCAATGCATTTGCAGGCTATCTAACATATATAAAACATTAAAATCACTAGGTCTTGTTTATTCCTCCTTTGTGGAAAAATTGTGGCTCATATTCAAAAGAGCTCCTTATTGGACAGGAGATTTCTGGAGTCATTGATCATTTTTAATGATGTTAGTTTGCCTCCAGTGTTTTCTTGGTTTTCCTGTTGTGTAGTTCAGGTAGAACTACACAATTTTTAGATTACTAATCTTATTTTGATATTTTGACCAAATACTTGAAGTAATGAGAGGATCATGAGAAATAATGTGTGAGAGTTTATTGACTTCAAAAGACTTAAATTTCTAAATTAACCATCAAAATACACTAGATTAAAAATTGGGCAGCCAGTCTAGTTTACTTTCTGCAGTTGTTTTCTCATTTGATTCTCATAATAATAACACTATGAGGTTATACAGGGAATTTTTCCTTCTAAAGTAAGTAAACCAAGGATTCAAGTGATAAAGTCATTTACTTAAGAACAAGCACTAAATTATAAAGACCAGGCTGGAGACCCAAGTCTCCTAAATTTGTTTTTTTCTTGTTTTCACACAATCAATCTGTCTTTCTATCTACCCAGGTCACCTTGAGCAGGTCACATTATCTTTCAGTATAATTATACTGAATATTTCACTAAAGAAATGGGAGAATAAATGAAGATGGTGTATGTGAAGAATTTGAAACATAAAATTGTCATAATAATTTTTATTTAATTTTAAAAATAAATTAATTAATTTTAATTTTAGTTAATTAAATGTGTGCAGCCCTGGAAGATAGAGAGACAAGGAAACAGGTCTTCCCCTGGAGCCTCCAGAAGGACCACAGCCCTGACAACACCTTCCTGTTAGCCCGGGGGACATGTTTCAGAATGCTGACCTCTAGGACAGTGAGATGCTAAATTCAGGTTGTTTAAAGCCACTGAGTTTTGTGATTTCTTATGTAAATTTAAAAATTAATTTAAAATGTATTATAATAATAATTCAGGAAGAAACTGTCAACATATCTTCCTATGACTTTTTTTCCAGTTCTCCAGAAGCAGATATGTATTTATCATATATATGACAAAGGATAGATGAGCTGTTTTCTGGATATTGTAAGTGGTAGAAGAGAGTACAGCTACACCATATGGATGACCCTAGTGATAATAAAGGAAATAATAGAGATCCTGGAATAACACTCATATTTCATATCCCTAGACTGTGAGCCCATAGCAGAGCTCAGTTGCTGCCTAACAACTGTGTGAGTAGGAATTCTCCAGAGACACAGAACCAAGAAGAGGTACACAGATTTATATAAGAGGAAAGAATACGCATGGTCATGATTTATCCAAAATCTGTAAAACACCTATCTTCCTTTTTCCCTCTTTTTTTTCTGCTCCTGTGAATTGTGCATTTACTGCATTATTTACTATATTTCTCACACTATTCATTTTACTTCCAATTACTTCAAAGTGCTATAAATCAAGACATGTTCTTAACATTTTTCATTGGCTAGAGTAAATAGTAGAGATATATACATGCTAAAAGGCATTTGAAATTCTGGCATTTTTTTCTCAAATTTTGTGGTTGGGGTTGTGAGGTGTTTGCAGAATGCTTGCAAACATCCTCAGACAGCACCTACCTCAGAAGGTCTGAGTGTAAACTTATGCTCCATGTTTATTTTAGAAAGGCTACACTGGAAATTTTACTGAAAATTTCTTCATTAAGAAAAGTATATTCTTATATGTACAATATTAAGGTTGCTAATTAGTCATGTTTTAAAAACTTCACATGTATAGAGTTATAGTATTGTGTGCATGAAAATATACTTAAATATATTAATTTACGTATGTGTATTAAAATGTTAAAATACACATACATAAACAGTTACATTACATCTGTATTATTTAAGCACAATAGTTTTTAGAATATACTGTTTCAGGCACTTTTGAAATCTCATATCTCATTTAATATTAATGGACTTAGTGTTTTCCCAAATATAAGAACCATTTAAAAATGTGAGTAAGTAATTGAAAAGTTCCCAAATTTAGAACTGCAAGGGAGTATCTTGAATGTCATACTGGGAGTGTTGGTGAAAAAGAAGCAATGTAATGGTATATGACATGTTTCACATAGCTTTCTCACATAGCCTTTTTTTCCCATGAGGCAAGTTAAGAGTTCATGATCAAACCTATCAAAGCAGTCAACAAATTTCACTTAGATTTGCCCTAACTCTGCTTTCTTAATGAGCATTAGATGCATGCCAAGTTTAAAGATTTTTTAGTTTGTTAAAAATATATTTCCCACAGCTCATAAAGTGAGAAAATTTAGGACATTGTCATTTATTTTACTCTTTATAACTCTCTCTCTCTACACACACACACACACACACACACACACACACACACACACACACACACACACACCTCCATTTGTCTTGAGATTCAAAGAACCTCTTACCTCAAACTAAATGTAGCAGTTTGATTCCTAAAGAAATTTGAGGGGAAATCACAAGAGATAATTATAGCTAGGTAGAAAATGAGAATAAGTGTATGCTCAACACATTCTTTTTGTGGTCCCGAATTTTAAAAGCCTAATATCATTCTGAACTATCAAATTTACATTAACTATCACAATAAAATTAAAAAAAGAAATCTTGGCAACAAAGAAAAATCCCAGAGAGCTTAAAACTTCCCTGGGAGTTGGAGGAGATAGGGCTGGTGAAATGTCATAGTTATGCCTAAGAGGTCTCTGACAAGCAAACCCCAGTCCTGGGAGCATTGATTGCTCCAGAAGAATCTTGAAGCCTCAAACAGAAAAAAACATGCATGGCTCTGAATGCAGCATTCAGAATAAGGCAATTCTATGTAAAGAAGGGAACATTGCAAACAAGCTGAATAAGAAAGGTGTTAAGAAACTTCTTTAGGTGCTTAAGAGAAGTTGCTGAAACCAGAGAGTATGGAGCTGCTCTAAGCCACCTTCCAAGCAGAGGATACTAAGACTGATAATAGGCTCCCAAGTGAAGAAACTCCCACTCTATGAACTACTCAGGGCCCTCTTATCAAGCTCTGGACCAATTACTCCTCCTGCACAGTCAAGCTATCATTTAGGGCATGGAAGTGGTCATCATCATTTTCGATATTGGAAAGTGTTGCCCTTCTATTTTGAGTAGAAGCTTTTTTTTTGTTTGTATATTTTTACCCATTAGCAAGCAGTCAGGTAAATGAGAAAGGATCTGGGTTGTATAGGATATTCAGAGAATTTTTTCATGATTTGTTTGTTTTCGATAACCCCGTGAAACATGAGGGTAAATGTTCAAGGAACTTGATGAAAAATGGGCTTTGGGGGGGTGTTTTCTTAAAGACTCTAATAAATATAAAAGCGAGACTTGAAAAGTGATCTAGCTGCCCTATTATAGTAATCACTATCTGAAGGCTGTTCAAAACGAGAAACCCAAAAAGACATGTACTGGGCTGAATTAAATGTTAAAAAATAGATAAGAATAAGAAGGAAGGCTGAATAAGCACAGAGATTAATGTGCAGATAGCTGATCAATTTCCTGAGACCTTAAAGATGAAAGAAAGGAAAATAACATTTATTGAGCTTAATTTATATGCCAGACACTATATTAGGTATTTTACATTGATGTGACTTAAATGTTCTCTGGCAAACATTTTTTTTGAATGCTATATATGTTCTATTTTAAAAATAGATTTTATTTTTAGCACAGTTTTAGATTATCAGAGATATTGAGAAAGTACATAGAGTTTCCATATGCCCCACACCCAGTTTCCCGTATTGACATCTTACATTATTATGATACACTTGTTACAAATACATGTGCTTTTTAAAACCCTCTAAACCATTGAATCACTTATCATTATTTCTACAGATGAGAAACTGAGGCTTAGAGAAACTAATTTTCCCCTAATATGTGTCTGTTTTATGCTTTAGTTAAGTCCAAAGTGCACAGCTAGTCAAAGACCTAAAAAGTATCTCCATCTTCTGGACTTCTTTTTATTGTAATATTTAGTATATGTAATGTCTTTTACTATCCCTCAAGAATTTTTACGCATAATGTCATTTTATTTTTCACCAGGGTCTATGGATAAGTATAAAGAGAATATACAGCAGCTCCAAAAGTTTGCTTAGTCGTGACTATGCCACAATTTGTGTCTAGCAGGGTGCACACATGATGAGACTTAGTTTTATTTTCACATTTTGTCTGCATATTGAATCAGGGGTAGCACCAATGCCAAAAGCCTGAAAAAGACAAACGGGTATTGCTATCCTCATCCACAGGACCTACTTCTTCATAATATCTGGCAATTATACTACAAAAGTTTGTCTTCTGTATGAGTGCCCCATATCAACTCATTACATTTTTTTTCTTACAAAATCTAAACCAACTCTTTTCTTTCATTAGAGCACTTCCTAATGTTTTATCCTTGTAGCTACTCACTTCCCACCATTCAGTTCATTCAGAATAGAGAGCATCTGTTGGTCTTCAAATTAGTCACTCTCATGATGTTCCTTCCCAGTTTAGTGGCACATCCTCAGTGACTGCACACTTAACAGCACTATCCATAGTCACATGTATTGATTTCCCACTAAAATGCATGCTGGGAATAAGACCTTACTTTCTAAAATGCTTGTTAATAGATTGCCTGAATTAATATATCTGTACCTCCTTTTCCTGATGACATGGCCTCATTTTTACGTTAGCATTTGTTATACTCTAAATCTGTTCAATCTATTTCTTATCAAGAAGTCTAACATTTTACCTAAAAATGAGCCTTCAGAAGAGAACTTACCTTTTACTTTTTAATTTTATTTTATTAAATAGCACATGGATGTAATTAAAAAATTCAAATAGTCCAATGGGCTTATAATTAAAAATTGCAGTTTCCCTTCCCAACATCTACCCAAATCTCTCTCTGCAGAGGCAACAATATTTGAATACCTTAGCTGTTTTTTTCTAATACCTTATGACTTTCAAATTTATGGCCATATATAGTGTTTTAATTTTTCAGTTTTAAATGCTATTATTTATTGACTGTCTAGGAAAATGGTATATGAGGATTTGGCTATAGTATTGTCCTCCTCTATATTACAGAAAATAAATATTTAGCCCTGACACATTTTCCCTGATGATACACGATGATACGCTAATTACTAAAAACTCAGTCTTCAGTTTTAATATTATTATAACTCATAGATAATGTTCACAGGTGAGCCATGTACTAGAAATGATTCCATTTAATTCTTCACAACATTAGTTTTTTTCTAAAGTTCCTAAGTTATTTACTACTTTTGTTTTGCATTCCAGATAGAAAATAGAGGCATTTATAGACAAACAAAAGACTTGAAAATTCTTTGTCAGCACATCTACACTGCAAGAAACACTAAAATAAAGTGTCTTTAAACTGAAGGAAAGTGATCTTACATAGAAGTAGAGAACTGTAAAAAAGAAAGAGGCATGCCTGAAAGGGTAAAATATAGGTAAATGTAAATACCAACTGTTTAAAACACCAATAATAAATAATGATAATAATGATAGAAATAATAATACTACCCTGTAGTGTTTAAAAATATGTTGAAAGAAAATACGTGGGTAAAATTTGTACCAAAGGTGAAGTGGGAGTACAAGGAGATAAACTTCTTGGGGTCCTTGAATGTGCAGGAAGTAGTAAAAGCATTAGTTAAGGTTCAAGGTAGTAAGTTGTAAGTACACGTTATAATATCTAGGCTAACCACTAAAAGAATAATATACTATATATATATATGAATAAAAATCTAATAGAGGAAATAAAATAATAAATCATATCTGATTAATAAAACCAATGCTGGCAAAGAGAAATAAAGGGACACAAAATAGAATATTATATCATAAATAGCAAAGTGATTTATTTAAACCCAACTATATCCATTACAAATATTAAAAATAAATTTGCTAGATTCAATTAAAAGACAAAAATTATTAGATTGGATTAAACACAAAGCATAATAAAATCCAATTCTATTCTGTTTACTAGAGATACACGTTAATAGTGTGTCAATCAATACACTAATACCATATTAGTTTCCTATTGATGCTATAACAAATTTATGGCATAAAACAATTATTATACAATTTTCAAACACAGAAGTCTAAAATGGGTTTCCAAGGCTAAAATCAAGGTGTCAGCAGGGCTATCTGCTTTCTGGAGGCTCTAAGGGACAATTAATTTCTTTGCCTTTTCCAATTTCTAGAGATTACTTGTACTCCTTGGCTGATGATCTATAGTGATTAGACATTTCTATACCTCACAAAGTGATCACCCTAATAAGTCTAGTACCCACCTGGCACCACACATAATTGTTATAATACTACTGACTATATTCATTGCAGCATTATTTATAATAACCAAGATATGGAAGCAACGTAATTGCCCATAGGTGGATGAATGGATAAAGAAGATGTGGTACATAAAAAAAAAAAGAATGAAATCTTGCCATTTCAACAACATGGATGGACCTAGAGGGTATTATGCTAAGTGAAATGAGTTAGATAAGAAAGACAAATACCATATGATCTCACTTACATGTGGAATCTAAAAAGCAAAATAAAGTCTCTAATTCTCCTACCCCCTTCTTTCACTTAAAAGGAGCTGGTATGATTATAGAAGATCTATTCATATCAAGGTCCTTAACTAATCACTTCTGAAAAGTTCTTTTTCAGAGTAAAAGAAACATACTCATAGGTTTCTTTGAGTAACATACTCATAGGTTCCCAGATTTGCTGGAGGGTAGCTGCCCTGTAGTCATTTGAATCAACAGAAGACTGCATCAATGAGAAATACGTTTGTTATATTAACTAGCTGAGATTTCAAGGATGTTTACCTGAGGTGATCTAGTTCTCTTATTCACCTAGTTAAGCAGAACTAGTATAACCTAAGGCCCTGGAATTCCATTAGCTGTTAATATACTATAGATTCCTAATACATATGCACCAGCAAAACAGACAGAAAAAATCAGATCTGTGCAATGTCGTGTATTAGAATTATAAGCATATATTTTTAAAACATATTTGCCATATTTAATGATATAAATGACAACATTTATATCATTAAATATATTGAACATGGGTGACTTAAAAATATCTGCAGGGAACAAAAAATTATAAAAAGTGACACTGAAGATTTAAAGAACTATCAAGCAGATGTTCTAGAAGCAAATATGCAATAACCAAAATAAAGACAGTTATAGGAGTATTTAGTAGCAGTTTGAAAATAAATGAAAGAGATTTATGAACTGGCAGACACAAAATTAGAATGCACATAATGAACAAAAGAATGAGAGGATGGGGAGAAGAGTGGGTAAAAGACATGGAGAGTAACCATAGATAGAAACACTCTAGGGAAACTTCAGAACACCAAGAGAACATATTAAATAACTAAAAAGTGACACGTTGTCTTTAAAAGTGACACTATGTCCCATCTCTTATAAGCAAATGGAAACCAAATTCAAATAAATTATATCTTCAATAGGTTGAAAGGAAATAACACTATACTTAGAATTTTATAACCAAGGAAAGTATCTTTCAAGAATATTACAAAATTAAGACATTTCAGATGAAAAACATAAGAGTGCTCACCAGCAATCTTTACTAATGAAAATTCTCAAGGATATGCTATAGCTAGAAAGAAAATAATTCTATATAAAAGTTTTCAACTTCAAGAAGCAATTAAGAGCAGGAAAAGTGGTTTGAAATGTGGGCAAAAAAAGTAAGCAAACATTAAATGTATTAAACAAAAATACTAATGTAGAGTCTCGAAATTTTTATAAGTATTTAAATCAAACAGAACATGTTTTCTCACCACAATGGAATAAAGATAAATATATTTTCAAGGCATTAAAATTAATTAAAAAAATTTTTAAATATACTTCTAAAAAATACATTAGACAGAGAAGAAATTATAATGGAAATTAGAAGGTTGAGTATCATACTCTTAATAATGATGAAAATATCATACAGTATTAGAAAATGGCTAAAGGAGATTAAAGTAATACTTAGAGGAAAAATTATAGCCTAAACGCATATTTAAAAAAATAAGATTGGAATGTAAAAGACTAACATCCATTGAAAGATGTTAATAAAATGACAGTAGAATAAACCCAAAATGACAAGAGAAACTGCAAGGCAGGAAATAAAAAATACCAATATTGGAAATTAATAAAATAAGTGAAAATCAACATATAGAATATAGAGAAACAACGAAGCTAAAGGTTGGTCAAATGAAAAGACTAAAAAATTTGCAACCTGAAAGGAGAGTAAGTCGAGAAAAAAGAAAGGCACAGATAGCCAGTAGCAGGGTAGGGTGAATATTAAATAGATTAAAAGAAGTCACTAGTAAAAAAATATTTTTCAGAAATGTAGAAAAAAAATAGTAACTGTGAATATTCCTAATAGCTTTAACAAAAAAGAGTCACTAGTGTAACATCTTTCTATAAAGAAAACTGCAGAATACTATGGCTTCACTGACGAGTTCTAACAAATATTCACAGAAGAAATAACTCCAACCCTGCATATACCCTTCTAGAGAAGAAAAAAAATAACACGTTTCCATTCATTGTATGAGGCTAGCAGAATCTTGACATTAAAAAGATGACAGTAAAAAAAAAAAAAAGGAAAATTATAGGCCAACCAGCTTTACTTTTAAACACAGTTGTAAAACTCATAAACCAAGAATTTAGTAATATGTAGAAAAAATAATGTCATAAAACATCTAGTTTATTTTAGTGGAGCATTAGTTTAACTTTAAAAAAGAACATTAGACTGATATTAAAAAATAATTGAATGTATTTTGCCACAAAAAAGTTTAAAGGTGGGAGAAAATCATAGGGTTGTCTTGATGTTGGAAAACTTTTGATAAAATTAACCTTTAAGTGAAAGATTAACCTTTAAGTGAAATTAACTAGAGGGGGGGGATTTTTTTTTATCTGATAAAGGATATCTACAATTTAATTTACAGAAACCCTCTTACTTGCTGTGGAAACACTGAGGGCCTGCCCTTTAAGACAGATCAAGATGAGAACGCCTACTGTCTTCTCTGTAACATTGTGCTAGAGGTGCTAGGCAGAGGAAGCAGTAAATCAAAGAAGCAATGAAAAGTACAAGAATTGTAAATAAATTTAAAAACTGTATCATTTGTAGGTAGCAATATTGAACTGAAAAATTAAAAAACAAAAATATCACTTGATATACAAATATCGACCAGTAAAAAACTTAGAAAATAAATTTTTGAATATATATAACATTTGCAATAGGATCAAAAAATATCCAATAAAATAGGCAAGATTTCTATGGAGAAAAGTTATAAAACTTTATTTAAGAAAAATTTTTTAAGATCTACATAATTGGGAAATCCATAATTGATAGATTGGAAAATATATTATTGTAAAAATGGCAGTTCTTCTTATGTTGACTTATAGACTCAATTCTACCAAAATTGCAGCAGAGATTTTTGTAGAACTTGATAAACTAGTTACAAAAAGTACACTGAAATGCAAAGGGTTAACTTTATCCATGACTCTCTTGAAGAAGAATCAGGTGAGAAGACATGCTTTAGTAGATAATTCTTGAAACCTATTAAAAGTAAATTTGCCATATTATTGTTGCATGTAAACAGAGAGACCTAGGAAAAAATAAAATTAATTAAAATAATATTTAATTTAATTTAAAAAGGCTAGAAACCAAACTACTGTTTATATAGAGGCAACTGACCTATGAGGATAAGAGCACAAACTTTTCAAAACACCTTGCACAAAATTAATTCCTGGTGAATTAAAGACTTAAATGTGAAAGTTAAGCTTCATGGCTTTAGGAAAGAATATAAGCACATATCTTCATGATCTTATTAAAAGGAAGATTTCTTAAAGAAGGCACAAAAAGTATTAAAAGGAGAAAATTAACACATTTGACAAAATTGACATTAAGAATTCCAATCCTTAAAAAACACTGTAAGAATTAGAAGACAATCACAAAATAGAAGACATACAACACATATCACACAATAGGTAGTATCAAAAACACTGTATGTAAAAATACAAATCAATTTGTAAAAGAATAATACTCGATTTTTAAAAATTGACAGCAAGATTTAAACAGGGACTTCAACATAGAATTAATATGTTACTGCCCAGAACAGTCCTAATATATGTCACTTACCATGGCTTAATAGTTAATAATGTCTTTTATTCTCAAGAATATCTTAATATGTTCAACGCACATGTCCATCGTATCTTTTAATCTTTCTTTTCTCAAACTTATTCTTTACCCTTAACTTCTGAGATATCTGAAGCCCTTAATTCAATAGTCTCAGTGTAGTTATATAGAACAAATCTTCTTACTTCCACGGGGCTTCTCTCTCTACAGGTTTCAGCTTTCTGTTTTTGAGTTTCGCTTTTCACAAAATGTTACCATCCATCTCCTTTTCTTATTGTCCTTGTGAGTTTATAATACTTTATTTCTTTACAGTACTCTCAAGAAGGATGGAGTAGAATCCAAAATAAGTGCCATACTTCGCCCAAAATACTCATTTACTGCTATCTGTTCATCATTTAAATTCCTGATTGAAATCACATACACTTGAAATCCCTCACAATGAAACAGAAGATTGTGATATCTTCCTGAAAAACAAGTCTTTGCTCTTCATCGTGAACACACTTTCTTTGTTTTGCATATTTGATCCCATTTATCTGTTGACTTCACTGCTTTATTGCTTTTGAAGGAATATTTTTCATAATTATATTGATCCATTGTATCTATGTTTGACATGTCTATACAGAATGGGAATTAATGCCTGTAAAATGGTAAACTACACTACATTAACAAAATTAACAAACTTGTTTGAGTTCTGTTTATGAGCTTGGTCTGTAAAGTGAGGTTTCCTTATTTATTAAGTCTCTACAGTCAGATGTTTGAGACTCACAAAAATATGCTATTTTCACAGTCTTCTCTTTCTGATTGCTGGTCCCAACAACATTAAAGACATAAGCCTAATTAATTTCTTAAAAGCTACTTCTTCTTTAAGGACATTAGTCCAGATGCCAGGGACATAAAATAATAATTAGCTGAAATTATTCTGAATATTAACTGACAGGACAGGAGTCACATTTTAATCATCTCTAGATCTTTGGCACCAAAGGAGGGCTTCATAAATGTCTGAATTTGAGTGCATATTTAAAGTGACCATTTTCAGTTTTCTCATTGACTAGAAATACAATATGCCATCTTAACTGAGGGTGATGTAATAATGCTGTTCCATTTCCTCCCTCTACGTTTTTGACACCTTTGTGATAAAATCAGACACATGAGATGATTTGCCTGACAAGTCATTGGATCAGCATTTCGCTTAGGTTTGAGTGGGGCGCATCTGTTCTAAGAAAAGTTTTTGTCAACTGATATTCTCTCCTTTAGAGAATGAGACTTGTAAAATAGATTATTTGGCTTGAGGAGAAAAGAGGTAGAAAAATAAAACATTCATAATTTTTAGATACTTCATTTCTAGTTTTACTAGCATAATAAGAGGATCCCAGGAAAGTGCCACTGTGAGGAAAACAGATAACTGTTTTCTATATACCAACATTATGTTCTGAGCCTCAAACACAGTTCTGAGTGTTCAGCTGCAGTGCCTGAGCTCACATGATGAAACTGCATCTGTCTCTAATAATTTCCCAGCAGTCTGTGTTTGTGAGAAAACTTTCTCATACGGTCTCTGTGAGGCAAGCCAGGACGAGCATATCTTAACTTGAAATCTGCTGAAACCAAGGTGAAGGATATTTAAATACATGACTAAAAGTGCTTCGCCTGTGGTGGGTCTGAAATTAGAATGCAGAATTCCTGATTCAAGGTTGAACTACCCGCATTGGGCCTCGAAGAAATCCAAGTGCAGTGACAGAAAATGGCTCTTGTCAAGTTCACCATAACTCCAACAGCGAGGTGTGCAAAGAATCCAACCTTTCCTTGTATTTCCCCAAGAGAGAGCTGGAATTGGAGAGCAATCTCTACTTTTCCTTAGATAATTTCTGTTTATATAGACTGAACAAATGATGGTGACCTATGTGGACACTAGTGGTGTAGGGCTGGGGTCAGAAGGTAATATTGGGTTAGGCTATGTCCAAATGGAAGCGATGAAAGATATAAGGAAGGATAGTCTAGCCAAATGCCCCTAGTCTTATACTAACTAGCTGCATGAATTTAAAGTAAAATAGTAATGAATCTTTATCATGTTTGAAAGTTTGCTAAATAGTTTTTACATATATCAAATTTATTTATTATAATCTTCAAAACACTTCTATGTGGCAAGTATTGTCATTTCTAATTCTATAAATGAATAAATGGACTGAGAGAAGGTAATAGTTTGTTCATGATTATCCAGCCATTGAGAAGTAAAGAAAGTAAGAGTAATAGTCTTAACAGAGTTCTTAAATTTGCATCTTTTCTTTTTCTTTTGCAACTAGGAGAGTACTGGCAGTAATTGTGGTTTAGAACAATGCAGCTAACTTCAGGCAAAACAGGGAGCGTCAGTGTGTTTTCAACGCTAAGGAGAAATTGTGCTTAGTAACAAGATAAGTTGGGTATCACCATTTAAAAAAAAACTAATAGAAAATCCTTTTTTTGGATAATTTATAGTCAAACAAGAGAGTATAGAAAACTTGGTAACATGCAAACCAACCCAGACAGACACTAGATCATCCCAGTATAGACATACAGTTGAACTTTGAACAATGAATTTATACTGTGTGTTTTCAGTAAATATGCATTCAGCCCTCCATACCCCAGGTTTCACAGATGCAGATTTTTGATACATAATTGGAAATCCACAATGTGGAGAGCCAACTGTATGCATTGTTCTATGCCATTTTTCTCCAGGGGATTTGAGCAGCTGCTGTTTTGGGTTTCTGCCAGGGATCCTGGAAGCAGTCCTCGGCAGTCACCAGGGATGACTGTATTTGCAGACATTTTCAATACCAATTTCTTCAATGGCTTCCAAGTGTACAAGCTTTCTCTAAAACTTTTGTAGTGATTACTGCATTTTTAAGGCTTAGCACTCCTTAATTGTGTGATGAGCTTTTTAAATGATGAAGATAAAGACCTCAAAGAGAAAACTTGTGAGAACAGATGAGAGAAAAGGGTTGTGTGGCTGCATCACAACCCTGTAGGTAAACACCAAAGGCTCCTACACAGGCATTGAAAAGTACGCCAGCAAGCAGGAGACCATCCAAACTGCCAATGAAGTAATTGAAATAAATCTTGTAGATGGCTCGTCAATGAACACTTACAAATAAATATTTACATCACACAAGCATCATATTCGTGGACTAAACTTTGAGGATTAAATACTGAATTAATATCTACCATTTTTGTAAGGCAAAAACTGTTGAATATATCTGGGTCATACAGACCTTTAAGTATTGAAAGATTTTTATAATCTCTAACTCGGGGGTCCCCAACCCTTGGGCAGCGGACTAGTACAGGCCTGTGGCCGGTTAGGAAGCGGGCTGCACAGCAAAAAGTGATTGGCAGTCTGGTGAGCCAAGCTCCATCTGTGTTTGCAGCCACTCCCCTGCACTAGCATCCCCACCTCGGCTCCACCTCAGATCAGGCATTAGATTCTCATAGATGCACCAGTCTCTCATGCCAAAAAGGTTGGTGACCCCTGCTCTAACTCCTATTCTCAAACTTTGTAAATGTTGGCTCTTCCTAACCCTTATGACACATTATATATATTTTTCCTAGTGTTTGTTCTCTCTAAATAATGATAAAAAACAAACAGCTACTGTATTTCAAGCTCTGGACATTTTGCTAGATAGCTTTGGACAGTTTTCATTTACTCACCACACTAATCCAGCAAGTTATTATTCTTATCATACAGATGAGAACTCTGAATCTCAGAAAAGGTTAAGTAACTTCCTCCATGTAACATGGTAGTGAAAAGTAGACCTAAGATTTCAATCCAGAATTACCATCCTTAAAGAGAGTATCTTTTGTGTATCTTCCATATCACTAGTTCCTATATCAGTATGTGTATTGGAATCACCTTAAAAACTTAAAAGCACAATTCCCCACTTCATACACTCTGGAGATTCTGATTCTGTAGTCTAGGATGGAACTTCAGTCTACATTTCTAATAAGTCCATTGGCATGATTCTTACACAGCCAGATGAAAGATGTACCATTTAGGGTCACTATATTAATACCTTCTGTATAGTAGAGAATAAGTATATACTGAAAAGTTTTTGGAGTGAATTCTAGCTATCAAGCTGGTACTTCTTTGTGCTTTATAAAATTTAAAGATTGTTTTGATGGTAGGATACAACTCGCTGATGCATGGATAAATGTAGAAAAGTCTTTGTCATGGCTCCAGAAGAGGAAGAAGGCCACACAGAGGATTGGTTGTATGGGAGAGGATGACATCAAGTTGGAGCTACAGGGGCAGCTTACCAGGGACAAATAGGGTGGGCTTGCTAGGTTTCCAGGACTTCTTGCAAACTGGCTCATTGGAATAATTTTACAGTCCCTGGGGCAGAAGGGCTGTCCCTAGTTGTGTGGTACCTGGCCACATGGTGATTAAGAAGAGAGCATAGTAACCTGGAATATGAGAGCCAGATAAGGAAAGTGGTTGGAATGGGGTTTGGACACAACTGGCGGCTCAAAAAAAGGAACTAACTTGCCTCTAGCCATGGCCTCAAAACTAGATCAAGATAGTGCAATAAAAGCAAACAAGCAAAAACTTAAACACACACAACAACAGCAGCTATAACATATTTTGCTCTTAAAGATGATTCAAGATTGGCTCAAACCTTAAACTCACATTTATGGCTTATTAAATCCTTACCTCTAGTTTCCAAATGGGGGGCGGGGTGTGAAGGGTGGCTTCTGGTCATTTCTGGTTTCCATTTCTCACTCCATTAAATTTTTACTCTCTGTGCTAAGTTTTGAATGTGTGTCCTGGAGTTAACCTCAGCTCTTTGCCTTGTTTTGCACATTAAAATAAAAATTATAAACACATACAGATATGACATACAAAAGCACTTACAAAAGGCATGGTGTGTGTGTAGCACACTTTCGCAAAGGCTTAGTGTTTAAATTAAAAGTTTAAATCGCTGTAGTAATAACAATTTAACAATAATCCTTAGACATTTCTGCTGCCAAACTTTTTAGGCAACTTCACAAGGCTCCGCAGGCTTTGTTTGGCTCTTCATTCTGTAACTTTCTGCTCCCTGTGTTTGTGCATTTTAAACTATCTCTGTTGTTTTGTGGGCTTCCTCCTAATCTTCTTCTCATCGTCTCATGTTCCACTCCATGTAACTTATCTGGATATTTTTCTAAAGAGAGAATGCTTCCACTGGGGCCAGCTATTAATATTTATTTTCACTCAGCTACTGAAGACATTTGCCTACTCATGGGAAATCTTCACTTCACTGAAAAATGTCATGTAAGGTCCTTTCCTTAAATCATCTCCCTAAGTAGGTTGTGATTGTATTGTTTTCCATAATTGTAATGTAATTACCTTGATTTCTACTCAATTGCCCATGAGAATAAAACAGGCTTGTCAGAGTATGACTACTGTCCTATACACTTTCACCAGTAAATTCCTGTACATGGGAGAACAAAATGGCTTAAAATCAATTTCATTGAATCCTATTTCACCATTATAGAGCCAGAAGTAAATAATGACTCAACAAAATCAAAGTATGTAATTAGAAGTGCTAATTAGTATGAAATAATTGGTAAAGTGGGGGTGGAAGTCACCCATAATTAAGTAACACATAATGGTGTTTCATTCTGTTCTAGTGGAAAGAAGAAAACAGAATCCCTTCCTTAAGCTTCTCCCCTTCTGAACCTCATGTTGTTGGAATGCATCAGGTTCCAACATTCTCGGTCTCACTCTATTCTTATACTACCTTGATGATCTCCGTGGTGCTACATGCTGATGCTTCCTAAAGAAATCTCAGCTTCGTTTCTCCCCTGAACTCCACCCACCCCACATTTCCCACTGTGTGTCTGTTTCAAGCAAATGTGGCCAAGGCGGAATTCTTGATTTTCCCTTCTACCTCCTCAATCTTCCTTAATAAGTGTCACCACCATTCACTGTACGATTCCAATTCCTCGCTTTCACTTGCATTCCTCCAATGCATCAGCAAATTGTATTGGTTCTGTCTTCAAAACACATCTTGAATTCTGTCACATCTCACTGTGTCTGCCACTAGTCCAGGATGCCATCATCTCTTGCCTTAACTATTGCAACAGCTTCCTAATACTTTTTCCTTTCTTGCCCTTCTATAATCTTCACTCATGTGTCAGAATAAACATTTTAACAATACGTCAGATTCAGACATTTTCCTATTCAAAAACCTTCTAATCCTTTTTCACATTTTGAAAAATGTACAAATGTGTTGTCATGGCCTGTGGCTCAACATAAGCAAACCCTTAAGTCCCTCTTTGACCCAACCTTTGACCTTTCATCCCATCTTTCTCAGCTCCAGCCTCACTACACTTCTTTTAATTTCTTGACTATTCTAATTTGTTCCTATTTGAGACTTATGATTCTTAAGCCCTTGACCTATCATAAACATTCCAAATCATTTATTTTCATTAAGAACAGCATCGCTACTTGAATCCATCCTTCCTCTCTCCTTCCATGCATCTACTGTATTTCTTCTACTAAAAACCACACACATCATGACTTTGTATGTCTTCTTATATCACAAACCAGTGTCTATAAAAACTTGGCACATATTAAGTGTTGATTTAATTGTTAAATGAATACATGGATGAATAAATCTATTTCCAAAATTTGAAATAATAGAGAAAATTAGAGACGTCAAGGAATAAGTATATAGGTAATTCCTAAAATAACAATTCTATGTTGAAAGTTTCTATAATGTAACCATAACAAGCAATATTTATTGTCTTAAATCTTTTTACAGGCATTGAGCTAAATGTTTCTTGGACAAAATTTCATTTATTTCTCAAAGCACTGAAGAAGTGCTCTTAGTTTTCCTATATAACAAATGATCTTCTTGAGGTTCACCAAGGTTAAGTGACTAATTTTCTCTTGTCACACAACTTTTAAGTGACGGAGTTGAATCTTGAATTGATTCATACTACAAAGTCCAAGCTTGCAATAATTGTATTATACAGGAAATAAGATGATAATTATTGTAAAGCTAGACTATCTGAATTTATGTCTATATTACCTGAAAGTACTGATATCCTATAAATCTGTGAAAGAATCTAAAGCTCTTCTGAAGAATGCATGAATGTACTGCAAACAGCATAAAGAAAGGTAGTAAATAAGGGAAGAGAGATTACTGGATTAGGAGTCAGAATCGCTTCATTTTCGTTTTATGCAGGCTGCTATGTAGTATTCTAAACTGTACCTTGGTCTCCTTTTTCATAAAAGAGAGGAATTAGACTAAAATTAAAAGTTAAAAACTAAATAATTCTTGAACAAAATTAGGTTTCAGAAATGTTTTCTTAAGTTCTCACTATCTTTTTTTCTTTAATCTTTCTCATATCTTGCATAACTGTAAAAAGACAAAAGCATACTAAGTGTATACTTATAAACTTCTTAAAGTATTTATTTTCAAATGTTGTTTTATCTTACTTGATTGATACATGGAATATATATAATTTGTTTCATTGTTGTCATTTTAAAATCAACTCTATTCTAAAGAATCATAATGAGAAATGAATATTTCATATAAACAGCCAACAGAATATATCTGTGGTAGCAAAACATCCAGATGTAAAGTGGAAATTTCAGTCATGTGACAGTTTTTTTATAGAATGCCAAACATCTGGAGGTTTGGAGAGAACTTCACAATTACCTAAATATTTCATTTCTTATCTGCATGTTTATTTTTCTATAGCTTCACTCAAATTTGGCACGTTGTCAGTAAGTAAGGTGCAGGATGGAAAAGTATTGGATTCTAAGGAAAAACCTGTATTTTCCTGAAGAACAACTTAAGATATTTTTATTTCTTTGAAAGAGTTTTGGTATGATCAGAGGCATTTCTTAAATTTCTTAAGATGTCTATATTTCATATAGTATAATCCTAAATCATGAACCTTTAGGTTGCCATTTATGTAATGAGAAACAGTGCAAAGAGAACCGAATACTTATAATTGCAATAAATCTTTTCTTCTTGTTAAACTTGCATAAAGAATATGTTCATTAAAAATACTGGGAGAAAATAAACTAAATATAACTTTTTATTAAAATATTTAGGATATGGAAGGGCTCTTTCATTTTCTCGATTTTTCTATGATAGATTAAAATTATATTTTAAAAAAGTTAATTTTGTCTGTCAGGTGAATGAAACATTTATAAATTTATTTTTCAGAAAAAAAGTCCTCATCTTTTCAAAATCACATGCTACCTTGGATACCTTATGAACATGGTTCCTACAAAAAGTATCCTTGTTCCTGAGAATCTGAGCAAGTGGGAGCCTATAAGACTCTGCGTGAGGTGATATTTTACCAGGGACAAAATGTAGTGCAGCATTTCTCACTAAGGCAAGCATCTTCAGGAGCATCAGACTCTCAAAATGCTAAGTGAACAACATTCTTAAAAAAACTAAAGAATTATCATTAGTAGCTCCAGTAGTACAATCAGCATGTGATACTTAATTTCCGTGAGACCATTCTTGATTGTTTATTTATCTTATAAAAATGAATTGTGGTTCTAAGTGTATTGGGAAATAAAGAAACACAGAAAAATATCAGAAACACCAAAAGAAGGCCTACCAGAAATTCAGATACCTAACTATTCAAATCAAATTAACAAACATTATTGACAGAATTTTCTATCTTCTTTTATCTAATTCATCTTAAGCCAAAAGCTATTAGTCATTTACTATACTAAATAATTTCTTAGCAAAACAATGCCTGATTTTAAGAGGGTTTGCTTATTTTCAGATGCTGGAAAGAGATGCCATTTAATAAACTGCTTCATGAGCTGCAATGTGATGTCCTATGGTAGTAATAATAACACACCCAACTGTAAATTAATGAGAAAACACTGGGATTATCAGAAGAGGCTATCCTATAAATTAATCCTAAATCTACTGGACTAATCACCAAATTCACTACATGCAGCAAATTAAGCAACTGTATAATAAAGAAAGCTATAGGACATGTGATTACATTTGACTTTACATTGGTCTACTTAGGCTGCCATAACAAAATACCATAGACTGGGTGACTTAAAACTGGAGAAGCCTATATTGGAGGCTAGAAGTCTGAGGTCAGGCTGCCAGCATGGTTGGGTTCTGGTGAGAGCTCACAGATATCCATCTTGTAGCTTTGTGCTCACATGGCCTTTCCTCAGTCTAGGCACTTAGAAGGAGAGAGAGAGAGAGAGCTTCCTTTCCCTATAAGGCCATCAGTCCAATTGGATTAGGGTCTACCCTTATGACCTCATTTAACCTTAATTTTCTCCAAAAGAATCTTCTACAAATACAGTCACAGTGGGGCTTAGGGCTTCAACATACAAATTGGGAGGATCACAATTTAGCCCATGGAAGCTTGTTTGGGGTGAGTGTGTGTGTGAATATGTGTGTGAATGTGTGTGTGTGTGTTGGGGGAAAGAGATTTGAGAAAGTATTTAAAGGCCTAATATTGCTAAAATACTTGTAGTGGGACTCTAAAACAAGTGAAAATGTTAAAATTTTACTAAGATGTTTACATGCCAGTGGGTAAGGTTTTCCATCAATTTGTAGACTTGTATAATTCTTAACTCATGGTATTAATAGTATGGTTTGAGCCATCTGTGTGTGCTCACTACCAAAGTTAGGTCCAAAGTTAAAGCATTGGTCTTTTTCTTGAAGTCTTCTTTCTTTTCACAGAGATTCTCTTCACCCTTGAACTTAAGTTTTATTTAAAAAATTTTAAGAATATTTAGAATTTTCCTTCACTATAAACTTTAAAGGTAAAAATATGAATGAGTGAATCCAATACTGATTCAAAGATTGTGTCAGACAGTAGCTCTTTTATATTTTTCCTTATAACACATATTTTAAAAATATTATAACATTACAAATGAACTGGTAATGAGTTATATAAAGCTTCAGAAAAGATGTTTTGTCAAGCAGGCAAACCTAACTTATACTAACAATGATTAAGAATGTAAAAATGTTAAATGCCATTTAGTAGCATCAAAAATATAAAATACTTAGGAATATTTTAAAAGATATATAAAACCTAAACACTGAAAAAAATACAAAAATTTACTGCAGCAAATTAAAGATTTAAATATATAAAGAAACATACTGAGTTTATGGATAAGAAGACTCAATATTTTTAAGATGTGCATTCTCTTCCAAATTGATTTATAGATTCAGCACAATCCTAATCACAATCTCAGGAGGCATTTTTTTTTGGAAATTAACAAACTCATATGAAAATCTCTATGTAAGTGCAAAGGATCTCAATCAAAACAACTTTGTTTAAAAATGAAGTTGAAAGACATACACTGCCTGATTTTAAGAATTATTATAAAGCCACAGTAATTAAGACAATGTTGTATAAGGTATAAAAATAAACAAATAGATCAATGGAGAAGAATAGAAAGTCTAGAAACAGACCTACCCATATATGGTCACTTGCCTTTTGACAAAGAAAACAAGGCATTTCAATGAAAGACAGAAGTATTTTCAACAAATGGTAGTAGTACAATTCGACAGCTTCATATCAAAACAAATAAACAAAACAATCTTGACCCTACCTCACCATACACAAAAATTTATCAAAATTTGTCAAAAATTTATCATAAATTCTAAATGATACTACATTAAAATAATACCATTTGTTCTTCAAAAGACACTGTTACAGAAATTAAAAGGTCAGCCATAAATAGAGAGAAAATACTTACAAAATAGATTTCCAACTAAGAGCTAATATCCAAAACAGAGAAAGAACTTTCAAGTCCTAATAATAAAAAAATGAACAACCAAATTTAAAAAGGACAAAATATTTGAACTGACATTTCACCAAAGATGTATGGATGGCAAATAAACACATGAAATATATACTGTTAGGAAAATGCAAATTAAAAACCCCAATACAATGTCACTACACACTCTCCAGAATGGCAAAAGGGAAAAAACGGCCATATTGTGTTGGTGAGGACATTAAATGACTGGAAGTCTATATACTACTTGGGGAAATGTAAATTGATACATCCACTTTAGAAAACAGTGGCAGGCGTTGGTTTTGGCAGTTTTCTAAAAAGTTAAACATACGCTGACCATATGACTCAGCCATGTCACTCATAGGTATTCTTATAAGTGAGAAATGAAAATATGACTATACAAAAACTTGTATACAAATATTCAGAGAAGCCTTATTTGTAAAACCCACAAACTAAAACCAATTAAATGTCCATCAATAGGTGAATAGACAAACTGTGATATATTCATACAGTGGAATACAACTCAGCAATAAAAAGGAACAAACTACTAATGCACAAAACAAAATGACAGAACCTCACAATAGTTACAGTGAGTGAAATAAGCCACACACACCGTCAAAAAGAAAAGATACATATGAATAATTTCATCCATATAAAATTCTAGAAGATATAAACTAATCTATAGTGACAGAAAGCAGATCAGTGGGTTGCTTGGGATTAGAGAATTACAAAGGTTAAAAAGAATATTTTTGGAGATGATGGATGTATTCATTACCTTAATTGTCTGTGATACATATGTAAAAACTCATAAAAAAATACACTTTAAATATGTGCAGTTTAATAGATGTCAATTCTATCTTAATGAAGCTGTAAACAAACAAATAAAACAAGGGAAGAAAAACAAACCTAGGGAGATAGAAGTCAGGGTAGTGGTTACCCGTGGTGAATGTGGGGAGTCACTGGAAGAGGGAAAGACTTCCAGTAATGTTTTGTGTTTTGATCTTAATGCTGATGGCGCATACGTACTCACTTTCTAAAGTTAATTTAGCTGACACATGTATTTTTTTCTAAATGTATATGCTTTTTTTTTTCAACATTTTACATCAAAGTTAATAAAGTTTTGCCTTCTCAGTGTAGAGAGGATCAAAACATACCAAGTAAACTTTTAAAAAGACAGAATGAATTACAGATGGGAACAGAGGCAGAGAGAAAGAAAAAGCACAGTCAGCTAATATTTAAATCATGCTTTACTAAAACCTAACACAGAAATGTCTACCAAAATCTTCACTTTATAGGACATTTATCTCATTTTCTCAGACAGTCTTTTTCAGAAATATCATTTTTTTTTCCTTGTATTCACTCACCTTAGAATGTTATTTCTCAAAGTGAATTTTTCAGAAGACTTTTTTCAGCAGTTAAGGAACTGCATAGTTAAGGAACTATGCAGTAAAAAGTATTCCATGGGCAAAAACATTTGGGAAAGTTGTATTATACAAAGTTAAACTGTTTTTCTCCCTCGAGTGTTTATATATAAACTTTTATCATGTTAAATGGGCCATGAATCCTACACAAGGCATATGCAATGTTTCTAGAACTTATATTCACAGAATCTCTTTCAAACAGCATTCTAAGGAACTAATATTTCAATAAGTATATGTTGCAGTTCTAGAAATGCAATACCAACTGTGGTTGCTTACTGTTAGAGTTAAAACGTATGCTGTTAAATTAGACCATCTGGGTTTGAAACCTGCCTCTGCTACTTTTTTTTTCCTGTATGACCTTGAAATCTGAACTTATCTCTCAAAAGAAGATGATAAAAATATGGTTGTTGTGAGGGTAAAAGACTAAACAGATATAAAGCATTTAGAACAGTACCTGCTACATCTCAAGTATTCAAAAGTTAACCATTAATATTATTAAGAAAAGCTGCCTGACCAGGAACTACAAGGTAGAGATCATGTTAGTCTTCACTGGAACTTAGAGTCCATCTTACTGCTCATCAGTCCAGCAGCAATTTGACAATAGAATTACATGAAATGCAAATGTTCTCACCATAACAACAACAAAATGAATAATATGTGAGGTGAAGGATGCATTAACTAACCATTGTGGCAACCATTTCTCAATATATGTGTATCAAATCATCACATTATATATCTTAAACTTGCACAATGTTATGTGTCAATTGTATCTTAATAAAGTGAGGGGAGAAAAGAACAATTATTATCTTATACACTCATTACAGGACACTAAATGACAATATAAATAAAGTGTCTAGCTTCAAATCTCTAAAGTAAAATAAAGAATAACGTGAGATGTTACACTGAAAACCACAGCCAGCATGCACGGTTAGATTATAAATTCCTTGACAGCAGAGACCTCATCTGTCCATCCTCCTCCTTTATGAGGATTAGCATTGATTTTAATTAGTCTACTCATTTTAGGAAGTCTAGGATGTGCAATGGTCCTATTACATAAGGGAATCCAGGTACTTTGGAATAGTTATGTAGGGGATTATGAGCCCAGATATTCAGCTCCCTGAATCGACAAGACAAAGATGTGTCCGCAAAAGATGGTAGAAGACTCTTTTCCATGGCATTTGACTTGGATGAGGTAGATGGAATCCTTAAGTCAGAATTCCATTCACTAGACCTTCACATCAGAAAATAGTTAAAACCAAACAGGGCAAGGAGACCAGAGATATTAAAATCACATTAGTGATACTGAGGGTTAGAGTAAAATGCGTCTCTGGTTGCTACTTTAATGCTTGATTTTCCTGCAGCTGATGTGATAAGAAAATAATGGTTATATGTTTATCCTCCATAGTGCCTAGCATGTATCTGCATGTAGTAGGTGTTAAAGCCTGCACTGTTTTGAGCATATGATGTAATAAGCAATTATAGTGATAGTTGTAGAACTGACACCCCCAGCCTCCCACTCTAGCTATGGAATAAAGGAGAAAACAAACAAGTAAACAAAAAACAGTAAGCGAATAAAAACAGAGATAAAAAAGAAGACTTTTCAATTAGGCAAAGTAGATTTTATTCCCCAGAAATCTCCTCTATATTTCACAGGACTGAGGCACAAGGGAGAATAATATAGGACTCAGCTACTGGGACTTCAAGGGTTAATCGGTGTGAGGCATTGCTCTGAAACCAGGGGTAGGAAAACCACTTAGATGCAGCCTCACCAAGGCTGAGGCTGCGGGTTGCATTGTGTAGCTGCTATTTTTAGCCCACACTCATGCTGCTGCTTCAGGCTGCTTCAGATCAGGGTGGGGGACATCTGTGAGAAAAATGAATTCTTTGCAGAAAGCCAAGTTTTGATGAATAATTACTTGTGTTATAATGTGCAGTCAGGGCCTACTCCGTTCCACAGATGGAAACGAAGACTTTCCGGAAGTAATCACTGGCAGGTCCTTAGTGGCTGCTTAAGGCTTCCAGCCCTAATGATGCTTGGCAGTGCTGCCAGGATGACCCAGAACAAATTGATTTGTTGTGAGCCCTACTGAAGGTGAGCACCGAGGCTGATGTTATACAGTGCAGTTATGTTTTCAAAGCACTTTGTAATTATTTTTTTTCATCCCAATGTTCCAGAGAAATAAATAAAAAATACTTTTCCTTATAAAGCTATATCATCCTTTCGAATTTTTAAAAATGTCTAAATCCTCGGCCTTTGCACAAATTTCAAGTTGCAAAAGTAAGTAAAATTTTTCCTGTTTTTTATTTACTTGTAACTGTTTTCTAAAGTGGGTACCAGATTTCTTTCTTTCTCTACTTTCCTATAACCAGATGGTGCTAGCACCTGACCAGCCCTAACCTCAGATAGCAGCACATCCCAACATTGGATTAGGCCATTAGATACTTCACCTCTGAATCTAAAAACAGTGTTAAGGGAAATCAGAGTCACAACTTCTATTCTCTTTAAAAATATAAATCATTAATTGAACAATTAAGTGAGGACCTATCAAATGCTGCAAATTGTACATATTTGTTGACTTTTTTTTCATTGTAAAAATATTACCTATTTCTTACAAAAAAAAAAGAGAAAAAATATAACCACTCAACATTTGGACATATATCCTTCCATTTTATTCAGTGCATATGTATTTATATTATGCCAAATCTTTTGAACCTGCTTTCTAATTAGATTTTTGTGAGCTTTTTCTACACATGCTCATTCTCAGAAAACATGATTTTAATGCTCCTTAATTATTTGTAATACATATATATTGTGATGTATTTAACCAATCTCTTATTATTGAATATCTAGATTTTTTATTTTTCTTGCTAATCTTTTTGTAGTAGGCACGATGTTGTAATAAACATCCTCATAATTATACAATTAATATAACTATGACCTTTCCTCAATATACATTTCACAGAATGAAGTTATAGTGGCAATGATATAGACATTTTCTATCTCTGCTACATATAGTCAAATTTCTGTTAAGATCATTTCCCATTTTCTATTTAAATCTCATTATATTCCCATCATATATGATTCAAATAATTCCAGTTTATTGTTTATCTTTAGCTTATGGTGAGAGTGATTGATACAATGAGGCTTTAAGTATTTTATAAAGTCTATAAATCTTTTTAATACTGACTACTTTTTGTACCTTCATACTTCTATTTTCTTTTTTAACTCTCTACCTTGGGCCTATAAGTGGGGTGCTATACAGTTTAAATGTAAAACTGTGTACCATTAATTTTGGGACCAGACACAAGCAGAGACAGTTAGTGAACACTTGAGGTACGTGAATAAATTATTATCAGAGGCTGGATAAAAGAGGACCCAAGTTATGTTAACAGGACAATTAGTATCACCTGTAATCTTGTAGAAGATAGTAGGGGTATTAATGAATTTATAATTTTGGCTAAGAAGTTTTCAAAGTTTTAAAGGGACTCCTTTCAATGCTCATGATAAAATAGGAAAGGAGGAAAATAAGTTTTAAAAAGGTGTGGGAGGGACTGTATAAATTTCAAGCAAAACTTAGAGAAAATATAAAGTATTCAGGACCTGCTGCTGAATACTCTCCAGATAGCAAATGATGCTCAAAGTAAGAAATAGCCTCAGAGCAAAGGTCAACAGAGAGCCAGTAGAACCTGGTCTCAGGATAAAGTTCATATCTAATGTGTGACTGTAATGGTGTGTGTTGAGACCTCAGGAATATTTACGGTGCCCCATAGACCCTCACAACTACTTAGCATGGCTTCCAAAAATTTTAAGAGTGCTGTCCCACAAGACTCTGGGCCGAGGGTAGAAAAAAGACTCTCTTAAAGAAGTGGGTATGCCTTTGTCTTACAGATTTAAAACTGATGAGATTCATAAAACCCACAAAGTGTACAAAGAATAAAATTACTAGCAACACTATAGATGTGAATCAAAAGGGATAGAGACAGTCCATTTCCAAGTAGAAAGACTAGTCCTTAACAAAGAGCCTGACATCAATGAGTACTTCAGAAACATGTAGTAGGTACAATATGTACTATGAAACAGCAACTGCTATATATGCAGATATCTATAAAGATGTATAAATATGTACATACATAGGATACATACACACATACATACATGCTGAAGGTACACAATAACATTTGAATCATTAGCAAATCAAGCTATCATCACAGCCAAATGAATAAGCCTCTCAATTTCACTTAACTCATCTGTAAAGTGAGACGTTTCTCTGATTTCATCATAAGCAAGCACCAGACCATCTCGCATGGGCCACAAACACTCTGCTCAACTTAACAATATGACCTTGAATCTCATTTCAGGATGGAGGATTAGAAAGCTAACATCATGTCGTCACTTCTCAAAAGTGTCTAGAAATTAACATTTTATTGACTAAAGTATGGCAATTCTTCCCAGTCTATACTTCTGTTCAGTAAAGTAGATCATCTATGGTGTATGAAAAGAAATCCTCCATATTCCTAACACTCCTGCCACCATGGAACTCAATGTACCAACTTTCATTTGGAAAAGCTCTTGTCTTTAAAACAAAACAAAAATCTCTACTCATTTCATTCACTGTGGTCTAAACAGTTTCCAACTTTCCTTTGTTCTTCCACAGGAATGACAATTCTCAACACTCCTTTCATCCCTTTTTCTCTCCCATATCTCTGGCAGATTTCACTAAGTGACCATGGCACCATTTACTGCAAGTCCAAATATGCCTTCATGATCTTTTACAACATTGAATTCCAGGTGTTTTCTGCCTGCCAAACTGAGTTGTCACACAGATTGACATTTATTTGCCATTATTTTTCTATGATGTGTCTGTTCTCCGATTGCTCTGAGTTATAGACGAGACAAGCCACGGATACACTCTGAAATCTCAGCTTCCGTGATTGAGAGAGAAAATTTCTTAGCTTCTGTACCTTGGATTCCTCATCTATAAAATAGAGATATTAACATTATCTACCTCAGAGGTTAATTATAATTACTATTTGAGAAAAAATATGAAGATTAATAAAATATATATAAGTACTTTATAGTACTTAAAATGACTAGTACCAAGTCATGCACATATGTTAGTTATTATTATGTCATCATTATTTTTATTATTATTATCTATTACTCCTAGCTCCATAAGTTTGGCAAGTTACATAACCTTATTCTATGTCGGTTAGAATATATTTGACTGGCACACATGTGAATATTTAACTAATTATACACATGCAATTTAACACTTAACATGCTAGAATTTTTATAAAATTTTTATCGAAAAAGAATGTTTAGAAAAATCTATAGTATGCTACATATTTCTCTATCTTGTGAACAGTGTATGCCAAACATTATTTCAACTTTTCTTTGTATGTCAAGTTCAACAATTAGTGTACTCTAATCATAGAATATTTTAGAGAATATTAGCTTGACTTTTCACTAAACGACACACAGGACATAGGAGCATTTCGTTTCTCTATGCTTTTGGTGTTGACTTAGTGCTTCTCTCAAAGGCTGGCAAGGTGTGTCAAACTGTTGATTCAGTTCTATAGCCCAATGCTATGTTTTTCTCATCTCGTTTTTCTAACCAGCTTTCTTCTTGCTCCCATTAGTTCTCTCACTATTCTTAATCTCCTTGATCCCATTTTTTTTTTTCTCTATTTAACTTGTGGAGCTCTTGCTCCACCCTCTTACGTTTGCTGCCATTCACTAGACTGCAGTTCAGCATTTTTCCTCCCCTTCACATTGAGACTTGTAAATTAGACATTGGGAATTAGGACGATGTGTCTATTTTCCACATTCCTCACAGACAGATGACTCTTCACTTTTGATTTATTGCAAATTGTTAATGTTGACAAAACTTTCATCTCCCAGCAAGTTGCCCACATGATTTACACAATATGTAATATACATGACAACTAAAAAGTAAACTTACGTTCAGGTTTTTAAAAAATGCAACACAGTTCACTATAAGGAGAAACTCATACAAGGAATTTCCACCTTGGATTCTATTCATAAATATTTACTATAGAGATGTCAGAGAAAGTCCCTCTTTCAATAGCTTAATGAGTACTCTTAGAGGAAGAACACACTGATACACACTGTTCTCGTTCAATAGTTCTCAAAATGTGGTTCCAGGATCCTGTGAGAAATGGAAATTCTCAGGCCCATCCCAGTCTTCTGAAGCTCTGGGAGTAAGACCCCAACATATTTGTTTGGACAAACTCTTCAGATGACACTGAGCCATACTTGTTTAAATATTATTATTTTGATGTGTCAGCAAAGTTATTAATTAGGGTCCTACTTGCATCTTGCTATTAAGTTTAATTATTTTCTTGTCTAAACTATGATTTATGTAACAAGTTATAACACTCAACATTTCTAAAAATATGTTTTATGGTTTTTTCTGCTTTAGTCACCTTTTAAAGATCCAGATTCTCCTAGTCATATTACATAATAGCTACTGTTTATTACAAAGGGTCATAAACCAATGAATTTTTCTTCTTAATAGAATTAGAGCAAACAGTAGATAACTACCAATAAAAAGATTAAAAATAGAATTCTGAATAATATACTGATTATTTTTCCGTTTGTGTTTACATTTCCTCATGTATGGTTTGGACATGCCTTATTTGGGATGACAAAATTAATCTGGTACCTGGTGTTGGCATAATTTGGAGAGATGAAGTAGAGATGTTATTTGCAGCAGCTGGCTTGTCACCTACACAGGTTGTGTCACCTTGGTGCAGTAACCAAATTCTAATTTTCAGCTTTGCATGATAAGAAACTGGAACTTGTCTGTATACCTTGAATTTGCCAGTCTCTTGAAGATTGGTTCATTCTAGTTAAATTCACAAGAGAATTTACACTAAGTAAACGGCAGATTATTATTTGATAATAGAAAGGATTTTTGATCACTACAAAATTCAACTCTGCTTTGTAAAGCACATACTCTCTCTGACAGCAGATCTCTTAAATACTAAAATAGTGACCAAAATGCCCCCTTTTCTTCTTCCTTAGATGGACTGATTTTTTTCTCCTTTTTTACTTTGAGATAATTTCAGATTTATAGAAAAGTTGCAAAAATAGTAAAAAAAAAAAATTCTATATACTCTTCATCTAGATTCTCCAAATGTTAAAAATTTACCTCATTTGTTATCATTCTTTCTCTCCCCCTCCTTTTATATATACTCAACTATTTCAGAGTAAATTGCTGACAATATGCCCCTTTGTCTCTAAATACTTCAGAGTGTATTTCCTAAAACCATAAGAAGATTCTCAAACATAATCATAGTACAATTATGAAAGTCAGGATGATATAATACAATCTATAGAACTTACTCGAGTTTTTTTTAATTGTCCTCCTAATGTTCTAATAATGTCATTTCTTGAGATGGACTGATTCTTAAATGACTCCTTGTTCATTGCTAACTATCAAGGATGTGTTGATTTTACTAATTTAGATCTCAGAAAGGAGTCTTCATACAAAATCCTTAGGATATCTTACTTTAAAATAATAACAACAAAAAGGGCATAGTATCTTGTAAAACCTTCAGTGACCCTGGTAATGATATCATGGGACCAAAATACCTCATTTCTTACTCCCCAAAATATGTCTGGCTCAGAAATAGTTCTGAATACAATGAATGCTTTTTAAAAAATAAATAAATAAATAAACTTACTTTGTCAAATATACCTTGTTTATTTTCTTTAAATAAACAAATTTAGGAACTCATAATATATAAAATGTTATACAGAACATAATTAATGCAGTTTGTTACATATATAACAACATAAAAGAACTTTTGTGCTTTATAAGTCTATAAAAGTAGCTAAATTTTTTGGTACTAAAGAGATATACCCATGTTCTCTTTCTCTCCAATGGACAATAAATCATTTACATAAATGTTTGAATTTTAACACATCTAATTTCTTGTTGGAGAGCCCGATTCTATTGATAGTTTCACATATTGTTCCTTCAATGTATTCAGTTGAATGGGTACATATTATAGTGGCTGGGACCAGGATTGTAATTCCATTGAAGGTGAAATGAGATCAATGTGATACTGAGTGCTAGAAACCTAACCACCTCTTCCATGAAAAAAATCTACCCACTGGATCAAAAAATGCAATGAAAAGTTTTCCTTCTACTCAAGGCCATATTGAAAGGATAAATGATAAATCAAGCCTTCAAGCTTATATCACATGTCTGGGTAGAATTGCTTATGTGAATGGTAAATAAAACCCAAGTTGAGAAATTAGCATAAAAACCCAGTCTGGACTAGTGAGCATCCAAGCCCCTTTTGTCCCAGCAACATTCCACAGTCTATGGTACATGAGATAAAGGCAGAAAAAGATACTCCCTACTAAGGAGGGATTTACAATAGGAGGAGGAGGAGGAACCAGAGGAGAAGAAGGTCATAATAAGGGTGAGATAGAAGTATGGGAGAACTGAAAGAACTGAAGGTCAAAGAAAAATATGAAAGAAAATTATAAATTAATATTTTCCATGAATGACAGAGTAAAAGAAAATGCAAATCATAATGACTATAAGGATATAAGGGGAAAAAAGAGAAAGCAGAAATTATAAAAAGCAAATAGAACAGCTGAAGAAAAATTATAAATTGAAAAATAATATGGTTGAAATCACAGGAAGCAAGTCAAAGAGTCAAGATGTTTAAGAGCCACAGAGAATAAAATGAGAAGGTCCAAAATATTCAGCAGGAATTTTAATTGGAAAATATTGCTGTCTTCAAAAGCAATATTGAAAAATGTAATAACCAAGAACTTTCTACAATTAAAAAAATACAAGCGTTTTCAAAATAAATAGCCAGGATAATCTGAGCAGGAGAAATAAAAACAGATCTGTCACCTTGGAGGTGGATCGGAGTTAGGTGTCTCCCCAAAGGCAGGGGAAGGGAGAGAGATAACAGAGGAACAGATGTGTAGTTAGCATTTTCCTCTGTTCTTTCTTAAAAGACCAGGGAAGAATCACAGGTCATTGAGATTTAATAGTCTTATTAAAAATATATTTTAGAAAGACAAAGCATGGCCCAAGGAGGCACCTAGTCCCAGTGATGAGAGCTGCAACAGAGCGCTATAATAACAATCACAACAAGAGGGCAAAAAGGGTCCAGAAGTGGGAATGTCTGCCTTAGATTTGGGCTGTGATGGGTGGTTCCAAAGGCATTCCTAGGTGATTGGCAAGTAAGGTCATTTTGATTGACATATAACTCTTTGCCTAGTGCATATGTGTGTACCCAGAATTCAGTCCGTTATAATGAGATTCATGAACTTCCAGGCATAAACGTAGTATTATAATAATCTTCTGCACAGCTTAGGCCAGCTAAGACTATGCCCCTCCTGTCCTGTGTCTCTGAGAATGTAGGATAAATTTTTAACTACCAGTAGGGTGTTCTTTGGGCAGCCTTGAGGCAGGTCCCTTATTCCCTTGTTCCCCCCCTCCTTGTTGCTCATTTCCAATTAGCTCCCCAACAGATCCATACCTATGCCCATTGTTGCTAAACTTAGAATACCAAAGGCAAAGCAAAAATGTCTTACAAACAGTCATTAAGAAAGAAAGATTTGACAGATTTTTCATCAGCAACTGGCCCTTTCCCCAACTTTCTTTGGGGAATAGTGGCACCATTTCTTAAGTTGTTCAGGCTCAAAACATCTGGGTTACATGTCAGTCCTCTAGCTCTCTTTTACCCATATCTAGTCATCAGTCTACTTACCTATAAGTTCCAAACATTTCCTGAATCTAACCTTCTGACCACCTTCAATGGCTTCTCACCAGTCCAAGCCCTCATCATATTTCCTATAGAGAACTGAAATCATCTTCCAGCTGATACAGGCCTCACGCCTACGACTAAGTCATGCAACATCTCGGCTCTAACCATCCAATGGCTTCTATCTCATTCCAAGCCAAACACAAATTCTTATCCACAGCCTAAAAAGTATTACATTATCTTGTAATTTTATCTGATTCCTCTCGATCACCCTTTTGACTAATCACTTGCATCTACATATTCCAAGTTCATTTTCACCTCAGGGTCACTGTTCTGTTTGTTCTCTCTTCCCAGAATGATATTCACCCATATCATCACAGAGCTTGCTCTCTTATTGTATTTAGATTTATTCTTAAAGATCTCTTCAGAAAAGACTTAACTGACCCCTTTCCATAACATTTCTTTTTAATTTAACACCAGTTACATAAATTACATATTTATTAGGTTATTTGTTTGCCTATCACTAAACTAGAAAAGTCCTTGAATACTTTATGACACTATGCTACCCAGTGCCCAGAACAGTTTTTGGCATGTAGTAGCTTTTTGATAAAGTATTTTTTTTTAATAAACCCTTGTTTCTGGCAAATAGAAAGACTACACATTGTTTTCAAATGCACGTGAAATATGTATAAAAATCTTCCTGATACTGGGCACAAAGTTAGTCAAGCCAATTAACAATATATCTCATATTTGTTGTGAAGAATCAATGTAGATACCCACTTAAACCTTTAAATTACAAAAGTGACAAAATTTCCCTTCTAGAGCAACTGTCTTCTCTCTGTCCAAACAGAAGCTGTTATAAATCTAACTGCCAAAAAAACATTTGAAAGACTCAATATGCCAGTCATTCAGGAAAGAATTATTCATTACCTTCTATTTGCCAGGCTCCTAGCTCAGAGCTGGAGAGAATTTTTTTTTTTAAAGAAGAGATTTGTCTAAAGTGATTGAACTTGAGTAGATTATGTATATATACATCACATAGTATCAAATTTAATGTTGTAGTTTGCGAAGTCAGGAGACTAGTTTGAGTGAAGATGTAACCCTTGAGCTATGATTTAATCAATGAATAAAATTTAACAGGTACAGATGGAAAGAAAGAATAATTTGAAGAGATCGGTAAATGCAAATCTAAGAACTTAGATAATTAAACAACATTTTTAGAGAAATAGCAAGTCTTCCTTCTTGGTAGAAATGTAAATGGTAAGTGATAAAGGCATACTAGAGTCAAATCTGGGAGCTTTAGAAGCCAAACTAATGAATAAAGACCTTAATGAACAAGGGATAAGGAATTACAGTTAGCTTTAAGGAGAACATGTTACAAATCTAAACTTTGCTTTAGAGAATTTTATTTGTCTAGAGATGTTTTTGTGCTCAGAACAGGGCCCATAGAGTTCACGGAACACAGGTGGACGAGTTTTTCCTTTGAGAACACGGAGCAGTTTGTGTGACAGAGATGGTCACTGTGGAGATGAGCATAAGTAATGCCACTTACTGGTTATGGGCCAAAAAAATAATAATAATAAAGAATTTCATCATACATGGATCTAATGTATAAAACACATTCTTAGATTCTGGTAAAGATAATCCATGTTATGCATTCCTGACCACATCTCTGCAGCAAAGAGAAAGAAAGTTCAGAGTCTCCTGTGATTTTACTGATTTCCAACCCATTAGAAAGCGAGAACTCTTAGCTTAAGAGTAGATAGCTCCAGCTTCCATCATTGAAAATAAAGAAGTCTCTGTTTTCACTCCTGAATGAGAGGTCACTGAGATGAATAATGTTCTGCAATTACTGAGCTAGGCAGGATATGCTGAGTAATATATTTATGTACAATTTGTACAACTTCTTAATTAATTTTAAATATCAACCTTATCCTAGCTGTCATCAAAGCTTAATATTATCTGATTCAAGCCAAGTATGTGTTTTTGAATTTGCTTTGCAAATAGTATGTTCTTTGGGGTCGCTTATGCAGCATATTCTGATCTCAGTTGCCATATGTACTTTCTTAAGAATTTTGACCAGATAATTCTCTTGAGCCACAGGGGTTGAATAAAATCTCTGACTAGATCTGGTGAGATAATGATTCCAGAATAGCATACTTATCTGACTTTAAAAAATTGCTAAATATCATTTATGAAATATGATGCAAGATCAAATAAAAATATGTAATTTAGCTTTCTCTAGAAGATGGAAAACACACAGTTAAGCTTTTGCAAAGGGAATTTTAAAAGCAATTCAAACTCCCAATGATGAGGGAAATAGCAGATGGGCCTGTGTTGACCGTGACCACTGTATATGACAGAGGCTGGGATGAAGGCCAGGGGTATGTAAAATCTGGCTCTTCACCCTGCATTCACCAAGTGAGACCTGTGCCCCGTAAAGAGAACAGCTTAGGACATTCAAAAAAAGCTGAAATTAAAGTTGTCAGTAGGGAAAATAAAGAACCAACCCAATTTGCATTTCCAGAACCACAAGGACAACAGCAATAAGAAAGTGGGTGCTGACTCTAGGGACTGGAGCGAACACTATCCGAGAAACACCTTGGGAAATAGATACCCACCCCCAACACAAATCTGGAGGTTTAGTCTGTGGCCAGGTGAAAAAGAGGGTCTGTTTGAAGGACACCAGAAGGATTTCAGAGGTAGCTTTCTGAAATAAGGATTAAGTGACCATTTACATTTCAAACCTCAAAGTCAGAACACCCTCAGCCCTACTTCAGTTGTCTGTCAGAATTCTGGAACTCAAACCCCAAACGATTCACTGTTTCAAGATGTTGGCCCTAAAGTTTCCTCAGACACAACCCACTCAGATAAACCCAGAGGTCAACTTAAACCATACAGGGATTCCAGTCAGCTTTTTATCTTCCACTCTTATCCAATGCCAAGTCTTAGCTGATCTTTGAGGAAAGAGATGTTTTCAACCCATTTCCCATTTTAGAAAAAAAAGAAGTGCAGCTTGCTGCCAGCATTAATTTTACATAAACATGCTCTTCGAGGCTGAAACAAATCTGACTGGTTTTCAACATGACAATAAACTATAATAACTTATTTCTAAACAGAACTTATCTCAATTCCTACTGCAAAAGAATTGTATATGATGATCAGTATTTATTTAATAACATTTTTTTTCATGTGGTAAATTTCATAGCATGAAATAATACAAAGCAAAGCATCTCATTCCACACAAAAATACCACATTTCTCCAGATCTTGTCATCCCTGTTGTTGTGTGAACAGCAAACTTTGCAGTGACCGCTTGGATTCTGTTTCCCTGATGTTGGTGGTATGCTCCTGGGGAAATGTCTTCCAGACAGACGAAGAGGTGTGACATCATCAGAGCATGGATGAACTCGAAGACGTAGCTACCTTAGCTTATAATGCTTTTCCAGCACTCTTTCCATCAATGTCAATCTTAAATTTACATGGCTGCTCGTGTGCTCAGAATTGTCCTTCTTGAACAGGATGTGAGAGTTCAACACTGTCATGTTTAGAAGGCAGCAAAAGAATTTCCCACACCAAAACTTGTGCTCTCATTTGAAAAAAGAAGTATCTAATCAGTCAAGTCCACTGCTCCCATATTCTTGTTATAATCCACAATGACACATGGCTTCTTAATCTTCTTTCCATTTCTGTCGTCTGCTTCAATCACAGTATCATTGTGAGATGATGATAACACTGTCACCTTCTTGTCACACCATTTCGGTGCCACAAGTCCACAACAGAACGTGGCTATAGTTGTCCCCTTTGTAATCTTTTCTTTCCAGAACATTTGGCATCTGTTTTCTGTTCAAATGAGCTGTCCCAACTGCATCAGTCCTGTTTTGATGTAATTCTATGAAAAGTGTGGGAGTTGTATAAAAGTTATTGAGGAAGACACAATGTCCTTGGCCAAGAAGGTCGTTGACCAAGGTAAGAACAATACATGACCATTTCAGTCCACCAGCTGAATCTTTCAAATTTACACTGGGCCCCGTATGCATTCCACACATAACCAGACAGACTTTTGCAAAGTACATAGCTTAAGACCAAACCATGCTCATTTCATGAACATATACTGCTTCATAGCTAACCATTCCTTGAACAGCATCAGTGATTCATCAACTGCAATTTTTCTGTTTGGATTTTGTACAGTTGAAAATTTATTTACAAGAAAGTCAAGCACAGGTTTGATCTTCTGCAATGAATTCTGGGACTTTGATTGGCCAGCAGATATGGAAGAATTGTTGACAAAGTGCAGGCACTGAAACAAAAGTCATAATTTGCCTGATAAGGTATATCCAAAAGAGGCCTTGCTGACCAAAACATCTTAGCTCAGGTTTCTGTACAACACCATGTAGTAACATTACTGCAAGTAAGACTTTCAATTTATCATTGTCAGTTTCTTTCCATTTATCCATTCATGAAAATTCTTTTGGACCAGGTGTACTTGAAGCCAACAAGGTAGTTTGGGCATTCATTTTGCTGGTAATTTTTGAAACTAATTTCTCAGTAAAAAACCAGCTCAAAATACTGCAGTGGGTCTGTGGTATCACTGACATCAATTTTTCTGCCAGGTGTGCCGATAAAGTCACACTTTTGACATGCAATCATAACACAAGTTAACGATTTCAGAGCATGACCCAAGTCAGCTGATGTAGGGCTATTTCCATCAGATTCTGAATCAGATGGAGGCCTGACCATGTAGTCTTCTGAAGCACTATCTGAAAAATCTTCAGAATTGTCTATTTCAGATTTATCAAATAAATCTCTGGCTAACAACTGTTTGAGAATGTTAACATCACATGTAGAAATGCTACATTTTCTAGGATTTAACATTTGAGTTGGCTGCCTCTTTGTTTTGTTGATGGTTTCTTTTGCTGTGCAGAAGCTTTTTAGATTGATATAGTCTCATTCATTTATTTTTGCTTTTACTTCCCTTGCCTTTGATGTCAAATTCATAAATCCTCTCATATGAGAAGATGCTCAACTTCACTAGTTATTAGAGAAAAGCAGATCAAAACCACAATGAAATAACATTTCACACCTGTATGAATAGCTATTATCAAGATGTAATAACAAGTGCTGGAGAGATTATGGGGGGAAAAGAACCCTCATACACTGCTAGTGGGAATGTAAATTGGTGCAGCCACCATGGAAAACAGTATGGCAGTTCCTCTAAAATTACCATGTGACCCAGCAATCCCTCTTCTGGGTATCTACTCCCAAAGTTTGAAAATATTTACCTTAAAGTTATTTGTACCCTGACATTCTTTGCAGCATTATTTACAGTAGCCAAGACATGGAAATAACCAAAGTGTCCTTCAGTAGATAATTGGATACAGAAGTGGTGCATATATACAATGAAATATTATTCAGCCATAAGAAAAGATGAAATACTGCCATTCATGACATGCATGGATCGATCTTGAGATAGTCATAAGCGAAACATGTGAGACAGAAAAGTTGAGAGCCATATGGTTTTAGTCATATGTAGGATATAAAACTAAAAGCAACAAACAAACAAGACAAACAAATAAAAATACATAGACACAGACTATAGTTTAGTGGTCCCAGAAGGAGAGAGGGGACGGGAAAGGTAAATAGGGTAAAGTGGGTCAAAATATATGGTGACAGAAGGAGATTTGACTTTGGGTGGTGGACACACCATACAATGTACAGACGATGTGTTATTGAATCACACCCTTGAAATCTATATAATTCTGTTAACCAATATCACCCCAATAAAATTAATTAAAAATATTTACAATGAAATAAAAGAAATATTGTCATAAGTAATAAGCTCCCAAGGGATATTTTTCTATCTAAATTGTATGTGAACTATACCTTCAAAATATTGTTTATATATGAGATAAGAAAAGGAAAAATGTATTTTCAAGTGTTCATTATTAAAATGCTAAAGATGAAAGAAGTACAATATTATCACATCAATATCTTCAATTATATTTTTCCCATAATACAGTGTCACATCCTACAAAAACAATAGTTTACTCTAACTCTGATTGTAGTAGGCAGACCACTGAGATTGCACCCAAGATCGCCACCCCCTGTTGTATACTCCCTGTATAACATCCCTTTCCCTGGAGGGTGGGAGGCACTGTGAACATGATGGAATTCACTTCCATTACTGTGAAGCTATATAACAAATGGAGCATGCTATATGACAAAGATGAAGGAATTTTTCAGTTCAAGCAAGGTCCCAATACAGTTACCTAGAGGTGATCAGAAGGGAGACTACTGTAGGTGGGCCTGATCTGATCAGGTAAGCCTTTAAAAGAGACCTGAAGGAAGAAATTTAAAGGGTGAGCAAGATTTTCATGCTGACCTTGAAGAAGCCAGTTTCGATAATGAGAGAGGATGGGACTACATGGTAAGAACCTGAGAGTAGTCTCTAGTTCTGAGAGCAGTTCCTTGGCAAAGACTAGCAAGAAAGAGAGGACTTCAACATACACCTGAAAGAGAACAAAATCTGCAAATAATGTGAATAAGCTTAAAATAGGACTCCAACCCCCACATGAGAAGGCAGCCTAGCTGATACCTTGGCTGTAATTTTCTGAGAATATAGCAAAGAACTCAGTTGTGCTATATACAGAACATCTGATATTTTAAAAATTGTGAGGTAATAAGTGAATGTTGTTTTAAGCTACTAAATTTCTGGTAATTTATTATACTGAAATAAAAAATACATTGGTAAACCATTATGAAATGTGCCCTTTTTTCCAGTTAAATTTCAGCATTGTAGGCTCTAAAGACAATAAACAAACACAGTCTTAAGAATCTGAAAAATATTAAATATTTTCATAGTATGTTTCTGTATTTTCTTAAAACTAACAATCTAAAACAAATTTACCTGAATCATTTTTTATGAAAGTAGGAGGCAAGATGAAAAATGTTACAATGTCAGTTTGAAAATTTGTTTAAAATCTTTTGCAAGATTTGGATTTTGTAAATGCTACAGTAGTGTTAGCCTTGGGTATTAGTCAGTCGATGCCCATTATTGCTAAGGAAAAAATGAGGGTGCTATATAAATAAATGCAGTTGGTTAGAGAATAGTAATTCTAAATACAACCAAGGAGAAATAAGAATCTAACATTTTGAGCTCTTAATTATGCTTGCTACTATTTCATCTGCTTTTCATATGGTACTCTATTGCTTACAAAAATTTTGAAAAATAGAGATTCGAGATCTTGAAACTCGAAGAGTCAAGTAATTTTTCCAATGTCATATAGCTGGTAAGTTACAGGGCTAAAATTCTAACCTTTGTAAATCTAAATGGAATGGTTCCTATCACTTAGTTTAAATTCAATTTTTTTGTTTTTATTCATCTATAAGGTTCAAATTATCACCTACCATGGTATATGACATCTAGATATATAGAATTTTATAAGACACTGGAGGGCAAAGATAAAGACAATATTTTGAAAGATACAGAAAAAAAAAACATCAAGGTATAGAAATGTTTACTGACTTAGGAGTCCTCTTAGAGTGACAATTTCCTTTTAAATGTCCAGATAGCTTTGGATCCTATGAAGGGACATGTTGCTCACTTGTTAAGTGCCTGAGAAAATTCTCAAATATGTTGACTTTGAAGATAGTCTGAGAGTCTGAAAAATATAATCTAAAGTAACCAGAGTACATTCCATCTGTGAATTTTCACTGCACCCAAGTTTGTGTGAACTACTTTTTATGTGGCTGATTGCTTTGCCACAAAGTGTACCCTGTGAACTGAGACACCTCCCTCTCCATCAACCTCCTCCTTTCTAAGCAGGTGAATTCTCTCCTGAGTCTTGTGTTCCTGACCATACTCAATAATCTTTTATCTCCCAAAGACCTCATTTAGGTTATCATGCACAAAAGGACATTTCTGAGAGTGAAATAGAACCTGATCCATAATAGTACTGAAATTACCTTAAGCAATCTTGGGTATAAGGTAATTCTTCTTTCTATTCATTTTATTCTCTCACTCATTGAACATGTCCCACCTCATCACCATCACTCCAGCTCCTGCCATTTTCTATTTTCCTAGCTTATCATTCTCTTTTATGTTTTTTTTTACTATTTATCTTGCACCTCCATGACAAATAAAACCAAACATACTTTCATCAATACCCCATGATTTTTTAACTCCTTTACCTACCCATCTTGTAAATTCCCAAACTTGAGGTAATCTATAATTTTTGTTTGTTTGTTTTGTATTGTGTTCAAAATTCTTAGTCCAAAGTTACTGGTTACTAATGAACAAAAGACATCAGTATAAATTAAGAACTTTTTAAGGTTTATCTCATTTCATTTCACCTTACTTCTTTTTTCTTCAAAATTGATTTATTAGTTCTAGTTCACTCAATACTGGAAACCCCAGAGCTTCTCTTTCAGCTCCACCTTCATTCCACTGACATCCAGAAATCCACTCTTTCACTTCCATATTCATCAGGTAATCCTTCCATCTACTTAGATAAGAAGATGGGTAACAGGTGATTCCCCCAACTACTTTCCCAAAATTTTTAGAAGTGCAACACTGTACCATTATTTTAAAAGTTATTTATATGAATATAAGATATGCTACTTATAACAAAATAAAAATTATAAAGATATCACAAAGGAAAAGATAAAACTTGCCTATGATTCCATATCTCTTATTCTAGTTCCCTGAAGTCATCTATGTTAATATTATTTAACCACACATGACTTTTTCCACATTTTGCTTCTTACTAAAAATAGTATATATACATATGTATATATATATGTTTATTTACATATACATACATACAGATTTCTGTATACATTCGGAGGTTTGTTTTTATTTTAACTAAATAGAATTATATCACAAACAGTACTCAGAATTTTTACTTAAGACCCTTTTTCACAAAAATATTATATGACTGTACACATGCTAACACACATTAGTAATTTATAAAAACAATCATATCAGATGCTGGGGAATTGTAGGGCAATTCTCGACTTTTTAGTTTTTTCTTGCATGCCCTTCCATCCTCAGTTTTCCCATCCCACTGCCTGCATTATCTCCACCCCCACCATCACCTGACTCATGTTAACCGAGGTAAACAACCTAGCAAACTTCTATAAAGATTTCATCACCTGTCCATATTGACTTTTGATGTGTATTACACATCCAAGTAGAGCTGTTAAGTGGGAATTTGGATATCATTTCCAGATTTGGCCAGCGATAGAAATTTGGGAATCAGTAGTGATTAGATAAAATGAGATGATCAAGATGTGGGTGTAGGTGGAGAAAAGCTGAACCTGGGAACTTCAGGATAAACTTGATATGAAGACAACAAGGAGTCAGCAAATGAGACCATTAAGAAATGCCAGGAAGAAAGGAGGAAAACTAAGACAGTATGGTATCCAGGAAGGCAAATTAAGAAAGATTATCAAATGAAGGGGTGATTACCTGTGTTAAGTTGATTAAAATGTGGACTGAGAACTAAATGCTAAACTTAGCAACATGGATACTTATCCGAAACTCCTGGTTCGATGGAGGAGTGCATCAAATCTGATTAAGTTAAAAGGAGTTTAGAAGAGATGGAATTTCAAACAGAGTATGTAAACAAGGCTATTGCTTATGGAGAAAGTAGAATGAAGATTTTATTATTAAATATGAAAAAATAACAGCATGTTCAGATGCTGACATCAATGATCCAGCAGACAGTAAAATAGGGACAGTATAGAAGAGAAAAATTTCTAGAGATGCATGAATGAAGAGACGAGAAGAAATGCATTTTTGTCATAAGTAGAGAGACCACCTTTAGAAATGTCTCCTACAGGAAGAGACAAGGCAAATTACAAGACTACAGATGCCCCTTTACTTATATTTTGCTCTCTTTGACAAAGTGATCATCCCTTTGTTAAGATTTATATGTTATTTTTCCATGTCATTTTCATTGTTGATGCCTACAAAAAAATACCACGTCAATACATATAAAAATAATATGCCAACTATTTCTTCCACAACATTCTCTATGCTATTCTTCTATGATGTCCTACCCATAAGAAGAAACCTTTAGAATACTGTAACTATCACCGCTCTTTTCACTGTCCTGTGCCCATCTCCTCACCCCACCCCCACTGCCCACACACACACACACATTCTTTTCTTCAACCCTTAGGGGAAATCTTCAGAATTCTTCTATTTTTCTCATCATGAGTCAAACCCAACATTTGAATTTTACTAAAGTAACTTGACACATTCAATTTCAAGCTATTTTTAGAATCTCCCCACACAATCCATCTCATCTATTTCAAGAATCTTTATTCAAGTCTCCCAGGCCTTCAATAACTATCTCTATCATCGTTCATTCAGATGTAACCACATATTGTATCTATATCTTTTTTTCTTTCTCCTTCTTGACTATTCTCATTTATCTACAGCTTTTCCATTTCCTGAGATTAGGTAAATAGTGATACATTTTTTAAAACAGGTTTATCTGTAAATAATCATTCTTTCACTTTGGCATGTGAATAAAAAATAGGACTGGCTGGTCATAAAATTTTGAGGTTGTATTCCTTTTTCTCTCAGTATTCTATAGATCAAATCACAACATTAGCTATCTGTTAGAAATACCCAGGTAGCTAAAAATGCCAATTCTTTGCCTCACCCCAAGAGATTCTGATTTAATTCCTCTGAGGTAGAGACTGGCATCAGCATTTTCTGGAGCTACACAACCAATTCAAAGGTCCAGTCAGGGCAGAGATCTCGTGAACGTTATTCTACTTTGATGCTATTGTGTAGTTGACATCAGTGCACTTTGACCTAGCCCGGAAGGTGAAAAGCCCCATTCCAACCTGATAAGCCTGCTTTTGTTAATTTATTTTTTCTTTCTAAATGAAATTCTTAATATTTTCTCTTTGTGTCTGAAATGTTGAGATTTTAGCCTGCTTAAGTGTGAGTTTTTTCTTACAAATCTTGACTAGAACCTGGTAAGTTCTTTTAATTGGGCCTTCTTCCACTTAGATAAGTTTTTTCTTTATTATTGAATTAATTCATATCAACATAATCTCCTCTTTTGTTTCTTCTTCTGAAAGTCCTGTTTTCCATCTGTTTCCTTAATATCACTTAACTCTTCCTTTCTGCTTTCTAAATCTGTGTATTTTACTCTGTGATATTTCCTTCACTTTTTCTTCTATGCTACCAATTCGGTAATCGACAGTAAACAGTAAATGTCTCTTTCTGTTTGTATGCTGAACTTTTAAACTTAAAGATGGTGTTAAGTTCCAAAAGTTACTTTGGATTGTTCTTAAATTTCATTAAATGCTTTGTATCATTTATATATTCAAATGTCTAGCAGGCGTCTCAGCAGGAGTCTGCTTTGTATCTATCAGTTCTTTCTCTCTCTTTTTGTTTGGCCCCTGTAGGTGATTCTCTGGGTTCTGTTCATTGCAGCTAAAATCTAGCTGCTGGAGAACCCTACATGGCAGAAGCCCCAAAGGAGGTGCTCCTGTTCATGCATACTGGCAGTATTGCAGCCACCAGGTTGTCCTTCTCCGTTGCAAGAAGTCTTTCTGTTCCTTGGTGTCTAGAGGTCTCCAATCTTCAGGAATAGAAAATTCAGCCTACTTTTCCAACTATTCCTTCATTAATAAAAAGCCAAAGAAACCAAGTATACCCAGGTAGACTTATCTTGGCCTCTTTATCCTTATTCTCACACAGGCACCTCACCACTCATCATGGGTCCTCTAACTCTGATTTCTGCCTTTTGTCCTGACTCAGAGGTCCATCTGCCAGGGTTCTGAGAGCCTGAGGATCAAACTCTTCAGGCCCCACCAGCCTGCTCTTGTAGCAATAGCTGGGCCTGGGATGGGGTTAGAAGTACAGGACCAAGATCCAGGAAGCCGGTATCTTACCAAGAAACACTTCTCTCTATGTTTTAAACTTCTAAGGAATGGGTACTTGCTTGGCCTCATCATAGAATACTCTGCATCATGGTTCTCAGTTAAGGGGATATTGACTAGCATAAGACCTGTTTACTAATATCTTATATTAGCCACAGTAAATAGGAGACCTTCTAAGCAATAATTTGCTGTAGCTTGTAGAATATAAATTCATTGATATTCATCTCCTTTCAGATAGTCAGATACAATTTCTCTGTGGTATGGCCTGTATATTGATACTATTTTAAAAGCTCTCCATATGGTTCTGATATATAGCCAGGATTGAGAAACACTGATATAAAAGGGACCATATTATAGATCTTTTACAACTACTGTATATGGCAGGGTTTACAAAATGTGGCTTGAGAATCATGCAAATAAGAATACTTGAGTGCTATTTAAAATGAAAATCACTGGGTCTCTCATAAACCTAATAAATTCTTGGACAGAGACCTTAAAATGGTCATTTTTTACCATTGAGATGAGTCTTCTATATACAAAATTTTGAAAACCACAAAAAAAAAAAAAAAAAGACAGGGTTGAGTTTCCTGTGAAGAATCAAGGGAAGAGAAGAAGGCAGGTGTGTTCCAGAGCGTTTTTATACATAATCTTTCATGCCAACTGCTCATGGAGGTATCAGACAGCATAAGCACATGAAATAGGTTGGCATTTCTAGCTCATGGTATATATCCAACATAGGTAGGATGGTTGTTCTCTACGTATTAGCCAGGAGCACAGAAACAGGTGTTCTGCCATCTTTCCATATAACAATCTCAACACAGGTTTTAGCACTTGCTAGAAGAGAAAATAATGTGGGCAATTTACATCTGCTCTTACCTGCATCTACCCTGAAGTTATATATGAATTTCCTCTCAAAGTCTCCTGGCCAAAATTATCCGCATGCCTCAACCTAATTGCCTGAGAAGCTGGATAGTTTTCCCATGCGCATAGGAAGGAAAGAAAAATTGGATTGATCAGCTTTAATGATCTCGGTGACACAAATATTTATAATGTACCTACATTAGCTAAATACTGTACCAGAATATAGGAATATAACTGTCAGATAAAACAGTCACCTTCCTGCTTTCATGGAGCTCATGAGACAATAAGGAAGAAGTATAGCTACTCCATTTTTATAATAACAAAAGCCTGTGTTGTCAATAAGGCTTACATGAAATACAAATCTTACCCAGCATCAAGCTTTACAAGTAATTAGCAAAGTTTATCAGAAAAGAATATCAACCAAATATGCCACAATAATATCAGACTTAATCTCACCAGATGTAGCCTCCTGTCTTCTGCACTGTGATGAATTTTGGTCCTGGAGTGAAGGGTGCTCACTCTACATGGCCTGAATTAACAAAAAGAAGCCTCTTAGTGTTGCAGTCTCACAGTTTATACATCTCATCATCTCACGGTCCATTTCTATCCATGTGATTAACTTGCATTCATCAGCACAGCTGCAGCTTATAAATCCATAAATTAGATATATTTATAAGAAACAGGCCAGACAGGTCAGGTACATTTTTAAAGAGCATTCCTATATAAGTAATCAGGAGCTAATAAATTTTACCAGTCAATATTTGCAAGAAGGTATGATTGGGATTAAAAGAAAAGCAGTCTCAGACATTTCCAAGGTGGAAAGAACATTATAGACCCACTGTTAATCTTTTTCTTTGTAGCTCCTGATCAAACAATTAGCCAAACGAAAGTAAACCTACCACAGGGGTGAGTGCTCCAAACAGAAAGTGCACACTGCTAAAAGGGGGAGAACTGACAAATCAGAGAAGTCAGAGGTTTGCATGAAAAAGTGGCATTTGAACTGAGAATTGAAGGTGACAGAGGGAAAGAGAATTCTCCAGGCAGAGGAAATAGCCTGTGGGTTGGGAAGAAGCAGCCTATTTAAATGACTGAAAGAAGTTAGTGAGACCAGACTATGAGGAGTAAGATACAAAATGGGGGGAAATGATTTCAGAGAGTTTTAAAGGGGAGAATCCATGGGCAGGGCAAAATCGATTAATGATCTTTGTCTTGAAAGAAAAGAGAAACACTGTAGTAGTTTTAATGGGGTGTACAGAGAATGACATGCATTTGAGGTGAGTAGAGTGGAAATAAGGAAACTGGTAGATAGCTGTGGCAGCTGTCTTAGCAGGTGTGATGGCACGAATCAGGATTGTGTCATGTGGAGAAAAGTGGTTTGATTTAGAGCTGGTTAGGAGGAAAAAGTGACTGAACTAGTGATGGATTGGTTATGAGGAGTGAGGAATTGAGAGGCATCAGTGAAACTGTGCATATCTCCATGACTTGTGTAACCAGGTGATACCATTCCCCACGATATAAATAGGAAACACTTGAATCAGAACAGGCCTGGGCTGCTGTGGGAGAGAAAACAAAACCAAAGGAGCAGATTCTTGGCCTCAGTGCCCAAGCATGGTCTAGCTGTGGGTTGGGGTTATCTAGAAGGCTCAATGGGAAGATAATTATGTAAACAAAGAGTATGCAAAAGGAAATCAAAGGGCAACTTTGAGAATAGTATTTAACTGCCCAAATGTGAGAGAAATTAAACAAAAAGGTAAGTGAAGCATCATTGTTGCATCCTTCATATCAGATCTCTTCAAATAGTTGAGGGGCACTGGAAAGAAGGACATGGGGGTGGAATGATGGAAGCAGAGACAGAGGGAGAGGTGGAGAATAGAATGGGTTGTGAGGTCAACACTGACGGGAGCAGCCAGATGCTCTTGGTTTATAGAATTAGATGGTTCCTTTAAAAATCCACCACAAAGAAAAGAATAGCTGGGAGCATAAGAAAGAGTGGGAGGGTTTTTCCAAGCACTTGTCAGAGCTGTGCAGTGCCTCAGCTCTGGATCCTTAACTGGCATTTAATAGTTATGTGATCTTGGACTAGTTGCTTATTCAAGATGTGCTTCCATTTATTCATCTCTAAAATATAGTTCAAAATAGCTCCCCTATCACATTAAATAAAATAAGGTATGAAGGGCCATTGTAAAGCAGTTTTATACTTATATACAGTAATTGTGTGTGTGTATATATATATATATATCGATTATAAAATATTATTATATTATTACTATTAAATATAATCATTAAATCTCAGAACAAACAGCCAAGGCCCTTAAAGAAGCTGAGGGTATGAATAGCAGATGAGCATCTAGTATAAACAGAGAAGGGTAAATTCACAGCAGAAAATCCACATAAGGACAAGTAAGGTGAAATCAAGATTGTTTATGTTTTGAGAGTTATGTTTTTGTTTTACTGGAAGTACATGTACAGCAAAGCTCAACAAACTTTCAAGGAGATAGCGATCATGAAATTATCTTCCCAAGAATAAAATCTTAGAGGAGGAGACTTCCAAGTTTTTCTTTCTTTCCCAATTGTAGCTTGTTGTTTTGTCTTAAGGTGTAAGGTCTGGGACGGCACACAGTTTCCTGTAAATTAGGCAGAGCAAGTGTGTGGTCACCCTTTCCCCCCCTCAGATTTTAACCTGCTTGATAGTCCTATGGAGCCTGAAGTAATAAAAGTAATTACAGCTGATCCAACGAGTCATCCAAAATGTGAGAGCGAGAAATTCTGGGTTGTCATGAATATGTGATATCGGTCCTCAGAAAGAGTGGGAGAAGGGGACTTATGCATGTTCATTCCCTTATTTCTAAAATGCATTACTTTTCCATTTTTAATATTTCTGAAATCCGGATGCAGCTTATGATGTGTATACTTAGTGCAGAATTCCTTACACACATACACCCCTACCAATAAAACCTTCAACTGTTAAATTGTCTTCATCTGGCATTGAAGATATATTTTAGCAAGTAAATATTTAATATATTAGATTTGGAGTGGTCACAATTTTTAAAAAAATCTTGACAATAAAAAACAAAACAAATAATTTTTTGGACAAAATTATATCATTTTGAAGGGGATTATCCATCTTCATTCATTCAAAAAACTTTATTAAATGAGTATTATATGCTGGCTCTATCCCAGCAAAACAATTCCACAGGCTCTTAAAGGAGAAGGTTAGGAAGACATCGTATGCAGAAAGGCCACGACTCCCAGACAGCCCTGGACTGCTTCTGCCACATACTAAGGAATAAGGGAACTCACCCAGAAGGCACCTCCTTTATTCTTCCTCATTTTCTTTTCCAGACCTTTAATTCTCCGGACATGGTTTATTGTGAGACCAGCTACCAAAGATCATGGACTCTTGGAGGAAGTGTCACATAAAAAGAATCCACTCTTACTTAGGGTGGGGCAGAGGTCAGTGATTCTGACCCTCCACTCAAAAATCATGACCTATTAGGAGGTGTCCTTCCACAGGGCTAGCAATGTGATTTTCAGAGCATCCTGGAACAATTCCTCTAGTCATCAGTTCACCCCAATGAGTTTCCAGAATGAAATCCCCAGAAGTTATCTTAGATATAAGGAATAAAGTTTGGTTTTCTCTTGCCATTTAGGACTCTAAGAATATAGCATGAAACATTTTCAACTCTTCCTTCCATTTACCTACTATAAACATTCATACACTCGAGACAAACTTATTAATGACTAGACTATTTGCTTATTATTTTCTAAGGCTTTTAATCATTGCATTTTTCTATTTTTTAAAAAAGAGGAATAAAGTAAATATAGTTCACTCTACAAACTATCCAATTTTTACCTAATATATGTAAATGCCTGGTTTCACCACTCATATCAAGGTAAAGGGTTTTTACAATACTCCACAAGACCTTTCCAGTCATCACCATCCTCAGAAATAATTATTTTCTAATGTGTATTACCATAGATTAGTTTTCTGTAATATAGTTTGACTTAATTATCTAACAAGAAATGAGATAATGAAAAGGAAGTGTCACACAGAAAGGAAAGGTTCTCTCTTTCACTAGCCATTTTATTACATATCAAGAACTATGACTTGAACCTGGGTTACCATTTAGCTCTAGCAGTGTCATAAATTAATAAATACTGTATCTGTGGTTTTGCTGTTATTATTATCTGTTCAATTGTTTTCCCAGTGATGTCTGTGAAATAGGCTAAACAACATGAGACCCATGAGAAAAAAGCAATTTCACAATGAGTTAAATTATCTTATAAAATGATTCCTTTTATTTTATATTAAGATATAAAAGTGTATTTGAAGAGAATATTTTGACTTTCTATTTTAATAGTATAATACTGAGTGCTTTTAAATGATACAAACAAGTCTCTAGGATGCTGTTCTGATTTGTGTAACTTCAGTAGTGAAGTTCCAGAAAGGCATTCTAGCACAGTCCTCCACAAAACAGCCTTCCATTGAGCCATTAATCAGGATGCTGAGAGTCTAGTTGTTCAACAAGCTATAAATCTACATAGCCATACTGTTTCTGGGTTCATGTTTCTTTGATTTTTAAAGATATCATATGACAATTCATTAAAACTAGATATATTATCTTTATGGCATCCTCTAACTGTATAGTAATCCGTGAAAATAAAACAAAAAGACAGTTTGAAAAAACAAGGTGCTTATCAAATTTCTAACAAACTTACCTCATGTCACTTGATAATCCACATATTCATTAGGTGACAGCTATGGTTATGGAAACACACCAAACAAGAAATAGGAAATAACTTCATTCTAAAGTCAATCATAAACTTCAGTAGGGAAGATAAAAAATGAGAAAATGACTACTGCCTAAAATATGTCAAGACGAAGACATATTTCTCTACCAAAAAAACCTGCAAGTGGATGCAGTAGAAGTTTAAGACAATTGTGCTGGTAGCCCTCAATAAATAAAATAAAAAATTCAAATGATTTAATGTCACAAAGTGGGAAAACGAACAGGCAAAAAGAGTCATTTTAGCAAAGGTACGAGGGATTTTTAAGTACACTTCAAAACTCAATATCTAGAACTCAAAAGTGTCCAAACTTATAAAGCCCCTTCTACTTCTATCACCAATTCTATTATTGCTGAAACTCAGAAAACACAAAAAGGATATGATTGCCAAATGCTGTCAGAGGCCTATGAGGAAATACAAGGAGATTGATCCTGAGGGTCACCAAATTAGCAGAAATTATTTCAAATGTTACAAGTACCTCTTTTCCTCTTGACCAGGAAAGAATGTTAGAAATAATATAAAGCCTCTTTACCCTTTGGTTGATAGGAAGAAACTTAGAAGTCATCCATTCTCAGTTAATACCAAATCAATCTCTATTATTAGAAAAATCCGACTCAGCATGGCATTTTCATTGGCCCAAAAAATGATGCTTAGCACAAACAGCCTGGCTGGCATTTGAGTTCAGTTATTTTGCTTGTCCCTAGATTGAGCAACTGTTAGTCTTGTGATATCAAGCAAGATTATAATTAAAGCACTGAAGAGGCTAACCCACACCTACTTCTGATGTTTTAAATGCACATTTTAAATGTATTTTGTAAGTATTTGTCAAAGAAATCTGTACACACATCTAGCTCCTTATACATCTCATTTCATCTGCTGCATAATAGAACATTTTGTATTTGTTCAGGCATTTTGCTGTACAGATGGAAGGGGGAAAAGAAGATTTGTCAGTTTTCTTTTCAACCTATCTTTTTATATATCTTGTGGATATATAACATTCCCAAGTGGTTCAAAAAAAGAAATGGTATTCTTTGCTTTTTTTTTTCTTTCAGCTGCTCATTTTATTTTTAATGTTTGAGCCAGTCATCTCAGTCTTATTCAATGGAGTGGAACTCTTGCCTTGAGAATTTGAGTCAATCCAAAATTCCTTCTTGAGGAAATGTTTATGTTTGCCCATAATCCCCAAGCCTAACTTTAATCAGAAGGGTGGTGATACTCTTTCCATATAAAAACTTATAGCTCATTACTTCCCAAGTCACTCTGTTTGAATTTCACACCACTCTTATTGTTAGAAGGTGGCTTTTATTAAGCTCAAACCCTGGAAACAAATCATTGGCCCTAGTATGACATCTGAAGCTAAGAGTAGAATTAATCTAATGCCTTCTCCTTATATAAACATATAATCCTTTAAGGAATCTAAGTGAGATGCTTGCTTTGTTTGTTGCTGTTTGTTTTCTTATTATAGTAAAAATGTTTTATATGTGTAGAGACTAATTCCCTTTGGTTTTACCTTGAATTATCTTTTTAACTCAAATTTCCCATTTGAGAAATGAGAGCATTACTTCCAACTCTAGTCCTCACAAATAAAAGCAAGATTGGAAGTATCTGTTCAGTCAGGAAGAAAGAGTGTGTGATTATATGGGATTTTGTTAGAATGTAGAAAAAAGGCACTTTTTCTTAAATATCTATTTTAAATTTCACCTCCTCCATGAAGCTTTTCCCTCCCCAGCTTCATTCAACCTTTAGTCACTATCTATTTCTCTTTAATGCATTGTGTGTGTGATGGTTGGAGCCCAAATCTATGTTTTGGTTCAATGTGTACAAATCTGTCTCCTAGCTCACTAGTGGGCTATTGAGGAAAAGAAAGCTAAGCATTTATTGTATCCCTAGAGTCAGAAACATTCTGAGGGATCCATAGATATTAATTGAACTTGAATTACAAGTTGAATTAATTCCATTTCCCAGAGACAAGCTGAATAGGTTCTATTGATTTGTTCCAAGGTCACAGATGTCGATGGTTTAGAATAAAGTGATTCAGCTTTCCTAATCTCATCTAGACAGGCTTATTTGATACACATCATTCATGCATTTTATAAAACTATGTTCCTAAGAAAATATATGAAGCTTTTTTACTTATGATAATATTTGTATTTTAAAACTTACAATATAAAGAACATTACATCTTGGATGAGGGACCATTTTATTTCAGGAGAATCCTAGATCTGCTTAACCATTCATACAATTTTTAAAATCATGTCATACATTTTAATTATCTGGATATTTTCTTATAATTTTTCCTGGTTAAGCAAAGGGGCCACTATACTTATTGAAATAAAGCTAATTCTAGCATTCCAGAATAGTTTAAAAATAAATCAAAGGAAAGCTCTTGTTTTAGATTAAAAATGAGCAGACTAATAAAAAAATACATCCAAAGGGCAAAAATAGACATTTCTGTGTCAGATTGCTGAAATCAGTTTCACAAAATCTAAGCCCAGAACATTGCCACAAGACACTAGTAGCACTGGGTGACCAAACTCATGTGGCATTTGACTGGATATAATAATACCCAGTAAAATTCTGAAGTCACCTGAAGAAACACATAAGCAAGAAGATATGAGGCAGAGATCTGCAAGCCCTAGGTGTTTTAACTATGCCTTTTCATCCCTCTGGGGAGTTGACTAGCAGAAGTCTACATTTCCTGCCCTTCTGAAGAGATGTGTGCTTACCTCAGGATGTCTGTATAGCTGGCAAACAGAGCCAAGGAAACAAGCAACCTAGGAATGGGTTTCTGTGGTGTTAAACCACTTCTGTCTTTTCCCCCTCACTATCCCTAATGATTTAGGACTGAGCCCCAAAGGGCCAGTTATTCAAAGGGACATTCAATACCTGAGAAACACGTTCTGAACTCTGACGTGTATAAAGCAGAAAGTTTTGAAACTGTGTCTAAGTGGACTTTTAGCTCTTTTGAGATTTAGTTTCCTAATTAGTAAAGGATGGCATTTGATGATTTCATCTAGCTCCTTACATAATAAGCAGATTAGAATCAATTTTATATCTTTAGCTCCTCCTACACACTATTTTTGAAGACTTTTCCATACTTCAAAACAAAGGGAGGAATACAACTATCGGTCCAGAAAACTAATCATCCTTATCCCTACCACCACTACCAGCACTGTCATCATCATCAACAACATCATCATCATCATGATCATCATGTTGTTATTTTTATCATCATCAAGTTCATGACAACAGCAAAATATTTCTCAGTTTCTTAGAAGAGCAATTTGGTTTACTTAGAAGTTACAGTCTTTGAGCAGTACAAAAGAAAAAACTCACCTCTTATAACCAAGTCCTTACATAACTTTAAGTGAAGACTATTTGTATATTTACTTTTGCTGTATACTTCTTAAGCAAATGACCAAAGTTGACACCTTTTTATCACTTAAAAATTAATATGTATGGTGATAACGATAATAATAATGAAACTTCAATAATTGGTAATTGGCATTTCATGATATTTTAACTTATCATTTGTTTATTTTGTTCTTCAGATTCCACATGTATGTGAAATCATGTGATATTTGTCTTTCTCTTTCTGATTTATTTCATTCAACGCAATATCCTCTAGGCCCATCAAGACAATATCTTTTTCCATCCCTTTCCTTTTAGTCTGTGTTTTAATCTGAAGTGAGTCTCTTGTAGGCAGTATGTGTAGGGGGCTTGTTTTCTTATCCTTTCAGTTCCCTATCTTTTACTTGGAGCACTTAATTCTTTTTTGTTTGAGATAATTATTGGTAAATATGTAGTTATTACCATTCTTTATTATTTTGATACATTTTTTTTTCTTAAAAAAGTCTCTCCAACAATTTCTGTGATAGTGGCTTGGTGATGAATTCCTTTAGCTTATTTTTGTCTGAGAAGCTCTTGGTCCTTTGACTCTAAATGGTAGCTTTGCTGGATAAAGTATTTTTGGTTATGACATGGGTTTTCAACACTGACTATTTTGTGCCAAGCTCTTCTGTACTGAAAAATTTCTTTTGAGAAATCAGCTGCCAGTATTATGGGAGCACCCTTTCAGGTAACGAATTGTTTTTCTCTTGCTGCTTTTAAGATTCCCTCTTTGTATTTAACTTTCAGTAATTTAATTATAATGTGTCTTGGTGTGGGCCTCTTTGGGTTCATTTTTGGGGGACTCTCTGAGCTTCCTAGGATTGTAAGTCTATTTCCTTCACCAGGTGAGGGAAGTTTTCCAACATTATTTCTTCAAATATATATGCAACTTCTTGTTCTTCCTCTTCAGTACCCCGATAACGTGGGTATTATTACATTTAATTTTGTCCCATAGGCTCCTTAAATTACTATTATATTATTTATCACTTTTTCCTTGCCATTCTGATTGGGTGTCTTTGGCTTTCTCATTCTCTATATTGGTGTTTCAATCCTCTTCTTCCTCCATTCTGTTGATTCCCTCTAATGTACCTTACATCTCAGATAATGTATTCCTCATTTCTGACTGGTTCCCTTTTATAATTTCCATTTCTATTTTTATGTTTTTTATCTCTTTGTTAAAGTTCTCATTGAGTTCAGTTACACTTCCCTCAATTTCGTTGAGCCTCTTTACAACCAGTGTTTCGAATCTGTTAGATTGCTTCACTCCATTTTTCCTGGATCTCTGTTTTCTTTTCTCATATGGTTTCTGCTTCTTTGTCTTCCAATTTTGGCTGTCTTTCTGTATCTGTTTCTATGTACTAAGCAAAGCTCCTAAGTCTCCCATTCTTATTAGTATACCTTTGTGTAGTAGGTGTCCAGTGGCATAGTCCTGAGAGGGGTTCAGTTGTAGGCTAAATATATCCCCAGCCTATGCCCCTCTGGGGCCACCTGTTAAGGTTCAGCAAGCAATCCACAGATGCTGTGCTTATAGTTGCCTCAAGAAGCCACACCAGAAACCAGGGTCACCTGCTACCAGTGTGAGTCTTGGCGCTGTTCAACTAGATGTGGCTTGGGTAGGGTCACGAGTTGGCAGTGATGGGGTTTCAGAGTATCCCCTGGGCAGAGCAACCTCTTATCCAGTTTGATGACATCTCGGCTATGGCGGCGCCGTGTCCGCACACTGTTGAACAATGGCTACCACCAGTACTTCTGCCCAGGAGAAAGTCTCACTCACCTCCAGCCCTTGCACCAATAACTCAGTGTCCCCCTATAAATTCCTGGTGTCTCTGAGTAGCTGACCCAGTGCTGGTGCTCTGAGAGAGCAGGTCCATCACTGCAAAAGTCTGCTTGTAAATATAATCCGTTTAAGAGGCATCTGTAGCTGCTGCTGACATAGCCTCTGTCCCACTCAGCCTCTGGGAAGCCTTGTGTCTTTGCCCCCTCCTACCTCCAATGGTTGCAGGATGATTTCTTATTTCTCTCCCTACTTGTAGTGCTTCTGTTCATCTAGACCCCCAGGTGACTCTGCTTGCTGTTTGCTCCATGTTTCTGTAACAATTGGATGTGGTAACAAGAGGAGGTGAACAAAGCCCCCAACATCTATGCCATTTTGCCCTATTAATTCATTCATCTTTTTATATACACCATCTTTTGTATTCTTTCTCCACTGAAATGCTTTGCATAAAGCAGAGCATTCTAGACCTGGCCGCAGGCTTCACTGCTATATGTCAAATGCCAAAAACACAGAGCACTCTAGAATTCTCTAAAGAAGTCACACAGAATATTAGTGATTATATTCTCAGTGTTCCCTGTGAGAGGTAGTCTATGGTCACATTAGAAGTTTAGCTCAAGTTTGTACAATTTTTTTTTTATATTTTAGATATGAATATGAGAAGTCATAAAGAATGGTTAAACATAAGCCCCCTCCACTATTCCAGCTATTGAATCAAATTCTGTCAGCTAACATTATCCATGATATAAATATGATTTCTTCAGTCACAGCAACATTTTCACAGTGGCATGAAAGCAATCTTTCTAAAACACAACTCTGATCAGGATTCTGCCTCCTCTAAAACACTTCAGTGGCATCTCACACCTCACTTTTGAAGTTAAAACTCCTTATCATGTAATATAAGAGCCTTTGTTATTATGCCTCTTCATTTTGTTCCATTCCTAGCGCATTATTGCCATCACTCACATATCTTTTCTTTGTCTTATAGTTGAGGCTGCAGCCTTGCTAAACTATTTGCAGTGTTCAAAACACACCATACTCTAAACACCCATCCGACCTCTATTCGTGTTGCCTGGGCTGCCTAGAGACCACAGCTCCACCTCCTCACTTCCTTAAGTGAGGTCATCTATCTGGAAATGTCAATTAGCCAGAACTTTGACTAAGCTGGTGTGAAATTTAAATAGATCCCCAAATAAGCTAAAATCAATATTACAAAGACCAAAGGGAGACCTAATTCAGAGCCTGTGAAATTTGACTTTAGACAAGAACTATTCTGTCAGCTAATCTGGTTTCTATGTTTATAACAGATTAGAAATAGCTAGTTTGAAAAAGAAGTGAGCTGACAGAGAAGCCCTCATTATCAGCAAGAGCTGAAATAAAAAAGCTGGACAACAGTGAAGGAAGAGAACAGAAAAGTTTTAAACTTTAATAAAAGATTGCAATATAGAGCAACCTACATCGTTCAGAAATAGTTAGATTATATTTAGAATATACATTGTTAGCATATATTGATAGAAAACTCTATAAGACATTTTGCCAAGACTAAATATTTAATAGCATGAAAGGGAGGGTAATAAAGAATAGGACTTTATTTAAACAGATTAAATATATGTGAAATAATTACATAATTCTTGAGTAAGTATAGAATTATTTTATTTGGAAGTCTTGACACATAAGAATAAAATCACTCTATATTAGGAAAGATTCCAAATAAACCATGACTATATTATTTCTTTCTTAATAGTATTGAATTTGATAATACTTTTTCAAAAGGAAAAAATAATATTTATGTCACTCACAAGTGTTTATCCTCAGCTATACCAATTCACAATATTTGTATTTAAAGAGTCATTGACACAGGTCTCTGTATAGGATAGCAGTTTCAGTTTGTTTAAGGTATAATTCTAAAATCTTAACCAAGATGTCTTATAAGTTTATTGAGACAAAAAAAAAAAAAAAAGTCAGGAAATAGGGACTTCCCAAGCAGATATTAGTGTCCATGCTGTTGTAAGAATGAATGACAATTAACCTGATTGAAGGAAATGGTAGCCCAGAAGAACATTCCATGCCCTGTTATAGGAAGTGGATACTTATTTTCACTAATGTACATTTCTATTTTAAAAAAATGTACAGGATGTTTGTATTGTGTCACAAGAAAAGGAGAAAATATTCTCAATGACAAAGGGCCACTTTCACTTTTAGCAGTAACTAGGCATTTCCTCACAGGATGAATGATATCACTACTCATATCCTTTTGAATTATAACTAGATAAACCCTTTCATTTCACTGCCTATTACCAAGTAGGGGTGAAAAGTAAGTTTCCTCTAAATATTTCTGATTCACATTCTCCCTTTTCATTTCTCCACTGTGACCTGCTTACACTTTTCTGTGATTTAAGATTCTTCTTGTATTTTTTACATCCCCCCAAAATACCTCTTAGTCTATCTTTTTATATACATGATGAAATATATGCATTGAAAAAGAATGAAAATACATATTCTCTGTAGCAATGTGCTATTTCTAAAAGAATAAATCTTTTAAAGAATTAAATGGGAATTAAAATAGTAAACATATCTAGTACATGCCTGGAAAATTGATAATAAATTTAGAAAATAACTTGTTTCTAATAGGTATCAGTCAATAGCCTAATCCCAAATATGTTTTCTAATAAACCTTAGAGCTACCAAATATTGAAAGAAAGTTGGAGTTTCACTGCATAATAGAAACACTAAAATAACTGTAGTTGAGGCAAGGCTATTCAAAATGGACTCTGAATCTGGGTGAGGAGCCTTCTTTTCAAAAATATCTTCTTCACACAATTCAAATGGCATCTGGGAGCAACAGCATCTTTGGATAGATTGCAGCCATTTGTGAGAACACTCTCCAAATGTGGTCTGCTAGAGTTAGAGTCCAAAGAATCAAGTTTGATTCCAGGGCCTATAACTTAATCTCACAAGCTGTATGGCCATAAGTTCGTAACTTCTGTGTTTCAATGTCTTCATTGGAAAGCACATATGATACTAGCACCTGCAACTCTTAGACAGGTGCTATGCACATTAAGGCATTTAGTAGAAATGGCTAGTATACAATTAATGCCTGATAAACTTTAGTTAAGGTAAGTAGTTATATAGAAAAGAAGGCACTGGTAAAATTAAAAATCCCTTCTGGAATCAATTTTTAATACCTTTAGCTGATATTAGGGAGTATGCAATTATGTGTTTACTCTCTTTAGCCACACATGGTTTCATCAGAGCCATTTTAGGAAGTGGTCTGGAAATTGCTATCGGTTGCTTGGGGCTATTCTCTGAAGAGCTGCTTTCTAGCCATTGCTCTTCTGAGAACAATGCCACGCTAAGAATGTGGAGAGAACCACAACGTAAAAACAGAAGTCAGTTTTCAGTTGTGTAGTTTCCTTTCCGTCAAATTTATAGTACTCTGCTTGTCCTTTCTTATGAAAAGCAACACAGAAGAGGGAATGAAAGAGTTTCAAAGATATGATTTTGTCGACTAAAGAGCCATCTGAAGTGAATAAAAGGTTAGTCTGGGACAAAAAGAAACACATTAATTCAGGTTGGATTCTAAATGAGATTTCTGAGTTGCCTGACTCAGTTTAGTGAAAACCCTCTTTGTTCAAAAACCTTCATATCAAATAACATTAGAAATTCAAATAACTATAAAACATATTAGCCAAGGAAAGCTGTGGTCCTCGTAGACACGAAATGATCGTGAACATGTACAACACTGTGCGTGGACGGGAGAACCAACACCTCACTCCTTTAAATGGCTGTGGTGGTCTAAAGAACAGTGTGTCTCTATTCTGCTCTTAGCCATCTTCTCTCTCTTGACCAATTTGAGTTTTTATTTGCATTATTTGAGATTTGAAATTCCTCTTTACATTTTCCAGAGCATAAAAGCAAAACATTAAATATTGCTATTTTGAAATGACATAGTTTATTTAGAGGAAAGGGTAAGGCAATGGGAACTATTATGGATATTTTAAACTCCATGTGCCACACAAAAAGGTAACCCTTTTTTGATTAATTACTTTTCTAAGTACTTCACATGAACTATATTGTGAATTCTCACAATAGTCTAATAGAGTAGGTCCATTTTTTCCTACTTCACAAATCAGGAAGAAGTCTCAGAGAAGCTAAGTAATTTGTGAAAATAAACTCAGTAGGCCGAAGGAAGCAGAGGCCAACTCAGATGGAGTTGCCCGTGAAACTTTGTTCACTGCAGTTTGCATGTTGAGCAGTTGGCCAGAGGCACTCTGGATAAACTCCAGAGTCTGACTCCTACAAGAAAGTAATGGCTAGCTCTCTAAGGGAGACTGCCTGCCTTCTAGAGAGAAAAGTATTGACCATTTTGGACAACAAGGGTGAGCGGGAAACCTCTGCTCAAGGCTTACTTTCTTTTGTGAGAGCTGAATTATCCTCCTGGTTCAACCTAAGAAGCATAAAAGCAAATACATTGCATCATTGAGCAGGATATCAGTAATGAGCATGGAGAAGGATTCCTGGCAGAGAAGATTAAAAAGTAAATGCTTGTTTAGAAAGAGTAGTTGAGCTTTAGAGTGGCATGGAATTAATACTTCTAAGTAGTGGAATGTAAATTTTGGCATATAACTTCTTGCTTAAGAAAGTTCTCTCAATCCATGCCCCAAGTTGTAAATAATTAATCTGGATTCTTCCCAGAACCCAGACCCTTCCTTGTTAGTGATGGAAGCACTCAAGACTTTGGTACCTCATTTTGTTAATTAGCACTGACAATGGCTGAGAAGAGGCTTAGATGACAGCAGACCTTGAGACTTAGCTAGATCTCCGTGTTATTCATGCAATCATTTTTTGTTCCAGCTCAAACTCCAACAGTGGTGTGTCTTGTCCCCAATCTCTATGTCTAGATTCACCACCTGGCTCTTCTCCACATTAGAGCCTTATATGGATTAGTACTTGCCTCCTGTATTAATTTTGCATATCTCAACCACTTCATTAACTCCTCAGGGCCTAGGACCAGAGTGCATGTTATTTCAATCCTGGGATGCAAGAAATAGTGTGAAAACACTTTACAGGCAATGAACCCAAATGGAGCATTTGGTATCACAAGCTTTCATCAGCTACCAGTTCTGGGCATCTAGAATCACAGCAATGAAAAGAGCTGAGCCCTTTTACATTCGTCAGGCACTATGAACATAAGATAGTTATGTAAAATTGGCAAATACAACCTAACAGTTTTGATTGTATGATTTTATTCAGTCCTCACAAGCACCGTAGAAGGAAGGGGAAACAGTTATCCCCAGTCTCACCTCAGAACCTGCTTCTTTAACATTCTGCTATGTTCCCACCTTCTGAGAAGACCCACACTTAGAATAAATTCCAAATCTTCAATTTACAGATGAAGAGGTGGGGATCCAAAGAGGGTAGTTGGCTTGCCTGTGGTTCAACAACTATGAAATGGCAGAATTGAGCGAGGATCCAGTTTTCCAGTCCTAAGCTCAGAGTTCTTTCACTATAGCATACCTCCCTGCATGGGAGGCAATCTGTGTATGTAATTTGTGTTCATCCTTTATAAAACAGTAATACATAGCAACTAATTGTTTTAAAGGTAGCATCCTTTCCACTTTATGTTGGATGGAAGCATATTTCTTAACTACTAAGTGGAGAGGTTAGCCAAGAGTGGTGATTTGAGATTCTGCTCTATGACAAATTTCAAGCAAGAGTCTGCTTGCTGAAGAAATTCTGCTACAATTTTTTTTCTAGCTGAAAAACAGGTTTAGATGGGTTTTTAAAATTTATTTACTTTAATTTTCACTTTATTTTTACTTACTAAGTATTTTAAGCATAAAATTTAGAATATATTGTTCATACAAGTATCCATATGTAAAAATAACTAGATTAAATACATGTTAATATTTTGCTGTAGATGGTTCAAAGCTCCATTTAGAAAAAAACAAAAATGTTAAAAAGGAACCAATGCCCCACCACTCATCTGTTCCTTCCTCTCTCTAAATGTGATCACTCTTCTGAAATTGCCATGCATTCCCCCTATACATGCCTTTTATACTTTTACTACATATACATGCACATAATCATAGATAATATATAATAATTTATGTACTTAAAAAAGCATATGAAGTGTTGCATATTGTATGAATCCCTTTTCAACTTTCTGCATTCAACATTATGTTTTCAACTTTTAGTTTAAAAATATTGTCTGTAGGCATATAAATTATTTCCTTAGGCATTAAGGCATATGACAAGTACGTACACAAGATTTGACTATGAAGGAAAAATATGCATTTAAATAGCAGCTTTCTATAAGACAAAGGATATTGTGTATCTTAAATTATGTACCTTATAATCTTTAATGTAGGTGGCATACTTCTTGAAGATAAGAAACTGGCATAATAAAACTGGAGTGGTGATACAACAGCAGCAAGTATTACATGCAGAGAACTAAGCAGCAAAACATCCTCAGAGAATCTAAGATAAAGGAGACTCATCAACGAAGCACAGAGAATTCTAAATGCTCTTGGATCCCAGGCCGGATCAGCATTTAGGCTTACTCCCATTCACTGCCTCTCCAATACCCTCCTGCCATCATCATCTCCTGTGCTTACAAGGGCTCTATTGTCCTTCCACCCCGTTCTGAGTTTTAGCCCTGGCAGGAACCTCACCTCCTTCCTTTCTCTTGAAATCTTGCCACTCAACAAAATCTCCTAGCAAGTCCCACCTGCACCAGCCCCAGTAGCTCTCTTGCAAATATCCTTCCTTTGATAAATTATTTTGCACTTCTTACTTTTTGCATTATTCATGCTTTTTGTCTGAGAAAAGTCCTCAAGGCATTTTATTCATTTTGACACAAATTTCTCATTTCCTATACCTGTTGTTGTGTGACTAAAGCATATACAATTATAAGTAATTTTAATAACTCAGTGGCTTCTTGAGTGATGTTTCTCTGGGACTCTATTGTCATATCACATAAAATGCATGGTATTGATTTTATAAATAATAAAAAGTTTAATAAGAAAGTCTAAAAGTTAGAGACAACAATACAAGTGCTCGTCTCTAACCCACCCCAAAACTAGATAAATGCCAGAAAACACCACCAGAGGGGCCAAACTCCCTGCAAAGTAGTGATTTGCTTGTGAAGTTACTTCATAGTTTTACAAATCACTCCTTTTTACATTAACTTATTTGATGTTAACAATAATGAGATGTTAAAAGACTGATAAACCTATATATTACCCAATGTCACCCCTTTAAGCTTAATAAAATTTTTAAAAAGAGTGATATTTAAAGCTGCAGACTACTCTTTGTTCTAATTTGCCTCTGTCTTCACGAATATGGTTCATTACAGAGTACTAAGACAAAAAAAAAAAAAAAAAGCTGGATATGGGCTTGTCTTTCGGAATCCAAATCAGGGGGTAAACACATAGCATGCCTTGAAAAAAAGAACATTTTGAAGACAGTTTTCTCTCTAGAGGGGCCTGTTTACCCTCTGACCAGGTCTTCTTGGCTGTTGACATTTTTATAAAATTTTGAAATCGGTGCTCATTTCTAGATATCTGTAATAATATCTGAAAAAATGTAATACTTCTGAACTGCATAAACATAAGATTAGATAAGAACATCATACTCTATACCTGGAACTGGCAGTTCTGTTTGTGCTACAATAACCTCAGCCACATGTTGTGAAGCCCATAATAAATGTTCTGTCTTGTCACCATAAACATGCACTGACACCTGGAAAACGTGCTCATTCTCCATAGATTCTGGATGGTACCTGGGATTTGGATATGTCTTCTGTTGTCTATTTAATTTGACTCTTGTATGCCATACATTGCCATGTTATGGGCTGAATTGTGTCCTCTCAAAATTTACATGTTGAAGCCCCAACCCTCCCTTTCTTCAGTATGTAACTATATTTAAAGACAAGGTCTTTAAAAGAGGTAATATTAAGTTAAGATGAAACCCTTAGGGTGGGGCCTAAATCCAGTATGACTGATGTCCTTATAAGAAGAGGAAGACACACAGGGGTAAGAACATGGAAAAAGACATCAGAGGAGGCATCCATTCAGTATTAATAAAGGATGAAGGAATGAAAGAATAAATTAATTAATGAGGGTTAAAAGGCAGATTTTGGCTTAAGTATAGGCAGGCCTTTATAAATGGAGAAATGATCAAAACTGGAATGACCTGCCTTTCCGAGTGGTGAGTTTTTCAGTATTTAGGCAGCTGAAATACAATTGTATGAGCATCCGGTGGGTTTGTTTTAATTGTAAGATTTGTCTGACCTATTCACCGGACTTCTAAAGTTATTCTTTATTTTCTAGGTCAATTCGTTCTGATACTCAAAATGAATGTGACTGATATTCACCCAAATTGCTTCACCGGTGAGTTTATCCAATCATCTTGGAAATCGTGGTGTTGATCCAGGGAACACCAGAAAAGAAGCAGAGACAGGAGTTCAATCTAGCATTATAGCCAAAGAAAGACAATAAAATAACAAGGCTTCAAAGTAGGTATTCTATCAGACTCTTTTTTCATAAAGTGCTTCAAACAATGAAAAGTATAATATAAAATTGTTTATAAATATAGATAAAAACATCAAAAATCTATTGCATTACCGATTTGTTTAAAAATTGCTACATATGCGAACTGATGGGAATGGCTACCTTATATAATCCTGTATAATATATAATTTTAGATAATCCTTTCACAAATGACTTTGATAGTCTACACTTTTATTAGAGCATTTTAGGGAGCTCTATCAATCTCCTTGCTCCAGGGATTCTTTCCAACTACCTTATCCAATATCCAGAAAGCATTTATTTTTATATTTGAACCATTGAAATGTTTACTTTTTTTTCCCTAAAGAAAGGAACAACTGTCAAAGTCACATCTTCACAGTTAATTATAACTGGGCCTCTCTCAAGGTCTTTTTCCTGTACAAAGTACTTAGTCACACAAAACTATTTCTCCTTGAGCACTGTTTAGTCAAAGCTGTAGTTTTTCTAAGACTTTTTTAAACACTGGAATGTTTTGGAAATACAATCTCCTTTATTAATGTAAGAGCCTTGCCCGTAAACTTGAGTTAATTCTGTTGAGTCAGGACTTACTGATAGATTCCTGAATTTACCCAAAGCTTTAAATGCTGTGTTCCAAGTGCCCTTTGCCCCCAAGAAATCAAGGAGTACACTAATGTAGTTGTTGCAGTAATATTTAATAAGGAACCTGTGTAAGATTTTAGGAACTTTCCATTTGTAGGTGTTTTTCTGTTCCTAAATAATACAGAAGCTATCAATATACAAATAGGGCTGAGAAAGCAGGAAAGCCGGTCGATTATGCTTATTCTGCATTCCCAGTACATAGAAAAATGGAAATTAAGAAGCAGGCAGTCTGGAGAGAAAAGTTTTCAAGTCTGCCATTTTTACTACATGCACAGTTGAAATTAACTGTTGAATGATCTTTGAATCTAACTAAGGGTAATTAAAAAAAAGAACTTATGGTTAACACAAGCATGTCTGTTGTTATGCCACAAAACCACAAGGGAAGCAACAGGAATGGACTGCAGTAACGATGACAGCAGCTTTCACTACTTTTCATGTTTAATATTGAGAGAGCATTGAGATCAGGAGTGTTCATTCAAGGCGCTTCTAACATGTAAATTCAACTGTGACCATGTTTTTTTCCTGACATCTCTGTAGTTACTTGTTTACATGCCTAGCTGCTCCGCTAAATAGAAAATAAAGAATGGAAAGATTTTGTTTATGTCTCATCCTGTGCAGAGTACTTTAGACATAATAGACAATGAACAGTTTTCTCAGAAGTAGTTACTTCACATAGTGTTCTAAGAATAATAGGTCTACTTCTTTTTGCCAATGAGAAAAAATACGAGGGAAAAAAGAAAGAAAAGGAGAAAGGTAAGAAGAGGGGGAAAAAAATGAGAGACAAATATTAATTGGATTGTCATAATTAATCAATCCCCACTTAAATTTATTTGGATTATTACTCACACATATGGTGCCTATCTAGTGTTCCCTACATCCTAATTAATAGGTTGGTTGATCATTGTATCTATGGTAAGTCATTGTCATCTTCCAATTAATCCTGAAAAGAATTTCTGAAGACCTTTTGCAAAGTTCACAAAGTCAGACACATAAGAGCTTTTCATACCTTCCCCAGGTTTTAAATTTAATGTGCAGATAAATGTGCCTAATACTGCTCTTTGTAAACTAATAGTCTGACAAATACTTTTTCCATAAACTAGCCAGTAAAGTTGCTAATTGATTTGACAGCTTTTTTTTTTCTTTAACTGGAATAAGCAAATGATTCAATGTTTTCTAATCAGAAAAACTGATAATCCAGCAACATTCTTACAGATACCCTTAAAAAGAGTATCCACATGACAGCGGTGTGAGCTTTACTGGGTCTGGTCCTCAGCCAAAATTTTAAATAGCAAGGTTTGTTCTTAGTATCTCTCCCTATCAACTTTTGCACCTCACATTTACTTTAAATTTTGCCCTTTCTTCAAAACAGTCTGTCCTGAAGTGACCCATTCTTGGTACTTTTCACAACTCTCTTCACCTATAAAAATATTCCACGTCCCCTCATTAACACAGGTTTAAGTATTGTGATTATTTGAGCTATGGTTCAAAAGCCTAATAGTAATTTAAAGTGCTATCCTTCCCATGTATTTATTTATTTATTTGGCGAGGCAACCCTTGGTTGACCTCATGGATTGCAAGGACCTTGTCAGTTTACAATCCTTTTTTTTTTTTTTTTCCCACGCCTACAGCACCTGGTCTTTCTGGGTGGTCTCCCAGCCAAGTACTAACCAGGCCGGACCCTGCTGAGTTTCTGAGATCAGACAGGATGGGGTTTGTTCAGAGTGGCATGGCCCTAGACTGCCACTTTTATTTTTCACAGTGGCTTTTACTGTTTTGTACCTGCAGTGACCAACTGTCTCAGTTTGCCTGGGACTTTCCTGGTTTCAGTGATGAAATTCCCAAGTCTCAGGAAACCCCTCAGTCCCGGCAAACAAGGAAAAATTGTTTATCCTAATTGCACTGAAAAGACCGTAAAAAAATGACAATTAGGAAAAACTGATGGCAGTTCCCAGTTGAAGACTTCTTGCCTCTTCTCTCACATTCCTGTTCTGGATGATCTTCACAGAGTCCAGAATATCCTGTCTTTCTCCCCCACCCACCATATTCTTCAAGACAAATTTCTCGGATTTGCTTACTGTGCTTTCTGGCTGATCCAAGCCATCATTTTGATTTGCTCAATAACAGGTGATCATCTCAGGCATGCCAGCATTTACTAAATAAATAAATGAATAAATAAAAAGGTCCAGGCTCATATCACAGTCCCCGCCCCACCTAGGACATTCTGTTCTTAGACTGTCTTCACAGTTTCCCACCCATCAAAAAAGCATGCTTTATCTGCAGCATTGAGGTCCTATAGTGACAAGAAAGAAAACCCAAGGGAAAGTATCGACAAGTATACCTTATCTATACCATTAGTTCTCATAAGCAGAGTTTGATGATATATCTTGCCTGAGGTAAAATGACAATGAAAGAGTCTCAGCCGTCTAAGTCAGCCATCTCTCTACAATTCTGCTCATTTTGTGGCTCTGAAACACTCATCACTTCTCAAGAATACATGATTTGCCTTGATAGAGAAACCAAAAAGTAAAACTTTATAAGGCTCACTGCAATATTGTTTAAAATACATTTGAACAAAGTAGTTGATTTTGGTAAATAAAAAACAAAAATTGATCAAATCACTTTTATTAATTATGTCCCCTTACAAAATTCATGTCGAAGCCCTTACCTCCAGAAGCTAGGAATGTGACTATATTTGGAGATATGATCTTTCAAAAGGGAGTTAAAATGAGGTCACCAGAGTGGGCCTAAACCCAATGACTGCTGCCCTTAAAAAGAGCCTGGAACACAGACACAGGCACTGAGGTAACAACATGTGAAGACACAGGGAAAGACAACAATGTCCAAGCCAGGAGAGACGCTGGGACAGAGCCTCTCCTCATGGCCCTCAGAAGGAACCAAACTGACAAAACTCTGACCCTGGACTTGTAAAGAAATAAATTTCTGTTGTTCAAGCCACCCAGTCTGTGGTACTTTGTCACAACAGCACTAGCAAATTAATACAGTTTTCTACTAGCTAAACAGAAGATACTAAATGGTCAATACAGAGCTCCCACTAAGGACAGATTTAGAACACTGCTGAAGGCAGGAACCCATGGCTGGTGGGTTAATTACTTTTAGTAGGTTTGCAGCTCTCATATCAGAAATTGGACTCACTCCCAAGTGCACACTAATCTCAGCAATCAAAATGGGAAAATATACAAAGGTTCTCTAAGAGTGTGAAAGGAGGACTTTAGTTTTCTTTCTCTTTTCTAAACTACCAGAGAAACCTCTTGAAAATAGCTTTTGAAATGTAACATCAAGTGCTCTCTCCTCATCTTCTCATGAATAACCTCGATCACTATCTTTTATTTCGTCACAACCCACGGTATTCCACTCAACCCTGAAAAATGCCCTCCTGGAAAGCATTTCTCCACACAGAATGAATTGTAAATATAACTGAACACAAATTAAACAGGAATTATGTTTTAAGAAAGAAAATTTTTATGAGTTCTCATAAAAACGAACCAGGTGAAGCGTATGACATGTGAATTATATCTTAATAAAGCTGTTAAGCATATAAAACAGTCTCACACACACCACCTTCGTGTGTATCCCTTTCATTTTGCTCTATTTTTCTTTGATGTCTTTGAACCATTTAATTCACTTTGCTCATATAGCTGTTCTACGTTCCCCTTTGGCAATAGTTAAAGGTTACGAATTCAAAAGAAGAGATAAAAGTTTCCAATGAAAAGTCAGATGGCTAAGAAAGATAGAAATACCACTGACCTTAGATTTGCTGTCGTAATTTCATTCAGAGAGTGTTGCGAGGAGGCGGCTTGCCATGCGATCCCAACTACAATTTTCTCAGTCAGTCGTTCTGGAAACACTTCCTCTCTCCTTCTGTCCCAGTCAGTTTCTTTCTGGCAGCAGGTGAGGTACAACTATGTTATGAGTCCTGCTTGAGAGTGAGCAGTTAAGGAAATCTGCCCCTGGGTCTTTTGGGCCAGGTGAACCCATAGTCTTGATGGGGTTTTTAGTGGCCCTATCATGTTATCAGCAATTTATTAATGGGATATAGAGGGCAGATATTGCCAATGAAGCTCCATTTACTTAGCGTTTGATTTAGTGCAGAAATTTATAGAAGCAGGCCCATTGCCCAGTCTCATAGGACTCATAGGACTAGCTTCATGAATTCCACTTGAGAGATAATGGTTTCCTGGTACAGAAAACAGTGCAATTAATCTCACTCACATTTTAGTGGCCTCCCCAACAGCCACCTCTTCCCATTTACAGATTTCACCTGGTGATCAATGAACGACTCTCAAACCTGATGGTCTGGATGAGACGTCAACGAAGGAGCATGTGACTCAGGTCTGGCCAATCAAAGGACCAGCCCTCAGTGATTGGCTGAGGGATGAGCACCGAACTTAATTGGTCCAATCAGAGGGACTTTTTATGGCGTTATCAAGAAATACTCTTGCCCTACCTATCAATCAAGGTTCACTCAGAAGAGCTGAAGCACCACTAATGATGTACAATAAAGATGTATTACAGTGATTTAACCAGGCACATTTGTGAGAGCTGGTCAAAGTCTTGCCTGGCTCTTCTGTCTTTGGAGCTGAGCCTGATGTCATACATAGGTTAGGCTAAGTGGAAAAAAAAAAAAAGATAAACACGAACTGAGGAAGAGCAGGGACAACTAGAGTCTTCATTTCTCCATCACTGGTACCCATGCTGGTCTCTCCGAGTCTAAGCCTGCATCCTCACTGTTGCGGAAAAACTGCAGAAGTGGTGTTCACCACAGATTCACACTCACAGCTGGAAGTGGTTTGGAGAAAGGAAAGGGGGAGAACCCAGGGAAGCTGAGCTGTAGGCCAGGCAGCTGCTTCCACTCCCAAACAAGCTGAGTCAGGGCCTGCAGTGGGGCCTGATCAATGTCTACTTTCCAAGAGGCACAATGTCTGCTGCTCCACTGTGATCTTCCCCATCTTCCACAGAGTTCTATTGTGGCCAGCACTAACCAGAAATATTCAGAGAAGAGAACTCTGGGAAACATAATTTAGTTTAGCTAATCTGACACACGACAAAGCCATGACATCCTGGAGCTGGAATGTGGGGAAATGTGAGGCTGGAGGTTGCCCCATGAAGAGAGAGCTCAGAGCTCCTGGGCTGCTTTCTGGGTCCCAAGGATGAAAGCAGTGTATTCGAAGGCAGAGAAAGGGAAAAAACAGACAAGCAGTTTGATTACACCCTTCAAGCCTTGAATCCCGGAATGCCTGAAACTACTCCTGCAGTTTTCAGTCACAAGACAATAAATTCTTTGTGCTTAAGCCAGTTTGAGATAGGTTTTCGGACATCAGCACCCAAAAGGCTGCTATATGACAATCTCAAAATAGGGTTGCTGTGTTCGTTCTAACTGAAGTCTTAGTAGTTTTAAAGGACAGTCTTAAGTCACATTAAATCAATCCTGGAGAGGAACAGAGCAACAGTTAATTTGCATCTTATTGTTGATGAGATAAAGAGAAAGAATCAAAGATGTTTTCCATTTTTAAAAAAGACCAGCACAAAGAGAGGAAGACAAAGTTTCCATTCCCACTTAATCTTCAAATTCTTTCCTATCTCCCTATCACGCTCTCCTTACTTTCCACCATGATGTAAGGGCACTGAGTGAGCATCAAGTACATATTTCCTGGGAGTAAAAGGGTGTATTTTTCTTCCATAGAATAGACCTTTCTGCTATTGTAAGTAGTGTGTTAGCCAACTGTATTATACTATTGAACCTAATATACATAAGGTCAATATTACCCCAATTTGCCAGTCCCAAATTCTGCTTAAAAGACTGAGCTTGGTAGAACCAGTTTAAGTAAAACCAGTAATTTCGTCATAACTAAGTTTTGGTTTTCAACTACTAATCATATTTATGTGACTGTATGAAATGTCTCAGTACATTCTAAGGGTCTATGTGTAGATTTAAATATTAGAAACATTTAAAATCTCCCAAACACAAAAGGACAGTCTCGTATATCTCTAAAAACAGAAAAAAAGTGGTTGTAGATCCTCCTAGTCACCCACAGAAGAATAATTAAGAAAAGAATTATGGCAGAGGATGAGATATGATACATTAATGTCAAAGCAAGGTTATTCAGCTCATGACCCCTTCCCAGAGTCACCATCCCTTTAAATATAAATTTACTCACTGAAAAGAGAACATCTCACTACCTTATTAACAAGTGCCTGTAATCACTTTATAACTCTACCATGAAAGTAAGGCATATAGATAGTTCTATAGATCACATTAAAAACATTTTTCAATGGGAAAAGAATTAATTCAACAAGAAGTTTAACAAGTGATGGGCCAGTGAAAGCAAGGCTTTCTCCAAAGATATTTTATAAAAACAAGTACATCATTACATATATTTGCAAAATAATCTTTACACACTGAATAAATATCTCAAATTAGTCTATTTTTATTCAAATACATTTACATTGCAAATGAGACACAAATCTTAATTATCTTAATTAGGTTTATAATCAAAATAGTTTTTCAGACTCTTAATAATTCATTTTGAAAAATAATCCATTTGTAAATAAATAGATCTATTATACAAGTGATTCGGAGTTTTTTACAATTTAAAAACAATTTCTCTGATGGAATAACAAAGTTTCGTTATCTAAAAGTAAGTTTTTCTGGTGTAACAAGGATTCTCCTATTTCTCTAGAAATAAAGGAAACTAATTCAGTGGTTCTCAAATTGGGGGTCCCTGGACCAGTGGCATCTGTATCACCTGGGAACTTATCAGAAATGCAAATCCTCAGGCACCCCTCCAGATCTGCTGAATCAGAAATTCTGGGTGCAAGGACAGCAGTCAGTGTCCCAGCAAGCACTAGTGATTATTTTATTCTGAAGAATGTTTTGGGGTTAACCTCACCTAGCATAACGACATCATCTTTGGCACCTACTATGCTGTATAGCAGCTCATGGGAGGAAACTTCACATAGAAAAGTGGGGAAGAAGTTGAATGTGTAAGATGAAAAGAGATCTATTTTGATTAGAAAAACCTCCAGGGATATTATTTTTCACTTTTCTCCTTTTCTTTTGTATTGCTTCGAATATTCCTCAGGCATTAAAAAAATCACAGAAAATATAATTTACAGTAACACAGCATAAAAATTCAAGTTTTGAAATTTCCAATTATAGAATTGTATAATTTCAAGTGTATTTTCTCTGTTGTAGTTTCATATCACATATTCAAAGCTGTTTCCTAGCACCAACATTTCTTAGACAAATACCATCTATTAACATACTACATTCTGCTCCTTCCAGAAACCCAGTCATCCCCAAGTTCAAAACTTCACATGGCATTTTCTACATTACCGGACATAAAAGTATGCTGTATCCATTATCAACATGAACAGGTAATGACACACTACTTCATGCACTTCCTTAATTGGCTTTCATATTTGTGGCTTACGTTAAAAAAAAAAAAAATTGTGTTGCAAGCTGAGCACTGAATTAATGCATCGTTAGAGGAAAAACCCGAGGAACTGAAAGAACCGTCTATGCATTTTGACTGCTTAAAAAAGTTTTAGATTAATGGTTTTTGATGCTTTTAATGATGTCAAGAATGAGATTTAAGTGCCTTATTAATTCCCTTGATTTGCTGCCAAATATTCAAGGCAATTCATTATTACTGAGTTAACCTTTTCTGATTATGAAAATTCATTATGGAAAGAAAAATAGAAAATTCAGAAGAGTAGAAATGATTTATAAAATGTTAGAATATATGTATAAGAACAGAATGTTTGGACATGGGTTTAAAATTCCTCTGAAAGGATTTATTACAAGATTATAAATTATCTTCACGTGTATTAATAAACTGTTGTGTCATCCTTAAATTACAGAGATCATGTTCTTCATTTTTTTAAAACTCTTCTTAAACTTCCTAGCCACAATCACTATACATAATGCAATGCAAACTCGAGGTGATTTATTTAATCTTATTACCCTAATCAGCTAACAAGACCTCTGTTTCCTTAGATGTGGGAACCTGGAGAAACCCAGTTACTAACTCCATACTATCCCTTCCCCAAATTCTCTGGTTTGCTGACATGTTAATAAGATTCCAAGAATGTTCTAAAGAAAGCAAAATTACCATTACAATGGTTGTGTCCTGAACTTACGAATTGTTTTTTATTTCCTCCTCTCCCCAAGTTTATTTTCAATAATAAATTCCGCTCTTGAATGTGTGTCCATAACTCCTTGGGCTGGCTGTGTTCGCTTATCATCAAATATAAATATCGAAAGCTATCAAGGTTCTTCTTAAACCCCAACTTGCCAGCATACCAAATACCCCAGGGTGGGTGTATTAAAAGCTCTAAAAAGATTCTGCTTTTACTTTTTAGCTAAATGGACATGTTTTATTCAGGACCCCGAAACAAAATCCTTATTAAGCTCATCCAGGTTAGCTTCGAGGGTGTGTCTTTCCTTCCTTCACTCCTTCTCCCTTGCAGGCCCTGCGCCCAATTCCTTGCATCACCTGAGCCCCTCTCCTTCCTGAGGGCTTCAGTGCATCAAGGAACTATGGCTTCCATCCTCCCAAGATTGGAAGCAATGCCTAATCCTCCTTCAGGCTCACATTTCTCTCCCAGGGAAATTTTACCTTATCCCCAGATTCAGATGATGCCCCCCCTCCCACCCCATATCTCTATCTCTTGGCAGCCTCTCTATTGCAGCTGTTATTACAGATGCCATTTTACATTTAACTGTAGAACCTTTTGTTATTGTCTGCATCTATAACAGCAATATTGAAGTCAGGGACCATGCTGGTTTTTCCCCATTATTAACCTCAAGTATCTAGGTGCCTGCCACAGAATAGGAACACTCACTCCATCCTTAGACTGAATGACAATAAAAGACTGTCCAAAACACATAAATACTGGCAAGTGGACATAGGATTGAACACATGAGTAAGCACAGACCACCTCTTTGTGAACTCTGCCAGTAGTTTTTTTTTTTTTTTTTTTTGGTACTGGCCCACATTTCTATATAATCTTTGTGTTCCAAAAGCTTTATAAAACACTCTGGAAGGCACATGTATGCACATTCACGTTTCCATGAGCATGTAAACATGCACACACAGAGACATCAGTGTTTTTGGTGATTGTGACTATTACATGCAACAGTGATAAATCAATTAAAAAAATAACCCGTTATTAAAAATCCCTGATAGTTAAAGAATAATTATGCATTACGCTCCTGAAAAAAGTCCAGGAATAGCAAGGTCCCAAAATGCTGGAGGAAGGTGGTGAAAACTCCAGTCTATGTTTGCAGACAACAGATTTTTGATGGTAAGTCATATATATTTTTTTTTTTTGGGCATTCTTTCAAGAGATGGTGGAAAAGAGCAGTAAGCTTCAATTAAAATGAAACAGCTACCATTTCCCTATAACTTTTAATACACATTTTTATTTTTTTACTATTCTGCTATGTGGTCTATTTTTTAAAAAATTAGAACCAAGTTCTGCAGTGAGAAAACTGACTTTCCACTAGCTACATAGGCCTGAGAGTCCTTTCCACGTCTTAGTTTCTTCATATGAAAAATAGGAAATAATGCTAATGAACACTGAGAAGTAGAGATTAGATATAGGAAGCCTGTAGCTCTTGGCCTGTCCACAAGGTATGTTTGCTTCTCCTCTTTCCCTACCTGCCTCCAGGTAAAACACTAGTGTTCACAGGAAGAGCCTCTAGTTTATCTGGGAATCTATGGGTTGTTATTACACTAATAGCCATTTATTTTAACTAAAATAAATTAAAAGTAACTTCAAAAGAGTTTTTCTTTTCTTTCTCAAAAACAAAGAAACTTAATATTTGCTTTTAAAATACATACAAAAATACATACTTGATTATAAAAACCCATCCTTGGATTTTGTGTTCTGCAATGCTTTCACATGGAAGAAATTTTTTCAAACATGAAAAGTATAACTACTTTTCTGAGCTTCTTCTCTTACACACACACACACACACACACACACACACACACACACACGCACACACACACGCACACACACCTCCCCTACTATTCTTCCTCCTCTCCAAAAGTGCCCTTCATTTCTATACTTCCTCAGAAGTGGAGAAGGCAGTGGCTCTCAAAACCTCTAAAGAATTTACTAGTATTAAAGCTCCAGTTAAGTCTCGCCACTGTTTGGTCACAGGGTTTTTCATTCTGTCCAGAGCTGAGTGAAGGTCTTGCAACACATCTCTGTAGCTATTTCCGTAGTGAGCACCCCAAGTATAGAGAAAATCATAGGCAGGTTTCCACATCATCTATAAAAAAAAAAAAAGACAGGCTGGATTAGTGTGAAAGTAAAAAGAGAGTAAAATGGATGCTTTAAAAAAGGTTTAAAAGTCTCTTAGAAGAAAATGGAATATCAATTATCTATGGACTTATTTAACATCATAGAAAACATGTTTTAATAATTATCAGTTCTGCATTAAATCTCTGTTTCTAACCAAGAGACTTTAAAAATAATGATTACAAGTAGGGTCACTTTTTCCCTCTTGATCCACCATCTATGTATACATTGCTCTTTGCCTTGATGTGAATATAAAATTCCTTGCACAATTTTTGGTGATAAAAATGTTATTGAAATAAACTTTTCACTCTCTGAGAGGCTTTTAAAGTTAAAGTAGTAACTCTTCTATTCTTATATCTATCTGTGTTGAGCTTTATGATACCATATATCATAAGGAGCTGTAAAGCATGTTTAACGCTTTAAGTCATCTTATTCGAGCAAGTCTATAAATAAGAAAAAATGTAGCTTCATGATCAAGTTAAAAGGAAAGCAAAAATATAGTTCTTTAATTAAAAAAGTGATTTAATAATACATTTTTGACCAAAAGAAAGATCAATATTCAACACTTTGTTACGCTTTCCCTAAGCACCCACCCATACTGATGACATCACTGTTTCCATAGAAATAAATGTACATCAAAGAGGATCGTCATGTACAAGCGTGTATGTAATGGTAACCAAGGCAACCAGGCTGGAAGTGAATAGAGACAAAGGCTGACCAAATAAGACAAACTATAGAATACACCACATACACAAACACCAAAAAACTTAAAATGAATTTTCTCTAGGAAAACAACAAAATGAACCATGCAGTTACAATTGGAATATTTGGAATATAAACTTTATTACTTATTACTTCTTTGGGCTCACTAAACTAATTCATTTGCAATTTTATCACTTGCAAAATGGAGAAACAGACTGTGCTAAATATTGCGCAGAGTAGCCTTCTTAAAATAGGGTCTCCATTAACAGTGCTATCACATGAAGTAAGGCTTTGGGATATAATTTTTCACTCTTCTCTGACATCCCCATATACTCTACAATTTAAGTTAAAAGAATGAAAGACCTAAGTAAGGAGTTTCATTATGTTTCAATTCAATCTGCATAAAAGGCTAGGCATCAGGCTCAAAAGATAATTTGATGTTATTTGTCCAAACTGGCATTCCTTGGGTGTCATGAACACCCATATCTCCACCCCTCTTGACAAAGCTTAATTCTGCAAGGTAGAGAAGGGAAAACAATTCTCAAAATTATAGCATATCAAGGTGGTCAAGATGCAGCAACAGGAAACATCCCGGATTTTTGTATATAAGCTTTACCCTCATTAATGTGATTCATAAAGAATTATGTCCTTACCATCAATCGAATGTGAATGAAGTATGTTCTCTCATCTATTTTTCTATTTTTGTGAATACTCACATTGAAACCAAACCTCCTAAAGGTGCAGGTTGCCACTAAATAGCTCAGCAGTGGAAGATGAGTTGAGGCATATTAAATAGACCTTTGTGCCAGACCCAATTTTGCCTGTTACTTCTCAGATGCAAAGAAGAACTAAACAAATGGGTTATTTTTTATTACAGAGAGTAAGCCTCTGTAAAAACTTTGAGACCTGTATTCTATGTTGCAAGCACTCAATTTTCCCTGATGCTCAACTAACTGATACATTATTTTTCAGTTTGTCATGTAGTGCTTAAAATAATGGTGGTTATAGCTAAAGGCATCTAAGACTTTATTCTAAGTCCCTGAGTGATTGAGTCTGATAAAAGATGTATTTGAGAATATTTTATGATAAACAGCAACTGAAGGCATTTCAGAACCAAGGTGATAGCATACTATCACAAAAAAACAAATGTCTTTTAAGAATCTCAAACGGGTAATTTTGGGGTTGTTCACGAGTCTACCTACAGATAAGGACTTTAAAGTCAGAGGCAGCCGAATGGCCTCACCAACTTTCCTGGGTAGAGAAGCTCTGCACCACACATCCTGGTATGGCACATGGATTGCTATGTATGGGAAAGCCTGAGGCATACTCAGTCATGAAGCAGCCCCTCAGTGCTATACGGAGCAGGAAATGCTGGAGTTGAAAACTGGATTCAGAAGTCCAATGATATACACCTAGCCACTCACTTTTGCAGATAGCAACATAACCCCCTCACATTTGACAATGTGTACTGAGAGCAGAGCAGGATGACCAGCTCTTGCAATTCAGAGAAATTTGGAGAGATTGCTGAGTTCTGGACTCTAATTAGGATTTCTGAAAGTGTGAAAAGACTTCCCAGTAGTCCTCTGAATTACTCAGAAATGCAGGGAGGAATACTGCCCTAAACTCACTGGAGAGTCCCTGGAGTATAAACCATAAACTGCCTAGGAATGGATACAATAGCAACGGGCTGAGAACATTAGGGTAACGCTAAACTTCGTGATTTGTATTCAAATAACAATACACTCGGCGTCTCATTTTTTTCTCTTTGCAGCAAACTAAACATGAAAATTTCTTCAGTGCAAAATTGTTTTGCTATACATATCATTGGTTGCTCTCAACACAGATGACAGAAGAGCACTATTGTTGTACAAATACAGTAGAAATATTTGAAATATTTTTATTCATTAAATAATTATTTTACTTATTAAACCAAGAATTGAGTACTTACTTTGTTACATAAAGAGATAAAATTATTAATATGATTCTTTCTTTTAGAAATTTATAGTATAGAAGGGAGAGAGATCCTTGCATAAACAATGGCACAATCTCTGGATAGATAGGACTTAGTAATGAATAAGAGTTAAGAAAGAATGCAAAAATTACTTGCATATTTTAATTCAGCATGAGATAAAAATGATACTTTCATTAACTGAGAAGCACCATGGCATAATAGAAAGATAGGTTTTGGTGTCAGTACCAAAACCTGGCTTCACATCTGTGTTCCACTGCCTATTGAATCGGTTAATTTGAGTAAATTAATCAAATTGTCTGAACTTTGAATTTTTTAACAATAAAGTATGGTGCAAACTTAAGTCTTGAGTCCAAAGCACATCATGTAATGTCTGGAATGCAACAGAAAAGTGAGGACTTTTTGCGTGTAAGTAAGATAAGAAGTCTAGTTTTAGCCCTACTGAATGTGAATTAAAGAAGGGACCATCTGATAAGAAACTGGACTGGGGAGACGATCTCCCAGGTATTGTCAGGAGTTAAGCATCACTCATGATAAAGGAATGATGAAAAGTATAAGAATAAAGTAAAGTGCCAGAAACAAGAATAGAAGTAAAATTTAACTTTTAATTAAGTCCACAATCAAGGGCCACAAGTAAGAAATAGAAGGAATAAATGAACAAAGAGAAACTGGAGTCAGAGTGATAGAAAATGAAACAAGGTGCTTCATGTTGCAAAAGCCAAGGCCTAATAGCATCCCCCAAAAGATACTACAGTGGTTTCCTGGAGCCAGTTCCTCAGAGCGGACTATTCACACAGCCTCCCAATCCATGTTCAGTGACATCACATAGGGAGGTTAAAATCATCCACATTGGGAGTATTTACACCATGGAAATTGGCAAAAACTATAATTGAAGAGTTGGATGTCAAACATCTACCAACGTGGCACTCACTGAGAACATCCATTAACTGTCACCTCCCCTGTTACTTCTAACATCAAGTAGTGTGGAACCTTGAAAAAAATTGAAAAAAGACAGAATTTTGGCAATTAGTAGCCTGAAACCTTGGAGAAAGCAGTTTAAAGAGCGTGGTAGAGGGCAGACTGCAGGTACAAGCAGGTGCCAAGGAAATGGAAGCCTAAGAACGAATGGATCACATTTGAAATTTGAAAAATAAAGGAAGAGAGACAAAGCTAGCAGAAGCAGTGAAAAATAAAAATATATTTTTAAAAGCAAAAATATACTAAAATAAATGTAAAAGGTAATCTCTTATGATGGAAAGGAGAGTTTGTTTTGAATCCTAACTTTGCTAGATGGGGTATTTAGGGTTTTTGAAAATAAAGAGGTAAACTATATAAAACAGTCATGAAGAAAAGTTAAATTCCTTTAGGCAGTGAACATAAATGCAGGTGAATATTAAAATTATTATGGAGTTGGGGTATATAACTAAGGAGACAAGGATTAAAAAAACTGAAAAGGGATGGGATCAAAGGCATGTGTTAAAGTTACATACTTGATATACAGATTGAAATGTTCAATTTTGGGAGCTAGGTTTTCCTTTAATAAATCAGTCTCTGCCAGGTTATGGTAAATATAACTTTTTCTGAATTGAGATTAGCCTTAACAACATCTGACAAAAAGTCAAGCTTTCATCAATGCAATAAAAAGTCTAATCATGGTATAGATATGACATTTCAACTCAAGTCCTTAAATACTTACATTTTTATTTTTTGGCATTTCTTATTATCTTATGTTAGTCTAGTTTTCTTATTCAGCAAGCAAACATATATTATCAAAGGCAAAGGCAAAAGAGGTAACTTACATACATTGATTAACTACAGACTTTATAAAATTATGTGCAAAAATACATCCACATTAAGGCTACAAAGGATTCTATACTGTGTGGTAAATTAAAAGGAAAATGAAATAATTTTCTCTGGAAATGACTGAATAAATAATTACTCAGAATAAACAATTTTCTTTCCAGGATGATCTAAGATAAGTCGTCCAAAAGCTGGAAATGAGTTGTTGACTGTCAACATCTTTTCCAGGTTTATGTTATCTTATATCTATATTCAGTGCTTTGAAAATAGTTCTTCTGCTCTTGCTCAATGCTATGATTTAGGAGAAGATAAGTAGCAACTCTGCACTAATGGTTTGACAAATCAAAGGAAAGCATGAGGGTTTGCTTTTTTTTGAATTATTCTTAACCACAAAATAAATTCTTTTAGCCATCTCGTCTCTATCACAAATATTGGACACATACGCATCATTCTTATCCCTCTACTCTTGGATTTTTAATGTTAACTTCGTGGTGTTATGAGTTCATCTTTGAACAAGAAACATGAGGCTGGTAGAACAGAGTTGTTCATTTCTCACCTATGTGCTTTGATCTCTATATAAAGGGCAGGAGCATCAGTAAGCATTTAATCTATTAAAGTTGAGTGGTTTTCCAATGTCTCAGCATTTGTGTGAAATATGTCTTACTTTCGTTTATCTCCTAGGTATTAGAGGACAAAGGCAAAAGTAAAGAGCAATAAAAAAAGCAATAAGTGGAATGACAAAAGTGGAACAGGAACAGAGATTTAAAAATTTAAGTTTTCCAAATTTAGAGTGCTCATTCCCAGAAGCCAATAAGACTTTAGATAATGTACTAGATAATGAAATGCAACACGAATAGAAGCAACGTAGATATGAACATATTATCTATGTCTTTTTTTAGCTTATAAAATGTGAGTTGCATAAAGAATGCAATTGGTTTTAACTACCTTTGGATAATTACATTCTGCCACATTAAAGAATTAATAATCCACCTACTTTCTTCATAAAACTATAGAAGCAATGTTTTATTTTAAGTACAATTAGGTGCAGAAATATGAAGGTAAATTTGTCTAATTAATGATTATTATATGTATTCTATCTTCAGATATCTACAATATCCAGGTGGGCCTTCTACCACCTGTAATTGGTAAGTACATACTTGTTGTTGAAGATGAGGTAGTCAGTATCTTTAGAAGAGAACATATTAGGGGTCCCTATTTTTTCAGAAGGGAGATGGTACTTGGTTGACCCCTGACATGAGATTCTCTTGGAAAAGACTCTTTAGAGACTGCCAGCTCTGTTTTTTCTGTATAACCAACCACTTGAAACATCAGGGGTTAAGCCTGAGAAAGATAAAGGACCTGTTTCTTGCTTGTACATCTGCTCAAAACAGTCTAACATCATAAGAAAACCTGCTGGTCAAACCATTCTCACAAATTCCAAGTTAGGATTCCATGCTGCCTCCTTTATCATCCTCAGCTCCTGTTACAGCCATTACGTTAGTAGAGACATCAGAACATCAATGTTTAAAGAAATTAGCCTTCTCCAATCCAATCCTTCAATGTAAATATGGAAGTAAATGAGGAAAAATATAGTCATAAGCGCGAAACATCCCTGAGCACCTATTTCTTCATTCTGTAAAATGGGGGGAGGGGGGGAGTGTACCTAGTGCCATAAAAGCACTGCCGAGTATACAAGTAAACAGGTAGGAAGGGCCCTGGAACATACTAGATGCTTGATTAATGTTAATTGCAGTTTGTACCTGAAGTGAAGTTAAATAACAAAACTATAGTAAAACATCTAGAAAAAAGAATCCAGGTCTCCTGGCTATAAATCTAGAAACATTTCACTAAGGTAATGCCACAAATCTATCTCAATTTTAAGTTGTTTCAATACATACTGATTCAGGTCTATACTTAGCTGGATTTGGGTTTTCTGAAATTCCTTATTGTTTGTGATTCCTAATAATAAAACTTGATAAAGAAAATCTATTTTGAATATTAGTGTCTCTAAATTTATTTTAAAATAGCTTTATCATAGTTAACCTAATGTGATTGTTTCTATTTGATTTTCAGAGTCCTAATGAGACATATAATATAGAACTAAATCAAAGATTTTAGGACTATAATGTGTCACCCCAAGAATTTTACTGTGATTTGATTTCTTTATTCCAGCATTTCAAAAAATGAATTATCTTTTTGGAACTAAAGACTGTAGCAACAGCCTTAAAGTATCGCAAAAACCAGACAATGGTAATCTAAATATGTCACTGTGAGAAATCTCTAATATAAACAATAAAGATTTTGAATAATTATTCTATACACATTACCACTGGTAGATAAAGTTCCACATAATACTTATTCCTTCTTAAAGAAATTGCAAATATATTTCTTACTGTAAGAGAACATCATACTATAGATTTAAGTACCAAGGCCAGAACTGAAGTAGTTCCAGAAACCAAACTGGACAATACCACATCCCTGTGAGTTAAATCCAGAAGGTGCCACGTGAGCCAGAAAACCACAAGGGTCCAAGGACATTCCTTTTACCTTTTACAAGAGATACTTTCCAGGGGAAATGAAATGTTGTTAAGCTAGTAAAAAAAAAAAAGCTGATCAGCCAAGACTTTTTCTCTTTTTTTTCCCCATGCATTATCATTCTGCCAATTTTTTCAAAAACCCTGAAATCACTGTTGACTTTTTCTTTCTATTGTTACCCTCAGCCATTATAATAAAAATTAATATACATTACCTGTTCTCTTTTCCAAAGTCACTCAATCTCACACAGTTGCCCAACTCATCTCTTTCTCTTAGTCAAAAGTAGATAGCATATATTTATTTAGCTATTACAGTGTGCAAAGAATAGTCCTATTTTATACATATTTTCTCCTTTAATCCTCCAAACATTCAATGAGTAAGAATATTATTTGCCTCATTTAAAAAGAAAAATATGATTCCTAGAAAAGTCAAGTATCTTGCCCAAAGTCCTAGAACTAATAGACAGTAGAGCTGGAACCAGAATCCAGACCAGAAATCTTAACTTCTGCTCTGGCAACCTCTTGAGAAATCTTTCATCAACCTCAAAAAATATATATCTGATCACACATCCCAATAATTATTAGGATTAATTCTACCCTCAAGCCGACGTATTCCTCTTAGTGGTGTCTTTGTTACTGATATGTAAAAGCACTGAAATCTCCTTCTAGTCCTCTCAAATTATCCTAATGTTTCCCACCCTTCAGGACTAGGATGTGTCTCCTTTTGGCTTCTTCCCACTTTATTTTTATTTAGTTAATTCTAAAAGGACTTATCATCAGTAGAGCACAATGGATAGGACTGTGTATAAAACACCTGAATTTCCATTTTACTTCTATGAGTGTCAGTGCCTACTCTAGATAACCTACACAAATTCATTCATTCTTAGTTTTCATTCCTGTAAAAACAGATGATAAAAAGTTTGTTGAAATAATTGAGACATTGCAAAGAAAATGTTCATGATTAGCTGACACTCAGTAATAAATTGAATGATTATCATTCATATTGCTAGTTATTTTCACTTTTTAAAGCACCTAATCATATACTTCTTTAAAATATAATAATTCAAATATTAACAGTTTATCCCAATTCCCAGGCCAAATGAAAAAAAAAATCATATTTTTCATTCTGTTTGTGTTTTTTGTAGCTCCTACTGCTCCAATGCTAAGAAATGTAACTTAAAGGGGAAGTGAACCTTTAGTGTTCACACTTAATAAGATGGAAAGATCATACTCTTTATTGTTAGGCAGAGTGTTGAGAGAAGAGAGAAATTATTGTCACATATGGTTATAATCCCCAGAGAGCTAAATGAAGACTATCTAATTTAGGCCCTTGAATATTTTATCCCTGAAATCCTCAGCATTGCCCCTTGTAAAATCCAACTCTTTTTAAAGATAGGCTATTTTTCTAATATTTTGTTACTTCCTATTTTTTTAATTAAAGTTCTAAATATCTTCAGAAAAATGCCAATGAAATTTTGCTGACTTTCATAAGAAAACCTTGGCAATAATTAAATATCTTTGTATAGCATAAGTGTATCTTTTTTCAAAAGAAACTATAGATTTAAGTACCAAGGCCAGAACTGAAGTAGTTCCAGAAACCAAACTGGACAATACCACATCCCTGTGAGTTGAATCCAGAAGGTGCCACGTGAGCCAAAAAACCATAAGAGTCCAAGGACATTCCTTTTACCTTTTACAAGAGATACTTTCCAGGAGTAAAGGACAGAACGTGAAGTAAAAGGACCTCAAAGTCAAGGGCCAGTGCTCCAAACAGGGATCCATGAGTTCCTAGTTATTTTTGTTTAAGCAAGGAAGGTAGCCTCCCTACATTACAGGCAATATTTGTGCTTGCTCCACAACTTTTTATTGAAAAGATTAAAATAAGTTAATTTTTGAAACATTACTGGAATAGTGCCTGGCACAGAGCAAGTGCTAGATAACTGTTAGATATGATAAAAACAGAACAAAGGGAAAAGAGAGAAATTGGAAAGAAAGAAAAGTGAGTAAGAACCTGATTGTAGGCATTGGCACTCAGAGAGGGAATTTTCGGAATGTGTGCCCTCTGAGGCAGTGAGATAAGCGAAATAAAAGCAGCATGAAAACCATGAGATCTTGTTCTTTCCCTGCCCTAATTCCCCAGAACTAATATCAGTATGTTCTGAAATCAACGACTTGATTTGTAAATTGATCATATTTAAGAATCATCTCCTTCCTAAAAGAAAAAATTGTACAGCTATTTTTTTTTTCAGAGGGTTGCAAATCAGCATATATTTACTGTTAGTTTAAGTTGCCTAACAGGTAAAGATTCCCATAGATTATTTGGGGTGACTTTAGGTCAATATACTGTGGATTACATTTAAACATTTAATAACATGGATCAGAATGATGACTGTTAGTATTAATCACAATAAATTAGACCATAGCCCACAGAAAGACACCGGGGGCTTTCGTTTCTGCTTCTGAGTACTTATTAGCCTCTGGCATAGACTTAGTCATTTGTGATTTGGACTATGTAAAAGTAAATCCTGGAAAAGTAGGCTGTTTGTTTGGTTTCCATTAAGATTTGGTGGAAGACAAACTATAAACAACCATGATTGAGAAGTCATATGTTTAACAAAGCTGAGAATATAAATAACTCTGATAAACAATGCTCAACAAAAACTTTTTAAAAACAGACTTATTAAGAAAAGTCCTCCTTTCAGTTACACAATTTAAAAAGACTTTTAGAGCCATTTAAGGTTCACAGCAAAATTGAGAGGAAGGTACAGAGATGTACCATATATCCCCTGCCCCTACATAGGCATAGGCTCCCCCATTGTCTACATCCTGCACCAGAACAGTATATTTGCTATAACTGATGAATTTACATTGGTAAATCATAATAACCCCAAATCCATAGTTTATATTAAAGTTTTCTCTTTGTGTTGTACATCATGTGGGTCTGGGAAAATGTGTATCCATCATTATAGTATCATCCCAAGTAATTTCACTGCCCTAAAAATCCTCTGTGCATCCCTCTCCCTCCCAACCCCTGGCAATCAATGATCTTTTTGCTGTCTCAATAGTTTTGCTTTTTCCAGGATATCATGCATTTGGAATCATAGTATGTAGGCTTTTCAGATTGGCTTCTTTTGCTTAGTAATATGTATTTAAGGTTCCTTGATGTCTTTTCATGAATTAATAGCTTATTTCTTTTTAGCACTGAATAATATTACATTGTCTGGATGTAAACAGTTTAATTATCTGTTCACCTACTGAAGGCATCTTGATCACTTCCAAGTTTTGGCAATTACCAATAAAGTTGTTATAAACATTCATGCACATTGTATGTGTGTATGTGTGTGTGTGTGTGTGTGTGTGTGTGTGGACATAAGTTTTCATTTTCTTTGGGTAAATACCAAGAAACATGACTAATAGAGTATAAGCTAAGAGTATGTTTCATTTGTAAGGAACAGACAAACTCCCTTCCGAAGTGACTGCACCATTTTGCAATCCCATCTGCAATTGATGAGGGTTTCTGTTGTTCCACATCCACCACAGCATTTGGTGTCAGCGTTCCGGTTTTGTCCATTCTAACAGGTGCAGAGTGGTAGCTCAGAAAACTTTATAATTGGTTAACTGAAATATCAGAGCAGCAGGTCTTTTATACTACTGTTCTTTTTTATACTTTTAAAAAATGTTTTCATCTTTTAGCTCATTCAGTAGAAACTAATTTGTTAGTTGTAACACCCTGCTTAGAGTACAGAGATCAATGTAGTCTGTGAGGAAGAAACATCTTCAGTCTCTGGCTCCTCCTGGCTAAAGGGTCTTGTTTAGAGGAGTCTTGCTGGAGAGCCAGGCCCCAGTCACCAAGAAGCTGGCCTACCCAGACCTCCACAGCACCTACTGTGATTCAAATGACTTAAGTTGACTCTTCTCCCTTCAAGGAAAAGTTGTCTTGTCCTGCATAGCCAGCTAGCATAGTTGCTTCAAAGTAAGAACATTTTCTTCAAGAAATTAATTCTTAGCTCTATGCCCAAAAAGGAAGTCAAGAACATAGCTTCCGCCTCCTACACCAAGTCATCGTCTAATCAGAGAGAGAATCTTTCCTTAACAGAAACATCTCAAAAATACTTACACTCATGTGAGAGAAAGATACAGAACATTTTATATGTGCTCATCCCTGGGATACTTTTTATTTAAGTCAACAATAATACACTCACATTTCTTTATAGTAAATAGAGAAAATATTTATCTAACTTATACATTTGTTTTAATATTAAAAACAATATTTGTAAAGTAAATATTTACTTTGTTCTCCATGCTGTCATTCTGTATTTGATATGTATAATTATTTTATATGCAAAATTGTGGAGATAAAGAAGCGTGTATATATATTAATAATAACTATTACCAGGGACCCCACAACAAATTACTAAGTCTATACCTCACGATGACAATACTTATTATCATATCTTTTTTTCTCACCTTGATGGGATTCTGTCTCTACCCTTCAAAGTTTATCCTTTCTCTGTCTCAAGTTCTTATTGCTCTGGCTAACAACTGGCTAGCTATGTAATTGGTCAATTCATTTGATCAAAGACCATGTTGATATGCAATCCAACAGGAGAAACATCAATGTGTGTTAAAGGCTTGCAATGCCTTGAAAGAGTGATGTGTGTATATTTCAGATAATATCAATGATTATAGGGGTGGTGACTTCAGTTAGTGGATCTCCAAGATATCCCCAATTCATCCAGATAAATGGTTCGGGCTTGATTACATTTGGTTTACTTGGTCTGCAACTTCTCACTATTGAATTAGACAAACAAAAACATTACCTCAACAGCAACAACTCCAGATTTTCCTCGGTGAGGAATTTCATATGCTTCCATTTGTTGCTTTGTGAGTCGTACTAACTTTTCTGCTAGTTCCCTCCAGGCTTTTCCAAGCTTGACAGCTGAAGTCAGAATAGCAGCCTCTTGGATGATATGTGCTACTAACCCTTGGCAATCCATCTTGAGCAGAGCCTGTAGCAATAATTACATGTTATAATTAAAAGCAACTAATTGGGCTTTTTCTTAGAAATTAAATATTTTTATTACATATTCTAGAAATGGCATCCTCCTTTTTTACCACACATAATATTTGAGTTTCCTAAAATTTAAAAAGTTGATTTACTTTTAAGCAAATCCAACCAACAAAGTAGAGTAGGCACAACTGGACCAAAATTAGAGGAGATTTAAGACTAACTCAGTCGCTAATTATAGGGCCTTGGGTAAAACCACTTACCTAATATGTTTCTTAATATCTTTAATTACAAAAGGAGGACACTGAACTAGACAATTCTAAAGATACCCTGAGGTTTTAGCAGTCTATAATTTATCTACAAAAAATAATTCCTCTCCTTACAATCAGCTACAGGATTTCTCTAAGGAGTGAGTATACTGGTGATGGTAAACATTATTCTATTTTTCATCAAAATGTGATTTAAAAGTTCCCTAAATCATGCCTACTGCATGAAAATGAGACACTCCTATAACTTTGAACAAAGCTACTGATAATTATGACTTTTAAAAGATTAACTCTCTTCTTCACTACCAGTGTAATTGTGCTAAATATAAACCACAAGATATGAAAGAAAAAAAAACTTCGTCTTCTACAATGCAAAATAGAAAACCATCAGACTCTTTCTTTCTTTCTTCCTCATTAGGCATCTGAGCTTTGTCAAACACTGCACACATTTCAAATGAGTCTACAAAATTTTTTTGTCTTGAATATATTTTAAAAATATGGGATTAGATCTATCTATATCTCTTCTCCATTCAAATAAGCAAATAAACATGTTTGGTAGCCCCTTATCATTGAATGGCACTTAAAAGCTTTATCTACCATTATAAAATAAGTAAAAAATGAATGACCAAGTAAGGCAACATTAAAGTCCATAGACTGTTCATTACAATGGAACCATTAGAAGGACTACCCATGGTCTTTATATACAGACTTTATATTGATCCATAAATTTATAGTGAGGAGTTTTATAATGATTTCAAGGAGTAGTACTAAGCCAGCCAGCCCCTGAAGTTCCTTTTAATAAACTGGAGTGGATTTAGCAATTCTGATTCGAGTTTCTTGTTTTAAGAGGGTTAAAAAATCTGCACTTAGAAGCATAAAACCTGAGTTTAAAGTCCAGCTCCACAAAGTATAGAATTCAGGTAAATCATAAAATATCTCTATTTAATATTTAAAATTGATAATTGTATTAACCAATATTACCCCCAATGAATATAATAAAAAATATATAAATAAATAAATAAAATTAAATTAATAGTGTTACTTCCACCTCATCTAGCTCCCTATACTAGGACTTTAGGTAAATCATAAAATATCTACATTAAATGACATTTAAAATAAATAGTGTTACCTCCACCCCATCTAATTCTCTATATTCGTTATGAAAGTTGAATCAGATGCTAAAGTACTTTATAGAATGTCAAATTTCAAGTATATAAGGAGAGCCAGTCATAATGTCTAGTGACAACCAAGGGGTTTAGAGCCCATAATTTTTATCAGCTCCATTCCAGCTACTGCAAATTAGTATACACTCCAAGAAAAATGTATACTTATTATACAAATAAAGTTTCAAGAGATGGTGGCTATACCATGTATTCCATCATCTTCTAATCAGATAACCAGGCCTAAGTCCCTTCTATTCAGAAATCCTGAAGCCCAGTGAAGGCACTGTATAAGTTTTTAGAAACAACTTACTCCCTTGAATAACCAGAACTGTCTAGTTAGTCACAAAAGCTACTCAATTAATTAACAGACATCAACACAGTGCAGGTATGATCAGGCATAAACTTTCAGACCATTTGGTCAATACCTTTTTGCTACTAAGAGAAACAAAAAAATAATTTCCTACTCAAAACTTCATGGGTCCATGCTGAACGTGAGCTGAGAGGTAATGAGATATTGCAAAATGCAATTGCAGCTTTGACCAGGTAGACCAGCCAATGACTCTAAATGGCCCAGATTAAGTGATAATGCAGTACAACATCACAAAACCATCCATTTAACAACTGGATATTGGAGTTTTTAAAATTTAACCTTTTTCAGTATCACTGTAGAGTCATAAAAATAATTGGAGAAATGTTTTATGTATACTTATTTCTTTATTACATGAATATTGTTAATGTCACTGAAAAAATTTTTCTTCAAAAATTTCTCTTCTCCTTCTGTGCCTTGACTAAAACTTTGCTCCTCTGCATGAACTTGTTCATCTACATGAACAACTCATCTCTTATAGAACACCAGCCTTTCACAGTTATAATATACACACATACTCAAACATTTTTAAATGGAAACACTCCTACCTACTTTTGTCTTAGAAAGGGATAGTAGTTTTAAGCACAGCTTTGGAACTAAAAAGGTTTCAAGTCCCATCTCAGATACTAAGCAACTGTGAAACTAACTTCCCAAGGCTCATTTTCCTTTATTTGTAAGATGAAGACTAGCTATACTTCCCCTATAGAGTTGTTGTAATGGCTAAATTAGGTAGTGCTTACAGAATGCTCAGTACAGTGTCGAACACGTAGAGAACCCTAGAGGAGTGTCAGCTAGCATTATTATTATTATTCGCACATTTCATTTTAGCCATTTTTAGAAATATGCTGTTTTTTACTTTTATAAAATATCGAATTTCCACTTTAAAGAAAAAACAGTTCTTCATCTTCTTTATAAGTCTCCACTGAGCCTTACACTGGAGTGAATGCTATATGAAAAAAAAAAATCTTATGAGTTCTATTAAAACATGAGGATTAAGAAGAGAATAAATGATATTAATGTTTAAGTTACGATAAATTGCATACAGAAGAATATTAAATTGCTAAGTAAAAAACATTAAAGTTGTTAATAAAAAAACACTAAAAATCGGAATATAAGCAAAGGTCAGTTAATTAGTTATGTTTCAGTGTGCTCTCATTCATGTTATTGGACTTTCTCTGATATTTTAAGAGCTATCCAAATATTTGCTAGAAGAAAAGAATTGCTTCACTGTTATGCTCTAACACAAACAGAAACTTTATATTTCTTTAAAAGATGATCCTCATAAGGCTAGTTTCTGGGAAATATGTAACTGAGTGTTACAATTTTCAACATCACAAAAATCACAACTGAAAGAAACTATATGATCTTATAGGAAAAGCTATATGTTTGCTGTAGTGACATCAATTTATTTGAGACTGCTGAGAATTTTTGGTTTCCCTCATGTTTGGCTATAAATATTAATTAAATAAAGTTATCCATGGTAAATAAATTACTTTGATCAAGCAATACTCACCACAATAAGTTCATAAAGAAAATTTCTGGTATTTCTGGCTGCATGGCAATCTTCCTTTAACTTCTTTAAAACATAAGCAACTTTTTCTGATTCTTTGTCTGCTTGTATTCGATCAAAATCTTCCAGTGTCAGATGTGAGTAACCCAAGACATCAGCTAAAACTTTCCAATCATAAACTTTTTCGGACACAAAAGTCAATACAACTGCATGGATATAAGTCAATTTTTTAAAGGGCAGGGCAATTTGTTCAAGAAGTTTCCTGGTTGTGAAGATACTATCTGACATAGACATTACTTGTTCCTTGGCAATAACCTTGATATTTTTGCAATGTACAAGTCCAATCTTACCTCTCAGGACTCCCACATACCATTCTTTCACTTTGGACTGCCCAATGACTTTTACCTTACTTTCTCCAAGAAGGGCAATTGTGTCCCCTTTGAAATATTCAAGTAAGTAGTCAATCTTGCTTTGTCTCAGCACTGTCTTCAGGGTTACCCCATAGTTGGTAAAGTTCAACTTTCTGTCTTGAAACGTGGGATATTTAACATGCATTGTCAGTAATAAAGGAGCAGACTTGATTTCCTTTTCCTTCTGCAGATCACCTGGTGGATTTGAGAGTCTTTTTAGGTTTGGGGCTGGATCAGGTGTAGTGATAAAGAATTGTGTAACTGGTCTACCATTGGGAGGATCCAACTGCACACGAAAAACAAACAAGTGCATTTCTCTGGAGGCAACTAAAGAAAATAAAAATTGTTGATGAACTACTTGACTTGCTTGCAACTGCTTTTGCTTAATTTCTCTTCTTTCTCCTTCTGCCTTTACTTCAAAATCAGGATCACATGAAAAAACTGAAATACTTAAATCTTGTGGTTTGTCAAGTAAGAATGAATGCTTCCCCCAGAGCTGAAACACAACTGGAGATGTGTTTTTTCCACCCTTCTTAAAATCAGAGATTGTAAGCTTTCCTGGCATGTAACTGTGTCCACAAACTGTGCAAACAGCAGTGAAACTTGGATGGATATATTTGGGCCCATATATTCCAACTGAGGTGGTTTTGTGGATATAATTCCAAATAGTGGCAGCTGGTGACTGAGTAGCTTTAGCATGTGCAACAACCACTAGATACATCACCTGACTCAAATCTATTAGCTTGACTTGGATAGTGTCTTCATAAATGTAGCAGTTGTTTAATACTTTGAAAGGGCCTTCTTTACTCAGGCTGTGTAAACACACCATTTCTGTCATGACTTGGCTGAAAGGATCCTTTCTCACTTGAGCCCCAATTTTCATCTCCAGCAAAATGGCTTCCATTGTGTTTAGGTTGCTTAACATGATTTCCAACAGTGGGCTTACAGTACATGAAAGATTGTGGTTAAGCATTTGTGGAGGATCAATAAAAACCCTGAGAGAGACCTCTTGGAATTCTCCTGCAGCTACATGACCTTGGGGCACATGAACAGTGATATCTGATTCAGGTAACTGTACTGACCCTCCTTGATGGTCTAATTTACAAACTGTCATGGTCTCTGCAACTTGCGTTTGAGCCCATCCAGGACTCTGATTAATTGTATTCAAATCCATACAGGAGCGAGCCAGCTGGCGTTGACTTAACCAAGCCATTTTATAAGCCTCTCGATCATTTTGAAGCCATTCTAAGTCTTGTTCTAGGATCTGGTCAGAGTTATGTATATTCTGATGGGCATGTGCTGTGTCATCTAAAACGTCCAAAAGTTCTGAAACACTTTTAGATCTTCCTGTTTTCCCTGAGGAAGACTTCCTAAGCAATTGATCCACATCAAGTTCATCACCAGAGGAATCAAAAGAATTTCCAGGTTCTATTTCTCTAAAAAAAAGAAAAGGATCTTCCTTCAAGATGGAAATATTGTCTTTCTTCTGATTATGTCTTAACTGATTTACCTCATCCAAAAATGGGTTAGAAGCAGACAGTTCATTCCAGAACGGATTTGTAGCTTTGGAAGCATTATTGCCACAAATTGTGAAAGTATCTGGGCAACAGCGAAGCAAATCTGGGTCTGGACATTCTTGTTTAAACAAAAACAAAGCAAAGCAAAAATGAGTGTCATTATGAGATACAACCAAGATTAATTTTTACAGCTTAAAAATGCAATACTTTTTGTTCTGTTTTTTGATCACTAGTATAATAGCTGCGAAATTAATATTAAATCCGGCCAGATTTTCATGTTGTGAGGAAAGAGAAATTGTTGTACCAGTTTATTTTGACCATATATAATGTTCTTTTATCTTAAGATTTCATGATTTATAAATAAATAAATGTTTAACAATGTAGATAATAATCAATTTAACAAATTTCCTTAAAAATGACCCAGACTACATATTCTTATGCCTTACAGTTTTAAGTTTCATTTTCACAAAAGAAAATCTCTGAACAAATGAATAATTTAGTCAATTATTCAGATTTTTCTAAACATTGAATAGTTGGTCTCAATACATCTAGATTATTCACTTAATGTTTTTCTTTTCTGATAATATTCAATTTGTGAAAAATATGTTAATAGCTAAAATAATTTTTAGAGTAGAATATGCCAAATTAGACAACTATGCATTTATCAGATTACTTTCTGATAACTATGTACTGATAAATTTTAATAACATTCAAAATCTTTTCACATAATATAAACATTATATTTACTACTTGAAGAACTCCACTGGGCATTTTCACATCTAAAATAACAAAAAACAGTCTTATCACTATGAAATGAAAATGTTATTACTTTGTAAAGTATTTAAGAATCAACAACACATTAAAATATTCACATATCAACTATAAGGAACTTCTACATATTTCACAAATATTAAAGTCTTTTATATTTAGAGCTACTCATACTTGGTCATTTCTCAATAAATATTGGTAATGATTCTGTGGACTTTGCGAAGCTGGTGCGGTTGTAGAGAAAAATGAAAGCCAAAAGGACAGCCAAAAGAGAAAAATGAATTCAAATAAACTGTTAGACTTCTTTTTTAAATATATATACAACTATTATCTTGTTTGAAATAAGTTTTAAGTGGCATATGTTAAAAATTATAAGATGCATTTTGAAAAAGAAAAGTTGCATTTCTTCTATTTCCATACTTTCTTCAATATAATTCTAGCTCTCTTAAAACTACTGTTCCTGAAGATCAATTCCGTTCTTTAATGCTCCATAAAGATTTTGTAATCAACTCCAACCTTGAGAAATGTCTTTAACCTCCAGATTTTTATATCCATGCTGCTTATATAACACTCATTTAATAATGAGTTTTGGGCTCATAATATATATTATAATATGTTGGCTGTACTAGTTTTTCTATGATAATGTTGGGAATTTATAATTCTTTTAATCATATGTAGCACTTTTCAGAGGTAGAGTGCAATAGTTGCTGGTGATGGATAAAAAATTACAACAGTTATAAATAAGTTCCCATACCTGTGATACTGCAATTTTTTGAGGCTTTTCGGGCTTCCATGTCAATCAAATTTCCTTCAGACCTACTTTGTGAAATTCCTCCTGACCAAAAACGGGCTCTTTCACTAGTTAACATTTTTCCACCTACAAAATTAAAAACAGACAAACATATATGTAAGCATAGATAGCTTGGTGGAGAAACCAAACTCAAAGTTGTCACACATGTTAAATAGAAAACTGCACATAAAAATACTCTACATAGGTTCTCTGCTTCTGGTAGGATGCTTTACTAGGTATGTATTAGCACTCCTCTGAAAAATGCTGAGGTCCTAGATTAACACCAACAAGCAAACCTAGAAATGCATTAGTGATCTTATATAAAAGTAAAAATGTGAATCCAAAGGATAATAAAAAAGAATAGTAAGTTGAAACTTCAATTAATAAATATTTCCTGTTTGGCAGTTGGAAGACTAAAAAGTCACAGAACTGGAAATTCTTCCCCAAATCCTTCTATACATTCAATTAAATTCCAAGAAACATCACAACATGTTATGTATATACAACATATATCATGTATATACATATGTTTGTAAGTTCTGAGCTATTTTAAATGCACATAGAAAAACAGAAGGCTAATATTCAAGACAATCCTGAGGAAAAACATAATGAAAGTGGCATGCACCACTAGATATAAGTATTTATTATAAATAAGTGCTAAGTAAGGACATGGAATAACCCCAGAAGACTCACCCTCACATGAAAATTTGATATGACAGTAGTGGCCATGCAGAGCAGTATGGAAATGACAGATTATTCAATAAAAAGTTCTAGTATAATTGGTTGTCCATGATAAAAAATTTAAAAAGTACATTGATCATATACAAAATAGATTCTAAGAGATTTAAAGATTGAAAGGCAAAATTTTAAAATTAGAGAATAGAGTCTGAAAGATTATGCTTTCTGGAAAATGGAGAATTTCTTAAACAAAGCACTAACATGCAAAATCAAAACAAAACAAGAGTGAGGAATCCTATATATCAAAGGGCATCATTTATAAAAAGTAAAAACAAGGAAAAAACTGAAAGAAGATATATCCATTACACGTGACTGAAAAAGAAAAAAGGAAGGGATTCCAAAATATATCAGATATTTCTACAAATTACTAAGCAAAGTAAAAACAAAGAAATTTTCTAAAAAGGTCTGAACAAAAATTTCTCACATGGCTGGCAAAATGGCATAGATAGGGACTTTATTTATCCCCTCTTGTGACTACATCAAAGATATTACAGAAACATGGAGCAAACAGCAAGCAGAGTAGTCTGGGGTCTAGATAAACAGAATCCCTACAACTAGAGAGAGAAATAAGAAATCGCCCTGCAACCATTTGGAGGTGGGAGGGGATGAAGACAAGAGGCTACCCAGTTCCCAGCAGCTGAGAGGGACAGAGGTTGTGGCAGAGGCTGCCGGTAGCTGCAGACACCACTTCAAGGGTCCATGTCCCTGACCGGACTTTCCTGGTGAAGGGATCTGCTTGCTCCGTTAGATGGTGACAGAAAGCTGCTCCAGGGACACAGGGACTTACAGGGGGACACTGAGTTGCTGAAGCAAGGACCGGAGATGAGGCGTTCTCTTGGGCAGATGTCCTGGTATCCATTGCTCCTCTGTTGACCCCTCTCCATGCCCAGTGTGCTGAGGCAGCAGCGCCACAGCTGAGACATCATCAAACTGATTAACATGGTAGCTCCACCCAGAGAATTCCCTGAAACTTCACATCCCCAACTCGTGGCCCCACTCAAGCCATATTCAGTTGTATCCTCAACAAGTACTGTGGCCCTTGATGAGTAGCTCCAAAACCCATACTGGTGGCAGCTGGCCTCGGTGTCTGGCGTGGTCTCTTGAGCAACTATAAGCATAGCATCTGTGGATTGCTTGCTGAATCTTACCAAGTGGCCTCAGAAGGGTAGAGGCTGGGGCTAAACTTAACCTGCAGCTGAACTCCTCTCAGGACTGTACCTCTGGTTACCTACTACACAAAGCCATACTAATAAGACTGGAAGACTTAGGAGCTTTCCTTGGTACATAGAAACAGACATAGAAAGGCAGCCAAAATTGGAAATCAAAGAAGCAGAAACCATATGAAAGAAAAACAGAGATACAGGAAAAATGGAGTCAAGCAATCTAACAGATGCAGAGTTCAAAACACTGGTTGTAAAGATGTTCAATGAACTTATAGAAGGTGTAGATGAACTCCGTGAGAACCTTAACAAAGAGATAAAAAAACCTAAAAATGGAATGAAAAGTATAAAAGGGAACCAGTCAGAAATAAAGAATTCAGTATCTGAGATGAAGAGTATATTAGAAGGAATCAACAGAGTGGATGAAGAAGAGGATTGAACCACCAATCTAATGGATATGAAGCCAATAACACCCAATCAGAATGACAAAAAAAAATAAAAAGAAAAAAACGGTGGAAGGAGGAGGAGGAGGAGGAGGAGGAGGAGGAGGAGGAGGAGGAGGAGGAGGAGGAAGAAGAAGAAGAAGAAGAAGAAGAAGAAGAAGAAGAAGAAGAAGAAGAAGAAGAAGAAGAAGAAAATATAATAATTTAAGAAGCCTATGAGACAAAACTAAATGTACCAACATCCGTGTCATAAGGGTACCTGAAGAGAACAAGAAATTGAATATATAGTTGAAGAAATAATGATGAAAACTTTCCTCACCTGGTGAAGCAAATAGACATACAACCCCAGAAAGCTCAGAGAATCTCAAAAAAGATGAACCCGAAAGGCCCACACCAAGGCACATCATAATTAAAATGCCAAAGTTTAAATACAATGAAAGAATCTTAAAAGCAGCAATAGAAATAGCAGACAGTTACCTACAAGGAAGCATCCAGAACACTGGCAGCTGATTTCTCAAAAGAAACTTTTCAGCACAGAAGGGCTTGGCTTAAAATATTCAATGTGAAAACCCACGATGTACAACCAAGAATACTTTATCCAGCAAAGCTTTCATTTAAAGTCAAAGGACAAAGAGCTTCCTAGACAAAAATACGCTAAAGGAATTCATCAACACCAAGCCAGTATTACAGAAGGGGCTTCTTATTTTTTATTTAGTTTTTCTTCTTTTAGGTGAGGCAACCCTAGGTTTACCTCACAGATTGCAAGGACCTTATCAGTTTACAACCCCTTATTTTTTTCTTATTTTTTACGCCTATAGCACCTCGTCTTCCTGGGTGGTCTCCCAACCAAGTACTAACCAGGCCCGACCATGCTTAGCTTCTGAGATCAGACAGGATCAGGTTTGTTCAAGGTGGCATGGTCATAGACTAAAGGGACTTCTTTAAGAATAAAAAACATATATCAAAAACATGAATAAGAAATGGTAATAACTACATATTTATCAATGAGTACCTCAAATGGAAAAGAATTAAGTGTTCCAACCAAAAGATAAGGTGGCTGAATGCATAAGAAAACAAGAACCCTATGTATGCTGCCTACAAGAGACTCACTTCAGATTAAGACACACAGAGACTAAAAGGAAGGGGATGGAAAAAAATATTGCCTGGATGGACCTAGAGGGCATTGTGCTGAATGAAGTAAGTCAGATAAAGACAAATACCACATGATTTCATGTACATGTGGAATCTAAAGAACAAAATAAACAACAACAAAAATGGTGACAAACTCATAGATACAAAGAATGTTTTGAGGGCTACTAGATGGGAGGGGGATGGAGAAAAAGGCAAAGATATTAAGAAGTACAAATGTATAGCTGCAAAGCAGTCATGGAGATATAAAGTAAAGCATAAGGAAAATAGTCAACAATGTTGTAATGAATATGTAAGGAGGAAGAGGATACTAGATTTAGTGGGTGATCACTTTGTGAGTTATATAGATCTCTAATCACAATGTTGTACAACTGAAACTAATATATTATTGAATGCCAATTATAATGAAAAAACTCATTGAATTTTACAATGTAAATATGAGTAACTATTATATTTCAAACAAGTTGTAAAAAATAATTTATTTCAAAAAAATACAGATGACCCCTAAATATATATTAAAATATGCTATTTATTGGTAATCAGGAAAATGCTACATGAAACCACACAAGATACAATTACCACCCATCAAATTTGTAAAAATTTTAAAATCTAGCAACACCAATTACTGATAAAGATGATGAAAAACAGGAAATCCTATATACCCCTAGTGGATGTGTCAATAGGTCCAATCACTTTAAAAGTCAATCTGGTGTTGTCTAGGAAAGATGCTTACAGCCTAGTACCCAGCAGTTCCAAACCCGGTTATTTGTTGTAGTAAAACGTTGCACATAGGCATTCATTAGAAGAGATATACATGAATGTTCATTATGTTATATTAACAAAAAGTGAACTTAATGAAAATATCCTTTGTCACATGAATGGATAAATAAATAGTGGTGTTTTAATATAACGGAGTACTATGTAACTATGAACACAGAGGAATTACAACTAAAAAAGCATCAATATGTACTAATCGTAGGTATCCCATTGCTGAAACTCAGCCTTCTTTACGTGTATGTTTTCTCTTATTTCCACGACAACACTGAAAAACAGGTATTTTATTTTATTATTTTTTTCACAAATTATTAACATTTATTGCTCACACATCTGGGGTCGGCTGAGAGTTGACTGATCGTGGTTAACTCTATCTCTCATCTTTTTTGAACCAACAACTAACCCGAGCATGTTCTTGAAGTGATGGCAAAGGTACGGGAGAACATGCAGGAACACACGAGGTCTCTTGAAGCACAGACTTAGAACTGGTACATTATTGCTCTGCCTTATTCTATTGTTAAATGAGTCACATGGCAAAGCCCAGAGTCAGAGTAGAGAAGCACCATAAAATTAGGCAGAAATGGGAATGGTACTTTGGGACTTATCAGGTCTTTTAACATGCTAAGAAGCATATTTGAATCTCTAGTGAATATAAGTACCATACTAGCTTAGACTCATTGTAGAGTGTTTGGCAAAGCCCCTTGTTAGTGATACACATTGCCCTTGGCTTAGCTCTTCTTCCTTCTCTAGGTCACCCCTATTTGTCCAATAGTTGTAGCTAGTCCTTTATTTAAAATTTTTTTTTAATTTAAGTGTAGTTGATATATGCTGTTATATGTTTCAGGTAATCATCTGTTACCATGCAAACTTATTACAATATTTTCGACTATATCTGCTTTTACTTTTTTTACCCATCCTCTCGTCCCCTTCCCCTCTGGCAACCATCTCTTTGTCTCTGTTTCTATGAGTCTCTTTTTGTTTATTTGTTTTTTGTTTGTTTGTTTTTTTAAGATTCTACATATAAGTAAAATAATATGGCATTTGTCTTTCACTTAACATAATGTCCTCTAGGTCCATCCGTATTGTCACAAATGGCACGCTTTAAATCTTTTCTTTTTTATTTTGTACAAATGGATTATTATGCAGCAATTAAAAAAAAAAGAACACACACATAAACTCACATACACACACACACTCTCCACATCTTCTTTATCCTTTCATTTATCAATGGACACTTAGGGTGCTTCCAGATCATGGCTATTTGTAAAAAATACTGCAATGAACATAAGGATGCTTGTATCTTTTTGAATTAGTGTTTTGGTTTTCTTCGAATATCCAGAAATAGAATTGCTGGGTCTTATAGGAGAGGAATCTCTATAGTGTTTTCCACAGTGGCTGTACCAACTTGCAGTCCTACCAACAGCATACAACCATTCCCGTTTTTTCATCGTCACCAACACATGTTATTGTTTACTTTTTGATAATAGCTGTTCTGATTAGTGTGAGGTGGTATCTCATTGTGGTTTTAAGTTTCCCTGATGATTAATGATGTTGAACATCTTTTCCTATGTTGGTCAGCCATCTGTATGTCCTCTTTGGAGAAATTTTTTTTGTGTCCTCTGCCTATTTTTTGATCAGATTGTTTATTTTTTGTTATTGAGTTGTATGAGTTCCTTATATATTTTGGGTATCAACCCCTTATTGGATATATTATTTGTGACTATGTTCTTCCATTCAATTCAATAGGATGTCTTTTCATTTTGCTGATGGTTTCCTTCACTAAACAGAAGGCTTTTAGTTTGATAAAGTCCCCTTTGTTTATTTTTTCCTTTGTTTCCCTTTGTTGCTCAAGGAGATACATCAGAAAATATATTACTGAGAGCAATGTGAGAGAGTTTACTGTGTATGTATTCTTTTAGGAGTTTTCTGGTTTCAGGCCTTACATTTAAATCTTTAATCCATTTTAAGTTTAATTTTGTATTAGGTGTAAATTTTTTTGCATATACCTGTCCAGTTTTCCCAATTGTTGACGAGGTTCTCATTTCCCCATTATATATTCTTACTTTTCATCATAGATTAGCTGATGAGATTTATAAGCAAGAATTGATTTCTGGGCTCTCTATTCTGTTCCATTCATTTATGTGTCTGTCTCTGTGCCAGTACCATGCCATTTGGATTATTATAGCTTTGTAATATAGTTTGAGATGAGGGAGTGTGATACCTCCAACTCTGTTCTTCTTTTTCAAGATTATTTTGGATATCTATGGTCTTTTGTGGTTCCAAATACATTTTAGGATAATTTTTTCTAGTTCTGAGAAGAAGAACATTGGTATTTTGATAAGAATTTCATTGACTCTGCAGAGTGCATAGGGTTATATAGTCATTTAAACAATATTAATTCTTCTGATCTATAAGTATGGCATATCCTTCCATTTACTTGCACCCTCTTCAATTTCTTCAATGTCTTATAGTTTTTGGACTACAAGTATGTCACTGCCTTGGTTAAATTTAATCTTGAGTATTTTATTCTTTTCGATGTAATTATAAATAGGACTGTTTCCTTAATTTCTGGTTGTTCATTAATAGGATAAGGAAATGTGAAAGATTTCTGTATGTTAATTTTGTATCTTGCTAAAAAGGTATTTAAAATCAGATTTTGCTGAGCACAAAAGGGAATTGCAGCAATTGGACATAACTAATCCACAGAATCAAATAGTTGGCCAGTAACTGATTCAAAAATAATTACTTATGCACTTTACAGGTACCCTAGAGAGCCCAAACTGAAGATATTGTAAATTACTTCTCAGATTCAAAGTTCCCAATAGTATATTCTGAGACTATCTTACCTTCTAGTTCATAATTCCAGTTATGCTGCCATGAAAATCCTTACTTTTAGCTCTCTTTCATGTATTAACCATACATCTTTCATCTTTGACTTATTTTTTTGTCATATTTTTCCTTCAAGTTCTTGACATTTTATTTTATTTTTTAAAGAAATCAAAAGACTTTTCTGGTATAAAAAATTAAGAACAAATTAAATGGAAAAAGGAAGGAAAAGAAAGAAAAGGAAAAGAAGAAAAAGAGAGGGAAAAACATGTTTTCCAAACATGATGAATAAACAAATCCAAAAATTATTTTATAGGTGCCATACTTAAAAAATCAAATGGTGCAACAGCAATTTTTTTCCTTTGATAATTGAAAATATATGGAATAACTGGGTGAAAAGCTGGATTATGCAATATGCAATTGGCATTGAAACCTCAAGTTTCCTGGCAAATCTGCAGGGTTCTATGGCTGATTTTACCAGATACAATGTCCAAAACTAAAAGTCCTTAGTGCACCATAGCTAGCCAAGATTTTAAGATAGGAAAACTAAGTTCATATCCTTCAACAAAATTAAACAAATCAAAATGGAGAAAAAAAATGCTTAGATGAAAAACTATTTTTTTTTCAGAAAGGTAAAGTACATTTTAAATGGAAAAATGATTTAGACAGATCTACCTAAACTCTAATTTCTTGTGGAGAAAAGAACAGAGAAATAAATGATTTGGACCCAGGATTTCTTTGAGCCAAACAACCTTTGAATTACAGAAAGGCGTAACCAGTGAAATACTGTTAGAAGTCTTCACCCACATAAGAACCAGGAATGGTGCCTTATACAACTATGATCATAGAGAATTATAACATCTCAGAAGCAGAGGCACAAGTTGGTGATTAGCTAAAACTCTGTGGAGTAACCCTTCAGTCACCCAGGCACATATTCACTGTCCTTTAATCCAGTAGTTCTAAAGCCATACCAGAGTCATCTGGAGGGTTTGATCAAACACCATTTGCTGGACTCAGCTCAATGTTTCTGATCAGGAAGGTCTAAGGTTGCACACGAAAATTTGCATTTCTAACAAAGTGGCCAAGTGATGCAATGCTATGGTCTGAGGGGTATGTTTTGAGAACCACATTCGGAAAACCACCATGCTAATTTCTTTTCTTGGATAAATGGATTTCTCCCTATTCTCTGGCTCCTTCTACTATCCTCCCCACTCCCCCTCAAAATCCTCCCAATCATTTTATGTACACACACAAACACACACACACACCTCATAGGACTTCGTCACAAATCTAGATTTTTTTTTCTATGAATATAAAGAAAGGGATATAAAAGAAAAGCCGCTGATGGTGACATTGACCCATGGAGGGCACTGCTTGTTCACACAGGCACAAATAGTCAGCCACATTTATCATTTCTTGAGTTTCCTTCTAATTCAACTTCATACTCAGGGGCAAGTACTGTCCTAAACAGGAATTTTTTAAGCTTTGTCCAAAGAAGCATGAATCAGTCTTTGTTGGAATGAGTAAGTGGGAAAAGAACAGTCTACTCCCTACTTAATTACTACCTACTTAATTGGGAACACTTACCACACACTTATTCTGATTCTACATGATTCATTATTTCTTTCTCTTAAAAAAACAATAAATAAAGTTTTACTCTTCATTTATTTTACTGTTTAGCCTGAGCCTTAAGTAAACGGTGATATTTACCGACTATCCAATTTAGCAAATGATCTGATCTCAGATTTTGGGGGGAGGTGGAGTATGTTTGCAAAAGTGTAATCAGAAAAACAATATCATTTAAAAAATTATTCTTTTAAAATGTGCTCCTTTGAAGTCATTATATTTGTGGTAGTCACCATATAGAAATAATTGCTATTTTTAGCTACTCAGTAGGTTCAAAGTATTTTCCAATTAGTCCTTGAATAACTCAGATTTCCTTTGTTTCTATGATCTGTACTATTTTTCACTTTTGACCTATGTGATATTGAAATACTTCCATGCAGGCTATCACTCTTATGACAACAAATGATATAATGTCAAAAGAACAATTATTGAACAGGTGCACTTCTTCACCCCCCCAGAGGCTAACCCTACCCAAACAACTTCGCATTCTCTTGTAAATGCAAAGTGAAACGCCTGAGTGAATCACAAAGAAACTGTAATCAGCTCACCTGGTGTGATTTTGCTAGAGTTATCATGATGTGTCTGGTCTTATTGGATGCAACCCAAAGGGACCTTCTGATAGGCTAGTGGCACCCTCTAGGAGTATATATATCCATCACCAATTATTCAATAGTTTGAGAGTTATCTCTGGTCATTATGATTAAAGATTTAAAAGACTTGACAGGAAAAATGTCAGCAGTCATTTTTCCTAAGGAAATGGCTTTGCAAGATTTTCCAGGGACCCTGGAACATTAAGCAGTATAATGCCTGGTAATTTCAATGATGCCTTGAATCTTAATTACTCAGAATGGTCCATAAATACACCATCTTCTTAATACGCCACCATGTTAAGCTGTCTATCACTTCCTTTACAGACTATGACGCCTCCATCACTGGCAAAACCGATGTTTGGAAAGTTATAATTATTGTGAAGGATAACATATTAGTGAGCACAAATCAGGAAGAGAGAACAGTATATCAAAAATTGTTTTGTTTAGGTTAATAATGTAGCCAAGAATCTTCTTAGAAACTTCAGCATGGAAGAGAAAGTATAGACTAAACATATACACAAAAGGAGTATTTGGGGCTGTAAAATAATAAAAAAAAATCCATCATAAGAGTTATTATTTATTGAGTACTCTCAGTCTCAGTCCCTGTCAGTGTTAGCAACAGTTTTAGTAGCATTTGCTTAGATTCTCCAGGGACTCCGCAGTGATCAGTCTCAGAGGATATGGGGGGAGGGGCCTTCTGGGTTGGGGGCTGGGGACTGCGGCGCAGCCTCAGTTTTGCAACCAGGGCTGGTAAAAATCAACTGCTGTTTCCCTGCTCTCCCATCCCACTTCTCTGCTTTCTGCTCTGATGACTGAACTCTGCTGCTGGCTTCATAGAAAAGTCCCAGCACTTCCAGGCAGGGATGATCAGGAAGTTGCAGCACCTTCACCTCTCCCCCTCCTCCTGCAAGAAGCTCTGGTGGCTGCGAGAGGCAGCTTCTTTAATTGTCCTACTTTGCCACCCGACACCCAGGGTTCTGACCTTTGGTAGCTCTTATGCACAGATTCCACGCTCAGATGTGCTGGTGTGCAGTTTGAGGGTTTTTTGTTGTTGTTGTTCAGTTTTAGATCTTTAGCTTATTGGTATTTCAAGGGGAGAGATCTGAGGACATCTCTTATGTTTTTCCCAGAATCCCTGTTGTAAAGATTAAATATCACAAATCTGCAATTAACACCAAATCGCTACTTAAAATGAAAGTTCTTGTGTTTTATTTTTTCCCATCTGTGCCGATTCTGTTGGTTTTAGCAAGAGTAATGACAAGGATGTTTAAGGATTATTGGAAGAGAAGAAGCAGAAAAATCATTGTGGAAGTTTAATTGCCATTTTAGCTTGATTGTTCAACCTGATAATGTTCCTTTCACCTCTCTAAAGAATATAAATGAAAAATTACTGTATTATTTGCTAACTAGATTTCAGCGGTCCTTTTGCAATAAAACCTAACTTTTTTCAACCAACATTTGCCTGCTGCTACAGGATAGCATTCATTATAAGACTCACACTATTCTTTGCCAAGAGGAAAAAAAAAACAACTTATACCAAAAACTTTGTGTACACCCACGGTCTTCCTTGGTTTGAACTTAGAACACTAGCATGAATGAATCATTTATATGTCATCTGGCAAGTTTATCTTTTAACAGAGGGTAAACATGAAAGTTCAGTCACTATTAAATAAAAACAGTGTTCATAGACTAATAATTGCTTTGAGAAGAAGTTCAAGGAAGAAGTCAGGAGGAATTGAGAAGATTAAAGAAAGGAACACTCATTATGCTACATCATCTAATGTGTAAAACAGGAGTTTCCCTTAAATTCTCAACAGCTCATCATATCTAATTTTTAGTGTTTCAGGGAATCACAGTGTTTTTATTTGTCAATTTTATAAACTGAGAATTATTAGCAAAGTATGAACTACTTACAAAAGCACAAACTTGAAAAATACTAACATGTTCATGTATGTATTTATACAGATAGATATAATTGTATATGTATATATATATATACATAATTTAGTCAAATAAGAAATTGTTTTTGTTATTAGTAATGCTTCACTGTTCTCTGAACACTGGAAACTGGAAGATCATTTCCTTTGTAAGAGACAATTAAGTCTTCCAAATTTCACTTTATTTGAAGACAGTATCAAGTATTGATGGAGAGTACAGGATATCTAAAGAAAGAAGCTTCTTTAGACCAAAATTTTCCTGTGTAAGAAAGGAAATCAACTGAGGAGCTTGGGGATTGAACTAAGGTAACTGCAGTTTAAGACAGAGATGGGTAATAAGACATACTAATGAGAACATTCTCAGTGGAACACTGAAGGGTATGTACTGTCAAGCCTACCATCTACTTTTCCTATATAATTTTCAGAAATATCTATATTACTTACTCATATGAAATAAATTATAGAATGTAACAAGAGGTGTTAAGTCACGCTCAAAGGCACAAATACAGGAAAACACAGCTGTCTACGTGAACAAACAAGTTACAAGTAAGGGGAACCATCCATCAACCTGGGTTTGCCTAGGGTGGTCCCATTTTGAAGCAAATCTTTCAACTCAGGAAAAACCAGGATGATTTATCACTGTAATTATACATATTAGGGTATAAGCGCACGCCTTCATGGAGAATATAAGATATTCAATGTAAATCCCTTCTATTTGAACAAATTATTAAAATATTTAAAGCAATTATAAGGGGGAAAGTGTGTGTGTGTATATATATATATATGTATGTATATATGTATGTATAATATGTATATTAAACACTCACACATATACACATATAGTACAGAAATGACGAATTTTAATGTTTAAATTACACTTTGTTATTCTATTTCAGGTGTTCAATTCTAATAGAAACAGCAAATTAAATACAAAAGAAACCATCCAGAATAAAATAAATAGAATTGTATATCACTGTCCTTTCTTATTAAATCAGCATGAAAAATTGAACCCCTTCACTTAGCAGCCCAAAGGAACATCCAACCTTTCCAAAAGAAGCTTTTCCTTTTCCTTCCTTTCCATCTCCCTTTTTCATTTAAAGCAGGTAAAAGGTTCAAAGTTGGGAGTTGTGTGTCCTGCTGAAACCTGCAGTGCTCCGTGGGAGCTGGTGTGATCCTTGTGTTCAGCTGGGGAAACTGGAAGGAAGCTCAGAGTTGTGCCCACAGCACCATCTGGTGCCAGGTCGCTGACCTCCTGGACTGCCGTTCTGGAGCTCAGCGCTGGTCTTGCCTTAGGGAGTTTAGTATAAAATCGTGGTGCTCAATTGTTACTCTGCGGAACTTAAAAGAAAAAAAATACAGATATCCACTCCTATCCCATGACCCTGGTATGGAGCTCAGGTACCATTATTTTTATAAAAAGCTCCCAGGAGATTCTGATACACAATGAAGACCGAGAGGCACTATATCATAATTATAAGCTGATGAGGATATATTTCTTTCATCTCATTTTGTTTTAGACAAACATATTATTAGACATAATCAAATATATGGTGGCTCAAGATGCCCATCCTTACAAGGCAACCTTTCCTAGAGCAAAAACATTTATTGTTCATGGTGTTTGGCATGGAATTTCAGGGTGATACAGGAAAACTTTTCCTATGGGTGGTGTGGCCCCTCCTTGTATAGCCTAGGGATCACATTTAAGATGAGCTCTGCTCTAGGCTTTAGGAAAAGATACTATCTCCCTCAGTATGCTTTGCTGGGGTTCATTGTTCTCTTGTCTTTTTTTTTTTACTTAGAATTATAAGATCTAGATAAACACATTTTAGGATATTAAGATAATGTAAAAACCTGCTTTAAGCATAACCTGGTTCTGCCTGTACCTTAAGCAAAAAGAGTTTACTTTTATGCTCCAGGTGGCATTTTCTAGCTTACCACATACACACACACACACACACACACACACACACACACACACACACACAATAGTAAATCTTCCCAGTAAAAGCCTCTTTGTTTTTAATACACAAACTTTATACACCATCAGAATCTCTTATTATGACCTATTAGCCAATGTCTCTCTAGAAAAAAAGTATATCTATTTCCCTTAAACTCTAAAGAACATACTTAGCTGAACAATATTAAAGAAACCCTAAAGTTTCATTTTAAATCCAGTCAGTAGAACATTGGAATTATAAGTAGTCATTTCAAAATCAAGATAGCATAAATAAAAGAAATATAAATTTTGAAGCTACTGGCACTAAGCAATATTGTCTCTCTCTCTCTTTTCTCTCTCTCCATACATACATACATACATATATATATATACATATATATATGTGTGTGTGTGTGTGTATATATATATATATATATATATATATATATATATATAGTGGTATTTAGTGTGTGTTAGGGTTTTGGGTAATTTATACATATGTATATGTATGTATGTGTGTGTGTGTGTGTGTATGTAATGCATGATTTTTGTCATTTAAAAATTGGAAATATATAGTGTTTGAAATTAAAGGTTGTCTGAAATTAAAGAATAAATTACTAACTTTATGCATGAAATTCTTGAGTTCCTTTGTATCTATTAGACAGATTTTAAGCTACATTGTACAAGTATATGCTATCCTTATCATTATTGTACACATTTGATTATAATTTTATACTAGAGTTGTTACAAAAATTTCCAACTATGATTTTGAAATTGTCAAATGTTTTGTAATTTGGTCAGTTTTTGCTTTATAAGACTCAGGGCTATGCTGTTAAGACCATATAAGTGTGTAAAGATTATGTTTTCTTATTGGACTTTCTCTTCTTTTTTCTATAATGTTCCTCTTTATCCTTATAAATGTTTTTTGACCTAAATTATTTCATGAAAGATTAATACTGCCATTCCAACTTTTTATTATTGTATTTTACAATTTAAAACACATTTTTAACACAATATAATATCTCTGTAATCAAGATGCATAGACAATTTATGTCTGAGTAAAGATTGCTTTATTTTTCTTTTTTGGTATTTCAAAAATAAGGGTATGTCTTAAAATGGATGATGTCATAAATCCAAAGACATACAGCATTTACCTGACATCTTTTTCCATTCCTCCCTTTCATTTATTTTTTTTTTTGGTTGATTATTAGATGTGCCACTATAAATGGCAAGTAGCTGATTTTTTAAAAAAATTCACACTGGTTGTTAATCTATCTTAAAATAGTTGAGTTCTATCCTTTTACAATTACTTAAAAACTCATGACTTTTATTTCTACCACTTTATGTTGTGTTTCACTTATTTATGTCTCTCTTCCTTCTATTGGTTTGATAAAATTTTCAACATTCCCTTTTTTTCCCTATTTCAGGTTTCTAAACATATATCATGATTCCTTTCAACCTCCTGGAGAGACTCTCTAAAATGTAGAAAAACTGAATCTGAATCACAAAGAAATTGTTATTTTTACAGAGGCCTACAATTTGCTATTATAAGAACTAATAGGAAACAAATTGCTCTTTAAAATTCTATCAATATCCCAGCCACTTATCTAATATAAGCTTTTATAAGACCATATGCAAACATTTATTTTTCCAAAATATGGTCTGGTATTCAAATAATAACCGAAATGAGCATTCCAAATAAACTCAACCTAAGAGATACAAACTGAGTGAAAAAAATATGTGATCATAGAAGAGAGACAGGAAATAAGAGTCTCTTAAGATTGGATTGGATGTCTATGACAAAAATGAGATGGCACTAATGAAAAATATGAAAAGTAATAAAAATATTCCTTTAAATAGATTTTAATTTATGAAAAAATTTTAAAAACTGAAACTATTTAGTTACCAAGGGAAGAGAATGAAAACAGAGAACAAAGTGAAAAAACTTATTTTTAATGTTTTAAAATCATTGTGAATAAAATAACAGAAAATAAAGAGATTGAAAATATGACAAATCTGGCCAAAGTAGAAAAGATATTGTCTAATGTAGGTTAACTTAAATTTGCAGTAACTAATAATAGCTAAGAATTACTGGGCACCATCTGTGCCAGGCAGTGTTCTAAGTACATTATGTCTGTTATCTCTTCTAACCACAGTAGTGCTTGGGGTTAGAATATATCATTATCTCCATTTGCAATTAAGAAAACTGAGATATAGAGATTAATTCATTTACTCACTATCATATAGCTAGCAGGACCTTAAGAGCAGAAGCCAAAGCTCAAGAATCTTACCCTGATGTCCACACTTGCAGTGACTACATGCAAAGTAATTTGTGAGCAATGTGCCCAAAGACCCTAATGTAGAAAGCCTTGAATATATTGCTCTTCTAAGGGAATAACTACAAGAATTATCACCACGTGGCCAGAGCTCATGTCACATCCATGATGGGGTTCTAGTTCAGTAAAGCCTTACTCATTGGTTGCTCATGTTGGTTTTCTTCTTGATTTCCTCATGTTGCCCCTTGTAATCTAAAAGCATTTTTGATCCTTAGAAACTCAAAGAGACCTGCTCACTGAGATGTTTTTTGATTTTGCCAATAAAAGATGAGGCAATTATCTATAGTATTCTAATTGGTTCTGTAAACCTTCAAGAGGAAAAATTGGTCCATAAATATAAAATATTTATTCATTGAACTAAGTAATTAAAATAAATTATTATCTTGATCAACAAAACAAGAGGTAGGCTGCATGAATTTATGGCTATGGTCATGATGGAAGGCCACAAAAAAATGTAACATCATGTTGAAAAATGGTTAAAATAATAAACAGGACCCCAAAATACTAAAAATATAAAATCAGCATGTTGTATTTAAATCCATTGGAAAGTAATTAAAATAGCAAATTAGTATAAATATTCTGTAATGTAGACAAAATTGAATAAATTATGAAACATCTTATTGGAATATTATGCTGTCATTAAAGATAATCTTGAAAGTATATAACTGCATGAAATATGCTTATGAGACTATGGTAAGATGAAAAAATTTAACCATGGTATAAAATTAAATGCATACAAGGCTTACTCTTTTTTTATTGAATCAGATATAGAGAAACAAGATTGGAATAACACATTAAAAAATACTACCAGTACATGTGTTTATGTAGAAAAAATCTTGATACTGGTTATTTTCCTTTTCAATATTTTCCAATTTTTAATGAGCAGATATTACTTGATTATAAAAATAATATTTTACAGAGAGGGAAATAGTGATTAAATTGTCACTAGTTTCTAAAGAGGAATACATTTAAAGAAAAACATGATAAAGAGGAAACCACAATGGGAACAAATGAAAATTCTTAAAATTGAGATTAACTCTAATATGAATTAATATTTTATTGCAATCCCTTGATTTCAACAATCCTTTCACCCTATAGGACCAGCAACCTACAGATCCTACTACCTTTTCACTGCTTCTTACCATACCCACCACCCTGCAAACCTTTTCATCCTCTATTTACAGCTGAAATGACAAAAAGTCATAATCACCTTCCTGCATGTTCCCCTAACTCTCTAAATACCTACAACTTTCTCCCACTAACTAGTAGAACTATACCTTGGTGAAATCCAACATTCCACCTACTTGTCCTAATCCAGAAAGCTGCTTATAGGTGATGAAAAGCACAAAAACAACTGAGGTGAATTCTTAATGTTATCAGGCAATCTTACTTAATGTCCCTGACACATACACAACCCTCTCCCTTGTCTCTAACAATCTTCTCTGGTCTCATTTTTAGCTGAGGATCTTGCTTCATATTTTATTAAGGATTTTAAAAAGAAGCAATCAGAGAGAAATTCCACCTGCTGCTACCAACATATCTCTCGAACTATTGGTATTTGGACCTGTATACCTGGATTTCTTTCCTGCTACAGTGGATGCTATAGGTGCTGCCAGCCACGTCTCCCCTTCTACATGCATGCAGTTCCCATTCCTACTGACCTACTCAGAGAAAATGCCTCAGAAACTCTCCTCCATCTTTCCTGAATTACAAGTGTATTCTCCCATATCGTCTTTCCAATAAGAATAAAAACATGCCAATATTTTTGACATCTTAAAAAAGTCAACAAACCTGTCTTGACCTTGCTTCACCTTCTACCTTCCTCTCCATTTTCCTTTTCCTCTCACAGCAAACACACACACACACACACACACACACACACACACACACACACACACACAAATACCTTTTCTCCTTAACTACAGATACTTTCTTCCTCTCCCTTAGGCACTGCAATCATTTTTGCCCATCCCCTACTTCACCAGAAATGCTCTCATCAAGGTCATCTATGACCTCCCAGTGCTGAATTAAATGGTAAATTATTATTTGTGATCTAATTTGACCCATAAATGTCATGCAGTAGTTTATCGCTCTCTTTTCCTTGAAACAGATTATATCACTCAGATCGTATCATTCATCTACGTTCAAAACCTTGAAATGACTTTTCATCCAAATAAAAGCCAAAGAGATATGCCCTGTGTAGCCCATTCTATAACACTGGCCCCATTATCTGTTTTATGTGTTCGTTCAAATATATGTGTATACATATCATTTTTGTGTGCTGAATATCAAAGATAATTACAGTCATGTTAAATTAAATGCTTAACTTTAAAGTTTTCCTCTTAGCTTTCTTTATTTAAAGCATTTTATCCTAATATTTTAATTATTATTTAATATTTGGATAATATTTAAAGCCTCAAATTAATAAATTGTTACTGGACCTTGACACGAAATAAACTTTTTTCTTAGTACAAATTTCGCAGAACTAACAAATGAATATGAGTCAAGGCATAACGAATAAACATTCCTCTTTGTTGATTCATTTTGTTCAAAAAGGAAATAGCTGTGCCTTTTACCACACCACAGCTTGTACAGATAACTCAAACGCATGAAGATTCTGGAGCAGTTCATGGCTTCAAAATGGAAACAAAGCCAAACTCTCTTAGTTTTTTTCAAACTGAGCAGAATGAAAGGGTTTTCATTATAAGCCCTTTTCCTAATACTAAGTCACTTTTTCTTTTTTGAGAGCCTGTTTGTGAACTGTTAATGACAGAATGATCAGTAGACATTTTCCTGTGAATTCTGCTGTTACAAAATTCAGTTTGGCACTGACAAGAAAAACAAGCATTACTCCCTATGATTGCTTTCTTTTTTCTGAAAATACAATCTTTCTTCATAAAACACAACTGGTACTATGTACACAAAGCCTACAATCAAGGGGGGGGTATTAAAAACTTAGAAAACAAAGCACCAATATTTTATGAATGACCTGCTCACCTTTCTGTCACACCAGCTGCACTAATTTGAACATTCTTCCTTAGTAGATATTTTATCCAGATCTGCAGATGACCAGCAGCAACAAAGCACCTACTGTATCACTCAGGACCCAGTAAGAAAAATTGAAACCATACAAGGTTTCTTTCAAGCAGAGGGGAGTGGAAGGCTAAAAGAACAAAAAGCAGAATGAGAACTAACCTAGATATTGATGTCTGAAGAAAGCAGCTACTAACCTCAGGGCCAGAGAAACAAAAGAAAAGAGGTGGTAGTAGAACCTAACAGCCCACTTGCCATTGCATTTCTGGGGTGCCTCTAGAGGTCCTGGAAATACCCAGCAGGTGTCCCTAGATCAGACTTGGACCATGGATGAGGTGTCACGTAGTAGGTGCTTGTACAACTGGGATGAGGTGCGTTGCACACACCATTTGGGAAAGAAAAATGGAAACTGTGGAACTGGTGCTGGAACTGCTGAGAGGGTAGCACTTGGCTGCAGCCAAAGCTCCCAAGGGGCTCTGCTTATGGGTTCTGGAATAGCCAAGGGGAGCTCTGCTTGGCAGATGCTGGAATATCTGAGGAGGTGCTGGCTGGTGCTGGAACCAAGGTAGAATTTTGTACTATGACTACTGGAGTGGCCAGAAGATGCTGGAGTTCATAGCTTTTTGCTGCTGCGGAGAGAGGCCCAGAAGCTCAAAACAGGAAGTGAGTCAGTCACTTTCTCCTTCCATTTCTCAGTCTTGTGCCAGGACCTCCCATTGGCAAAACCAAACTAGAATCTTGCTGATAAGAAAAGCTGAAAAAGTAATCTGTGGAGTATCAGGAACCTACAACACACAGAAGAGCCCCAACAGGCAGAAGTGGAGGCTGACAGCAAACAGGCAAATGGCTGGCATATCTTCTATATTCTAGGCCAATTTTTCTATAGTATTTATTTAATATGACTATACCTAAATTTGCTAATAAAAAATGGTACCTCATTTTTATCATCTTACTAAAGGACTAAGATAAAAAAGAGAGAAAGAAAGAAAAAATGAAGATATAGTATATATATATAATATGTAATATGTATATGTAATATAATTATAAACTACATATGACCTTATGTAAGCCCACTATTGAAGAAATTCTGATTTTTCTACTTTAATAAAGGTACATTTAGTATTTATTCAAGTTACTAAATGACATATATCTTTTCTTACTGTCATAAAGCCATGTTAATGTTCTACTTAAACCTTTATAGTTCTGTTCAAATTTCAATGCATGATGCTGTTAAACAGATAATTTATGCAAAAAGTAAACAATTGAGGAAAGTTTATTAGCTTGTGGTATATTAAAGATGACCTCTAATTCAATTCTTAGCTATCCTCTCAGTGAGATACCCCATGGATCTAGACTGGCCTTAGTTATTTGCTTGACTAATAGAATGCAAGAAAAGCAATGTGCTCGGATTTCTAAGTCTATCATAAAAAGTCTTGTAAAGATAATCTATTTTTAATCAATTACAGCACAATAAAAAAAGAAAAATAAGCCCTGTAGTCTCTGCCTAGGTCTCTCTGAACACTGGCTCTAGGTGATACCAGCTGCCATTTAATTAGTCTGACTGCCCTGACGTCACCATGCTGGAGAAACTGCACACGAGTGCTGCAGTCAACAGTCCCAACAGAGCTCTGATCTCTAGTCATTCCCCACAAAGTGACAGATATAAATGTGAAGCCATCAGAAAACTAACCAGTCAATCCCAGCCTAAATTGCTCAGCTACCAAAATGCTTGTTTTGAGCCACTGCTTTGGGGTAGTTTGTTATGTAGCAATAGATAATGGATTATGGTCTTTCTAATAAGCAAAGAAATGCACACTAAAGCAAATTATCCATGCAGCATGTAACCCGGTTATGCTAGCTAAACCAACTAAAAATAATTAAATCTCAAAACATGGGGATAAAGTATTCTTATCTTACAAAGGAAAATGAAAATTATTACAGTATTTCAGGGAACCTCTCAGACAATGTGAAGCTGATTCAAGTTGAACTCGTGGCCCCTCACTGTAATGAGTTCCTTCAAGGCACTAGGAGGGACCCTAATAATTTATATTTGTAATTTGTATTCTTCTCAAAGAGCCCCTTCCTTAAGTTATATATAAATTTTAGAGCCCACAAACTGAAAATCTGTCCCTGAGGGAATGCACACTGTTAATAATCATAAAACTCTTTTAGCTCTTCTCAGCAATTTGTATTTTCTCCAAGAAAATAATTCCAGAGGAAAAGTGATAGCTATGTATATAAAAATCTTCATCAGAGTATTATGTAGGATAGAAAAATAAACTGAAAATAACCGAAATGTTCTATAATAGATGAATAATTGAATAAATCATAAGCTATCAACTTAGAGCATGATGTCATCTTTTAATAAATTAGTTGCAATGTTTCTAACATAAATTATTTATAGTATGTCTAGGTAAAAAAGCTAACCTTGACAGTTTAAACATGACTGCAAGTATAAAAATAGAAATATTACAGATAAAAACAGAAATGAAATTTGGAGAAGTGAAAACCATTATGTTGAGGTGATGGTCACAAGATGTAACTTTGTCTATTTTTTTTAATTCACATTTCTCATCTGAGTTGCATTCTGTTACAGTCATTGGTAAATGATGCAAGCTCTCTCAGAAATCACCTTCTGAGGTTTTAGAAGAGTTATACTGTAAAAGCTGCAGCTAAACTAAAGGAATTACTATAACGCCCCAAATTAGGAAAAGCTGGCTGGGTTGCTGAGGGCCACTTCTCACTTGTTTGCAAAATGTAATGTGGAAAAAAATATACTTGCCAGTAGGAAGGTAAACTCAGATTTTTGGGGAAGTTTGGCTTCTTTCTATTCTCTTTTTGCCTCATGAATGACAAAATAAAACTGTCAGGAGCTAAAAATCAAAAAGCCAGCACTGTTTACTACCCCTGGATCTACCATCTTTATACAAACAGGTATGCACCCAACCCCACCCCACTCACACATACAAGTGGACATGTTTAAAGAAAATATCAGCTCTGGTAATACTTTTTTGGTTATGTGGAATGACAGAAATAGCAAGATCTGGAGGCCAGGTCTGGGTTTGTGGCCAGCTGATTGCATGCCTGTGGTGACTGACTCCTTGCTTTCTGAGAGCCTCCATCTCTCTATCTGTAAAATGAGGGAATCTTCACAATATAATCACCAAGATCCCATTCCCTGTCACCATCATGAAACTCTAGTCACAAACGAAATGGTGTCCATTTGAAAACCAGGGAATTCATGAAGCCAAGCTATTCTGATGGATTTTATCTCATAATTTTAGATCACAGACTTTTAGATGATACAATTTTAGGTGACAGAAAAAATTAAAAAGAAAGCCAGGTTCTGACACACAGCTCAGTAGTGACTAAGCAGGGGACACAGCGTTTCTTCTCTTCTTCAAACCTAGAAAATAGTACAGCAAAGTCATAGCTCCCTTTCATCTTTTTTCTTTTTTTTGTTTAGTTTTTTCTTGTTTGTTTGTTTTTGTTTTTAGTTTTTATTAGAGAGGAACACAGGGAGAAACATTTTAATCCAGCCACATGGTGGAGGTATAAACAGCCTCTTAAGTAGGCCTTACTCTTTTCATTGCTCCCTTAAAAAGTTCTACCTGACTCACCCAGGTGCTGGCTGAAATCCTACTCAACCTCTGGGCTCCTCTGGCCAAGGTCAGGGAGTAACTAGACAAGTAAGACCACCTTGGAAATTTTATTTCTACACAAAACGTCATTTTGCCATATTCGAGAATAATAAAGAAAGTCAGCCTTTCAGATACGTTCTGACATTGTAAATTTAAAATTGCCTACGTTGTAGTTTCCATGAAAAGCCAACTGATACTACAAAGGAATATGTGAAAGAACCATTCAGAGCACACAGTTCTAGTTTGATCCTTAAATCAAATGCAGTCATAACGCAGCATTGAATGTAAAGCATATTACTCCAGCCTCCTATAAAAGTGGCTCTACAGAATGATCAGGCTTAGTGTTATCTCCTTGGTGTTTACTCGAGAAAAAGATGAGATGTGATCACGTGAGAAATTTCTCTATATTTTTGTAAAACTGTAATCAGGGAATTTGACCATTGTGTTATCATATAAAGCCATGTATGTCAAATTATTTTCAGAGCTTGGGGATAGAAAACCTCTCTTCCTTCTAATTTTGTTTTCTTTTATTAAAAGACTGGTATCCCTTCATGCTTTGGGTTTTTCTTTGGCTACTAAGGAAGCTTAAGTTGGGTTTTTGAGCATTTACAGTAATTTCTCATGTCCCTGGTTGTTTAATATTTAATCTTCTCCGCAACTCACCATACCTTGCTGTTATTATGTCAGGCTTAGCCTTTATTGTTAATGGTTTTCAACTTCATTGTACTTGTATTTTTATGATTAGATACTTCAAGTTAGTATATAAATATATAACAATGTATGTTGATGTGTGTGTGTGTGTGTGTGTGTGTGTGTGTGTGTGTGGTATGCAATATATATTATCATTAATTGTCATAGAAGACATATCTTTATAACTAAAAAGACCTTAGCAACAATTTAATTGAATGTTTGCAAACACAGTCTCTCATGCATGGAGAACTTGTTTCTTCAAATTAAATACTATCCAAAAGTTAAAAAAATACAGTTGAAATATAAAAAAAATAATAGCGAAATTCATCTGGTTGAAAGGTAAGGGGATATTAGCCCATCACCTTCACCTTGCTAACCACCCCTTTCACTGCAATGGGGAGCTCTGGAGTCACCCCACAGAGCTCATGCTTTTCCATGGTACACATTTGAATATAGTTGATCAACTTCAGTTGTCTTTACTAATACAGAAATTGGGGCAATCTAGCTCCTCAAAACCCCTTTCCTGAGCTGGTGATCAGGTCAATATCAGATCCCATGTTCTCTGACTGCTAAGTGTTTATTTTTGTCAAAACAGAGAGGTTAATCCCAGTATTGGTTTAACATTAAAATCGTGGTGTTTGAAATTTTGTTAAAAATTAAGGAGGGGCTAAGATTCTTTAACACTCAACAAGGTAGCAAGCATTATTTTCTCTCTTTTTTATTCCTCCCAGGCCTATCCAGCAAGGGGCTTCTCTCCCTTAAGGTTTGCTTTTGACTGATCCCACCCCTTACCTATTCCCTATGCAAAACTCATGCATCTAATTTTTTTTACTGAGTAAAAGTACCATGTGACCTTGAGGTTTTTGTTTTTGGGTTTTTTTTTTTTGTTGTTGTTGTTTTTGTATATTAAATAAGCATAGCTAAGATAAAGACTGTGGAGCCGTAGTAACAACTTGTTTTTGTTTCTTAATCATTTTTAAATATTGACCTGGTTTTGATTTTAAACATTACACATATCACATTCTTTTGTCTATTAGTAAACTGAGGACTGAATAAACTTGGAAGCATGGGTTACGTTACAAATGTCTTCAGACAAAAATTAAGAAAATAAAACGTAATTGCATGATGCACAATTTCAGACAAATCTGTGTATATCATATCAAAATTTTAGAAGCCACATTTGACCTGCAGATTTCGAAGTCGCAATGCTTCATACTAATTTTTTCAGGTGGAACAGAAAAGTTTGAATCAAATTTTGATCATGTGATAGTAGACTTACTATCATAACTTTTAGGAGAAATGCTTTCAAAGCTACCATTCATTGTTTGTTTTCATTTTTACTTCTTACAATATATAAACTTATTTAATCCACTAGAATGCATAGGTGATTTCATTTACAGAAATATTTACTTAATAAAAACCATTTCAAAATAAAAAATTTCAAGGATCATGAGAAGAAAATGCCCCTCTCTAGCATTGAAACCCTGAAATAGCAAAGTCATGAGGGCAGTCTGTCTTTCAGTTACCACACTGACTCATCCAGGTAGAGACAAGAATAACAGGAAGGTCTGAAGTTTAGATATTAGCAAAGAAACCTCAAAAAGGCTACACGCATCTGGACGTCCCTGAGAGCACAGGATACCTGGGGCATGGAGGAAAGTGGTGGGAAGAGAAGCAAAGCATTGTCAAAAAGATATTGATCAAAGCAATGTTTGATCCGCTTTCACGAGTGCTGGGAAAAACCTGGCACTAATTAAACTAGTGGCTGGGTAAAGTCCCAGGGGCTTTTGCGAACCAGAATGAGGCATTGGATGGGAGATCAAGAGGGAGAAAGAGCCTCAAGCGTAGCATACTAGTTCAGGATATAAACAAGGAACAAAGCAGGACTGCCAAGGATGCAAGTTTAATGGATGGATGTTGATCTCCTAGTGAGTGGGAGGGAATGAAAGGGAATCAATTGGAAAATGTAAACATTTAAAGTTTATCCTGACAAGTAAATATTTTGTCCCAGCTCCACTCTTTCATTATTCAATCATGTCTTGATAAGTTTCTAAAGTTGGCCCCTGGTCATAGCCTCTATTCTGTAATTCTCCATTCCAGTCTCAGGCTTATTTTTAATCCCTCCAGTTCCTTTCTAATGAAGCAAGATTTTTATGAGGATTAACAATTTATATGTCAAATTACATACATAATCCAATTAATTCAATCAGAAGAACAAATTTCATACATCCCAAGCAGCCTTGATACAGAACAAATCCTCCAAACAAGAGACAAAATAGTACTAAAAATTAATAACCTGAGTTGGCAAAGCAAAGAAGAGAACATGAAAAAGAGAGCTCTACAGAGGAGTCTTAGTAAATAAATCCTTTGACCATAGAAGTATGATGCTGAGACTGCAGCAAGGCTTTTCTAAATTATTAAACATTGTAAAACACTTTTAAAAATGTAAAGCCCTCTATAGATACTAGATCCTGTGTGAGTTATTATTCTGCTGGCACTAAAAAGGGAGGATGGTGATAACAGTAATTTAAATTTATGGAGGGCCTATCATCTTAGACACTTATGCTTTTGAATGCTGGCTTATTAATTCTTAAGACAATCTTGGGAGGAAAGTAGCCAATGTTAGCTCCTTCTGCAGATAAGAAATTGAGACAGCCAGATTATGTGGCTTATACAAGACTGGAAAGAAATTTGGAGTAGAGGAGAAAACAGTTAGCTACAAAGTTGGAAATGTAGTCCACAGATAGAGTTGGCAGATTGGACCTTCTCCTGTTTAGATACATGGAAAAGTGGGCATCATCCCAGCCAAAATATCAGAGGCATGAGGCGATTATACACTGAAGGGACCTGGGAGTGTGTGTGTGGTGGAGAGTCGGAGGCAGCAGCTCAACCCAGGAGATACTAATGACGTAGGTACACAGGTGAAGGGCTTGGCTTACCTTGTTTAGCACAAGAGACATTCTGGCATCCTCCTGGTCTAGAGCCAACTTCTCGCCTAGCACCACCCTTTCTCACCACACCCTCCAACACTGCCAGGAAAACCATCACATAATCATCAGGAAGCAGTGACTTCAGAACCATGCTCCAAAGTAAGGATTAGAATGAGGGAATAAGTGCAGTGCAAATTAAATAGGAAGCACACAGCAATAACAGAGGACTTAATGAGAATTAAACACCAAAATGAATAAAGAGGCACTCATAGAAGTGAGTCAAGAGTACATAAAATGTCATTCAAAAATAATCCTACAGAATCCACTTTCAATCCTTACCACCTTTTAATAAAAGTTTTTATTTTTAAACTAAATAATTATTATTTATTTTTATTTTAAAACTGTGTTTAAAATAAATTTAAAAATAAATAAAACTAAATGTTCTACAAAATGAATCAATGAGAAAGTGGTGAATTATACATATTTTCATAAAGGAAAAAGGCCTTGTGAATAGAGTTTGAAAGCAGTTGTGATGTAGCCACATCCTACACAATTATTAGCAAGATAAAGTGAAAAAACAATTAAATATACTATTTTACGGGCACACACACGCAACATACACTCATTTAAAAGATGACTAGAAATGGAGAGCTACAGATAAACATAAAAATACATCTCCTATTAACAAACACTACTAAAGTTACATCTCAAAATAATAATAATAAACTGAAGAAAAAACATGATGATATCCAAGACAAAAAGAGGTTAACGAGAGACTTCTGGTATTAACATTCTCAGCCAATTTACCAATAATAACAACAAATCCTGGAAGAGAAAGTAAATTGTTGTCAAATTGCTACAGGAAAGAGTGCATAGGTTAATTATAGAAAATTTCAACTTTAAGAAATGGCCAAACTCAACTTAAGAAATGTGAGAACAAGCAATTCCATAAGAGCAAAGCCAAAGCAATGCACTTAGCCATCAGTACTTAATTTCCTTTTTGCTTGAGCCAGGAGAAATACTTCCTTTGATGAATAGTTAAGCTCCTAAGACATTCCTCAGCATCTCAAACTAAAAGCATGGGTCTATCCAATGTTTTCATGCCTATCCCTTGCTTCCAGGCAGAGTAGATATTCAATGAGAACACCCGGGTACCTTCTACTGGCCAGCATCCATTCTAATAGGTCAGTGTCCATGCCACATTCTTTGTTGAATATTTTTATCATTCTGCATTCAGGAAAGTGTCATCCTCAGTTGATCAGCATTTTTTAAAAGATAACTGGGTATTATTTGTTAGAATAGATTTCTATTGTGTGTGTGTGTGTGTGTGTATTTTTTTCTAAAGGAAGAGAAGTTGTACTATGCCATCTGAATCAATGAGTCAAATATAAAGATTATCTTGATGGGTGCTGGCAGACTAGAGGAAGGCAGACTTAGTCTGCAATTACAGCAAGAGACAGATATAAGTAGCAAATGGGTTAATGAAATAATAGGACGGGAGAGATCCTTCAGCCTGTCTGTCTGACAGTATCATATAGTGTTTATGAAATGGCTCTAGGGGTTGAGCTATCTGGGTTCAAATGCCAGCTCTACGCTGGGTTTGTAGGGAGAATAAGTGTAAAGAATGCTTCAAGTAAAAGGAATATGATATACAGGTCATGGAAAACAAGAATGAGCATGGCTCATTAAGGAAGGCTGAGCCAGAGCAGTGGGGCAGAGACAGAGGTAGGAGGAAAGAATGCATAGGCCAGCAGGGGCTGGTCCTAAATAACCTTATGAGACATCTCAAGGAACTTGAACTTTAGCCTAAAAGAAAAGAGACACAAAGTGACATGATGCTAATTACGATTTACATTTTAGAAAGATAGAAAGCAAAAGGTGGAGCAGAACCAGAGACGAGGGAAGGTGGTGGTGAACTAGGAAAGTGGTAGTAAGAATGGAGAGTGTGGGATAGAACCCAATGCATTGCATTTTCCATTCCTGAGCTCCCTAAGGATTATAAGTCATTCCTTGAGGTTTTGCACTCAAGAACCCCTTAGGTTGTATTTTTGAGCCTCAGTCTCTAAGAACACATGGCTTACACCCTTAGTCCTTAGTCCATGGTAACACCCTTAGTCCATGCACCAGTTGAACCTCTCTAGCCTCATGAAAAAAAGAGGAGGGTGTGTGTGTTTATACCTCACTGATTGCTAATTATCTTTTATTTTTTTCAATTTCTCCTGTATTTCTCTCTCCAATAAAACAGTTATTTCCACACATGGCTAGATGTTTAGTATGAAGCAACAGTTTTATTATGAATTTCATCTCTCTTCATTTATATAAGAAAACAGAAAGTAAATCTGTTCTACATATAATCATGTCAGTGAGTAGTTTCTTAGAGAACCACACCAAAGTGAAAAAATAAAAAAGTACTGTTTACTATTTCACTATTGTTACAAAAACATTTCATATTTACTGAAACAGTCTTTTAGTTGAATCTCCCTCTGTGAATATATTTTATAGATTGTGAAATAGGAGGTATTAGAAACTAGAAACAAGACTGTGTTTCCTACCAATCCAGTAATGGAATAGAGATGAGCAAACCTCCTTCCTTTAAAGATTACTAGATTTAGGATATGCCCCATTGTATTCTGAAAGTACAGAGAAGTCAGTTTTATATTTTATACTTGCCCTGAGGGTCAACCAATGTGGTTTAGAGGAAAGAACATGGGACCTAAAATCAAAGAACTCAATCAAGTTTCTAAACCTCTCTGATTTTTGATTTATACATCTATTGAGTGAGAAACATAATTACACCTTTTCTACTGTGTTTTGTAAGAATTAAATGGTTTAATGTCTACGATAATGACCAAAAATTCTGTGATTTGAGAATGTCCTATATTTGCTTTGCCAATTCAGGTAGTCAATAGTTACCTTTAGCTATTGAACACTTGAAATATGGATAGTGCAACTTAGAAACTGAATTTTTAATTTTAGCTAATTGTAATTTAAAATTTAAAAGCCACATTAAGCTAGTGATTATCATACTGAAAAAATCCAGCTCTATTCATTTGTTGCTTTTAGGTTTATATCCCACATATAAGTGATATCATATGATTTTCAACTTTTTCTGTCTGGTTTATTTTGCTTAGTATGATTATTTCAAGGACCATCTATGTTGTCACAAATGGCAGTATTTTATCTCTTCTTATGATTGAGTAACATTCTATTATATATATGTACCACAGCTTCATTACAAATGAACAGGACAAACAAAGAGAGACTTTAGGACATGGACATGGACTACTGGTTACCAGAGGGTAGGGGATGGGTGAGGAGGAGGGAGGTAGATGGGGTAAAGGGGGTCAAATGGGGGGGTAAGGGGAGGGTGAAGGGGATCAAATATATGGTAGCTGAAGGAAACTGGACTTTGAGTGGTAAACACACAATAGAATATACAAAGTCAAATTATAATGTACACTTGAAAATTATATAATTGTATTAACCAATGCTACCCTAATAAACTTAAAAAAAATAAAAGAAAAAAATCTAGCTCTAGAATATGGTTTTAGCTTAAATTATTTCTATTACAAGTTAATTAACTCTACACTGCTCTGAAAATCCACTGTATGCTTGTTTAGGAATGAGTGTTTCCCTTATAAATAGGCAAAGATAAGTTATATAACCATTTAATACACAATTTTCCAGAAAAATCAGAATGCAATTGTATTTTTGTCTGCCACTGTCTATTAAAAATGTATTCGCTAGGGGAAGCTTTTTCCAATGTCACTGATGAAAATTCCCCAGTTGGCCCTTCGTATCTTCTGGTCATTCTTAGATTTAAAGAAAATCCTGTGGTTACTTTAAGTTGCGAAATACAGTTTGATTCATAAATTAGAATGTCCCATCCAATATTTCCATCACCATACCAATTTTTCAGTGTAAGATAGATTCCCCTGATCTTGTACCCTACAATTCTACAGCCTTCTGAGAAGAGGGGGCAGTACACATCTTCTCTTTTTCACCCTCACCTCCTCCATCACCCAACTTGCAAACTCCTGCTACCAAAACCTCCAAATTGAAATCTGGCTTTGCCTCTGTAATGTTTATTGCTGATACTGTGTGTGCTGTGTGTGTGTGTACACATGTACATGAGTGAGCTTTGGGAGATCTTCAGAGGCTTACAACTGCCTGTGGATTGAGCAATGCACTTAATTCTTCTGTCAGCTATGCCTCTCTCAGCTCTGGTTTTTTAGCAGGAAAACATGTCAAACTTTCCAGTAGTGTACAACAAAGCCAGTTCCTCTAAGCTTGAGGTCAAAAAAAGTACCATCCCTCATCTAGCTCTCTACATTGGGTTAGCTGTCCAAAATCATTCTTTTAAAATCCTCTCAGTGTCTTTTCTCCCTTTATTTTTCTTTATAACCTGAAAGTGGGTGAGGAGGTTAAGAATTGTGAAAAGACATCCAGCTGGGATTTTAGTCAGATACCTTTTTCTGTATTTGCAACCAACTGTCTTTGAATCTTAGCCAAATTTTCCAATTTAACATCCTTCATCACTGCACCTGTGTTAATAGTAGCTAAAGACTGAAAATTACATTTAAAAATTGTTACTACAAGACTAATAAACTCTGGCATATACATAACTATAAGGTAAAAAAAAACAATGTGGCAACATAAACGAAATGAAAGATAAAAATCATATGATTATATTGATAGAGGCAGATTAAGCATTTGACAAAATCCAGTATTCATTTATGATAAAACTCTCAGCAATGTGGAAATTGAGGGAATATATCTGAACACAATACAGGCCATATATGACAAACCCACAGTTAACATCATCCTGAACAGTGAAAAGCTAAAAGTGTTCTCTTTAAGATTAGGAATAAGACAAGGATGTCCATCATCACCATTTTTATTCAACAAAGTGTTGGAAGTCTTAGCCACAACAATCAGATAAAAGAAATAATAGGCATCAAAATTAGAAAGAAAGAAGGAAAATTGTCATTATTTGCAAATGCAAAATACTATATAAACTCCAGAGATTCCACAAAAGAAACAACAACAACAACAAGAAGAAGAAAACATTAGGACTAATAAATGAATTCAGTAAAGTATCAGGATACAGAATTAATATTTAGAAATTAGTTGTGACAATGAACTATCAGAAAGAGAAATTAAGAAAATGATCTCATTTACTATTGCATCCAGAAAAAATACCTAGAAATAAATTTAACCAAGAAGGTAAAGATACAAATAAATCATATACCATGCTCATGCTTAGTAAGAATTAACATTGTTAAAATGTCCATACTACCCAAACCAATATAAGACCTGGAATAGCCATGACAATCTTGACAAAGAAGAACAAAGTTGGAGAAATTACTTTACTTGATATCAAACTATATTACAAGGCTATAATAATCAAAACAGCATGGTACTGACATAAAAACAGACACATACATCCATGAAACAGAATAGAGAGCTCAGAAATAAACCCACACCTATACAGTCAATTAATATGACAAAAAAGGAAAGAATATACAATGAGGGTAAAGACAGTTTATTCAATAAATGGCACAGGGAAAACTGGACAGATACATGCAAAAAAATGAAAGTGGATCACTTCTTATACCATATGCAGAAATAAACTCAAAATGGATTAAAACTTAAGTGTAAGATCCAAAATCACAAAACTCCTAGAAAAAAAAATAGGCAATAAACTCGCTAACATTGCTCTTAGTAATATTTTTTCCGATATATCTCCTCAGGCAAGGAAAAGAAAATAAAAAATAAACAGAATGGGATATCAAAGTGAAAAGTTTTTGCACAGCAAAGGAAGCCATTAAAAAATCAAAACGACAACCTACTGAGTGGAAGAATTTATATGCCAATGATACATCCTATAAAGGTGTAACATCTAAAATTTATAGAGAACTCATACAACTCAGCACAAAAAAAAAAACCCCAACAATCCAATTAAAAAATGGGCAGAGGACCTGAAAAGACGTTTCTCCAAAGAGGATATACAAACAGATGGCCAATTAACATACGAAAAGTTGCTCAACATAATTGATAACCAGGGAAACTGAAATCAAAACCACAATCTGTTATCACCTCACACTCATCAAAATGGTTATCATCAATAAATCAACAAACAATAAGTGTTGGTGAGGATGTGAAGAAAAGGGAGCCCTCATGAACTGTTGGTGACAATGTAAATTGGTGCAGCCTCTAAGGAAAACAGTTTGGAATTTCCTCAAGAAAATTAAAAATGAAAATATCTTATGATCCAGCAATTGCACTTCTGGGTATTTATTCAAAGAAATCCAAAACACCAATGTGAAAAGATATATGCACCCTTATGTTCACTGCAATGTTATTTACAATAGCTAAGATATGGAAGCAACAAAAATGCCTGTCAACAGATGATTAGATAAAGATGATGTGGTACATATACACAATGGAATATTATATGGACATAAAAAGAATCAAATTTTACCATTTGCAAGAGTGGAGATGGACCTAAAGGGTATTATGCTAAGTGAAATAAGTCATACAGAGAAAGACAAATACCATATGATCTCACTTATATGTGGAATCTAAAGAACAAAATAAATGAACAAAATAAAACAGACTCATAGATACAGAGAACAAACTGATGGTTGCCAGATGGGAAAGTGGCCAGGGGCTGGATGCAAAATGTGAAGGGATTAAGAAATACAAATTGGTAGTTACAAAATAGTCATGGGGATATGGAGTACAGCATAGGAAATACAATCAGTAATACTGTAATAACTATATATAGTGTCAGGTGAGTACTAATCAGGGGGATCACTTCATAAATTATATAAATGTTTAACCATTATGCTGTACACCTGAAATGAACATAAAATCCTGGATGTCAACTGTATTTGAAAAATAAAAAATAATAATGTGGCATCTTCAAGTGCAACAATAGGGTCAATCACCAAAATATATTAAGTAAAAATAGAAAAGGCACTAGACACTCCATATGCTTAAAAAAACTTATTACTGGAAGCATTCAAAAGAAACTGAAAGCTGCCACGCCATGCTTCTAAGGAGAGGACTCACAGACTAGAACGCAACCTGGCATTTCAGTTTACTTATCATTCTATATGCTTTTATAATATTTGGATTTTTATTGTATGTAAAAATTACCTCAAGTATTTTCTTTAATATTTTTGTAAGTATATTGAGATACATATTAAGGTCTCTATTTATAGTTCAATTTTTAAAAAATATTATTTTAAAGTCTTTTTCTTTGGCACAAAGTCTCCAACATCTTTTTTTTAGCCCTAATACCCTGACACAGTTGTGCCTAAATCCTAGTCTCAATGACATGCACATCCCAAATAAATGACTAGCTTATTTATAACTTTAACCTTTGAAAAATGGTTTTCAATGAAATACCAGAGACAGAACAAATGTGTCTATATTTTTTTAGTAAATAGGTGAGCTGTAACAAACATGTTTTCTTTTCCCAGGAGAATAACAGAAAGATAGGTTGGATTACAGATAAAATATAAAACTACGTTCATACCCTTTACACCTGAAAAATGATGCTTGATTCTTGATATTCAAAGCCAAGTAATATTTTGTACTGAATTTTTAGTTTATCAAAATCATCCCCGAAGGAATGGCCCAGTGAGAAGACATGGCTCACTTTGCTGGAGACTTGTTACTTTTTAACTAGCAAAGGATAAAGAAGTTTCTCCTAGCACCTTAGTCTGAAGGTCTAGAACTAAATTTATGCTCTAGATATCAAGGAGAAAGTTTCTGCAAATTAAAAAAAAAAAAGTTTCATATGTTAATATGTGAATCAACACAATTTATTTTCTTTAGAATGGCAAAAAAAGAAAGAAAAAAGAAAAACAGGAAGAAAAACCCACATAAAGTTTTACCTCTGATAAGTTTTCATGAGGTCAAAACTGTCTAGTTTCTAGAATGTGATTTTGGTCATCAAATATTTCCTGTAAATTCAGTCAAGAAGGGAAATTGAAAGCTTTATTACAGAATTAAACAAAGTTAGGTGTTTATTTCCATACAAAAGGAAAAAGAATAAGAAGAAAAACAAAAACTTAGAAGACAACATGAATTATAGTATCACAATAAGTATTTTAAAAATGTACATTTCAAGACAAAGCAAGAGAATTAGCCCAGATCCCAGGGGCCTTCCTTGGTCCTCTTCCTGCTTGCCTTGCCTGTGGCTGATTTGGACAAACTTGGCTTCCTAACATTCTGCCACCTCTTCTTTCCTGATTTATCCTAGCAGTTTCCCTGTTATTGCTTTTATCATTCCTCCCCTGTTTTCTTCAATGGTTCCACCTATGTCACCTGTTTAAACATCCCTTACAGTTTTCTTGTTCTTCTCACTCTCTGGTTTCTTTGAGCTATTGCAGCCTTCCTCATAATTCCAAATGCCATGTTTATGGGGAAAAGCTCAGTGATCTTTGTTTCTAACCCAAATCCCTGTTCTGAACTTTAGGCCCATGATGGCCACCTTAATAATGTCTCCTTGTGAATGTTGCCACATCCCACACATCTCCAATATACCTCAAATCAACATAGCCAAGGTAAAACTCATCTCCTCTCTCTTCTCTCTGCCAACAAAAATGCCTGTTTTTTCCCCCAACTCCACCTTTGTTGATGGTTTCAAGATCTTCTCAGTCATATCAGATTAAAATCTTGGAGCTCTCTTGAACTCCCTCCTCTACCTCACACATCATATCTCTCTACTCGATACATCCTACTGTCACAGTTTCTTTCTATCCAATGCCATGGTGATGCCCTGGATTAGTCCTTATTACCTCCTTTCTGGAGCCCCAGGCTCCTCTCCACTGCAATGGTTTCCCTTCTGTGACATGTGAAACTGTTAACTTCACTCATCTTGGAAAGTTCTCCTTTGTCTTCCCTCATTCTACTCCATTGGATTTTCTCCTATTCTCTGGCCATTCCTATCCAGTCTCCAGTGTGGCTGTTTCTTTGTCTAAGTAAACCTTAACGTTATTATGTCAGAGGACACCATCATGGGCCCTTTCCTCTTTCCATGCTTCAGTCCTTAATATCTCTGGGAGATCCTATCCACATCCATGACCATAGCTATGCCTAGGTATCAATGACTCCTACAACTATCTTTAACGCATTTTCACTCCTGACTCCCCGATCTGTCCAATTGCTTAAGAAATTTCTCCATGTGAATTGTCACAGGCATGCCAAAGTCCCTAGCCTCACCAATCCTGTTTCTCCTGTCTTCTCTAAGGGAATAAGGACACTACCATTCACCCTGTGGTTAGTTACCTATGTCAGAAACTGGAGGGTAATACACAATCACTTTCATCTGATTCTCACCCCTGAGTCTTTCTCTAATCCACCAATTCCTGCAAAATTAACTTCTCTAAAATCTACAACATTCTATCACTAATGACTTCATTTGTGCAAGTTCTATTTTTATCTCACCTAGAGTTCTACAATAAATCCTACTTGGTTTGCTGCCTCCATCTTTTCTATTCTCCCTTCACAATATTTTAAGGATGATATTTCTAAAATGCAGTTTTAATCAAAGCAATCCCTTATTAATATTCTATAAGGGCTTTCCTTCTCTAGTATAAGTTTTCCTTCTCAAGAGTTGTAGTGGGTCATATGACATATAATTCAAATTCTAGAAAGTAACTTTTAAAAGTAATCAGATATGTCTAAGATGTTTGTGTAACGATGTTCAATGTGGCACTATTCATAACAGCAAATACTGGTAACAGTAAAGGATTGACAGTAGAGGATTGGTTAAACTAAAATATCATGTGCAAATGAGAAATTCAAAATTATGCTATAGAAGACTATATAAAAACAAGGAAATATGTATTATATTGTCAAGTAAATAAAAATGATCACATAAGGTTTTTTATAAATTATTCATTCTTAACATCACTATAAGCATAAAAAGGTTATCGGGATACACACACAAATCTTAAAGATACATATCCTTGGTAATTATGATTGTGGTTCTCAAGTTTTCTACAGTGAACATGCAATATTTTTGAAATCAGAAAGAAACAAAAAATAAATGCTATTTTATAAAAGACTAAACTCAGTTGTCAAATTTCTTCAAGCAATTTTCTTTATCCCCCAAAGTATCTTAGAATGTCTCCCTCCATAATTATCCTTCTTCTCACCACAGTTCTCAGTCTGGGTTAGGCATCTCAATCCTTTGCAACCCCTGCCTTATTTTTAATATTGTATTATCAGTCTTTATAGACATATTTTTCACTTCTTTGGCAATGTGAACACCTCCATCTCTATATTTCAAGCACTAAGCAAAACACAGGTAGAATATTTCCTGAATAAATAAATGAATATCACCACTCACCTCACAGTGACTCACACTGATTTCTCACTGCCTTCAGAATTAAGTGCATACTCCTTAAGCTAATATTTGAAACATCTTAGAGGCAACCTATCTTTCCTTTAATATTTTTGCCTCCATTTCCTAAATTCCACCTCTTTGTGTAAAGCCATCTATGGGGTCCTTCTTGTTTATATTGTATCCCAAGACATAGCTGAGTGCTTCAGTCATAGCAGATGTTCAGAAATTATTTGAGTAAATGATGGGATAAATTAACTTTACAAAATATATCTTACACTTTTCACTTTCCCATATTTTCTAAAAAGCTACTCCTTTCATTTTTTGCCTCTCTCATTCTACTCCATTGGATTTCCTCCTATCCTCTAGCCTCTCCTCTCTAAGACTCAAAAAAGTTTGATCCCCGATGAGAGTCATTTTCTAATCTTCCTAAGGAAATTAAATTCTCCCCAGCACAAATACAGCATTCATTTGATACTTCTCATTACTTAATTATGCTCTTTTGATGTTATTTAAATATTAACTTGATTCTAAATTTTTGGAAGTTAAGAACTATGATACTTTGATATTTCTCTTCCTAGTCTGTTCCCACCCATCCTTTCTCAGCTGTCTTAACTGGAATAGACTGAGTAGATATGAAATCTACCACCCTTCCTTACTATTGACATAACATTTGAGTCAGTTTCTTCATCTCTAAAATAGGATTAATTTCACTATATGCCCCCCAAAATTAATTAAATAATATGATGTAATTAAAGTGCTTAGGACGGTACTTAGCACATGATAAGCATTCAATTGATGTTAATTGTTGTTATCAATATTAATATAATCAATGCTAAAGTAAATGTCTTAAATGGAAAATCAGTCTCTCACACCATAAACTGAGAAATAGAAAGTTGATCTGAGATCAAATTTTGCAGGATATTTTAGAGACTTCAATGTTCCAAACATCTGAGTCTCCCTGATGCCTACAAGCATCTAGTTTTCAGTTACATCTGTAAAAATCATTTAATTAGAATATAAATGTGTGTTGAGATGTGGAGAAACAGAAACTCTCATTCATTTTGGCTAGAAATATAACCTGGTATAAATATTTTGGAAAGCATTTTATCAGTATTTCATAAAGTTGAGATGTATATGTCTATGGCTCAGCAAATCTATTCTTAGAAATATTCACTAGAGTTAATTCTTACATTTGTACACAAATGGCAAGTATAAGACTATTTATTAGGATGCTACTTATAACAAAATACCATACAGATATGAATAAGTTGTGCTACAAGAATCAACATGCATTAATTTTGAAAGTACAATGTTGAAGGAAAAAAAGCAAGTTTCAGATGAATAATGTATATTCAAATGATATCAAATTTTTAAAGATTCAAAATTTTTTATATTATATATAGTTAAATTTGCATAGCAATGGAGAGAATAAAACAAAAATAAAAACAGATAAAAGAATAAAAACACACAATGAAGAAAAAATCTACAAAGACAGGACAGTGGTAACCACTGATATGGGAAAGAGAACAGGATCAGAGAAAGCCTTTCATTTTAAAAAATTCCTAATATTTTATTTGTTAAACTGAAAGATGACTATGCAAGTCTTTGGAATATTTGTTCATCTTTAAATATCTATGTACTGCATGTGGTATTTTTTAGGAAAACATCTAAATTCAGTATTTTTCTCAAGAGAATCAGAAGACACAAATTTCATTCTATCATTCCTGGAAAGTAAATCTGCTGGCTATTGTCTTGGCTGAAAATAAAGATTTTTCTGTGTTTATTCTGAGGAAAGATCTCATAAAGAAGTCTCATCTCTGAGCAAGGTGGTGACTCCAGGACTCAACAGAGAATCCCCCCCAAAAAAATAAAATCTTGGGAGAAAAGTCACACTACTCTCCTTTCCCCTTCCCTCCCCCAGGTACCTGAGTACTCTTTCTTCAGCATTCCTCCTTGAATGGAGCAAGAGGAAGAGTAGAACTCAGTTGCATTTTAATGAAAAGGTGTTTGCTGTCACTGTTTTTTTCCAGCAGACTCTGACAGCTCTCATAAAAGGAAAAGGCCAAGCCCATGTAATTAACAATGCAGATTCCCTTTCCATTGCAAGGTCAACTGATATCAATTTCAAATTGCCTGAAGTAAAAAAAAAGGAACATTTCCCCTTACAAGAACTAGCTCCCTCACTTTTTTGCTTCAGTTACTATCATTCCCTCAGGCCACCAAGCTGAAAGGCTCAAGAACATCTTGCCTGTAGTTTTTATCATCATCACCATCACCTTTTTTTTTCTGCAAATTCTGTTAGATTTTTATCCCATCTTGTTTAGAGATTAAGATTACACGTAACATTTATTTTGTGTTTTTTTTAAAGCATTTTATTTTATTTTATTATTAGTTTCAAGTATACAGTACATTGGCTAGACTATGTTTATGACTTAATTTTTTTTTTTATTGAATGCCTTTCTCATCCCTCTCTTCCATTCTCATTCTCAGCACCCATTATTTATTCATGCTCAGATTATTTAAACCTATTTCCAAAGGGCTTTCTCTGCATTCATTCCCTGATCCAATCTGCCTGCATGCCATTCACTGGATGATCTTTCTAAAGCACAGCTTTCAACATGTTGTCTGTAGGTTAGGACTCTTTTGGAACTCCACCATTTTGAAGCTAAAGTCCAAATCGCTTTAAAGCTTCCACAAGCTTTAACCTTATTACAGCATCATCACCCAAAGTCCCCTAGGCTACCCCTAAGAGAATACCCAATGTCCTTCCTTCCCAAGCTATACATGAAAACAGGCTATTCAATTTCACTTCTTAATTTCTGTGCTTGACTTTGCCTCTTCTTCAATGTTTCCCAGACTTCAGATATTCTGGTATCTCTTCATTTTTTCCATTACAAAGAATCACATGAACTATATTTTACTTAATATTTTCTGTAAATCCACTCTTGTTTTAGCTCACAAAAGTCTTTAAAAAGCAAAATTGTATTAATACAATTAAAGGAAAACCTAGAATCTACTGGAATAAATATGCAAAACCTATAAAAATGTTTCTCTAAAAGTTATTAAATTATAACTACTTTTTGTCTGCTAAAATCATTGAGCCTGTTACTTACTCTATTTTTGTTATAAAGGAGATTAAACAACTGTTAGAATTTTAAAGTCATATCAACAAAACCTTGTCCTTGAAGAACTGAAAGTAATTTGAAAAATATAACTTTCTCACTGTGTAACTCAAAATTATTGATTGTTATTGATATTGCCCCAAATCATTTCATCTATAAAAATTTTAGGAAACACTGCCCCAGATGAGATATTCTTTTCATTTTTTTCTGCTTATTTCAACTCTGCACAGCCTTCTAAGCCAGGCTAAAGCCCCACCACTTCCCAGAGTATCCTCTTGATACCCATACACCACTCCACACCCCTCCTCTGGCATTCTGGGTACATGCTTCTTCCTTGTTTTGGGAAATCACTCCATTCTACTTTTGAGTGAGCCATATACAAGTTTTCAAATTTATTTTTTTCTAGTCTCCAGTGATTACAGTTCAAGCAAAGATTTGTGAAGGCTTCTTTGTAATCCCATGATACTGTACATCATACCTCTAAGGAGTGGGAATCAACTAACAATGATACCAGCAATGGCATGAGTGATAGATGGATTGGCACTTCCTACCCTTAGCTTTTTATGGGTATATATCTCTTCTAGTAGACAAGGATCCCCTCAAGGCTATTCCTAAGTTACTCTTTAACTTTGAGGCCCAGTCCAGTGGAAGAACACTGTAGGATTGACAGAAGTAATTGGTGAGTAAATAAATGATACTTCCTAGAGAGAGTAGACCACAGATAGCATTCAACAGCAAAACCAATACTGGTGTTTTAGATAGTGTACTATATTTTTCAAGTGCTTTTTCAGCTTTTCTTCTTTGTTTTCATTCTACTGCTACCCTGAACTTCCTGACATAACTTCTCAGAGAGTTTTAATTTAAATAGCATCTCACATGCAAAACTGCACATTTGTCACAAATACTGGTTATTATTACCTTGAAATATCACCAAATACTATAGAAGATACTTAGTTTTAACAGACAGCTAGGCATATGTGTGGTTTTCCAAGAAAATACTTTCCAAAAATTCAACATCCTTTCAAGTTTAAAACAAATATAAATCCAAATAGTCTTGTCCTCCAAATTAGCTAATACATTTTGAGATACGATAATAGTGTTTAACAGATACTATCTTAGTAGTCTTTATTATCTTGAAAACTCAGTCACCTAAAATTAATCTATAAATAGGCTACAGGTAATATGAGAAAACTGAAATAAATAATTCATTTAGTTATATCTAAAGTTTTTAGGGAAGTTGTAAATAATAATTACTTCATAATTTCTATATCTGTACAGTACCCATGAAATCATATTAAAAATCACTATTATGAATTAGAGATAATCACAAAATTAAGTTAAGGAAGTATAAAAGAATCACAAAGGTTGAGATAACTTTAAGAATATACCAGAAATGCAACATCGTCACTGCTAATTATTGTTATATAAAAGTTAGGCACAAACATAGGTGATCCAATATCAACTTTGAAATTATACCTACTGAAAAAGGACTTAGTCATTTTTTCAGGAGTGGGAAGCACAAGAATTTTCACTACAATCTTTTTTTTTAATTGTAAAAACACATAACGTAAAACATCATACCATTTATGAAGTGTATAAGTCAATAGTTTTAAGTATACTTACATTATCTCTCAACCAATCTCCAGAAATTTCAAATTGCAAAACTGAAACTCTGTACCTATTAAATATTTCCTATTTCCCTCTTCCTCCACCCACTGGCAACCAGCATTCTACTTTGTGTTTGTTTGAGTTTGACTACTCTCAAAACTTCACATCAATGGAATCCTATAATATTTTTATCTCTTTAATCTGTTTTTAAAGCTTAATTGAAACTTAATTAGGAAAAAGCCAAGTTTATCCTTCATCAATTATTGTCTAACCACATATTTAGCATAATGCACTATGTCAGTTTCACTTTATTAATCTAATGAAGTAGGTTTTATATGGATTTTACTGATGAGGAAACTGAATGAAGCTTGACAAGGTGACGCATTTTCTCAAAGGTCACATATCTGAAGCAGTGGGGCCACTAAACCCAGCTCCATCTGACTTCAGTGCCCACAGTCTTTTTAACGCTCTTGGTTATCTTTTGAAGTATTTAAAATTTTCAGAGGAGTTCAACCTTCTACATACTTGAAGTAAATCAGAGTGGTTTTTTTACATTTGATTTTGAATGTTGCATGTCTTCCTCCTCTTTTTATAAATAATTTCATTCTAAACCCCATCTCAAAGTGTTATTTTAGTCTACGTGTCAAAGTTTATTTTAAACCATGTCCCACAAATTCACGGAATATCAATCACGTTCCCTTTTTTCTTTCCAAGCAGGGCTTGGGAAGGAAGGAGCATTTAGTTTGTTCAATTGTAGTAAAAATGACACAATTTCCTATGTGTACCATATGTCAATAGTGAAAAGAATATTAATTTTTAAAAACTCCACTTACAGTTGTAGAAATGAGCCCAAGTCTCTTCAGTTCAGGAACATCATGTCAGTGAATGGAAATCAGTCCACAAAAACCAAGGGCTCTTTTCAAACGTGTCCTGCTCTGCATGCGGCTCCTAAATTGCTGCTTATCGAGCCACCTGGGACTGGAAGTCCTCCCAGTGTAGCTCCAGGCTGCCCAACCAGAAAGTCTAAAAGGAAAAGAACTACAACACCCACAATTCATACTCCTCACCTGAAACCAGAAGAGGGTGGATGGCAACAGTTTCACCTTAGGAAGAAAGTAAGGAGCTGGTAAAGCAAAAACAAAACAAAACAAAACAAAGTCAGGTGCGCATACCTAAGAACAACTTGTAAACACAAACCTATTTCTATTAAAGAAAACAAAAGTGGTTTTTGATGTTGCCAAGGAGTAAGACGGCACCCTCAGTGCTAGCAAGAACTAAAAACTTCATGCAAACAAATCCTCGTGCAGCTGTGGAACCGGCCCCACCAGATTCTCTTTCAGTGATTCAGAGCTGAGGATGCCTCACTGCCTATTGGAGCAGGTGAATGAGGATTTGCCAGGTAAGGACTGAAGGCCTCAAATTCTTCATACATCAGCACTGTGACTGAAACTGAGGTGCTACAGATATGGAGACCATTCACCCTTCATCCTCCAAAATGGCCTGGATTTTTTTACATATGCTTTAAAATGTGCTTCTTAAAATGTGACCAAGGTGGAAAACTTGCTGATATTTCCTTCCATTTTTCTTTCCATTTCATCATTTTGAGTTTTCCTTTTGTATATTTCAGCTTTATTTCTGATTGCTCAAAGTTCAAGAACAAGAAAATTAAATGGGAAAAAGGGAAAATAAATGTTAAAACAGGTAAAATGAAAGGTGCGATAATTTTTTCACTTCTTTGCAACATCTGGAACAGAGAGTATTAAAAACAAATGAAAACTAAGAAATGTGTTTCCTCAATTTGTTCATATAGCATCTGTCAATAGTCTCTTATTTCCTGTTAGGCACAGCCCAGAAAATGGGTATAGACAAGCGCTGGCTTGGGCTAGGCCCAAAAACATAATGGGAGGATTCAGCTAAAGCTGATACCAGAGTAGTGACAAAGGAGAAATTTCCTTTCCCTTTTCTGTACTCTCTCTCCCTCCTCTTTAGATGTCACCTCCTTGAGGAACACTGGGGCTTCCTATTGCCCAACCTACTTGAGCAACCCAGAGTTTTGTTTCCCGTCGGGTTGTCTCACAATCCAAACTGAACCATTCTATTGTTCTTTGTCACAGATCTCTCAATCTCCTGCCTAGAACCTGATGTTGCTCTAATCACTGATATTCCCACTTGCACGAGCCCCGCAGATTTTGTTCTCCATGCTATTTCTTCTCCCTAAATTGTTCTTTGCCCACCTTTAATGTTTAGATATTTTCTTTCTTTCGAAGCTTAATGGAAAAACACTCTTTTCCGAGAAGCCCTCCCCAGTCTGCCCTAGTGAATTATTCTGTCCTAAAAAATGCCATTATTTTTTATCTAGTCCTCTCATACCAGACTCTGTACCTTGTTTCATTGTTGTAATGTATGGTGTGTGTGTGTGTACACACAGGCAATGTTGCCTTCCTATTTGAAGGCAAGATTTTATTTTATTCCCGCTTCTCTCAGTAATTTACATGCAGATGTTTCTGATAATCAATAAAAGAAATAACTGAGATATTAACTCTAAGCTGGATGTTAAGACCTAACACCATCTTTCTCTCTCCCAGAAAACATTTTCACTTTAAAAACTCTCTCTGAATACTGTTAGCAGCTTCTCCCTATGGACCAGTCTGGTGTGGCTTCCACAATCTTTATTTGCAGAAAGGTAAGGTATTAAATCTATCCATTTAACCCCTGACAGTACCTAAAATGAAGGTTCTCACGGATAAGCAATGTTTGTTTCACCAGCCAGGTACTTGGCTTTCTAACAGTTTCCCAAACAACAGGCCCTCAGTCCCATGACTGCATCTGGGAGAGCTGGCCCTACCTCCATCTATGATTTTTGATCATTGGCTCCAGCATTTCTCGTTTCTTTCCCCTATAACCTCCTCCTTTGGTTCTGAAGTAGAAATTCTGCCCTTGGGACTCCTTTACATAGTTCTGAATCACTAATTTCTCCCACCCACCCAGGGAAGAGAATTCTCTCAGCAGTTGTTAGTTCCTCACGCCTCTGCTTCTATGGGATTCTCCTGGTCCTCACACTCAGCTGTCTTTTAGCTGTCAGCCATTGGGGGAGAAGTGGACCTTCTAGATACTACTGACACACACTGAGGTTTCTGTGGACCGTGAGACTCAAAGGCAGGCTGGTATGAGTGATTTTTTGCCAGGAAAGTCTTCCCAACTCTTCTCTATTGTATAATAAGGACTTCCAGCCCCTTAGCCTAGCTGTGTGAATCTATCTAAAATTAGGCATGGGGTTCATCCTCAGCACATGGCCCAAGGTTGCTTCCTTAGGAAAGTCTTCTTTGACCTTTTACCCCTTCCTTGTCCCTTAAATGTTTCTTGTACTGATTTACACGAATGTCTGACTGGTCTGATACATTGCTAATGCTAAGCCAAGATGTTTTCATTTCTCCCCTGAGATCATGATTATTTTTAGCCATGAGATTTGTTGAGCCTAAATAATAACTAGAATATATGGATATATGTTATTTCCCAATATATAGAATAAGGATATAGAAAACCAGCCCCTTTTACCCCAGTACAGGAAAGAAGGTCAGAGGTTGAGTGGAACTCTAACGAGGCTTCAGTAGAAGCTTACTGGAGGCACTGGAGAGGCAGGGACAGGGCCTCTGTGTTCAGCCACGCAGCCTACATCATTATATTCTTTGTCCAGTTGGGACAGCTAGTCAGGGACTATTGTTACATCTTTCAGTGTGGTAAAAAGAAGGTGCCAAGAGGTCCAGTGGACCTGCAAATTCCAGGGGTTAGCATAAAGAGGCCACACTATGTCTTTGTAACTCCAGAAAAATGGTAAGAATCATCTATCAATGGGTGGCATGCTCATAAAATATTCTAAAAAGGCCTGTTGGTCAAGCACCAGAATTACGAGACTCCTCCACAGCAGGTGACCAGCCAGGACCCAGATGGCATCATGTGGGCTTCATAACGTTATGTCCATCCTTCTATAATACACTTAGGTACCATCTTGGATATGGAGCAGGAGGAAGAAAAACTGAAAGACTGAAAATTATAAAGAAATCACCCAAAAGGCTATTTAAGGTAAAAGGGACTGTGATGTAGTAAATTGTGAGTTTAACGTCTGCTTTACCCCATCCACGTTCTAATGGAGACAGCCAACATGGAAGCTGAAATGCCAGCGACTCACTGTCAGACTGGCCTGAGAGATAAGGGAGAAGCACAGCACTTAGGATAGCTAATCAGACACAGCTATCCGGGACCTGGAATTAGGAGCTGGCGACACAGAGAAGCAGAAACAGAGGAGAATCCACTATCATGTTGAACAGAGGCAGCTGTGAAAACAATGTCCTCCTCTATAAGTGGCTGTTGCAGCCATGGAAAGTGCAGCCCAGAACTCTCAGTGATGGTTGTACAAACTGTGAGTTCCAGGGCTTAGCAGAAACAACTAATTTATCCAGTAGCATTACCGTATTTCTGCTGCTGCTCTGGCTTTGCAAGCGTTTTGCCCGATTCTCCACCCTTCCTAGAAATTGTGGGACTGGTGTTTGGAGTGTTGCTCTTCAATGTGTATCAGCCAAAGTCATTTGCTATCAATTAAAGCTAAAAACTCTGACTGATACATCTAATGCAGTCCTTAACTCACAATTATCTCTTCTGCCTATATTAAGACCCCATCAGACCAAGGAACTGGATCTTATTTAATCTGTAAATATCCAAAAACTCCACAGTGCCTGGCCATGGTACATAAGTATTGACCTGACTGGTAAAATGAGGAAGGCTTGCTTAAAGTTCCTTCTAATTCAAAAATTCTCTCACCGCATGGAAGCTGTCAGTTATTTATTAATGCAGAGGTAATTTTATTTTTCTATCTTAGTCCTGTAGCTGGTTTAGAATTTAGATGTTCCCTCCCCTCTGTATCTTGCAGGGGACAGAGCAAGCAAATTCTTGTACCTGGGGGGCGGAGTGGGGGGGAATCAAATGCACAAAAACCAATTTAAATATGCCCAGGGTGTTACTTAATAAACAAAAGGGGATTTTCCTGGTATCCTTCCATGACCTATGTTAAATGTCATTCATGTTTGGTCCCTGCAGAACAAATACACCAAAAAGAGTAATAGGAAACAGCCATTATTCCCCAGATGCTTAGATTTTTCCCAGTATGAGGCTATCTTGGAAAGAGAAAGGCCACATTGGTAAGCTTATAAGAAAGTTCCCCGTGGAGTTTTTCTCTGTCCTGTTTCAGTATGATGTATTGACTCTCAGACCCCTGGGTTGCCAGTGACATCCGTTTTCTAGTTCACTTTGTCCCTTAGTCATGGTCACACTGCAACTTTCTAAAAATAGTTAATAACTATGCCATTTACCAGTTAATTTCAGTGAATAGTTCAAATCATAGGAAAATGTTAGGGCCAAAGTTAATTTAGGTCAGATTGATCTTATTTCCCAAGATTAAGAAAGTGAGCCAAGTTGTTTTTACAATTTTTTATTATCCTCCATTACATCTTTCTGGCTCCTTATTCAACCATAAGATGAGTCATCCATAAATTGACCCCCACTGAGCTGTAGTTTAGAAGTTCATTGCTGTTTTCTTTCATTTCTTGTTTTCATATTAACACAAGGAAATATGTGCCAGCTCTTCACATGATCATAAGATGTTTCCACGTTGCTCCTTTGCTACTAATCAACAATAGAGAACTCTGTGCAGTTTTCACTGGAACACCTGTGGATTACTTGCCTTATAACCTAACAAGTTGTTCATTTGTTTACTCCTCTGTATTCTTATCGGTATAATTGCCACTTTCATGCCCCAACCACTCTCTGGAAAAATCTTCAGCTACCTGCACATCAACTTCCCTGGAGTGCACACAATCTTCCAGGAAATTTCCAAGTGTATATTTGTCTCCATGTCTAGGAATGTGTACAATTTTGTGTTTCTTGATTAAAATAGTGATTTCGTGCATTCTATTAACAGATGTCTCTGTGTGTGTGTGTATGTGTGTGTGTGTGTGTGTGTGTGTGTGCATGCACGAGCATGCACATGCACAGGCATACAAATTACAATATCCACTTTGGGGAAAAAAAAAAAGAGTTTACTCTGAGTACCTGGTATACCAGATTGTCAGTTATTTGAGACTAGAATATCAGTTTTTGATTGTTTTCTACAAACCTCACAGTCTAGAAGCCAAGACAAGAGGATAATAGGTATTCCTAATTCATCTGCAAATATAGTTTAGATAACATGTTTCACTATATGTTTCTTGAACATTTTTGAATTTGGCACATGATGACACAAAACATTTTTTAATTTTAATATTCATTCACATATTGCTGTGTACTGTGGATACCATCATTGAAATATTTCAGAAGTCCTTTAATTTTTCTGTCAAATAGAAATTCTGTAAGAAAGTAGTATATTAAATTCATATGCTGGGAGTTCTGCCACTTATTTTGTATCTTCCTAATAAGTATTAAACCACAGTGTGATTTATATTCTCTACCTTGAGGTTAAGAGAATGAACTCCATAGAGACACTGGTAGGCTTACCTAGAAGACACAAAAATCTGGTGTTCTCTAGCACAGAACACAAGTGCCTTAAGCACCCATCCACTACCCTGTGAGGATTCTGAGATGTCAAAGGTTGGCTGCTTTCCACACATTCTCCTGGGGCTAACAAGTTCATTCTGAGTGTATCTGTTTTCAATTTCTGCCAAAACAAATTACCACAAAGTTAGTGACTTGAACCATGCAAATTTATTATCTTCCAGTTCTGGAAGTCAGGAGGCTAACAGGGGTCTCACTGGGCTAAAACCAAGGTATCAGTATGACCACATTCCTTTCCAGACTCTGAGAGAGAATCCATTTCCTTGCCATTTTCAACTTCTAGCAGCTGTCTGCTGCATTCCTTAGCTTAGATCCCCTTCCCCCATCAATAGCAGGTTGAGTCCTTTCAGTCACATCTTTATAACCCTTTTGTGGCACCCCCCCCCCCGCTTCCTTTCCTCTCCCTCTTTCACTCCCTCTCTTCTTCCCTGGCTACAGCTGGGAGAGCTCCTCTACAAAGGACTCACTAATTACATCGGGACCTTCTGGGAACCCAGGATACTACCCCTTCTCCCCATTTTAAAGTACAGACCTTTAATCATATCTGAAAAGTCCTTCATGCCATGCCAGGTAACATACTCACAGGTTCTTGGGCTTAGGGTGTGGACATATTTGGGGGTCATTATTCTGGCTGCCACACTGCGTTTCCACCTCAGGAAATTCTCTATATAGTATTCTAGGGGTAGAGTTAGGTCCTGTATAAATTTCCCACTGGAATTGAAAAAAAAAAATTTATTTGTACACACAACCAGTGTTAGGAGAATATATATAATTGAAGAGGCATAAAGAAAGGCCCTGGGTCCTTTAAACATCACCTGCCTCTGCACTGTCACCCATTATTTCATTACGAGAGACCCATGATTCAGTTCTAAAAGTGAGTGCTCTCAAGAGCAATTAAATAAGACCATATTAAAACAGAAACACAACTTAAAAGGGTTCCCATTACAAAGATTCATTAACCAACATTTCAGTAGGGGTTAGTTTGTGAAATGGGCAGAGGGAGGGAAGAATAAAGGCAGCACTCAGTTGGGAAGTACAACTTTGTCCGTTTCAGAGAGATTGTACAAAGTGCATCTCACATCCACATGAAATAGGAGTGCCTCTCCTATCTCATGAAAGAATCCAGCAACAGATACAACATTTATGTCTTGTAACATGACTCCATGCCCTGACTGACCACAGATGATTAATCGTGAATGACTAGAATGAAAATTAATGAACTAACCAAAGTTGGCCAAATGCAAACTCGACTCGGGGTTTTCAAACTGTATGTTAGACCCACTTGTGAGTCATGAATCAATTCATCAACATTTCTAAGTGCAATTGAACATACGGAAATAGAACAGGACAGAATGGACAAAATGGAATAAAGAGAGTAAAACGCATTAGAATAGAATAGACCTGAGTGCATTTAGTTAAAAAGGGTCAGTGTTGTTTCATGAAGTGTTCATTTCAGTGTGTATGTAAATGTGTATACGTGCGTGCGTCTGTGTGTATGTTTGAATATTGGGTCAAATACAAAAGTTTTCTGTGGGCAAATCTGAAACCTGCAGAGTTAAATAGGGGTTTTATGAGGTATTCTGGCATAAGAACTATTTCCTATCAGGGTTTTTTTTTTTTTTAATATATACATATAGTGAATAGTAACTGATGAACTAACCAATCAAAACACCTCTCTTATGACATGCAAATGAAAAATTTTAAATAGAGTTACAGGCTTGAGAGTGCTGCAAAAACCAAGATAAACACCTTGACAGGATGGAAAATAGAAACCACAAACTAGTCAAAAACTTGAGTAATATGCAGAGACTGTGGGAGGAGAGAGCAGCAGGGTGGAGAGTTGGTGATTCATGGTGACAGCAGAAATAGAAAGACGCAGAGTAAGAGAAAGGCTAGTCACAGGAATAGCAGAATCACAGAGTTCAGAAGTTTTAGACACCCATTTATGAGGGCAAAGTAAGGTGAACTGTTAGTAATTCTCACATTCAACAAATACTTTACTATGTGCCAGAAAATGTTCTAAGATCTAGGGATATTGCCGTGAAGATAAGTGACTTAAATCCATACCTTCATGGAGTCTACATTCTGGTGGATTGTGTACTAAGAGTTATGCCCTAAACTGTTTGGGTTCTTTCTGATTATACAAATGTCACAGTGACTTCCTGTGCTCTCTTACTTTGTTCTCGATATTTTTAACACCCTTGTCATTGTATTTCTTGCAACACACACAAAAGAGCCTAATTAATATAGCCCAATTAAAAGTTGAGGACTTAAAGTTTTGCCTAGGACTAGTTTTAAATGTACAGACTCTCATTTTGAAGGGATGAAGAGCTTGCCTCCTTGTGTAGATGACATTAGAACCAAAAAAAAAAGAAAAAAAAAAAAGAATGAAGTAAATTAAATATAGTAAAGGTTTCATCATTGTTTTGGGTTTACTCATTTAATTACTTTAATTTTGCTCTGATAAATGATACTTTTTCTAAGCAACCAAGAATTTCTTATTGATGAAAATTTGCCTAAACTAATTCTGTTAGTATTTCTCAAGACATATCCCTCTTACCTTTTTAAGAAACACTTAGCATCAATCGGCTCTTAACTTCTTTTGTATTTTCTTTTATATTTTACCCTTTTCTGTCTTTGAAATCCTTCCTTACTCACACATCTCTCAGTTCTCCCCCATTTTACAAAAATAACAAGCTTTTACAGCATCCTCCAGCAATCATGATAATCGTTGCTCCCCATCATTGGTAAACTTTCAACAGAAACTCTCTATATACTTGGTGTCAGTTTGCTTTTTTTTCTCAGATCTCAACCCTTTCGAATCTGACTTCCACTTCCATCAAGCTCCCCTTATGGCCATTTTTCTAAATCCAATAGATTTTTTTTCAATCTTTATCTTTCTTGATCTCTTAGCAGATGTTAACACTTAACATCAGTCAGAATGGTCCAGAATATGTTCGTGGAGAAAAAGATTCAAAACTTCAGGCTCATACTAACAAAGGCTTCTTTTCTGCTCACTTTCCCTGTCCACTAAGAATCAGCAGGATGGCTTTACTCATCTTAATCACTCAAGGACTTAAATCTTCAGAGAAACCCCTATTCTGGACATTACCTATTGTCCTGGTAGAGGGAGAGCCCTGGTAAATGTCATACAGGCAATTATGCACTGTGCCTAGCATCAACATACATCTGTTTTTGCTTATAATTCTCCAGCCAAAACCGAACACATGGCCACACTCACCCACAAAAAGCCAGTAGGTAGTTATTGCCATGTGCCCGTAGACAGAGAGCTGGAAAACTGATGAAGTGGATGCAATTTCTATAGTGAGGTTCACTAATCCCTCCATGGAAATTACTCTTTCTTGTCATTTGAGAGGCAACAATTTTTATTCTTCTCCTTTTTCTCTGGCTGCTCTTTTTCTTACGTCTTTGAAGGCTCATTCATCCCTATCCAGCTTGTCCTCACACCCCATCTCATCTCATCCTTGCCATTATTTCTATTATCTTATATACACCAATAATTTTAAATTTATATCAGAGCCCTCCACTGAGCCCTAAACTCAGATATCCAGCTCTCCACTCTTCTTCATTTCAATCTAAAACTAGACTCATAAATTTCACCTCAAATGTTTCTTTGCCCATGTTTCCTACCTTATGCCATGGTACCATGAGCCATTTAATTTTAAAAGTCAAAATCCCAGAAAAAATCTTCTCTTTCTTTCACTGTCCATATCAATTCCATCACCAGCTCCTGTTGGGTTTAACTCCTAAATATAACTCACTCCATATTCCTTTCTCCATGTTCACTGTTATACCCTGCTCCAAAACTATCTACATCCCTTGGCTAGAAATAAAGAATAGCCTAACTGGCCTCTCCTTATCTATTTTTGATATTCTTCAATCTACTCTTTACATTGAAAATAGAATGCTTTTTCTAAAATGTAAATTCAGTACCCCCACTTTAAAATTTTTAAATAGCTTTCCCTTGTTCTCAGGGTGAAGCTAAAATCCCTGTCTGTCCAGTAAGGGTCTTCCATGGTCTCTTGGCTCCTTCCTATCCATCCACTCTCATAATGTAACTTTCTCAGTGATTTGCTCTGCTCCAGAGGAGACTTCTTATAGTTCCTAAAATTTTCCAAGTTTTCTTCCACCAAATAATCTTTGCACATTCCAACAGGAATAATCTCTTTGTTTCTTTCCCTTTAGATCTTTCCCACCCACAGGAAAGCTTTCCTATAAGCATTTATGTAAAGTTTTTAATTCCATGATAATTTTTGTAAATAATTCATGTTTGTTGTTCAAGTAAGCTCCATGAGGCCAGAGCTTATGTTTGTGTTTCTTCATCACTGTTTTCCCAGCTGCTATCACAGTGTCTGAGATTCTGTGGGTGTGTGTTAAACCTAGGTTAAATGCATTATTAAATGGCAAATTTTATATTTCTTTTGTATACTAGATTTTATGAAAAACAATATTTATATCTTTGTTTAAAGCTGTTCCAAAAAAGGGAGAAAGAGTGGAAGTGAGGTCTTTATCACTAGAAAAATTTGTTTAAAAAATAATTTTAGGACTAGATGAGATTTTTGCTAAAATATACCTGTATATGAGATTTTTAATGATAACTTCACTGATATCGAAGCACAGTTCCCCAATTATATCTTATGATATAAAAGTCTCCTAACATGAGATTTAGCATAGAGAATAGACACATATCCAGATGGCCATTTAAAAAAAGAAAAAAAAATTAACTGGAACACGGTTAGAGTGATTACCCCCTTTTATTTCAGAAAAAAATTATTACTCTCCAAGATAAGAGTTTAAGGTCATGGATGTCATATTTAATAAATAGAGGCCTGAGCCTATCACTAAATTTCTGGGAAATAAAATTAAGTAACTCCATCCACAAGTGATTAAAGCAATGTGTCACCCTAAATTCCAAGCTGATAATTTAAGAAAGTCATCCTAAGAACTCAAGCTGCCAGTAAGAAGGAAATAATTTATCTTTATTTAGACAAATTAACCCTTTTAAGTTACTAAGGTTCCACTGGTGGAATTTTAAATGCTGCTCAACAAATATGGTTCTTCACACTTTAAGGGCATAATTTGCATGTGAAATTGAGTAATCGATTTCTCAATAATGGACAAGGCACCAGAAATTTCACATTTTAAAGATTAAAATTTAAGTTTAAGGTCCATAATGATTAATAAAGCATTTTAAAATGAACACAACTAAAAGAGTTTCAATATATACAATAAAGACAAAATATCAAATAAGTTTGATACTAAAATCAGAAAGATATTATTCACCTTAATTACTCGATATAATTAAATTATTCTGAACTTTCCTTAACACTTTAAAAGTATTAACTTCTTGGAGATACCTATAGTGAATTTTGGTACTGTGTAAAGAACATTATTTGCTTCTATTATTTATACCTATAAAATAGATAACAAAATTTATAAAATAGATTTGCTCCTATTCATCTTTGCAGAAGAATACTAGTTTACTCATTATCTAGGAAAGGTCCTAATGAACAGATTCTAATGATACCCAAGTCACTCATAGGGGTATCAAGTACTTTATTAGAAAGGCAATAGAGTCTAAAAAATTTTCTCAGGGTTAAGACTACCTTTATTTTGCAAATTCGTACATTATTTATTCATATAACTCAGCAACAATGTATGAGGCACTACTACAAACTGAGACTCAAAGGATTTAAGTAAATATTCTCAGTAGTTGAACCAGGCTGGACCTTGGGTCTCTGGCCTCTTATTTCAGTGTTTTTTGTTTTGTTTTGTATTGTTTTTACTTTCCCATGATGAGATTTAATGTAATCTTTCTGGAATCATCAATGATCCAACATTCTGAAAATTATAATTCTGCTTATTTTTAAATAAATGTTTTGTAAATGCAGTTAAAAGGAACTATTTAGTAAAAGAGAAAAAATAATTTTTAGAAAAGTATTTGAGGATCAAAAACACTTTAAAAGAATGCTTTAGGATTCCAAGAAAGAAATTAAGCAAAGTTCACTTCATATTCACTGGGGGGTAGATGAAAGTAAAAGGTCTGAAGTATGAAAGAACTGTGAGACTCATTTGGATACATTTGCCTATATTTTCAGAAGGTAAACCACATAACAGAAAAGAACATTTCTGGCCAAAATAATGACCATAGGAGTATAGTCTGTGGTGTCACCACACAATTTCCTTTTAAATTTATGCGGCTGCTATTGATTAGCCTGTTGGTCTCTCTCCTGGCCAACTTTTCCAACATCACTGAGAATGTGGTGGTATCAGAGAAATACTAGATTTGAAAGTGCTTTTCAAAGATTCTTTCCACACATCATGTCTTTGGGGAGGTGGTGGAGTTGGCACTGGGGAATGGACAGATCACTCTATGAATAAACAGTCCTTTTCTCCATCTGAGCACAGATCCCAGGGCTTTCCAATTGTCCTAGAAAGCATAGTCTCATTCAAATCAAAGAGTGATTAACAAATCATTAGTATCAAGTGGCTTCTATTAACATTGCATTTCCATGCCCCTAAATGCAAAGGAGACGTTTGAGGGCTGGTCTAAAACGTAACCACTATTTCAAACATTATTTCTTTGTGAAGCTGCATTCCAATTCCAAAAAATTGACACACAGTTTATAAAAAATTTTAAAAGTATAGATGGTTTAAGCCTGAGGTTGATATGAACAATAAAGTATGAGAGTCATTTGAGGAACCAGATGACATTTTTAATCATTCTTCAGAGGCTTGTGGAGTTTTACAATTTTGCTGTAGCAGATACAATACTGACACAGAAATCCAAAAACCTGGATTCACATCTCAGTTCTTCCACTTTTAAGCTATGTGACCTTGATCCAAGACATTTTCTTAACTAGAAATGAGTATAATTTCCATCCCATCATATCCTAGGGTTGAGAGGCAGCATAGTACAGTTATAGGACATTGACTTGAAAGTGAGACAAATATAAGTTTGGATTTTACCTTCACCATTTATCACATTAGAGAATTTCTCTGAGTCTCAGTTCCTTATCTTTCAGGATTTGGGGGAGGATTCAAATTAATATGTGCCTCATAAATTCTGAGACAATGAATAATTGCAATGATCATAAGAGATTTGGAAGGTGCTTGAAAATTGTAGTGTTATCTAATATAAAGTATTATATTATTAAACATATGAATATGTACTGTCATTATACAATTTAAACCACAAATTGAAATTATAACATATACTGAACTTGATGCTTGTTTGCTATCTGTTCTCCTGACTGAAATGACTAATGTAGGCCATGGGAAGTCAGGGTTTTGTCTACCTGGACTACGATTTTATTCCCAGTCCCCATGGCACATAGTCAACACTCCGTGTTATATTAACACTAACACAACATGCATGTGCCAGGTATTTCATCTTCATAAAAACCTGTCAATATGGAATAATATGTCAAGAAGTACAAATTGCTAGGCAAATGTAAATAATATTGCTGCTGTTCTTAGAGAGCTAGGGCGGTGAAGTGGTGTAATGATCAAAGGCAAAGCGATGGCACAGCACCGCCTGGTTCAAAACCTGGCTCACGATCCACATGATCTATGTCACTCCTGTGCCCTCATCTCAAAAGTAATGGCGCTAATATCTATATCATTAGGAGTTTGCAAAGGTTAAGAGAGTTAATACATGTAAAGTTCCTACAATGGTATCTGGCATGTTATGAAGATATCTTAATAAATGCTAGCTGTTATTTATAAATTAATGTCATTATATGTATATATATATATATATATAAGTTGCTTTTTATGAATTGACACACATTACTGAAATACAGATATACATGAGGTTTTCTTCCCTCCCTAATAAATATTTTCATTCTGCAAACATGTTCTGGTCTATTTTGCCTTCATTCATCACCTGAATATAAATGTCTTTTATATTTATAAATAACTCTTAATCATCCCAATTTTGAATATTCATGGAGGACCCTAAAGGTCTTGAAAACATAATGATTTGTTTTTATGAGGCCTGTATCTGGTACCCTGAGTTCTATAAAGGACCCAGACGCTGGGCTGAGAGTGAACCTAGTGACCTAAAAAATTTACATCTCAATCACATAATTCACCATCCTTTTTCAAATTTATTAGAGCTCCCGATTGAAGCTTAATGCATTTGCTGGGGGGTTGAGGGGAGATGGAGGCTTGGATTACATGCTAAATTGATATTTACAAATTTGATTATTCTAAAAAGACTTGGAATCTATTACCAGTGAATGTTAGTAATCAACTTTATCTGTAGATTAAAATCATCCTTTAGCTCTGGATTTGTATTTCCAACTATTTCAAGAAATTTTTACCTAGACATTCATTGAAAATTTAACTGTGTTATTATAAAATTAGCTTTCCCCCCAGTCTCTGCCTTCCCTCCACCCTCCATCTCAGTAATGACAGCAGCATCCACTCTGCCATGCAGCTTCCATCTGAGCATCATAGACTCCTTTCTCTCACCCCTCATGCAACGTTTCCCGAGTCCTCTTGATTCTGTCGCTAAAACACCTCTGGTGTTTATCCTTCAATTTCTATTCCCTCCTCATTCTTAGATTAGGTTCCTATGGCTACATGTAGGCTGTAGTAAGTAGCCACCTAAGAAGGCTATTTGACTCCAGTATCTTGCATTCTGATCACTTCCTTACACAAAACCTTTGAAAACTCCCTTCTACCTAGAGTATGATGCCAATGTTTCTCCTTAGCATGGCATCCAGGGCCCTTCACTACCTGAATCAGCACACACTTCCAGCTCATATAAACCATTTCTTTTACACACCTTCCACTCTAGTCATATGGGACTCCATGTTCTTTGCATGCAAGTTTGCATTTGTTCATACACCTTTGCCCTCACTCGATTTGTTCTTTCTGTCTTTCCTGCCCATCTTTATTCATATTTCAAAAACTCTATTTATCTTTCAAAAAATAGCCATTTCAGATGGTTTTGAACTATCTCAGAGAAGCCCGCTTGACATTTCTTTCCTTCCTTTTGAGGAATACATTTTCTGTATTGTCATAGTAATAAAAGTGCCATCACCACAATGTTTTAAAGTTGTTTTTAAAGTGTTTATTTTTATTAAGCTATATTATCAGTTTATTATGGAAAAATGGTGTTTCTTATCTCTGGTTCCTAGATCCCTAGAGAACAGTGCCTAAGGCAAAGCTAGCCTACTAACATTTTACTGGGGAGTATAATCTCAAGCAAGCAAGAGTGAAGGAGAAAGTAAAGTAATGCAGGAAAAGAGGGAAGCAAACATCAGGTGATTTGTTACTGAACTGATCATGTGGAACCACTGTATCTCAGACCAAGACATCTAGAAAAGAAATATGAGCAATTCACTCTTATCTCTTTTATTAGTTAAGAGTCACCCCACAAAACTCTCATACTACTAAAGTGTGTTGCCCATCCCCTGTGGGCAGCCTGAGCCTCCATGAGTATAGTCAGATTGGACCCAGGTGCTGGAGATGAGCTATGATGGTTCCCATCAGTCCAGGCCTCATTTCATTTCAGGAGAGGCAGAGAAAACTGGCGTTGCTCAGAAATGAGGTAATGATTGTGATGGCTTTGATGACTATAGGAAAGATATAAGGCATAAGAAGACAGATGCTGCCAAACAAACCCATCAACTAGGTCCAGCATACTTCTCTTTGTGCCTCAGCGCATCACCTGATTAATGTGTAATAAGTGTTTCTTGCATGGGGAATAGCATGGTCATCTTCTTTATCACTAGTGAATGTGACCTGAGGCAAAGCCAGTTTACTTACATTTTATTTGGGAATATGATTGCAGAGAAGTAACTGGGTATCACTATGTGCCAAACACCATATGAAGTCCTTCACCTTCTTCATATGACTCTATTCTCATCCTCCCAAAATCCTGTAAGACAAATATTCTGACATCTTTATTTTATAGATGAAGATATGGAGGTAATGAACTTCTCACCCAAGGCCACATGGCTAATAAGTTATAGAGTCAATATTCTATCACAACTAGCCTAATTCCCCAGTCTCAGCTTTCCCAAATGTGCTATCTAGCTTCCCAAAATATTCCCTAATATCCTCATGCAACTCTATTCTGAAGAAAGTCAGAATTAAAGATGGAGATGAGCATAACTTACATCATTCTTTACTTCAAAAAGACAGTTATTTTGGCAACCTCCTCTACAAAGCCTGTAACAATACAGAACTTTAAAACCACCCTCAAATCATTATAGTGCTGCAAACATACCCTGACATTTACAGTCACAAGAATTCATCACTAAAGAGTCAACAGTATTTCATTCCCCAACTTAAATAGAACAAACTATTGAACCAAGTTATTTCTTCAGCAATGAAAGTTTTGGAGTGTCTGTGGATTGCCTTGCTGTGAAAGTCACAACTGGCTGTTTAACCTCTTCTTGAGAAAGATGGTCGAAAGCACGGTGTTTGTGGGTGAGTTTCTCCTGTGTAATTGAATAACTACAGTGATCAGGCATTGTCTGTCTCTCCTCACAGAACAGCTGTCATTAAGACCCCACAAAAGCATCAGTCCTGACTGCAGAGGAGGAAAATGTGAAGTTGATTTCAATGCTCACTAAGTATTTAATCAGCCAAGGAATCTGATTGCTGTCACATTTTAGTACAGTCTCCAGGGGAAGCTTATTTAGTCTCAAAAACTTTCTCTGAAAGAAGCTGTTTAGTGTACCTGAAGCCTTATTATATCGCATTGTTTGATTTACAAAATGTATCTCTCTTAGCAGTCTCAGTGAATTCTAAATTTCCAGCCCCTAAATTACACAGAAAAATTTTACTAAGCCACTGAGTTTTATTCTTGCCCTCTCCAGTAGTAATATGTGTGCAAGAAACACTAAAGTGTTGTGGCCAGATCTGGAGAGAATTTTTTTTTATATATAGTTTCTTGTTTAAGAGACAAAATAAGATAGTAAAAGGCTGGATACAAATCTCAATAACTAGATGGTTGCAGGAACTTCAGACCTATTGCTTTACTTAAAAGATAGCTATAGAATGATAAATCAAGAGGCACAGACGTTTTTTATTTATACATGTATATATATGGATATATACATATACATATATATATTTTGCCTACTATCTCTCTCAATAATGATTAAGATCATAAGGACAAGAAATAAAACAAAGAACTGAAAGTAAACTGAATTAATGAGTAAAAAAAAATTCAAACACTAGCATCCTGAAAATAAAAATTTTAAATCAACACAGAAATTGTTGTTGAAGTTCTTAAAATTCAAGTGATCTCTGAACTAGAAAGCTGTAAGTCTTCAGGCCTCGAGAATCCTAAAGATAGATAGGGGAGAAAAGGAATAATAAGGAAGTTAGAGGGTTTTCGAAAAGAATTACAATAGAATGGCATGGGGATTTGAATAGATGATTTTCTAAAGAATGTTTTCTTCATTTAAATGAATATTCATTGAGTGTGTAGGTATGCAAGACTCTAGAAAAACAAGGTGATAAAAATATTCTCTGGCTTTAAGAGAATTTCAGTACCATAACATGGTTATTATAGGAGAAATTCATGCAAGCAAAGGGGAACACAGACTAAGGAGTACCTCTCTCTGCTTGGTAAGGGGATGGCTGTTGAAGCAGTCTTAACAAAGGAGGTAACAGGTGTATTGAAATAGAAAAATAAGTAGTAATCAGCTGAACAGAATGAAGCACAGGGCATCTCAAGCAGACAGACCTGTGTGCACAAAGCTACAGAGGCTTGTAATAGCCTAGCGTGCTTGAGGTATTGCAAGTCTGAGGTTGACCTGAAGCACACAATGTGAATCAAAGGAGTGGGCAGCAATTCTTTTTTTAGGGCCTTGGCATTCTCAGAAGGTTCACTCGGCTGTACTTCCGGTATGCATTCTAGTCATTGAAGTCTCAGCTTAAATGTCACATCTCCAGAAAAGTTTTTCAGACCATATAACTTAATTTAGCCATGCTCTCACTCTCTAGTAAATGACCCTATTTTCATTCTGTGAACAGACTTTTAAAATATTTTTTAAATTTTCCTTATTGGCTTATCTGTTTATGATCCATTTGTCCCCAGTAGTTCCTTGAAAGCAGGCCCCCATTTTCTGTTCACTACAGTTTTCCTACTGCCTACCACAAAGAAGACAATAAATATTTGGTTAATTAATGAAGTAGGTTAGACATGTAAGCAAGAGACAGAGCATGAAGGGGATCTGTAAGCCATTATAAAGATTGTGTGTTTTCAGCAGGTGGAAAGGAAGCACTGATGATTAATAAGTAGAAAAATATATAATAGATTTCCTGTTAGAAGGTCACTCATGATTATGCAGAGGATGCATTTCACAGGAATGAACTAGTTTGACATCTATAGCAAAGAAGGCAAAGATGTTACTGATTAAAAGCATATTTTAATTGGAAGGACATAAGGGCAAGGAGGAGACCAGAGGGTGAGGGAGGAGTCTAGGTTGACTCTCAGGTTTGGGACATGTACACAATACAGGTACTTGACAATACAGAGTTTTCTAAGTTTTAAAGAAAGCAATAGTTCCAAATGAAGAAAAGCCCAAAGAAAAGGGAAAGAAAGTTGTGGCAATTTCAAAGTCACTGATGACATTCAGAGCAGAGATGGGGGATAGGTCTCATGTGCTAGTGGAGTAAATGAATGGTGATGGCTGTTGGAGGCTGCTTCTCTTTTCACCTCCAGCTCACCTGCCACGAGAGGATTTGCATTGGCAAGTGTGGACTCACAGCTCACAGGAGCAAGCTGTGTCCACACCCCTCAGAGAAAGCTCCCCATGGTCAGTCCTCAGGCAAAGAAGTACATGTACCAGCGGCACCAAGAAGCAGTTCAGGAGACAGCCCAAGCCTTAGAAGAAGGTCTGAGGTCAATCAGACAGAGAATTCCAGAGTCCTGGATTCCTAGATAAGGAGGTGTCATGGGCTCATCCCCATGGCCTTGGATATTCCTTGACCAATGGGAAGAAACACAGTTGGAGAGAGGTCCAAAGCATGGGGTCCAGAGCAGAGGCCTCTTCTATCTGGGTCTAGGGCAGGATGATTACAGGAGAAACTCCAAAATTTACAACCTGTCATCTTGAAATCTACAGAAATAAAAGTAAAAAGTCTCCCTTTCCAGAAATCCTAATCAAATCTTTTTGTTCCTCATTCAATCTATATGGTCACAAGCTCATCCTACTGTAGACACCAATCACCTTGGCAAGAAGGAATGTAGTCAACTATTTGACCTAACCAAGGAATGCTGTAGCTTGGGAAAGGGGTATGGAACCCATGGTCTGAGAAGGGAAGAGTGATGCCTACTAGGTAAGATAAGGTGAAAAGATGCTGAGAGGCAATGCTGTTTACCTGTGCACTATAAATGGACATGAAACCGGATTCCAGGATGTTATGGAGCAAAAAACAAAATGGAATTGGAATGCATAAGGCAGCACAGAGTCTGGCAGAAAAAGAAAGGAAAAACATAATTATAGCAAAAAAGAGGAGTAAGGTCTGATGAAGTTTTAAAAAGTAGAGAAACCTGTGCATGTTTGAATACAGAGGCCAGCTTCAAACTAACGCCTGTAGTTAAAATGCAAATTCTGATTCAGCAGGTCTGGGATGGAGCTTGAAATTCTGCATTTTACCCAAGGCCCCAGGTGATACTGCTGGTTCTTTCTTACACCTCACCTTGAAGAGCAAGGATATAGAGAATTAGGTATCAAAGAAAAAAAGAGATTGAAGACATGTCCAAGAAAGGAGAGATTCCCAGAGATGAAAACCAGAGATTCCCAGAGTGTTACTCTTCAGCCCCCTACAAGGAGCCGTTTCCCCAGCAGAGAGGCACAAGGCAGTACTGTGGTGTAATTTTGGGACATTCCAATGTTCTTTGAAGAATGCTAGAAGGACATTCTGACTTGTCTCGCCCAGTGTGAGCATGAAGCGGAAATGCTGAACCTGTTGCCCTCTTGTCCTCTCTATGCATACCTTCAACGAAAACGTGTGTCCATGTGTGTGCATGTGTGAGTTTGTGTGCATGTGATGTGTGTGTTTGTGGGCATGTGTGCATGCACATTGGATTATTTTGACCTCCTAGAAGCTGACCACAGAGTTTCACTCTCATTGGTAGTGTTTCCCTCATGGCTTAATTTTTAATCAGTTGTATAAATAATGAAATGTAGTGAATTTGGGCTTCGCAATGTCTTCTTTCTACAGCTCAGAGATCTGAACCATATAAATTTGCCCAGTAACGAGGTGTCAGTAACTTAGGGTGACAATACTAAAAAGTACCTCATTAAATAAGGAAGTAATCATTAGTAAAAATTTATGCAATTTTTGAACTGAAACAAAAATTATGTCATTTTTTTCCACAGATATTGAGCTCAGCAATGACTTCTCTGAAATATTAAGTAGGGTATTGTTATGACAAACATTTTCAATAAAGCCTTTAAACTGATATTTCAAAATATTTTTTTAAACAAATCTGCCACCCCCAGTATCTCAATTTATTGTTGAAAAATAACATATTCTTGCAAGTTAAGAATTTGTATCCTAAGATTTTGCCCTGAGAAATTATTCTATGGTACGTTATTAATTTTCCAGAAATATGGTTTGTTCCTTAGCATCTTGGTAAAATTTGAGTAGAATTTTTTTCCTTTTAACTCCTCATAGCTCTTTAGTCCATTTAACGCTTATTTCATTGTCTTGGAAACAGAAAAGTATAACAAATCATAGGAATAAATCTCTGAAAACCTATTTCTTGCCTTGCAAATAACTTTTAAAAAAATCTGTTTAAGTCACTAAAACCCCCTCCTCCTTTTCCTCCTACTTCCCATGTTAAGTTTTTCATTTCCTTTGTCTGGACTTCTTTCTGACTCTCTTTTCATCTTTCTACCCCATCTTTCTCAGCTTGTATGTCACCTCTTCAGAGAGTTTTTCTTAATCTCCTCTCCATAAAGTGAGACATTTTATTATTCTCTCTCACATCACTCTATTTAATCTTGTCATAGCAATACTCATAATTTGTTTTTGTTTACTTGAATACTTTCTCTTTTCCTCTTTTGAATGCCTAGTGCATAAGCTCAGGTGGTTATTCTCCCTTTTATGGTTGTAGTTAGCCTGAGGCAAGCATACAATTTTCTCTCATAATATGTGTTAAATAATTACAGAAAGGAGAGAAGGAATATTCCATAAGTTCTTTTAAAGTAAGAATTTGCCCTTTAATTTTCATATATTTCAACTTTATAGCTCCATGCTTGACATAGAGTAGGTGTTCAACAAATATTGGTTGAGTGCATGGATGTGTAATCAGAGCTGTCTCTCCAAACGTGAATAATTTCACTCAGCAGCTACAGAAGAAAGAAGCAGGAACCAGAAAGTCATGTTACAAAGCCCATGTATCCACCAACCACAAGTACCCTTTTGATTTTGGTTGATATTTGTAAGGCTTTTCCCTGGTTTTTCCAAACGTAACCTACAAATGCTTTACTGAGAGTACTTGTCTAAAAAACTCCTGCAATGAAAAAATTATCTAATTTTCTCCGAGGTTTCTGTTTGCATCAACCTGCACTATTATGTTCTACAACTTCTCGGTTGCACTCATGGGGATCACCTTTAGGACAAGTAGCAGATACTTAGAAACACTGTGGTTTGTCACCTCACTAGATGGCTTTCCTACTAATGGTGATCAATGACCACCCCCGGACATTTTGTGCTTCCTCCTGCCATGCAGTCCATTTTTTTTTTTTTTCACTCTTCACTTAGAACCGAATCCACAAGTTCATTTTTCAGAATAAGAGATTCACATAGATGGCTGCATTTAAAAGTTGAGGTCCTAAGTCTGGTTGCTAGGGTCCATGTTCTACTCCCCTAATTACATGTGACCTTGAGCAAGAAGTGTAACCTCTGTAGGACTCCCATGCACAACATGAACATAATGATGTTTAATTCATGAGGTTTTTGTTTTCATTAAATGAAATAACTCATGTAAAGTACTCTGTATATGTACTATACCAGAAAGTTATTAGCGAGTATACTTTCTAGAGCCTGGGACATAGCAAGGGTTTGAACACTAGTTATTATCATTAACAATTTGATATTTGTTTTTCAATTGTAGATGGAAACTCCCAGGTATTTGAAAAAAGTAGAAGAGGAAAAAAAGAAACATTTGCCACTTGCCTCATGGCCATTTAGGAGCCCTGAACACCATCATTACTCTTTCCTGATAAAACAGGATGAGAGGGAGCATAAGAGGGAGCATTCTCCTTCACAACACACTGAAATTCCCCAAGAACAGGAAAAGCTTCTTCACAGTTGTACTGAGAACTCTGTGTGTTTTCTCTTTGCAAAGTCATTCTGTTTTACTTTTTTCTAAATCTCTTAGCCTTTCAAAATTTGCATCAACAGTTAGATATGTTAACACTGTTACATAACACTGTCAGTGAAATAAATTGGAGTAAGAGAGAGTGGCAACTCATAGTGAAGAGATAAGTCTATATTTAAAACAGTATTTTAACTATTCCCCAGAGAACCATTATCATACCAATCTCACTAACACGCTGTGTTTGTGTGTGTATTTACAAGTGTGTGGATATACTGAATTAAGTCCAAAGGCCAAGATGGATAAAAACATACTTTCTGTTAATACCTCCCCCAAGATGTCTCGAGTCCATCTTCACTTGAAAAAAACACAGCCAAACAATTATATAATAGATTTGTCAGTTTATTTAATGTCTATCTTATTAGAATTTAAGCCATGTCAAGGCAAGGAATTTGTCCACCTTGTTCATAGCTGTATCTTTAGCACATAGTAGGTGCTCATAAATTTTTTGGAATGAATGAATATCCCTTAAACTCTGTGAAAAATTGAGGCACCATATTTATACACAAAGCACAGACTCTAGTCAAATCACAGGTTGAACTCGGTATGAGCAACAGTACAGAGTGGCAGAAATAGTAGCCTGGAGATCTAGATTCCAGATTTGGTTCCGCCACCAAATGTGAGAATTTAGGCAAAACATGTATGGTTTTCACATATGTCAAGTGACACAGATGATAAGGAAACATTTTCTCTGCTGCGTCTGCTTCAGTTCACTAAAAATCATACCTTTTTAACTATTTATTAACAGACTCAGATTGTTTGTTTGGGGGGCTAGGGTAATGAGGGAAGGTGGAAAGGAGATGGGTAGCATGTGGAGAGTCGGTGCCATTAACCAAATCTGTACAGCCAGGAAGTTATTGATGACTAGCAGAAAAAAGGATAGGATAAGCACTGAGAAAATCTTGTTATTCCATTATTATCTACAAAAAATGAGTTTCCTCTTTTGATTCTATATTTTGCAAAATAAAAATGGTAAATATTCAAAGAAAAACCTACTTGAAATTGTAGATAATGATAAATTGTTTATAGTACAAGAATTGCAAATGTTCAGTTATTAATTTATAATCTGACATAATGCTAATTTAGTCTTTTTAAATAAAGCTTATGAAAACATAAATGTAAGCATATAAAAATATAGACCCAGTTTATACCATTCATTATTACATTGGTTCAGATTGCAATTTGTTTTGAAATGCATACAAACTATAATTTAATTTTCTTATTTTTGCTTGCCTAAAAGTTGTAGCCACCTTCCATCTTACTCCCATAATAGATGAGTGGAAATAAAGAAAGTTTGTGAACAAGTGGTAGTGAACTATATTCAGTCATTGTCTGATTATTTGGAAATCCAACATTATTTAATAAGATCTGGAGAGTTCATGAAAATCATGGTAACAAATGCATCTTTCATAATTTCTGCACAGTATTCTGCTGTTGAAATGCCAACTTCAATGCATTTTAATCTCTTGAAATAAAATTTCAACATAATAAGCCCAATTCCACAAAAAAGTATGAAACTTCACAGTGATTCCAGGTCTGAATATATTGTGCTCTAGAACTAACTTCCCTTACAGTAATCTCATATTTGGACAGCAATCATCTTTCCAGGATACACAAAAACCAAACCACATTATGCTACATCAGCACAAAATAATGTGACATTTCTGAAAGCCTTAGTAACCAACCACAAAACACATAATAATTAAACATAACAGAAAATTTGAAAGATAATTGTGAATCATGGTCAAATAAGGCAGAAAAGAGATCATTCACTCCATATTCTTTATTATACAAGAAGAAAAATACATGTTTGTTATGTTGATAGCCAACATAATTTTTTTAAATTGTGATTTCTAGTTAGTAGACCTTTAGGTCCTATACAATACTTCATGAAAACAACTCTAACAAGCCTTTGGAAAGTACTAGAAATGAACTATAGATAGTGAAAAGGGAATCGTAGTTACAAATATTTGTAACCAATAGTTACAAATGTGCCACTGAGACAAACAGCAACAAGAAGGTTGAGCCTGAAGTGTTACCTTTTTTTATATGACATATTTTAGTCCATTTTCTTGGGTAATATTATTTGTTTGCCCTGAACGTTTGTGTCTGAGTCCACGTTGCACAGAGAAAAGTGTATGGTTCGACATTAGAGTGCTGAGGTCTAAATCAAACTATGCCAATTTCTATTGAGGAATCTGGGAAAAACTACTTCACTTCCCCTGAGATCCTTTTTCTGCATTGGAAAAAATGAGGTGATATCTTTTGCTGCAAGGTTTGTTGGGAAGATTAAAAAAAAGCATCTGCTATCATCCTAGGACATAGCTGACAGTCAATAAATAGTAGTATCTCCTTTTATTTTTCTAAAAATATAAAGCAGTCCAAGGAAAGTGTTTTCTATGCTTATTTTATAAAAAATTGAACATTTAAAGCAAAAAGTAGTTTGAGTTTGACAGCCATGATAAATATTTAATCAGAGAGGATTTTTTAAATCAACTCAGGACTTTTTAATGTAAATAATAATAATAATCATTTTTTAATTCTCAGTTTAATCACCTACAGCCAAATACATCACACCTCCAAAATGAAGAAATACCATTTTGTTCATAAATCTAACATACATAAAATGATAAAATCCAAAGGAACCCTCATAGTTACCTGACTATAAGGAAGACATAATAAAGTTTTTAGACAGAAAACGAATTCTGGTTTAGTTTTGCATCATGTGAGTACACTACTCTGAAATGATACTGATTTCAATACGGTATATACGTTTAAAAATAAAGGCAGAACTGTGAAGGCTTTAATTTTCCTTTCTTTAGTTTCACCATCCATTCTAAGAATTACTGTATTAAAAGCCAAATTTAGTTTATTTTCAAAGGCTCTATACTGTATTAATGTGAAAGCGGTCATCATGGATGGCAAGACTTAAGATACAAAAATGAATATCTTAGCTTCTCTCTCTCTCTCCATATTTCACTTTTTTGTGTCGAGTACAGGCCAGCTTCTCAATATATGCTTGTTTTTTTAACATAGATTAATTAACAAATGAATGGGCAATCTTCCAAAAAACTTCCAAAAATTTAAATAAAAATCTATGAAAGGAAATCGCTTGGTTGATACTTATTGATAACATAATTAAAAGAACCATAGCAAGACACTGAAGAATTATGCAAAAGTAGGTAAGTAGATTTGTGCTTTGGAGAAAAAGGATCAGATGTTATAAGTAACATAGCCAGAAAAAGGAAAATTACCGAAAGTCATTGTGAAGGCACCAGATGTTAAATTTGATTTGAGCATTCTGCTGGAGGCTGGGAATACAAAGATGAATATAGCACTTGCTTTCAAGGAGTTCACAGTACGATAGGAGAAATTAACCCATAAACAACCCCAAAAATTATAAGTGTAAAATAGATGTATATATAAAATACAAATATATGCATGTATAAATAAATGCATATAAAAATACTATGCTGCACAGAAGTAGGAATAGTCAATAATGCTAGAGAGACAGAGAGTGAACAGGAAGGGAAAGCACTGGGTCATGCCTCTGAGGAAACAGTTTAATTGTGTCTTAAAGATGAACCAGACGTTATCAGTCATAAAAGATGAGAAGAACATCAGGTGGCCAGTAGAGGATGTGAAACAGGACAGAGGCCCCAAACAAAAGCAGCCAGTTTAGAGAAAGGTGAAGAGGTGGATGTGTATAAAACAAGTTGAAAGTTGATGTGAGAGTCGGGAAGGTAAGCTCAGGAGGGCCTTATCTGCCACATGGAAGAATTTGTAGTTTATATTGCAGGGCAGTTGTTTTCAAATTATACAGTTGAGTCCCCTCAGTGCCTGCTGGAGAATAAATCTTCTTAGCTTTTATCTGTTTAGGTGTCCACTTAAGATTTCCTTTATGAAAAAAAAGTTTTGAAATCTCTGTTATAGGTAATAAACCTGTGAAAAGTTTTCATTTTATTCATTTATTTTTTGAGAGTAATGAAAATAGATTTATACTTTAAGAAGTCATTGACTGGATCTTCAGTGGAGGGGGAAGACGCTCAAGGTCATATCTTGAGAATAATTAGATTGCCAAGGTGAAAGATCTAGGGAGCCTATTCAAAGGCAGCAGATGCGAAGGACAGCAAGCCCCTAAAACAGAGTCAGAACTCCACAATGCTTCTCCACCTCCCTGTAGTAAGTGACTGGACACAGTATTAAGATCAAGCCAATTAGGGTTAATCTCATACTTTAGCTTGAGTTTTTGCATATATAAGGATACTTTTCACTGTAATATGGAACAAAAGAAAAATCAGGCTTGGGTATAAAACTATGGGTTGAATCTGAAGTACTGTAGTCCATGTAAATGAATATGTGTATTCAAGGGTTAGGCATAAAAACATGGGGCAAGAAAGAAAGGCCTAGACTGAAGATGCACCTTTGAAGTTAGTGGCACAGGAGTGTGTCTTTAGCTATAAGTAGGTGGTAGATCACTCAGGGAAGAAGTAAGTACATGAGTAACTCAAAAATAAAGTGTTTTATTTTATTTAAGGAATAGGAAGAGGAAGAGAAATCTGTGAAACTAAGAATGAAAAGAGAAACCAGTAGACTATAGTTTCACACCAGGTTAACAGATGTTTCAAGGAGATGGTCAAACACTGTAGAAAGATTAAGTAAGAGCAAGACTGAGAAAGATCTATTGAATTAGACAATGTGTATCTCTTTAGAGACCTCAGCCAAAGCAGATCCACTGGTGGAACAGTGAAAGCAGAACTGGTAAGAAAGTTAGGAATTCACTGAATTACAGAAGGTACTGGAAATCCATTCAGAGGAAACTTCAGGAACAAAAATACTGAGTTATGTGTTTGAGTTTGTTAGAGACTTCAAGAAAGCTCATATGGTTGTAGGGAGATACCACTAGTATAAAATTTCTATTTACCTATCGGACCAATACCATCTTACAGGGAAGAGATTTTGGTTTAAGGACCACAGGGATTCTAAAGGAGAAGCAGTTTTGGAGTAAAAAGGTAAATTTGATTCGATAACTGTTTTATAACTTTGTCTATTCATTCTGAATTCATTTCATTATGTTGTCATGATTGTAGAAAATTAGATCAAACTAGTGAGGAATTCCAAAGTCAAAATACCACACAATGGTCGTAGCCAGGAGAGCTGGTGCCAGGATTCGGCAAATCTCTGTGTTCTTCTGTCTTGAAAGTAGAAGAAACACTGAAGCATTTGAAGGCAATAAACCAGGACAAAGAACATGTAAACAGCTCGTTCCCAACTAGGGAACAGATGAAGAACACCATGGCCATTCAGGCATTAACAATGTGATTTTTTTTAAGTTCAAAGGCTAACATATTTAATTAACTTGGTGAGAAAAGCAATGACCTACTTTCTATAACTATGCTCAATTAGTGAACATGTGAACCTTACTTTTTAAGGGCTCTTTTTTATTCCAAGAAAAATGCTTACTCATAAAACAGTTTTTATTTTTCAAAAAACAAAGAATATAATTTAAGGCTTTATGTTTGCTTCACTTTTGATAACTATGATATTTATTTATGAGCTAACACACTTCTAAATAGATAGCTTTTAAAAAGTTGAATTCTCACAACTCTGTTTTAGTTAATAGGTTGCAGTCTACCTTACGCAAATTCTCAGTCTATTACTGATTTGTTGACAATGGACTGGTATAGGCAGAGAGTGTCTGTAAGTTACTTGGAAGAAATGGCTGTATTCACAGGGTTTCATGGATGTTCCATAAGTTCTTACTAAATCAAATTAAGTCATATATAAAATAATATTGGCCAAAAGTTCATTTATTCCCATTGTGATGTCATCCTATTTTTAGAAAAATACTCCCCAGCACTTAAAGAACTCAATAGCTATTAACCTTGAAAATAGATTTTGTTTAGACCTATTTGGTTGAAAAAGCTATTATTTATACAGACTGGAATACTTTAGTCCAGATATCAAGAAATCAATGCCAAGAGGATCAAGGGGATGACATAAAAAGAGGAAATGTGTGGGTGTAAGAAACTAGAGCTACTTAGAACCTGAAAGGGGCCAGGCAGGTGCTCTACCAGGATATTACACTGCACGAGTGTCTGGTCCCTGTACACCTAATTTTTGGGGAAATCTCAGAAATATTTATTTTGAGGCTAAATCTCCTAATTTAAAATTTTTATCTCAATTGCTTTTCCAAACACCATGTGGTTGACTACCCCTGCTCTAGGTAGATATTTGCCAATTAATGTCTTCAGACATCAAATGCATTAAAAGGGATGAACAATCACAATGAACAAATTATGTGGTCAGACTGCGCCATCGGAAATACAAGTAAACTTTCCCACTAACGAGGGTATAAAATAGTAAGCTGTAGTAATTATTGTCAAATTCTCTTTTCTCTCTCTAGCTGCATAGTCTAATGCTACCACAATCTGAAAGTTGAATTTTAAAATGATTAAGAAGGAAAAACACTTAGAAACTCTTGCATAATTCATGTTGCAGCTGAGACTGAAAGACACACTGTCTCATAGCACAAATATAAACTACAACACAATGAAATTTCAGTTTAAATACACTTAAGTGAAAAGATTTAAATTGTATTCTTTTTATTATTAGAAACACCTACAACACAATTCATTCTTGCTAACATAAATGAACATGTCACTATGTTTTAGATATGTTTTATGGCATAACATCATTTGAATGGGGAAGGACATATTTGTACTATTCACGTGTGACTTATTCATTCCACATGGCTAGATCATAAGTATTATTATTGTTTCATCACATGAGAAACAAATCAGGGCCTATTTCTCACCAAAGGACCCAGTAGTATAAATACCACACGTAGTGCCAAATTTTGTCACACTTCAGTGAAAGGATTTAGAATAATTTACAGTAGCTGTGGATATTTCCCTAACAATGGTTATCAGTCTGTATCATGCGATATTTTCAAGACTACATCTTAATAGCAATATGTTTAGGTGAGTGTGTGTGGCAGGGAAAAGAGATGTTTCTCATGCACAGCACAAAACAAATGCTCCATAGGAAAATAAAGCTGAATTTTAATTCCAGATCTGCTGCTTGTTAACTATGTAACCTTGGACTAATCACCAGAACTTTATTGAGCAGCTTACATATGCTAATCACTATGCTAAGCACTGGGTATACAAGAACAAACAAGATACCCATAACCAAAGGAGCTTAAATTTAATTAAAAAATTAGAAAATAATAGGCATTTTCAACACAGGCTACAGTAAATGTAGCAGAAAGTACTTTGGGAGTATATAGAAGTAACATGTATCATGTATCCCAACCTTAAGCTATAAGGTTTTCTGGAAAAAGTGATATCTGTTTTGATATCTGGTGGAAGGATAGGAGATGGGTAAGTAAAAAGTGAGGCAAAGAGTACTTTATAAGGAAAAAATAACATATGCAAAGGATAGAAATTTAAAGAGAAACTAGTACCTCTGAGGACGTGCTCGTGGTTTGTATGGCAACCCAAGTGTACACAGTGGAATATCAGCTGGAAATCCTCAATGTTTATCACAGCCAAAAAAGAGTTTGAAGAAGAGTCAAAACTGTAACACCACCACCAAAATGTCTGAAGGAAGAGCCAAAAATACTACCTTATTACTATGCATTCATTTATTCTTCCTCCTAACAAGTAGTTATTTCAATCTACTATGTTTAAGAATATGTAGGTTGCCTCAGCTTCAACTTCTCACCTAACTCCATTCCAGTGAAGTAGGCAGGCAGAACGGGAATGAGCTAGTATGCGAAATGTTTCTAGGTTTTTAAGACTGCTCTTCTTATGCTTCAAGAAAATGTTGTCTTTAAATGTGGAAAAGAGACCATCCTGGAACATCAAAGGAAGAACGAAAGTACAGATGTGATAGTACCTGAAGGAATAAACTCAAAGCAGGTGGGAAGATAATCTAGTCCATATTATTTTATCATGGCCAGAAGTAGAAGTCAAATTTTTATCATTTGAAATTGGATTTGATATTTAGAAACAGGCCAAAGAAAGGGGTTCCTTACCAAAGTTAATGTTTCTTCTAGATGGCCATTAAAGAATACAGTCTCTCTCCCACCAACTCCTGATTTTGATAATATACTTTTAAACTCTTTCCTCAGAGGTCCTATTGCTCTAGGCTGGAATCCATCTTAGGATGAAATATTTCAGGAGGCTCATGAATGAAAAGTGATGTCAGTAAGAAGGCAATATAGGAACTTTCATTGTTCATCTTCTCCCCAAAACATCACAAAACCTGGACAGAGCACAGATATAAGACACACTGAAGAGAATAGAAAAGACAGCTTACATTACCTCTGTCATCCTCTCTCAAGCTCAGACAGCTCAGTACAAAGAGAGACACATTCCCTGTGGGCGAGGAGAATGAAATGAGCACCTGACTTAACTATGAATGACATCATCCACCTACAACAGTGCTAGACTGACTCCTGTGGCCTCAGGCAGGCTCTTGTAAACTCAGTCTCCTTGATGACCTTAGTGCCAGACCAACTTCTCCAGGTCCATAATCTTGGCTCACCCAAGTGCTAGACTGGCTCCCATAGCTCAATCCTCCAGGCTGGCCCCTGAGGCCTCAGGCACTGAGGCTCTCCCTGTAGACACAAGACACTTAGTCAGCCCCTGCATCTAGTGGACTCTTGAGGACTCAGGATTAGGCCTGCATATGTGGACCCAGGTCCTAGGCCCATTGACACAGACTCAGTGAAACAAGGCCCTAGGCATGCCCCTGTGGACCCAGGACCTAGACCAGACCTCATGGACCCAATCACCAGGCCTGCTCACCTGCTGAACCAGGTTCCGAACGGCCTGCCCAAAGGATCCAGCAGCAAATCTGCCCAGAGAAGGCACCACACATCCCACTCAGAATCTGTGGATGGAATCTGTGACTCATAAAGGAATTTCCCTGCCTAAGCCTGTCTGTAAAAACTGAAAGAAATGTCTGTTTCTTCAAATGTCCAGACACCAATACAAGACCACAAGGATCATGATTAACAAGAAAACATTATACCAAAAAAGGAAATAAATTAAGCTCTAGTGATTGACTATAAATTAATGGAGATTTATGAACTATCTGAAAAGAAATGCAGAATAATCCTCAAAGAATTTCAAGGAAGTACAAGAAAACACAGACAACTATATGAAATTAGAAAAAAATTAGAACAAAATTAAAGTTTAATGAATAATTAGAAACCATTAAAAAAAGAAGCAGAAATACTAGTTGAAGAATACATTGAGTGCACTAAAGAAGTCAACAGGAAGCAACAACAGACTCAGCCAAGCAGAAGAATGAATTAGTGAACTAGAAGATAAGTCATTTGAAATCATCTAGTCAGAGAAGAAAAAAAAAGAATAAAGAGTGAATTACGGAGCACCATTAATAGAAACAGATTTTATCCCTTCTACCAAATGCTTAAAGAATAATTAATGCCGACCCTCTTCAAACTCTTCCAAAATATTGAAGAGGAGGAAAGAAACAGTTTTAATCTCATTTTATGAGACCAGCATTACCCTGATACCAAAGCCTGATAAGCACACTACAAGAGAAAAAAGGCAAAGGCCAATATATATACCTGATGAATATAGATGCAAAAATTCCCAATTATTAGAACTCTTAAATGAATTTACTAAAGTTACAGGATACAAAACCTATATGCAAAAATTAAGCTGCATTTCTATGCACTAAAAATGAAATATCTGAAAAAGAAATGAAGAAAACAATTTCATTTACAATAGCATCAAAAACAATAGAAATAAAATTAACCAAAGAGGTGAAATGTCTATACACTGAAAACTATAACACATTAATAAAATAAAGTGAGGACAGAAATATATAGAAAAATATCCCATATTCAGGGATTAGAAGAATTAATATTGTTAAAATACTTATAATACCCAAAGCATTTTTAGTGTTTTGATGCAATTCCTATAAAAGTTCCAATGATATTTTTTACAAATATAGAAAAAACAATCTTAAAATTGATTTGAAACTATTAAAAACCACAAAAAGCAAAAGCAATCTTGAGGAAAAAACAACAAAACTGAAGCTGTCACATTTACTGATTTTGAATTATACTACAAAGATATAGTAATAAAAATAATATAATAATAGCACAAAAATAGATTCATAGACCAATGAAACAGAACCAAGAGCTCAGAAATAAACCTATGCATATATGGTCAACTAATATTTTCTGAGGTAGTCAAAAATGCTTAATAGGGAAAAAATAGTTTCTTTAATAAATGGTGATGAGAAAGTTTCAAAAGATGGAACTGTACCTCTCTTTTACACCACTCAAAAAAACTGACTCAAAATAGATTAAGGTCTTAAATGTAAGAACTGAAACCATAAAAGTCCTAAAGGAAAACAGGAAAAAAATCTCCTTGACATTGATTTTGACAATGATTTTTTTGGATATGACATCAAAAGCACAAGGAGCAAAAGCAAAAATAAATAAGACCACATCAAATTAAAATGCTTCTACACAGCAAACAAAACAATTAATGAAATGAAAATGCAATCTACAAAATGAGGGAAACTTTTTGTATATCATATATCTGATAAGGGGTTAATATCTAAAGTAGAAGATAAATTCATACAACTCAATAGCAAAAAAGAAATAAAATCACTTTCCTAAAAAGATATTTGCATGTTCATTGTAACATTATTCATAAAAGCCAAGACATGAAAATAACCTGTGCTCATATACAGATGAATGGATAAAGAAAATGTGATAGAAAAGTAGATTGACATATGCAAAATATTATTTGATCTTAAAAAAAAGAAAATTCTGCCTTTTTGGACAACATGGTTATCCTTGAGGAAATAATGCTAAGTGAAATGAGTCAGAGAAAGATAAACACTGAAAGACGTCACTCATATGTGGAGTCTAAAAAAGCCAAACTCAAAAATAGAGAATAGTATGGTGGTTGCCAGGGGCTGTGGATTGGGGGGAAATGGAAATAGGTTGGTCAAAGTGCGTTAAAAACTTCCAGTTATGAGTAAATTCTGGGAATCTGATCTACAGACTGGTGATTGTAGTTAATAACAATGTATTATGTACTTGAAAGTTGCACATAGCGTACACTTTAAATGTTCTCGCCACCAAGAAAAAAGAAGGTAACCATATGAGGTGTTAAATAACCTTATTGTGTTGATTATTTTGTAATATATACTTGTAATAAAATTATCACATCATATACCTTAAACTTATAACTATATCTCAATAAAGCTGGAGAAAAAAATAAATAAACTATAGGCATTGCTTTCACACAGTCTATTAATTTCCACATTAAATATGGCAATACCTCTGACTATTTGAAATGGAAAAAGTTGACTGATTTTAGCAAAAAAAAAAAAGTTAACTTCTAGATCAGCAACTAACTTCATAATAATTGCTATGCAGAGCACTGGTATTAGGAAGTACCATGATAAGAAAAAAAAACAATCACTGATTAAATAATTCAGGGAAATGCTACATACTATCCATACAGAACACTGATTATTTCTATTAGCACATTTAACATCCCAAAACGTCCCAAAGTAAACAGAGCAACCAACAAACACACTTCAGCCCAGGATTAGATGAATGTTAATTAGCATAGAGTCACCATTCAATGGGCATGGGTTCAGTGCCCATAAAGTCCATTTTCAAGAGACCTTGAGCTTATTTCTTATAAAGGATCTAACCCTCCTACAACATCATACAAAAATACCTTTTCTATCAAAGGAAATTGATGAGATTGACCACCGTGACTGCTGTATCTTATTCTTAAACAATATATGTCAAAAACTACAATCCTTCCTAGAAACAGCCTACATATCCCATGAGAAGAACACAGCAAAATAGAGAGTAACTTGCTTATCAGTATCTGAAATTCATTAATAGTAGATTGTGACTTATTTTGTCATCAGGGCCAAAATGTCTTCCCTGAGAAGAGTAATAGAAGTCAGAATGTCTCGCCTTTCTTGGTAAACTCGCCTGTTTGTACTTACAGGTCACCATGGCAACACTTTGTCTTCAGTCTCCATGGCCAAGTGAGCCACACCACTTCTCAGCATTGAGGACCTTTCCGGTATTTGAAAAAGGACTTCTTAGGCAAAGGGCAGGAGCAGTGCCAGTGATAAAGGTGTTGTTACTAAATCTGAGAGAGATAAACAAAAATAAAACTCCCATTTTATTTATTTAAAAGAGGCTTCCTAAGGATCCATTTCCTGACCTGACAATAAAGCAAATGATGTTATGCAGTTTCTACCTCATTGTCTAGAATAAAAATAACTATAATACAGTCTTGCCTAGAGAACAACAGCATCCATAATTTTTGATGTAGAATACTTTTCTATCTTTCCTGTAATAATTTTATGACAAAACTTAGAAGTATCTATAAGAAAGTACAAATTGGTAATTCCTGCATCCCTTGTACTTAGCACAGTATCTGGAACATACTGGACTACCATAAATATTTACGAAGGAAGAACGAAAGGGAAAGGAGGAAAAACTTAGAAATCAAATGTAAAGACTGCCATTTTTAAAGGAGCAAATCTCTATCTCTTGTAAAGAAGAAATTAAATGCTCTAAAAAAAAGTTTTGGCCTCTTTAGGAGAATGTATTGATTTTGTACTATTTAATACAAAGAGTAGTCCTGAACCTACTTTTAGAGAAAATGTCATATAATTTTAAATGTAGATAACATTCATTAGTCTTGATTAATCCTTAATTCATGTAGTTTGAACGTTCGCTACTTCACCTGCTATTCTCAAAGGAAATCCTCCCATTTTTCTTTGTGTGACACTAAACTGGCATACTACCACAGGTTTTCAAGTAGCTGGTACCAGAAGCTATAGATGAATGAATGAGTCACTGTTATTGCCCAGCAGCACTTTTAGGGTCCTGATGTATGCTTACGGTGCAACACAGCTTTAGGAAATTTTTAGTGTTGTTAAACTATGAACTCAGGCATATCGAAGCACTAAAATTATGATCATCTACTCACACATTGTATTAATTAGTAGGTTTTCAGTTACAGTAGCAGAAACTCAAATCAGACAGGCTTCTGTAATTAATTAATTAATATCTCATTTCACTAAAGTCCAAAAGTAAGGCTTAGCTTCTTCCATTTTAGCAAGGCCAGTATGAGAAAGAGCTCTTCTTTCCAAATAGCACCTACAGGATTTTGATTGACTAGGCCTGGAGTTCCCACTCTAGAGCCAGACTAAAAGTAGGAAGAGATGGCTCTTCAAAAGAAACTCAAGATGCTATTATACCAGAAGAAAGGTAAATGGATGCCTGAATAGGCAAAAATGCAACAGCTGTCTGCTACGCTCATATTCTAAGTTCTTTTCAAATTAGTCAGAAGTCAGAGTTATTCAATTCTATTTGGATTGTCTATTTGGATAGGCAATTGAGTTTTTGTTTTAAATACTATTAAAAGTCCTTTTAATGTGGAATCTAAAGAACAAAATAAATGCACAAACAAAACAGAAACAGACTTATAGATACAGAGAACAAATTGATGGTTGCCAGACAGAAGGTTGGGAACTGGATGGAAAAGGTGAATGGATTAGGAAGTACAAATTGGTGGTTACAAAACAGTCATGGAGATATAAAGTACAGCATAAGGAATATAGTCAATAATATTATTATAATAACTATTTATGGTGCCAGGTGGATACTAGACATATCTGGGGAAATCACTTGTAAATTATGTAAATGTCTAACCACTAAGCTGTACAACTGAAACTAATATAAAATAATATTGAATATCAACTCTAATTGAAAAATAAAAGTTAAAAATAATTTTTTTGACCTAAAAAATAGGTCAAAAATAGGGTGATTTTAGTTTATATGAATGTAACATTAAAGCAAACTGAGAAAGTTAAGTCTTTCACACCTTTGTGGTAACTTAATTAACCAATGCAGCTCCATTATTCAAATATTAACAGTGACTCAAATATCAGACATTCTCATGTATGACACAAACATAGGAAAAAGTAAATTTGTTGTGTATTAATGTTCAGGAGCATAAGCAATAAACTACTGGTTAGATAGTAAGTATGAATCCCCCCAAAATTACTTGAACATAAACTTTCTATTTTAAAAAACGATAAATAATCTACTAGTTAAATAAGCAATCCCAGTTTTGCATGATTTTGACTTTATCCAACATAGCAAAAAGAGGAGTAAACAAAAAGTTCGAATATTTTGGTTTTAATAAAAACTTCACCATATTAAAGTTGTGCAATCTTGGGCAAGTAAATATTCTCAAAAGTTGCACACTAGTCAAAAGGATCATCTGGAAAGTAGTTATAAAACTTATGAGACACAACATAGATTTATGAAAGAAAGGTTTTTCTTCATGTAATATAGTTATAATTCTGCTCCTTACATAGAAATTCTTATCTAACTAGAATTCTTTTGCTATTATTCAGTTATTTTGTTCTGATGAATTTATTTCTCTTTATGAGTTATTAACTCTTTATGGCTAACTTATTGTGTAACTTGTCCATGACCAAACTAGAATGCCCTATATTCTCTAATATATTTAACTGTGATTTTATCAGTTTAACAATTCTCAGAGAGAATTAAAGATGGCAATAATATGAATGATGATGGAAGCTATTACTTTGTTAACTTATTTAGAAAAAAACTATATGTGAGGTTTAACTAATTATTTAAACTACATTTAATTGAATCTACCTATATGGTTTTAAATACTAATGGTTGTACTTCTATCATTGTATAGGAAATAAACTGAATTTTCCAAACAAAATTAAAATAGATATATAAGATATTTCCTTAATGTTTAAACACAAAAATAAGTTCCTGGATATTAAAAGTTCTCATATACACATACATATTTAACTAAATATCATGAAGGTGCCAACACAACTTGACATCCAACCATATACTGATTCTCAAATAGAATAATTTTACCTGCAGAGAAGCAGGTAGAGTATTATGCAGAATTAAAGACCTTTTGTTGAGTCTGCTTGGCCTTGTACCATGACCTGTCAGGTACAAATAAATAAACCGAATACATTATTTTTTCCTTCAAAGGTTTGAAAGATGTGCTGCTACAAACACTTTGATAGAATAATGAGTTAAGATTTCTATGTTCACATTTTTTAGATTATACAACTTTATTATTATGCTTTATCTTATTAGCATTTGCTTTCTTTCAAACAAGATTTATTATGTTTATTTATTCTATATGTTCACTTGTTTTATCTGTTATTTATTATATCTTTTCATTTATTATCTGTGATAATAAATATCCAACTGGAAAAAAGCATTCTCAGCAGGAGAATAATTCATAACATTACTCCCATCATGCAAAATGTCATTTTAACTTGTATTTTGAATAATTTTATAGAGCTAGAGTCCCTGGAACTTCAAGTCTATTATGACATCTGCTTAATTCATCTGCTTAATAACCAAGTTATGATAAAACAGTTGTGCTGCCAAAAGAAATGATCAGTGCTGAACTATTCTTAGTAGCATGGCCTTCTGTTTCCCACCTTCTAGACTTTCATAGAAATCTAACTCACAAAAAACATAAACAAGCATTTGGAGTACAGAATCATAAAATGCCTTCTGCTTTATCTGGCCAGTTATTTTGCTGTATTTTTTTAAATGTTGAAGATTTGGATAAAATGAGAAGTTCAGTCTATGATCTCAGTGTTTCTTTTTCCTTAAGTTTATGCAAATACTTATCTTTCTTTGGGCACAATTAGTGAATGGTATACTATTATTATTTTATTTAGAGTTATAAATTTTACGTGAGTTTCAATAAATTTTGGATGTAAGTCAACTAATATTATGGGGTCCTACTCTGTAACAGGTAATCCATATACTTCAATTTAAAACGTCATTTAAACCTCAGAATAAACTTGTGTTATTACTATAACCTTATTTTACAAAATGTCTGATAGAAAAGAAATCAAAGAGGTTCGGGACCTTGCCCCAGGCACCAACCTGGTGAGTGTGAATGTGGACTTAAACCTAGGATTAACTTTAAAATTAGCATTCTTCTTACCATACTACATTTAAAACAATAAATAATAACAATCATGAACATTAGATATTAGCTTCCATTGTATGTCATGCACTTTTTCTATTTGTCACAATCCAATTAAATTATCTTTATTTTTCAGATAAGTAAATTAATGATCAGAAATTTAGGCAGTTACCCATAGTCACTTAGCTTGTAAATGGTGAAATCAAAATTCCGATTCAAGCCAAGCCACCTGACTTCAGCTTTTAAATTCTTCCTATGATAGCACACTGACTTCCAATTGTAACTGAAACTTCAAAACTACAATTTAACCTACATAGATAATAAAAAGATAACTCAGGAATTAACACTTTAAAGTCACCATTAGGGACTTCTTTTCCATTGCTTCATATATATGAAGTGTTGGTTTAAAAGAGCTTTTGGTTTTTTTGTTTTGGGGATTTTTTTGGTATTTTTTTGTTGTTGTTGTTAATAGTCAATAAATATGAATTGTTGATTCGAGTTTTTATTTTACTTTTATCTGAATATTTGGCATTATGCACTGTATTTTAAAAACTCTGATAAGATGCATAGTTTTTCCCATAATCAGATTAATAAAGTGTTATAACTGTAATTTAGTCAGCAAAAGACGTCTAAAATAACAATATTAAACAGAAAAATACAAACAGTTCAATTTTGTAAAGTGATGTAGTCTATAAGCAATCTCATAAAAAGTTAATACATGTTGCTAAACATACATATATACATATATTTAATGAAACAGGCAAGAAGCTCAAAAAAAAAAGCTGGGAATCTTTAGGCAGTAGGGACTTAACTATAGAAAACAACATATTTTTAAATCAACCTTATTTATGGATAATTTATATGTAACATAATGCACCCATTTTAAGTGTACACTTCATTGAGGTTTGACAATATATAAATCTGTGAATATACCACCAAAATAAAGATACAGAATACCTGTGTCTTTATAATCAACCACCTATCTACTTTGTATCACTATAGATTAGTTTTGCCCATTCTAGAAGTTCACATAAATGAAACCATACAATATCTGAACTCTTTTATCTGTCTTCTTTTGCTCACCATAGTACTTTTGAGACTTATCCATGTTGTTGTTTCCATTCATTCCTTTTTTATTGCTGAGTAATATTCCAATGTATATATCTACCACAAATGGGTTATCTATTCATCAGCTGATGGCCATTTGAACTGTTTCCAGTTTTCAAATGTCATAAATAAGGTTGATATGAACATCTGTGAACAGGTACATTTTCTTTTCTCTTGGTAAATACCTAGGAATGGAATTGTAGAGTGGCATGAGTGTATGCTAATTGTACATGGAACTATCAAACTGATCTCCAAACAGGAGCACTCATTCATGCTACTCTAGCCATATATGAGAGGTGCAGCAGCATCGTATCCTAGTCACATTTGGTATTGTCAGTCTAACAAAATTTGAGTCATGCCAGTGTGTATGTAGTTGGTTTATCATTGTAGTTCTAATTTGCATTTGAGAAACAGTTTATTTCTGAAGAGAACTAGATTAACAACAGAGAATTTTAGTTAAAAGGGTTGACAATAGAATCACACATGGATCTGAATCCCAGATCTGTTATCTACTGTATATAGGACTATAGACAAGCTTCTCTATGCTTCAGTTTTCTCCTCTTTTAAGTCAAAATAAAAATAGTACCTTTCCCAGATTTTGTTTTAATTTTGAAGAAAAAATAAATTTAAAACACTAAACATAATACTTGGATCATAGTAATTTTCAATAAAATTTAACTAATATTACTACTCCTATTTCACAGAATGTATAGGGTTATAAATTTTTACAACTTCCATTAAGTTTACTTCTAATGACCATAAAAATAATTCCATGCCTTTATAGGATCTGTCTTACCTAACATATGAAAATGCTTTATAGTAATTTTTTTAAAAATAGATAAATCTAAAACCTTTAAAGTTAACCATGGTATAAAGACGTATTTCTTTGGAAGGTGTATCATTGTATCAAGTCTTTATTTTTTTCAAGTCTTGTTTTGTTTTGTTTTTAAGTTGGGACTTGATCCCAACAAGGTATTCATATGGCCTTAATCTTAGAAAGCTGCAGCATCAAGCATTTATAGCAACCTACAATAGATCATAAGCATCTTACCTGTGCTACCCCTTCTCCATCTACAAGCAATCAGCGTAGTATTGATAACTCCCTAAAATTCCAACTTCCATTTTATCCTGGCACCAACATGTTCTCTCTCTCCTCACAGGGTCAAATTCTCCCCCCAGATGTTCCCACTCATGGAGTAGTCGTTTTACCAGCACTGCCTGTAACCACTCCTCCGTCCTGGCCTAGTGACACCACAGTTAGCTTCCCTTCTGCTTGTCCCACTGCTGAATTTCTGCTCAGGTCTGACGGCTCTGCCAAATCATCCAGCTTTTGCTTCTGTGTGGTCTGAGGGAGTTGGCAGAGAGGCAGTGAATTCTGTGATTTATGTTTGGTTTTCTTTCACAATTAGGAGAGTTAGAAGCATCCAAAAGACATTTCTCTTAAAAGAAAGTGTCCTCCTGAGAAAAACAAAGAGATGCCTTAAAACTGAAAGTTAAGAGTTTGAATTAATCGTTATTCAGTCATCGACTTAGTTGGTAACCTTAATATGTTTACCACTTGAATACTTAGTTTTCTGTGAGCTTACTGTCACAAAATTTTAAGAAAATATATTATTTTTTTCTGTTAAGATCTCATAGTAATTAAGAAATTTATATGGTAATTTTGTTTTCCAATCTTCTCATGTAAAATCTCATTTCAGTGTCATAAGCACTGTGAGTTTGAAAGCATTATGTAACAGGACATGCCACCACTACCAGTATCAATACCAAGAACAAACAGCTTTGAAGGCTGGGCTGAAGGTACTGGGGAGAATTACAGTAAGAACAGAATAGATCCCGGCACTAAAAGACAAGTGGAGTGGGGTGTCAGGCACAGCAAAAGGGCAGAAGTCCAGTATTCAACATTGGGATAATGGGAATGGACACAGAGCAGGAATAGTCAAGGATCAGAGTATGTTAAGAATACAAGTTGTTTGGGTCCTGAAGATTGGGAAGGAAGTCTGTCTTCAAGGAGGAGGCAAATGAATTCATGCCTGCAGACATGCACCATTGATATAAAACAGATCCATACATAATCAATCCATCTCTATAACTGAGTAAGAAGCAAATTGGAGTTCAATGCTTCCCTCAATCATTTGCTTGATATTAAACTTAAGCCAATGCTCACTATCCTAACCTCTCACCTAGAGTTGGATCTATTGAGGGCTCATCTTCCCTAATACTATGCTACTTCTCCATGTCTTAGGCTACTTATCTCCTTGTCTGCCTAAGGCCTGTTATATTCCATACCCTTTACACCCAACTAGACCTCAATTCCGATCTCCTCTCGGCTCAATCCAGTCTCATGAACATTCACATAGTACACTTATAATCACTCCTGGCTTCTCTCCAGCTACTCAGGAGACTATGCAGGGATGGCTAGAGAAGAGGATACCATTGTCATGAGGATTATTAAGGAATGACCTCCATTAATAAACAACATGCAAATCCTTTTAAGATTAAGCAGATATGAACTCTAAGAGATTCCACAGTGGAGAGTTCCTAAGGTGCTTCCACAGACTACAATGCTGCCATCTGCATTTTCTCATTTTGATTCCCACAAGCTCAAATGCAGCCTGTAAGAAGATGCTAATATCTCTTTTAAAACTCAGGCCTCAATAGACATATAAAAAGATGTCCAAGGTCACCAATTATCAGAAAAATGCAAATTAAAACCACAATGAGAAATGCAAATTAAAATCACAATGAGATGTCATTTTACACCTGTCAGAACAGCTATCATCAATAAATCAAAAAATAAGTGTTGGAATAGCTGTTATGGAAAACAGTATGAAGGTTTCTCAAAAAGCTAATAATGGATATACCTTTTGACCCAGGAATTGCATTTCTGAATATTTTTCCAAATAAAACCAAAACAATAATTTATAAATATCTATGTACCTCAGTATTCATGGCAGCACAATTTTCAATAGCTAGGATATGGAAGCAACCTAAATGCTCATCAATAGAAAATTGGACAATGAAGTTATGGTTCATATATACAATGAAATATTACTCAGCCATTAAAAAAAAAAAAAAGGAATCCTACCATTTGCAATGACATAGATGAACCTAGAGGGTATTTTGCTGAGTGAAATGAGTCAGACCGAGAAAAATAAATACCATATGATTTCACTTATATGTGGAATCTAAGGAACGAAAAGAACAAACTAATCAAAAACAGACTCACAAATATAGAGGACAATTTGGTGACGAACAGAGGAGAAGGCAGGTTGGGGGCTTGGGAGAATGGGGTGAAGGTGAAGGGTTAAAAAAGTACAAATTAGTAGTTGATAGATGGTCATTAATAGTTGATAGATGAGCACAGCATAGGGAATTCAGTTAGTATTAATATATTGGCTAAGTGGATAACCTGAGGAGAGAAGGAGCAACTAGGGTGATTGTTTTATAAACTATATAAATGTCTAACCAATGTACTGTATACTTGAAACTAATTAAAATAAATTAATTAATTTTAAAAAGTCAGGCCTCGGCTACCCTGGAGCACAGAGGGTAATTTTTAAATTCCAAGGAGAAACAAAAGAAATTAGTTATAGAATGTACTAATAGCTTTTGGTTAATTTTCCATATTTCTTATTCTAAGACAAATAAATTCTATCCTGAATGGGCTGACCCAACCTCACAGCTCTCTTGCCTATAAGACAGATATGAACTTAATAAGTATACATTCAGATTTCAAAAATATGATTTTGTTTTATAACATCTTGTTCTATCTACTTTAGGTATTCCCTTACACAAAAGTCAGAATATACATTTTTATCCTGTATTTAAGATTTTCTCATGAAAGCTTTCCATTCTCCTTCCAAATAAAGTAGCTGGGTGTGGAATGAAGATGGCAGGTCCTTGGTCGTGGAGGTGGGGTATCCAAATCTCTGGTGAAACATCATGTATGGCTCGGCCTCTGAGTTGGCTTTAGTTTAACCATGTGGCCACTGAGTGTCCTTCTGAATTGAGGTTGTCCTGCTTGGTCTTTAGAGTGCATGATGTCACCACTGGTGATGTCCACAGACTTTGCTCTAGTCTCCAGTCACAAAGATCCCACAGTCTACAACCCATATGGCCACAGTAGACCTCCTGCTTATCACTGGGGCTTGCAGCACTTATAAAAGGCCATGGGAGCCTAAGATATTTTATTTGCTCTTTCCACACCACACCAAAGTGACACTTCACTCAGGCTCCTCTTCTTTGATATCTCCTACTTATTGCTATATACATGCTCCTGGCATTTCAGATGCATGGAACTTTGTAAACTTTGCATTTTCCGGGCTATGCCCACAGAAGCAGGGCATCAGCCCTGGTGGTCTTTGGAATCCCCACACTTACTGATGTTGCTTCTTCCTTCTTTGGGATTCAACCTTAAGGGAAAAATCACAGCACTAGGGCCTGACCTTTGGTTCTTCTCTTGGCCTCAATCCCAGGCTCTATCTCTCAATGACAAAAAGGGCTTTCTTCTTCCCATATGCCGAGAAATTTCCTTGCACTGCATCCTTTCACTTCTGTTTCATAGTTTCATCATAAAGATTGCCAGATCTTCTTGAAGTTGAATGTTTGCTTTGGGAGTTCTGAGAAAAATCACCCTCTTTTCAAACAAGTCAGGCATTTTCAGTAATCAAAAGTGCTTGTTTTCGGACTATAAAAAAATTCTATTTTTAAATTAAAAGCCGATGCATCCCTGTCTGTAACAGGGCTATGCATTTTTTATTAACCAATACATGCTATTGATTCAGTGGTTCGAACAGCCGGACACCTAGGAATAGGCGTGGCTGGCAGCTAAAACACATTTATTTGATGTCTCGAAATAAGTATCTCTGTAATTCCTCCCATCTTCCCATTTATCTCTCTATAGCATATATTTCCTACCACAAAGTACAATCCCTGGACACATTTGGCCCTCGGACAAAGACAAAGACTCAAACTCCAGCCTCCTCATACCTTCCCTCCCTCTCAGTAAAAAATTGGAGGAGTTATAGAGGTGCAGACTAGAGCCTCCATCTCACCTACAGTAAGTGACCTAGTCTACTATGAGAGTGTAGTTTACTAATACTTTAATTGGGCAATCACCACAATAAATAATTAATATACAATACTTTCACACAGAAAATTATTGTAGCATAGTAGACTAAAATGGAAAAAAAAACCATATTTGACTCATAATGATATAAGAAAGATTATAATCTTAACTTGTTATAGAAAAAGAAAAATGCACTAATCAAGAAATAATTACTGCATAAATTACCATGCAAACTTTGCAAAGAACAGAGTTCCACTTTACTACTGTCCAAGAGCAATTAGATTTCAGAGCCCCTGAGGGTTAGGCCTGAAGTGTTTTATCTGATAAACCCTGTGAGCCCAAAGGAAAACCCAAGGCTACCATTTATTGAATGCCTACAAAGTTCCCCTGGTTGAATCTACCTTTATTTCATTTAGTTCTCACAACAACCCTGCAAAATAGGCAAAACTTCATTTTCAAAGATGAAGAGATAAAAGGCCCCAATCACCAGCAGAGCTACAATATGACACATTTTTGCGAGGACAAAGCCTTCAAAGTGGAATGGAAGCAAATCCATGGAACTGCTCCAAAATCTTCCTGTGGGGGGTGAGGAATTAGAATGCCTTCCACCATCTCTAAATACAGTGCCAATACCAATTATAGTTTCACCTCTAAACTTATTCTTTAAATTCAGCTTTCAGTCCCTGCTACTTGAGATTTAGTATTGGCTGACTCCTATTCAAGTCAACTGATACTTCAGTCAGTTCATTAGTGAATAGATAGGCTTATAATAAAAAAGCAGTCTTTTTAAAGGAACTGCCTCAGCAGGATTTGAATGGGCACTGGGGAGGAGCACTCCCCTTTCAGTAGAATAAAGTTACTCAAGGTGACCCTGCTCCTCAGTCCTCAGGCAGTCTTTGAAAGAAACTAAAGTTGAAAGCAGACAGAGAAGCAGAAAGAACTGGCAAAAACAGTGCGACTCAGCGGTGGTCTTCTCTCCTTGTGTTCCTTCCCTCTCAGGGTTATAGGCAATTGTATAGCTCTGTCTCCTATTTACCTGAAATTCATTTCAAATATACTGTCGTAGCTTTTAGACTCTTTGGTTTTTATCTTTTTAAGCGATTATAAAGGTAGTACGAGGACATGTTTCTTTGTGGCATGTTACTATTGAATATCCAACAGGGTGTAAGAATAATATCAACTGTTTATGTTTTGCTGTATTTATTTTATTGGATCTCACCAGAGGCTGGTGAAGGTCAGGTTTTTTTATTTTCATTTACTGGCTAGAGGTAGAGTAAAGCTCAGTTAGGTATTGAATGTCATATCAGAAGCAAGTAGAAAAAGAAACAGAAATATGTGGCTTAGATCTTTGTCCAGGGTGAAATGCACTAAACCAGCATTTTTCAAAGAATTATCCATTAGTTACAAGAGATAGTTTTCTAAACACAATTTTTTAGTTAAATGCATCTGAGTAATCTCCCATACTAAATGTGCCTCCAAAGATAAACAGTACACATTTTAAAGGTTCTGTGAGGTCCTCCAATTATCTAACTCAGCATCATTTCCTATAGTGCTTTTTGTCTATTAAGCTTATATTAATAAAACACATTTGGGGAAATGCTCCATTAAACCATACCATCTCTGTCTTACCTTGCAGTATAAGACACAAAACTACTTGTCTCAGACAAGGGCACATCGAAGTTATCACCAAGAAGAGAGAGAAAGAGAAAGGAAGGAAGAGAAGGGAGGAGGGGCTGGGAGGAAAAGAGATAGATATTAGATAGATAGATAGATAGATAGATAGACAGACAGACAGACATGGTCTCTCAGTTGACTTTGACAGAAATGAACAATTGTTACTTTTAATTATATCATTTCTCCCTAGCCCAGTCCCTCTGCTCCAGTTGGTCTGATCTACCTCACTGTTCCCCCGTGTCATTAATTAGATTATGATCTTTCTTTAATAAATAAAAAGAGCACCTATTAAACTACTAGGTACTGTATCGCTCACAGGGAAACAGAAATTAAAGCATAGTTCTCATCTCAGAGGAGCTCTCTACCTACTAAAAGAGGCAGCAAGCAAGAATAGAACAATACAGGCTGATGTGACAAGCCCAGGGGGAGCACCCACCACAGGGAGGACTGAGAAATCTTATAGCAGCATGTGGGATACTTTCCTCTTGCTTCTCCAGTAGTAACATTCTAGAAAACAGTGGTTGCTGATATGTATGATAAACAGACATTAGCAAAGCAAATTGTGGATAACAAGAGAGCCTGAAAGGAATAATATCTACCAGGGCACTTGGGTGAGGAAAGCAGGGCTCATTTGGAATACTGCACGAATGGATCTTCGAGTACATACACAAAGGAAGCAGCAGAAGAAGCATGGAGATAGGAATAGATTTAGCAGATATAAATATAGATGTAACATGGTAAAGAGTTTGAACTGCGTCCTGAAGTGAATTTAGTTATTGATTATATATCACTGTTAGTCATTTTAACTCCCTTTAAGTTCCTATATATTATTCCACATTTACAACTGCTTATTCTCAAATCTTGAATATCTTCTCTCTTTCAGTGGACGTGTCCAAAGTCCGTACATCCAGGCCAAAATATTCACGCACACTACTCCACAACTTCCCTGACTACCTCAACCCAGACTTCTTCCTCTTGTGAACTTTTCTGCTATTCACTAAGTGTGTGATTCATGCACTGCCTTATAAGCTACTCTTTGATAAATATGCACACTTTCTACAGATGCATGTGGCAAATACCTCAAAATCAAAGAACTGTATCATGTATCCTCAGAACACTGTGGTGGTTCCCAGTGATCCCGACCTCCTGCTGTTCATTTCTTTGTCTAATTCTCTCCCATTGAGCCTGGGCTGGACCTACCGACTCACTTCTTACAAGCAGAATGTAGTAAAAGTGACAGGGCGTTGTTTCTAAGAACAAGATGCAGAAAGACTCTGACTTCTGTCTTCCTCTCCATATCTTGCTCTGCTCCTTGCTCTCTTTGAGGGAGTCACCTGCTATGTTGTGAGCTGCCTTAGAGAGAAGCCCATGTGATGAGCTGCCAATCTTACTTCAAGAGAACCTGGAGATGACTGCAGCCCCGAGGACACTTGGTTGCAGCCTTGTGAGAGGCTAAACCAGAGATGCCCAGCTGAAAGGATCCAGATCCTTGACCCTCAAAAATGAAAATAAATGTTTGTCATTTTAATTTACTATATTTGGGGATAATCAACTTTATAGATAACTAATAAAAGCACCTAAATTAACAGGCTTCAAAATAAGTATAAAATATTTCTGTGGACAGTTGCATAAATGAAAGAATATGTGGGAAATAACATCTAATATTTATTGAATAAAGGAATCCAAAAATGGAAATCCATAGAATTTCTTTCAGGTTTATTTTGGATTAAAATAACCACAAGCTCGTAAGTGTGTGTGTGTATTTATATACATCTCTCTTTGCTTTGATTCACTTATTTATTTCAGCTGGAGAAATGAGCTGTTATTGTGAACTTCTGCTTAAACATCTTCTGAGTTTGTATGTAAAATACAGAATTGAGAGACACAGAAGATACACCCAACAGGATACACAACTGCTTACTCGCATATCACACCATTTATGCTCTTCTCCCTCAGTCATGGCTGTTTCCATGGAATGATAAGAACATCGAACAGCAAGGCATTCATAGACTCAGTGTGCCTGGAATTACTGTACAAGCAGGAAAGCCGGGCATCTATTTAAGAAAATAGGCAGGATGCACCACCTTGTCCATGAATGGTAACTAGACAAAGTTCTATTGATTGAAACATTTCTCACATGTTCTCCTAAACTATCAAGTTCTTGAGCCACAGGGGCATCCACCTAATTGCCTTTCCTGGGGCTCCTTATTCTAGTAAGGAAGAATAAATCTACTAAATACTACTATCTATACTCTACTGGGGCATTCTGTTTGCTTTTTCAAATTTATCAGTCATTTAATGAATAAGTTAATAATTGAGTGACTTGCCAGGGGAAAAAGTCTTTTTAATTTAGTTGCACTACTAAGGAGTTATTGTTACAAAGAAGGAATGAAAACTAAGGTGGAATGAGATGTTATTTTTCTGAAAAGATAATTAATTTCAAAGGACAGATGAAAAGATTTCAGTGGCTATTTGTATAGTGTTGAAAAACAGATCAACTTTTCCAATATCTCTCACTTCCATTTTGTTTGCTAAGTAGGAGGATTCAGAAAGACTTGAAGAAAGAGTCTTCAATATGGACTGGTTTACTGAATGAGGGGTTACAAAGCCTCAAAAAAAGAAAAAGCAGGGAATAGATTACTAATTAAAGAATTTCAATAAACTGTTCTGAATTATTCCTCTATTAGGGCAATGAATGAACTGTCGAATCTGTGGGTCAATAAAGGACGATTTTAGGTTGTTAAATATTCAAGGATTACAAATAGCTGAGTTAATCCATTTCCTCAAATAATTCATTATTCAAGCAGTATCTAGCTACCTGAATAACCATCATCTAGAGCGTCTATAAAACTAAATACTCTAAGTTTTGATATCTTCCTATGGTTATACAATATGTTATCACTGGAAGAAACTGGCTCAAGGGTGCTTGGGATCTCCCTTAACATTTTTTTTTTTTGCAACTACCTGTGAATATGTAAATAATTTCAAAATAAAAAGTTAAAAAATAGTGATAGATAAAAAGATAGAGAGACATTCCAAGGCTTCACCCTCAATGATTCTTATTCAGTAAATTTGGAGCAGGATCCAATAACTCATACTGCTTGTGCAGTAGGTTCCAGCACTTTTGATGATTTTGATGTGCTGCTGTTTGGCAAGCATTGGACTTCATAACACAATACTTTTACAGAAGTCAGATGTTTCCAAATTAATTTCTTTTTGTTAAAGTATTACTTAATTACTGTGACATTTCTGAGGGTGGTGAGAGTTAGAGGAACACTAATTATCTGTCCATCTCCTACCACCCACTTCCCCACTCAGGCATTACTGAATACGATTATCCCAATTTCCCAGTTTTTTGTTCACCTCCATGTCCTCTCTCTATCCTGGATGTAGTCAGTTTTTAATGAGAAGCCATCAATACCTTAGCCTCCCAGCTTCTAGATCTGCTCTGTATCAGCAACCTCCATCATTATTCCACTAGGCTACGCAAATCTGTGTTGCTGTGAATGAAAATGAAAGTCCCAAATGTTGCTTTCGGCTGCCCAGTATGAAGCCCAATTCCACAGCACTTTGAGCTTGAGGACTTTAGCCTCAAAGCCAAAAAGGCCCTCAGCAAACTTTTATGCAAAGGGTTCCAAGGTTCCTAATAATAAAGGTTTAAATGTCCAGGTTCACACCTCAGTCTAGTCTGTACTAGAATCAATGTAAAGTGGCTTCTAGGGCTAGAAGTTACAATATCAAAATGCAAATATCTACTGGGGGACAACACTATAAGCTGTTTGGCATTAATTAGGCTGCCAGGTTAGTATGGAAGAACAATTATGAGAAATGCAGGTTTCTGGATCCCAGCTCTCCAAGAATTCTGATTCACTAAGTCTAGAATAGGATCCAGGAATCTACATTTTGACACATTGTATTCTGACCATATTCAAAGACATTTTAACCTGAAGGTTTAAATGCAGATAAATTAGCTGCTAAGCTAGAACAGATACTGCATTTATAAATAGCACCTGATGCTTTCACAAATAAACAGGGGAAATGTAAAAGCTGGCCTATAAATATTATGTTCCTGAAGACATACCTAACTGGAGAGTCTGGGAGATAAAGTGATGAACTGGGAAGGCAACTCAGAACAGAAAAGGAGAAGAAAGGAAATCAAGAAAACCTAAGTCTATGTGACGAGGTTCCTCAGAACTCACTGCTTCTAGCTGGGGGTTGAAGCTTTGGGAAACATTCTTCTCTCCTAACTGAAAGGTTGCCTCTGCTTTCCTATAGAGAGATAAACCAGGAGAGAAGGAAAGGAATCAGAAGATTCCCACAGAACCATAAGAATAAATCTGACTAATATGTGAAAGAACCAAGGTATAAATAGAACTCAAATAAGATTTCAACACAAAAGACCAAAAGTAGGAAGCTTCCCTTTTATACTCTCACTTGCTTTCTCTAGAAGGCTGAAAGAATTGTGAGTGTTTTCTCTACCCCATTGTTATTGTTAACAATGATTCCCAGAGCAGTCTCACATACCAAAGGGATCGTGCTCAGAAACAGAAAATGATTCAGTAATTTCATTTTAAGGCTTACCCAAAAGTCTGTTCAATCCTTGGGCTCTTTGTACTTGCAAAAACTTAATTTGCCTACCAGATAAAATGTTTGTTCTTACTTCTCTGTTGCATTAGTTACATTCCAGTCAAAAACCACCCAGAAATTTAAACAGAAAATGTAGTACAAAGAAATAGCAAAATGGATTAGAGTACTAGGGAATTGGCAAAGGACGGAGGGTAAGGGGGATTGTAAGGGATACCCAAGGGATACTGAGGGAGAATACTCGAGGAAGGAGGAAACTTAGAGAAAGAGAATCCTCCTCAAAACTGGGACTCAGATCTCATGGAGAAAATATAACTGAAGCGCATCGGATATTGGAAAAAATCACTGGGTTGTTTCAGGCCAGAGAGGTGTCAGGCTGACTAAGGACTGCCATACTGATGAAATTCTCTGAAAGGCAACCTGTTTAGGTTATTGATGACTTGCTAAAAGCCATCCTGGGCACCATTTGGACTCATGGAAAGTCACTTGGAAGTGCAGGGATATGAAAAGTGCCTAATGTTGATTCACTGGAAAACAAGCTGCTAAATCCATAGAACTTAGCTGCCCTTAGGAATGCTATTGAACTTGCAGCTGGAAACAACCCTGGGGGGTTGGAGGTAGGGCTGTGCTGGGGGAAGTTGGGGAGATGCCACTTGAGGCTTGATGCCAGGACACTACTGAAAAAAGCCATCCCCTCTGCAGGAGCTCAACTAAGTGAGCACATCTGAACTGGGAAGAAAAACTCCCTCCCTCAGTGTCCTTCCAACACCCTGTCCCTCCAACAAGGCCTTTATTATCACAGAACAGAAAAAAGGTAATTTGGAGGCGAGAGATAATAGATTGATAACTGTTATATCTGCATGCTAACTAAATAAGTTTTCTTTTCCAAAAGACATTTTTCAAATATATATATATATATATTTTTTCAAATATACTATATATAGTCAATATGTGGAATAATATTTTCTTGAGAACAGAGTAAAGAAAATATTATCTGAATCAGCAGAGGACAATTTTTGTACTTTCTCCTGTTTATTTGTCGAAGTGTCTCAGTTTTTAATCTGGACAAATATTTGTACTATTAGAAAACAAATAGTTCCTATTAGTGACCAGCTGACGCCACTGCAAAAGTCTAATTAAAAACAAACTGGAAATAATTTAAAAAATCTTTAGATATTCTTTTTAATGTTAATTTTGAGAATGAGAGGCTTGGAAGGCCTAGCCATAGATGGCAGCTGTGTATAGTCATCTGGTGAACGACAGATCTATTCATCCCAAACACATTCTTTCTCCTCACTCCTTTCATGATATCTTTCCACATTTAGGGTCTTTTTGGCTTACTTAACAATTTCTATAAGGCACTTTTTAAGAAATATAGGTATTATTCTAAAAAGAACAATACACTAAATAATTAATAGTTATTAATGCCCTAGTAGAGACTAATAAGGAAATGATATATACTGATGGCAACACAGGGAAGGTTTTTTATTATTATTATTGTAGAACAGACGTTGACAAATTTTTTTCTGTAAAGGGCCAAATAGTAAATATTTTAGGCTTTGTCAGCCATTTGGCCTCGACTGCAACTATTCAAATCTGCCCTTGTAGCACACACACAAAAAAAACCCATCAGTAATGTTTCAATGAAACCTTATTTAGAAAAACAGGCAGAAGGCAGGATTTGGCCCAAGTGATGTAGTTGGTCAACCTATGATGCAGAGAGACAGAAGGAGAATTGAAGAGGCCACTATAGATGGGAAAAATAAGCAGCATAATAGCCCTTATCCAATACTTGCTAATAAGAAGGCTACAGAAATAGCAAGTCTTGGCTCACTAATCAGTTTTGAGATTCTGTCCAAAGAAACTATAGCAGAGAGCATGGAGCATGGAGTTTTACCAACCTGGAAGCTGCTGCCTGTCAGCGAAGTCTGAGTTTTCTCATTTGTAAAATAAAGAAATAATAATATCTTAATCACCTAGTTTTTGTGAGAAACAAATAATATAAAGCTACATAGATTTATATTTTCCCATGTGAATTTAAAACTTGTTTGCAATTTTTTGAGCTGAGACTCTAATCCATTTTTGAACTGTTTTAATATACACTGAGTTTTCTAGAAATGTAAATGTTGTATAAATTGATGGAATATTGTACTTTGTTTCCACCAGTGCTTTATCAAGAATAAAAGAAAAAAATGTCAAGAAAAGCACGTCATTGATGCTAATGCCTCTTATGACATTTTATACACAAATGTAATGCACTTGAATTAGTTTTCAGTCATATCTGCTGTGTTTCTATATGTGGAAGCATCTGATTATCACATTTTGGTTTTTGGCATAGTTTTGTCCTCGTATTTGCTTTAAAATACATCTCCCTTTATTAGAAATAACTTTGTATTGATTTCTGCTTTAATTATTAAAGCAATATATTAATGTTTTGGAAATTATGTGTACAAGTACGTCATATTACTTACAAATTTATTTTCAGGTTACTAAAGAGGATGTTGCAGGAGGATATTGTTAGAAGAAAGACTCACATCTGACAGTACTGAGCACTCCTACACAAATTACCCTAAGCGATTGTTGTCCTAGATTCTTTCTGTTGATGACCAGTGAGTGAAGAAGACAATGCAATTTTGTTTTAAGTTCCCGAGGGCAGATATTACAGATTCTCATTAAATATCTTATATTTTGCTGATGTTTCCGTATTTAGATGAAAGTTTAAATAAATCACTTTCTAAAACAAACCATGTGATCAAAAAGTGGATTCTATAGTCTCCTTCACTTTCAGAAAGATGATTAGTGCCCTTCTGTCAATGAATAACGTAGGACCAATGTCATGCACTCACTTTTCTCTTAATAAAACACATGAGACTCGGCAAAACTGTTGTACAGTCAGAAACAGATGACACTTTCCCACCAGGTCTTCCTGTAGAAATTTTGATGCTTAGTTGTCTATAGTGATTATTATTGTCATCATTAACAATTCTTCCTCTTCAGTGTTCAGTTTGTATACAGACAGCTTTTCTGGTTGAAATTTTTATCACCATTTACCAGCTATTTGGGAATATGTGGAATAGCAGTGCCTCTGCAAAAAGAGAAAATTGAGCACATTTCTTCCATGATCTTTTTTCATTTCTATTTGAAACAGAAAGCAGCTCATCAATCTGCTACGGGATCAGATCTTGCCAAAGGAAGCACCAAAATGTTCTTTTATGTGTAAATGGGAAACAAATATAAACTAATTCTGTTCACTGAAAGTGACCAAATACACATTATATAGTCTACCATGACAGGTACGCAGGGCTTCAAATGAGTGCTTTTAAATGTATGCCTCTTTGTTTCCTCTGTATGTGAATGCTGGTTTTTCCAAAGAGCTTCTATAACACTTTGCATATGGTAGCTCCTTGCTGACACCTGAAATGACTAGATTGCCTTTAGAAATGTCATGTTGTGTGCTCAGCCATTGTTCAAACAGTAGTAAATAATAAAAATGAATGAACTTTCCTTCTATTTCAGATGATAGGCTCAAATTACCAGATCAAGTTCCAGATTGAAATCCATGGGGAGAGTTTGTGCTTCATACTTTGTCTTTCTTAATACAGACTTAGTGGCTAGTTACCTGGGCTGTTTTTCACTTTATTTTACAATTTAGACTGTTTTTAAAGCTGCAACAATTTGTGTTAACCATTTCTATTTTATTATCATCTGGAGCAGTGAATATACCATAGCAAATGTAATTTGGATTAATTCTTTTAGATTTTGAAAACATTTGCCAAAGGATATACGTTTGTTTTTTATTAATATATAAATTTCATTATTGTTTGGCAATATTTCTCTGGCATGTCAAATATCTTGCTTTCCATATTTGGTGTAAACATCTAGAGAAGATGTTAATTTGGATACAGAATGAAGTGTATTTCATTTAATCAAACTTCAAGTCTCCTTCTGCCACATTTTCAAGAAAGGAGGTAGACCGTGAGGCTATGGATAATCAGACCCAGAGCTGCTGAGATGCAGCCAGGCCTCAAGCACTTTTGACGACTACGGCTTCATGATAGTTTTTGCATCAGAGAAAGAGTAAGAGTGTTTAGATCTCAATTTCTGAAGATTGGGGGAGTAGGATGAAGATAAGAGCAAGATCCCTCCATCATTTATGGCTCCTCTTTCCTAAGTTTGGCACTTCGGGTGTCCATCTGAAGCTCACTGAGTAAAGAAATAGAGGAAAAGGCTGAAGAGGTTACTGTGGACCCAGCAATATTGTGAGGCTGATTTGTTTAAATTCTGACATGGAGTTGGGGGGAGGGCCTTCAGAACCCCCATGAGACTCTGGTGTGGAGACGTTAATGAAGGGCATAACTCCAGTTAACGAAGCATAGCTCAATCTGCTTTTGAGCTAGAGAGGAACAAGAGACAACCAGCCCCTTGACACACTGGGCTCCACCAATGGTGCCAGTGGAGAAGTACCATCTTCAAGCATCTTGTGAGAAGACAAACCTCAACAACAGACTAGAGGAAAATGAAACAACAGTTTATGAATTTCCATGTGCCATCTCTGGGAACTACCAGAAACCATTAGATGAAATTTATGTTTTTTATTTTTGCATTACTCACAAGAAAACAAGAGCCAGTGGCTTATTATGATTAAGATGACCCTCATTCTAGCCAAAGCCAAGGAAATTCCCATGGCTTCAAATACCATCCAAAAGTCATGTCACCACCCAAGATCACTCTTCTGAGCTCAGAATGGGTATCCAACACCATGCTTGATATCACAAGTATTTCACAGATATTAGCAACTCCATATGACTAAAATAAAAATTACTGTATTTTCCCCCAACCCTGATTCTTTTCAAGATCTCAGTGACTGATACAGCCATCCATCTAAGTCAGTAGTTCTCAACTTTGAGTGCTACATTTTTAAATCATCTGGAATTTTTTTTAAAAAATGACTGAGATCTGACTCCTATCCAAAGAAATTCAGTTAGAATCTTTAGAAGTGGGATCTAGGCATGGGTTCTTTTTTAAAGGTCCCAGGTGGTTATATGTTAAGTTGGAGAACCACCACTCATTGGTTTATGTCAGAAACCTAGAAATCACAACAACACATCTATTTCCTTATCCTCTACCCTTAGCCAATACATCACTTAAAACCATGGCTTCTACTTCCAAAATAGTTTATGAATCTCTCTACATTTTCCCCCTACTGCTGCTGCCAGCATAATTCAGGTCACCACCATCTCTTATTGGATAAATGCAACAGTCTCCTCACCGTCTTCATCCTCTCTTGTCCACCTCCAAGCACTTTACTAACAAATGGATTTTGCCCATGCTGTTCCTGCTACTTTGGATTCTTTTCCTTTACCTTTTACCTGGCCTATTTCTACTTGTTTTTCAAGTTCTGGTTCAGAAAGAATGCTTCTCTTTCTCCAGAAAACCTTTCCAAATCCTCAGACTAGGTTCATTACCATAGCTCCTCAAGTGTTTTATTTATTGTATTATCATAATGAGTCAAATAATAATTTATATGATTGTTTAACTTTGACTCTCACTAGACTCTATGGGTGAAAACTAATAAGAACAATAATGATAAATGTGAGGAAAAATCTGCATCTACAGCTCTTTTTTAAACATCTGGATTTATGGTCTTTTCAAGTTAACCATAATTAGAGCTAATACCACACATTTACAGTATACTTAGCACATTATATATGTGATCTCACGTCTCACAAAAAATTCCATGAAGTAGGAATATTTACTCATTCATTTATTCATTCATTTATTCATTCATTCTCTAAACAATTTGCAGAGTGCTGCATGTGCAAAAATTTAGGGCCACATGACTCAAAAGGTGGTAAGAGAAAGTGAAACACAGGTTCACCAGGACATTTAGTTAAAATGCAAATTTGTTATTTCATCTTGGAACTAGTGCAGCAGATTCACTTAGGATAAGGCCTGGGTATCCATGTGGTCAGCAGTTCTACTGGTGATTCATCTTCAGTTTGTTTCAGAAGCTCTGTTGTAGGACAAAGATTCTAACAGGGTTGGTCTATATACATGCCATCTATATATATATATATATATATATATATATATATATATATATATATATATATAAATAGAAAGGGAGGGGTCCAGGTATATATATATATATATACCTGGACCCCTCCCTTTCTATTCCTATTGACTCAGAATTTATATTGGACACAGCCCAGGCAAGTGCAATTTTGGGGAATCCTACAAGTGATTGTGAAACTAGACATTCTGAGTATTAACTATTTTGTTAGATGTTGAGAATCTGGTCGAGAGGTGGCTGCAGGGTATGAAATTTTGTAAAATAGCAATCAATGAAACAAGAAAAGGTTATAATATAGGTAAGTATACATTAGTTAATACTGCTTTGTTTAGTCAATGGCTTGGAAAATACTTCTTAGTCCACCACAGAGAGTGTCAGTTTTTCAATGGGTTGTGAATCAGTAAATGGTGCAGAGACACCATCATCCTCACATCATTCATGTACACAAGCATGTAACCCTTCCCTAGATAAATAAGGACATCAAGAGGATCTGGTCATGGAATAAGGAATATAGTCAATAATGTTGTAATAACTATGTATGGTGTCAGGCGGGTACTAATTGGGGTGATCACTTCATAAATTATATAAATGTTTAATGATTAAGTTGTATACCTGAAACTAATAAAATATTGTATGTCAATAGTATTTTTAAAATGTTTAACAATTATTAAAAATAAATAAAACTATAAAATAAAATTTAAAAAAGGAAAAGAACACGATCTGGTCATGTGGCCAAGGAATAATGGGACTCTTAGTAGGAGAGAAGGTGGCTAAAACCTCATTAAGACACTAAATGGCTCCTTGGAATTTTGTGTATTTGCAATGGAAATCTGCCTAATATAGATATTTTTAATGAGAATGTATTCTCTCACAGTTTAGGGAAATAGAAATAAAAAAAGGGAAGTGAATTTATTCAGTTATTCATTCACTAAACAATTTATAGAGTTGCTATATGCACAAAAAATTTAGAGTCATATTTCTCAAAGTGTGGTAATAGTATCTGACACAGAAGTTCACCAGGATCAGATAAAATTTTATAATATAGACATTGAACCAAAAAATGCAGTTTCAAAGTGAAGGTAAAAATACATGAAAACAGAAAAAGAATAACCTCTAAAATTTTTCTGTAATCTCTTGCTTTTTTTGAATTAACACTTACTTTATATACTGAGGACTTTAACATACATGATCTGATTTAAGCTTTATAACAATTGTATGAAGTAAATACCACAGGTTAATTGCAGAGCCACTGCTCTCCATTATTACATGTTCAAGGACCAAAAGCTATATAGGTCAAACTGTGTGAAATTGCCCTTTTTATAGGTGAAAACTGTCAAATTTCTAGCAATTTCATATGTATCAACCTATACTTAATATATCTTTTCCATAATTCATGGTTCTTATTTTCATTTGCAATAATTATTCCTCCCAGAATTGTTTATGTTGTTGACAATCTAAATTACAGAGCTGAGAATTAAACTTCATTTCAGAAGATTCACATAACTAGAAAGTTTGGTAGGCCAAAGGGCACTGTAATTTGACAATGACCTGTTTGCCCTTCTGACCTTGTGAAATGTGGTCTGTGCAGCCAGTTAAGGAAAAGGAGATGGCCTTGAGCACTTTTAAAGCAGTAAATAACTGTGTGGAGATTTGTTCATTTGCTGCTGGCTGTTTTTGTCTAATTATCAACACAATGTAGATCAAATCATACCTTTTGGTCTAAGAAAAAGGTGAGTGCATAACAAGTTCTTGTCCAAGCTTGCAGTTGGTTTTTCTTTTTCTTTTTTTCATTTCTTTTCTTTTTTTTTTTAAGGTACATAGTCAACCACACCAAGTCAAGACATTTTGGACATATAGCACAGTTGAGTATCAAGAACAATGTGGCAAAACTGTTCTCTGAAATAGAAATAAGGTTACATGTTTTGTGAGTCAAAATAACCTGCTAGAAAAGCCTAAAACATTCTAAGAGCCATTGTCTTCTAACAACTTAAAAGAGGCCCCTTAAGAGAAACAGCTATGAAAGAATACACACATCAATATTTACATTTCTCTTCAAATATATCCTTATGCAAATCAGGGTTTCTCAACATCATCATTATTGACATATTGGGCCTGTTAATTCTTTGTTGTGTGTGTGTCGGGACTGAGGAGATGTCCTATGTTGGAGGATGTTCTCAGCATCCTTGGCCTCTGCCAGTAATACCCTCTCAGTTATAATTAACCAAAAATGTCTTCAGACATTGCCGAATATCCCACAGGAGCAAAACTGCCCTCAGTTGAGAATCACTGCTCTTGAAACACATAAGAATAGATAAGTATGGGGGAATATTTTGCTATGGAGACATAAATTTGTGTCAAATTATGGAAAGGGAGAAGACAGTGTTTGTGTCAGTCATCATCAACCATATGATCCAGTACTTAAGAATAGCTGATCAACTGTAAATTTCAATTATATCACATAATAGCTGTGAGATCTTTAAAATAAAGGCAAGAGTAGGATTTCAAAAAGTGACAAACATTTAGAGAGGTAAAGCATTTAAAACACTTGGCATATTGCTTAGTACTGAATAAGTACCCAGGAACTGTCAAGTCATTATTTTAGAAGATCTTGCTCATACAATTTTCTCTTTGTCTCAGTGCCTCTGTTACTCTATATTACATTTAGATACACATATATACAATAAAAAACATTCGCATATGTAGCTGTACTTGTATATACATGTATGTACAAATGCAACATAAGTAAAACATACCAATGGCATGAATAAGTTCTTGAGTCTGTGTGTACTGGGGGCAGAGGCCCAGACGCTAGTCAGCCACACCATAACACAAAGCAGATGTTAGTCTGTTTGATCATTTTTTTGGCAGATTAAAAAAAGAGGAGTTAAGTAAACTTTATCTGGCATGTTTGAAGAATAAGGTAATCAAATGCCATAATTAATAGAGTGTTAGCACATAAAACCAAACATGAATTATCAATTTTAAAACATTTAAAATACAACAAAATCCATTTAACACTAAAACTTACTAACATGATTAATTCATTTTTATTTCAATAATTATTTTGAAATAACTTACTTCTTAGTTCTCTGCTAGGCATAGATTTATTTTTTGATGAAGTTTTAGAAACTTACAAATTTTTAAGATAATGGTTTTAAATATCATTTCTCTTCAGAGAAATATAAGAGATACATCTTCAGAGGTGTAAGAGATACAAGAGCTTATGTTAACTCTAAATATCATGATCTGAAGGTGTTTGGGAAAGTATTGATGCTACTGACATTCACTTATTTCCATTGTATTTACCTCTTTCATACAAATTTAAGATACAGAGTATAATATAGGATGGCTGCCCTCCACAAATTCAACTTATTGTGTCAAAAGCTAAGAAGCTCTTTTGTAAATTTCAATGGTTTTCTTTTCGATCATTATGGGAGCTTCAACAATATCTAATTCTTCTCTATCACATCTGTAATAAAAATTAATTCTGCCTAAGCATCTTGTAAAGGAAGTTTTTATTTGTCATAATTTATAACAGTTAACATAGTAATTGTCATACCTATGGACAGCTGAAATACTGAAAAATTCTTCCTTATACTGAACCAAAGCCTGCTTCAATTTATACACAATATACTGATTATCTCATCACTGAAAACAACAGAAAATAAGTTTAATTTTTTTCTTATAGCAATCTTGTATATACTTGATCTCAATTCTTATACTTCTTACATGTATACATACATATACAAAAATGCATACACATTTGTATATATGACATATATAATTTTATTTAATATTTAAATAAATATATAAATTTATATATTTATATATAAATATTAAAGTTAAATAATATATACACATACAAAGAAAGGAGGAAAAAGAAAGAGTAATAAATAGAACAAAATATAAATAACTTATAAATCTTGTGCGATTGTTGCAAATTTTTATAAGCTTGAAAGTATATCCAAATCATAGTTTTTATAAAAAACATCAACTCATGAGAAAACCTAAAATCTTGCCCCTCCTACCCCAAATCAAGTTTTGTTATACAAAATACCTACTTTGCTATATTGATTATTGGTAGTTAAATGAATGTGCATAGAACATGAAGTCACAATGCTAAGAATTTTAAACCTACAAATATGTAACAATGCGTTATTTATAGTAATATTTATATCAACGATTTTTTTCCAATTCTATAGTTCGAAGGGAAAAGCATCTTAAGCAATGATACTCTAGCTAAGCATAGGGAATTTTTAATTAGAATAATTATGTTTATATGAATACTTGGGAATGTGTCTCTTTATCTGTCAAATGAATACAAAACACACAGGATTTATCAGTTTCAAGGACTTTATACCAGGACTGTAAGAAAATACTTCATTTTAAAAATTGGAACAAGAATAAATTCAGCTAATTAGGGATCAAAAATATACTTGCTGTATTATATGTCTCTTAAATTTCTGACAAATTATAAAATGCATTTACACTTTAAAATTTTTTTGGCTAGACCATATTGCATATGGTGGTTTCATTTTTCTTCTGTGGTGAGTTAATTATCCCTGTTGCCATTTCTGGTTTCAGATGAAACCTTACAATCCTACAGAGAACCCTCACTTTCATATTGTTTTTGAAACCAGACTTTCATGATGAGGACATGAAACAACTCAGCGATAATATACATTAAAGAAACATGCTGTTTTGAATTTATGTTTAGGGGTTTTGGTGAATAAACAACAATTTGACAAGTCAGAAGCAGCCTAGCTGACAAAATCTAAAACTACATCTAAATACAAATTGCTCATCCATCTTCATACTCACTGATCTCTCAACTCTCTTTCTTTAGTCTTCTCTACCCCCACTACTTTTCCTCTCTCTCCCACTTTTCTTTTTCTTTTGTTCTTAATTGAGACTTTGAAGAATTGGAAACTAGCATGTAGGTCAGAGCTGGACAGTTAATTTCTCAGAACCATATGGTGAAAGCAGAGAATAAACTCTACAATCAGGAATTTTGTCATCTGAAGTCATAAGCAGAATTTGGCAACCTGGAGCAGTCAATCACTATCATAAATTCAAAAAAAACTGCATGTATATCCACAAACACACCACTGGTTTAAAATTAGGAGGACAACACCCCAGGTATTCCCCAGGTGGGAAGGGATACTCCCTTGGAAGTGGGTGAATTCCCACTGGATGTCCCCATTTCTCTTGGGGATCTCTGCTCATATTCCCTGCATGGGGAGCCCCAGGGGTTAACTACTTTTCTCAAGGAAGGGAACAGAATTGAGAATCCAGTCATGTTGGGGAAATCTAGAAAGATCTTCATTGCTTAATAAAATGTGAGGTAAACTAAAGAGTGAGGAATCCCAAGGACACATCCTACTGTGGCTTCTCTCCTTAACTCATGTAAATAAGAAGATTTGGTGCTGGCTGTCAGCCAAGATACCTCCCTTCTCTTCTATGCGGCTTTTTATCCTGAGGGCCTTCTTTCCACACAGCCTCTCCCATTGATTAGCCTTAATTTCTTTATATGGTATTTGGCTTCCAAATGAGTGAAACAGAACCTGCTAGGCCCCTCAAGTACTAGGCTTCGAAGTTGTATCCTATTGGCCAAAACAAATCAGGAGGTCAAATTCAAAGAAAGAGGAAGTAATTCCATCTCTTGATGGACACTGCAAAGTAGTACATGGGATGGAAGGGGTTGCTGTGGCTATTGGAAGAAACAAACTCCTACAAATATATAATACTTTTTCATGCAATTTATTTTAAAGTTATATTGTTTTTGAGAGTTAAATACTTCCAAATTGTAATAAACAAGTGTCCTGTGGAATTGTCTTTATAGAATGTAAGTTTGACTTTAAGTCCTAAACTTTTTATCAAAGATCAAATTATTAAATGGCCAAAATTGTAAAAATACTATCACACACATACTCCATTTGTGTTCCTCCCCCAAAAATCATCCTGATAATTTTTTGAGAGCTCACATCAGAGAGTACATGTGGATTATATGTCATAATGAACTAGTTGGTATTATGTTAATTTCTAAAAAAGGAACCCAATAATGGTAAATAATGAAGTTATTATCTTACAAATCAAGAAACTAGAGCTATGAAAAGTAAGGCATCTCACCAAAAGCTTCTCATCATTTCCAACACAAATATCAGGAAGCAGAGGAAGGCACCACCTTGAGTCTCAAAATCCAAACTAGTTTCATTCTTACCATATAATATTCAAAAGGACTCACATTGGTAAATGTAAGGCTAAGGCATAGATACAATCTTCTCTTTTTCAAAATTAGCAAGGAACACATTTTTCTGTCTTGTACTTATTAATATGCATGTATTCAATCTTACTCATAAAGTAAACATATTCTTTTGAAAATAACCAACAACTCTTTTATCAAAAGATGTTTAAAAACGTGGTGGAGGAATCTTAGGGAAAATCCAGATGCTGAATCCAATTTATTCCAAGAAAAGGACAGGAAATCAAATTACTACATAAGCTCACTTATTTGTATACTGGTTTTGTGCATGGTTTGTTTTTTGATGATATATGCATGTTACCTAAAAATTACTGTGAAAATTTTCTACCTAGTCTAATTACATTGTTTTAAGAGGAAAAAATTTTGATTTTCCTCCCCATTGCAGTTTAGGTGTCTCAGTATGTACAATTTTCTAAAACATAACTTTAAAGAACATATAATTGAAACATGAATGACTCTCACAGTACCATATCTGACCTAATTCTTCTTTATGGGTAAAACTGGAAAACAATCAAAGAGCAATAAAAAGTATGACATCACTTGTGGATTGTAATAATAGCAATGTTTGATTTTATTTTTGGCTCCAGTTAAATATTGTTTTCTTTTTTAACCAATGTTTTTAACAAAACAATATTAAATTTACAAAATACTTTTTACAAAATATTTGACTTCAGTATTTATCAAAATATAAACTTATATCACATTGCTTTATTTTAATATGTAATATTGGTTGCCTTTGTCACCTTGAGCCCTGAGCATTTGATGCTGTGGTTCCTCCCGACGAGTTAAGCTAAATCATTGCTCCTGACAAAGCTCCTTTATTCACAAGAAGCAAACCTTATTCAAACTAACAAAATAAAAGAGGGGGATTATTAGAGAATATAAAATATCCCAAAATAAAAGACAAAATCTGAAGTATCGTTGGCCTTCTTGTGACCTGGGACTGAAAGAATGGAAACCAAAATTACTCAGTCTTTTAAAAACTGCCTATACTGTTTCTCTCTATTTTACTCTATGAATATATTCAAAGCATAATATTTTTTATAATCTCCCTCTGCTTATCTATCTTTACCACATGGCTACAAATCCAACTCTGTGTTACTATTAATAAGTTCGAGGGCTGAATTCTGAATGACCCAGGTTCTTCAATACCTTGATTCCAAATTTCTAAAGAAGATATATGATTATGCCTCTCTTTAACGTTTAGCCACATTCAGTCACTGACAATTATTATAAATATCTCATCAACCTATGGGATCATTTAGCTATGACTGTTGTGAGAGTCATGTGATAACTGAGCTGTGAGAAGGTAGACAATAATTAATATGTCTATTGCAATTTACTAAATATATATCTTGGAACAGTAAAATATAAAAATCTGTTTACTTATGTGCAAAAAGCAAATATGTTTACTTAATATTTGTCTTATCTAACCTTAAGTTCTATCTTAAGAACAAGTGAGTTTATAAAAAGGAAAGCATATGGGCAATAATAAAGCATTGGAATGCATCCAATATTGTATATTTACTATAAATCAAGTTGCTGATGAGGAAACAAACTACACATAAAAATCATAGTCTCTCAATTGTATGTCAACTATAATTTAATAATAAATAATTCATTTTTCAAGATGTTAGTGACTTCATAGAGCTCGTTTTTAATTGTAACTTAGATGACATCAAGAGTCTAATATAACTCAAGTATTTTTTTTTCCTCCCTGGTCATTCTATTTATACTGCTTTTTTTCTAAAGAAACTGAAGAGATGACTCTCTCACTTTGATATTCAAGGTTTGGGAGATATACATTGATTTTAAATCTTGTTTAAAGGTTCATATTATTGCAGGTGTGCTTATTTAGCTTGGAATTTGGGTACTTTCTTTAACTCTTCTTTGCTTCCTAATTTCTATTTTATGTTTCTGTAGCTGCTGCTAGCTCTGGTGGCTTATTTATTTTGCACTTTCTATTTTCCATAAATCTAGCAGTGGAAAGGACTTGAAGATAACAAACTAAAGAAGAAGGAAAGTAATAAAAAGTCCAAACCCTGAAAGCAAATGAGATTCATCCAATTCGTAAAAGCAAAAGAGACTCTATTAAAGAATAAGTTATAGAGGCAGATGCTTGAAGTCTGTACTTATTTCATCTTATTACTCATTTTGGAATAAATGCTACATTCTTTGTGGATTCAAAATATTCTCAGAATCCCAAGGATGTTATGAGTCCTTCCAAGGACATAATTAAGCCTTTGTCAGTAGTAGAGAGATCTTTTATTCACTAATTACAATAATCCATTGACCTTTTAGCATTTTATATTTATAAATTATCATCATTCTCCAAATTTAGTTATAATTATCTCTAAGAGATATTGTTTTAACCAACCTGAATGGAGCATAGAACTAACTGAGATTTAAAACCAAAAAGAATTTCCTACAAGGTCAAATCAGCAAAATTGGAAATTAAGCCTTTCTTTTTTTCTGTAGAAATGTTCAACACATTGGTCCACAAGTGAAATATTTAGTATAAATTAGACCCTTATGGTAAATGACACAAAAAATTAGGTGATTTTAAAAGGAAAGTTGATTTGAGAATATTTATTGAGTACCTATATAAATAAAACATAACATTTATAACAATAAAGATTGAAAAATTCTTTAAAAAGATTTGCTTCCTAAGACAGAAATTCATTGGAGATAGCCATATAGACCTAAAAAGTAATTAGGATTAAGAGGCAATAAAAGCATGAATATTATTTCAATTCAGGTGAGAGGACAATAATTAATTAGAAGAAGAGTGGCTGTGGATTTCATTTCTTGAAGGAAATTAAAATTAATATGGACTTTAAAGATAGGAAATATCTAGAACAATAATGTAGCATTTTAGCCAGGGGGGAATAGCTCAGGCAAAAGTTCCACAGTTTAGAGTGAGAGAACTGGTTCAAAAGCAGTAGAAATCTGCTTGGGGACACTTTGTACTAGGAGGATCTCAGTCACTGCATACTCTTTCTCCCCAATCACACTGAAATAAGAAAAAAAAAAAAGTTACAGGATTAAAACCACAAAGGAAAGGGTGCCAGTAGTAGACCAAAAATTTTGAGAGATTTCTGTAAATAGAAAGTAGATGAAATAAAATTGACAGAGAAACCAAAAGAGAGAAACCCAGTCTGGAAAAGAAGAAGAAAAAAAAACTACTGAGGTGAGTACTCACTCTCTTCCTAGTGGGAAGAAAAACTCCAAGTTCAGACTGTATGAGCACAGAGATGGGCGAATTGAGGTGTTATTATCCAATTAATAACATTAATTTATGACTAATTATATATTTATAAGTCACCCAATTAAAGATAATTTAATTGATATTTTTATAAGGTACCTAGGGCAGAACTACTTCTCCCCATACCCTCCACACTGAGCTACCAGCAGTAGTTCTTTTCCTCTAGGATAATGTTTCTGATTTGACCTAAAAATAAAGTATAGGAGCTTTTCTGATAGAATTCACAGGATGGTATCAATGCCAAAAAGAGAAATCTTAAGAAAAATAAGGAAGTCCACAATGCATAAGGAGGAAATTATTTTTAAAAGGAAAGATAACTTTGCTTGGGAGTAAAATATACTGAAGCTCTCTATTCTTAATTAAACTCCTTTTTCCTATTTTTCCCAACAGTGAGACCTCAAGGCTACCTGTCTATGCCTACCAATCCTGCAAGGCTGTACTTTCCCACTGCTGTCACAGTGCCTACCATAGCCTGTTCATTAGGTAAGCAACCCATTGGGGAAATACACTTACAGAACTGTGGAAAAAATCCGCGATAGTAACTGCCAATCAATCCAGTCATCCAATGAGAAATATGAAGAACTAATAAAAGATCACAAATATTTAAGAAAAAGCAAGAACATGATCAAGATGAATAAACTAGGTTCCTACACCCAATTCCCACTTGTGGAGGCATCCTCACACCAATAAGCGATTCCTCGACATCAACAAGGTATTTGAGAATTCAACTCAAATCTGATACTATCTACCAAGAAATAGTGTCACATTCCACAGTTAAGGGGTTCAATCCCACAAGACCACCTTCCAGTTCAGATGCCAATAGCAAACTCAGGTTATTACTTGTGCTTCTAACCAACCTACATATTAGAGATTCCAATGACCCCCTCCAACTCAGGATGCTAATTGCAAGTCCAGGTTGTTACTTGCACAGCAGTCTCCATTATCCATGGTTTTGCTTTCCAAGGTCAAAAATATTAAATCAAAAATTCCAGAAATAAATAATTCATAAGTTTTAAATTGAGTACTGTTCTGAGTAGCATGATAAGATCTCTAGCCATCCTGCCCCCTTCATTATCAGATATTTTGAAAGACCACATTCACACTTCACATATTATAGTACATTATTACAGTTGTTCTATTTTGTTATTGTTAATCTCTTGGTATGCCTGATTTATAAATTAAATTTAGTTGTGGGTATGTATATATAGGAAAAAATAATATGTATAGGGTTTGGTACTATCCACATTTTCAGGTGTTTTGGGGTTTGATTTATTTGCTAGGGTACTCACTAAACTCAGAAAACCAATTGACTACCAAGTTATTACAAAGGATATTAAAGGATATAAATCCATAGCCACACGAAATGATATATAAGGTGAGGTCCTGAATGATGGAGTCTCTCTGGAGTTTGGGGCTCCGCGTGGCATGTGGAAACATTCTGGTTCCTTAGTGTGGAAACTCCGCAAACCTCCTCCTTTTTGGACTTTTATGAGGCTTCATTACATAGGCATGATTGATTAATACATTGGCCATTGGAGATTGATTCTAGGCCCTCTTTCCTTCCCAGATCAAGGGTGGGACTGAAAATTCCAACCTTCTAATTATATGTTTGGCTCCAAAGTAACCAGTTCTCACCCTTAGTGGCTTTTCAAAAGTTACCTCATTAACATAACAAGACACCTTCCAAGGGTTTGGGGAGCTATGAGCTACATTTTGGTCATCTAAACGACTGAGTATGTATTTTTTAAAAGTCACAATATCACAATAACTAGTAACATCTAACAAATATTAGATGAATTAAATGAACACCTAACATCTAACTCTAGAGGCAATGTCTATAGACATTTTTAGTTGTCACAGAGAGCTACTGGCATCTACTAAGTAAAGGCCAAAGCTGTTAGCAAAAATCTCACAGTGCACGGGGCAGTCCTCCACAACAAAAACTGCCCAACTCAAAATTTTAATAGTGCAGAGGTTGAAAAACTGTGCCAATTTCTTCCTCTCTTTCTGAATTTTTAGTGCCATTTTGAAAATACTTTTCTAATCTCCTTCAGTATATGCTTCTAGAATATCCCCTTTCCTTCTCTACAACCAGGAATAGAGATTCTTACTAATTTTATAAAGCTGTTCTCTCAGAATTTTGAGATCCTGAGAGTAAAAGCATCTTGTTCTTGTTGACTATGAGCTTCCAATTTCTCTAGAATGCATTGGGGAAAAAATCACTCACTTTTATCTTCCTTTACCAATATTTCCTTATGCCTACTGGAGAATGGTTTTACTTGTGTATGTATGCTGGCTTCTCCTTAAAACTAAGTATAAATCTTTCTAACATGCATAAAATTTTGACTGTTTGCTCTCTTTTTTATGTCCTAGAGCAGTTATGAATTCATTTCCTGTCTGTATCTAATTTTTTTTTTTTTGACAATTCGACAGCCTTTAGGGAAACAGGAGAGGTAAGCACATATTTAAATTACCATTTTAAACTGAAAGTGTTGGTTGCTTTTGAAAACTTACATCCATAAAGTTTAGAATACAAAGAATTACCAGTAACTGGAATTTGTGGTCATTTTTAGTTTTTTTGTTGTTGTTATGAACATCACTAGAGCTATTTATGTGTTTTTGAAGGTTTAATTTTGTCATTGATATCGTTACTAGAGAAAAATTGTCTTCCTATGGTCATTTCTTAAAGTGGAGAGTTATTTTAAAGCTAGATATTAATAAACATTATAATACTTCATATTTACAGCCCTTCAGATATGAAGTCCTCTCATAAGCATTTTATCCAGTTTGACCCCTAGAACTCCAAAAGTAGGTATTGTTTTGCTCTCTTAACTCCGAGAAGACTGAAGCATTGAGGTGATATATGACTTAAGTGAAGTCACACGATTGTGTCTAAATAAGCCTTCTAACTCTATATTTAATACATTTGCTGGTTTACCACACTGCTTTCTTAGAGGAAGCAGAGTATTTATTTTGACATTTTATCGGTTGTATCATTCCATAAAGAGAAGTTCTAGGATGATCCAAGAAGAAGGTCTTGGATTAGACCTTCTCTCCTGATATTGCTCTGTAGATGTCAGCTACAGAGCCCTATTTACATAAATGTATCACTAGCTCACTGTAAAAAATAAAATAAAATAAAAATTAATAAATAAATGACAGTGCTAATGATTTAGAAAAAACGTCTAAGGAACTTAAGGTATAAGAAGCACAGTCAGACTAACTTCTGGAATATCAGATGAAAGAAAAAAATATTTATAAAGGATTTTTCAAGTCATGTTATCTTGGGTGTACTTCTCAGTGTACAAAACCTCACCTTCATGTGTTCCAATTTGTTATTTGTTTGATTCTACTTTTATTTAGGACTTGAGAAGTTAGAAAAATGGCTTTTACTCTCGGTTCTCCTACTCCTGTAGAAAGCCAAAGTTTACTAATTGATCTACTGATATCCAGCAGAGGAAAACTATGGGTTCACCATAAGATCCCTTTTGCTTTGAAATCCAGACAAGTACTGTGACTCATCTTCAAGGATGTGAACTAGGAAGTCTTTTGTTCCTCTTTCTTCTTTACTGGTATTTAGCCGGAAGGGAAATAGTGCTTTTTGTACTTGGTCATACTCAGTGCTGCTGGAGGAGAGGAACTTTTCCACCATTTTAAAAAATTATGCTCTCTTAGGAGCACAGCGGAAGCAATAGAAACAGTTTTTGTATGAATCTCCCAAGAGGACAAAGATTTCTATCCTCACTTTTTTTTAGAACTGGTATTAGGAATGATATTTAAAAATAGCTAAAATTTATTCAATGTTTAATATGTCATGTATTGTTTAAAAAAATAAATACTTTGCATTATCATTGTCCTCACAAAACCCAAGTGAAGATAGTACTACTATTTTCACTCTGATCTTATTGATAAAAGGGAGAGCAAGAGAAAGGAAGTAGTTTACTTAGCAATTACTAAAGCCTCAATTCAAATCTAGTCTGTGCAACTGTAAAGCTTGCTCCTAATTTGACTTATTTCAATTAACTTTACTTTTCAGGAATATAGGAATTTTTTCAATACAACATCTACTCTCATATTTTTCATTTTTGACATGCTTTTTCATGGTGAACAAATTTATCACTGACTTTTCACATATGAAGGCCAGGGTAGTGGACAGAAACATCAACATGAAATAAATAAAATTTTTATTATATTTGCAATTAAAAAGAAATTTTCACATTCATTCAATGGGTTTGTTAGTGTAGCTAATGATTGCATTTTCGACTGAAGACTGTAACTTGGATACATAGTGGTTTTTGTTTTTGTCATCAGTCCTTTCGTTTTCATTCGTCTTGTTCCTGGTAAGCTCCCTTTCGAATTCTCAAAGGGACTGTACCAAACTTCTAGCATTGTCTCAGGATCATGACTCTCACTTTCATCTTTCGGCATATACCTCTGCTTCCCATTTCACAAACCATAGGCCATCAAAAATGAATGTCTCTAGGTTTCCCCCTCCACACATCTAACCTTCCAGTAATGACACCCATTCTCATGGTTTTGCAACCTACGTTTGAGGAAAGAATATTCTTTATCCCTAGCAGGCTAATCTGTGGTCTAAACTAGTCCTTCCCATCTCTTTTGAAATATTAGTCTAGCAATTTATCCTAATCTCTATTTTCAACACCCCCCTTTCCAGAGTCTGCTTTGCCTCATTCTACAAACATGCTTTAAGTCTTTGTATTAAAACAAACAAAAACAAAGAAAATCCTTCCTACCACAAACTATACAAACTATTGCTGATTTCCCTCCTTTACTACCACTTTTCTAGAAAGTGTTACATAATTTACATGCACCACTTACACAGGTTCATTCTGTCCTTAATCCACTGAGTTTGCCTTTTGTTACCATCCCTCTAAAAATCATCTTCTTTACTTCACCAATGATCTTGTGACAACCATACCTACAGTTAATTTTCAGGTTCCATCTTCTTTAACTTGATAATGTTTATTTGAAAAGTGGGAAGGGTCACCATTCCTTTAAAAAAAAACATATTTCTTAAAATTTTACAAAGATTGTTGTATGTAAACATACGATATATATTTTAAATATAGATATAAATATAAATATATAAATTAACATAGATATAGCCTAAACTGCAGTGACATATGCATATCTCATAGAATTTCTGTAATATGAAGGTTTTGAAATTTAATTTCTAGGAACAAACTAAGCACATATTTTAAAATGGTAAGATTTAGCTAGCACTTTTGTGCCATATGATGTTTTTATTTAGCTTATTAGACTAAGACCAACCCTTTTTCTCCAGCTTTGCTTACTATCACTGCCATGTGGTTTTCCTCCTTTCTCTCTGGCAATTCTTTCTTAGACATTTGCACAAGCTTCTCATCCCCAACTGGCTTGTGAAAACCTTAGGTCCTGCTCTGATCTCTCACTCTGCCACTTAATTCAAATCTATGGCATCAAATACCATCTATTCAGTGACTCCAAAACACTATGTGTCTAACCCAGAACTCATCATTTTTTTGTATACTATTTGATATTATTAATGATATTCATATTTTTGTGCAACCATCACCACCATCCATCTCCAGAACAATTTTCATCTTACAAAACTGAAACTCCATACCCATGTAACAATAACTCCCCATTCCACCCTTTTCCTAGCTCTCTTAGCAACCATCTTTTTATGTTCTTTCTCTACGATTTTGACTGCTTTAAATAACTCATGTAAGTGGAATCATACCATATTTATCTTCTTGTGATTGGCTTATTTCACTCAGCATAATTTCCTCAAGGTTCATCCATGTGGAGCATATGACAGAATTTCTTCTTTTTTGAAGTTGAATGATATTCCATTGTATCTAGATACCAAATTTTGCTTATCCATTTATCCATCAATAGACTTTTTGGGTTGCTTCCATGTTTTAGTTGTTATGAATAATGCTGCTATAAATGTGGGTGTACAAATATTTTCTCAAAACTCTGCTTTCAATTCTTTTGGATATATATCCAGAAATGAAATACACTAAATAAATGTTTCATTTTTTTAAGAAACTACCATACTGTTTTCCCCAGTAATTGTACCGTTTTACATTTCCACAAGATTTCCAATTTCTTTATATCCTGACCAACACTTTTATTATTATTATTTTAATAACAGCCATCCTAATATGTGTGAGGTGATATCTCACTGTAGACTTGATTTGCATTTCCTTAATGATTAGTGATATTGAACATCTTCTCACATGCTTATTGGACAGGTCATTTATATATCTTTAGAGAAATGTCTGTTTGACTCATTGGCCCATTTTTGAATCTTGTAAGTTTTTATTGTTGAGTGTTAGAAGTTCTGTAAATATTCTGGATATTAATCTCTTATGAGACATATGATTTGCAAATATTTTCACCCATTCTGTGGGTTGTCTTTTTACTCTTGGTGGTTATTTTGATGCACAATTATTTTTAATTTTCATTAAATTCTATTTGCCTATTTGTCCTTTTATTGACTGTGTCTTTGGTGTCATATCCAAAAATCACTGCCAAATTCAATGTCATGAATCTTTTGCCCTAAGCTGTTTTCTAAGAGTTTAATAGTTTGTCTAACATTTAGGCCTTTGATACATTTTGAGTTAATATTTCTATATGATGCTAAGTAAAGTTTCTATTCCCCTGTACCAATCTTTATTATTTCCTTCTTTCCTTTATCTTTGGGTTTAATTTGTTCTTCTTTTACCTGTTCCTTAAGTTGTAAAAACACCTTAAGCTTGTTAACTTGAGATCTTTCTTCTTTTTTAATATAAACACTTACAGCTATAATTTTCCCCTTACCACTAATTTCACTGTGTCCCATAAATTTTGGTATGTTCTGTTTTCATTTTCATTCTACTCTAAGTATTTTCTAATTTCCCTTGTGATTTTTACTTTGATCCGTTGGTTGTTGAAGGCTTAACTTCAACAAGTATGTAAGTTTTTCAGTTTTCTGGGTTATTAATTTCTAAATTCATCCCATTGTGATTGGAAAATGTATTTTGTATGATATCCATCTTTTTAAATCTATTGAGACTAATTTATGACCTAATATATAATCTATCCTGGAAAATGTCTCATATGTATTTGAAAAAAATGTATATTCTGTTGTTGAGTAGTGTGCTCTTTAAATGTCTGTTTAAATCTAGTTAATTTGTGTTAAGTTCTCTGTTTCCTTACTTACCATGTGTTTGGCTATCTGTCCATTAGTGAGAGTAGAGTATTTAAGTCTCCAACTTTTAGAACTGTTTATCAATTTTTGCTTCATATATTTTGATGGTCTGTTATTAGGTACAAAAATGTTAGTAATTTTATATCTTTTGCTGTATTGAATTTCTACTAACACAAAATATCCTTTCTTGTTTCTTATAAACTATTTTTGTTGTTTCTTTTTTACTGACATATAAGGACAACTAGTTGCTCATATTTAGTGTACAATTCAATGAGTTTTTTTCAATTATAGTTGATATACAATAATATATTAATTTCAGTTGTATAGCATAGTGATTAGAGATCTATATAACTCACAAAGTGATCACCCCACTAAATCTAGTACCCATTTCCCCCTTCCATATTCATTACAACATTGTTGCTTATTTTCCTTATGCTACACTTTATATCTCCATGACTATTTTGTAACTATCCATTTGTCCATAATCTCTTTGCCCTTTTTCACCATTTCTTCTAGTAGCCCTCAAAATAATCTCAGTATCTATGAGTTTGTTTCCGTTGTTTTTGTTTTTGTTGTTGTTTATTTTGTTTTTTATATTCCACATGTATGTGAAATCATGTATTTGTCTTTCTCTATCTGACTTACTTCATTCAGTGCAATACTCTCTAGGCCCATCAAGGCAATATCTTTTTCTATCCCCTTCCTTTCAGTCTGTGATTTTTCATCTGAAGTGCTTTACTTGTAGGCAGCATATGTAGGGGTCTTGTTTTCATAACCATTTAGCTACCCTCTCTACTGATTGAAACACTTAATTCTTTTTCATTTGAAGTACTTGTTGATAGATACGTAATTATTACCATTCTTTATTCATGTTTTTATTATATGTTTTTTCTTCTCAAACAAGTCCCTCCAACAATTCCTATAATACTGGCTTGGTGTTCATGAATTCCTGTAGTTTGTTTGTTTGTTTTTTTGTTTGTTTGTTTGTTTGTTTGTTTTTGTCTGAGAAGCTCTTTATCTGTCCTTGGACTCTAAAGGATAGATAGCTTTTCTGGATAAAGTATTCTTGGTTATAAATCCTGGGTTTTCATCATGTTGAAATTTCTCAAAAAAAAAAAGTTTCTTTTGAGAAATCAGATGCCAGTCTATGGGTACTTCCTTGTAGGTAACTAACTGCTATTCTCTTGCTGCTTTTAAGATACTCTTTTTGTATTTAAACTTTGACATTTTAATTATGATGTGTCTTGGTTTCATCTTTTTTTGGGACTCGCTGGCCTTACTGATGTTGTATAGCTATTTCCTTCACCAGGTTGGCAAAATTGTCCATCCTTATTTCTTCAAACAGATTTACAACTTTATGCTCTCTCTCTTCTCCTTCTGGAATTTCTGTGATGCAAATGTTATTACATTTGATGTTGTCCCATACGCTCTTTAAATTATCTTCATATTTTTGGATTATTTTTTCTTGCTGCTGATTTGATTGGGTGTCCTTTGCTACCTCATCCTCTGTATAGGTAGTTTGAACCTCCACTTCATCCACTCTATTGAGTCCTTCTAAAATACTCTTCATCTCAGATATTAAATTCTTCATTTTAGACTGGTTCCCTTTTATAATTTCCATCTCTATTTTTATAGTTTTTTAAATCTCTTTGGTAAAGTTCTCACTGAATTCATCTACTCTTCCCCTAAGTTCATTGAGCATCCTTATAACCATTGTTTTGAACTCTGCATCTGGTAGATTGCTTGACTCCATTCTTCCTGGAGCTCTGTTCTGTTTTCACTCTTCTTTGTCTCCTCATTCTAGCTGCCGTTTTGTATCTGTTTCTATGTATTAATCAATACTCTTAAGTCTCCCAGTCTTGTTATCATGGCTTTGTGTAGTAGATGTTAGTGGCACAGTCCTGAGAGGGGTTCAGTTGCAGGCCAAGTTCAGCCCTAGCCTGTGCCCCTCTGGGGCGACCTGGTAAAATTCAGCAAGCAATCCCTAGATGGCTGATACCTGTGCTGTGTTTATACCTGCCTCAAGAGGCCCTGCCATAAACTGAGGCCAAGTGACACTAGTGCGGGGTTTGGAGCTGCTCAGCAAGGGGTACGGAGCACAGGGCATGCCCAGAACCCCATTGGATGGGGCTTGAGTAGGGCCACAAGTTAGGTGGATCGGAGTTTCAGGGAGTCCTCTGTGGGGAGCACCTCTGTTATCCAGTTTCATGTAGTTTCAGCTATGGTGGCACCTATCTCCCCACACTGAGAGTGGAGAGGTCTTAACAAATGAATGAATGAAGAAATGAATGAGGACAGCATTCTGCCTTGGAGAAAACCTTGCCTCCAGTCCTTGCCCTAAGCCTGACAACTCAGCATCCCCTTGTATGCCTCTGGTGACCCCCAAACCCACCTGCAACAGCCAACCCGACACTGGAAAGTTAGGTCACAGTGATGGCCTCTTTAAGATGAACATCTGCACCTGCCAGCACAGCTGCTGCAGATGCTGTCTTACCCAGCTGCTTGGGACCAGGCAGCCTTGCATCCCCCCCACACTGCCTCCTACCATTGCAGGGTGATTTCTTATATCTCTCCCTAGTTGTGTCACTGTTTATTCAAATACCGGCGACTCTGCTTGCTGTTTTCTCTGTTTTGTCACATCTCTGGTGTGTCTCAAGAAGAGACATACTCCATCTTGCCCCTCCTCCTCTTGTAAACTTTTTTGATATAAAGTCTATTTTGTCTGATATTAGTATAGCCACCCCTGCTCTCTTTTGGTTACTATTTGCATGAAATGTTTCCTTTTTCTTTTTTTTTTTATCTTTTCACTTTCAACCTATTTGTGTCTTTGAATATAAACTGAGTCTCTTTTAGATAGCACAGTCATATCATGTTTTTTTTAATCCAATCTGCCAATCTCTGTCTTTTGATTGAAGTTTAATCCATTTACATTTAAAGCAATCACTGATAAGAAGGAACTTATTTCTGTCATATATCTGCTTTATGCCTTTTTTGTCTCTCATTTCCTGCATTACTGTCTTCTTTTGTTTAGTAAATTTTTTTTAGTGAAATGTTTTAATTCTCTTCTTATTTCCTTTTGTGTCTGCATCTCTATGACCAGAAGCAGCAATCAGCAATTCCCAGAACACAGATCCCTGGTATTTGGAAGACAGATCCTTATTGTCACTCTGGTTCCTGCAAGCTGCTTAACAAACATGTGCACAGTGTCCTGACATTGGGCCAGAGAGTGGAAAATGGATAGCTGCAAAGTGCTGAAATCGACTACAATTAATCACAATTTAGTGTCCAAGACTTCTCTTAGAAGTGGCAAGGCTTCAAAAAACTACAGAGTTCCAAATGAGTTACACCAGACAAATGCTGCCAGTGTAACTGTTGTCTGTGTAAGACGGATTCCTGGTGCTTCCTACTGTACCATTTTTCCAGCATCCTCTCACGCCAAGATTAGCCTTTTTAAGGGTTATCGATAGCTTCATTATTTGCAATGAGTACAATATGACTCATTAGAATGAAAATATAGTTTTCATAAAATGATTTCTAAATTGAAGATGAAATAATATGATGCTAGAACCATGGTCCTACTGCTTTCTCAATACATTTGTAAAATTTTTAGTCTTTTTGTCAATGATTCCAAAATATACTCTAGTAGATATGTTGAAAGTTTTGTATTAAAGATTTTTAATTAGTTTTATTTTCAGCATTCTTTCTTATGTATTATTCTACTTAGTGACTCTCCAACTCAAATACAAAAGAAGTATGCTTCCCTTATGGGTTTCATAAATGCCAACGGACAGAAATGATTTTCCTTGCCTGGAATATTGCCTGTAGTATCAAAAGCATTTGCTCTCACAGTCCCAACTTAGATATTGGGGAAGAGCAAAAAGAAAATATCTTCTTTAAAAAAATAATATGTCCACATAACTTTTTTGAAGAACCATAATCTATTAGGTAAGAATAAAATCAAAGCATAAAACTACAATAAGATACAAATACTCAGATGTAGTTTCTGAAGTAACAGGGTATGAAATATGAAAATATATGCTCTGACCTGAGGAACTTTGATCCTTTATGATTATGAACAATGGTGGGACTGAGAGAGGGGATTCTCCTTTCCCCTGGAAAATCCCTACTTCTTCCCTCTTAGAACTGAAAGGGATTAAGTCCATGGTATGAGGCTACTGGGGGATTTCAGTTAACTCCTGTGGGGAAACAGATGGAAACAAGCACTCCCCAACAATCCCACTGGTCAACCACAGGTTTCTCACAAGGATCTCTTGAATTCCCATAGGTTCCACTGAGGGATAAGTGGGCAAAATGGAATCACCACATTCGGTCACCCTTACTATACTGACTGCCACTAACCGTAACAACTGTTCATTCCTAGTGAAACCTGGACTCATCTGGCACATGCTAGAGGGTATGAGCAACAGGAGGACTTAATGGTCACCTTTACTTCCTGGCAGTCTGGATCAACTAAGTACCAATAGGGAACAGGATATCTTTGAGATCAGATAGCTAGAAACTTGGGATCATGTCACTACAAAAATTATTTAAAATAAAATTTTCATTAATTACATGGAAGTCCATTTGTGTCATTTATGGCTAGCCCACAGCTTATTACCTCCTTATCTGCTTAAGCCACAGTAGATCAAACTCGTTAGTCCTAGTGTTCCATCTTCCCTAGGCTCCTTTACTTCTGAATGCTTCCACTTCTACTCTGATTTTGACCTTCCTTCCACAGGTCTTTGGAATCTTCCATGCTAAAAAACAAACTAGTAAACTTAAATTTTCTACATCCTCAAATCCTTAACCTCTCCCAAGGCACATCCTGTATGCCCTCCCCTCCTTTTTTTAACAGAAACTTCGCTTTGATGAGAACATCTCAGCCCTTGAAGCAGAGTTGGCAACCTCCTGTCTCCCTACTGCCACTTCCTGTTTATTGCACATCCATTTTCATTCAAGATGCTTCTTCTTTTAAATTCATGTTGTCCGACTTTACAACTATTACCTGAACTTTCTCTAATCTTCAGACAATTCCTGGACATTTAATGAGAACATTGTCATCTGACCCACAGTCTGCATTCTTACCTGTCCAACATCCTACCCTACATCTCAGCTACTTCCTCTATCCCAAAGATATTAACCTCCCTATTCCAAAGTCATACCATGCATGGATCTTGGCAACCTCCAGAATTAATTCGCCTCCAGAATCTTAAACTCTGACTACAAACCACTATCTTAACTCTTTTATCTCATTAAAAAAAAAAAAAAAGAAGAAGAAGAAGAAAAAAGAAAGAACTAAATAAGGATGGAAGGGGAAGGAAAAAAGGAAGCTTGTCCTCTCTAGCTGCTGCTCCATTTCCTTTCCTTTCTTTCACAGCCACATTTCTTAAAGGAATTATGTTCCCTCACTATCTCTCATTCCTCACTTCACATTCTTTTTTCAACCTGCAGCAGTGCAGCTTCTGCCTCAACTATGAAACTATTCCCACTAAGGTTAACACTGTCTTCCTGATCAGTCGATATGACCTCATCTTTAAAATCCTTTCCTTGTTGGCTTTCCTGACCCTTTTTTTCTTCTAGTTCTTCTCTTATTTTTCTAAGTATTCCTCATTTAGTTCTCAATATACCTCTTAAATGTAAGCGGCTTCCAGAGCACCATCTGTGTTTACTCTGCTTCTGTAGACTCTTCTTTTCTAAAATACCTCTCCACTGCCATTGCTTCACCCACCGTTGGTATACAGTGACTGCTCAGTCTATAAACAACAACCTACAAAACTCTCAAGTTTCAAACAAGATTTTCCTTGGCCCCTCTGATATCTCCACATCACTGAACTACAGGTCCATAAATATCAGCATGCTCTTTCTCCATTTATTTATGAAGTACATTATACAACAAAGCAATAAGCAGGTGATGCTACTAGACTAAATATTACAGGACTTAAACCTCTCTTTTCCACTTCTATGGCCGCTTGCTTAAACACTAATCATTCCTCACTTGAATTACTGCAATCGCCACCTAGACTTTATAGCCAATACTGTCTCTTCACACCTTTATTTTTACACCCACACCTCTTTTCCTTCTGAATATTCAGGATACATACTTTACAATAATAAAACTTTTTTAAAACTCTGAAAACAAATACTGATACTACCTAATATAAAATTTAAGAGGATCATATCTCCTTTTAAACTGACAATAAACTTCAGTGCTGCTCTTATTGGTTAATAAAAATCACATTTGTGACACAAACCTCTTTATATTATTCTAGTGTAAAGAGAAATCATTTCAGCAAAGGTCATTAAAAAATTATTTTAAAAGCTACCAGATAACTAGTATAGCTTTTAAAAAAATTCAAGAATGTCATCATATTTATTAATATAACCAAATTGAAATTATATCAATACAAAAGGTTTTCCAAAATAATGGTCAAGTCTATGATAACTGAGTTAGTGGTATGAGCAGAACATCTCACATTTGCTACTTCAGGTCCATTATCCATTCTTCACCACTCTGTTCCATCCTTGGAGACTATATGGACAAAGGAAGGAGGGAAGGAAAAGAAGTTGAACAACTTCTCCAATCCTTCCCTGTATAATGGTTAATTTTATGTGTCACTCTGGCTGGGCCACAGTTCTCAGACAGGTGGTCAAACATTATTTTAAATGTTTCCATGAGAGAGATTTTTAGATGAGATTATCTTTTAAATAATGGACTTCTGAGTAAAGCAGATTTCCTTTTATAATGTGGGTGAGCTTCATCCAATCAGTTAAAGGCCTGAACAGAACAAAAGGGTGACCTCCCCCAAATTGGAGGGAATTCTGCCAGAAGATAGTCTAATCTCTCTTTCTCTTTCTCTCTCTCTCTTTCTCCCTTTCTCTCTCTCTCTACCCTCCACTCCACTTCCCCACCTCACACACACACAACTCTGAAAGCAGTCCTTTCATTTGAATCATTTGAGATGAATTTTGTTTCCAGACATAAACCTAATCAATATGTCATTATTAATATCCCCCTCAAAGTTTAAAAATTTAAATTCTTCTCAACGTTTAAAAAAAAATTTCTTGAAATCTTATAGGCATTTATCACTTTTCATATAGTTATTTCCTATACTGCCAAAGATTATTTCATTTTTAAGATGGACTATTTTAACTTCTCTCCCATTCTTTCCAAATATTTCAATTTGTTCATTTGTGCTCAAAAACTTGTCTCTCAGCTACCACTCTCAGATATTTTTATTAACCCCGAACCCCACCATTTCTTGTAGAATAGTCTTTCTAAAAATATCTCTGACCATGTTGCCCCATGATACAGATTTAAAATTTCTATATGTGAAGGCCTATGGCCCATATGATAAGTTGAAATTTCTTGGTTAGGCATTAAAACCTATCTAAACTCATCACAATCTGACATTCTTAATTCTCAACAACTTTCCATCATGCTCGGTCCTTACATCCTATACTCTACCAAATTATTGTCTGTTCCTTTGACTTCCTATGTCTCTTCAAGCTTCCTCTTCATATTGACCTGAAACTCCCTTCTTTTCTCCAGCAGCCTGACCTTTCAGTCCTCCAAGACTCAACTCAGATATCACTTCCTCGATGAAGACATCTCCAGTCCCTCTATAATTCTCAATAAAGGGTAAATATTACTAGTTAGTTTTTTTGAGGGCTTGGGGAAATTTCCCAAAGGAAGGGACTTATAAACCAGGACTGGAAAAAGGACTGAGGAGCAAGGGATGGGGAGGCGGGGAAGTTTCAGATGAGACAAAGATGAGACAGCACCCAGAGTACATGTGTGATGAACTGCAAATATGTCTGTAAGGGTAAACTATGAAGACTGATGAATAATGAGTCTTGTAAGAAGTTTCATTTTAATCTTAATAGCAATGAAGTGTACAACTTTACAAACATCATTTAGAGAATCATAGAGACAAATTCAAGGAGAGAAAGGTTAGAGACAGAAAGACTACTAGGATACTGTCACAGAAACCCAGGAATTCCTTACTTGAGGTAGATCAGTGGCAGTGAAAAAGAAGGCGTGATTCCTGAATCCCTAGTGACTCCAACACAACTGCAAAAACTTATCTCATTTAAGAACTTATCAAGAGCTTTCCAAATAAATTGTGTTCTTCATTTACTAAACAAATTAAAATTGCTCTAGCTCATCATGTATGTGCATGTGAATATAGAAGAAATCTTGTCTAATGGCATCTGATATTTTCCCCACATCTGTTTGGTATTTGCCATTATCTGTCATTATCTATCATTATCTACCACTCATCTTCCTAGATTTTAACACATCATATTTTATCAAAAAATGAATGACACTGAGAAGAAAAACATTTTCTTTCTCTTTCAAGAAAAGAAAGGGAAATAAGATGGAGAATTTAGAATAAAAAGAAAAAAAAACTATATGCTAGGTGACTATATGCTGAAGCATTTTACAAATATAACATCATTCAATAGCTTTTAAATTGAATCTTCATAAAATATAAAGGAAGTATTATAATCTTTCTTTGTTTACATGAGAATCCTGAGGCTGAAAGAGACAGTAACTTTCTGAAGGTCACAATCACGAGTAACTAAAGTAGGTGAAGTCCACATTTATTCTGCTAGAATGCCAAATTAAAGATTGGAACAGACGTATACACTGTCTTTAACATCCCTTTTTTTAAATAGCTATGACATCACTCTTCAGCCTAAATCCTTGTTCCTTTATGTACAAACTGATCAAAAATTAAGCGAAGAGGATGTGCCTTAGTAAGAAGTTGGGCTCATTACAGACACTTGGAAGAATTTCAGAAACCCAAAACTTGAGGTATCACCTGTTTCTACTATAGATACTAACAAGAAATAGAATTAAATTTTTTATCTACTAAATCAGTCATACCTTCATCGATTTATCTTAATAACACTGTCACCTTATTTTAAAGTCAATATGTAATTCAAAACTGAACTTAGATGCTGTACTCTAACAAATGTCTGTGACCTTAACATATTTTACCACTCAGTCATCTCCCAGACAGAGGAAATGACTCATCTATTTTAAAAACTGGAAGTGTTTAAGTTACCATAAAAATACTTCTTTAAATGTTATAGGAAGTATGTATATGTGTTTTTATGAGTCTAATCCATTTTTAGGCCTTTAATTCTTGGGTACCTATGTCAAAATTTCAATACAAGTAACCCCATACTTGAAAAATAAATAGATCATCAGCAGAAAGCAGTACCTATTCTTGAGTTTAATTATATCAATAAGTTTCATATAAAAATTTTAAACTATTTTAAAAGGTGCATCTACTATTATGTAACAAACGTAATAAAATTTCCAAAAATGTCAAAAACAAGAAATCATGAAGTAGTTCATTTGATTACAAATAATCTGTGATGAACTAAAAATACAATTGTGATAATTTTTTTATTTAAAGATTTAGATGTTCTAAAACTCAATTTGAAGGAGTCCATTGAAATTAAAAGGCAGACAGACCTTACCACAGGCATTCAGTAGAGATATGCCATCTTTAAGAATATGGTACTCAGTAAACAGCATATATTTTTTGATATGATAGGGCATAGCATCTCAGAAGACAGAGAATAACTTCAGATGTATGCCTCAAAGAGAAACTCAAAAGAAAAAGAAATCTGTTTCAGAAGGAAGAATCTTGCTCAAAAAGAGAGATTTTGCTTTAAATTACTCCAAAAAAGGAAAATTTCTGGCTGTTGTTCAAAGATAAAGAAATCTTCAGCACTCCTGACCCTGGATACCTTACCACATGATACACAAAAAGCCAAATATTATGAATTCTTATCACTAAGCCCCATGTAAGAGAGAGGGTCATCCTGTGAAAGAGAGGGTACACATACAAGACAACCTTCCCTTGGAGGGGTGCTAGTGCCAGGATTTGAGACACATGGGTCCAAAGCTTGGCTAGAGATAGTATTCCAGAAATACCCAGAGTGAAAGCAGTGAAATAAAACCATAGAAAATCCTAAAGTTTAAGGCCAAGACCGAAGTACACTAGGAACCAAAGATATAAGCTAGAGTTAATGGTTGGCAGAACAAAAAGTAACCTGAGCACATTGTAGGTAAAGCAAAGTAGTGAGAAGTCACGTTGTTTTGATGGCTTTGCTGTATAGTAGAGAATGTGAAGGTGCATTGGATATGACCTTAAAGTAATGAGATCTTGGAAGACAACAGGTCTATATAAACTCTTTTGAATATCCTGTAATAACAAACGAAGTATTTCTTATTCTTGCTTTTTATTTTCCTTTCCTTTGCTCTGGCTATTTTCCTATAATTCCTATCTCTGTTAATGACACCACCACTTCCCTCTGAGGAACCCAAAAGCAGGGGAGTCATCTTGACTCTTCCTTCTGCTACCGTACTTAATATTTGTCCTTAAGTAGAACCAATAGTTTTTTAAACTTAAATAAGTGTGTTTAAAAGGAAATCTTCTGATTATTTATTAAAATTAAAAACCACTATCAATTACTATAAAATAAATATATTTTTTAAAATTCAATGACGATAAAGCAATATGATTAAATTTTAGCAAAATCCACTCCCTTTTTGTTAAAAAGGCTGATTAGCAGATACCATTTAAGACACAGATTAGCAGATACCATTTAAGACTTTCTCATCAAATTAATTAGTGGGATTAAAAGATTAAAAGATGATTGAAAAGATAATTTTCCTTGTGTGGCTTAATTATGATTTAAAGCTGCATTCTTACCATCAAATTGTCATCTGTAGATGGGTCCCACACTTTGAGGAGTGTTAGACTAAGGGTAAAATCCAAACTCGACAGCCTCATTTGACCTTACTCCTGAACATATTTCAGTATCATTTCCTGCCATCCCACAAGCCACACATCCTGATTCTATCTGGTCCCTTTATTTGCCCATGATGTCTTTTAGGATAACTCTTATACCTCCTTCAAGAGGTTTCAGATGTAAAGTCTCAAGGGACTTCCCAGGTACACTTCTCCTTAGCACTGAGAATGATTCCTCTTTCACTAAATTCTAGTCAGGCTCCTCTGAGTCTACTTTTCTACTAAGCTTCAACGTTGGCCAATAAAATCATCAGTAAACACTAATATAATTTCTAAGGGCTCTGGGCTGCATCCGTAGGATGACCCTAACCCCCTTCAAGTACTTGCCTGTGAAAATTCAAGGTTGCCAAAAGAATTTACCATTTACTCCAGTCAACACCTGAAGATAAGGCCCGCCTCCCAGTCTCCTCATCAGGGGAGAAGCCTACCTTTGATAAGCACTGGTCAGCAAAACCAGATGGATTTCACGTGGACCAAATGCCCCTTTCCTGCTTTTTGTAATTTTTTTTTAACTTCCTTGAAGTAATGGATTGAACCCTCTCTGATTCCATTTCCTACTCCCTCATTCTCCCTTTAAAAAGCCCAGTCACCTTTGAACAAATCAAAGTTGAGTTCAATTCACACTGGACTCTTTTCCCTATTGCAAGTTATTACTGACTAAAATGTATTTTCACCATTACTGTTAACGAGTGTCAGTAGTTCATATCTGCTCCTAATTCACTGCACTGTAATTATTTAACTATCCCTCTTATTTGCTATTCTGTGCTTGTTTCTATACTCCAATTACCTGGATCAATACCTGTACAGTGTCTCCCATATTAGAAATAACAAACCTTTTTTACTTATAGGTTAATAAAATGAAATGATTAAACACTATCTTGTCATATTTTTGACATTAGGTGTGTATTATGTATGAAATAACTGAACTATATTTTTTCACATAGATATCTATACACCACTGAGGAGGTAAATTGCCCACACAGAAATGGGAAACTAAGTTATCTACTGTGAACAGGGCCACATAGAGAGGATCTAACATGTTGCTTTAGCTTTTGTCTCAGCTTACAAATCATAAGAGGAACATCACCCATTGCGTTAAATTCTAGAGCTGAAAATATTTTAAAGTCTTTATCAGCTTATTTTCTTTCTTGCTTAACTTTGTCAGTATCATTTTTTAATTCCAGCATTTCCCTTTAACCTTACAGGTTCCTCTTTTGGATGTCTACTTCCTTTTTAAATAATAATTGTCTACTTATTTTCATATCTTTTGTTTTATATTAGTATGAGCATTTCTATAATGGCAGCATCAGGAATTTACATGCAAGTTATGAGAGATGCTGGTTTTTTACCTCAAAATTTGTTTGTTTTATTTGATTCTAACTTATAGGTGAAAAATGCTCCTTTACGTGGAGGCCTGTTTTATTCCATAAAACTAACTGAACCATAACCCCAAAGTGCAGTGAGACACACACAGAGTGACCACATTATTTCAGAAAGCTGGAGAGCTGCTGGTTCGTTGATCTCAGACTTCATGAACCACATGCAGCTCCAACTGGTTTCCTGCAGTAGCTTTAAGCTTCTGTCAAACAGCCATTGCCAAAACCCGGAAAGACACAAGGTAGGGAGATGGCACCTAGCCACATCTTTTAATAATGTTAGCTCTTTTACTGAAGTTTATTTTGTTACTTTTATTAAATGGTTTGCTGTCATACTGTACATTTTTCTTATTTAAAGGAAACATACAATAATTGTTAGGATAGCATTCTACTGAAGATGCAGAAATAAAGGTAAAGCCTTTGCCAAGAACTGAAAATGCCTCTTCCTGTATATCACTGTGCTAACATTAAACAATAAATGTAGAATTCTTTGTCAAATCAAGTCCCTTTTTGGTTTTCAATAGCTACCTGTATCAGCATCACCCAGGTTGCCTAAAACCTTGTTGTTTCAGTCTCTGCTCCACCCCCTCTCTGAGTCAACCCTAATGAAACCAGGCAATATTCAGTCATTAAACAGAGCTTAGAATTAAACACACACTCCTGGACCCCAAATCCAGAGTTCTGTGGAGTGCCCCATGAAATCATGCACTGAGCAACCTGTAGCCACTCTCCCACCCAACAATTCTGTTGCCTAGTCCTCCTTGTTATTGGATGTCTGTCCACTCCTGAGACTGCAGCTGGTGTCCTAAGCTGAACCACCAATGGTTTAACAGAGGTTCTGCCTTCTGACTAGTACCTGGCCTGGCATCTCACACCCTGTCCCTAGACACTGACTGGTGCTTGTTTCCAACTAAATGAGCTCTTTCCTTCCATAGCCTGGAGCTGAAACACTAGCACTGTCAGGAATTCCTGTTGCCAGATCCTCCCTCCCCAGATCCTCTCTTCCCAGATTTCACCCCTTATAAATCATGCAAAGCCCAGAAGCCCAGTCCTCATTCCCTCAGATATCGTGTGACTGGAAATGATGGTAATTAACCCGCCTTGGTCCCAGACCCCTTTTTTCTGCTTCTCTTCCTGGACCTTAAGCCCAACACACCCCACAGTAGATGTGGTGTGGGATGAGATAATTAGTATGAAAAGAGCACTCATCACATAAAGGAAATCTTGAAGGCATCTATTTTTTTATATTTTTATTTTATTTTATTATTTTTTTAAACATTTTATTTTTTCCCTCCCCCCTCCTCCCTCTCTTCTGGTAACCATTAGTCCATTGTCCACGTCCAAGAGTCTCTGCTTGTTTGTTCTGTTCATTTGTTGTTTTTAGGTTTATATCCCACATGTAAACAATATCATATGATTCTCAACCCTTTCTGTCTGGCTTATTTCACTTAGTATGATGATTTCAAGGTCCATCCATGTTGTCACAAATGGCAGTATTTCATCTCTTCTTATGGCTGAGTAATATTTCGTTGTATATATATGTACTGTCACTTCTTTAGCCAATCATCTATTGTAGGACACTTCTGTTGCTTCCATGTCCTGGCCACTATGAATAATGCTGCTTTCAACATCAGTGTGCAAATATCTTGCTGGATATGAGTTTTCAAGTTTTGGGGTAAATATCCAGTAGAAGGATTGCTGGGTCATATGGTAGATCAATTCTTAGTTTGAAGGCATCTTTTTTAATCGATGCAAATAATCACCACAATTAATGTTTGGTTGTTTCTATTTTTTAATTATTTAAAAATAAAACTTTACAATTTTTTATTCTAGTGAGAAAGCTGTATAGTTTCTTTTTGTTTTATTGTTCCAAAATTTGATAAGCCATTGGATTAAGTTACCCTTTTAAGATGCTATGTTAAATATTAGAGAGTCCAGCTAGTGCTTGCATTAATTAGTTAACTTTTTTATGAGTTTGATCATTTCTATAAAGCTTTCTGTGCTATCTGTATTTTGTGCTACTTAGTTTCCATGGCAATATTTTTGTTCCCATGGAGAAACAAAGATGAACACCTAAACAGAGTTGAACTTGATATATAAAACTTCACTCAAAGGATAGTTTGCTCAGGGGCTATAAAGAGCAAACGAGACAGAAAAGCAGAAAATACATCTAGGTTTCAAGTTCCAGCTCAAAGCTAAGAAACTACTTCTGATTTCTTTTGGCCTGGTAAGTAACAAATAATTTTTGGAGTCTTAATAACAACTTTAAACAGATGATTCTTTCCCAATAAGCAGTTTTCAACACTTACTACCTAGGCAAAGGGTCTCTTTAATGGTGATTTGGTGGCTTGTTTATTTTAGCAATCTGGTTCTCATAGTTGCAATTTCTATTTATATATTTTAAGAGTTATTGAAATTTTCATAAAACTGCCTAAATTTAAGTCAATTTGGTTTGAAGAAGAAAACCTATAAAGTAATGAGCAAATGAGCATTAGATTATTTTAAAATAAAAAGATTCTTTTTCTTATGTCCAGAAGTTTCTTAGCCTAATTTTTACCAGTTTATGCCACTTGAAGAGAGCTTGTGAACTGCAAATAGATTGAATTTCAGCTGCTCTGAATGAGTATGAAGGGATTTGGTAGCCTTAGTCAAGGTTCACACTACAATGCCAAATTCCTAAAACTATTACAGCAGGACTTCGAATAATACCAGTAAAATAATTCACACCCACTTGTGAACTGCACCAAGTGGCAGAAACTTCACTTGTAAAAGACAAAACAAAAATCATAGAGGCTCCAGTGGCTCTTTGCTCTTCAACGCCCCGCCCTTCTGCCTGCCTACTCCCCCCTCCACTCCAATTTTGTAATCCAGACACTACTCTCCATTGGCATCCCACTTCTTTGTCTGCTGTTCTCCAGCCTTCTTTGTGCTCTTTTTGCCCTTAAGCCTTGACCTCCTTCTCTCCATTCAGTTCTGAGTTCCTACTCTACATTTTCCTCACTTTTTTTTCTGGCTTCACTCTTGAGTTATACTCTCATCTTCAACCTTTAGCTTTTCTTGTATTATTCTTATTTTCATTGTCCTTCCCTGCCTTTAGTTTATTTGCATTCTTGCCACTTTTTCTTCCTCTCTATACCCCTATTTGTCTCCTGGAAATCTGTGCATTTTGCCTTATCTTTTAAAAATTTATGTATTGTTTCTAGATGAATTTTGTTTCTCGGTCCTTTCATGTATTATTTTTCCTTATTGTTTGAATTCCATTCCCACTGACTTTGTGCAAAAAGATTATGATTAGAGCAATTTAAAGTAAAGTATTTCTTTAGTATAATAAATATGAGGAGAAAGATTAGCTTTAGAAAATAAAAATAGCATCTTGAATTGTAGATTGCCTTTTTAAAAAAATCAGTCTCTTTGTCCCCTCTGTAGGTTCATAGGGAATAGAATTAATGAGATTTGTCATCTTCTGCATTTGTCTACATTAGGCATTATTCATCCCAATCAAGTAGTGAAGAGCAGGATTCTGAAATCAGCAAGTCCAATAGACTGAGTTGTTGCAATTCAAGATAAATTAAGTTTTGTACATTACATGGTCAGCTGACAAGCAGCAGGATAAATATGTGGCTGAGGATTAACTGTAGTTTTTTGACGCAATAGTTATAAGGAAACAGGATACAAAGGTTTCTCTCTTATTTTTGTATGGTGTTTGTGGGCGTCATGTCCATCATTTTATATTGTTTATTCCATATGGAAGATAGAATAATGAAAGTTTCTTGAATACAGAGCTTTTTTGTTTTCTGGTCCCCTGTCACCAAATAGACATATATTTTGGGTTCCTTTTTACCTCTTTTCTTTGTTGTCTTTTTGTTTTGGGAATTGAATGTTAATCTTTCTTTTACAGACATGCAATAATGGATTGCATGTAAAGATAAATAGTCCATTAAGGTTTAAATGCATTGCTTTGAAATACAAGCTATATATTCTAATAGCTGATTTATTCGTGACCATATAGTTTTGTATATTATATGAGAGAGCTATATATAACTAAATACATTAGCATAGTTGCAGATTCTTTATGCTTTAGCATACCTGAAATTAAACTTTAATGTAGATGACATTTACTAAGCACCTAAAAGTCACATTTGTCCACTGATGAATTTTCAGTCTTTTAAATCCATGAGAAAACACTGATGTCCCATAACATATACTAATTTTATAGCACCTAAAGCCTTGGCCACTCATTTTCGATCACCATTTTGTTTTCCTCCATTTATTGCTTTTGCATCAACAGTTTTTATACTGCTTAAAGACCCTGGGATCTGAAAAAAGACCATGATTTGGAAACTAAATCACTATTATGTAAAATTTTTAGCACAGAGTTATTTTCCATATCTTCTCTTTACTTCTGATCTAATTACAGAGGCAACACACATACACAGTCATGCAAGATGAGCACTGCACAATGTTAAGGGGCCTAAGTGTGGGGCCCTGTATGGAGGTGGATTCCATTCATTTTGCAGTTCTCACTGAAACTATGGCATGCTCTTTCTCATCAGATGAACAAAATTTTTTACTTTGATAACGATGTTTGCTTTATTCTCTAAAAATCCTGACTTTTAGCATTTTAGTTAAGAGAAAACTTAGAGATCATCTGGTTCTCCTCTTTCACGTTACAGAGAAGGAAGATGCTTCCAGAGAAACAACGTACATGCATACCTCATTTTATTGCACTTTGCTTTGCGGGCTTCACAGACATTGCATTTTTACAAATTGAAGGTTTGTGCCAGCCTCGTGTAGAACAAGTTTATCGGTGCCATTTTTTCAACAGCATTTGCTCACTTCATGTCTCTGTGTCTCATTTTGGTAATTCTCACAATATTTCAAACTTTTCATTAGAATATTTGTTATAGTGATCTGTGATCAGTGTCTTTAGATGCTACTATTGTAATTGCTTTGGGGCTCCATGAACCACACCCATATAAAACAGTGAACTTAATAAATGTGTATGTTCTGAATGCTCCACGAACCAGCCATTCCTCAGTTTCCTTGGGCCTCCCTATTCCCTGAGATACAATTATTTTGAAATTAGGCCAATTAATAACCCTACAATGGCCTCTAAGTGTTCAAGTCAAAGAATGTCTCTCATTTTAGATTAAAAGTGCTACCCCTGTGAACACAGGAATGATAAGAAAGCAAAACAGCCTTATTGCTGATATGAAAAAAGGTTTAGTGGTCTGGATATAGAAGCTCAAACCAGGCAGAACATCCCCTTCAGCCAAAATCTAATCCAGAGCAAAGCCCTAACTCTTCAATTCTATGAAGGCTGAGTGAGGAAGTTGTAGACAAAAAGTTTGCAGCTAGCAGAGGCTGGTTGATGAGATTTAAGGAAAGAAGCCATCTCTGTAACATAAAAGTACAGGGTGAAGCAACAAGTACCTATGTAGAAGCTGCAGCAAGTTATCCAGAAGATCTAGCTAAGATAATAAATGAAGGTGACTACTATATTAAACAAAACATTTTCAGAGTAAACAAAACAGTCTCAAACCAGAAGATGATGCTGTCTAGGATTTTCATAGCTAAAGAGAAGTCAATGTCTGACTTCAAAGCTTCAAAGGACAGGCTGATTCTCTTGTTAGCAAATAAAGCAGCTGGTGACTTTAAGTTGACGCCAATTCTCATTTGTGACTCCAAAAATCTTAGGGCCCTTTAATTATAGTACATCTTCCTTTCCTGTGCTCTATTAATGAAATCAAAAACCCTAGATGACAGCACATTAGCTTATATGACTTACTGAATATTTTAAGCCCACTGTTGAGACCTACTGCTCAGAAAAAAAGACCCCTTTCAAAATATTACTGCTTGTTGATAATGTATATGGTCACCCAAGAGCTCTGACAAAACTGTAGAATGAGGTTAATGTTGTTTTCATGCCTGCCAACACAACATCCATTCCGCAGCCCATGGATCCAAGGGTAATTTTGACTTTCAAGTCTAATTACTTAAGACATACATTTCATAAGGCTGTAGCTGATATGCATAGTGATTCCTCTAATGAATCTGGGTAAAGTAAATTGAAAATCTTTGGGAAGGATTCAACATTCTAGATGCCTTTAAGAACATTTTCAATTCACAGGAAGAGTTCAAAATATCAACACTAACAGGAGTTTGGAAGAAGTTTATTCCAACTCTCATGGATGACTTTTGAGGATTTCAAGATTTCGACGGAGGAAGTAATGAGAGATGTGGTGGAAAGAACGAAAAAACTAAAATTTGAAGCGGAGCCTAAAGATGTGACTGATTTGCTGTGATCTCATGATAAAACTTTAACAGATGGATGAGGAGTTGCTTCTTATGAATGAACAAAAGAAAGTGGTTTCTTGAGATAGAAGCTACTCCTGTTGAAGTTGCTGTGAAGATTGTTGAAACAACTACAAAGGATTTTGAATATTATATAAACTTAGTTAACAAAGCAGCAGCAGATGTGAGAGGACTGACTCCAATTTTGAAAGAAGTCCTATTGTGGGGAAATGCTATTAAAGAGCATCACAGGCTACAGAGAAATCATTCATGAAGGGGAGTCAATTGATATAGCACCCTTTACTGTTATCTTATTTTAAGAACCTGCCACAGCCACACTAACCTTCAGCAAAAATCAGCCTGAACAGTGACCAGCCATCAAAACTGAGGGCAGAACCTCTGCCAGCAAAAATATTACAACTCATTGAAGGCTCAGATGATGGTTTATCAGTAAAGTATTTTAAATTCAAATATATACATTTTAGACATGCTTTTGCACACTTGATAGACTACAGTGTACTGTAACATAATTTTCATATGTGCTAGGAAAACAAAATCTTTGTGTGACTTGTTTTATTGTGATATTTATTTTATTGAGGTGGTCTGGAAATGAACCCACAATATCTTCAATATCCTGGCCACAATTGTAACACCATATAGATCATGAAAGTCATGGTTAGAGTCAGGTCTCCTGATTTCTAACCTCAGGAATATCATTTTTAAGACTTTCATGATGACATGAAAAATACACATTTCTACCACATAAATCCCAGAGGTATAACTTTCTAGGTTTTTAGCCTATTTTTACTCCTAGACAATTTTATATTGTAAACTGCTAGAAAACTGAAGTACTTTCTGGCTAATTCTCCTTGTGCAGCTCACTATGTAATCCAGCAACATACTAAAAGGGATTTTTTGAGAGAGAATCTCATCATCTTCATTGACTAACATGGTAGAAAATATTTAGAAAAGGAACTGTTGAATGCCACTGTTTCATCTATATACCACAGTATAATTTTGGAATATTAACATTAAGTCATTAGAATAGAATTTCATAGGAATTAAGACATTAACTTTCCCAATAATGTATTGGGAAACCACCAGCATATTTATTTTCTGTATGGAAATTTTCTTTATTAGTATCAACCCACACTTTTCCTCATCTTCTTTTTTATTACTCAATAATAATGTGTAGTTTTTGCTACAGTGTTTTGTTTCTGTTCTCTTGTATCTAGAAAGCTTGTTAACTCTAAGTGTACCAAATTGGTCTTGTATTTGTTTTCTCCATGATCCTAGATGTGCATACATTTGAGATTAAAAGTGTGCTACATTTAAGTAGACAAGAATTAAACTAGAGAAATTTCATCAGAGAAATCCTGATTAATTAGAAGCAAATATCCAAATTTAGTCTGTGTAACCAAAAGGATACATCATGAATCTAAATGTTAACAGAATTAATCATGAATAAAAAAAACTTTAAATGAAAATTACTATATAGCAATATCTAATAATGATCCTTAAAATTATTTACTCTTCTAGTAGACTAATAATGCATATTATTGAAAACAAGCAGGGAGGAAAAACAAGTGCATATCATCATAAAAAAATAATGCTTTTTTAAAAAAAATTCCATCTTTCCCCGTTTTTTAGAAGTGAAAGAGGTATATGATGAATTTGATCATAAACTTTCATTTGAGAGAGCAATGAAAAAAGAGAAGAAAAACACATTAGTACTCCAAGAAGCCACAGCTTCTGGCAGATGTTACAAGAATGAGTTAGATCATTGACCTTTTTTCTGGGGCCTTATGTCAACTTTGAGTGGAGTTTCCAATTGCACAATGAGCATCTGGACAGTTTTGACATCTTTATTACACTCTCTGAGTTCTTAAAATGCTACCATTTTATTTAAAGATAATTTCCTTCAAGATTAAAATGATTAACTGCCAACAGTAATTAATCCCATGACTCAATACCAAACAATTATCTTGCCAGATCTGGTTTCCTAACTACTATTCATAATCAGAATACCTGTTATTTAATCAACATTAAGATTTGATTGATTGATGATATTAACATTTAAATTCATTTCTGTTGACACCTAATTTTGTTTTGTATTTTGCTTTGTACCAAATTATTGTGGCTTAAAATAGCCCAGTTAACATGACTACTTTTAAGCAAAATCATAAATTCTGATAAAAGCTGACTAAGGAATTCATAATCATAGCTCTTGGCCGCCACCTAAAGGTTTCTTTCTTGTTTTATTTTATATAACACCTACTGTAGATCCCTTTTATAATAAAAGTGTTGTCTATATCATCACATAATTCTATATATTTGGTAAAGAGACTTATTACTGTATGTTTTTTCAGTTATGTATATTTACATTAGCAGCCTAAATAATTATATTCACTTCTCAATTGATTCTGTATACAAAAAACAGTTTAAACTAGGTCCTCTAAGTAGTCTAAAGTTTTCTATTCATTCAAGAAAAAGTGTGTCTTATTATGTACCACTCCACTCCTAGGCCCATCTTGGAAATAGAAAAATGTTTAAGTCATGATCTCTGGCTTCAAAAAGCATGCACCATTTACTGATGCTGTAAGAAAGTGACTTCTCTCGTCATAATATGCATTAGAACTATCATTAATTATATGCCTAGGAGTAAACCCGGAAAAGCCTGACAAAGAGAAATGTTTCTCATTTCCAACACTTCAAATTTCATAGAGAAAATTAATAACAGGTGTAATCTCTCGCTTATGGTTGAGGGTAAATGAGATGGCAAAATTAATAATTCCCTGTTCCATATCTTATTCTCACTCCCTTTATTCTACACTGAGCAAACACTTGACTGAATCAAGCCATATATTTCTAACCCCCTACTTGGATTCTGACAAAATCATGTTTGGAGAATAAAAATCAATGCAATCTATGATTTCATAGGGTGAAGTTAGATATGGAATCTATGAACTTCTCATTTCAAAATCCATATAGATAGAACATCTACAAATCACACAAATTATTCTTAAACATGTAGACATGTGTTAGCACAAACACTTGCCATTATAGATTCCATTTATTTGGCCCTTGATTTGTTCATTGACTACTCTTCACTTATTCATTAAGTCAAAAAATATTTATTAGGCACTTACTTTGTGCCAGGCATTCACTTTGTCAGTGTTCAATAAAACAAACTGTCTTTGCCTTCATGGGGCTTGTAAGGGAAACAGAAAAAAATAAAAATAAAATACATCATGATAACAAACTACAAAGAAACTTAACAGAGAATTAATGCTGAGGAGAAACAAAACTACATTAGGTAAAGTGACCAAGAAAGGTCTCTCGGAGAAGGCAAAATTAAAGGACCTGAAGAATAAGAACCCAGCTCTGCCAAGAAATAAAAAGGCAGAGGGAATTGTCTGCAAAGCCAAAATACTAATGGAAAGCCAAGGCATCTAGAGCAGCTTAAGCAAAGGGAAGTTTCATGAGATGGAACTGGAGAAGTAAGAAAGAACCCAATTGTTCAGAGTTTTGAAAGCCAGGTTAAGAACTTCTGGTTTTATTTGCAATAAAATAAAATTTATTTGCGAATTAGTTCCTTGATCGGGTGGCTATATTAAAAAGAAATTGGAGTAGCCAAGAGAAGATGGAGACAGAAATCTAGTACAGAATTGCATATGGGAGAGCTCATGGCGACATGAACAAGGTGGTGGCAGGAGATGCAAAGAGAAGTGAACATGTTTGAGATGAATTTTGAAGCTAGACTTAGTGGGACTTGGTGGTATGTCAGATGATTCCTTCATTCTTCCATTCTTTCTCAGCTTATTAGCATTTGCTGATATAAATATAGCTTTAAAATGCTGATATGGTTTTCCATATTAGATTTAAATATTAGATTTTATGTCATACCTAAGCTTTTAATTTAGTAAAAACATAATTTTAAGAAAATATCTTAATAGAATGACCTATTTGTATATCAATAAATATTATCTAGCATCTTCTGCAAATGAAGCAATCTACAAAAAAAAAATAATGGATAATGGTAGTTAATTAAAAGCACCAAAGCTTATTTAAGTTTACCTCTTAGAAGGATTTTTTATTAAAAAATATATTTTCTTAATCTCTTAAACAGAATATATTTAAAGTAAAATAAACTTTTCAAAAACTCAGGCTCACCATGATGAAAAATAGGTGCTGCACCTCTATAATATAGTGGTACCCCAAAAAATAGTGAGAAAAAGGGGTTTCCCTATTACGAAAAACTGAAAACTACTCACTTTGAAATAATTAAATTTTGTTGTTGCTTCAGTTGCTCCTAGTTCTCATTGTGCTAAACTATAGCCATTCACTTCTGACCCATGTTGACATTGTTTTTCCTTTGCTGTAAACTGGAATCCCTGCTATTAGATGTTCATGAGAGTTAACAGTATGTAGACTCCAAGCAAAGTATGAACTTTTGCATTCTGTTTTGATTACACAGAAGTTTGTTTTTTTTTTTTTTTTTACATGCTATTTTTGTCAAGAATATTTTAGGTCATTAAAGTTGCCTGGTTGGCAAAATCCAAGTCAGGGAGATGTCCTACACTAGAATTTTATTTCCCACAGTTTTCATGATGCTCCTTGAAAATGGAATTCACATTACCATGTACATTATCATTTTAAGCTTCTATAAAGGACTTGCCTTTATGACAAAAGATTATGTTGACTTTTCATTTGATGCCTGTAGTTTTCAAATGTAACATAGAAAGTACACAAATATGATCATAAAACCAGACTTAAAAAAATCCCAAATTTCTTGACTTGTACTATATAATGTTATCCCTTTCCTTTTTCCCTTTTGACATGCTTGGAAACTAAAACAAATCAAATGTCCACAAAACCCCGACCAGCAACACTACTTTCAAAGTGCATTTTGATAAGTAACACATGTATATTACACACCCAAAGGCATGTTCACAGCCTCCCTTCCAAATAACTACATTCCTCAAAGCTCTCCCTGTATCACCACCTTGTTTCACAGAATAAAATCTGTAAATATGTAATGGAAATGTATAAATGATGAAAGCATCTGTATAAACAAAGGATAGTCTTAATGCATATAAGAATTATTTTGAGGACTGCTTGAAAACACAGATACCAGATGCTCTAAGCTGATCTGCCAAGCAAGAATTTTTAAGAGAAGTCCAGAAATTGGTATTTGAAATAAGTATTCCTCAGCTTATTGTTATAGGTGGTCCTTAGAACACTCTTTAGATAACACTGCCCTAGACTCCAGGGAAGCAATCCTAAATGATCTTCCTTTTCAACTTTGTAGCAGCTTGTATTTTCCAAAGATGATGTACCAATACTTACTATCCTATACGCTCTTCCTTTAAGGTGACACTGGCATCTCTCTACTGAAAGATGGGGTTTATGTCTACTCTCCTTGTATTTAGGCAGACTTTTAAATATAGTGGAAATGATGTTAAATGACTTCCAAGACCAGTGAATAAAATGCAATACAACTTCCACCTGGTTCTCTTGGGACACTTGCCCTTGGCATTTAGCCACCATGACGTGAGAAAGCTAAGCAGCCAGAAAGCAAGGCTCCTTGCGATCTTCTAACTATAGTTCCTGCTGAAGCCCCCATCGACAGGCAGATGTCAACCACCAGACATGTACATGAACTTTTAGATGATTCTAGCCCCCAGCATTTGGGCAACCCCAATAAAGCAAAAACAAGCTCTCTCACCTATTTATGGCCAAATTTCATATTTGTGAATAAAATTAATGTTTTCACTATTCTTAGCCACTAAGTTTGAAGTGACTTTTAACATATGAATAAATATCTATAACCAATTCCAAAACTTCTGTGGCTTCTATGGATGAAATGTATACTCTAGATAAATCTTCATGCATTCCAGTTTGCATTTAAGGATTTCTAATTCATCCAGCCAGATTCACGCAAGACACACTTGCTTTAGTTTATTGTCTGGGTCTGAGGTTCTCAACCAGGAGTGATTTTGCCCGCTTTGGGTTTTTGGCAATGTCTGGAGACATTTGATGATTGTCACTACTGAAATGAAATTGACATCTAATAGGCAGAAGCTAGAGATGCTGGTAAATACCCTATAATGCACAGCGCAGATTTCTCCCACCCCACCCCACCAACAACAAAGAATTAAGAAACCTAAATAGTACAGAAGTTGAAAAACTTGGACCTATATCTGGTCAACCAGTAGTCTCCATTCTTACCCATGATTCTCTTTGCCATCATATAGATCTAGCGTTCTTAACCAGAAGTCAAGGAAATGCTGTGTGTGTGTGGGGGGGGGGGAGAGGGTATAATATCAGAAAAAATTTAATCTAAACAGGTAAGATGTGGTACTCACCCTTGGTTAAAAATTAGGATAATTTGTCAAATTTAAATTTTTTCAAAATTTTTGTTTTTACCAAAATATTTTGGTGTTTTTAAAATACGAACCCTATTTAAATATCACCTCAATCCACAATTGTAGAGATTTGGATTCAAAAAAATACTGGATGCCAGGAGTTTTTTAAAAGCACCCACATGATTCTAATGTGTACCTAAGCATGAGAACCAGAGATATTGGCCCCTTCACTTGAAGACTGTGACTCCTAACCTGGGAAAAGTGCTGGTGGAATCCAGAGAGCAAGATTCAAAAAATCCTGACAGGTGATTCTGTTGGCACCCCTGTCTCCCTTCCCCCACTGAGAACCGCTGGCCTACATGCTCTCCTGCACTTAGCCTGCCATATTCTGGCAAGAAAAGAACCTGTGCCAGATTCTTAATTCATTCTTCAGCACTTATTTGGAAGCAAATCCTAAGGCTTAGTTAACCTTTGTTAAGCCAGTAAACAGCACCATTTAGTAATTGCTGACCAGCCAATTCTTATATAATGAACTCAGTCTGCTATGCACCCTCCACCAATAAAATCAGCTCTATTTACTAGATTTTTCATTAATTGTTTAAAGTGAATATAAAAACATCAGTCAACATTCCTAGAATTTTACCACTGGAGCGTCAAGCTAAATTAAATAATTTATGTGATTTACATAGCTCAACTTGTTGACAAAGTTGTCAATAGGATGTTATCCCGTTGAGGTTCACCTCCTTCTGAATAGAACTTGCCTTGTCCTCTGCTCCCGCCAAAAAAAACAAAAACAAAAACAAAAACAGTGAGACAAATGCATTGCCATCTGCCTCAGATACTAAGCAGATGAATGTCTGCTCATTAAAAAATATTCTTAGGTGGAGAAGAAAAATAATTGAAATAGCCTATTATTATAATAATTACCTTGGCAAAATGTGTTATTTCATCATGACAATAAACTTTTTTAGACATATTAATACTGCATTACACTTGTGATTAAACAGTAAAAGAAAAAGAAAACCTTACATTTTTCTTTTCAAAATATATTTATCAGAAAACACCCACTTAATAAATTAAATTTCTCAATGGTTATCGAGTTGTAGCTTTTCACTTTTTTGTTTTTAAATCTTTCCTATTAAAGCCCAAGCCAGGAAGAATCTTTAATGTTATAATTATACTTTCTATCTGTAAAAGAGAAACCTGAATGTTTCTAATGGTCTTTAGTGCTAATTGTACAGTGTGTGTGACTATATCAGCTGTAGAATGGTTATGAACAAGACCTTTAGCTCTTCAGTCTGATTGCCTAGGTCTAAATCCGAACTCCAGTGTGATCTTAGGTGCGTTATTTTAACTTTTGTGACTGAGTTTCCTCTTTTGAAAAATGTTAGTAATGATAGTACTGAGGCCCTAATTGCCTTTGAAGATTAAAAGATGAAATAAATAGAAAGTGCTTAGCATAGTGCCTGGCACACTGATGTACTTAAGAATGAAAATCAAATCTAACTGATGCTGACTCCATCACTAATTAGTTGAGCAACTTTGATTAAGTCACTCTACCTCTCTGGTAGTCCATTTTTTCATTTGTATTAATAAAGCCTTAATACTTAAAATTTAATTAGACAATAATCCATTGTGCCAGGTTCCTTCTAACTCTGAATTCCCAAGAATCTGGTCTCTAAGGCAGATTTGGCCCTATTTTCCCATGTCAGAGAGTCTAATCTATGCAAAGTCAACATACATTTTATTTTGTCGGTTAAAATAACTAATGTAGTACAAAGTCAGTTTCCACAGATTGATTTTATTCCTTATGGCATCAACTTGAGTATGTTTTGATACACAGGTGTTTCAATTTCCCTGTCAAGTGTTATATATATTACTTATTACCTCTTAGACTGAAATCTAAAATATCAATTCCTTACAGGTAATCTACTGACAAGTAGGCTGCCTTATCAACATGGTTTATGTTGTGATACTGAACAAAAGTTTCCAATCTGATCTTTAAAAATATGAAATATGGCAGCATATATAAAGATTATTTGAGAAATGTAGAAGTCTCATTCTCTCAAGTGACTCTCTGACCTCTTTTGTGCCCTTCTCATCTCAAAAGATGTCTCTTATTTGTTCATGTACTGCAGTCTGGCTTCTAACATACCCTTCATGGAGGATGCTCTCCCTAACAATAACAGTGATCTCATGGGTTCCAGTCCAGGGGACCGAAAGCCCTTGTGATAGGGGACTTTTCTGTGGCATTTAACCTTCTCATCACTCCTTTTTAGAAATGTTTCAGCTCTCTCGGTTTCTATCAGTGAGTCTCTACTACCATTGTTCTCTTGCTTCATTGACCAGCCTGTGTCAATTATCAATTATTATGTCTCCTCGATTCTTCTTCTCGACTATAGTCTGTAATTTTTCTGTATACTACTCCATAGACCGCCCATGACTTTCTGTACCATCTGGCATATTTTTTACTCCCAACTCTATAATAATAGCTTATATTTTACATTTCAAACCTATATCTCCAAATGCCTTCTTGATATCTCCATTTTAAATTCCAGCAGGCCATTTCTAATTTATCTTCCCCAGTATACATTAGTTCTCTTCTTATATTCCTTAACTAATCACTAAATATATTCTGAATATCTCTTGAATCTGTTACCTCCTCTCCATCACCAAATACCACTTTCTTGGCCCAGGTCATTTTCACCTCTCACCTGCTTTAATCTTGACCTCTCCGTTTTATTCTCTACACTAACACCAGAGTGATGTAATCAAAATGTCAATCTAACAAAATCATCTGCCCCTTTAGAACTTCTTAATGACTCCTCATCATCTACAGTAGAAAATCTAAGTCCTTGGGCAACTGACAGGGTCCTCCATGAACTATTTTTACACAGCTTTCTAGCCTCCATTGGCTATTTCCTTCCATAGTCAAACTAGAATCCACTATTAAACCTAATATTTCTGGGCCCTTCCACTTTCTGTTCCTTTCTCTTCACTACCTCAGTATCCATTCCTTATTCATTCTTCAAATTCCCAGGCTTCTTTCATATAAAGTCTTTCCTAATTCCCAGATGATGTGGCTCTTGAACAAAGGTGACAGAGCTTGTTAGGTGATATCCACACAACCCAGTATGTCTAGGGTTCAGTAATGCACCCTTCATTTGCCCTTTGAAGCCTAAAGATAGTAGTGCATCTCCCCACTGTTATTAATTCAAACATACAGCACTATTGCTGACACCCTATCCCTATGTTTATAAATAGTCCCTTTACTAACAAATTCTCTTTAAATTATACAGTTTGAGTATGCCATCTGTTTTATCTGGTGAAATCAAGGAGTGCATTTAAGTAAACTAAACAACAAATTCACTAGGAATAAAACATAATATAGAAAGATATTTACAAAGAATGTATATTAACAAAAAATGGTAAATCCAGTATGAACAAAGCTACATAAAAAATAAAGCAAATATAGCTATGAAAATGTAATATATGATTCAAATTTTCTATAATAACATTACTTTTTTAATGAAAACTTTTTATTTAAATAGTACTTAAAAATGAAAAGACTGTAGATTATGCTTAGAAGAAGTCAGAAAGATTTCACAAATGTGGCATTTTAAATAATTCTTGACAATCAAGTAGGACAAATGAGAATAAAAAGGGGGAAAAATATGTCCAGCTGAAGATAAAGCTCATGAAAAGAAAAGTGAAAGTATTTTTAGAAAATTAGGATTCTGCTCCATAGAGCATAAGGTAGATAGAGTTGGCAAGAGAGAAGGAAGATGTCATAGAAAATGGTACTGGGAATGTGATGTGCAACCAATATATTTGAGATTTCATGGTTCATGCTAAAGATCTCTTCCATGGCCTGGAGAAAGGTTCATGACATAAGATGGACCACAGAAGAATTTTTTTTAAAGGATAAGTTTAGATTTGTGTTTCTGAAGAAAACTATCAAAGCACCATAAGGATGAGATGGCTGGGCATTTAAGAGAAGGAAGAGAAAAGCCTGAACTAAGACAGCAGTAAAGAGATTAAATAGGAAGAAAAAGACTGAAGACACTTCACAAAGTGAGATTAATATAATTTGTTAACTAATGAAAGACAGGGGTTAGGTAGCATACATCTCTAAGAGAGAACAATGATACCTAGGACACATTTAAAAACTTGATAATCTCTGCTACTTTAGTTTGAAGAGGATTTAAATGATGGAAAATGTTTTGTTCTGACTGTGTGTGTATCAGACTGAAATGTGCATCGTTATAATTTTCTTGTATTTCTGAATCTTTAGAGGACTAACTTCCCAGACACGAGATTAGTATTTAAAATATTTTAGTTCCTATTTCAACCCCTGATTATTAGCATTAAGTATTGCCATTTTGAAGAGTCTGAGTGTTTAATGGGTAAAAATGGCATCTCAATTTTTTAATTAGTATTTTTTTATAACTAATGAAGCTGAACTTTCTATACATTTTAAGCATTTGTATTCCCTATTCCTGAATCATATGCTGATGCTCTTTGCACATTCATTTATTGTAGACTAAATGTTTCCTGATTTATTTGTATGAACCTATTCTATGGTATGCATTTTACCAGTTTCTGAAATATTTATCAACACCTAAGTTTTTAAGAAATCATCAAATGTGTTGACTTGTTATTTTGTAATTAGATAAATTATTTTTACACTTAAAAAACTTCTATTGCTAATACTAGAAAAAATAATATATGTAGTTTTAGTTTTACACTTAACCCTTTAATCTATTGTGAATGTATTTTCATATAGTTTCTAAATTAAATTTTTTTCAAATAGCTAACAATTGTCCCAACACTCATTATTTATTCCCTCTTCATTGATTTCAAAGCATATTTACTGCTATATTAAATTATTATTGATATTAGAATATATTTCTGAGCTATTTTATTTATCAACTGTCACCTTTCTTATTATTATTACATATTATTTCAAAATCATGTTATATCTCAGAAAAAAATTGGATTTTACTGATGCTTGCATTTTCTATAGGATCTATCACTTTGCACATACAAAATGTTCAATAAACATTTACATATTTATTAAATTAATGTTTACATTGAATATCCTGTGCCTAATTTACAAAGAATTTCCTCACTATGTTAAAAGGTCACATTCTTCAAGGTGAAATATGAAGAAATTTTGAAATTGGAGAAGGGGGCTGAGAATGGAAGCATTCCAAGTATAAAAATACCATGCGAATTTGATTAGAATAATTTAAATTTTGTAGTGACTTCATTCTCCAGAGGCGATGTGATCATGAGAAAATGCTGAAAGGGAGAATTTTAGTCGTGGGCTCACTCCGAATTACTGAAGTTCAGAAAGGCTTTTAGATGTGTAATAAAGTGCAAATCAGTCCACATACCACGGTGGCTCCACAGATGACTATGTCAACAGTGAAATGTTGCCTTTGTAATGTCTGCTGATACCTTTATTTGTGAGAACCAGCCATAGACCCTTACCTAACATTGCTATACATTTAGAGTACTGAGCAATAAATCAATAATATTTAAAACTTATTACATATTCATTTACCTTCCTGACTATATATAAGTTTAAACATGTTAAATTTTAAGTAAAAGGCAGCATTATGTATGTTGTCCCTGTCATGAACAAAAAAAATGAAGCTTTCATATAGTTTTTATGTCAAGGATGACTTCAAGCTGAAAAGATTGTGGGACAATTATGATTAAGGAGACATAAAACTAGACTGTCATAAAGAATGCTAGGATTACAGGCTGCTATATAAAGACATGCTCACTACATCTATTACTGTGGGTAGAGAATTGTATAGTTACCAGAAAAGGAAAGTTATGTATTCAGTAAAACCAAAGATATGTGAAGTTATTTTTATGACAATATGCAAGTCGATATAAGTATTTACGTATTTTCAATGTTGTTTATATTATTAAATTAAAATAATCTAACTTACTATTGCAAAAATCTTTGGATAACATATGATGAATTCTAAAATGTTTCATTCGTGATCTCTCCTTTGATTCTCACAATATCTTATTTGGTAGGTGTGTGTGTGTGTGTGTGTGTGTCACACTTTATTTTTCAGAGTGGTTTTAGGTTCACAGCAAAATTAAATGGTAAGGGCAGAGAGTTCCAGTGTGCCCACTACTCCCAACATAGCCTCCCCCACGGTCAACATCCCATATAAGCAATATACTTGTAACAATGTATGAACCTTTGCTGACACATCATTATAACCCAAAGGCCATTGTTTACATTAGAGTTCACTCTTGGTGTTATATATTCTATGGATTTTGACAAATGTACAATGGTATGTATCCACCATGGTAGTATTATAGAGTAGTTTCACTGCCATAAAAATTCCCTGTGCTCCACTCATTTATCCTTCCCTCTCTCATTACCCTGGCAAGCATCTTTTTATTGTCTCCATATTTTTGCCTTTCTAGCATGTCATATAACTAGAATCATATAGTATTTGGCCTCTTTACAATAGGTTCTTTTCCTTAGCAATATGCATTTATGTTTCCTCCATGTCTTTTCATGGCTTGAAAACTCATGGATAACTCATCTATGAATAATGTTCCATTATCTGGATGCACTGTTTATTTAATCATTCACCGGTGTAAGGACATTTTAGTGCTTCTGAGTTTTGACAATTATGAATAAAGCTGCTACAAACATCCATGTGCACATTTTTGTATAAGTTTTCAAATCCTTTGGGTAAAAACCAGGAGAGTAACTGCTGGGTGGCATGGTAAGAATGTTTAGTTTAATAAGAAACCATCAAACTCTTCCAAAGAGGCTATACAATTTTACATTCCCTCGATCAGTGAATGAGGGTTCCTGTTGTTCCACAACCTCGCCAGCATTTGGTATTGTCAGTATTTTGGATGTTGAACATTCTAATAAAAGTGTAGCAGTAGTTTGTTGTTTAATTTGCAATTTTGGTAGCTATTTTAATTTAATCATTGTATAAATAAACAAACAGGCTCAGAGTAGTTAAATAACTTGCCCATGATTGTACAGTTACTAAGTAGCAGATTCAAACAGTTTTTTCAGATTCCGAAGCCCTAGTGCTTTTTATTCTATGAGATGTCTTCTACTTAGACAAGAATAAAATTCAAATTCCCACATGGAGGGCACCAGAGAGTAGTTTCCAGGCTCATTTATTATTTAGTTTAGATTCCTTCAGAAGAGGATCCTGAGACAAAAAGACACCAGGAGCAGTGGAGAAATGAGGGAGATAAAGGCAGCCAATGAAGGATATGTTTGAATATAGTTGTCACTGTGGGCAATTGCACTTACTCCTATAGGGAACCTGGGGTGAAAGTGCTCAATATTACTCAAAACATGATGTGCGACAATATTGGTCCCTGAGCTGTTTGAGATTGGTTCAGGATAAAGAATGTATAAAAAGTAAAAGTAGTTAGAAATTTTTATAACAATTTGACATTTCTGTGACATCTATTTTTTAAATAACTCATTTTATTTTTTTTAAGTATTCATCCATGATGGATTTAAAAAAAAAAAAAAAAAAAAACCCGATCCAAAAATAGTTTGAGAAGCACTGGTGTAGAACACAAGGCCCAAAGAGATTCCCTATAAGAAGCAAGGGATCTAGGGTATTTATACCTCACTTCCCATCAGGTCAGTCCTTAGTTGAAAAGTGTTCACTCCCCAGCACTTCTGGCTCTGTGCAATGAACCAGTGTATCTGGAGGGACACAGGAAAGTCAACAAAGCATCTGAATTTCATAATGCTAAGAAATTAATTCAAACACCACATCTCTATAATCATTGTGATAGTGAGTTAATAGCTAAATAAGCATTAATTTGCCACTTGCTATAGAAGTGTAACAGAAACTGAAATGGAACTATGCGCAGACAAAATGTTTCATTCAGAAGTACCCATGAAGATGACTAATACTGAAATCCAAAGCATAGGTGGTGAGGTAGCTAAATTAAAGCTGCATCATTACCTGAAATCCAACTGTAATTAAAAGCAGTAGCCAGTGGAAGTCAGGATATGTGAGTAATAAGCATTTGCTACTTTTCAAGACCCCCTTCATCAACCCACGACAACTTTCCGTCATCTTGTTGGGAAAATGGTATTAGATTTTCTACTGAGAAAGCCAAAAGCAAGAGCTCCTCCTTTTATCCTTTATCCCCATAAAGCCAGGGGACTGACATGTGACTTAAGTAGTGAAAATTAGACATTTCCAAAAAGGATTCCAAATCTTGGACAAGTGGTCCAAAGATGAAGGGATGATTAGAAAACATTCTCGTTTGCTGGCCACTTACTGCTACTGCTTATGCCTCCCATGGTTTCTGGCCTATTCAATCCTGGGCTCTCAGCCTCCTGCTGATCCTGTAAGCTCCCAATTTCCTTCCATTCATTGCCTTTTTTACTTATGGCAGTCACAGTCCGCAACTCTGTTACTTGAAACCAAAAGTCACCACTGATATGAGGTGGCGGAGCAGGATCAGAGCTCTGATTCATGCCTGCTCAGCAATTCCCCTAAAGTGACATCAGTCTCCTCACTAACCTGGTTCTCAAGTTTCCACACATGTAAAATAGGATCAGTTCAGAGGTGTGCTTTACAGAAATGTAAGTCTGTGAGATGTTCCCTGAATAAAGGGTTATTCCTTTGGAGAATCCAATTGTATGCCGGCCTATTTGTTTCTGGAAAATCCTTCAGTAAAGGATTTAATTTTAACTTAGTATTTCCCAAACTTAATTATGAAAGTCTCGTCTCTGTAAACATTAACATCTTATAGAGTTAAGCATCCACAGAATACCTCAGTAAGAGACATAGTCTCCAGCAGTTCATTTTTCTTTGACTTTGCAACTGACAATGGAGTTTGTCAATCAGTATGCAAATCGGTATGCAAGATGCCTTTGAGGAATCTCTGTATTAATCCATTATGGTAGGGTTCTTAACCCTCACTACATAAAGACCCATTTGAGAAACCTGTAACAAAGCATATCTCTGGGCACCACACAAGATCTACAAATTCAGCATCTCCTGGAATAAAGCTAAGGAATCACTTTATAGGTGATTCTGCTGGAGGCAGTCTTCTATCCACAGTATTAAGAATCCTACCTTATGTAATATTTCTGTGAAAAGTAGCTTCTAGTGGCTTATGTTTTATTATCAGAAGAAGCTGGAAATCATAGTCACAATATTTATGTAGGCCATTTATCATCTCTTAAGAGCTACAGATGAAGCAAGCTTATATACAACTGGTAAACATTTACTTAAAACCTATTGAATATCTCTAATACTGACTTCAGAAAGATATATAGACAGTCCAAAGTTCCAATGATATGACTTACAATTTCTTTTTTACTTTATGATGTTATAAAAGCAATATGAACTCAGTAGAAAATGTACTTCAAATTTTGAATTTTAATCTTTTTCTTGTCGAGTGATATGCAATATGATACTCTCTCATGACGCTGGGCAGCTGTAGCCAGTGACAACTCTTGATGAATCAATGACCTGATCACAAAAGTAAACAACTGATACAGTACAAGGTATTCATTATTCATTGCATTAGATGATTTTGCTGAGCACTTTTAAAATAGGCTAAGTTAAGTTATGATATGCAGTAGGTTACGTGTGTGAAATGCATTTTCGTCTTTTGGTATTTTCAACTTATGATGATTTTATTGGGACATAACCTCATCATCTGTAATATGAAAATGGGAATATCCTTATAGCTGTAGCTATGAGGTCAATAATTTGGACAAAATCTAGTTACAAGGCTGAATACACACTAAAAGGACCACTCTCTCAGATGTCTCTCTCATTTATCTATACAGCTTATTCATTTCTCGCCATAAACTGAGTTGGTGAGAAATCAATGATAAAGGAGTAGAAAAGAAACTTAACTTATCTAATTTTATGACTTACCAGCAACTAAAAGAATCTGATGATAGGAAGGCTGGCATGAATTGCTAAAATGTTATTTTTAGACTATCCGTGGAATTCATTTGTTCTCAATACAAATGATGAAAAACTAGCTGTCAGAAATTTCAAAGAGAGCAGAACGTGATAAAAACAGGAATTAATCAAGTCAACATCTTCTGAAACATTTTTTCTCTGTTAGAATTTTTTAGGTAACATGCTGTACTTTTTTCTTACAGGAAAAAGAATGAGTTGTGGTGACCAGCTCATTTATTAGAAACAAGGAAACTTTTTGTTCCAAGGCCACTCATTATATTTACTGTAAGAAAACCCTACAAAAAATTTGTAGGGTTCAAGAGAATTCACTTTTATCTATATAGTTCAAAATGTACAGATAACTAGTTTGTAAATAACTTATAAGGATCACAGTCTCACAGCTGGGATAGTCTGTTTTATTATATTTTGATAACCAGAATTATAACCTCTCTGCAACTGGGAAGCAGTGATAAATGGTGCTGTGCTTATTCTGTAACAACTCCATAAAACCAGCTTCCTGAAATATATTTGCCTGGGCTTCATTAAACAAACTATGGAAGTCTTTCTTTGTAATATAGAGTGTACTTACACGCACATCTTTGTAGTACTATGAATTGACTTCTTCCCTTTATTATATCACTGCACTGTCACAGGGTGGCTGCATTTCATTGGTCTGTGAAATCTTTGGAAAATACTCATGCTGCCCACTACAAGTCGGTAATCAAAGCGTAAATATGTTCATTTTGTGTTCAGATTTCAAGTCCTTATCCCCATCCAGCCACCTTTCAGGCCCTTCTGTGTTAACAGCACAGAAAGTAAAACTACTTGTGCAAACTTGAAACTAGGAAAGAAAATAATGAAACTGAGCTGGATTTCATTCCACCTATTTAGAGTACATTGCTGATAGAATTGTGTTTATAAGTACCAGTTTTTCAGGTTTGGATCATTCATTTTGTCTCTCCAAAAAAAACAAACAAACAACAAAAAAACCTGTTTTGCAGATCCAGGGCACTTGTAATTTTCCAACTGGATTCCTGGTTTGCTTAGCTAATTCTGTGGGCTTCAAAGTGCAGTCCACACCTGAAAAGGGGGAGTTTTTCAATGCTGTGGTTTATTAATCAGGTACTTTCCATTCACTCAGTTAACAATTAGAAAACAGAAAGAAAAAAGAGAGAAAGTAAGCCTCCTACTTGTTTTTTATTCCAAATATGGAGATGGAAACTATTAAACACGTAAAAAGGAGGGAAACTCCAGCATATTTCACCTTGACCTGGATGGACTGGTCTAATGCCTGTAAAAGGAGGCCGCTTCATGAAAGAGGTCGAGCAGGGGACTAGTGGGAAGATGAGAGGTCAGATTTTTACCAAGGAGAACCACTCCTGCCCCTCGAGGAAAAAGAGAAGCATTGCCCTGTCTCAGATCGGAAACCGCCTCGCTTGCAATCCGGGGGACTAGCGTGGTAGTGACGGGACCCAAGGGGGCGCACAGCGTCCCTGACAGCCAAACACCCGCTTCCCCGCCCGCACCTAAATTTCGGATCCATGAGCAGGTAGAAATACCCTCCCACCTCCCTTCCTAGTTTCTCCGGCTTCGCCGCCCTTCCGAAACTTCTTTGTTCCGTTTATTGGAAAGGTGACGCTTAAAGTCCAAAGACTCATTATAACTAGCAAAATCCCAAAGCCACCACCAGACGCTGGAGAGGGGAGGGCTGGCCAGCTCCGGGCTGAGGCTCCACGAGGAACTTCAGCCCGCAGCTCCGAACACGACCTCTGCAGACTGGCCCACATGTCTAGGGGTTGGGGGAACGCCAGACAGTCTTGGGGTGGGGCGAAGAGTGAGCCCCTAACTCTGCAAACGGAGTGGGCAGTGCACACCAGGGAGGGGACCAGAGGGTGTTGGGGGCGGGGAGAGGCCCGCGGACTGCACTCTGCAGCTGCCGAGCAGCGTCTCGGAACAAAGGGGCGCGCAGCGCCGCACGGGGAGGCTGGGTCTGCGCGCGGCGGCCCCTCGTGCCGAGACAGTCTGTCCACCCGCTAGGCGAGCGTTGGGGTGCGGGCATGAGGGGCGGAGAGAAAGGAAAAGGGAGCAGGGCGTGCAATTCCCGTCGTGGGGCTACGCAGAAGGAGTTCTTGTGAACGACGGGAACGGTAACGCTCCAAGCCAAGGGGGGAGAGAAAGAGCTGGAGTGAGCAAAACAAAGAGCGAGTGTGGGCCCTGGTGTGACTTCATGCCTCACCAATGTCCCGCCCACGCCGCCGCTGCCGCGAACCGCCCCCTCTCGCCCGCGGGCGGCCGGGGCCAGGCGTTCGGCGGCGTGGGGCGGTTTCCTAGCAACTGCAGCCCCCGGCGCACCCAGCGAGCGGCACCTCGGGAGCCCCCCCACACCGGGGGCCCCGCACACACCGGGGGCCGGGGCAGGACCACTCCTTCCCGCCCGTCCCCCAGCCGCCAGCCTCGCCTCCCTTGCATCCTCGCGGACTGCACCCCGGAGCGCGCCAGCAGTCCGGGCTCTGGACAGCCGGACGCCTGAGCCGCACGCTGGGGCCAAAAGAACCAGGGCACGAAGCTCCCGCCCCGCGAGGCCGGGCTCCTGCGCCCCCACGGGACGTCCCCGGCCGCGCCCGCGGCGGTGCGCTCCACTCCCGGCCGCGCGGGGAGCAGCGATGCCCAGCTCTGCGTCCGCCGGAGCCGGCGGGGGATTCTAGGGCGCCCCTGGAGCCCTCTGCCCCGGCCGCCGGCTCTCCGCGCCTTCCCCCTCGCCAGCTAGGACGCGGCCGCTCAGACTCTGCCCGCCGTTCAGCTAATCCGGCTGCAAAGCCGCGACTCCGTGGAGCTGGCCTTCCTGCCCACCTGTGGAAGGAGCTCGCGCCGCTTGATGCGCCATCGACTTTTTTCCCCCTCGGCCTCGCCGGCGTCCCCTCCCACAGATGAAGCATCACCCAGTGAATGTACACTAGGCTGGTTTTTCCCCCCGGCTTCGGGCTTTGTTTGGGTTTGATTGTGTTTGGCTCTACGCTAAGCTGATTTATGCAGCAGAATTCCCATCGGCTGGGGAGAAACAAAAGCTCTTTTCTTTGTCCCAGAGCGGGCTGCCGAGCCAGCGCTCGCGTCGTCGCCCCAGGCCATTGGCCGTCGGAGAAGGTGCTTCTCGCCGAGATTTCGGGACCCGCCGTGCCGAACTGGGAGGGCCACGGGGGCCCTGAGATGCCGAGCGGTGTCCGGGCCGGCATACCTGCACCGGTTGCTCCGAGCGGCACGGTCCGCCTGCCGGGCCTGCTGGAAACGTCCTAGCGACCCTGGGTCCGCGGGCCCCGAGGTGCGCCCAGGAGGCGCGAGCGTGCATCCCAACAGCAGCCACGCAGCGGGCACGGTGCGGGCTGCTTTGCATGATGTGCCGCTCAGCCCTGGCATTTTTTACTGCCGCATTTGTCTGTCTGCAAAACCGCCGGCCTGGTCCTGCCCCATTCCTCCGGGCGGCCTGGGTGTTTTCAGTTGTTCTTGGACTGGGCCAAAGTGGTAAGTTTGTTTGTTTGTTTTCTTTTGTTTTCTCTTCCCCCTAAGGCCTTAGGCTGATATGGAGAGCATCCCGGCCAGGTAAGGGGGCCCGGTACCAGCCTCGCTCCACCTCCCCTGAGGACTTCAGAGAGCCGTGTGTAGCAGCGTCCTCCATCGCAGGTGGCCCGCGGGAGGCCAGGTGTCAAGCATTTCCGCCCCGGAGTGACAGCAGTAACTAATTATAGGAGGACATAGACGTGCGTTGCTCCTGGATGCTGGGGAAGCAGTAAAAGAATGGAAGTTCGAAAGGGTGGGCGGTCCTAATTACAGAAACCAGTTTAGGTTTCTGGAAGGTATCCTTAAAGATAGATGCTCCTCATCTTTCTAGCATGTGGGTCTAACCACTAGCTTGCATGTGATTCAAGGCTGAGGATAAACTGGGGATAATTGAGTGAGTCTTCTGTTTTTGAGTTCATGAGAGAAAAGAATGGCAGCATATGAGTTTCTTCTATCACAGTGCTCAGCCTAAATGAATTGAAAAGTGTATCAGTGTTTTGGCACTTTTGAATCATATGTAAATGTAAGGTAGCACAACTGGCTTGTGAGCAAACAGTAATGCATACAGTGAGTGATAATACATCAATTTAGGATGAGCTCTTATTGGTTTTATATATTTATTTTTGCCAATGCAGTGATTATCATCATAGTCTTTTTTTTTTTTAATTATGTATTTGGCCACCCAGCCCTTAAATTCTATTAGAGACTTTCACTGACCTCTCCTGTTGAAGGACAGTTGAATTGGGTTATAGACTAAAATTTTCTCTAATGCTTTGTACTATGGCAAGTTTTTGCCTGAAGCTAATTAAAATGGCAAGTCATAACCTTATAAATAAGGGTTTATAATAGAAACATCCGGCTAGCTTCATTTACTTGTTGCATATATAGTTGTTTAACATTTGTTTCAAAAGGAGATCCACCCAGTTATGTGAAATGAGAGCAATTAGAGAAAATTTTTATTTTGTGGTTATTTTGGCTTATGTGTAGATTTCAAAACATGTGAAACTTAAGGCAAAGGAAAAAGTAACATTCATTATTAATTATCTCTTAAGTGGAACACGCATTAGTTGCAGCAGATTTTTCCACTGAGCATAATTCCATCCTGTGTTAATAAGTGACAGAGTATTTTTCTAGATTTAGTAAACACATGCACGCACACACACAATAGTAAAATGACTAAAACTGTCAACAGAGTATATTTTGTTCCCAATACATAGGCAAAAAAAAAAAAAGTCCTACTTGCCTCTACAATTTGATAGTAATAGTAATCATTTTAAAATATTTGTTGTGCTTATAAAGGTTAGTCAAGTTCTCATGTACTCATTTGAAGTGAATATTATGAACAGGCTCCTTTGCACCTGCAGTTGTGAAGAGGGAATGCTTATCTGAAATCAGAACAAGGCATCCTTTTCCCAGTCTCTGTCAATATACAAAGGTTTCTGATGTATACTGGTTTGCACTGCAGTTAAAAACATGCAAAAAATTTAAATTATAGCCAGCACAACTCAGAAAATTAGAGATCAGCATAAACTGTTGTACTTTTGTGATATAGCTACAAGTCTCAAATTATATGTCTTCACAGTGAAAATTAGATGCTTAAAGCAGAATAGAAATTTAGGTATCAGTTACAAAGGAAATCTTGTTCCCTTGCTCAGTGGTTTACACCAAGGAAATGTTGAGAGCAATAAAGCCATACAAAAGAAATCATAAACTGCGCAACAACACAACCTTGGGCTTAATTTTTAAAGTAGAATTTATGAGGGCCCAAATACATAGTAGACTTTTAATAATAAATATTTAGTTAGCAAGAAGAAGGTTAGTATAATTTGAACATTTTTCTGAGCTAGAAGAAAATTATTGGAGTTTGTTTTTGACTTTGCCTAGGGGAAATTACCGACAATTAGAGCAATAACACTAAAAAAAAAAAAAAAAAAAAAAGTTAATGAGTAACTGGAAAACACTAAAGAATACCTAGTGGTTAATCTGAAGAGTTAATGTAGCAACAGTGTTCTTTCTACATTTGCTAGTTTTGAAAAGTTAAAAATCTTTTTAACTAAATTTTTATATAGCAATATAAGAGTGACACATTTCAAAAATTACCACTTATTTAAAAAAGTAACCATTATGCAATGAAATTTCACCTTTTGTGCATAATCATGTCTTTATTCTTTTAATAACAAGCAACTGGATTAGCATTTACATCAGAACATGTGCAGTGTAACTGTTTCATAACACAACTGTTCTCAGATTTCTTAATACTTACTTAAAACAAGAGGATATTTAAGAGAACCAAACCTTCATTTTAAAAATCCGGTCTTCCAAATTATTTACACAATAAGCACCCAAATTAATTCTATCCTAAAGCAACTGAGACACTTTCTGATAAAAAAAAAAAAAAAAAAAAGTTTGTGCTCTGTACGAAAGCAAAGTAACTGATAAGATATGAAACATGCCAGAAAAATTTCTGTAGTCCCAAATATTGATTTCTTACCAAATTATCTGAAATTTCCCATTTAATGGATTTCTTGGAATAAGCATGGTATTTACTCTATGTTTCTTTCCATTTTTAATTCTATATTATGGAAATTTTCCTACACCTATGGAAGCAGAGAGAATGATAAAAGAATCGCTGTATATCTATCACCCAGCTTTATCAACTATCAACTGAGAGCCAACTTCTTTCATCTCTCTTCCCACCTAGTTCATCTCTTTCCTGCAACTAGTTATTTTGAAGCAAATCTCTTATATCATGTTACCCTAAATATTTCAATAAATCAAAATACTACAGTCACTAATCCCATATCATTCATTTTTTTTTAGCTAAAATTTAGGGCCTCAAGAATGTTCACTATCTTTGTTGGAAAGAATGTGGAAGTGAGGGAGAGGAGCAGAGACAGTCTCAGCCATTTACTTTTCATTGATTCTATTATGACTCCATTAAAAATATTTTTTCTTAAAAATATGCATATGTAACAGCTTTTTAGTGTGCATGTAAATGAAGAAAAAAACATGGATCTATCTACTTCCCCAGACAAATGTTACTTACTTTATCCCAGTGGAATCATACCTTGTTTGAGTTTGCTGGAAGGATTGTTGCCCTTGTCTCTCGAATCATCAGTTTTTCTCTTCTCTACTGGATCACTTATAGCATATGAATATCCATACATGCTGTAATATCTCTTCTATGTCTCACTCTCCTTTATAGCCACAATTCTTGAATGAGTTGTCAACACTTGCTGTCTCGATAATTCTCCTCACCTGCTCTTTGAATCGACTATAGGCCATTCTTTATCACCTCTGCAATTATACAAGTCTTTAAGATCTCAGTGACCTCCTTATTGCCAAATCTGATGGCCAATTCATAGCCTTCATTCTGCTTTACTTGTCAGCAAGTTAACATTGTTGCCCACTCCCTCCTTCAAAACAATTCTTTCCTTGGCTCCTGGACCCACATTTTCTTGGTTTAAGCTCTTTCTCCATCTTGGATGTCAGTTCTTCCTCACGTTCTAACCTCCAAGTGTAAAAGTTGCTCAGGACTCAGTCCTTGGACTTTCTCTTCTGCATATATACCAAGTCTTCAGGTGGACTGATCCAGTCTTGGGTCTAAGTACCATTTCTATGCTGACAACTCTAGCTCTCTTATCCAATCTCTAGGGAGTATAGCAAACTGCCTATGTCTAAAGGCAAAATTAACCCTAACAAATTTCTAAACAAAATTCCAGTTTTCTTCCTCAAGTTTGCCTTTTTCACATGCTTCCTCATCTGAGTAAGTGGTAGGTCCATCTCCAGTAACTCAGGGTAACACTTTGGCAGTACCCTTGATTACTATATCTCTGATCCTCACTAGAATTTGAACTTTAAGAAATATAGGTTTCTTTAAAAGTAGGTTCCATTATAAAAGGCTTAACACCAGAAGACACTTGTTTCTGCCTTCTCAGTCCACTGACCTTACAGGTAAATCTTTAGCAAAAATCAAAATAGAGATTTGCTTATTTTTAATCTACTTTTTACAAATTTCTTTTGTTTTCAAAATTTCCATGGTAATTATTTTTATTATCGATAATTAAGTATGCAAATTAATCTTGATCCTTTACCTAAATATACATTTTAAAACTGACTTCTATTTAGGCTATAAAAACTGGAATGTGTAGTTATTTTTAACCACACTCTAAGGAAGGTAATAAAAAGGCAAACTATTCTAATCCATTTAATTATTCATTCAGATTTCCTTAAAGTGCCTACATCCTTGTTTCAGGTACTGTTCTGGGTTTCGGAGTTAAAAGAATAATGACAGTTAATATTTGTAAAGTATTTGTTATATGCCAGACATCCTCCTGAGCATATGGAATGAAATACTCAAAACCCTATGAAGTATATACTCTAATTATTCCCATTTTATAGGTAAATAAATTTAAAAGACATTAAATAACTTCTTCAAGATCTCTTACCTAATAACTAATGGAAAAGGAATTCAGACTTGCATGGGTCTGAATTTGACTCTGCATTCTCAATCATTATTACAGACTATCTTCCAGGGGTACAGGAGTCCCAACCCTGCTCTGGCCTTCCCCACAGGCAAGGAATCTATGAGGCATGTTTATCCAGGGTCTTCAGTCCTCTTCTAGATCATCTCCAGAATTCTCTGCCCAAACAGCCCCAAACAACTTTCAGGACCATCCTGTGGTATTACCAGGCTACCCATATGCCAAACCCTAGGAGAGGGGAAGTAAACAGAGCTTGGATATGCAGGATGGAATGTCCATGCAGGTAAGTGAGAGGCTACTTGCCATGCAGAATAAAGCTAAAAGTGAGAGAAAAGAGAGGCAGATCAAGGGCTGGAGGGGCAACCTTTTATACACTACCAAGTTCCCAACCAGAAATCCAAAGAGTATGAAATTCTAAATTTGGACCTAGCCTTCTAGGGCATTATAAATGTATATTTGTCAAGTTAGGAAAATTGAACTCATTTTACTTAATCATTTCTTAGCTTGGATTGTAACTTAAATATTAGTCTTGTTATGCCCACGGCCATTTTGTACTCTTGCTTATTTGGCCCTGAAAAAGTTAGTGGTAGACTTGCATATCCATTTAAATATTAATTAAAAGGGGTAACACACAATGCAAGCACCAGAGACCATTGTGTAAGGATAACTATCTCATGACAAGCTACTTTTATATGTTAGTAACTAAATGCCTTTTGGTAAACTTTGCCATGTGTACAGATTACACTGAATTCTGTTTTCGTGCAAATGGTGTTACAGTGAAAGTCTAATATATGCATATTTTAAATTTAGTTTTACTTTTTATCCCCTTGCTAACTTAAAGAAAAGAAAATTTTACTGATATACATTAGCCAAACTTGGTTGAATTATTCAGCTGGCATATATTTAATGCCGATAAATGAATGAATATGTAGAAAAAACACTGCCATACTTTATGAACTAAAAGGACTATTTTTCAATTTAAAAACCAAACAATGTGACCACCTTTCTGTTTTCACAGTAAATTAGTATAATTTACATATCAAAGAAAAATGTAATGGAAGTCAAAACCGTTTCCCCTGGGATTTCATAACTTAACTACAAAAACCTTAACAACAAAACTACTGGGATCATTTCTGCTAGGAAACTACTAATATTAAACACATGTTAAAATTTTATCTTTCCTAAGTTATTAAAAAATATTTTCAATTAAAATTATTTTAGGAAATAAGAATAAGGCCATTAAATTAAAATTGCAATGTTAAATTATGGTAGTCTTATTGGATATATATTCTTAAGATGAGTTTAAAAGAAGCTTTTATTTTTAGTGCTATTATTCAAAGTACTAAAAGTTCATATTTTAAGATAGCATATAAGGTCTCAAAGAGGGGCTTTTCATGCTGACCTTATCAATGAACCAACCATCATTACTCTAGTGGTTTTTGAGATGTTATCTCTCTTTCCCAGGTATTTTTGTTGTTTTGTTTGGTTTAATCAACAAATACTGTTACATTTGCCAAAGACAAAGTCTGTGGCCACTCTAGATCAGTACTGCTGCAGTTTGATTATTCTAGAGAACTGCTGCCTTGCCTCACACCAAATCACAGTTCCCAAGGTAGTACAGAGTAAGGAACCAGAGTAGCTATCAGCTAGTTCAAGCCAAAGTCATGGAAGAGACTGAGTTTGGAAATAGAGCAAAAGACTAGTAATGAAGACAGAAGGATTAGAAATATGTGAGGTGTGAAGAAATTTGCCAAATATGTCTTATCAAGTATGTGGGGGTGTGCAGTAGCTTTTGGCCAGGAACATTTTGATTTTTTGAATGATTTTGGGCCCAACTTCTTTTTAGAACAAAAAGAGTTGATATTTCAAGATATGCTGAAGGTGAAATCCAGCCAAATTTGAGGTCCTGCTTTTTCACATGTACATGAGATACTAAGGTCCTGTCCTTGGAACTGAACCACATTTCCCAAAGTACAAGAATTTTTTCTGACATGTTATAGATACTGGGCAGGGAAAGGAGCTGGGCAGAAAGCTTTATGGAAGAGGTATTACCACTATGCCTCAAAGGAGCTTGGAGTATTATGAGGTCGAACAAAGAAAATAATTTTAAAAATATTCAAATTTCTACAAGATTAGGTTGACAAGAAGTACCTTAAAGAGTGCTAAACTAGAGAATATCTTTCCTAATTGCCTGCTTGAGTCAGGCTAGAAGGCCGGGCTGCCTACGCCTAGTGTTGTAAAGGTATTAACTGCAGTAGAACAAAGAATGCAGTAAAGTTTTGGGGTGTGCAGGAATTGCTGAAGAACTGGCTGTTCTAGTTGGAAACAAAGAACTCATTGTAGCAGAACTGTATTATTGGCAGAAAAGTGACCTAGCCTGTTTCTTTCTTAGTACAATGCATACCTCCCAAGGTATTGTTCTATTGTCTTTTTGTGCATTTGGTTTGGATTTTTATGGTGAATTGAGGACAAGTGGACCATAATTTGCAAAAGAAAACCCTCTAGAAATAGTGCATGGGGCTCGAGTTCCAAGAGAATTTATCTAAAAGATAGTAACACTGAACAAGATATTCAAGAAAGGAGTCAGTTTTAGGCATTCTGAATTTTGGTTAAAAAGGTCCCTTTGGGTGAGTGTTTCAGCCACAACCACACACATGCAGTGCACACACTAAGGTGAGGGCCAGTGTATATGATTGCAGTGCCTGACCTCTGAGATTGATGATGGAAATATAAGGATGGAATTAGCATCTGTCCTTAATTCAGTGGGTATAGTCTACTTGGTGCCACTTAAAGAATCCAGGCCACATTGATCCTTCATAGCACCTGATGTGACTAAGATGCAGTGGGAGAAGGGGAAGAAGTTCCTGAGCACATAAATACCTTGCTACAGGCAACTTAGAACAGCTGGAGAATAAGGTTCTGTGCTCCCTCTTAGGTGCACATGGTGCTGATATGCATGTCCAGTGCTGACCCTTGGCTACACGGAGGACAGCACAGCATTGATGTCAGAGGTCACTGTTCTCTGAGAACATGGCTGCAGACTAGATTATCTGGCAATAGACTTGTTGGGGTAGAAGTTTATTTATGGACATTATGAAAATTCAGAGATCAGGGCTTTTTGGACAAATTATGCCTCCCAGAGATATGCTTGAATTTGAAGCTGAAAAAGACTAGTGCTACTTCTGACTAAATTACCTGGCAGTACAGAAATGTTTGGTCAGCTAGAGATATCACTGGATGTTACACGCCTCTTCCCTACAAGACAGACTTCTATAATCTTGCCCAAATGGCATGGCCTTTTTCTTCCTACACTGAGTACTTACCAATTTCTTTGGGATTATTAAAAAAAAAAAAAATCCCACGCATGTAACCAGGGTTTTCTTGACCCTTTGATAAATTAGGTGCTTTAGCTCTATGTTAAAGAATTCACGGTCCAGAGTACTCAACCCAAATTGGGACTTCCAGTTCTGTAGAGCTGCCATATTGGCAGAAGACCTACTAACTGGTTGATCTAGTTTAGGGTATTGTTCGGGGTCCTTATTGATAAACAGGGAAATAAACACCTACAACATCCCAAGAAACATGGAATTACCCAAACTTTGGAAGCCTACCTCGACAGTATAGTGGCACTCAAAGAACTTTATCCTTAAGAACATAGACTCACTTTTCTAGGGTTCTTATGATGCTGTACAAATAAGTGGCTCTGGATGGTCCAAATGAATTGGTTATACAAGGCAGGCTGTTGGATGGTGCCTAGATATACAGTGACCCCTCCCCACCATCTAAAAGATCATAGGAGATATCACATGAGCAATGGGGAGACAGAGAATTCCAAAATCTTAGAAGACACTACCCATAACTTATATTCCCATGGCATATTTGGAAAGAGTCCTTTCTTTCATCTTCTTTCTAACTTGTTGACATGCAAAAGTGAAGTGTGGTGGAAATCTGTTTTGGGGTTGTCCAGGAGGTAAGGAATGACTTGCCAAAGGTACTCATGCTGCATGTGAGAACAGAAACCTAGGAACAGACATTGGAGTCTGGTTGTCATTTGTTTGGGGATAGAGCAGAGCCTTCCAGGCCAGAAGGGGTAGATAAACTGTCTTATCTTGCATACTCAATGGATCTGTAAAATGGATCTGATAGGGTAGAGAGGCACCCTATAGCCTCAGTCAAGGTGAGGGAGTAGCTCCTATCCAGATATCATATTTGATGATATATTTTAAAAGGCAGCCTTGGGAGTCTAGCAGAAGTATAGAGGTTGCACTTGAAAAGGATAATTAAGTGTTGGAAGACAAAAGAGATCTGAGTTATAAGCAGGGATTCAGGTATCAAAATTTTGACCTGGGGTATTGGATGTTGGGGAATGATTTCATTTCTCTGAATGGGTTGCTGCTATTTGGCCAGCTTTTACCAATCCATCTGACTCTCAATAGCAACCTAACAATACTGTGTGACTTCTAACAGGCAGCATATATTCGGGGCCAGACAGAAGAGAGTGGCAATCATGTAATAAAAGAACCTGATGAATTCCTCAAGGAAGTTTTCACTTAACTTCCCTGTCTCCCCTTGAGGAGATTATTCTAGTCATCTGCGGCTGTAGCACTCTGCCAGTTCCTTTTCATAGCACATTTGTTAAGATTCTGTCATATGTCAGTTTTTGCTGTTACTCTATAAGCTTCATAAGACAGGTACTCTATTTTTAAGACCCTGAATAATGCCATGGTCATAGCAGGTATTACATAAATACCAAACAAATCATAGATGGATGGATGCCATCCAAATCATTACAACTTCCAAATTCCTTAAGAAGTAGAATTTTCTGCTTTCTATTCCCAGATGATAATTTCCTTTCCTCTTCTGACCAAATTATTGCCCATCCTCTTCTTCCTAATCAAGAAATCTTTTAATAATACTAACACAGCTGCCCATAAGAATGTGAAAAACAGTTATAGTAGAACCCAGGTTACCTAGAGTGCATGTGAAAGGTGGTATTTTAATTAATTAAATCCATGGTCACTCATATTTTGACTCTTTCTTTGAAAATCTTTTAAAGATGTAGTTGTAAAATTTCCTGTCCTGGTAAGTACAGCATTCAGACTTTGAGATTTGAGGAGAGCCTCATAGTTATCAATAGGTATTGATATATAACAATAAACCAAAGGGCAATGCTTGAGCACCTACTCAGTACATTTGGCATTGTGCCTACTGCTGTGGGAACAGAGGAGTAAGATACCATGCAAATGGGACAGCTGTGCTGGGGTACTGTGAGTACAGAACACAAGGGAGTGAGATGAGGCTGAGGTGGGCGGTCTAGGTCATTAGTGCTGCAGGGCTTTAGACTTCAGAATCACTGAGCTTTAAGTTTTTCCTATGCTTTAGCAGAGGATTAAAGTGTAGAGCTTGAGTAACTGAAGGTTCCAGCTCCTTAGATTTTACTACACATGTGGTTTACCTTTTTAGGCACAGTATATTCCTAGAGACTGTCATACAATGCATCAACATAAAGCAAAATTCAGACTGTATCCTGTATCCTAATGATACACATGATTACTTGCACTGTTTTTGCCTATTATTACAAAGTATTAAATGAATGTGTAAAGACAGGAAGAACAGAAATATACATATTGATTTCTCAAATGGGTAAAGTAGGTTATATCAAAGTGGCAAAATTCATTTTGCCACTTTGAAAAAAATTGTGTTATATGTGAGTGTTGGGGAGCAGTACAGAATGGCCAGAGAGAGTAACAGAAGCTTCCCAAGAGTGACGTAGAAATAAAGAGACAAAGACAGACAGAGAGAAAGAGAACGAGAGAACATAGGACAAATTTGGTCAACGCAGGGGAGATATGCATTCATTCTCTCATTCAACAATAAAGCATGGAGTCTCTACAATGTGTTAGTAAATATTGCTGTAAGCCATAGGGATAGGGCAGTGGAAAAAACAAACGTAAATATCTGTCCTCATGGAGTTTATATTCTAATGGGAGAAGGCAGATCATAGACAGAATAAATAGAATGTATGGCAAGTTAGAAAGTGCTGTATATCTGGCACCTTCTGTAGGGAAAAAGCAAACTCAGATGGTGAGTAAGGAGTGCTGGAGAGGGAGATGTAAATGTGAAGCAGATGAAAGGACTGGAAGTGGAAAATTGTTGGTGTCTGGATCCTAGAAGGAGTGAGTCAGATTGAAAGACAGGTGGTGTTCAGAGAGGGTAATATGGGTTGCAGTTACTGTTAATTTCAAGGTCTAAAGCTATGACCATGGAAGCAAGTAGCTAAATCAGAATGAAGGACAGAATAATTAAAGAAGTGAGCAAGGAAGTGAGGCATCCAGGTATTGCAAAGATGATCTGCATATATTACAAAAATTGCCAAGAACTGAAATAAGAGTACTATTGGAGAGTATGATAATAAGGAGTCAAAATTGTCTAGAAATGAGAGGGCATCACCATGGGGTCAGTAAATACTTGGGTTCAGCGTGGTAAAACCTAAGTTCAGAGTGTGAAAGCTGGGATGGGGTTAGGGATGAGGGAGGGAGAATGCTCTGGAGTTGACAATGAGAACTAAGGAGTAGGGCTATCTGCCTCTAGGCCCAGCACTGTGAAGGTTGTGGGAGAAACATCAACCTTTGTTCATGAGGACAGCAAGAGAAGCCAGTCCTCAGGAGAGGGCCAGATTTTGTCAGAGCAAGAAGGAAAGGACTGTAAATTTTGGAGAGCAGAAGGACAGGGATTCTGGAGTTGTAAAGGAGTGCATATGGGGAAAAAAGAGAGATTGTATACAGTTATAGAGATGAGAGCACATAGGGAAAATGAGGGGCATCTGCAAGTCTTAGACTCCTTAAAGGGTCGACATAGAGGAGGATAAGTGAGATCAGTGTTTGTGTACTCAAGGTAGATAGAGGCAGTGAGGCTCTGAATGGTGAGGGGAGGAGGTTCTCAGGCTTGCTCTTCATTCCTATGAAAGGAAGGGAAGAGGTCTGAGGAAGCCTGGTTTAGTTCTGCTATGATGGGATTCACTTTACCAAATGGGAGACAGACTTTCTTTGGATGCCCAGGGAGGCCCTTGACCACAGATTATGAAGCTGGTTGCCTGAAGGTGGCACAAACCAGCAATGTTTTGAAAGGGTTTAATGAAGTCTTTCCAAACAACCTAACATCATCTCCTCCCTGGGGGAAATTTGCTTCTTGCTAAATATAATTTCATGTGTGTCACATGTAAATTATATACACATTTGCAAAACACACAACTAACTAAATGAAGCACAAATAACTAAATAACACACATACAAGTAACTATAATTCAATGTAGAATGTAAGGATCACACTGCAAATTTTTAAAAGGATTTGAAAGTAGAGAGATCAGCTACATTTGAAGGAAGCAGGAAAAAAATGTTGGCAGAGATGTGTGAGATACGTGTCTAAACTGGATACTGAAGAACTGGAAGGGCTGCAACAGGGAGAAATGCCCAGGACACCTGCAGGCAGGGTGAGGAGGCATGCACAGTGGTCGTGATGTAGGGCACTGGGGAGAAGTGTCGGAGCCAGAGGTTGATATAGGTAGATTTGTTGAACTTTACTACTCAAGTGGCAAAAAATAAACCATTGAAAGCTTTTTATTTGATTGTTTAGTAGGGTAGTAATGTGATATATTAACGGCTTTGTATTGAGAAGTGAATCTGGCAGTGGTGTATATAAAGAATCTTAGTGGTAGATACCCAAGGTAAAAGATTGTGAAAAAGTTGTGAATAATCAATAATCAACAAAACAAATGATAAATAAGGAGTCTAAAGATGGTTGACATCTACTAAGAGAAAGATGCTATGGATACCTAGGTAAAAGCAAAACATCTTGGTGACAGATGGGTTACAGGGATTATGGTAGAGGGAGGAGTCAAGGTTGACAACAAAGATTTAAAGCAGAATAACCAGGAAAATAATGTAATTAGCAGAAATAGGTCAGTCAGGTCAGGAAGAGCTACTGGTGGATGGGAAGATGATTTTTACTTGAGACTTGCAGACTTTGAGGTTGCAACAGGAGTCTAAGTGGGATGCCCAACATATTGTTGAAAAGTCAAGAGAGAAACTTGGGTGAGATTTTGGAGTTGCAGATACTAATTTGGTGATCAAATGCAAGGAGGTAAACTTAGTCATGTTAGTTTACGAAGCTAACAAAGTGTAGTTTAGAGAGATATATAAAAAGCCAACGATATAAAAAGATAATTAGTTGTGAAAATGGAATAAGGAAGAGCATGTCGAATATGAGCTGTGAACTTTGCAAGAACAAAGGTTGATACTGTTGGGAGGTGGGAATGGGGCAGAACCCTACAACCAGACAGTGAGAGTGCAGGGAAAATTGAAGCATTGGTTGACGATTTACCCATGATGAAGAACTCCAATAAAGCTGATATTTAATGAAGGAGAAATAGTATCTGGGCCATTTTGGAAAATATGAAGAATATGGAATGAGAATTTCACAGTATAAATGGAGTATAAATTAGTTTAGTTAATATCAATATTAAATATCCTGAATTAACCAACTCCATGGTGCTCTGTAAGAGGATATCCTTGTTCTTAGGAGCAAGGAGACTGTGAGGTAAATCTCTGGTGACTGATATATACATATAAGAAGTACCTAGTCAAATACCAGCCAATGAAATTAAACTGGGAAAGTATTAACTGAAATAGCTTAAGGTAATTAAAGTATTATAGAAGATTAAATATCTATCCTGTAAGGTAGATAAATGAAAATTTTTTGACTAGAATTCAGAATTTCCCTTGCCTCAGTCCAAAAGTAAAATTTACAATGATAAATTAGATCAAATGTATTGATATAACTTACATCAATAAATTGCATCTATTTCAAGTGTTTATCAAGGGGTTCCAACAGATGTGTAGACCTGTGAAACTACAGCAACAATCAGCATACAGAACACTTCCATCTCCAAAAACTTTGCTTATGCCTCTTTGCTGACAAAGTTAAAACATAAAACAATGAATGATTCTGTATTACTGGGATACTGATATACTTAATTGACAGGGTTTTAGATGACCTTTACAAGTAAATCTGTTACAATACATTGCATCTTAAAATGTTCTCATAAATGTTATCCACCCATCATGTCATTTTAATTCATATTCTGCTTTTTAAAGTGTTTTGACAGCTCTGTGGATGAATACAGCACATAAAAAAGAGGACCATTTTCTCTATTTCATCAGCAGGGAAGCAAAAAAACAACAACAACAACAACAACAACAAATTTAAATTATGAAGCCAAGGTCAGAGGATAGGCAGAGAATAGAACAAGTTGCCTGCTTCCCTATTCTTGGTTTGGCTTCCAGGACAGAACTGGAAATTCACAAATGGAAACAGCAACTACGAACACCATTTCAAGTGCTTCTGCCTAGTTAGCATGCAGCCCACAGCCATCCCCTGGCAAGAGGTTGGGGAAACACGGTTGTAAAAGGCGAAGCACTCCCCCATGCTTAGAAAGTGCCAACCAATCTGATTCAGGCACTTGGTACAACGTTTAGGCTGGGGCTCTGGTGTGAAAACTCAGAGTTTCCTTGTGCATGGAAATAAGATGAATTTTGAAAAGGGCACTGAAGTATTTAAGGAGGTCTTTGGCACTGAGGACTGAAAATAATCCTGTGGGAGGGAATCTAATACCCTCATTTCTCAAGTAGGACCAATGATGGGAAAAGTAATGACATACTGGTATGAAAGAATTATCTTGACCTACATGGGAATTATTATTGAATCATTACTTAAGGACAAATCATAGTACAATTAGTGAATGTTTTAAATCATACTTTAGTATAACTGTCTTTGTGGTATTCTCTACTGCATATAGGGCAGTGTTTTAAGAGAAAAGGCTCTGTAGTCAGCACTGGGTTCAAACTTGGTGTCTGTACTTACTAGCTGTGTGACTGGGATGAGACTTTGCCTAAGGTTTAACTCCCCATCTGTAAAATGGACACAGTAATGCTTTCTTCATAGGAATAAAATTTCAGTGAGATAATACATAAAGTGCTTGGTACAGGATTCAAAACAGAGTAATCACTTAATAAACACTTATTTTTTTATTTTCTCTATTTTTATCCTATTATATATAGTCTTGATTTTTCAAGTGGCAGGATCAAATATAAATATTTTCTTTCTCTTTAAAATGTAATTACAGGAAAATCACATGCTAAACAACCTAAAGTTCACTCTGGGTTTTATTTTATTTTTATTTTTTTTGCATAGAACAAAAGTCTTTACAATATAGGGTATCTCTTTTCTGCTCTAATCAAGTGCACACCTGCATTGTGATTTTAGGTTTAAAAAATACAATGTAGAAAATGCATTCCTACTAACAAAAGACAATTTTTTAAACCTCCTTAACTATAGCATTTGAGGTTTTGACATGAATTGCAATGTGATTTTTTTAGGGGGAGAAAGGAAATTCATACCTGCCAAGAATTGGAGAGGAAAATAGGAAGAGCCCCTGAAACTCTAGTGTGTTAGATTAAAAACATTATTTAGAGGAACATAGTGGGAAACCGGTGAATATTTTGGCTTTTATAAAAAGGGAGTGTGCCTCATAAACAGGACAGTTGGAATGTATGGAAAAGTTCCAGTTAAAACAAGACACAAAGCACATGACTAATATTGCTTTTCCAAGTTAGACAAATGCAGCTTTAACCAGAATTTGCCTCAGAGGGGCCTCTGGAGCCCTCCCTGAATCTTAAGATTTTGATCCATTTCGAAGTTCCAAGTCTGAAGTAGGAAAGCTATTCTGAGAGATGCTGTGTTTTGACCCCTTCTACCTTCCTGAGTTTTTCTTGCTTTCTCACAAATTCCCACCAGGTGAGTGAGTGTCAGAAGACAAACTGATGTGCTCAGGTAAAGGAGCAACGGCAAAACTAAACATCATCCTCTTCAGGAATGATTCTTGCTGTAAGCTGAATACCTGCTTGCCCCACCTAGAGAAACTTCATTGCCTCAGAAATAAGAACTGCCACGTCATTTTCAAAGGCAAATTTCAAATATTCTTTATACTCTTTCATCTTTTTCCCGCATCAAAGAATACATATCAAGATGTAGATAGCACGTAACCTAAAAACAAACAAATTTTAACCAGCTTTCTGCATTGTACCTATCCTTCAAAACCTGTCAGCCACCCCCTAATGCCACTCTGCATTTGTGGCTTCTGTTTACCTGAAGAGATCCAGTTTATACCTGTGGCACCAGTGTAACTAATAGCGCCCACCCCTTTTCAAGTAAAAAAGTTTTCTCATGTAGAGCATAATTTATACAATCACCTAACACATGCCCTAATCAGAAATTTTTCCAAACAAAGTTGGTGAAAATGTGTGTAAATGAATGACAATGAAAAGCTGTGATATGACCCCACCAGACCAGGCTTCACGATGGTTCTTCTATAAATTCCGTCATGAACTAGAGTTTTGATTCATGCCACCTCAGTCCATCTTAAGTTCTAACTCATGTCGGGACTGCCCCAAACAGGGCAGGGCAGACTAATGGAATGTGTAGCAGTGCCCTAACATTTCTTAACCTGCCTGGCATTCAAAGTGGCTCCCCCACCCAACACTTTGGTTCACCAAAATATTTATACTAGCCTAAAACCCTGTTGAACTCACATAAATTTTCTGCTGTGTAACAAAGGAGGTTGAAACTTGTCCCTGAAACATAAAGATTACACATAATGAAAGCCTTATGATAATGGTAGTATTAAAAAGTGCTAATTCAATTCAATATCATTCCATCATATATTCAGAGTTCCTTAGAAAGAAATGAGACTTGCTTAAAAATAAATCAGCAGAACTGTACAATATCAGAAAACCAAATGTAAAGAAGTTTGTCACTATAGGTATGTTTTTCTTCACACTAGGAAACATCAAGATGAGTTCATACAGATGTGTATCATTAAGTAAATATAATTATAGTACCTTTTGCAATAAGTAGGTTTTGGGAATGAAGATTATTTTAAATAAAAAATCAAGAACTATCAAAACCTAAGAAATTAAACTGCTAAATTGATCTCAACTTAGCAGATCGCACATTTATTGAGTTCCAGGTGCTAGGCTCAGATACTGGGGATAGAGAGAAAATATTTGACTAAGTACTTGTCTTCCAAGAAGTGACAGCCTAGTAGTCTTACTTTTCCAAGAAAAAACAAAACCTGAAAAAGATCTCTTCAGAGTGGATGGTACTTCATGTAAAGGAATGTTATGCTTAACATTTTTAAGAAGCATTTACATTAATCCTGCTCAAGGCTTTTTCTTAGTAATTTACCCATCAAAACTCAGATGAATTTTTCTCTTACATTAAAATGTGAGCAGCAGCTCCACAGTTATACGAGAGGCCAGGCCCCCCATTTCCTTTGCCATCCTTAGCATTGGCTTCTATGAGAAAGGCTCCCTGGGGTCTGAAGATGGCTGCTGTGGGTCTAGACATCCTTTTACAGGGCTGGTGCACCACCCCCAGCTGCTCAGAGTTCTGGCTATTAATGGCTCAGAGCTGCCACCTCCTCAAAGAAACCACCCTTCACTAAAGCAAGCCAAACGGCTGAGATATTTGGGGGTTAATCCAGCCTAACTCCACAGCCCCCTCCAGCCTGCCCTCAGCCAATGACAGATGATGGGAGGGTATAAAAGCCAGACTACCCCACCTTAAAATGGGACAAGTTTGTGGTATCAACTGTGCACTCAGTTCTGGGTGCAATCAGGCTGAGGCCAGACGTCAACTGCAATATCTTTGCTTAGAACCTGACTCTGTCCTGACCTTACCTTACTTCCTTTCTCAATAAATCACTCGCAAAGAACATCTCAGGTTCTTTCTCTGAGGAGTTAGGACAATTCGTTTTTCTTATAATGTCCTCATTCCCCCACCCGTTCTTCTGAGCGACTATGTAAGAATTAACATTATCATACCACCACCTTTTCCTCAAAATATACCTTCAGACTATCAAACCTAATCACTGGAATAGCTAGGAGAGAAGACAAGAAAATCCGAGCTGTTTTTCACTAAACAAAAATATGAGTATGTTTTTTCAATTGCAAGTAGAGGCAAAATTATTTATTTAGAAAAAAATGGTTTTCCCCATATACTCATGTTCATTTTCATGAGCTTCATGCTTATTTGCTACAAATTTGAAACTATGGTAGAGGCAGAGGAGAGGAATATTCTAGGCTGGATATTGCTGCTAAAGATTAATAATATTTTCTGAATTTATAATTTAGTAGCAAACTATAAATGTTAAAATGAATTTTTCAACTAACTATATATGAGTACAGCTGAATTATGCATTTGCTGTGCAAAAAAATATTTTAGTGAGCTGAACTTTTGCCACAAATGTATTAATTATTATATCTGCTTCTTTGTCTATTTCAACAGTAAATTATCCATGTCAGATATTCTAAATAAAAAGAGCAAATGAAAAATGCAAATAAAGAAAGAACGCAATTTTGGATTGGATTTATATTAAGTCCAAGGGAAAAAATCTAGTGGTTGTATTATTTCCTTTCACTCTGTTTTGAGTTACTGCCTCAGCAATACCATCTCTGACTCTTCAGTTTTCTACTCATATCTACCTTTTACAAAGAGCTCCCACACTTCCACCTTTTCTCCCATGCCACTTTACTTAATCCCTATTAAAATTTAACTGACTTTTTGTTTCCTTCCTGTGCCAGCTTTTCCAAGAAGTAGCTCCAATCACCTGTTTTCTCCCTATGTATTTTCTCAGGGCTTTTAAGAAATAACTCCTAAATCAAAACTTGGAATAACTATGTAATGGCAAGTGATTAGAATACTAATCTATTTCTTCATTTTGATTATTATATCAAATGATAGCACATATTAAATTTCTGTGTAAAAGGGAGCTCTCAATAATCAGGTAATGTATTTTGAACATACCTGCGACATTACATAACCATGATACCCATCTAGAACAAGGAAACCCCAAAGTTATTCCAAACTTTATTCTATGTGTGCTCTAATTGCCTAGTTTTGACTGTTATCAAAGTAAAATGTGTACTTATTATAACAGTGTTTACTTTGTTATTTTTTTCAAAGGAAGTGGCTTTTATAATTATCCAAATTTAATTTAATTTATATAGTAAATGCAATTAGGAAAAGGATACTGCTTGGGAAAAAAATGCATTTCTGCATTTTTCACAAATCATTTTGTCTAGGAGAAACAGGAGAATCTAGAATGATTGATATTGACTATTAAACACTACAGTGTTTAAGTTTTAGTTGTTCCCTCTTTTAGATACTATGGACATCCTTTAAAGTCTGTTGGCATATATTTTAGAGTAGAAAAACATTAACAATGTTTCCTAAAACTTTCACTTGATCTGATTACTTGATTTATGGAAAGATCTCAGTCTAAACAATGAATCTTCTGTAGGTTTTAATTTTTTGAGGGGTCCATTTTCTTTCTCCTTTCACTTCTATATATTAAACATTCTCAAAAGAATATGAATAAACACATCATTTAAAACAAAGAATACCTAAGTGAATGTCATGAATATGTAGTTTCCTGATTTCTGTGTACCCTATCCTGTTAATAGTGGATATTTATTATACTTCATGACAGACAGTTATAGAGGTCAGTTCACATGCGTCATAAACATTTAATTCTGGGAAATAATTCAAAAGTTATTCAGATTAAGTCAGTGTTCACTTTGCAAAATATAAACAACATGAAGGTGTTCTAAGAGATTTTTCAGAAATCCAATTATAGTCATGCCAAAATTGTATTTATAATAGACTGGACTGATGTGTGCATAATTTACTATATTAGCTTTTAAGAATCATTTTTAAATAGCTAAAATAAATACAATAACTTTTAACTTAATAGTTATTTTTACATATTAGCTATATTTTGAAAACATTGCCTTTATGACCCAAGAGAGCATTTTAAAGACAACAAAGTACAACAAATTTAAAGACACATAATGCCTTCTTTTTAAAAAAAAGCTGGAATTAAATACATATGTATTTTTATATATATGTATATATACATGTATACATATTAGTTATAACAACATTACAACAGTCCTTTTTCTGAGTGCCTACTATACCCTAAGCACTATGCTCATCATGCTTATACTTGCATATTTCATCTCATACCAGTATTTTGGTATATAAATATAGTTAGCACTGTGTTACAGTGTAGAAAATGGAACCTAAGAGAATTGAGGTAGCAGGCCTAAAGACATATAGCTACATGGAACTGTGCTATGAAAATTTAGAACTTTGTTCTCAGAAACTGTTTACAATGTTACTGTATCACATCTGTTACCTCTAGTTGTAAGAAAATGAGAAAAAATAACTCTCAGCCCATGATCATAGATCAAGGAACAGAATTGTTCATAATGTACGTACTTATTGGCAATGTGATGTGAAATCCTCTACTTATTTCAGTCATGGCAGCACATTTTTTTAATGACATGGGGTTTGTGAGGCAATTAGGACTAAAGAAACTGGTACAAAAGAGTGTTCTGGTTTACAATATTATTCTGTTTCAATTGGCTTAAGAATTTCTATTAGGATGCACAAAAACTATCCTTAATAAAAATGCAGTGCTAGAACATAAAGAACAAGGTGTTTAATGTCACATCACTGGACAAATAGCTGGAAAGCAGCTACCACTATCATGGAGGGAAGAACCATTCAGGCACACCTGCTAATGAGGGGTCAGCACTGAAGGCTGCTAGGAAACTACCTCTGGAAAGCCACCACCTCTGGAAAGCCACCTTCCTACAATGCTGCATTAGGGATGGGAATAAACAGAGTAGACCCAGAGGCTGATGAAAAACCACCATTGTCTGTAAGCAGGAGTCATGCATTGATGTGTGTACAGTGTAGGGATTTCTATTTCCATAGAAGTGTGTGTATGACAGACACACACATGCATGCACGCACGTGCGCGCGTGCGTGCACACACACACACACACACACACACACACACTCCTAACACAGAGTGACAAGTAACCCCCATAGTAGTTTGGCCATTTAAAGAATTGCTATTATTGGTGTGATATTTTCATGTTAGGTACTTACTTGCATAATTTAAAATTAAAACCCTTAAAGTTCTGCTTACCAAAGTGTATCTGGCTTATCTTCTGTAAAGTCTAACCATGAGACTCTCCGGCAATAATGTTTGACTCTATTCCCATGGATTTCAATTTATGGCCTTCCTCCAGTTCTGGAGAACTGTAAGCCCACCTCCTCCAGATCTATCTATGGGAACATTTTCCTGTAGTTATGTAGACTCAAATGCCAGCTTTGGCACCTGGCAGTACTGACAGAACCAAAGTTTCTATCCCTCTCCGTCATCATCTTTAGGTGTCTGAAGCTTGAGAACAGAGTTTGGCAATAGAACTTTTTAAGTAAAACAATCAGAAAGTAGAATATAAAGAAAACAGATTTTTTTTTTCTTGTAGATTCAGCATTTACCACATGTGTTATGGAAGTAGGAGCCTGACTTGAACTTGAATCTAGGTTAACTTAGGACAAAGTCAGAAAATCATTAGAAACAAAGACCAGAGTCATAGAATTGCCTCCTTTGCTTCAATGATAATAGAACCTTAACTGCCAGAGCAAAAGTCCTACTTATTCAGTAAAAGGCTTGGTCAAGTCGTATCTGTAATAAACTTAGTTCCATGTTCCAGTTGGGTCAAGTTGGAGAGTCCATAAAGGTCAGATTTGGTCTGCAAATGTGCTTGACTTCTAGAACTAAATTGGTTTTCTTTCTGGGAACAAAACTGAAAAGGTCACTCTCTCTTCTGAATACTTTAGGAATAAGCATGTTTTGCAGTTTTGCAGCCTAAGCAAGACGGAAGGTTTTTTAGGCTATGGTGTCTTCCTGGTTAGATGACCGCATTAGTAGTAAAGGGAGCCCAAAACATTAGCTATTTTTAGTATTTGGAATTCAATGAAAAATTTCTAGGCCACTGCATCTAGATTAGTGAAGGAAGTTATGAATAATGTATTTTAAAAGTTGATATAAAGCAAAGACAGAGGGCACAAGGGGACACAGAGAGGAGATAACAGAACAGCAAGGGTGTTAGGGAAGGATACTTTCAGCTTAACTCACTGGTGTCTGGGGAAATACAGGGAACAGTGCTCACTACCACCTCACTTAGCAGCTCTCTGCTATAATTAATCTCCTACAGTTCCTCTCTCTTTTTCCCCACTGACAAACCCCACCCCGTGACACCTATTCTAGATCAGAGCTGTTTTAATCCTGTGTCTAGAATGTTGGGGCAAGTTCAGAGAGAAAAAAAAGAAAAACCAATTGAATGAGCACAGCTAGAGATTTTGCAGGCTGTATCTCATTTCAAACTACCATGTCCATGTGTGATTATGCACACACATGTTCTTATATTTTTAAAAAGAAATAAACATGAGTCAGAAGAAACGAAATGAAATGGCAAAGAGACATACTAGATTGACCGCCTCTAGGGAGCCAGCTTTAAACACGCCCTCTTCCCCTCCCCCAATCCCTGCCCTCCAAAGCAGAATGAGAAGCTCCTCCTTATGTTTCCATAGTTCCTTGGTGATAACTCTCTTATTGTGCTTCCTTGTAACACTGTATTTTATCGTTTGCTTATATAGTTCTCTTCTCACCTGGACTGTGAGCTACTTAAAGCCAGGCGTCTAGGTATATATGCTGTGAGCCTGTAAGTGAGCCAGATAGAACACTGAGCTTTCCAGTGTCCTTGGGACATTTCATAACATATAGTAAAATATGGAATATAGGAAGAATATAAAAAGCATGTGATCATCCACTTAAAACTCAAGATAACTTACAATACGCTGCTCATCTTATTTTATGTGTGTAAGTCTATAATGATGAGCCTCATTTTAACAGTTAGAGGCTAGAGAAATAAAGGTAAAGTTTCCAGGCATAACTATGTTAAAATGTCACAGGCAAGTGTGGGTATCTATGGAAAAGTGAACTGGTCATGATCTTAAAGTGATCCAGCAGAGAAATGAATTAGATTAGCTAAAACAATTCATCCATTTAAACCACTTTACCTTTAAAATACTGAATCTTACCATTATATCTGGTTCTGATATTCTTTGAGACAAAATCATCAGTATTAACACAGGTTAATTATACTATATGTCCATCAAGATTATTTCTCAGAACATTCATTCACTATAACTCAACATAGATTTACATGTTGAGACTGAGGTCTGCATATGATTATTTTTACAGGAAAAATTCTAGATCCAAAAACACCTCATTGGTTCTGATGATATGAAATACAGGGAAACTTCAGCACACTAAAAAATTTGGAGGGTCCTCTACTACTGCAGCAGAATTCAATCCAAATCCCAAAACTTAACTAAAATCACATTTTTACCATCCTCATTTCCCCAAAACTTTATAAACCACCTAACAATAACTATCCAGGAAAGTGTGGCATCTATTAATTGCAGTGAGCAGGTAAATTCTTCCCAAAGAAATTATATATTTTTTGATGTCATGTACTTAAAACTGTTGGTCAGTTTATTTCAGCTTTAAAATACATTTTAGGCTAGAACTATATATACTTCCAATAAGAGAATAAACCATAATGCCTTATTTTATCCTTCATTGCAGAAAACAATAGATGTGCATCTTCAAATGCAGCATCCTGCACCAGGTGCCTTGCTCTGGGTCCAGAATGTGGATGGTGTGCTCAAGAGGTGTGTCTTTTTTTGTTGTTTTTGTTTTGTTTTTGCTCTTTTCTCTTGCAGTTGGCATGCTATCTAGCATAATTTCATTGCCCTAATATTCTGTGCCTTGAAGGTACATCAGGAAAAAGAAAGATACTGATGAGCATCAGGGAAATTTTATCTGGTTTTATGCTTGAAACAGCATATCTGGATGAATATAAAATTTAACATTTTTATTAGGAAAATTATGGTAATTTTGAAATGAAGTACAAACCACTTTATGTTTTCCATCTGTTCTATACAGAAAATTGGCAAACATAGATACTAAATGTGCTAGGTCAGTAGGCTTTGTATGAAATTCTTTTTGCAGCTTGGGGCATTAGGTTATATATCCAAGTTGAATCTTTGTCTTTTATTTACTTGCTTATTAAAGAAAAGAAAGCTAATTTATTGGTGTTTCATTCCTTTTTATTTGAAATACTTGGAGAAAAGTGATTTACTCCATTTTATAACACTGTACATCAATTCACTGGTTATTTATGGAAAATGGGGTGCTTTCCTTTTGACACATGACCCTCTTCATGAGCTATGTATACATTTAAATTCTGTGGAATAGAGAATAATTCAGAAAATGTTTATTGTTGAAACAGTGTTTTTATATTCTAACAAGAGAAATATATCCCAATAACAAAGTTTAGTAAAACAATTATGACACATTCCTTCTTTCTTGGCTCTAAAGTTGTTTTGTGAGGGTTGTTTTGGTGGTGGTAATCTTTGATCAGAACTACTTTGTATAAGTTACAATGAAGAAACCATCTACTAATTTGGAGTTTCTTTTAGGAATTGCCTAGGTAATTTTATATTTATTTATGTAGTCCCTAAGAATTGGAACAAATAGATCTTTAATGGCTTTTTGCCTGACGTAAAGAAATATCTCTAGCTTTCTGTTACTACTTGCCCTTATGCATCACCCAGGAAAAAAAAGAAAGCTGGAATATAGCAAAAGATGGTGAACATTACTTTCTTGAAGAAAGTGAGTTAAGAGACAGGGGAAAGGTTCGTTAAACTGTAGCCAGGTCTCAAAGTAAGCATCCCTCCTACTGATAGCCCAAAGCCTCCTTTAATGTACAATGGGCTTTCAGAGTGAGGAAATCGGATGTCACTCAAAACTAAGTTGTGCCTCGTGAGAACCCAAGGAGTTAAGCAATGTTATAGAGGGGACAATTCCAGCTTTACTGGGACCAATCTCATTACTTCTATTTCCTATGAGCCAAATGGCCAGACAGAATTCACTCAGTTCTTTGAGCCTCATCTCTATAACCTTGAGTTTGGAGTTTACTGCCAGATTTTTCTTTGTCAAGAATGTTTCACAGCTTGATATTTTCTGACCCTTACCTAGTAATCCACTTTAGATTTTTCCTGCATCACTGAGGAAGATCCTTAGAGTTGTGAAGTTTGTGCCAACTTGACATCAGTTACGAAGAATTTTAATGAGTGTAGTTTAGAGATCTTTCAAAAGATGGTTCAGAAACTCAGTTGTCCACTAAATGCCATACGCTGGCCATATAGAATGTTAGGTTCCAAAGGGACCTCTTCTCCATCTTAAACCTCTGCTGGCACAGAAAGTCTGGAGAGTCACAGTTACAGGAGTTAAATGTCAGTCCTGTCATAGGAGGAAGGATTTTGAGTGTTCAGGGGAATGGCTGGTCAAATAGAAGGAAGTAAGCCAAGGGGGAAAGATGGGGTGACTGCCAGCACAGAGAAGGCAAACTCGTCTGCTGTTGGTCAAATCCTCCTTAGAGGATCTCAGAAAATATTTAGAAATTACTTGGATGTTCAAGTCCCAAAATATTCTATGTAGTGCAAGGTAGTCTAATTTATGTGCTCAAAACGTAGGCTCTGACATGAGATCAGCTTGGATTCAAATCTCAGTTCAGTTTCACACTGTACAAATGTGAACATGTTAACATATCCCATTCCGAACCTCAGTTTTCCCTAGATCTAAAATGGAAATAATAATTGTAGCTATGACACTCTGCTGTGAAGATTAAGTGAAACACTATGTGGGAAGCAATTTGGACACAGGCACTACTTAAGAAAATGAGAGTTGTTACTGTAAGAACTTCCATGAAGCAAGAACTATTCATTCAGGCTTTGGAAACTCCGAGAATTGCCTGTGTTAAGAATATAACCTCAGCGGAAACAACCAGGGTTAGGGCCAAGTCACTAGCCCATCATTCACAGAAAGAGCTGTCCACATCCTACAAGCTGACTTGACATCATCGAGAAGAAGAATGTGTAATGGTTAATTTTGAAAGATCGCCTACCACTTAGGCATATGTAACTTGGTGTCTTTTACTTCTCAACTAGCAAGGGTCAAGGAAAGATGCAGTTTTCCTCTGTTCACAATTAGAGGAGATGAACAGTAACAAATTATGTCTGGGTTATGTAATTTTCAAAGCAGGTCAAAAGTAAAAGATTGTTAGAAAATTTACCCAAGGTATACTCAATTTTCCTACATTCTTGTAAAGCATGTTAATCTGTCATTTTATGTATTTTACCTTCTTTTTCTCTCCAAGTTACGTAAAAGTAATTTAAAAATATTTAAGATAGACAAAATCTCATTTTTATTACCTAGTTTAATGCCTCATGTCTCCTTTACCGTATGTGAAAGACTTGAAAAGTTTCTCTTCCTCTCGTGTCTGATATGTCAGGTACAGGTTGTGATTGCATAGTGAGAAGTTAGAGAGCAGTCTTAGAGCATAATTACACTAAATAAAATATGATGCAAATGACATTCACTTTCAAAAGGAAGATGACAGAATTCTTTCATTTCCATGCAGATTGCTGAATTTGAAAGTCAGAAGGACTCAGAAACGAGTAGGAGAAAATACTTTTCTTATTTATCTCTCCAGGTTATTATTTTAAAAAGGTAAAAGTAACAACTGACAGAAAGCTAACCACAGTAACTTCGACCTGGGCTGTTCATTCTAAATAGGTTTTAGATGCAGATGACTGAAGTATGAATTCACCTGAGTGTTTCTTGTAGAAAAAGTAAAACATAAGGATTAGAAAAAATTAAAATGACATCAAATTCCAAAGATTAATAGGGTGTGGCATCAAATTCTTTATACGAAGTGGAAAGGAAGCCACAGTGGGTGGGGGCAGCATTCCATTCCTTATTTTGATGCCATGGTCTTTTCTTCTCTTTTCAAATTGAATTGTCAACTTAGCAGGGTTTTTCTTAGTTTGTTTTTTTTTTTTTTTTCCCAGCAGAAGTTCACTACTTATTATTATTTCTGGCCTCTACACTTGCTGCCTTATTGTTCCCTGCCCAAGCAAGGCATACTTCTTTTTGCCTGGGGGCACTTACACAGTATGTTCCCTCTTTGCGTGATTTTATTTTCCCTCCAGAAGTCCCTGTAGTTCACTGTCTGAGCCTTTACAGTTTTGTTCAGATGTCATCTGACTATCCTATTTAAAAATGCAAACAACATCCCCTCCCCTTTTTAAATTTTTTTAAAATTATAAAATTTGGCATATTAGCTTCAGGTGTAGAACACTGTACTGATTCAGACATTACAAAATAATTGAGTCTACTTTGTCTATTTCAGCAAAATGATTTGACATTTAAAGGTCAAATGGCATAGCCTGATGTACAGTCACAGTGAATTTACCACAGTCCCTTCTTTTCCTTTTTATATGTACAAATCACAAAATCCCTGACTGAAAAGAAAACTCAGAATTATTTGTACTTTATTGCTTTCCTGATTTGAAAGCTTGGGGTTTTTACATCTGTAAAACACATGTGGCCCTTGGTCTGTGTCCTGTCATGTGAGGCATGGATGAACACACATGTACCAAGCGTTATGCACCCTCAGTATTCCCCAGGCTCTGGGACAAGCAAGATCTTCCCCCGAACCTCGCCTGAGGCTTTCTGAAAGAAAGTTACACATATGATAGCAGTCTATGACACCTTTTTCTGACTTCCAAGTTGTTTATAAACCAAATCTCACTTTTGGTACCTTGACATTTTATCAATAGATACAATACATTTGGATACAAGAAATTAAAGATTTGAACATTTTAAACTTTAGGCCGAATCTAGGTGTATGGTCACAGCAAAGCAAATCGAATGTTTTGGTTTCCATGAAGTCATTTGCCAAATGACACCTGGAAACCTTGACTGTAAAGAAAATATTCTCTTTGTCTTTTAATTATTTTTGTATTACAAGAATGCTCCACAATCAAAGTCAGGATCAGTACTGCAGTGTCACATAGTAAATTTTTTTTAAGTTTTGTGGGCTACATATTGTCTCTATTGTACATTCATCTTTTTCTATTCCTTTACAGCATTTAAAAAAAAAAAAAATTTAGAACTCAAGCCATAAAAAAACAAACCATGGGTTGTATTTATCCCACTGTTCCTAGTTTTCCAACCCTTGTTCTAATTTGAGATAGGAATTAAATTAACATCCTTGAATGAATGTTTTTATATTGCCTATCACCATCCCATCTACTTACTCATCACTACCAGGAATGTCCCTGTTCATAATTAGTGATCTCATATTCAACTAACTTTACAGTTGATAATCTCCTTTCTCTACAACCCTCTGACATTCTGTACTCCCCTAAATTAATGCCCATGATGATTAACTTGCTTAATGGCTGAATTCACCACTGGTCTATTCAATCTTTGATAACAAGGACTTTTATCAGTCTTGTTCCATTTTGTACCCTCAATACCTAACAAACTTCTGTCTCTGAGTAAGTATTCAATCAACATTCTTTGACTGAATGGTTAATGGACTAGAAACACAATTCTCTGAATCAGCTGAACTAAAAGAGGAATGACTGAATATCAGATCAAAACAGCCACTGCCAGGAAGATCACTGAAGTATCTAGCTAATGTGTAGGCAGATATTCCAAATAATTCAGAACAACATTATATATAATAAAATATACTCCAAACTTTTCAATACATTTCCTGTTCTTGGGGAAAAAAAACAAATGGTTACATGAAAAATAAAAATATTAATTTTTTTCTCAATCAAAATAAATTTTAAGCTTGCTCCATTGTTTCCAAGTTTATTGGATGGCTTTTGGATAGCCAATGCTGAATGGTAATGAAAGTTCCAGCTTCAGTTACAAAATCAGGAGAATCTGAGTTGCCATCTTCTATCTCCCTGCCTCATTATGAGCAACTTCTCTAGTTTACTGAATGACGTACAGGCTGTTGTGTGTATAAGATATTGAATTTTACAGTGTAAGAAATGTATGTTTCCAAATCATTCTTTTATGAATTTTATGCACCTAATTAGGTATGTGACTTCTGAGGATTTGCTCTCATATTCCAAACATAATAGTATATAATAAACATACCAGTTGAATTCTTTGAGAATGAAGGGTTACTTTTGGAACCACTGATTGGTCTATTTTGGCTAAATTTTCTTTTGGAGCAGTCTTCCCAAAGTAAAATATTTAGAAAGAATTAAGCTGGTATAATTTTACAGTAATCGGTTAACGATATTTAAAATACTTAGTTTAAGTCTCCTCTTTAATATTCATTTTCTTCTTTTTAAATTAGAATTAAAAATTAAAGCTTTATTTAATAAGACATATTTGCCAGTACTCTTATTGGAAATATGAAGCTATTTAGAGTAGTTGTATAACTTGGGCAATATTAAAAGATAGCTTCTTGGCAATATTTGTTGTTTTCATTATAATTGAGGTGATATGCACTAAAAATGTCAGTGATTTTCCTTCTTTTAAACAGGATTTCATTTCAGGTGGATCAAGGAGTGAACGTTGTGATATTGTTTCCAATTTAATAAGTAAAGGCTGCTCAACTGATTCAATAGAATACCCATCAGTGCATGTAATACCAAGTGAAAATGAAATTAATACCCAGGTGACACCAGGAGAAGTACTGATCCAGCTTCGTCCAGGTTTGGTGATTTCCAAATAAGTAATGATAATTCTTAACTTCAAATTACATTTAGTTTTATTTGCTCATATTTAATATTTTGGGGCAGGCAATATTGTTGTTGAAAAAATAACAGTGGGCTCAGAATCAAGAAATTAGAATTCTAGTCTTTGTGTCTATAGCTCACTAGCTGTGTGGCCTCAGACACTCTACAAACCTGACCACACTATATGATAATAATGTGTTTCCAGACTTGAACACGTTGTAGTATAATTGTGTTCCTACTCTACTGCCAGCTTTGGAAGAAAGAAAACGTACTTTATTCCACTCTGTTTCTCCAATGCCTAGCAGAGTGCTCACATGTAGTAAGCCTTCCATAAGTATTTGTTGAATTTAATGGTTGAATAATTAGTAAGAGATGCCTTAGAGCTTTTGTGATGAACCTCTAGACACAAAACTACAATTCACAATCGTCATAATTAACTTGAGCTGCTTCCTGAGATTAACATACACTTTTCCTCCTATATTTCTCTTGTACTTGCCCTTCCATCACATTGTATTCCACAGTTTGGCACATGTAGTAGGCCACTAGAAATTATTCATTTTTCTCCAGTGCTAGAGAATCCCAATGTACAAACTACATATGACAAGATAAGTTTAGGTACACAGGTATGTATCAATTATGTGCATTTATTTTAAGTGATATGCAATTGTCTTCGAGCCTTCATTATTTCATCTGGGTGTTCTTGTCTTGTCATTCAATTTTTAAATAACCACTATTGACACATGACATCCCTATCCCATAGATGAACTATTTCTTGGACAATCTTGAATTATCAGATAAACAAAGACCATTTCTTTCTTGGTACAAGGCATATTCCCAGCTTCTATATAAATTGTGCTCTTAACCATATAAAACAACTATCAAACACAGTATGACATCTATGAGGAACAGCTGGAAAGGGATACACAAAAATGATAAAGCAATTAGATTGATAAGGTGATGGTCCTTGCCACCTTCTGTTGTTGCCAATAACAAAATGCCATACACTAGGTAGCTTAAAGAACAAAAATTTATTTTCTCACAGTCTGGAGGTTAGAAGGTCCAGATCAAGGTGCTAGCCAATTCAGTTCCCAGAGAAGAAGAGTGACAGAGAGAAAGAGAGACAAAGACAGAGAAAAGGCTCTCAGTGTCTCTTTTTTTATCCTGAGGGCCCCACCTTCAGAACCTCATCTAAACCAAATTCATCTCCCAAAGGCTCCATCTCCAAACACTATCACATTGTGTGACAGGGCTTCAAGATATAAACTGGGAGGGACTCATTTTAGTCCACAGCACTTGATATATAAAATATTTTCAAAGGCCATGAAATATTTTCAGAAATTAATCGTATTTTAGACAAGAAAACTGAATTCTAAAAGGTAATACTGTTTTTATAGGTGGATATCTCTGAACACTATGCAATAAAATTTTAAATCAATATTAGAAGATAAACAAATATTTAATAACAAAAACTAAATAAAGCTTCTCCTAAATAAATTTTATCTCCAAGAATAAATTACAATTCTAGTAACAGACTATTAACAAAAATAACAATAACACACATCAAAATATATGGACGTGACTGAAGTTACTCAGGAAAATTCAAAATTTTAAATGTTTTTATTATTGAAGAAGAATGAAGAAAAATCAACTTAGCATCTAAAAAAAGACATAGAAACAACAAAAACATAATTACCATAAGGAAAACAAGAGGAAGGAATTCATAAGTTAAGAAAAAAATTAATTAAATACAAAATAGGAATAAAAAGTAAAATGAATGTGTAAATCCAAAAACTGGTTCATATAAAGCCCAATAAAATAAATATTGACAAATCTAATTAAGAGGACAAAAAACCCCAAAAAACCAAATAACGTAATTATATAGACTATAACCAAAGAAACAAATATTGGGAAAAAAGACTTTAAGAAAATATTAAATTCAAAATTCTATGGTAAAATGCATAAATCTTGATACCATAGATAATTTATAAAAAAATATATGACTAAAATTGACTCAAGAAGAGAGAGGACTCCCAAAAATAATAAAGATAAGAAGTTAGGTACACATGAAGCTTATAATATTATTTGCCTCTAATAAGCATGACTATAGCCTTGAAAGTTGTCTTGCTCTTTTTTAAATACTTGAAGATTTAAAGATTACACAGTGCAGTTTTTCCTACTGCTATGTTACATTTAAATTTACATGCTTAAATGAATTTAGCTTGTTCCCTTTTGTCGATACACTGGTGGCTGAATCCTCCTGAGACTGTAATAGTTCAAAGGTTAAAAATTGTTTCAGTGCTGTTTCCACAATGACAGTAATGACAGTAATGACAGCAGTGGTAATGGGGCAGGAGAAAAATGGACAGACTTGGGAGTTAATGGGGAGAAGCAGCATCCTCAGGGTTTGGTGACTGATGAGCATGGGGACACATGAGCTCTGGTTCAAGCAACTATGCAATGGTGAAGACAGCCCTCTTAAGAGAGGGTGGTATTGAGTTCAAGCTGAGACTGCTTGAGCTGAGGTAGTGATTTATCTATAAGAGGTTGAAGTTCAGGGGAAAGACACAAGTTGGAGATGGAGACCTGGGATGAGATCACAGGTAGTAGGAGAGTGAAAGGAGAAATGCTTAATGTCTGTGTCAATCATTATGGGGCTTGATTTTATTCAATTTCCCACAACTATTTGAATTTCTGAATGCAAATTAGTATAATTGTCTAATGTATGTAAGTTATCTTTATGACATAGCTATGACAGACTATATCTTACAATCTGTATTTATATCAAATAGTTATTAAGTTAGATTTAAGAAGTTCATCTAAAAAATGTATTATGCATCAAAGACATGCCAGTTCTGGGGCATAATATATAAAGCTGTATTTTATCAACTTCAGATATATAGAAGCATCACTCCACTCCTCATAATGTAAAAAGTCTTTTTCATCATGATACATATGAGTTGAGGGTTTGATATAATGTATACCTAAGTGTAAAATGTATTTATCCCCTAATATTGATTTTGATTTTTTTGATTTAGTTATAATCACTTAATTCTTTTCTGATAAAAATTCATGACCTTCAAAGTAGAATATTTTTTTAATTTTCATAAATATTTCTATTATATCATATACTGACTAAAACTATTAAAAGAATGTTAGTAGGACCACATAAAATATATAATTAAATATTTGAAATGAGATTTTAAAATGATATTTTCATTTCTTAAACTATACTTTTATTTTCTACTTTTAGCTATCAATCTTATGGGAAAATAATAACAGAAACAGGTTACTGATCCTAGTTGATGTTCCAAAAGAACAATGTTTGTGATAAGGACTAGTATAATTTATACTTAACTAAGTCAAGAAAATATTTCAAATTTGATTCATTTTAATGTTGTAAAGTCCTTTAATTTAGTGTAGTTTAATTTAAAATGTAAGACTTTTCAGGCAGTATGGATTTTTCCTAAATTCAATTTAAAAAATTAAAATACAGAAATCATGCATTTTCCCCCTAAACTCCTGGTACATATCCTCCATTTTATCCACCACAACCTCAGAAATTTCTGTGCATTGCTTTTCAAACCAGTCTCATATTTGGGTTTTCTCCTACCCCACCAAAGTACAATTAATAATGGGCTACTCTTTCAGTTTTATCATTCTTCCTGCTCCACTTTTACAAAACTTTTTAAAATAATCTTTTCTCAATGTCCAGTCATGCTTGTTGCCATCAGTTCTTCAGAGATGCTCACACCATTATTTGAGTGATTCAAAGTCATTCTAACAACTTTTAGTTCTTTAGGCTATTCAAACCAATACTGGGAATAGCTCTAAGTAGGTCTCCAAGTCTTCTCCAGAAATGACTAAAAGGCCAGTGTATGGAAAAATTTTTTCCTTTTAGAAAACTTGTCTTACCAAGGTGGCAGCTCATGATGGGGACTTCAACTGACCCAGGTACATGTGCTAATGCCAGCATCTTTATAACCTCAAATCAAGCTGCAGCAGCCTACACTCTCCAACCCTGACCATCTGGCAAGGTGTCCTCATAGCCCTCTTCTTGGCTGAATTCAGTGAGACCAGGATATGCTTGCTAGGCTATGAACAGCTGGCGTGTGCTGAGGGCCCCTGTGTGGTTAGCATTTAGTTGGAACTTCCTGAATAGCTTAGGCCTCCAAGGACTGTGTTTTTGCTAATGCTTCACAGATTCTGCCTGTTGGCTGAAATAACCAACCAACAATATAACAACCTGCACAATATGCTTCACTGGTTCATTTTGCAATGACTCTAAAAACAGACAGCCATTCACCTTTAGGCAAAGCCACCATAAACTGCCATGATACATCAAGATGAAAATACCACGTGGCCAGTGCCTAAGGCCTTCAACCATATACACAGTTCTGAATGATTAAAAAACTACATAATTTGTAAAGAAAATAAAGTTAAATACTGACCCAAACATTAAAGCTCAAGAGCCTCAAGAACCACACTCTCCAGTTACGCATCATTTCTATTTTTCATCAATCCAGCCCTTCCTATCAGATTCTATCATTCTCCTGAATTGTTTCTCTACCTAAATTGCAGGATACTTCCATGTGGGAAGGCTTTTCACCAGATACCCAGAAAGTAGGACATCTCTGAAGGCAACCCAGCTCCTAAAGGGAATGAGTGAGAAAGCTCGGTAGGCCTACTGATGCATGCCCGATTTCTCCTTCCAAACTCGTGGGCCAAAAACTAAGGCGTGTTATAGTAAAGGGGCTTCCTCTATAAAATGGCAAAGTAGGAATTAGTAAATAGCTCCTATCTCCCACAATTATTATTACATACCAGAAAAAAACTTACTATTTTTAATACATTCTATAATCTAGCTAAAAAAACATCTAATTTGTCAAATAATTTTTTAAAACTATTGCTACTTATAAGCACATTAAGATAAAACATGATTTGATAAATTAGAAGATTCCTTTAATTGACAGATCAGGCTACCAATTAAGTATGCAAATTTGTGTTTATTAAAAATTTTTCCACTTCAAATAATTCTCCAGGAAAAAATAATTAATGATTTACAAAGCATTTGCTTTATTATTTAAAATAGTAAAAATCAGAAATCTCCTGTATTTAAATTGATAACTCTGCACCATCTATTTTTAAAAAATATAGAGCTACCAACTCTGCAAGATGCCATATCTTTTGTATACAGGGAAATGGAACCTTGTATCAAATGCAAATGGACAGAGAACTAAATAGAAGTTTATTACAGACAGTTGTCCTTGGGAAGCCCCCACAGTTCTCCTTGTGGTGAGCCCTTCTTCTCCTGCAGTTCCTTTCCCTCTGTGACACCTCTTCGACATGTTTATTGAGAACCCAGTAAGGGTTGGAGAAATGTTATCCCCTACATTGCCCACATCCTCAATATGGCACTGCTGGGTACCATTCTTTTGGCCACTGTCTTATTACTTCTCACAATTAACTGCTGGGAAGAATCCTATCAAGTAATTCATGATGAGCTACTAATTATTTTGAATAGCATAATGAACTCCTCAGTAAGAGCTTTCACATCTCACATATAAATATGCCTTAACCCAAAAGAATGAATTTATACCTGCATCCAATAAGAGGTAATTTTTCTTAAGATACCTTTCTGGTTTCTTCAAACTTAAAAGCCATCTTAACAAACACAGCCACCTACTTTCTCCTGAGATAGAAAGCTGCTTGCTGTTTTGTACTGTGCTTTTCTAGATACTAGAAATACAGGTTCACATGGTGATAAATATATTCCCTAGTATTTTTATATTGAGCTGGTCCGTTTGGTATTATCTCTATCTGCCCTGTAGAACCAATTCATTGTAGAAGTTGGAAACTAATAAATTTGTATGGTTTTCAAATGACCTTAAAATTATTCTAGAATGTTCCTAATTTCATTATGTACAAATTTATGATAATTGTTCTACATCTAAAATGCAACTGATTGATTGATAGCTTATCCTGAGATGTTTAAAATGAATACTATATGATATTTGTCTTTCTTTGAACTAGGAGCTGAAGCTAATTTTATGCTAAAAATTCATCCTCTGAAGAAATATCCTGTGGATCTTTATTATCTGGTTGATGTCTCAGCATCAATGCATAATAATATTGAAAAATTAAATTCTGTTGGAAATGATTTATCTAGAAAAATGTCATTTTTCTCCCGTGACTTCCGTCTTGGATTTGGCTCATATGTTGATAAAACGGTTTCACCATACATCAGCATCCACCCAGAGAGGATTCATAATCAATGCAGGTATCTAGTGTTGAAGGTGGACTTCATAATGCTAAATAAAATTTTTTTCTTATAAAATCTCACTTCATTTTTATACAAAAGACTTACTAAATTTTATATTTTGTTCTATTAAATGAGAACTGAAAATATTTGGAAAGTATGCTCCTATCTAAAAACTCCTGAGATTATCCATGGCTCACATTTTTTATTTTCTATTTTTCAAATATTTTTCACTTAGTTTTTCTCACAAAAAAGCACAAATAATACTAATAATTTTGGACTAACCTCCAATGATCAAGCTACCATATATATAAACACCTCTTTGAAAATTCTGTTTTACCTTTATGATTGCTTCAAATTTGCTAAATTAATGTTTGTTGAATTTATAGTACTTATATTGCCAGTACTACAACTATATTTCCAGTACTGTATTTGTGACTACTTTTATAATTATGTTGCTTCTGATGCAACTTCAAAAAAAAGCTCAGCTAACACATGGAGGATAGGTCAAAAAATGTCAATTTGCCTGCTAGAAAGTGCTCTTTTTCTTGGGCTTTTTGGAAGTCTGATTCTAAATGGCCTATGCTCCACTACAAAACAAGAACTGACCTTAAAAATAAAAGTTTCTCCCACAATATTCTAATTAGCCTGTGAATTTTCAGAGAGAGAGAGAGAGGTGTTTAGTTCTTTCTAAACAAAGCATTTCCTTTTAACATCTTCTTTCCTACTTCCATCAAAAAGATCACTTTATAGCACACACTTTAATTTACCGCTGCTTTCGGTTATAGCAGAACAGGACTGATATATCATGTGCTTCTCCTATGTGGATGTACCCAAGGAAAGATTTTCACTTTGGAGAACATCAGTGAGTTCTCACAATGATTTCAATATACTCAGGTTGTTCACCAGTAATTACACACCAAACATCAGTTAAAATTTAGCACAATATTTTTAAATACTCTAACAACAGTATATTTTAATTAAATTCTATTCCCAAAAAGTATTTTTCAGCTGTTCCATGGTCAAATGTAGAAGGAATCACTGCAAATTCTTATATCCTCTTTAAAAAATAACACTACATATTAGAATAATAAAAGCTCTTAGATGTCCTATGTTAAAGAAACATGTTTAATCTTCCTTATGTTTCAAACACCAAACTGTTATATTTTTATTTCCTACTTGCAAAGATATATTCACCAATATTTAACTTTTCCCTAATTTTATAAAGTACAGATTTTCTCTTACAAAATTTCCTTAGCAAAAAACCACAAATGTATTCCCTTCTCACATCAACCACACAATTTTACTATGAGCAATATTTTGGATCTTTGAAGGAAGCATAGCAAAATAAATTTGCATTTCTTCTTTACCCATATAGTGACTACAATTTAGACTGTATGCCTCCCCATGGATATATCCATGTGCTGTCTTTGACAGAGAATATCACTGAGTTTGAAAAGGCTGTTCACAGACAGAAGATCTCTGGAAATATAGATACACCAGAAGGAGGTTTTGATGCTATGCTTCAGGCAGCTGTCTGTGAGGTAAGAAGTTTCACATTACTGAGTGTTTGCTCCAATGTAAAATTCCCCAAGAATTTCTATGTTCTCTTTAATTTATGGAGTGAAAACATAGCATAGAAGAACATATTCTTCTATCTCTTATTTGTCACTAATGTTATTCATTTGGTATATGTTCAGAACAGAGAAGCTAAATTGGGAGAGGGTTATAAATAGGAAAAGACAGAAGGGAAAGAATAACTTATGCACTTGGAAGTCCCTTTCCAAAAGGGCTGCTCTTTTCACTCACCACCATCCAAGAAAGAACCAGAAAGAGCCTGTTGTCCCACTCACATCATGTTGGATGCTCTGCACGTTGTAAATCTGGCTTGTTTTTCTGGGAGAACACTAGAAAAATGTAGCCAGGAGCTAGTATGATCAAATGGCTGTGGTAAAACAGAGCATACAAATAAAAGTTAATTCTATCTATGAAAGAGCATTATGTTTCTGTACATCATTCAAGCCTGAGTTAACATTTGTGAACTTGAACGTTTACTTGAGATAAAGACCACAGTACAGGTCTGTTATTGTACAAGGTCTAATTACATGTTTATTTTAAGAGTCATATTGGATGGCGAAAAGAAGCTAAAAGATTGCTGCTGGTGATGACAGATCAGACATCCCATCTTGCTCTTGATAGCAAATTGGCAGGTATAGTGGTGCCAAATGACGGAAACTGCCATCTGAAAAACAACGTCTACGTCAGATCAACAAGCATGGTAATGTAGGAATAGCCTCTTAGTAGTTATGACTCTTTTGGTTAAAGTGTAAGTTTTAATTGGCAATTCAGTTGTTCTTGTACCAAGAAATTAACTAAAAGAACATCATACATAGGATAAGTCATGAAAGAAAAGTTATTGAAAATGCAATCTATATATGTTTATCAATAAAATAAAAGGCTAAAATACTTTGACATCATCTGGTAGCTGATTCAGATGTGCTCCAAAGCACTATATAAATTATAAAAATAAAAATAATAGAAAAACTTACTTTTAATGCAACTGAAGAACTTTAAAAGAGAAATCCTTTCATCCATCCATCCATCCATCATCCATCCATCCACCCATCCATCTATCCATCCATTCATCCTTTTTGCTTTATATAAACAAAATAGTTCTACAAAGTTGGTATATAAAACATATTTGGTTTCTTACCAAAACATATTTTGGTAAGAAAGAAAGTGTATTTGACCTAAGGAATCCTCACAATATCATAGGTAGGGTATAAGTAGAGAAAAGGAAAAAAATGGTAAAACAAGGCCAGCTTTCAGTATTCTGTGCCTCACACTTTCCCTCTGAAGCTTATCTATATTTAAGGGTTCTTTTTTTTTTTAAATCAGAGAATATCATTGCTTCCTGAGCATCAGTTTCAGCTCTGAATCATATATTTGCATACAAATTCCTAGAACCATATCTTTCCCAGCATTAGCTATTCTACATGTGGAAAATCAACTGCACAAAGTATCTTATTTCTGACAAGGACACATATTTATACATTCATGCAAATGTTAGAACAGAAACTTCCAAACTTTCTCAGATCATTGAACCCTAGTGTCTTAGTAATTTTTCCCCTGGTGCCCCTAGACAAAAAACAAACAAACAAAAGGGGGAAAAAAAACCTGACAGTTCTGTTATTTTAAGTTGTAGGTTCAAATAACTGTTTATGTCCTAAAAACTTAGCAGCCAATTAAAAAAAAAATAATGCACATAATGAATCACGTATACATATATTTGTTTTATTCTTAATAAACAAGTTACTAATGGGAACTTCCAAGACTTGGAATCAGATTGGATATTGCCATCCTCACTTCCTGTTTCACACTTATTTTCATTCTGTCCAGCTTTGCAAAGACATGGTCTCCTCTAAAGCAGCAATCCCCAACATTTTTGGTACCAGGGACTGGTAGTCCAGTGAGAATCTAATGCCTGATGATCTGAAGTAGAGCTGAGGTGGTGATGCTAGTACTGGGGAGCAGCTGCAAATACAGATGAAGCTTCACTCACTGGTCCATTGCTCACCTTCTGCTATGTGGCCCTGTTCCTAAGAGGTCATGGACAGGTACCAGTCAGTGGCCTGAGGGTTGAAGACCCTGGCTCTAAAGGAGCAGAGCCAAATATAATCTTAAAGCTGTGAACTAATTCCAGGTAGTAGTTCATAGGTACGTGACAGATGCTGAGTATCACTGAGTTTTCCTTGTAAATTTAAGACACTTCGAGGTACCCTGGTGAAGTGCTACACTGCTTCCAGCACCTGATACCCAGGTTTGGAATCTACAATGTTAAAAGCATATAAATTATGCAGAAATTTGTGTGTTTCCCATGAGTAAAATTTAAATTGTTTAAATTTAGTTATCTGGAATATCCTACTGGATTCATTGAAAGTCTAGAGAAGCAATTATGTTACCACATGAAAGAAGTTCAACCAGTGGTTAGTTTAGTTGCTTGAGAGCAGCCTCAAATTTTAAAGAGTTTAAAAGGCTACTAGAGTCTGTAATTAAAATTCAGGGTTTAGAGTTATTCCAGCAGTGTCTTTCCCTTTGTTAATTCTCTTCCACTCAGCTACATTTCATTTTGGTAGACCTACCTCACTCTCCCCGCCACCCTCCTGAACCCCTCCACTTCAGTTTAGTCATTTCTTATCTTTCTTTCCTTCTAGTTAACCTCTTTTAAATCTGAGATAGAGTTCTGATTTATTTACTGGGGAGTGGAGGAGGAGACAAGAAGAATTATTCTATTGTGAGACAAGGAGAAGCTTTCTTTTTAAAGAAAAATAATAATCACATTATTCTCATATTGCATTGCATTATTCTTTTGAGGTTCTGCCAAGTCACTTAAGTCATCTCTCCATAATTGTATTTTAAAGGGTGCTGTCGCTGTCGCTCATCTAGGAAGAATTCCTTAAGTCAAAAAAAAAATGCTCTCATAATTTTAGACATATGCCATGCCATATAACCTTATGGAAATAAATTCTAATTCTTGTTAAATTTTACATAGTATTTGGACTCTTATGACATCAGGAATTTGGATAATCTATCATGAACTGCATTTGTCGCCTTCAGCATTGTTCCATCTACTGAAAAGAATGAGCCTACCACATGATGTTTACTGAGTAAACCAAGGAGCTGTGTGTTAATACCTTAGAAAAATACTTTTCTCTCATCCCAGGTCTATGTGTTAAGGTTCCTCTTTCCAAGAATTCTCACTCCCTTCATTTCTAGGGTCACTGCCCCCAAACAAAAGAAACTGAAGCTTTTTGATTGATCCCTTAACTCTGCATTTATATCTACAAGATGAGCTATTTCTTTGAAACTTTCTATATCCAAAGCTATCTTGAACCTGATTCTAAGCATACTTACCTTCTCATTTTAAAATGATCTCCATCCTTTCCTCTTTGGCCATTATAGAAGAACTATAAAAGGTGTAAGCTAGATAAGCAATTAAACACTTTGCTTCCTGGCTTTATCTCTAGCAGGCAATACCAGTGATGTTGAATGCTGTCTGAGCTTCTTGGTCCAAACTCTGGTTCCTTTATTTATAAAAGGAATTAACTGATAAAAGATCTTTTATATGTCTAAATTACATGGGCAAGTTCTGCTTGTACACATAGCTATTTCATGAGGGTCAATGTGAACTCCAGAATGATAACAACTACCATATTTTGAGTATTTACGACCTGAAACCACTGTAGCAAACACTGCATACAGAATCAAAATTATCTTTACAATGACTCTGTAGGGCAGTCATAATTATTCCTCTTTTATAAACAGAAAAACCAAGGGTAGAAGAAATAAGGTGACTAAGGACTGATGGCCAGAAAGTTAATAAGTAACAAAGCTGGGGTCTAGTTCAATCTTATGTTAAAATTCATATTCTTAATTTTCCACAGTGTCACAAGAGGAAAGTAGAAGAAATAGAGCAATGAAGTTCCTGGTTTAATTTTTGTTCTAACTTTCTGGTTACAGTCTCACTTATGGAAGAAATAAAGCAGATAATTTGACTTACACAAATTATAAAAGAAGATATAATTTAAAATAGTTTATATTTACACATTATTATAAATTTTTATGGTTATTGGACAATGATGTTATACTATTGAATAAATCACATTTTCCACTGCTTTACCTCCTAGTGCTGGAATGAAAAACTTGAGTAGTAATATAGTGTTATAATTTATCCAGTAATAATAGCTATTTAAAATATGGCATTCTTTTGAAAATGGTAGATGTTACTATAAAAATGTTAATAGTATAGAAGACAGATTATTAATACTAAGGGTCTGGAATTTCATCCTGTCTGCCCACCCAGCTGTTCCAGGGTAATTCCTTACCTCACTCAGAGCCCTCACAACCATTCCCCCACTCTTAGCAGAGGCCAAGAATATTACCAAGGTCTCCAGTAACAATGAAAGGGGTCCAAGGAACAAGTATTTGGAAGAGGCACACAGGTCACACAGTGAACCTTTGTTAATGAGATTTTCGAATGTTATTGTGATTTTCAGTCCTGGAAGAAGGGATGCAAAAAGTGTTTCTTTCTCTTGACTCAGTCTTTTTTTTTTTTTTTTTTTTATGTGCCTCATCATGTTATGGTCAGTGATTCTTCGCCTAATCATATAACATCTCAAAATTCACTTACTGCTGGCTTCATTCCCTCTCCTGCAGCCTCATTTGGATGGACTAGCTGCTGAATTGATTACCATCTTAGAGGACTGATGCTTAATTGCAGAAGGCATATTAGGCATTACGCAAGAGTTTTGTTTCCTTATGGTAAAAACAGTTAATATTCTTCCTCTGACTTCTCATACAGCTTTAACACATTTTTGATTTATAATAAGACATTTAGGAAGCTTTCTTTTTACAATATATCTAAACTACTTGGAATAATAGTCAATTTTTCCAGAACTATAGATGAAGAAAGGGAGATTAAGAAGATACTTTACTAATTTAATCCATAACTTTGCTACCTGAGTTAACAAATTTTCAGAAAGTTATCATACCTCTTCGTGTTCTGTTTTTTTCTGAAAGGGCTATTTCAGACATTTTGCTATATTTGCTGATATCAGACAGCATTCCATATAAGGACACGATTTTATTCTTTTACTAAAGAGACAACTATTTTTGCTGCTCTGTTATTAAGAGATAGCCTCTTCAACTTCAGAAAGTATTCACTGTCTCAGACAAATACTAATAAAAATGCTAATTCACTGAGCACTTATTTTGTATTGGGCATCATGCTGAGTATATTGCTTATGTTAATGTTATCTCCTTCAATCCTTACTACAACCCGTTATAGTTGAGGAAAGTGAAACTTAGAGATATCAGATTAATTTATGCAAAATCACAAAACTACCACAAATGTGAGTCAAGATCGACACCTAAGCTACCTAAGGCCAGGATCCATTAATGTACTTCAACCTGATGCTGTGCTGACTGTCGCCATTTATTACTATTGACCCTGAGCTAGGTGATCTGCCAGACTCTTCACATTCTTTAGCTCACTAAATCTCTGTATCAGCTCAGCATGGTAGGCATCATCATACCCATCCACAAAAAATGAAGTGGAGAGGGAGAATAAATATGTTGTCTAGGGTATCTGATTCTCAGATCTCTAGTTTGCGCCCATGCCACAATCTTCATTCTAACTTAGTAATGACTGCCCTTCAGTAAACTAGTGAATATAAGTAATATTGATGACACTGAAAGAAACTGCATTAGGGTCGTTCTTTAAAATATTTTAAAGCATATTTGACTCTGGGCTTCTTATAAAAATAATTATTCTAATGCTTCAAACACTTTAAAAAGATATACTTGCTAACCCAAGTTTATTCAATATTCCTAATTTTTGCACAATCCGAAATACTATAGATAATGAAAAAAAAAAAGATCTAGAATAACCCCAAATCTTCTACCTTTTATTACAACCCGAGGCTTAACAGCAAAACAACTGTTTACAGTCAAATGAGAGGGCATTTAAACCAAAATTATTATTTTAAGGGAAAAAAGAAGTATTAATATTTAGTCTCATGGAAATTATTGATTCATCATTATGAGAATTACAACAGTAAATCTAACAGACTAAATTAAAATGTATAATAAAAATTTTCACCTTATTTCATGATTCTTACTTTGCTTTTTCTCTGCTTAACACTGCATAAAAATATAACTTTCTAAATTAATTAAAGAGATAAGATCAGTTTAGAGTGTCACCCAGGCAGAATACATCTAAAAAGTTTTAAGTCCATGTGCAATTTTTTTAAAGTATTGTTACAACTTTTAAAACTAACAAAATGCTTGATATCAGCTGAACTATCTGTTTTAAATTTTAAATGCTATGAGAACAATAATAACTTCAGTAACTTTAGAACCAACCTAATTGAAATGCTTCTCATGCTAGCAGTAAAACAGCCAGGAAATGATCTCTGCAAACAAAATTTAATTTATTTTTGTCTTTTAAATTGAAAGCAAAAGTTGTACACAGAATCACCTGGGTCAGGCTCAGAATAGCCTAGCACTGCTTTTATAATGGCTCTGATAATGAGAAAAAAATAATTGTTTGCCAGTGGCACAATAAAAACAAAATTTTGATAATAATATTGATGAAACATAATGTTCCAATTCAATTATATGTTTCAGTTCATTCATATTTAAGCACAAAACTTTTTATCACCACTCATTGGAACACTTACAAAAATTATTAGTACACACCCCTCAATTTAGTAAAACTGCGATATCATGATTACAATTGATGCTATTTTGGACAGGAGCCACAAACACTTTAGGGGCCTGGTACAAAGGGTAAATAAATTAGGGAAGTCAAACAAAGCACATCCAAGAGCCTAACATCCAGCCTTTAGTAATGACCTCCAAATGTCCTTTATTAAGCAGTCTTATTGAAAGCTGTTTTTTATTAGGCAGTCCTGTGTTGTTTGTCCTTTACATTTATACACCACCACCCAACATCCCAGTGAGGTGTAGATATTGCTATTACTTCTATTTCACAGATGAGAAAAATAGAGACACTAAAAGGATCAGAAACTTGTGTGTGATGACACAGCCTTATTATAGCATTGTCTATGATAAATACTAAGCAGTGTCGACATCAGGACACGAGTCCCTGCTCACCACTAATTTGGGCACACAAAATGGTAAACAAAAAGCCTCTACACATATTAGTACATTTAATCCCCACCATAACTCTGAGAGGTATATACTAGTATTTATACCTATTTTATACATACAGAAACTGGATCAAAGAAAGGTTAAGACAGCTGGCCAGTTTTACATAGCTAGTAATTGCAGAGCCAGGAGTTGAGATCACATGTGGTCTCTTTCTAGAGCCCCTGCTCTTGGTATGGTTCTCAAATGGAGCAATTTTGCCCCCCAGAGGGCATTTCAATATCCAAAGACATTTTGGTTATTAAAACTGGGGAAGAGGATGATACTGGCATCTAGTAGATAGAGGCCAGGGATGCTGCTAAATATCTTCCACTGCACAGGACAGCCCTCACCAACAACACAGCATACTTCGCCCAAAATGTCAGTAGTGCCACTGATGGAAAACCCTAGTCTATACAAAAATAGGCTATTGCAATAGACAGGGACTGAAACACATAATTTAAAGTCTTTATCTCTAAATAAATTTCTGCTGTGAGATTGCTTTCACATTATTTATCTCTTTCATCTAAAAAGTGAACTGTAAAAATATAATTTAGGTAATTGAGTACTTTATTTACCAAGACATTGGGTTTTTTTTTATATATATCCTAATATTCAATACTACGAATTCTATATTATCTTACAAAAATTTATTCTGAATCTCATTTTTATGAAAAGAATCTTAAACACTTCTTTCTTTGCCACTTATATGCACATTATTAAAATTCTTTCATACATCTCCACACAGTTATCTCTTTAACCAATTTGCTTTCAATGAATCTTTCTTAACCTCCTCTCCCCTTCTGACATTTTTAAGTTATTTCCCATAAGTCACAGTGAAGGTGTTGGTGAAGAAGAAAAATGTGAAAGGAATCCCTTTACCCTAAATTACTTAGCAGCTCTGTGGCACATTACTTTCCCTTCTCCCTGAAATGCCTGTTATCTCTGCCAATTATTTTCAGAGTTTAGAGAAATAATATATAATGGGTTAGACAAAGGGGGAGTGAGAGATGAGAAACAGTGACGTCAGTAGAGCAGCTGGCTGAGAGGGAGTGTTCCTGCTAGTGAAATACAAGACATAAAAGATAAAATGCTTAAAAGATAATGTGCCTCACAGAGGAAAGGGGAGGGGGACTCAATACTGGCCATTAGTCCAAAGCTCTCCTGGTTTATTTAGACATCTGTTACACATTTGTAATTTTGACAAATCTGTGTCAAGGTACTTGCTTTTCTTTTAAAACTGATTTCTTCCTAAGGCTAAAAAAAAAGAAAAAAGAAAAAGTACTTTTAAGCTTAAAAACCTAGCAGACCTTTTTAATGAACTTCTGACCAAACTAGAAGTTTCTAGATTTAAATTTTGTGTATTTTTGGTCAATGTGACTTTCTGGTTTTTAAAGAGGAAGGAGATTAAGAAGGTTCTGAAAGCTGCTTACATCTTGGACAGTTTTTTAAATATTGATTTTATATGTGTGAAGTATAACCCGGTTAAAAAAACATATGGATTAAATTTTCCTTAAATATGAATGGTTTTAAAAATTAAGAAGGGGGAATGCCTGGCAACCTGTGATTATTTTCTAAGCAAATACATTTGGAAAGTAGTTGATGCCTTTTAAAAAATACTCATTTACCTTTCCTTTACTTGTTCTCTTTAATTTACTAGCATTATGCAAACTGTCATAAATCTGTTTTAAGAGTATATATATTCTTAGAAACATGAAATAAGAATTTATCTGGTAGAATTTATATTTGGAGAAATGTTTTTCTATTACTTTAAAATTATATTTTAAGAAATGCTCTGGGCAAGAACTTTTTTATGAAAAGCCATGTGGTAATATTTTTTAAATCTCTTCATAAATTGGTTTCATATCACATTTAAATGCAGTTCATGAAAATTTGATTTACTTCTACCACAGCAATTATAGATTATATAAAAATAAAAGCGTATTTGTTATGGCTATTATCTTAGTCCATTTGGGCTGCTATAACAAAAAAGTATCAACCGGGTGGCTTATAAAGAGAAATTTATTGCTCATAGTTTTGGAGGTTGGGAAGTACAAGAACAAGGCACTGGCAAATTCAAGATCTGGTGAGAGCCTACTTTGTTTTGTAGATGACATTTTCTAGCTGTAACCTCACATAGTAGAAGAGGCAAGGGAGCTTTTTCCAATGCCTCTCTTTTATAAGGGCACTAATCCCCTTCATGAAGGCTCTGCTTTCATGACCTGATACAAGCAATACCATCACGTTGGGGGTTAAGATTTCAACATAAGAATTTGGGGAGGGGGACACAAATATTCAGATCATAGCACTTGTTTGTGTTAGTAAGATTTTTAAGCACAAGACTATCTCTTATGTCTGTATATGTAAGTTTAATACATGGGTCAGAGAACTTAGGCTATAAGTGAAACTACTAAAATTAGCTCTTTTACTAAGTTCACATAGTTGCCAAAATATAGAAATGTTAACCAAGATGGTTTAATGAAATTTTCCCTTAAGAAAAAACAATTAGCAATGGAGGGTGAAACAGGAAGTACAAACTACAGAGTCATATGAACTTGAATCACACACGACTGATTAGGCTCAGTCACCTGAGCTTTGGCTAACACAACCAGGCACCAATGAACAGGTGGGGACCACTACAGGGGAAATCTGACATCACCTCTCTAAAAGATGTCTAGTATGAAGCATTATTTGAGATAATTATTTTGATTTCCAGAAGAGAATTTATAGAAAGAAAAAATATCAAGTATGACATCTAACTATATAACTTAAGATATAGCAATTTCCGTAGTTGTCAGACTTCTCATATTTACTAAGTTTTATCCCCTCTCTACTCATCCCAACCTTTTTCACTACACAAAGAAAGTAATAGCTGGCTCTACAGAAGTTTACTTTATCAAAGTGCAACAGATTTATTATATATGTAATACATATATATGTATATGTGTGTGTGTATATATATATGACGAAAAGTGAAATTAGAGTGATAATAAGTTGAGAGTTCTATAACCTACACCTTGTATAAGCTGTTGGAAATAAAAATCATGATAATAGCTATTAGTTTTGAGTACCTACAATATGCAAGAAACTGCACTAGATAGTTCACATACTATTGTTATCTTTTTCATCTTGCCAGCAATCATGGAACCAGATACCATTCAGATGTTACACAGGATGGACCTGACATAGAATTTTTATCATACAGTGACAACCTGGGATTTGAGTACAGGGGTTTTCTGCTTCTAAATAGAGTTTATACTGTATTATGTTATATATCAAATATGTACATGTATATATGTATATGCATATGTTTGCATTTCATCACTTTCTACTGATGTTCACTCATTATTGTCACTAATGTGTCTTTTTCTGAATATTAAACTATCTTTCAATTATATCAGTTTCAGTCCAGTATTAAACTAAAGAAGTGCTGAACACTCTTTTTACTATGTTGAATTCAGCCCTCTTCTTTTTTCTGAGCTTTAGGTTTTTATGGAGCTTTTGTCTATAAAATATCCTTAATATGTTGTTGATCTTATTTTTTTTTAAAGAATCTTAAATGCCTCTAGTAAAATCATAATCTCCCCAACACATTTTTATGTCAGTGATATGGTTTCCCTCATAAGGAATGTTTGGATATGTGTGGGATCGAGCTACTAAATTTCACTCCCTTCTTTATTTCATTATCTGTTAATAGGAACATCCCTCACTAGGCCAACTTTCAGAAAAGTTAATAGACAACAACATTAATGTCATCTTTGCAGTTCAAGGAAAACAGTTTCATTGGTATAAGGTACGTTCATTCCCAAATTTTAAAAATTAAAATGTTTGCCTTTGTAGTTGAAGTTAGAATACTTCTTAGAACCACAAGTAAGGATTCTGGAGTTATTTATACTTTGTACAATCTAATTTAATATGGTATTAACTAATGTCTACTACACAGTGTTTTAAGTAAGCATTTAAGTATAGATTCTGTATTTGTAACACCTAGAATCAAGTGTGGGCACTGAAACTTGGTGTGATACTGACTGTGACAATAACAGAAAGGAATTTGATCAGATGAAAAGTAGTTCACATTCCAACTGTAATATCCATATCCAGAGTGCTGCTTATATCTCAGCCCATGGGCATATCCTACTAATAGATTATGTTGGGGGAATATCAGCTTAATTTTCAAAAGCATCAGCATACCTAGATTTGGTCAAGGTCATCCAATAAGAGAACAAGAGGAGCCAGGGAAGTGGCTTGCTTCATAAGAATAACCTTATTTTTGTCCAGAATCCTTTGGGCCAGTGAAACCCACAGTAGAATAGACATTTGGCAGCTGTGTCACTCTGGGAGCACCATGGAACCTCCTTACAATATAGAACTTCTCTTGTGTGACCCTGTTATAGCTTTCTTTTTGTAATCTTTTAGGTTCTTTCTTCCAAGAACCTCTCTTTTCCTCATTTCCATGATGCTATGATACTCTAATTATATTGCACATGTCTGGTCATGGGTCTTCCTCATCAGTTCTATCATCTTTGCTTCTTCCTTCCACTCCCAATGTCCTTCTGTAATGCCCAACTACTGTATTTATCATCCGATAGCACTATTTTAATCGTTCTACCTCTTCCCCTAGAAATCTGTAGTGAAACTTTAATTCACCATTTTCCAAAATTTATATACCATGGAACCCCTTTTTAATGTAATAGCCATTAATACCCACAGAAGAAGGGCTCTGGGCCCTAACCCAATGCCTACACTACTTTAGTAATAATGGTAGCAGCTTCCACTTAATTGAGTACTTACTATTGTCAGGCACTGAGTTTATTCACTCATTTAATATTCTTAACTTATAACAATGAGGGCAGTATAACTAATATGCCCATTTTTTAAAGATGAGGAAACACATTTAGGGAGTTATATACATGCCCAAGCTTCCCTAACTGCCTCCTAAATACTATGCTCTTTAACCTCTAATTTTAATAGTTGAATTTCAAATTATTGTGCAGCTTTTTTGGGGGAGAGAGGGGTTAATTTATTTTTCAATTATAGCTGACATACAATATTACATTAGTTTCAGGTGTACAACATAGTGATTAGATATTTATACACCTTACGAAGTGATCACCCCAGTAAGTCTAGTACCTATCTGGCACTATATATATCTATTACAATGTTATTGACTATATTCCTTATGCTGTTTTCATTGCTTCTGCCTCCTCTTTCTCTACTTTTTTATTATTTCTGGATGGTGTTACTGGCTCTAGCAGGTTCTCCATGCTCCATTAAAAAATAATTTCCACTGACTTACAAACCATAAAATCGGGAAGGTTTATTATTATTGAATTGTGTGCAAAGTAAGAGTTGACAAGTTCTGAACACATAGCAAGTTCTATTATAAGTCCTGTGTATGCTCTTAGAGTTACCTACGTTGGCTGCCCTGAGACATTTTTATCAGTCACCTTTGTCTGGCTTGTAATAGCCTCTTAACACATCTCCCAAATCCATCATCCACCTGGCTATCTAAATCACAAGTGTGGCCACAGTACTCCCTAGAATAAAACATTCCTGTAGGTCCCTCTGAATTAGAAGATCAAGTTTTTAATGTGGCATAGGAGACTGTCCAGTCCCTGCTTGCCTCTCTGGCCTCATTGCCCACTATTCTCTGCCTTACACTTGCCGCTCCAGCCATCCTTCTAATTCTCTTGTGTACACCATTCACTAGGCTCTTTCACTCCTTTGTGCCAAGTTCCATACCAACTATGCCTTGAAGTCCTTCTCCCTCATGACTTGCCTAACTCTTACTTGTCCTTTAAGACACAGCTCCTCCAGGAAACAATTCCTGATAACCTTCTTCAGCACTCAGCCCCCAGATGCTTGCTCTCATTAGGGTTCATGAATTCTTTCCCTTGCCTCATGTATATGCTGTGTCTTTTTGGAACTATCATTTATGTACCTGTGAGATCCTTAAGGGTGGAAACTAGTAGCCTAGCAACTTAGTTTCTCCAAAGTGGTGGTACACAACAGGTACTCAACAAACGTTAGATAAATGGATTTTTAAAATCTGTGACACATTTTCCCCATTACCTGAGATACCTACTTGTTAGTCTCTAAATAGTGGCTGACAGACAGAAGGAACTTAATACTTCTGAATAATGAAATGAGTGCACCCTTCACTCCAGTCAGACTGGTTTCTTTTCTGTTCTTACTTTATCTAAAACTCAGGTAAAACTTTAAGCCTTTGCTAACTGTTTTTCTCACTAGGAATACCTACCTAGGATTTTCCCCATAATTATTCAGTATCATCCATCAAGAACACCCACTCCATGAAGCTTCCACTTGTGACTATGATTATTTTCTCCAGTCTGGGCTAACATGTAATAAAGTTCATTCCATGGAACAATTGTTCTGAAAAATGTTTATATGAGAAAAAAGTTTATAATTAAAGAAATTTTAGAAAATGCTGCATTCAATAATTCTAAATTATTTCTGAGTTGTAGGACTTCTCTGTACCTTTAATTGCAAGCATACATTTTGAGTCTCTAAGTTGAAGAAACCATATGCAGAACTTCTCAAACTTACCTGCCCTTAGAACACTTTCATGTTTAAAATCTTTAAGACTATGTTCCTAGGAAGATATTTTGGGAAATGCTGGCCTGTACTTTGATTAAGTTTTTAGGTTAGCATGTAACTTGTGCATGCACACACACCCTTGCACATACACATACATACACTGCCATTTCAGGTGTATATGCTTTGGGTGCCCTAGTCTTTTTTTCTCTCATATTTTTTGATTCATGTAATGTCACCTTCATTGATAACTACAAGACCTTTAATATCTGTTGGTTGCCAAACTGTTGCATATGACTGTCATTAAGTAAATATTATTGGTATATTTTCTAGGACCTTCTACCCCTCTTGCCTGGCACCATTGCTGGCGAAATAGAATCCAAAGCTGCAAACCTCAATAATTTGGTAGTAGAAGCCTATAAGGTATGTATATACTAAACACAATTTTAAAAAATAAACTTTTAACCCCCATTTCTGTGGCAAGGTATAAACTAGTGCCCTATCATCTTGAAAGGAGTGGTGGAAAGAACATTACATTAATAATGAAGAACCTAAGTTTAGCTCCAGCTCCACTAATAACTAGCCATCAAACCTTTGGGAAGTCCCTTCAGCTTTCCGTGCTTCACTGTGTCTCACTGACAGTAAACCCAGCTTAGACTATAGGTGATCTAAATTTCCAAATCAAATGTTCAGTGAGTCACCAAATCACAGCTATAGAATATACATTATTACCAGAAATTTCACAATTTCCTATGTCACAAGTAAATTCACATTGTTATTTAAAACAGTAACCTGTCAGAGGAAATGGACTATCTGGAATATAGACATTACTAAGAGTACTCTGTTTGGGCCTCTTAGATCAATCACTTGATCATTAAATCAGTTATTTTAACAGTTTTATTAAGCTAGTTTGATTCAAAGAACACCTTAAGAGATATACTATTTTACTGAGTTGACAGTTGTCTGCTGTCCCCAGTCTGTGAAGAGTGGGTGCCAATGCAAAGATTAAAGAAACATCTGCTCTTTCAACCTAGGTCACTCCTGGAATGAATTCTCTGTTAAGGTGTTATAATAATAGTGAGTGTTACTTTAATGCCACTAAGAATCAGTTATTTTCCATACATGATCTCATTTAATTTGTGCAACTGACCTATAAAATGATGTTAATGTTCCCACTGTGTGTTCATAGAACCTCAAAGAAGCTAAGCAAATTAACCAAAGGTCAAACAGCTAACAAGCAGAAGCAGCAGAAACAGAGTCTACATCTTCCTTAACTTCAGGGCCCAGGAGCATCCTTCAGTCTGATGTCACCTGTTTGTTTTTTACATAGTATCCAAAGATATTCTTTATTCCATACTGAGGTCATAGACCGTTAATAAAGTCTCATTTCCTCCAATTTTCTGATTCCCTTCCTGACATAGCAGGGTTGAGTAGCAGAAAAGGCAGCCCAAGTAGTGTTTGGTTTCTCTTATTTTCAATATGCAGCATCTGCCTTCAAGTCTGATACAAAAGGAAAAGGCAGTAAGTAGAGAAGAGATAGAAAATGAAGGGCTCATTTAAATCTCTCTTTTTTTTAAAGTATTTTAAAATAAACTTGTGAGATTTTTTTTTTTTTTTTTGCCAAGGAATTTCTCTATGTCTGAAAATTACATTGAATAAAATAAGGAAGAGCATGTTTGATTGTATTTCTTTCTCACTGCTACAAAAGAACATTAGGACCAGGGTAGCTTCTTATCAAGGAAAATAAAATGTGTGTAAAATTCATTCTCATTGCTACTCTGTTCTCAGGAATAATTGAAATAAGGAAGGAGTTTACAGTGTCATAAGCCACCCTAGTTTTTACAGATTGTATGTATGTGATGCCTTAGCTAACTGCTGTTCTGATTAACCTTAAGCAATGGAAAAATACTAGTAAATCCAATGAAAACTTACTCTAATCTTCTTAAGTTGAGATCCTGTTATTGTTTTATATATGTCTATATTTTCAAAATTCTTCTAAAATTTCATTTTGTCTTCGCAGTCCAATAGAAACTTATTCACAATTTATTGAAAAAAAATTTCATTCTAACTTTTCATTTTTTGCACTTCATTTTAAGAATCTTATAAAAGTATTTACAAACTTAGTACATGGTGAGTGTAATTACATTTTTAGTTTTATCCTATATATTGTCATTACCATTATAATTAAAATTATGTAAAAATCATAACTAATAATAGTCATTTAGCTGAAATTAAGAAATGAAAATGAATGACACTGAATGAAAAAGGAACTCTATATCACAAAAAAATAGATTCTGCCTATGTACCTGTTAGATTTTAAAAGGGAAGCTTAAGATTGTGTCTGGAGCTTAATTTCTAAATCCCAAAATTGGACACAATTTTAGATATTTGTCGTCATGCCCTGCTTGATGAAACGTTATAATTAGCTTAAAGTTTTAAGAGAAGCTTAATTTTAGGAGGGCAAACTGAGAATACTTATTATAATAGGAACTTCCTTCAGATATGTTAAACCATCATCATAAAACACCATTTGTATATCAAAAGTTTCTATTGGGTTGCCAAAATTGTTCAATTAAGTGATTATAACATATGAGCTCTTTGGGCAATAAAAAATGTAGCTGACATAGTCTTACCTAATTCAAATAGAATTTACTAATTTGAGGAAGTATCTTAGTCTAAATAAAGATTTACTACCATAATTCCATGATCAATCATTAATTAGTCAGTACACATCTCTTTATTGATTATATAGCTGAAGGAGAAAAATTATTCAACAATTAGGAGCCATTTGAAGTTTTCTTCTTCATATCCTACTACTGAACTCTCTTTCCTTAAGTACTTACTTCATCTTTTCCCTTCCTTTGTTTACAAGCATATCTTAAGAATCTTTCTATGTGGTGGACTCCGAATTTTATGAGATGAAATACCCACAGATCTACAGTATATATTTAATGCAGCTAGAACTTTTGAAACTTAAAGATTATGATTGAAGGAATTAGTATATACTTGACACATGATGGGCATGACACTGATTTTTTTTTTAAATGATTGCATAAAGAATAGTTTCCTGCTTAGTATGGGGCTCTATTTCAATAGTACAAATTAGAACAAGCTAAAATTGCTTGATTGACGCAAGCAATTCTAAGCTATACTTGGAGAATGTATAGTACCATATCTGGCAGGTAATTCTTATGTTTATAGGATAGAAATGGCCTCCTCAAAATTTACCTTTCAATTCTTCATCAATTATGTGTTTTAGCTTTCATGATAGCCTACAGTGTTTGATACTGAAATGTTTCTCTAATAGCTATAAATATCAGAAGCATGCTATAGATTTTAAACTGTCAAATTGACCCTCTGTGATGACATATATATTTTCAATATTTTATTTAAATTTTTATCACAAAATATAAATACGATTAGATTAAAAATTATTTTTTTATAATAGGCCAGGTGAGGTTTATCTTTGAAGTAAGTGATCAAAATGCACAGTCATGAAAATATGTGAAAAAAATAGAGTAATTTAAATGCAGATAGTCTAATCTTTTCGTATTTATTATGTATTTCAAATATAATTGGGTCATTATGTAGAAACAGTGTTTTTATTCATCTTTTATAGAGACTCTGATTTAAGTTAAATCTAGAATGATTTAATAAGCATGACTCTGTTTAGCTGCTTACATTTGAAACTGCTATATTATACAATTAAAAAATTGTCTCTGCAGAAACTAATATCAGAAGTGAAAGTTCAGGTGGAAAACCAGGTAAAAGGCATCTACTTAAACATTACTGCCATCTGTCCAAATGGGACCAGAAAGCCAGGCACAGACGGATGCAGAAACGTGACAAGTAATGATGAAGTACGTGGATGTGCTTTTCTCCATTTAAAATAAACTAATTGTTTGGCATGCTTTCTCACAGAAAATCAAACCATCCTGAAAAACTTTACTTACTACTGACTCCAAAAATCTTATTTATACTTTAAAGTAACTTTATTACCTCTTTGCAAAGTTCCTACTTGTTTTAACTTCATTGACTGTTCTTTCAAATTCTCAAGTTAAAATAAATATATATTATATTAAATATTTTTTCAGTGATAATAACTTTAAACTTTAAACACAGCCATTATATATTAGGAAATCACATCTCCTCAAACGAGTAGTATCTATACTTACAATGATGATAATACCTTTTGGTTTTGAATATGAAAATGCTCAGAGTAATATGAAACTGAAAATTAATGAGCCACAGGAAAAAAATGGGAATGATGGAGCAGCTGATAAAGACTAAGGATTCCAAGATCTTTCACTTTGTGATTGTCCCAATATACTCATCGTGATCTAGGAAGAGGCAGGGAAATTTGTTAAGAACAATAAAAAGGTAGTATCATCATTTAACTAAAAAGGAATGAAATGTGGAAAAGGGAGGCCCAGGTTATAGTAGCATCAGAACAGGACCATGGGATACGATTCTCCTGGGACTGGCACAAGAGAGGTAAAAACAAAGAAATATGCATTTAAAGGAAACTGTTTGATGAAGTGATGTTCAATGAGTCATTTATCTCTTGAGGCTTCAGCTGCCCCATTTTTAAATGAATAGCTTGGACTAGAAGACTTCTAATCCCTTTTCTTCCATCTTTAAGAGTCTATGATATTATTTTAATGTCATGCTATAGAGAAAAAGTTATTGAAAGAGATAAAAAGTCCTCATATTCTAAGATTGAATACAAGAGAATCTTCCTCCCTCTTTAGTTAGAGGATATTTTTCCCCCTTGATAAGTTCAGAATCTTCAGGCAGTATAGTTGCTATAACAAGATGTATATTTGAAATCAACTATTGCTAGATTCTAGTTTTGCAGGATCCTCCAAATCACTCCTAGGATTTTGTTCAAAAGACATTATATTCCAGTTTACAAAATAAATATTTTATTTCTATTAAACATAGAAAAAACTTTGTTTTAACAAAAGATAACTCTAAGTTACTTTCTGAGTAAGAGTTACCTTCTTAGAAATAGTTCATTCTTTCAAAATCGATTTTGACAGAATGTTTTTCTCTATTTCTTACTTTTTTTTCTTTTCTTTGTCTAAATTCTGTTATATCACTTTCAACAAGTAGTATAAACAGGTTAATTCTCAAGAAGAGTCATATGACCTCTTGATTATATAAAACCTGAGTTTTGCTCTATTATAAATATTGGCAGTGATCATATTATTCTACATGTCTGTTAATCCTTAATATTTTTATGATAAAAAACATTTCAAGTACACCACCAACTGCATTGATTTCAATATTATGATACTAATTCTAATTTCTAATGCATATATATAATATATAACCTAAATATAGATCTTTCATATCATTATATGTGTTATATACATATGTGTATGTATATATGTGTATGTATATATACATATACATGTGTATGTATGTACATATGTATATGTATATATGTATATACATACACATACAAATATAAATAAATTTGTGCTAGGCTCTTTGCTTGGGATGGATATAGACATAAATATCCACATATATTATATATCAATTCATATATATACCTATATATGTATGTATCAAAAGTGGAATGGACATTTCAAATAGTCTCGAAATTCTGTCCTTTTACTGATGCAATACAGGCAAGTAGCAGTCATTGCATCTTTTAACTATCCAGTTTATATTAGGAAATAAATGAAATTAAAAAGTGATGTTATATCTAGGTATGAAAGAGTATATGTGTAATTTATAAATATTAATTTCTATAAGATGGCATATTATTGATTCAAAATATCATTAACAGATATAATACTGGTAATAAAAATAATAGACATATAAATATATCTTCTTCCTCTCCCTTTGCCCCAAATTTAGGTTCTTTTCAATGTAACAGTTACGATGAATAAATGTGATGTCACAGGAGGAAAAAGCTATGCGATAATTAAACCTATTGGTTTCAATGAAACCACTAAAATTCATATACACAGAAACTGCAGCTGTCAGTGTGATGACAGCAGAGGACCTAAAAGAAAGTGCGTAGATGAAAATTTTCTAGATTCTAAGTGTTTCCAGTGTGATGAGAATAAATGTCATTTTGATGAAGATCAATTTCCTTCTGAGAGTTGCAAGTCACACAAGGATCAACCTGTTTGCAGTGGTCGAGGAGTTTGTATTTGCGGGAAATGTTTGTGTCACAAAATTAAGCTTGGAAAAGTATATGGAAAATACTGTGAAAAAGATGACTTTTCTTGTCCATATCATCATGGAAATCTGTGTGCTGGTGAGTATAAATATCTACATGCAGTTTTTACTAGTTACTATTAAATTAGCATATATGTTAAAGTATCTTTAAATCACATCTTTATAATTACTAGCCTTGAATCTTAATATTCAAAGTTTCCATCTGTGAAATTGAGGCGTGGCAACAGATTTATACCATGTGGTTCTGATATTTACATTTTAAATCATTTTGTACAGTAAATACTTAAAAATAAAAATTAATTGTTATTCTCAAGAACGCCTCAACCTTGTAAAGATATATACCAGAAAATGAAATTACTGATGATGTCTGACAGGTTTTCTAAGATCATGGTATTCTTCTAGAAGGATCTGATTCATTCTCATAAGTGGTCACTTCTTCCAGCTTCCTCAGAGGATAGTGAGCTATAAAAATATACTTTTCATTCACTAGAAAATTCTTAATGCATTATTACAGATGGCACTGCTAATTTGTAGTGATTTAAACTTTACCAGTTTATTTTTGGAAAATCAGCAACAGAATTGTCAAAAGACAACATTCTTCAAGAAAATATTGGTTTTATAAGTAATCTAGAAGATTATTCCCAGAGGCCTCACTCAGATCAAATTTTAAAATGAAATCATTCGAAACAAAAATATCAAAAGTATTTTTTGGCTAATTCAATTTACTGCCATCTAGAGGTTAGATTCCAGGAAATCTATATAGCATTTTTAAAATTAATACAAATTATTATTTTCAAAGAAATTAAGTTTTCTGTGACAGTATGCTAAATTCACTTACTGTTAAACCAGCATTTTATTGTTTGCATTTTGGTAAGCAAATGTTAATTAGATTATTGATGAACTGAAATAGTTCATTGTCATAAGCATACAGAAGGTAAGATATTTATACAAAATGAATTCTTGTGTAAGCTAAAAAGTTGCCCTATATCATATAAATATGTGATGGCAAATTGCCTTCTTATTCTATTATATACAAAAAATATTTTATATTCTAAATATTTATTCATCTCTACTTGGTATCATGGGTGGAATGGATTGTAGATAACTTGAGAAACACTATATAATTTTGTAAAAGGTATTCCCTCTTGACGATTTCTAGTTCACATTAGCATATTAAGTTTTGGATACTTCTGCAGTCTAGAATCCATTTAGCTATATATAACCAGTGTTTTTCCTCAACTTATTTGTCTGCATAGATGTCCCCAATGCTGACACACACATCTACTGCCTTGCTTTCTGTCTTGCTTTTTCTCATTACTAATAATAGCCCATAGCATACTTTTGACATGCCCTGCCAATCTGCTAACTAATGTCCTAAAGATGTGAAAGGATTAGTTCAGCTTCCCTGGAGATTTTATCTTTAAATATGGCACTATCGGAACTGAAGTAATAGAAGAGTTTGCCTCGTGGACCTTCAAAGTTATCCCAGGCCCTTGGCAATAACGAGAAACAAAGAGAATAAATTATGGAAGCTATTAACCAAATACTCATTTTTTTGGATATCAAGTCAGACAATTAACATTACTTCAGCCTTTGTAGCTTCTTTATATTTGTGTTTTTTAATTTAAAACAATGTACAGTGACCTTCAAGTAGCTCGGCAGCCACTGAAGGAAGGCCAGACTTCACAACTGACAGCACAATACATTAGCATCAGGAGATTATCCACAATCAATAAGCTTTGAAAACAGACACTCCTATGTACTGGCACTGTCAGACAAATAGAAAATGATGCTGTTTCCATTTCATTTGACCGGCAGTGTGTTTCCATGGCAATGGGAGGGGAATTCACATTTGGAAACGCTTCACAAAGTCGGTGGCCCCAATAACTTAGGTCCTGGGGTGTCTTTATTGCAGGGCACGGAGAGTGTGAAGCAGGCAGATGCCAGTGCTTCAGTGGTTGGGAAGGCGATCGGTGCCAATGCCCGTCTACATCAGCCCAGCACTGTATCAATCCAAAGGGCCAGGTGTGTAGTGGAAGAGGCACATGTGTATGTGGCAGGTGTGAGTGCACCGATCCCAGGAGCATAGGCCGCTTCTGTGAACACTGCCCCACGTGTCACACAGCCTGCAATGAAAACTGGTATGTGTTCCCTGACTCCAAACATACATAAAGCAGTCCTTCATTATAGCTATGTTTGTCCTTTTTTATTCTGCCTTTCTTAATCTTAGAAGTTGCTGAATCTTCTCAGGTAAACTATTATCATCATGCTAAAAAATAAATGAATGAGGGATTTATAAGACTTAGACTATAAGACTTAGATTCCAAACTTTGGCCACTAGATATCAGTGGAAGTATCCGAATTTAACTAAGCATTCACTGCCTTACCTTTTGTCAATTAAGTTAAAAAAAAAAAAAGAATAATATTCAGTGTTCATAAAGGTTTATTGGGCTTTTTCCTAGCTTCTTTGAGATGTAACTTCATGCAATTTTATTGTGTACAATGTGATGTTTTAGAGGCTGCCAGCTTCCCAGCTTACTACTAATTAGGTGTTTGATGTAGGGTGAGTTGTTGAAATTCTCTGTGCCTCAGTTTCCTGATACCAAAAGTGAGGATAATAATAGTGTCTTGCTATAGTTCTGTGAAAAAATTCACTTAGATGATTCATGTAAAAAAAAAAAAACTTTTACTTGGTACACAGTAATCATAGAATAAATGTTAGCTATTGTCATTTTTTTTTATTAAAGATAAATAACGATGGTGGTTATGAAGCACTGTAGAAATAAATGATGAATAAATGAAAGGTAATATGTTAAATAAAGGTAGCATTATTGTTTTGTGCCAATAATTAATTTTCCAATAATAGTCTGAGTCTTGTTCAAAGACCACTACTCTAAACACCATTATGTGTTCCAATTTGTTCTACTGCAGCTCTTAAGATGTTCACTTTTTTGGATCGGTAGCTCAAGTGAAAATTTTTAAACTGTGCATAGTAATTTATGTAACTATCTTGGAAATGCAGTACTTAAACATGATGGAGTTACTTCTAATGAACCTAACCAAAATTTGAACTGCGTATTCATTGCTAAACTTTTCCAGTAGTGTCTTAATATTCATCTTCTAAAACATCTATGCTAGTTGTATGTGTGTAGTAAGAGTATTTTATTCATTTACTAGAGATTTTCTTCTCAAGATAGAAAAATCATAATTTTTATTTTATACATTATTAAACTACTTCAAGCAGTTAGAAAGTAACTTTGCCATGATACTAAATTCAGTCAAGATTACAATTAAGTGTCATAGCTTTCTTGCCCAATTTTACAAGGCTTCTGTCCTAAAGCAATGCTCTATTTCTTATTAAATATCTTATTAAAGTTATATGTTTTTACTTCTGTTTCCCCTTACAGGAATTGTGTGCAATGCCTTCACCCTCACAATCTGTCTCAAGCTATACTTGATCGGTGTAAAACCTCATGTACTTTCATGGAACAGCATTCTGTGGACCAAACATCAGGTAAATCAAAATTTAATAATCAAAGCACTGAAAAAATATCTGTAAAAAATCATCTTTCCCCAAGGGCCCATAATTGACATCCTAAAGAATGGACTAACTACTTCAATGTTTTCAGTCTCCCAGAGATAGTACTCTATAAAACCAGCTGAGTATGTTTGCCAGGCTTTGGCTGAGTCATTAGAGCTCCCATCTCAGCTTAATTCCCATGCTGTGCATCTCCATGGAAGTACAACAGATTTTCTAGTAGCCTCAGTGAGCCAAGAATAGGAGTTTCCTATAGAGAGTCCATTTCACACTTAGGGACAAGATCTATGGAACCATAATTATCCTTCATAACCCAAACCTGCTTCCAGTTATAACCTTCCTTGTGTCAAACCAACATTTACTTTCATGTTTCAGGTGAAGCCAAAAAATTCTAAGTAACAATGGTCTGCTTTTGCAAAATGCATAGCTTCAAAAGGCTGAAAGACTATAAAGGTGGCAAAATGGAAAGATGGCACAATGAAGACTTTGGCTTAAGACATGTTTCTTGACACTAGCAAATAAGAAATATCGCCCCTCTTACCATATTTCCCTGAGGTTCAGTTTCCTTAACTGTAAAACGGAGATAATACCAATATCAGAGTGGTATAAGATAAATAAGCCAGTGGACATGAAAGAAGTATGTAATTTTAAAGATACCACATAAATGAGACAACCATGTGAAAGCTGTGTTCAAAGATCATTTTTGAACAAAAGTTCATTAGAATCCAATAGCCAGCAACCTGCTTCGCTCATGTGTAAGGTGTTAAGTTATACATGAATTAGAAACTAAACTTGAAAATGTCTTCAGCAAAAACATTCACACTGCTACTATTATCTAGCCTCTCTTCCAACCTGTAAGAATACTTCCGGCTCTTAGAGAGAGTGCACAGAAAAATAAACTGTCTCCAGAGTTGTATTTCCTTCTTCCCTCACATCCACACTGATCTTAGCCTGTAATGAATTTGGCTCTGAAAACAGCCCATGTGCTGCCAGCTGGGGCTGTAGCAACCACTCCAGAAAGCCAAGTGCCTTTTCTAATAAATAGAGCCCTTACTGTCAACATGTCATTTATTATGTTAAGTCAACAAACCTACTGTGACCTAAGTGTCATTACAAAAAGTATTCCATCCAAGTTCCTTAGGAAAAGCCCCAGTTTGACCTAAACTATGAAGATGGTCATGACCAGAGCTTAATGTTTGGCTATTCAAAATGACATTTAAAAATGCATGCAGAGTTGAGCCCTGAAAATGTCCTCTATCCTAACCCATTAGAAATATTTGTAAAATCTATCAGCGAGGGGACTCCCCACCCCTTCACAACTATTGTGCAAAAAGAGGAAAAGGGCATTTGTTAGCCACCTCTATTATCTGTCCACTCAATCACACTTAAAGGGTGTTCTTTGGTCTTTCTAGCTAAGCTTCTACTAGGCGAGAAGCCAGTAAGTGGGATCAAGCCATGTGCCCCTATAAGGATCTGCTTTAGCTAACTGAGTAGTTCGAAGTCAGCCAAGGGAAATAACAGTCTGTCAAGATGAAAAGCATGCATGTCACAAACCTCAGGGTCAACGTGGAAGGCTCCAAGGACATCACTTAAAATAGAGAATCTTGGAATCTCTGTGTATAAGACCTGTAACGAGGAGAAATTTGTATTTATGTTTAGTGCTTCTATTCTAATTAGTAGTCCTCCAGCCTCCCTTTAACCTTTCTTTCAAGGAACCTTATCATTGACCAAAACAAAACTGAGCTTTAAGTCTTCTCACTTGGAGAGGAGCTCTTGCCTTTGTTCCTGAGTTTCTGGCTTATTCAAGAGCATGCTTGGTCATCCCTGGGAATTCAGACACAAATCACCCATAATTGGGTGATCACTTTTTTAAGCCTTGGCAAGTCCTCTCCCAAAGAGCACTCTCAGGGAGATTTTCAAATGTTTAGGTGAAGTCTCCAAAATCTTGTGAACACATGCCTCTTTAAGGCCAGGAGGTAATTTTATTAGCCTAGGGCAGCTGGTGAATTCTATGGAACACTTGCATATTGTGCAATCATTTTCCTCTTGGATTTGGGTAATACCTCTGGCAGCCACACACAGCCTAGTGTGCCCCTCCTCTTAAGGCAGCATATCATTTCCAGTTAGTAATTATTTAGTCTTGAAAAAATATACAGTGGAATTTTTAGAAGCAAAATTGGATAATTTGGTTAACAGACAAATAAAAAGTAAATTAATAAAAATTGAGGAAAGAGATTTGTGTATTGTCCTGAATTGTATATTCCCATTTCCTAGAGAAAATATATGTAATAATAATAAAAAGTTACACTGCAATTTCAAAGGAAATATGTATTCATCTATTACAGTTGTACTGATTATAGCTTCTGTGGATGTTTACTTTATTTTCCATTACTGATGTGCAACAAATGAAGAGGAAACATAACAAGAGAAATATAAGCTAATGAGTAGAGCTGCTAAATAATTTTATAAATCCTGTTTTCCACTAGTTATCAAGTGTACACACCACAAAAACTGACTCCCTCACTCCTCTCACCTTCTGTCATGGATAAAATTATATTTGGTTAAGGAGTGTGGACATATTCCAGTTAATACAACTAACAAATCAAGCTGCAAAGAAATACATTTATTAAATACCTAATTGTGGCTATTCTCCAAAGGAGAGTTTTAATGAAAATATTTTAATAATAAATGTGTAATAAAAATTAGACTTTATTCTTTGAATCAACAGTAATAGTAGTCTTCTGTTTTAAAACTATAGATATGCAAATATCTCCAGTCCTGTTAAATGAGGTGATAAATATTGTTTACTTTTAGAATCCTTTGATTTATTCATTCCAGTTTTTAATCCATTTACTTATTTGTTTCATTACAGAATGTTTTTCTACCCCAAGCTACTTGAGGATATTTTTCATCATTTTCATAGTTACATTCTTGATTGGGTTGCTTAAAGTCCTTATCATTAGACAGGTGATATTACAATGGAATGGTAATAAAATAAAGTCCTCAGCTGATTACAGGGTGTCAGCCTCAAAAAAGGTCAGTGAATTCTTAAAAAGAATTAATATCAGTATGCCATTTTCTACTTCTAATATTTAGGTCCTTAATTAATGATGATATTTCTTCTCCATAAAGGACAAGTTGATTCTGCAAAGTGTTTGCACAAGAGCAGTAACCTACCGACGTGAAAAACCTGAAGAAATAAAAATGGATATCAGCAAATTAAATGCTCATGAAACTTTCAGGTGCAACTTCTAAAAAGATAAAAAGTACTTTACAAGAAACTGGATTTCTAATAATTGCTCCTAAAAATTATAATTTTAGAAGTCACAGGAGGAGATAGATTGTTCTAGATCATGCCAGTGCTGGTTGTCCACTCAAATGAAGACTGACGAGCATCCTCATCATCATGTGACTCAATCGCTGCTGAATTTTTCAGAGAAAAATGTGTCTTACTACTGTTTGAGACTAGTGTCATTGTAGCACTTTACTGTAATATATAACTTATTTAGATCAGCATAGAATGTAGTTCATCTGAAGAGCACTGATTACACTTTACAGGTACCTGCCATTCCTACACTTCCCAGAGAGACACAATCCTGTGAGATAGTTTTGGCATTGTGTCACTACAGAGAATAGTATTCCCTGCATGAAACATACAAAAGGAAAAAAAAACAATAATGCAGTTATAATAATGTTGACAAACACTTAAATAATTGGCAGTGAATTGTCAAGAATAGGCAGATGAATAAATGGGTAGTGTTTCACTCATTCAAGAGGTAAACAGATAAAATCTTAATCTTGAGGGATATTGCTTTTGAAACTAGTTTTATGCATGTGTTTGTTTTCTTCTTTTTACAAGATGAATACTAATGCCAATATTCTCTCCACTTTGCCTTTATATTTTGGTTTTCTTTCTTACAGGATGTTTATATATGTCACAGATGACTGGATTAAATAAGTGCTAAGTTACTACTGCCATAAAAACCTAATAATACAATGTCACTTTATTAGAATTCTGGTTTTAAAAGCTGAATGTTTAATAAGGAACACTGTAAAGTAACATCAAAATTTGAATAGCTTCGTTGTTTGCAGATGTGGAGTTTTAGATCTTCTTACCTGGTAAACTGGATGAACTATTTCACCATTTCATCTATCTAACCATCACATTAAAATTCACAAGATATTTAGAAACTCTGCCTCAAGCAAAGTGCCACCCCTATGAATGCATTTTCTCATATTTAATCCAAGTAGATATTAGCATTTTTCAAATTAAAAGCTATATTAAGCTATATTATTTTGCCCTTCAAAAAAGCCTAATGACATATATTTCTTACATCACCTCAACCCCACTCTCCAGAATTCTAAAAGTATGTAATTGGAGGAGGATGGACAACATCTTAGAAATAAGCTAATTCACCCTTTGAGTTAGTCAAGGAACCACAGCTCAGAAAGTTCAAATAATTTCTCAGAAAACATCTCAGTGATTAAGTGACAGCATTCAAAGAGAACTTCTGTCTTACTGACAGACTAGTGTTCATTGCACAATATCATGCTACCTCTTGAGTTTTTAAAATATCCAATTGGCAAGTATTTTTAAATGTGATTTACCGAAGTCCTAAGTATATGGGCATGAGAAAATTTAAAAACAAGGCAGAAAAGAGTAATTCAAACTGAACTGGCCATGAATGTCTTCCAATCTTTCCTGCTAATCAGGGTGTAAGAGGTAACTACAGGGGCAGCCATTCACGCCTTAACCTGCGTGAACAGCACCCCCTAGAATTTAGCAAGTACTCAGCCCAAGAGATACAGAGGCCATGAGCTTTTATCCCTCCCAGTGGAAACTTCTTCACAATTACCATATCCCAACAGACTTAGTCTGATTTTACTGGCTAGACGTCCAACAGTCCTGTGTGCAGTACAGAGCTTTTCCTATGACAACCATGTCTTCTAATAATTAACTTCCCAGATTTGCAGTCTTCCAGCCCCTGAGTTAATCAAAGTGCTAGATGTGTGCATTTCAATGAAGACCAATCCCCACCCCATATTCTACCCTAAAGAGCATTTAAAAATATACAATATGTTGTTCTGAATCCAACAAACACAGTAGCTCTGTTACCCGTCCCTAAAGCCAGGCAATTATGACCTTTAAGTTGAACTGTATTTCCTTCCCCAAATGAGACTAGGGACATTGATATAATTCAGTACTGTGACTCACTTGTGTAAGATACCCTTGATCACCAAGGATAACGTGAAAATCATATTTTGCACCCTGCCTGTCTCACATAGCATACTTTTTAAAAAGGAAAATAAATGGATACCTGACAGCCCCCCAAAAGAGAAAAGTGGAAAAAATCCATTTACTAAAACACTGACAATTTTAAAATATGAACATTATGCTGTTCATCAACTAATTTTCATGTGGAATGAATTAACCAAAAGAGTATAATAAAATGAAATGCTTAAAAATCCAGGATTTATATTTTTCCACTCTCAATAATTTGCACTAATTTATAACAGACCGAGGCTGTTATCATAGGAAGGAACAGACTTCCTGATAGGCACTTCAATGCTAGATAGTGACTCGTTATGCTTGTGATGTCTTGTGCTTTCTTTTTGTACTTAAAGATATAATTCTTAAAGATTTTAGAGCTTACGTTTTACTTGAATAATTGATATTTTCCTGTATAATGGCTTGTGAGAAGAGAATTAATATTTGACTAGTTAGAATTAATTAAAAGGTAAGGGAAAACAGGGTATTCTTAGATTAAATAATATTTGTAAATAGAGCTTATTTTCAACTAATATGACCACAGGAGCCTTTTGAGATTCGCTAATATTAAACTCAAGTAATGAAATTTTAAATGGTTAACAAAGTTAAGAACTTGAACGCTTTTGGTACGACAGCATTTCTGTGCCCTGAAGTATGTAATGATATAGAAATGTGCCATACATACACTACAATATAACTTCTGCATGTTATTTCTCTGGGGACATATTTATACTGCAGTGCACATGGATTTATAAGCATTTGATATCTTGTAGAAAACTAATATTTGTGAAGTTATAGTCTCTGAAAAATTCAAAATTTCACTAAAAAATTTGAATATGCCGTATCTTTGGTTAATAAAGATTTTTTTAAAAAAAATCTAAAGTTAGAATAGAGTTCTCATAGGGAAATTTTTCAAAACTCAAAATTAAAATTAGTACATACACTAAAGAATAAATTCCACATATTTTTATTATATACTTAATCTCCATTGAAGATATTCTTATGTATGACAACAGGCCTCGATGAGACATTGAAATATTTTTATGATGAACCATGAAAATTTTTCTCCAAAGAATTATATTCCTCCAGGTACCTGATATAGCAAAGTGGACTCAATGGCCTTTATTTCTGTACTTCTGTTTTTCACACTTTTTCCTAAGGGATTGCCCTAAAATGTCAAACGCAATAAGCCTAATTGTGAAAAATAATCTAATGTAATGCTACAATGAAGTTCTTCATTTCCAAACATAATTTAATGATTTTTAAAACTCATTTGAATCTATGTACCCAAACATAGACGACTTAAAAACTAAGAATTCAAATTTTTCACAACTGTTAGAGATCCTTTCAGTTTTCAAAGATTTGAGATCTACACATTTTAATAAAAGTTTCAAGTGAAATATAGCTATTTGGGAGTTCAAGCATATGCATATTGTATTTTTATTTACTTTTAACATTTAATGTATGACTATCCTTATCAATATTGACTTTAAGAACTCCATTTCATGCAATGCAAAATGAAATATATTTTCAAATAAATACAGAACTGGCATTCCTTCAGATCACTTCTCTTTTCTAATTCCTCTGTGGAAAAATTTATTATTACATATTCTTATTACATTGATTTTTCAATATAACATCTCTTAAATTGAGATGTATCTTGCAACTGTTGGCATGTTAGATTTAGTGTTGAAAGTTGTGCTTGAATAAATATTACACTAATTCATTTTTAACTAAATATTTATGGGTATAGGCACATTCCTTTCTTACATGTCTCTGAGAATTCATTTATGATAACAGATGAGCCAGTTTTCAGTACAACTGAATCACATACAACTCACCACGGAGCCTGACTGTCTGATTATGAGCTCAGATCCTGCAGACCTTTAGGTTATAAAAGCTTTTTCAGCCTCCTGTTTATACTTTATGCTCACTTAAGACCCTCACTTAAGTGACAAGAATGAGTGGGTTTCTCCCAGTTTTGTTAATAAATTTTTATTCTTTCTATTTCTTTGTAAAGAGTACATTTATGTCATCATCTCACTTTTAAACAGAATTAACTGGAAGAATATCACATGAAACCATCATAATTAGATTTTGCAGCATCTTGTATGTTTTATGTCAATGACAGGAGAAAAATATGTTACAAACAATCAGTGCTGTAGGAAAAAAACTTTCTCTTTGAGTCTTACTTTTTTTATTCTTCTTTAACATTTCTGGTTCTTTTGATTTTTTCTTTGCCTCTGATAAACTTACCTTCAAGCCTATGTAATGACTGTCTTAAAACTGCATATTTAAATTATTTGATTTATATTAAACAATTGTTCAGCTATCTGGGCAGCTGTTAATGAAATACCTGAGAGTAACAACACTACTCTTTTATCTACCTGAAATACTTTCCTGCATAAAGTTTATCTTTGTAAGCTAACTCTATTTATCATGTTTCTAACCTCTATAAACTACTTCAGTTAAACCCAACAAACAAGGAAAATCAAAAAACAAAAAACACTGCAGTAACCAAGGATGAAAAATGTGATTTGTATGAAGAACCTGTACTAACTTTACACTGTACCACAGAATAATGTGATTTTGATAAGAATTCCACATGTGATAAGTATGGTACATAAATTTTACTAAGAATACTGAATATAAAATATTTTAATTCTAAATTATAAAAATATATGAATTTGCACATAATATAGAAATTCATTTTGTGTATATTTAACAGAACTTTAAAACTATTTTACATTTACCTGCTACTTCATTAAAGTTTTTTAAACCTCTGCAAAAAGTTTAGAAATTTTTTTAAATTATCAGTGATATAACCTTATTTGTTTCATTTAACAAGTCTTGTCTTTGTAAAAAAATTTTTAACTTAGAGTGTATTTTTAAATTAAAATATTTAAGTATAAAATAGCTCTAAAAACAAATTTTCATTAAACAAGTTTTTTGTTATTTCTGGCTTTGAATTATACGTAAAATTAAATTGTCTTAACATAGAAAATTGGGAATATGATAATTTTACATAATATACTATGAAGCTGTTCATATAATTCTAATTGACTACTAACTTGTTTTATGTATTTATTAAAGAGCTACTATAGTTGTGAGATGTCTATTTTTCTAACAGAGCTTGTAAAAGTTATGACAAGGCATTTAATTAATGCATCATTCTGTTTAAAAGTAGGTGTTAATCAATATAAAATTTTGTTTTAAAATAAAAATGTAAAGACCTAAGAATTCTCCTTTTTTTACCACTGTGTCCTACATGACCATCACAGCTGCCAGGCAACAGCTCTCTGTTATATGAGGAAATGTAATAACATCTATATATTGTCATTGGTAGTGGACATTATGTAATTCCAAAATCTACTACTTCTATAAAATTGTAGGGCCAAGGATAAAGAGGTTGCTCTATTTCCCTTTTGATAGCTGCCCAAAGACTGAAGCAGAAGGAATATCCTAATTACAAAGAACTGAAAAACTAAAAGATAAATCAGGCTTTTGCTACCAGCCAGAGACTTCTACCAACACTTTGATACAAATATAACATGTTCATAAACTTCAATTGTACATTCTCAAGAGCCATATTTAAACTACTGAAATTTATGAAATATCCCTGTGTTATGGTTTTTCTTTATTTAATCTAGAGGAGAGAGTAGAAAAAATGAGGGGACACATTAAAAGTTAAATAAGACATGTAGAGAGATTCCCTGTCCTTTAGTTTTAATAGTTTGAAGGAAAAGGTATATATAGCAAACCTGTAGATAGAGGGCTTACCCTGGAGAGATCAGAGGGAAGCAAGCTATCAAGAGGTTTCACAAGTTTTTTTTTTTTTTTTGAGAATTCATGCCAGTCAGGTGTGGGCTCCAGTCTTTCATGTTCAGAATCCCCATTTTGTTATTAGCATTTTTTGGCCCCTTTCTTCTCTTCCCCTTTAGTAATAGAATCTACCCACTGGAGTTTCAGCAGAGACTCAATTACCCAGACTCCTTTGCAGCTATATGTGGTTACAGGACTAAATGTTGGCCAGTGGGATAGAAGAGGAAATAATATATGCAACTCTGGATTTCACTTCCTTTTTCCTTCTTTTTGTTCCTGGGACAACAGTCTTTGCAAAGGAATTGTCAGAGCTTCTCCTTCAGCCATCGAACACTCACCTCAAGACATCCCTTGATAGGGAAACAATCTTTTTGAGCTAAACTACTGAACACAATGTCATATCAGATAACCTTAATGATGTATTCTTTATATAATTGTTTCACTGAATCCTTAGCAATACTAAATACCATTTTCCTCAATTTTTCAAATAAGGAAAACAAAGCACAGAGAGGTTAAAGCCCTTGTATAAATGCATGCAGCTAGTAAGTGGCCAAAGAAAAATTCATACCTAGTTCTGTTTTTATCTCCATAAATGAATGATCACGTGTGAGGATAGATTTTACTAGTTTAACTATTTCCCCATTTCCACAAAACATGTGCTGTAAATAATGTCAAGGAGCTAATAATATATGTGTACAAATACTACACATGAAGGAGTAAATAGACCTTAAAAATGAAAAACAAAATGCTAAGTGCACTCAGATGCTATAGTGAGACAGAAGCAAATTCATGGAGGATAGCATTTGATCTAGGTCTTGGAAGAGAGGTGAGTTTCTACATACAGAAAGGTGAGGTTAAAGAGAGCTAGGAATGGTGAAGCAGAAAAGAGTAGGGATGCCATTCAAGAACACTGAATTCTTGTTGAGATGCAGCATTAGATAATGAAAAACAATAACCTACAAGTCCTAGGTTATGGAGAGTTGGACTTCCAGGCTAAGAGGCTTGAACTTTCATTACTAGGAATAAGCAAACCCTTAAATTTTTGCACAGAAAAGTTATATTATTGGATTTATATATGGTTTGGCATATATTTACATGAATTAAATATAACTTTTAATTAAACATTAATTTTATACCCTCTATTACTAAATGTAAATACCATTTAATACTATTAAATATTTAATGTTATTAAATGCTACTTAAAACTAAATTTAAATACTATTTAGTGCTGGTATTTAAAAATGAAATTATACAAAAGCAGGAAAAAAATTTCAAAATCCCACTTCCTAATAGCAATCACTTTTATATGTACACATATTTTCATTTTATTTTATTATAAAATTTATAACCTTTATTGTGCTGATAATCTATATTTATTGTAAAACATCCTAAAATACATATTGTTCTAATCTAACCACTCAGAATTGACCATATCTACTATAGATAGACATCTGCTTGTAATTAAGAAAAAAATATGCTATAGTAAGTCTGGCATAAAGATATTTTTTCTTCAAAAACATTTCAAATGTTTTGCATGTCAAGATTTAAAAAACCATTGTAATAGGTGGATATACCCTATATGTGAATGTGCTACAATATAGCTCTTAAATTCATCGAGAAAAAGAATGAGCAGGATGTGATAACAAATATAAAACATTGATTAATAATTTTAGTATTCAACATGAGGAGATTGGTTAAATAATTTTTTTGAATGAAAGGGATTTGGGATTTGCATTTTATAATGGCAGACAACAAGGAGCCAAAGTAAAGAGAAATGTTTATATTGGGAAGGTTTGGATTGGTCTAAGGTACAATAAGGAAACGTTTCAAATTGTGACAGAGAAATCAGTCAAATGAGCTTGGAGAATTTTTATGAGTAAGTAAAGATCTAGACAAAAGTAGAAGGGAGGGAATATGAGCTACTGCTGCAAGATTTGAGAGGACTTGGATATTGGCTAGATGTAGGTGATAGAAAAGAAGCTCGTCAAAGAGAATTCTAATGGTGACTCCAAAAATCACTACAGACTTCTATCCAAATTGGAAAAAACTCCCAGTCTGATCTCACACACCACATTGTGCTTGCCAATCCATTACTTTTAGACTAAATTCTAAGTTCATCAAAATAGTTGGCCAGACAAAACTAAAGCTGTGAATTTTCAAACCATGTCAATGATAATGCTTTCAATATTATCAAAACAAACCTATCTGCAAGATCTGCCATATCTCCTTTTTATCTAGTTCTTTATATATGAATATTTGATCATAATTAGCAGCAGTGGTGGGCTGCATACAAAAACCAAATAGTATCCTGGCTTTTTCAACTTGGCAATCCTTTAGCACTTATTTGGTTTGGTGCATTATTTAGTCCTTAGGGCATGGAGCTGTTTGGATCTCTTCCAATTAATTGCTTTAAGGTCTAAAATATTTGCAGACTATAGTGATGAGAGGGAAACTTTCATTATTGGGCTTTGGCATTCTCTGTGCTGCTTTTCCATTGTTATGACTACAAAATACATTCTAACCATCATTAAAGTCATGAGAGATAATTATCCACTTAAGAAAATCCAAATTTTCCATTAACAATAGTTTTTTTTTTTCCCTACAATTTCCCCTTTAAAGTTCAGGATACTCTATAAATCCATGGTTCTCAAAGAGTAGTCCCAGATCAGAAGCATCAGTGTCACCCAAAAACTTGTTAGAAATGCAAATTTTTGGTTTCTACTATAAATCTTAATCAGAAACTTGGAATGGGGCCCAGTGATCTGTGTTTTAACAAGTTCCCTAATTCTGATGCCTGCCGAAGTTTGAGAACCAACTCTATAAAGAGTGAAAACCAGCATCAGGAGACCATAGTTATAGATTATGCTTATCAGTACACCTAGGCCAGTACCCAATACTCAGTACTCAGTGCAGGTACTCAGTTAAGTGTCGAGCAATTCAATGATGTATTCCCTGAGACAATCAGATATGTCCCTGAGAAATATTGTGCTCAAAATGTGTGTCATTTGTTACAGTTAAAATAAAATAATAAAATTAATGTCATATTGTTTAAAAATATAAGGTTGACTTCAATTATTTTTTATAAGAAGCCTAACATCTCTAATGTATGTAGTGTCCTACATTTAAAAATTTACATTATCCACAGCCAGTTCTCAAGTTTCTGTCATTGAAACCCTCTCTATTCTCTCGAAAGCTAAATGCATGTAGATTCATGCATATTGATGAACCATTTGAAGGATCTCCACCACTGCCCTACATTGTAGAGAAATTTCTAACGTGGTCTGTGGAGTTCTAGCTTAGACAGAGAAATCTTCTCTTCATATTCTCATATTCTCATATCACCAAAGTATACAACTTCTCTCCCTCTTCTCTGTTCAGAGATACTCACAAGTGTCCAGGTCTGTTAGCTATCTCAGGGAACACACTAATAGAAATCCCTTCCATTTCACTCCCTGGTCAATGAGGTAGAAAATCCTTCTGCTTTCTCTCATTTTAAGGAATCACATTTGCTTACTCTTTTTCTCTCAGGTCTAAAACTCCTCTTTCTTCCTTGCCCTAGACCCAGTTTTATCCCATCTTGGAAAAAAACAGCAGTTCTACAGGCATGAATTCAAATCTGTTTCTAGTCCACTAAATTTTGCATTTATTTTGGTAGTTATTTATGCTTTAGCATGGGTTTGGAAAAGGGAGTGAGAGAAAAACCTTATGCTGCCAGTGAACAGCAAAAGGGAAAGGAAAAAATATACATATACACTATTAAGGGTTAGATAGACCCAAAGAATAAGAAATGGTACTGAGAACCTGATCTGGGACTCTGGATTCCTCAGGCTGCAGAAGATATAGAAGGCAGAGTCGGGAAGAAAAGATTATTTACTTACTTACTTACTTACTTACTTACTTACTTACTTACTTACTTATTTATTTGCTTTTTTGAGAGCTTCCAGCTTTAAATCTCTACTTCACCTCTCTTTAGGAATAGAGTGGGGGATATTCCTCTAATCCCCAGCCTAGTGGAACTTCAAAGGAACCACTAAGAGCTTTGCAATTTATTCCCTGCATCTGGGAGACAGAGAAATCCGATGCCTGGCTCATGCTGGAAAAAGAGGCTTCATCACAGATCAGTGCTGATAACACATAAGGCTATGACCTGGGTGCAATCTCCTCCCAGAAAAACCAAAGAAGATAAATGGCTAGGACTAGGTATGTGTATCCTAATTCTAACTAAGAGTCTACTTTTATTCTACGGGTTAGAGTGTAACTTAAAACAGAATAGGTAAATGCCATTGTCCTTTCAAATATCAAAACAATAATAACAGACTTAATTTCCTTGTATAAAAAACATTGATCTACAGATTGATTCTACGAACAGGTTACTTTTTACCTTGCAATTTCCTAGCTTCCTTTTGTTTGACTAAGGGCTTGTATAAAAAAAATAAATAAATAAAAATAAAACCAGGATGTTTTTCTACATTTAAAATGACCAAATTAACATTCAAAAGGTGCTCTCCTTTGCCCTTGGATAAATTGTAAAATACCAGTTATTAAGCTTCAAGATTTCACTACCTTGTCCTCTGATGACACTGAGTCTACCCGGGTAAAAAAATATGTAGAACTCTTTTGAGTCAAAATTGGATGACTAAAATGGTTAACTATATATGTCATCTTTTAAACTGCCTTTATTAATAAAAGATAAATATGCAATTTAAGTTTCTTCTTAGCTCCTTAGTCATTTAGTAAGAATAAGCATACTTAACTCTCTATTGTAGTAATGGGTAGCTAATGTCCTAATTAGTCAGCAATCAATTGAAAACAAGAGCAGAACAGAAGAACCCACACACACACTTCCAAAGCATTGGGGACAAAGTAATGCATTCTTAAAAATGCTGATGAGTTAATTGTCAGTGAGTCTATATAATGCGTGTGGGTGGTTCAAGAATAAAGGAGAGATAAATGGGTAAGAAAATGCCACAAGGAGGAAGGGAATCTCCATCACTTACCTACCAGCCCTTTGCTTCTCTCCCTCCAACCCCCAACTTCCCCCTACCCTCGCCCTCGCTCTCATTAGCTCTCCTTAGCGCTCTCTCTCTCTCTCTCTCTCTCTCTCTCTCTGTGTGTGTGTGTGTGTGTCTCTGTCTCTCTCTCTGTCTCTCTCTCTGTCTCTCTCTCCCTTTCTCCCTCCCTCTCCCTTTCTCTTTCTTTCTCTTTCTCAAAAGATATAGAATATTTTTGTCACTTCAGAAAATACTTTATGCTTCTTTCCTTTCAGTCAATTGATCCCCTCCTGTGACAGTTAATTTTATGTTTCTATTTGACCAAGACAGAGGTCCTAGATATTTGGTCACACCTATTCTAGATATTTCTGTGAGGGTGTTTTAGGGTGAGATTTACACTGAATCAGCAGACTTTGGGTAAAGCAGATTACCCTCCACAATGGGCCTCATCTAACCAGTTGAAGTTAAATCACTTTGTTCCATAACTGAGTAGAACAAAAGGCTGACCTCCCTCGAGCAAGAAAGCATTCTCCAGCAGACTACTTTTGCATTCAAACAGCAATTCTTTCTTGAGTCTCTCCTCCCATTAGATTTAGTACTTATCAAGCCTCCACAATTACTTAAACCAATTCCTTAAATTAAATATCTTTAAATATACACACACAAACATACACATACATACACACCCTCTATTGGTTTTGTTCCTCTGGAGAACCTAATACACCTCCTCTTTAATGCAATTACTGATTTCTCTTATAATCAAACACTTCGAATTTCTCTCAGAATTAACAGCACTCATTTGACATTTACCCAAATCCAGTCTTCTCATAGCAACGAAGTATGGAATTGAGCATAATATTTAAATAAATTATAGTTGCTTTTTTTTTAAGTCAAGATCATTTACCCTATGGAAGAATGTACTTTTCAGATAGATCTTGACAAATGTATACATATAGCTATATAACTACAACCAAGATACAGAATATTTCCATCATGCCTCAAAGTTTCCAGTGTCTCATTATAGTCAATTTTCTCTCCTCAACTCCTAGTAACCAGCAAACTGATCTCTGTCCCTATAATCTCTTTTGTCTAGAGTTTCATAAAAATGGAATTATATCAAATATAGTGTTTTGTATATGGCTTCTTTCACTTAACATAATGCTTTTGAGATTCAACCATGTTGGCATGTACAAGCAAGCATTTTATTTTCTGAATTGTAAGATTCCACGGTGTAAATGAACCACAATTTGATATCCCTTAAAATGGACTATTTCCAGTTTGGGGTAATTATGAGTAAAACTGCTATAAGCACTCTAATAGAGGCCTTTGTGCAGACATGTGTTTTTTATTTCTCTTGAGTAGAATCATTAGGTCAACTGGTAAGTATAAAGTTTGTTTTATCAGAAATTACCAAACTGTTTTTGCAAAGTGGCTGTACCATTTTATATTCCCAGCTACAATATGAGTGTTCCAATTGCACTGCATCCTTGTTAGGACTTTGTAGCGTTAGGTTTTTAAGAGCCATTGTAGTAGGTACATACTGCTCTACTTTTGTGGTTTTAATTTGCACTTCCCTAATGACTAAAGATGTAAAGCTTTTCATGTGCTTCATTGCTATCTATGGTGGCCAGCATTCAAGATGGCCCCCTGAATGACCCCTAGATACTGGTATTCACACCTCTGTGTAGCTCCCTCTCAAATTTAATGGGTCTGTGTAACAAATAGGAAATTGTGAAAATGATGGTGTGTGACTTCTAAGGCTAAGTCATTAAAAATATCGTGGCTCCCCCTTTATTCTCTCTTGGCTCACCCACTTTGAGGCAAGCCAGCTGCCATGTAATAAAGACATTTCAAAAACCCCATAGAGAGAGACATGTGGTAAAGAACTCAGGCTTCCTGACAATAGCCAGCAATGTTAGTGAGCTATTTAGAAGGCAGATTCTCAAGCCCTAGTAAAGGCTTCAGATCACTGCAACCCCAGCCAACATCTTGGCTACAACTTCAACAAAAACCAGAACCCCAGTTAAGCTGCTTCTGCTATCCTGACCTATAAAACCTGTAAGATAAATGATTGCAATTATATTAAGCCATCAAGTTACTTAGTAAATTGTTGTCATCATAGATAGCTAATACATAATTCATACCTTTTCTTTGATAAAATTGTTCAACCCTTCACTCTAATTTTTAAAATGGATTATTTGTCTTCTTGATATTGAATTAAAGTGTTCTTTATATACTTTGGGTATAAGTCCTTTATAAGATAGGTGTTGTTTTGGATTGTTTTCATTTTAACACATCTTTCAAGAGAAGAAATTTTATATTTTTATGAAATCCATTTTGCCTATTTTTTCTTATGAGGTTCATGCTTTTGGTGTCATATCTAAAAAATTTGAGACTAATGAAAGGTTAATTTTTTTCCTTAAGTTTTCTGTCCAGAAGTTTTATAAATTTAGGTTTTACTTTTAAATATGTGATACATTTTAAATTTTTTTTTAAAAAAGGTCTGTTCATTTTTTGAAAGTCTAATTGTTTCAGCATTTCTTTGACAGACTATTCTTTTTCCATTAATTAAACTTTCCATCTTTGTAAAATCAAAATCAATTAACTATATGTGTATGGTTCCATTTTTAGACTCTATTCTAGTCCACTGACTTATTTGTCCTTATAACAATATTTCACTGGCTTTATTATTCTAGATTTATAATATAAATCTTGAAATCAGGTTATATGAATTCTCCAGCTTTGTTTTTCAGTGTCGAATTTCTTTTGCTATTCTAGGTACTTTGCTTTTTCATGTAATTTTTAGATACACTTTTCAGTTTCCATAAAGAAGCCTGCTGAGGTTTTGATTGGAACTCTATTGAATACAGATCAATTTGGGGGGGGGAATCAACATCTTAATAACTTTGACTTCTCTGGTTCATGGACAAGATATATATATCCCCATTTAATAAGATGTTCTTTGATTTCTCTCATTAATGATTTATATTTTTCATCATACAAATCTTACATATATACTGTTAGACTTATCTCTTATGTATTTTTTATTTTAATGAAATTTTAATAGTAATGTTTTGTTTCAATTCTTAATTTTCCATTGTCAGTATAGAGAAATGCAATTAATTTTTGAGTGTTGACCTTTTACCTTGTGACCTTGCTGACTTCACTTATTAGTTTTAGAATCTTTATCATAGACTTTAGGGGATTTTATATTTACAAATCATGTCATCTGTAAATAAAAATACAGTTTCTTCCTTTCTGACCTGTATAGCTTTTATTTATTTAGTTAGTTTTATCTTACCCTATTGCACTGGCTAGGATCTCTAGTATGATGCTGAAAAGGAATGATGAGAGCACTTTGCATTGCCTCCAGCTCTTGGGTAAAGGTATTCAGTCTTTCATCATGACATTACCAGTTGTAGGGTTTTATATTTATGCCCTCTATCAAGCTAAGGAAATTCCCTTATGTTCCTCATTTCTGAGAGTTAGTCCATGATAGATGAATTTTTTCAAATATCTTTCTTCTATCTATTGACGTGATCACTTTTTTCTTTTTTAGTTTGTTGATATGGTGATTTACATTCACTGATCTTTTTTTTAATGCTGGATTAACCCAGCTGCTTTTAAAGATCCTCCACCATATAATCTTACCCTACATATTCAATTACACTTTGCAGAAGGTGCAAGTACAAAACCTAAGCTGTGTTACCCCACTATCTTGTTTGACTGATGTTTATTCTTTGATACACAAAGCTAATTTTCTTCACCTACATGGAACCCTGTCTCCCTTCAAGGTCTAATTTAATTCCATCTCATCCATAAAACTTGCTTCAGTTATCTAAATTCCCTCTTCCTTGGCAATCATTTGGTCATGAACACTCTTCCAATTCACTTCTTCTTCATAAGATGCCATGTCAAAAATAGGGATAAATTGCTGGGATCAGTGGATGGAGATAAGAATCAATGGGAAGAGTATGAGGAAGGCACAGAAGCATAATATTTGAGTATCAAAATTGGTATTTTCCTCCTACTACAGTAATACAGGGAATTTCTGTTCTAGTTCAGGGGAGATTCCAGTAATGTTATGCTCATAGATAATCCTTACTAGCTCTTGGAACAATTCTAGAAGACTGCTCCCTTTTTTGTTTTCTTTTCTTTTTTTCTTTCTTTTTTTTTTTTTTTTTTTTTTTGGTGGAACTGCAAAGACAAACAGAATCTCCTGTTTCTCTGAAAATCTCTCGTAAAAATATGGATAAAAGAATAAGATAAATGTTACATGTATGTATTCAATAAATGCTCAGCAGTACCTCATTTGAAACATGGTCTTAAGCTTTGTAGGGGATATAAATATAAAGTCTATTTGGCATCTCTAAATTTAAATTACATGTACCATCCTGTATGTACTTATTCTTTCTTCTGTTGAAATACCTGTTCATTTGCCATTTGCCACCCCAAACACATACACTCAGTGCCTTCCAACCATGGAAAAGTGCTATTCAATATACAAATACTAAAATACATGATTACATAAACATATAATTAACATCAATTTAGCACTATTTTGCATAGTTTTACAGAACCAGTTTAATTATCAAATGATTATAGAATATAATCCTTAATTTGTAAAAATCATTTTCTATATTCTCATTATCTTTGAATAGAAAGCCCATTTAACATATAAAAAACTGGTTTCATTAAAAATTAAAAATGAAAGCACCTTGGTTAAAGCCAGCTTTTAGAATTAAAACCATATGGGATCTCTAAACAGTGCAGCTTTTGGCATCATCAAGATTTCCTGTGATGAAACTGGCACCTGTTTTCACGGAAGGATTCTGCCACCTGTGCTTTTGGGCATTTCCAGTTTTGGCCTTTAATGGTCTCCCAATGATTATTAAATTACCTGTGTAAGGAACTGAATATTGTTAAACATTCCTTTTGAAATTTGTTTAGAGTGGCAGACATGGTACAGAAATTGCCATATGTTGGATTAGCACTACCCGCCCCCAGCACACACACACATACTGGGTTCAGAATCCTAAAATACAACAGTGAAACTTTGGTGATTTCCATGATCCGAGATGAAAAACAAAGAAGAAAGTATAATATTGTGAATGATAGTGGGGAATTTTCTCCCTTATATTAGAACCTAGCTAATTCAAGTTCAGCTTGAATTTATAACACTCAATGGTAAAAATCAAATGTATGACATGAAGTACAAATAAAGTCAATTGGAATAGGAGTTATAGATTAGGATAATTCCAGTTTTACACATTGCCCACAATCAAATTCTGAGACCAAGTTTTAATTCTACCTTGAATAATTTAGGAGCCAACTGCCTAACAAGTAAAAAGTGCATATTCCCCTTTTTTATATCCTCTGTTACTCCAATTTTTGGTATATTTTTCTAGTTAAACCTTGACAGCTTAAAGTGATTTATTAGTTCTAGTGAAGATGTGATGGTAGAAGAATAAACAGCATAAAACAGTTTATAAAAGGAACGTTTTTAAAAATCTACAACTATGTGAAAAATCTTCTTGAAGAAGCCTTCTATAAATCATCCATGAAAACCAGTATAGACTGTCCAGAGCGTGTGAGCTGAGAGGGAACACAGCAACTGTCCAGAGGAAAGAGGAGTGGTATACCTCGTTCACCCTTTGGCAGCTCCTGCAGAGGGCCATATCACATATCCCCTTTGTAAACCGTGTTTGCCCTATTATTTGAGAATATTCAGTTACTCCTATAGAAGAGGGGCCAATGGAATCAATGAAACTCACAAGAAACATTAAATATAGATAGTAAGTACAAAAATAGCTTGTGAGACACAGGAGAAACTCATAACGTGTGTTAAGCATAGACAGTAAGTTAGTAACCTATGAGGTACATTAGATATCAATAAAGTAAAAATAGCATAAATAATAAACATAGTTGGGGATGGAAAAACCAAAGGCACCAAATATTCATACAGTATATGAAACACCACGATATATATAATTATATAAGATGATAGATACCATATTTATGATATTCAATAGCCCTGAGATTTTAATTTGCCCCCACCCACTTGTGACACCAATTTTGATGCATACGCCCTCTGCCTGAGACATGCAGATAAAATCTGCAACTGCTTACTCAGTCAGTAAGCTAATGGGCAAGCTACCGCTGTGACCAGGCATACTTTCCCCTGTGTCTCTCCTATAGCACAAGCATTTATTGATCTAAGCACCTTCCATGGGCTGAGTTCCCTGCTCACTCTCAACTCTGGTCTTTTTAATCACATTGATAGTGGGAATGGCTAAGACACAGGAACAACCTTGTGTAACATAAAATTCAGTTAATGTGATCCTTCTAACCCTCCCCACTTTCCTAAGTACCTTAACCTACCCCATATCTTTTCTCTTGCTTCTCACTCTTGGTTTCATGTTGATTCAATAAACTGTAAGCTTTGATAATTTTAGTTTAGTTTGAGTCTTTTTGTTCTGTGACCCGTTGGAAAGCTTCTCCTGTATTACCTGCAGGCTTTCATTACATCAAAGTAACTTCCCATATGAAACCCCATTGCCACCATCTCCAGTGCTGACTATCAGCCTTGCAGTCCTTACTGATGTAGAATGACAGTACTTAAGGATTCCAGAAGGCTCTAGATGATCCTGTTGAGCTCCCCAGACTTAGAACATCTTGCTGTCATCTATGCATAAATGATAAAGTGCCTCCCAATGCTCGAAACTCTCTTTATGAGTAAATTAATTTTCCTTACATAATCTATTTTTTCTGAACTTCAGGTTGTGAGTTTTCCATGGTATTAGTTATGTCATAAATATTTTTTCTATTTTAGACTATTGACGAAACTTTAAAGTTATAGATTCTTTCTCCCACTCCTATCCCCAGTTACCCAGTTTCCTTCTCAATAAATATCAAATATTTTCATTTTTTTTGAATAAGAGAAAACATAAAATGACTCAAGTCACTCTATGAAATTTAATTTTCACACTATTCAAAAGTCTGGTGAAGATGAGAGAAAATAATTTAACCAGTTTCCATTAAAGAAACATTTTAATATTTTTATTATTAATAAAAAAGAAATTATAAAAAGTGAAACCTTTTTTGGTACTCTGAATTATATAAAGAAATTTTCAAATTATATTTTTTGATAATCACTGAAACTCCTTGAGAAATAAATAATAGATGTGTGATCACAGGCAATTATCTATACCTGTTTCCTCATTCCATTAAAATGAAAAAAAAAAAGTACCTATCTTATAAGGACATTGCAAGTATTAAAATAGCAAATGCTCGTAAAGTACTTGCAATAAATGCCTAGCACATAATCATTTGAATCTCTTCTTTTGAAAATTGTTCATATCATTTTTTGATTTCTCTACAACATGTTCATTTTTAACAAATGTTTTAAGAATTCACTATTTATAAAAACTGTACACCGGTTATGAAAACAATACTTAGAATTAGACTTCATTGAACTCTTGCCATGTTCTAGGCATTCTGTAAAGTACTTTATCTAGATAATCCCATTTAACACTCAAAACAGTCTTATGAATAGATATGTTATTATCTCTCTTTAATAAGAAAATAGAGACTTATCATAATTAATTAGGTCACCCAACTAGACTATATACTCAAATCTTAAACTAATAAATTTATCCATTTGTCTCTAAGTTTTAGGGCCCTTTGTCAAAACTTTAAATATTTTCCCATCTATAATTGACCTTTTAGCTTTGTTTATATTAATTACAACACAGAAATATTTCATTTTTACATGTTAATATCTAAAAAAATATCTTTTTTCATTGCTTTTATAATTAGAAAGTCATTTCTTACATTAAGATAAGATATTCTGTAATGTTTTCTAGTTGCTTTGGAGTATTTTTAAATTTACATTTAGTTAATTGATCAATTTAGTTTTTGTTTTTATTAATGGTTAGACATAACTTGATTTTCAACCCAAACAGCCAATTGCTCCAGCACCATTTATTGTATAATTCTTTCTCTTACTAATTTGAAAATTCATTGTAATCACTCAAAAATGTTGTATTCTTGCTTATAAATTGAATTATGGGAATTTAAAAACATACTCTACTTTGAGGTTAGTAAAGCATCATTTTGTACAGAAAATTTGATGCCCACACTCTGAATTAAAAATCTCTCAAAGATATGGTAATTCTAAAATAAAGATTACACTGAATCTGTAGATTACTTCAGATTGTTTCTTCTTCAATTCTTTTTTGATTTCTTAAGAATTTTCAACATAAAGGTCTTTCATTTTCTTGGTTAAATTTATTCCTAGGTATTTTATCCGTTTTGATGCAATTCTAAATCAGATTGTTTTCTTTATTTCTCTTTCTGATAGTTCATTATTAGTGTATAAAAACACAACACATTCTCATGTATTAATTTTGCATCCTAAAACTATTGAATTTGTTTATTCTAATAGCTTTTTGGTGGAGTCTTTATGGTTTCTTATGTATAACATCGTGTCATCTGTAAATAGTAACAGTTTTATATTTTCCTTTCCAATTCATATGCCTTTTTTTTTTTTTTTTTACTGAAATGCTATGGTTAGGACATTCAATAATATGCTGAATAGACGTGGCAAGAGTGGGCATCTTTATCTTGTTCCCAATCTTAGAGAAAAAGCTTTTGGCTTTTTGCCATTGAGTATGTTAGATGTAGGCTTATCACATGTGGTTTTTAATATGTTGAAGTACTATCACTGAAAGCTGCTGGCCTTGCTGCTAATTCTCTGGCTCTTCCAGCCACCTATGGAAGTCAACCTGGCTTCAGCAGCCAGATAACAAGATGGGAGGACTAGAAGAAATATATGAGATTACTGAGGCCCAGGGAATTGCGATGGGAATTGACAGCTTCTGCTCCAATTGGTAAACAGAAATACCATTAGTTAGGATTCATCTTGAATGAGTTGCTGAATTACAGGAAGTCTTCAAATAAGCACCTTGCAAATGCTGTGAATGAAGTGTGAATACTACCTAAGATGATCTGTCCATCTATTCTACCTATACTAGGGTGATTAGCAATTTTGATCTATTACTCTGTCAATCTACTCTTGCACTATTGCAATATTTTAATCATGACAGTTATCCATTTTAGGGCTAATACCTCCATTTTATATATTTCTTCATAATTTTTTAGCTAATTTAATTTTTCAGATGAAATTCAGAATTATGCTTCAATTCCCATGCCCACCCAAGAAAGAAATTCTATTAGTAATTTTATAAGAATTCCAAAAGCTAATTTAGCAAAAATAGGTCCCTTTAAAATCAAATGTAGTCTTCTTGTACAAATCTGCAAATTTGATTCTTCTTTTATACCTCTCAATACACTGTTGTAGCTTTATTCATAGGCCACACAAATGTTTTGGAAGATTATTTCTGTATATGTTAGAAGTTTTTTTTTTTTTTTTTTACTATTCAATAAAAAAATGCTCTATCCCCTCTCTTCATTACATCTTTTAAGTAGATACAAATTGTATACTGAAGGGTTAAAGAAGTACAAATTAGTAGTTGACAGAAGGTCACAGGGTTGTGGAGCACGAAATAGAGAATGCAGACTGCAGTGAGGTAATGGCTATATGTAGAGCCAGAGAGAAGACAGAGTAAACAGTGGATCATTTCATAAACTATATAAATGTCTAACTGATTCCTATATATTTGAAACTAATTTTTAAAAGTTATTAATTTTTTTAAATTTATATTATAGTCAATCTACTTTTTAAATTCCAACCATTTTTATTATTTTCCTGTGCTGGCTAGGTTAGAACAAAATAATCTGAAGAAATTATCAACATCTCTTTTACTTTCATAAAAATTATTTCATTAAATATTTGTTCCTTTGAATCAAAGCATCATATCTAAGGTATAATATTCTTCTGAGAGAATAAAAATATTTGGCACTTATCAGTCACTATTAACTTATCAGTGTGAATTCACTAATCAGATCCTTTTTAGAAAGATATTTAATTGAGATAATGTATTAACAGGGAAAGCAGAGAATGTGCTGGTGGGAAGAAAAGCCTGGGGGTTGGTTCTAGGCCTGTGGATGTAGGATATGAACAAAGATCTTAATCTTGGCTAGAGAAATGCCAAGGAAGACTGTACTCTCTTCCACAGTGATGATTAGAGAAGGCCCTGATCTACAGTGGTCTTACCACTTATCAACCTGGTCCTTTTCCAGGTCTCAGTCTAGCTACTGCTTCCACCCTACTTGATGACAAGAAAGAATAGAGTGAGAAATGCTTTCACAAGGAGCTTGGCTCAAACCTCACACATTTTCTGAATTACCTAGAGTTGCATGCTTGGGATATGAATAGTAGAATATTCTGGATTTGATTATTATACAGATGGATTATGAAGCATGTTGCTAAGTTTCTGGAAGTAAGTGTAGCACAAAAATACAGAGCTTCATTACTTTTTATTCTAGGATCTTAAGACTGAGTATTTTTTCAAAAAGTGCTAAAATTTAACATTATAAGTAGACAATATATGTAGGATATTTGCAGCCTTTTAAATAAATTTAAATAATAGCAGAGAGAGAGTCTCTATTGATAAATTCAAAACTCTCTAAGCATTACACAGTTGAAAATAAGAATGAAAGGAAAGAGGAGAAGAAGGGAAGTAAAAAAAAGTGGAAGGAAGTCTTACACAGCTAGTAATTCAAGTAATTTTTCTAATGAAAGATTCAGATCTAATTCTGTATTTTATTTTTCTTTTAATCAGTATGTCTTTCTGCAAGCCATCTTCCAGAATATCTTTGAGGAAAACTTATTTTGGGTGTTCTCCAAATAAAACTACCTTTCTAAAAACTAGAAAAGCTTCATAAAATTACCTTTAAAAAATATAAAGCCTTTGGTGTGAAAAGACCCAAGTTCAAATTAAACCATGAACTTTGGATTTAGAAAAGATTTGATGAATTTGACCTCAAAGGAAAGGGAAGTAAAAACAAAAATAAATGAATTGAACTATATCAAACTACAAAGCTTCTGCACAGCAAAAGAAACCATCGACAAGCAAAGAGGGAACTGTCCAAATGGGAGAAGATATTTGCAAACAATGCCTCTGATAAGAGCCTAATATTCAAAATATATAAAGAATTCATACAACTCAACAGTAAAAAAACAATCCAATTAAAAACCAGGCAGAGGACCTAACAAACACTTCTCCCAAGAAGACATATGAATGGATGATGTACATATGAAAAGATCCTCAACTTCACTAGCTATTGAGGAAATGCAAATCAAAACCACAATGAGATACTATCTCACACCTATTAAAATGACCATCATATCAATAGGTCAAATAATAACAAGTGTTAGAGAGATGGTAGGCAAAAACAAACAAACAAACAAACAAACAAAAAAACCCAAACCCTTATACATTGCTGGTGGAAATGTAAATTGGTACAACCATTACAGAAAATAATATGGAGGTTTCTCAAAAAACCAAGAATTGAATTACCATGTTATTTAGTAATCCCTCTTCTAGGCATTTACCTGCAAAGATATTTAAGCATTGATGTGCACAGCAGCACTATTTATGGTGGCCATGATATGGAAGCAACCAAAGTATCCTATAATAGATGACTAGATAAAGAAGATGTGGTACATATATATAAAATGGAATATTAGCCATAAGAAAAGATGAAATACTGCCATTTGCAACATGAATGGAACTTGAGATAATCGTGCTAAATGAGATAAGGCAGAAAGGAAGGTTTGAAAACCATATGATTTCACTCACATGTGAGATATAAAACTGAAAGCAACAAACAAACATGACAAACAGAAATTCATAGACACAGATGGTGAATTAGCGGTTACTAAAGAGAAGGGGGAGAGGGAGGTAGATAGGGGTAAAATATTTAGTAATGGAAAAAAATCTGACTTCAGATGGTTAACACACAATGCAATATATATATATAACATACTGTTGAATTGTACATTTAAAACTTATTTGATTTTATTAATTAATGTTGCCTCAATAATTTTTAATTTTAAAAAAACTTGTTTTGAGACCCAATAAAGTAAAACTTTACAAAATCTTAATAAAACTATAATCTTATTTCTTTCTTGAGTTCTGTGAGTCATCTAGCAAACTGTTATACCTGAAGGAATAATGGAAACCCTTAAATTTGTAGCTAGCTGGTTAGAAGTGGGAGTGGCCTGGAGTTCCCTTGCAGCTGGTGTCTGAAATGAGGGTGCTCTTATGGAGAACTGCTCCTAATCTGTGAAATTTGATCTAGTTACTGTCAGAATCCACTACAGTCCTTTTAAAATTGAAATCATATCACATTCAGATGACATTCTTCTAAGTCTTTTTTGTTTGTTTGTTTTCCATCCTTTATTAGTGAGTCCACTTAGTGATTTTATAGCCAAATTGTAAGATGAGATGGTGTTTTTAAAAAGTATAACTGCGATAAGGAGGTCACAATTTTTGCTGTCACTTTTCCCTGTTATCTTTTTAGGAGGTGAGGTGATGTTCTTATATTAGAATTAATTTCTCCAATCCATGTTTCTGAACACCTGAATTCTGCTATCTTAATCTCCCAAAGTTTGTTTTAAAATATATACATATATATAAAGGATGTAACTTTTATCTTTTGTGGAAGCACATGCGTGTGTGCTCTCTACACACACCCTTATAAAAAAAGCCACATTTTTTTAGGATGATTATCAGAATAAACTGATTTAAAAAACAGAATTTTTAAATGATTTTGCTAACTTATTAGATCAGCTCTATTGTGAAGAAGAAATTTTTCTCCTGCCTGACATTTAAAAGAAAATTTTAACTATATTTTCTATTATTTTTACAAACATATTTTAATTTATATTCATAATATAAAGTAACAAACAAGTTAGCAAACAGTCTAATGACCCTTCAGAATTACTCCATCTCTTTTCTCTACTAGGACACTCGAATATTACCAAGGCAAGTATTCAAGTTATAATGGTCTCTGAGTTCTACATTAAAAATCATATGTGAACCCTTGGCTGTGAGAAGTAATTTACCCTTGATGGGAAATGTACTAGATTCAATGTTCTTTAGCTACGTAAAGGATTCCCTTATCAAGGTCTTCTCAAAGACATTAAATGCAAGAAGAAAAAAAAGAGAGAGAGATACTGGCATTTCCCTCACTGTTATGAAGGAAGTTCATGTGCCTGATTTCATTTTTTTGAGGTTAAATTTCAAATGAGGAAATAGGATCAGAAAATATGTATGTCTTTGATATGGGCACAAAAATCAGTCTCTCGGGAATGTTAGCTCACAGGCCACTTATTCAAGCCAAAAAACACAGTGTCAAAAGCATAGCTTTCTACTTGTTAAAAATGATGAACATATGAGATTCATGTACATGAACCAAATGACTGTATTACTAAATGTTTCTGTCATTTAATTCTCATGCTGTTTTTGCATCTGGTAACTCTGGTTACAACAAGGATTTATAAAAATGAGGAACTGAGACAGAGTCATACCCACTTTATAAAAGCAATTTAGCATCAGATGTTGCTTCATTTCTCAGGTAATAACTGGCTTCAAGTATGCTGAATTGAGACATGATAAAAATTACATAAAGACAACTGTTTAAAAGGAGGAAAATGTGAATGGTTGACTGAACCATGGATCACTTGCCTCCTGAATTTATCATTTCATGGCTAGCTTTTCTTTTCTCCCAGCTAGCTTTAAAGAAGTAAATTTTAATGAAAAGACAAGTACACTCACACCTCTTTTTACTGTCCAGCTAACTTTTACTTCAAACAGTCATAACTGTACCCTAATGGCAGAACACTGTAGGGAAAACAATCAAGATGTCCAGTATCTGGGCATACCTATTTCCCTTTATTGTAAACAATTTCAACAAGTCCAAGGTAAACCTAAATCTCTGTGCTTAGTGTTTACTATGTCTCCCAGGGTATATTCCTATTTACTTGGTTTATGTGCTCTTTGAAATACTTCCTTGTTCAACAAAGAAGTTAGGTCACTTTGAAGTCAGAGTATGCCCAATAACAATATTTATATAATATGAATAAAAGAGGATCTGGACTGACAGGCATGCAAATTGTCAACTAAGACCAAATCTATTAGATTACCTTAGATCACCTTAGTTTCTTTGGTTGAGTTTCTGAATATATAGGTGAAGTAAAAGGGGAATATGATCACTCAATTCTCATTTTGGAGAAAGAGAAGGTCATAAATCAGATTCTCTTAAAAGGAGACTTCTAGGCAGATATTTGTATTAAGGAAGTTTACCAGGAAGGGCTTTTGGGATTAGCTCCTATAAGGGAGTGAGGAAAGTCCAATGGGCATAGAGAGAAGTTGGGCTATGAAGCCAACAAACTCTCCCCCACAGGGAGCACTGAAGCTGGGGTGGCTCTACAGAGTTGCTCCACTTGGATAACACAAGCCTTTATACCTCACACCCAACCTCCTGCCCCTAGACTGGACCATCACTAACACAAGCTGTTTCTGAAAAGTGGAGTAATGTTGGGCTAGGTGGCTCTCTTCAGCAGAGGGAAATTAGGGGTGGCTTGGAAGGATTTTAGCTGCAAGTCATCAGCTGTCAGTTCTCCCAGGGACTTTGTTGTTTGTACTTCAGTCCTCAAGATTGTGAATTTGGGCTGCACCCCTATCTGTTCACTTACAAAACAAACAGATTACCCTCTCGAGGAAAGCAAAGTTATACCAAAACAAGATAAAAATGTATTTGTTTTCAATACCTGGTATATAAAAAACTGAATAACATGATGGAAAAAAATTTTCATCAATAGCCCTGCAGGAAACACAGTTAACAGAGTTCATGACGCTATTTTCTGCAGTATTTTTAATAAGAGAATAACATTAAAATCATGCTCCATGAAAATCATTCTGAAAGCAGCTAAATGCAAACAACCTTAGAACTGAGTCTTCTGGTGGTCCACCTTCATTCATTCATTCATTCATTCATTTCTTTGTTCAACAAATATTTATTGAGTGCCTACTGTGTGCCAGGCATTATGCTAGCTATAAGAAATATATGGAAAAGATCACTCAGTTACAGATTTTAATCAAAAGAATCACACAAACAAATTTGTAATGACACCTGTGATAACTGCACACAATATCACTCTTCAGTGTTTTCAAAGCTTCTAACAGTAAATACTGACCTGGTTGTGGAGGTCAGAGATGCTTCCTTGAGGAAGTGATTGTTTTTCCAAAGGCTGAAGAGGGTATGAGAGCCAATAGAAGCAGAAAGGGGCAACAAACCCAGCATTAGAAAAGGCCACAAGAGGCCAAGAAGGCTGGTGTGGCTACAGTGCAGACAGATACTGAAGGATAACCTGGAAGAGGAGGAGACCATAGATTTGGGGAAAGGTTTTCACCTTAAGAAAAACAGGAAAATCATTCAAACGTTTAACATAAAAGCACTAAGTAAGGAGATACTGCTGATGAGGTTCATTGGAAGGATGTATTAGTTCTCCATGGCTGCTATAAAAAATTACCATGAACTTGGTAACTTAAACCATGCAAATGTATTATCATAAAGTTCTATCATTCTAAAGTTTATTATGGTTTTCACTGGGCTAAACCAAAACTGACAAGGGTGAATTTATTTCTGGAGGCTCAAGGATAGAATCTGTTTCCTTAACTTTTCAAGCTTCTAGAGGCTGCCCACATTCTTTGGCTCATGGCCCCCTTCCATCTTCAAGGCTAGCAAGGCTTTCTCACATCTCTGCTATTGACTCTTGTGCATCCCTCTTCCACATTTAAGGACCCTTTTGATTACACTGGGTCCACCCAAGTCATCCAGAATAATCTTCCTGATCTCAAGGTCAGCTAAATAACAACCTTAATTCCATCTGCAGCCTGAATTCCTCTTTGCCTTGTAATCTAACATAGTCACAGCTTCCAGACATAAGTACATAGACATTTTTGCGATCTGCCCACTACAATGGGAACCAGAGTGGAGACAGGTAGGGAGGCTACTGGAGTTGGTAGTGGTCAAAATGGAGAGCTTTGGACAGATCTGAGAGTCATTTAGGAGCGAAAACTGAGAGGACTACAGCATGGTTGTACTGGGAGTGAGATGTATCCAAGGAACAATATAGGACACCTGAATGTATGCATTCATTCATTATTTCTTTGTGCTCAGGTACTTTATGAACAGATAATGTTCTAGTTTCTGGGGATAGAACACTGAGCAATTCATAAAAGCCCCTATCTTTATGGAGTTTACCTTCAAGATGAGACACTTAACACCAAGAATGATCATCTATAAATATCCTTTTTCTCAGGCAGACATATGATGGATGTCAGATAGAGAGAAACTTGTCTAATAAGGACATGATAGAAATCTTATCCTGTGTTTTCTGTTGATTACCGACACATGCTACCTAAATTTTAATTATAGTTTTAATGTGAGCTTATACCTATATATTAAAACAAGAAATTATGCAGTTTAAGCAAATACTGTCCTAAGTTTGCCCAGGTTGAATTCTTCATGTTTCCAAGGCATGAAAATTTGCCACAAATTTCCTTTATAATTCTGATCACATGGCATATGAAAGTTTTATAAGAAAAAAAAAAGATATATATTGATATGCAAACTGAGTACCATATTAGACCAGACTTCTTAGATTTTTTTTTTAATTATTGAGCAAGTATTTTATATCTTGTGGAACTTGTTTACTATTATTCATGGTCTTTTTAAATAAGAAATACACAAATTCCCCTCATTTTGAGTAAGAACAAACAGAAATTATCTTCAGCTAGGCAGTAGTTACCTGATTGAAAAGGGTGAAATAGCTCTAAACATGTTTTCTGTAGTACTGAATATCCTCTGCATTGTGCAATGTTTATATTTCATGTTGCATGATTTAGCTCTTAGCTATTGAAGCAGACATGGTATTAGTTTCATACAGATGACTAATTCTTTGCCTTTTAACTAAATAATCCTGTTATAAATTAAGAAATGCTTATAACAGAAGGTTGCATACTTGCATTTATCAAATTTTATAAACTGAAGATATCTAACTTCTAATTTATGTAGTATTATTTTTGCTTCTCTCCTTTTTTAAAAGCATATTTATAAAAATATCAAAACTGAAATCAACTTTTGAAAGCAAAAATGACTAGAGAAGCAAGTCCTACATCTGAAGAATTTACCCCTATGTGCAGTTTCAGAAAGCTGCCAAAACTTTCAAATAGAGTTATTAGGACTAAAATTATACAAAACCATTACCTCCCATGCAGTTATACCTTTTCCTGAATGGGATTTGTAATTCTCTGGTAATATAGTTCTAGGAATTAGTTTGTTAACTATAAATGATGTGACACAACTATGATTTTTCTTCAGAAAATTATGTATGGCAATTACTCTGAACAAAAAATTTGTTAATCAGTTTTAAACACATACACACACGCATACACAAACACATAAGATGTTTTAGTTCAACATGCAACATGGTGAATTATTTGTGGCTAATAGTTCCTAACATCTGTCTTTCTTAGAAGACCATTGGCTTAACCATTCGCCTCACAATTTTCAATTGCTCATTTCTATTTTTCAAAAGAAATTTGGTGTCTAAATGTGCAATGAGCTGGAAAAAATAGGAACTGGCTTTTACATAGTTGTGGCAGTGTTCTATTCTGGAATCATTTACAACTACTTAAGCGTCCATAAGAATGAACATCAATGAATATGTCAAGAGCAATATAGATGATGTTCAAATCCCATACATGCTTCACCTTAAAAGTTATCAATGTACCAGTGGCATGAGTAGAATGGCATGGAAAGAACTGATATTCTTATAAGAATGGGAAAAATTTATTCCTTGGAGGGAGAGAAGAAGGAGGGATTAAAGAAGGCTTTATGTATACCCATGTTAAGGCAGCACTATGCACAACAGCCAAAAAGTAGAAGCAACCCAAATGACTACCAACAGATAATTAGATAAACAAAATGTGGTATATACCTACAACGGAATAGTATTCAGCCTTAAAAGGGAAGGGAATTCTGCCACATGCTACAACATAAATCTACCTTGAAGACATTATGCTAAGAGAAAAAAGCCAGTCACAAAAACAAATACAGCATGATTCTACTTGTATGAGGTATCTAGAGTAGTCAAATTCATTGATACATACAGAAAGTAAAATGTTGGTTACCAAGAGCTGGGAGTAGGGAGAAATGGGGCATTGTTTAATGGGTACAGTTTCAGTCCTACAAGATGAAGAAGTTCTGGAGATTAGTATTTCTCAGCAATGTGAATATACTTATCATTACTAAATTGTACACTTAGAAATCGTTAAAATGGTAAATTTCATGGCATGTTTTTTACCACAACGTTAAAAAAAGAAGGCTTCAGAGAGAAAGACCATTTGAATTGAACAGCAGCATGGACAATTACAATAAATTGACAGGAGTGGGGAACATTTCTAGGGAATCTTAAACTAAGGGAATACCGTGGGAAAAGAGAGTTGGAAAGATGCAGAACAGTCACAGATCAGCAACTAGTTCAGGGTGGGTCATACTCCAATGAGTCAAACAATGAAGCTAGAAAAGTAAATTTGAGCCCATGGTGGACATATATTTGCCTGAACAATACCAGCTACCAGAATTGAATGACTTGGCCCCCCCATTTATCTAAGTAACTTTCTAGATCCATATAGTTTGGATAGAAATAACCCCAGATTTCAGTAATCAAAGTATCCCATCCCTCCAAACATATATAAATGTATAGGAATAGGCCATTTAGTTTGCTCCCTAGGATTTTGTTGTCACTATCAGGAAAAGAGACTCTCTCTTCCACTCATAGTTGATCTAAGGACCACGTAGACCTGGATATGCCCCTGTACATCTTCTCCTATGTGGAGAATTCTACTGACTAGAGAACTAGAGTTGAAATAGAAAATTAAGAAATAGAATAGGGGGATAAAGGGAGAAACAGAGGGAGGGAGGAAGGAAAACTTGATAACTGATAATGTTATTTGAACATTTGAATCTGCCATGCTTTGATCAGAACAATCTTGTCCTGTTTTATTTACCCCAATATTTCTTTCTTTGGTATAAGCTGCTTTCATATGAGTTCTTGTTGCTTGAAATCACAAGATCACTAACTAATCCAGGGCTAGATTATAGGGAGCCCAGACTAAGGCAACTGAAATATATTTTAGGAGTATTTACTTTGCTAGACACTGTCCTCAGTCCTTTAGATAATGCAATGAAAAAAAAAAATAACTTTGATCCCTGCTCTCGTGGAGGTAACAATTTCATAGGTGATGAATAGATAGATACCTCCCCAGGCCTCATTCCTGGTTATAGGCATCTTTGTTTTTTTTTTTTTTTAACAAGCTCTATTGTGTTAGTAAAGCACACCAATATTTGGTAAACACTGATTTAGAACAGTATATCCAAACTTTCCTAATGATAATTTTTTAGATTTCTTGTTTAAAAAAAAAAAACACAAAAAAACCTTAGGCTACCATATCTCCTCTGCCACACACACAGGCATACACACACACCTAACTAGAATCTCTAAAGGTGGAACCTGAAAGCATTTTTAAACATTAACTGATCATCAGAGAAGCCTATGAAGTGTTGATCATGCTTTTCAGTGTGGATTCCTTGGATCAGTGGCAGTGATATCACCTGGGAATTTGTTCATATAGTAGCATCTCAAACCCCTACCAGACCCAGTGAATCGAGATCTTCCTAAAACATTTTAATATGGATAGCTAGTATTATATGTAAATTTTTAACCTAAAAATCAGAACCAAGGAGAAAGAAGTCTGAGAGAGCTCACTTAGAAGTGCTTTCCAACAAAATCTTTTTATTTCAAAGTCAAGATGACACTAACTAAAAATTAGATATTACCTACACAGTTTTTGTAAGACCATTGTCAGTGATGTCCCTCTTTGTGAACTGTATCAAAGGTTAAATAACACCCTAATATCACACAATTCTAGAAGGGACCATTCATGTACTGTGCCTAGGAATGGTATCCTCAGGAATTGTATAAAGCAGTAGCTCTGGATTCAAGCACAACTTGAGATTATTTAGAGTCAACTTCTGAAAACTGAAGTTGGTAAAGGCTTTTCAGGGATAAGAAGAACCACCTCCTTTTCTGATAACCAAGGTAATTGAAAGTGAAGATGCCCAAACATAAGGATGTCCTTTCTCTTTGAGGAAAGTTTCTTCTAGTCATTAAGAGAGATATTACAAAAATAGCAAAATTACAATAGCATAATGCAAAACATGAAGCAGAATAGTTCCTCCTTTTATCCTATTCACTTGTTTTTACATTTACTTTATCTTATAAAAATAGAAGACCTATGACTTGCTTTCTCAGGCTCTCATAGTGACAATTTACAAAATTCATACATTTTGCAGATGAAGGAAGCATCATCATATGGCAACTCTTAGAAACCCCTCAGACTTATTTTGCAGGACTGTCAATTACATAGGGCAGTGGTAAACATTTGACCTCTCACAGTACCTAGTTTCAGCTGCTCTGAAGTGATGGTCTTGCTTAAGAGCCTAGTTACTAGAGCCCATTTACCAGGTTCACATCTGACTTCACCCTCACTAGCTACATAAATTCAAGACAGTAATTTAACCTCTCTGTGTCTCTCTTCCCTCATCTAAACAATGGGGATAATAATGGAATTTTGTCAAGACTGTAAAGAATCTTAGATCCTACCTCATTTGCAAGTTCACAAATTAGCTTGCCACAGTTTCATGGATGCTAACAGAAAACACAAGACTTCTGGATTGGAGACAAAAGGCTTACAGCAGAAGCAGTAGCCACAGTGTCAGCATAGCTATGTCAATTCTCTAAACCCAAGGTCCTAATGGCACTGCATGTTTGCCTAGCTAAACGTCTGCACACACAGTATTGTGTTGAAAAAGAATATTAGGGCTCAGAAACTCCTGCTTTATAACAGTCTGTACACAAGCCTACTCTTTGTCCCAAAGTGAAATATTACCTTATCTCCACAAACAAAATCCTTAAAATTGACCTGGGTAAAAAAGCTGTCAGAGCCTTGTATTCTTGGCATTCCCATCAAGCTAGATGGTAGTACAAAATATCCATGGAGAACTGTCTCCAAAAGGTTGCTGGAAGGATTAAGTTAATTAACATATGCGAGGCGCTAAGAAGAGTATTAACTCTGAATAAAAGTTATTATTAGTAGTAATAGCAGCAGTATTAGTAGTGGTAGTAGTATGTGGGTGTTAGCTGCCTATTTCTCTAAAGTATCTCCTCAATAATGTATGCAAATATATATTAAATACTTGGTACATATATTAGGATAGACATATTAGATATAATATACATATAAAATATATTAGAAAATTTACAAAATGCAATAAACTATTAAAATCTCTAATAATACCACCATCAAGTATTATCTACTATTTTGTTTTGTTTTTGCATGCAATACATATTTTATTTTCTTAAACTGATATCCAAGTCCATTTACCATTTTTATATTTTCCACTTTTTACTTCATTATGAGAATTTTCTATTTAGTAAACATTAACCTAAAATGAATTAATTTTAATGATATGCCATCATATGTATATATGATAAATTATTTACTCATTTCCTTACTGTTGGACATTGTGGCTATTTCTCATTTTCTGCAAAATGCTTAGCTCCTACCACAAATAATTAACTATTTATAAGTAGAATTCCAATTAAAAACAACCCACAACATAAAGTTATATAAAACTCATTCCTGGACTTTCAACTCTAAATTGTTCCTTAATTTTTAATAAGTTTGTTCTTTTTCCTTGAACCACATGAAACAACACCTAATTTAACCCAAGTTCCCTCATCTGAACTACACACTTTGTGCATACTTTTTGCATTAATAGAGGGTCACTGTGACAGTGAGTTTTGGCCACAGCAGAGTAGTAACCTAGTGTTGTCATAGGGCTTCCACAATTTAGGAAAACTTACTCTAAAAGTTTTATTATCATTCTGTATAAAAATATATCCTCTATATTTCACCCATTTACTAATTGAAAAAGTATGCAACTAAAAAAAAAATAAGAAAAATAGGTATCAAAAAAATCCATGCTAAAACATATATTTTGCTTACATAAGAATCCTCAAGATCAACCTACTATTACTCTACATCTAATTGTAAAAAACATCTCTCTTCGAAATTAACATTTACTGAATCTTTTAATATACCAGGCACATTTTGTTAAACAAGTTACATGTCTCATTTTAGTCTTTGCAAATTAGGAAACATTTATTAATATTGGAGAGAAAGCTAAGGAGAAAGAGACGATCTATAAAAAATAGACCTGCATTCCAAAAACATAACCACCTTACCCCATTTAGTATAGTGGATACTCCACAGGAACACTTAAAAAGAAATTTAGATTCATAAATATTCCCTCAAGTTATAAACAAAACATTTCACTGAAATTTAAATGTAAAAAATATGTATTTATTCAAGATATATTTAACAATATTTCCACTCATGTATTTAAAGTTATTTTTAATTTTTTGAAGAATATATTTATATGAAGCCAGTTATCTTTTTACATCAAATATGTGAAACTTTTAGTTATTATTTTGCTCAATGGGCTACGTATGTCATTCCTTCTTTCCACTTTGCTTTAATTTCATCTGATGATTTTTTCTTCTCTGGAATTTTCACCATAATGGAAGACATAGCATTAGCTAATCAAATAAAATGTAAAGAATAACAAGGAAAAATGAAAACATAGATCACAAATGACAGAATAACCAGAGGATACAGAAATGGAAAAAGTGTGTGCTATGTGATGTGAACATGTATTTTCCTTTGTTTATAAACCAAATAGGATTAAGCTAGCCTTCCAGAATTTTTGGAAAGAAAATCAAAATAATGGAATTTTGTTTATCTGATTGGTGTTTTGTTTTTTTGATGCTTTCTCCTCTGCCTTATCTCAGCTTGTGTTAGTGCTTTACTTCTGCGACAGTTCTGTTGGCATAAGTTCACTGCCAATGTAAAAAGCCAGTTAATTTAACTTTATTGCCACTCGAATTCGTTAAGACAAAAGAAGCTTAACCTTGTTTGGATTCTATTAAACTTCTGTTTATCTAGTTCTTCCTGTAAGAGGCAATTAAAATCAAAGGAGCTTGTACTGGAGATCAAAGCAGAATAGCAACTATGAAGGGTGAGACACAGTGAGCAAACTGATGCAGAAGGCGAAGAGGCTTAGATGAGGTAATGAGAGTCTAAATTCCCTACAAAGAGGAACTTTTCTTTCCTAAAGTCCTAAAACCATAGCAAGGTCTTAGAAAGAGGACAGGCAATATGATGACTAGAGAATGAAGTCTCTACAAACACCATAGTTAAGATAAGGAAGGCAGGAAAAGGATATTGTTGAGGATGAATCAATCAAGGCTTTCTGTGAGCCCTCCATGGTAGGTCTTGACAAACTAGAGCAAGGAGCCAAGAACATGCTTAGAATGGCCTCTAAAACCACTTAAAATCTAAAATTCTGATGGATTTAAATGATATAATTTTTCTAGTTAAAAGAATATATTCATCATAAATACCAATTTGCAAGTAGAAGGTACAAATACCAAGACATATACTCTTATCTATTCTAATATAAATAAAGAATTCTCTATTGTGCAGTTACATATGAGAAAAAAGTCCTTGATAAGAAACAGTTCACTGAACAGTAAGATCAGAGTAGCCTGACTCCGCAAACAATTTTTATTTTAGCCAGGAAAAAACAAGCACCCTGAGAATCCCTAGTTTGGTTTCAATGTATGACTTTCAATTTGTTTTTTGAAATTCAATTATTCAACTGTATCACTACAGATATCATTACAATGATGCAGAAATTGTAGACTTCTTAAGAAAAAAAAAAACAAGATATGACTGAGCCCCCATGTATCAGACACTTTATAGAAGGTATGTCATTTGATTCTCAGTACAAATCTGAAAAGCTGAGCAATTTACCCCTTGCCCAAGTTGATAGAACTTGTAGCAGGAGAAGCTAGGATCTGATTTTAATATGGTCTAGCTTCATAGTACATGCTTTACTCACTATACACCACATTACCTTATCTCATTTCCTTATATAGGAAGAATGGCCCTCCAGTGGGTAAAGACATAAACCATATATTATCTCCCAAGTTGAACCAAAAATGCACTGTCATGATACAGAGACATTAGGAAATACTTTAAAGGAAGTGAAAAAAGGCCTTATCCACTGGAAAACTTTCTTGATATTCTAAATATTCCAAAATACTGGGGATTCCTCTACCAGTCAGCAGGGACTAGAACCAAAGAATTTTGTACACATGACAAGGGATTCCCCAACCATTACCTTTATTTTCCTCATTTCAGCACAAAGAAATATTACACCACAGAAGAAACACCCATCACATGCCCAATTACCCATCCCCAACATGTCTTTTAAAAATGTATACAGAGAATATTTAAGACATATGAAATGTGTGTAAAATATGACAATACATACTCAGACACTAACCTCCCAACTTAAGAAATAGCATATTAATCATGTCAGATTTTAAAACATAAATTAGGGGAAAAGAAAATTTCAAAGAAGAGTCTCCTTATAAGTTTTATTACATATTGTGTGAGGAAAACCCATTAAAAGCCAAATATATCTTTATCCTGAAACACATTAAAATGTATATGAAATGCTTAATATATATAAAGTATCCATAATGGAAACGAACAGCAAAATTAAGAAGGCTGCTTCTGCATAGAACTTTGTGGCATCAGAGATACAATTTTGAAACTCAGGGCTGTACAGACAGCAGGCATAATGACATGTTATATTACCTACATGATGTACAGTGTAATGAACCCTCTTGTGTTTATCATGCTTGGCATTAATCAAGAGCCATGAACAGATGCCCTTAGTTTCTCAATGCTGCTCTGATAAACTGCAATTTCATTTAACTTTGAAGAGCAACTTTAATAGCTTCCATGGGAACACTGTCAATACCTTCCTGGGTATACAGTGATTAAACTGCAACCCAAGATGCATGTCAGAAATTTTCTTCATTTGAAATTAAAACTTTTATTCTTAACAACTATTTGCATAAAATATACTGAGGACACTGAGATGTTTAAAGATTAGCATTTATCCAGGCGAGCTTTACCATGCTGTTACAAAATGTTAATATCATGTTAGCAAAAAGAAAAAAAAGGGGGTTCATTACCAAAACTTTGGAAGCCTCTGATAACTGATCCCTAATCACATGCCTTTCACTTCCTAACAACATAACTATTCTGAATTTGATCTTTATTTCATATATTTTTATACTTTGACTCCATTTGTATGCATTCTTAAACAATATATATCATAGTCTTTTCATGTTTCCAAAACTAAACATAAATGGTTCATACAGGATAAACACTTCTGCTGTTTTTCTTTTTCTTTTTGATGATCATTATGTTTGTAAGATTTATCCATCTTGATATAGACCGATCTGTAATAACATGTCCACATCACGATTCAATTGTATTAATAATTTTTCTATAGACAAATGGATACTGTTCTGTTTATACCTTGTTTATACAAGAATTTCCCTAGGCTATACTTAAAACTAAAATTTCTGTATGAAAAGGGATGTGTATCTTCAACTAAACTACATATTGAAAAATTGTTTTGAAAGGGGTTCTATAAATTCACAACCTCTCCTTTCAACTTTTTAACATACATTACCAAACATAAATTTCAACTCTAACAATGCTTGATTCTAGGTGGTTCCTCATTCCAATAGATATTAAAAGAAGTTTGCTTTTTATCCACAATTATGTTCCATCTCTTCAATCCAAGTAAGTAGCTAAGGTAATCAGGCCAGAGTCCAAGATGACTGTCACTGATCAAATGTGGCCTTTATTTATCTTTGGTGTGCCCATTATGAAAAAGTTCTCACCTATTCTTGAGAATAATTTGGCAAAATCTATCAAAAGCCTAAAAACCTAACTAGTCTATGATTCAGAAGTAACTAGAAATTTAAGAACATATTCAGAAGTACACATAAAAATATGTATATTCAGATATTTGCCTTAGTGTTAAATATAACATCCACTGTAATATTGTTGGTGCATAATGCAAAATATTAGGTAGGAACTAAATAAATGGTTGTATATTCATATAATTGCACACTAAGTGGATGAAAATGAACTGATATCATTTTGGTTTTGATTGCTACATAACAAATCATTCAAATATAAAGTGTTTATATTTTCTCAGGATACTGTACATTAACTAGAGGTACTCTTTTGCTCCTTCTGGCATTGGCTTGCAATGCTGCATTCAGTTGGCAGTGAACTAGGACTGAAACATCCAAAAAGACTGCATTCATACATCTGTCCTTTGGTGTTGTCATCTGGAACACTTTAGTTTCCTTCCATGAAGCATCTGGAAGTTTAGATCTGCTTCCTTAGAACATGGTAGCTACGTTCTAAGAGGGAGTGATCCAAAAGGACAAGTTCCACTTGGCAAGTTCTTACTAAGCCTCTGGGTTCTATCAAGTTTGCTCATGTCTCATTGGCCAAAAGCAAGACATGTGGGCAAGTCCAGACACAATGGGAAAAAGTAGTACAGAAGGGTGTGAATTCTAGGAAGCACAATTCATTGGGAGTCATCAATGTAACAATCTACCACAATTATTATGTGAACAAATGAAAAAGCAGAAGAATATAATAGGATAACCATTGTTTTAAAATTCTTGCCTAGACTATATCTAGAAGAATATATACCAAACAATGTGTGAAACAGTAGAGTAAAATTTACATGAGATGTGGTAGTCAAGAACAGACTTCTTAATGCACGTATGTGTGTTTGTGTTTGAATTTTTGATAATAATCATATTTTATAATTTTAAAACTATAAAAGTAAATGAATTTGCAGAAGAATAATTATATAAGTGAACATTTATAATGTCGACTGAAAAAATGGTGGTTATTTTAGAATAAAAGAATTGTGAGCAATTTATTCCTCTTCATAATTTTTTATACCTTCTATAAAAAATATATACAGATTTTTAAATCAGAAAAAAAAATTAAGAGAAAACAGAAAAATGTCAAACCGTTGGTCTAATCTTTCTCATTCTTCATGCAAGTATTTCTAAATTATTGTGGCATTATTTTATCTACTTTCTATATCACCAAAATGCTTCTACATCTTAGAATAATAAAATTTTCCCGGTGGTAAAAACTTTATATGTGACTATTCCGCTTAAAGTTTTGCAATTGAATAAGACCATGAAGCAACTGCAACTGCTCCATGATGATGGGTTTTTCCAAATATGCATTTTGGATTTCTCAAACTCAAATCTCTATTTGCTAACTTATGAGGCACTTTCTCATTAAGCACTTTCCCAATTGTTTATAGCTATCATCATGTCTTAGGCATATTATCAGTCAACAGCAAGAAAAATTGTACTTTTCTTTATTGTTTTCTGAGTATAGAATTTTCCCCCCTTGCATTTAAATATGCAAATATGATATTGTGTGTGATTTTATTTATTTTAGAAAATGAGCATCCTTAATATAGTCTGTTCTCATTAAACTAAATGTATAGTACTCTATGTGTTGGAAAAATCAACAACATTCTCCTATTCTTTTAATAAAAGACTTTTTAAAAATTAAATGTATGCTTTAAAAATATATTAATAAAAATTCATGAAGATCTAGTTAAATTTAACTTTTTAAACTACTATTTATATAAACTTTAAGACAAAACAAATTTAGACATTGTTTATGAATATATAACACACATAGTGAAAATAATAAACTGTATTCACATGTTCGGGATAGTGGCTCTTGCTGGAACTGAGAAAATAGAAAAAGTTGGCGATAGAGGTTTCTTTAGCTGTACCTATAATTCTTTTCATTAAAAAAAAAAAGAGGGCAAACTAAAATAAATTTTAGATCTTGGTGATGAAAACATAATCATCTGCTATATTATCTTCTGTGTGTTGAAATATTTTGTAATAACATTTTAAATTAGAAAAAGAAAAAGAAATTTAACTACAACTGGTGTCATCCTCACGATTGCTAAGACTGAACCATGCACAGCTAATGAGGTAACTCCTGAAATAAGCCAGGCCCAGAAAGAAATCAGATGCTCCACAACCCAGTCATGCCTGAGTTATTTTTAGGCCCAGAATTTGATCCAAGACCTGTATCCAACAGGACTGAACTTTCTTAATATGTTGTCTCCAGGGCAAAAAATAAGGCCTCAGTTCTGGCAATGTATGCTTGCTTTTTAGGCTCTTGCTGGAGAATCAAACTCTCTCTCTCCTGCTTTTGGGACTAGAGACTAGGCAGAGAGAGCCTTAGAATCCAGACAAATCCCCACGCTGACAAAGAGAAAGTATCAAGGGGTGGAATCTTTTCTTTCTGTGTCGAGAAGTGGTTTTTCCTAAAGATGGGAAGAAATACCAACTGGAAAATGAAAGAAGAGATCTGTAAGAGTTTACATTCTAGCAAATGCAGGAATATGTAATTTACACAAAAATCACAACTTCTGGAATTCCTATGCTGCATCATATGTAAGATTTTCCTACACCTTCAGTGAAAGGACACTTACCTCCACGATGGTCCTGGGGAAGAAAGCAAAGTTACATACTTGGGAAAGTTATGCTAAGTATATCTGAATTATGTTTTGAGGTGGAGACAGGATTAAAATTATGGAGAAATAGGATCTCAAGAGGGCATTGGTTCACAGTGCCCCTACATATTATCATAGAGAAAATGGCCATCATCCTTCTAACAAAGTTCTCCAGATTCCCAATCTTAACTGATCTCCGATTAGTGTCCAAATTCAAAGATGACTGGGATTTCCAGTCACTTTTTAATATACCAGATTCTTTGCCTTCACATGCTTAGTACTCTCTCCTTCTGAAAATTCATCAGAATGGCTTTGTCATGTATGGAGGTGGGGGGTGGGAGGGAAGAAGTCTTGTGTGTAAGCTCCCAAGTGGTTCTGATGAATTCTGTCCTTCGACTTTGGACTGAAAAAATACTTTACTTAGACTAAATTATTACTCAGCGATTTATCCCACAAGTATTACTAATGTAGCAAGGCACCATTTTTTATTGCTAGAGACAATGTCTGGACCTGAGGGAGCTGGGAAATTGCTATTAAGAAGATGGTAAGCAGTTTCTGCATTTTAGAATGAAAACTGGTCCTGGTTATTGGGCCAACTCTCTAACTAGTCTAGAAGGAATTACTATATTGAGCCTTCTAGTTATAAAAATGTATGTTTTGTGAGTACAGGAACTGTTTCTGTTATATACCACCTTATCTCAAATACTTGGTAGAGTGTCTGGCACAAACAACATACTCAATAAACATTTGTACAATGAACAAAGGAGAAGGAATGCAGAGGAAAGCCTGTAGCAATGAAGTCTAAATACAAATGTTTCAGACTAAATCCTTAATACATCTGTACAATGAGGGAAAAGGCAGCCTTCGTTTGAGGCCTAATGGCCCAAGCAAGGTTAATTATGGGGTTGTTTATTTTACTTTATTTGTTTGGCTATTGGTGTTGATGTTTTCCTTCCTTTGAACTAGGTTAAAGGCAGAAAGCTTTGGAGCTCTGCTGTGGCCCAAAGAAGAAGGAAAAGAAAGGGAAGTCTAAATGAGATTCTGATTAAGGGATGAGAAGCTGCCCCCAGCAACCTGCAGGGCCTCAGGAGAAGCGCAACCAGTAGGGGGCACTCTCTGAAGAAGCCTGACCTAGAGCAGTGACTTCTAAACCAGTGTTAAGTTCTCTGCATTGCACTTCCTGGGGTGTCCTTAAGATTTATTAAGAAAAACTATCTTAAAACCACATTCAATGTCAGTTGAACATTGAAAATTAAGATCGGAGAATGAGTTGCTGCAGCAGCATAAAGGGGGCATTAGGAGGCAGCAAGATGCACAGAACAAAAGTGTCTAGAGCCATCATCGGAAACAGCCCTGGCAAACACAAATCTCAGTGAATTTCAGAAACAAGTGGGTATTTCCTGAAGCACTTAAGGAACACTGGTAGAAAAATACAAAATTAGATGAGAGTTTTTAGCAGGAATTTGGAAAGCTTTCAAATAAATATTTTGGGCCTTAAAGGGAAAGATGTCTTCAAGAAGCTGGAAAAATTAAAATTTAGAGTGAACCTAGTGATCAATATGAGGATCCACATCTATTCGACTTCTTAGATAAAGATTCTGAATTAATATTTTAGTATTTGATTATTCAATAAGCATTTAGATGTTTGCTAATAGCAAAGTACTATACTGGGTGAAAAAAATAAACACACATTTTTATAAGCACATATTCTGGATATGTACTAAATGTATAAACACACATATACATATATATAAATATATATAAAAAACAAAATGCATAAAAACATACATACATAAATAAAATCATAATAAACATTTTATAGCTCCAATTCACTATTATTAATGGCTGTATATTATATCATAGTAATGTTTGCTTATTCATTCAGCCATTTAATGAATAATTATTGAATGCCTATCAATCAGTTAGAATTCATTCAGCTTCAAGTAATAGAAAATCTCCTAATGCAAGATCAGGGTAGCACAAAAGTTACTGGGAGCTCATTCGAGACATGGCTTCCTCCATCTCATGAGCCTCTAGGCAGCTCTGCTCCCAGAAGACTCCTGTGACATCTGGCACCCCAACACTAAGTAGCCTGTATCCCACTAACAAGTTGTCCTCAATGCTTGTACTCTAAGGAAAGGAAGAATGTAGACCCACTTGCCTGTTCCAGAGACTGCCAGGCACCTTCATGTTTCCTGGTGTGATATGGGAAGAGAGGAACTGGTCCTTCTCTTCTCTGCCAAGCTTGGGTGCATGGGAGTGACTACTGGCATTGGTTTGGTCGCTAGGCTACATTAAGACCAATGTTTCTGCTATTTTCTTGGCCTTTTTCTCATCTTTATTGCCTTCTGGTCATACAATATCTACTTTTGCTATATTGATAGTAAATTTTAAAATTTAGATACATGGTGCATGGTCCTCAAATTGTGCCCTTGTTGTGGGGCCTGCAAAGGTTAAAGGTGAGCCTATTTGTCTCTGTCCCTCTACTGAAACAACTCTTCAAGGCAATCAATGATTTCCACAATGCTGACCAGGAACATATGACAGAGCTGATCTCTCCCTGCTAAGATACATTTTCATTTGGTCTTAGGATAAAATTCTTCCTTGATTCTTCTCCTTCCTCACTGGCTACTTCTCTATCTTCTTTGGGGGTTCCTCTTAATATTCCCAGCTTCCAAATGTTGGAGAACCCAAAAAGCCTAAGAGGTTTTTTCATTCTTTGAGTGATCTCATTTAGTTTCATGGCTTGTTTCACTGATAGTTTTAAATTTCTACCTCCAGTCCTTGAACCCCAGATTTATTGATCCATCTGCCTCTAGACTTACCACTTGATATTTTAATAACCTACTCAAATTTAATATGACTAAAACCAAATTCCTTATTCCTCAAACCCGTCCTTCAAAAGCCTGCTCCTCCACAGACTTCCCCATCTCAGTGCAATATCCTTTGTTGAATTTGGTATAGTATACAATTCCAAAAAAGTTCCTGCCATTCAAAAAATAGGTTATCATTATTGCTATTAATACTTCATGAATCCCAGATGCCAGAGGAAGTTACTCAAGGCAGAAATCTATAGTTACCCTTGATTCCTCTCTTTTTTCACTCTCTCCCATTCAATCCATCAAGAAATCCTATTAGCCCTATCTTCAAAATAAACTCAGGATCTATTACAGCCTGAAATACCACCACCCTGGACTTTGGATCCATCATTTAATGCTCACCTGATTATTATTTTAACTTCCTAACTATATTTCCTGCTTCAGTTCTTATTCCCTATAATCTGTTCTCAACACAGTAACCAAAATGCTTCTTTTAAAACATGTCAGATGAAGAGTAAAAGGCAAAATCATCAAAAGGACCTAAAACTCTTATATGGTTAAGCCTTCAATTCTTATCATGCTCTTATCCAGCCAGCCTCCTTACTGTTACTTCTAAAACAGAAGATTTTAAAAGCCAGAAAATAACTATGAAGACAGTTTAAGTTCAGTGGTTCCTAATATCTTGGTATATATTTGATGAATTGTAATGATTTGCCATGTATTTTAATCATCTATATATCAAATGTAGCCCTTCTACTGCCCCATTCTGTTAATTTGCATTTGCAGAATTTTAATTTATCAGAACTTTGGCCACGTTTATAATTCCAAAAAAGTTTCCTGCATTCAGGAAATAGGTTATCATTATTGCTATTAATACTTCATGAATCCCTGCTGCCAAATAAAATGAGGTTTATTTACTTTATATATCAGCTAACTATATAGACATATATCTACATATAACTATATGCACTGTTATATAATGTTATGTTAGTAATATAACAGTATATACAATATATAATATGTTACAATAGATAACATTTTATATATTTGCTAACCTCAGGGAATTCAAATTTATATAGGGAGTTCAAATTTGAAAATATAAACAGTTTGGTCTATTAATTATTCACTTAAAGTCCATAGAATTTATTCCTCCTAAATACTTAGAAGAGACATGTAAAAATACAGTGTGACCAAATAAAGGTAAAAATTTTTCTCCAACTGGAAGTATAATTGTAATAATTAATAATTATTAATTAAATAATTAATTTTATGTGTACACTGTTAATTCCTAGTCTTTTTACTGTTACTGTACTGCTAGAAGGCATAGCTTTGATCTAGGAACCATAATTAATTAGTTATGTTTAAGGAGAATTATTCCCAAATTTTTTATTAAAAGAAAAAAAGAAGTATAAAAATATCACTGGTCTTATATATACATTTACTAGGTATTTTATAAATAGCATCTCATTTAGTTCTTAGACTAGTCTTAGAATAATTCAGTTCCGTGTTATTCTCATTTTACAGAAGAGGAAATTGAGGTTCAAAGGGATTACATAACTGACATATGATCAGAACAAAATCCAGGTCTATCTGACTCCAAAACTAGACTGTTTCTACTATGTCACAACATCTCCTAGTCTAAGTGACAAGTGTACAGTAGCAAATTCCAGTATCTCCAGATAATTTTCTATCTAAAAATCCAACATTAAAATGCCTCATGAATGCTTTCTGCACCAAATACTATTTATTTTTGTCTTTTCTTAATTGTTTATTTCATAAAGATGAAAGATAGCAAGCCAAATCTCCAAATTCCTACTTTATATGAGAAGTTATGTCTTGCTTCTCTTTCCCACAGACCCAATGTGGATCCTAGTATTTATCTGTTCTTTATAGCATTTAAGTACAAATTTTAAATTTTGCTGCTGATTTTCACCATATTTCCACAATGTTAAGTAATGGGGTCTTGCCTTCATCTTACTAATTAAAATACTAACCAACACTTAGTATAAAGTATCTATTTCTAATTCACAGTCACTATTCTCTGGTACTGCCTAACGAGCATGATTCCAGTGGTTTCCAACCCCAAAAGACCCCCCTCATTGACCTACTAAGATGCCACAACTTATAAATTCAACTCTTTATTTCTTTTTAATATAACTCCCATTAAGTTCTCATATTCTAAGGAGAGGTTCCATTTTGAGCACTTATAAGCTAACATAAGAGTAGAGTTATCTTTCCAGATTCTTTCTAAACACTAGCTAGTAACTTCAGGGCTAAGGAAGAAGAAGCTGGCTTAAAGGGTCAGTGAGAGGGCACCAAAGACGAAGTTTCTTTACATCACAATTTTGCTTCACTTCCCCTTTAACTGCAAATAGCTTTGGAAATAGATCTCAATGGTGGTGTCACGTTTACCCTCTACCATGGCTTTAGAACTTCTGGAAAGAAAAACTTGCAACCAAATTTGGTTGCCCAACAGCATATGATTCTGAATCATTTTACCATCTCTGACACTGAAGTAATATGCTTTTTCTCAAAACTTTGCAATCAAAAGTCATTTAACCACAGGGCATTTACTACCTACCAACCACACCCAAGGCCCACGCCCTGAACAGCTTCAGGGGGAACCTGGGGCTTCCCAAGAGGGGGCTGTGGAGGTAGGTGGCCACCACGGAGTAACAGAAAGATCACTGGCCTCGCAGTCGAAAAACCCTGAGTTTGAATCACAGCTCTGCCATTTACCACCTCTCTGAACTTCAGTTGCTTCATCTACAGCCTGGACATAATATAATCCACCTCAGAGGACTTTTTCCAAGAATGACATGTGAGAACACTTAGCAGAAGGAACACTAACAAAAGGAAGGCACTTCACAAGTGTGTTTATTTTTAGTTAGACACAGTCTGTTTTTCCTCTCTGGTCATGGGATAAAGAGTCTTGAACAATTTAGAGTAACTCCTGTCCCCTAACAATCCCCCAGGATTCTGGAGCCTGAACTACACAGATTTACATGTACCCTGAGAGATTATAATAGTCAAACACAGAATGCTCAACTTAAAGAGAACAAAACAATTTTCACCTAAGACCACCTATAATAACGACTCAGAGAAATTCTAAAATCCTACAATTCGAAATCAATTCTTTTGATGATACTTATTTACAGTAGAAATGCCCCTGGTGGAAATAACACTTTAACCTTATTACTCATTCATCTCTCAGTAGAAATGAATTAAAGAGGTAATATTTTATGGGGCCAAATATGTCCAAGCAGGAAAAGTCATGCAAATAAGGTGTCTGACTAGCTTCTACAAGAAAAGAAGCCAGGTAGGAAGGTAACTTGGAGGCTCTGAGGCTCTGTGATTTGGCATTTCACTTAACCCTGTGTGAAGGGAGCAAAACTCCTAAGCAGGAACAGGGCCCTGAACTCAGAGATAACCTTTCAGGATGGAAAGAGCCTTCCTAGTCCTATACAGAAAATAAAAACACAGGACACTTGGTGAAATTTGAATTTCAGATAACCAATATTTTTTTTCTTTATATGGAACATAATTATACTTCTTAGTATATTTATTCATGATATACCCTGAGGATTTTATCATTTTGTTTTTCTGAAATTCAAATTCCACTGGATATCCTGTATTTTATTTGGCCACCCTACTTGATACTCTTAGATATTCCCATATGCCAGACTGGCTTCCTCCATGGCCATCTCAGGCAGTGTTCTGTAGGCCAAAAGCAGAAACTTCAAGTTCAGAAGTTATATAACATTATTTTGGCCAAATGCTTTATTTTTCTTTATAGCACTTAACATCACATGATGCGATATGATGATGTACATTAGTAGACTTATTTCTGTCTCTCTCCCTACAATGAAACTTTGTGAAAGCAGGAACTTTGTTTTTTACTCCAGTGTCCCCATCATCTTCAACAGTACCTGGCACAGAATAAAAACTCCAAGAATAATTGCTGAAAATATGTAAGAATGTATCTTCTTTCTTAGTCACCTGCTCCTGTCAATTCAGTATTCTAAGCAGCCGATTACCAAATTTCCACTAACTCTCACAGAAATACTGCAATGACCTCCTAACCCATGTTTGTTGTTCAGGCTCTCTTCCCCATCTTCAGTCTATCCACCCCCCGCTCCATGTATCTCAGGGTTATTTCTGAAGAAGAGGTCCATTCAAGGCATTTTTCTGGTTCAGAACTTCAGTGACTCCCTCACTGATAACAGAATTAAGTCCAAGTCCTCACAATGAAATATGGAGCCTTTAGAACATGATCTGAATCTCCTGTTCTCACCCCTGTTCCTCACCAACTACTCCCACTCCCAACCCACAAATCTTTTTTCTCTTCACTGAGAACTCCAGCCTCTTTGATATAATTTATCTCTCAACTTTTCTGGCTGACAAATACCTGCTTTTCTTCAAGGTCCAACAATTCATCAGTTCTTCAGAGGAAACTTTCCCAACATCTCATTTACTTTGGGTTTCCTCAGAGTTCTGAACCTACCTAATAATTTGTATTATTATAATCATTTCCTTATATGTCTGTCCCTCCCCCTCAACAAATGGTTTTATCTTTGTGGGTTTTTTTTTTTTTTTAATCACCACACTACGTTCTAGGCAGGAGTTGGCACAATGTGTTAATTAAATGTTGGTTGAATGAATATTCCCAAATTTAAATTTGAGAGGTATCAATTTTAGAGTAGGATTAATGACCACGGAGCTCACTACATTCTAAGGTAATTCCAGACCAAGACCAAACTGGCTAAGGCATTATGAAGAAAGACAGGTAGAAAAATAACAAACCCTGAGGCTTTGGTTATTTGGTTTAAACCTTAGGCTTCTTCAGGCAGCCCCATCAGAAAGGTAGTTCACAATGCTAACTGCTAAATATGTGATTTGCTATCAACAACACAGGGAAATCTGAGAGGTTGCTGCTCGTACTCACTTCATAGGACATGGCAGGGTAATGAACTTGAATACCTAAAGGTGGAAACCATGGCCAATGAATAATTGATCTGGTATCAACCTCACATTAGGTTGTTTCTAGAACTGTTGGAAACAAGAGACTCCAAGAGTAAATAAACAATTCTTCCTGAGAAATTTTTTCTTTAGCCAAGAACAATCTAATCCCTGAAGCAAAATATATGTATATATGTATTTGCTCAATGATATGGAGAACGTTTTTAGAAATATGAAAACTAGTACTGACACTGTATTAGTTGTCACCACACAATAACTTTCCTTATAACCCCCATCATGACAATTTTAGTAAAAAGCGAGTCAAACATCTTGACCAACTACTCTAGGACATTTCCAGCACATAAGCAGAAGCTTGCCCTATAATACGGTGCTTCAGCTGGTGGGCCTCAAGAAAGGCACTCCTACTGGCAATGTTCTGTCATATCCCACATCTCAAGACCCAGAATCAGCAGGGAAGCTGAATACAGATCATTCTATCCTTGAAATTTTTTCCCTAGTCAAGGACAATCAGCTCCCAAGAGAGCAGTTTGTATATTTTTGTTCAATAAAATGTTGAAACTTTTTTCTCATACACTAATGTTGAGAACTTTTTTGGAAACATATCAATTAATACTGACCTTGTAAGTACTGAGTTCCTTTTTGGATCTGATTTCGTCTCTGGAATTATAAAAGAAGAAACATTCTTTTGATATTTCTTCAACAAGCATATCATTAAATGTGATAAGCTAAATTTAATTTGTTTTTCAAAATAAAATGTATTTAATCAGCATGTCTTTTGGCCTCTATTGATCATAGTCATAAACATTAAAATGTTCATAATAATTCTGAGTGATGATGACAAGGCTCTTTCTGCTCTAAAATTATACTACCTCTGCTTCTCCTGAGTTGACAATTTTAGTGACTAATAATACCATCATTATCTGGACACATGATATGGGTACATTGCTGATCTGTACCCATTACTGCTTTAGTCCTGATATGGCAAATATGAAGCTTATGTACAGTTATCACTCCCTTTTGAATTTGCCTTATCATTACTGAAACCCAGATCAGACCAAAGAATCCTCTTCAATCAAATGTTTTCAGAATCCATAACCTAGTGAACAGGTTTGATATGACACCAAAAACAAAGGCAGCAATAAAATAAACAAGTGGGACTATATCAAACTAAAAACCTTCAGCACAACAAAGAAAATTATCAATAAAATGAAGACAACTTATGGAATGGGAGAAAATATTTGCAAACCACATATCACATAAGGGGTTAATTTCTAAAATATAAAAGGAACTCATACAGCTCAAAAGCAAAACAAACAAACAAACAAAAAAATGACAAAAAAACAAATATTCTAATTGAAAAATAAGCAAAGGGCCTGAATACACATTTGTGTTTTCCAAAGAAGACATATAAATTGGCAGCAGGTACATGAAACAGTTCTCCACATCACTAATCATCAGGGACATGCAAATTAAAACCACAATGAGATACCACCTCACACCTTTAGGATGTCAATTTTCAAAAAGAAAAAGAGTAAAATATGCTGGCAAAAATGTGGAGAAAGAGAATCCTTGTGCACCATTGGTAGGAATGCAAATTGGTACAGCCACTGCAGAACAGTACAGAGATTTCTCAAAAAATAGAACTACTTTAAGATCTAGCAATCCTACTTCTGGGTATATACATCCAAATAAAAGTAAATCATATCTCAAAGAGATAACCATACCCTTATAATCATGAAAACAACCTAAATCTCTGTCAACATATGGATGATAAAGAAAATGTGAGATACACACACACGAGCACTAATATTATTCAGCCTTTAAAAAGGACATCATTTACAATATGAATGAACCTGAACAGCATTGTACTAAGTGAAATATACCAAACAAAGAAAAACTATAAGTGCATGGTAACTCTTACATGTGAAATCTTAAAAAAAAAAAAAAAGAGTCAAACTCATACAAACAGAGAATACTGGGTTGGTGGGGTAGAGGATAGTCCAGAGAGGTGTGTAGGAAGAGGTTAGTAAAGCACAAAATTTCAGTTATTGGAGAAATAAGGTCTGAGGATCTAATTGACTATAGTCAATAATATAATTTTCTGTATAACTGGAATTTGCTAAAAGAGCAGAACTTAACTTCTCTCACCAAAAAAAAAAAAAGTAAATATATTAAGTGATGGATGGTTTAATTAACTCAATAGTGGGAATCCTTTCACAATGAGTACAAAGATCAAATCATCATATCATACACATTCAATATATTACAATTTTATTTATTAATTATACCTTAATAAACTGAAAAAAAACAAAAGCAGAAATAGCTTGAATGAAGCTTTATCAAAGGTATTGATAAACTTGAAGGAAATTTTTATAAAAATGATGAGGCAAATTGAAGAGAGAAAAAACAGAAATCAAAAATATAAAATTTGGCAATGATTATTTACCATTCACCATGATAAGTCAGGAGAGATGCTCAGTCTAGGATTACTACTCCCAGAGAAGTGATCTTTGCTCAGAAGCAAAAATAGTTCATTAAACTTTATCAAAATACAGATGAATCATTCGCTAAATAACCCATTCCCTATGACCTGATTTTACACCCACCAAGCAACTTTCTAATTTTGACTTCTCAGCTCTGATATAATTAAGAGTGTTCCCTGGAAAGCCAATATGAACAATCCAAAAACTAAAAAACAGATTACCCATTTTAAACATTTAAGATGACAAAGGGAAAAAAAAGTTTCATAGATGAATGTTAATATCTAACCTGATCCATCCTGAATTTTTTCCTTATAACTAAATAAATTGGCAACTTGGTTTCTACATCAATCTCTTTTGAGTTTAGTCATATAGCTGTTCTCCAAAGATTTCCAGTCCTCCGCCTTCCAGGCAGTGGGCAAAATTGCACATTCTGTCCCCTCACAGTAGGCTGAGGCCATATGACAATGACGCATTTGTGAGTAGAAGCAATGTGTCACTTCTGGGCTAAAACATCTAATTGCCAGTGAGAGACTCTCCAGAGCTCGTTTCCCTCAGCAATATTTGAGATGTGGACTGCCCTGTCATCTTGGATCCTAGAAAAAGGACTGTGTGGCATGCAAGTCCCCAAAAAGTGGAATCAAGCGCAAAAGAAAAAAACAGACCAGGTAGCCCATTCCAGGGATGACTTAATCAATAATCATTTTGATGTGTTTTTCTAACATGAATTATATATTGGCATAAAACCTTAAGTACAATATATTGGCTATAGATTTAATATTTTCATAACAATCCAGTATCAGTCATCATTATGAGCATGAAGTTTAGAAGCAACTGAGTTGTGAAAGCTATTGACGCATACACAGAGGTGTGCTTTTAGGCCTGGGAACAAAACAAAAGTTGACCAGACATTTTACACAAATTATTTCATTTAATCCTTACAACCACTCTACAAATTGGATTATACCACTTTCATCTTACACATGATAAAACAGATGCTAAGATTTTAAATAGCTTGCCTAGGGTTATAGAGCTAATCCAGAAGTAGTAGATGGAGATTTTGTATGCAGGACTGTTTGTTTCCAAAAGCCACACTCTTTCTACACCCCCACCTCCCTGTTGCTTGACATTAAATGATGTTTTTCAATTTATTTAAAATCTCTTCCTAAATTGAAGTTCTATTTGTTGCTAACAACGTATTTGCATTTAGTAATACCCCCAAGATGTCTTCCTTTACTTTGCTGCTTCTAACAAGTAGTGAGTTAGGAAAAGCAAACAATTCTGTTAGATGTTTTCAAGAGAAAATATGTTCTGGACAAGGACCTGTTGTGCCTACACAGAAAGTTTAACACATGGAATTTGTGAAGTCTCTTTTTGAAGCATAAGTATTTGCAAACCTCATGGGTTTTAGACAGGTTCTAAAGAGTGAAGTTTACGAGAAAAGCAAATATAACTGAAATATTTCCATCTATATTTATACTCTCTGCGTCTGCCTGGAATTTTCATGTTTGTTGCCATTATGATAATGGGCTTAAAAATACAACAGAGTGGTTAAAAAATATTTTTAAAGATATGCTGTGTAAATATGCTGGCTTTAAATAGATCATTCAATGATCTCATAGAATTGCTTTTATGTTATTTAAATTTTTCTCCCATTATGTGTTTCTTTGGTTAAATTAAAATTACTTTTTGATTACTTTCCTTCTATTTTATTCAGTAATTTTTCAAAAAACTTCTACTAAGCTAAAAGAAAACATCACCGACTACTTTTTTTGGACATAAAATATTGAAATCTAATAGATTAGAAAGTAAACTAACCAATAACTTCAAGGACAATCATTCTACTATATTCTACCATGTTGTATTCTGATCCTTTTCTAAATATTACAAAAATACAAAATCGCTGGTCAATACCATAAACTATTGTTTTTATCAAAATGATGTGACTACGATTTCCTTTTAGATCTTTTTCTTCCCCTTAGTTCTAAGTAATAAAGAATAATAAAGTTTCAAACGTTGCATTGAAGTAAGCAGAACAAAGTAGGCTATTTTCATCAATTTCAATTTTGTTCAAGCACTATGCCAGCCATGCTATAAAGATTCAAAAATAAATTAAGAGATGGTTCTTTTCCTCCAGACAAAAGAAAATAAAGACAGGATAGTTTGATGGTTATGATTTAGAACAATAAGGTCACTCATATCTGACATGGGATTCTGACTAAGGCAGTTATGGCAGAGTGATTTTAGACAAGATACTCCTGAGTCTCAAATTATTCGTCTGTGAAAACAGAAAAATCAGTACTTCTCTGATGGAGGTGGTGTTTCTATTGCCTGTAACCTGAGATATGGTATAGAGGGGCAATATGGTATAGAGGGGCATGGGTAAGTACGTGGATGCTGGAACCTGATTGCAATGGTTCTCATCCTGGCTTTCCTACTCACTAGCCCTTGAAAACTTATCCTAAGATCCCTCATTTGCAAAGTAGAGATAATAATGGTATGCATACCATAAATTATTATAAAATAACAAAAAAATGTAAAATACTTAGCATAGTGCCTGTCTATATAAGTTTATTAGGGTTGCCAAAATAAAATTCCACAGATTGGGTGGCTTAAACAACAGAAATTTGTTTTCTCACAGTTCTAGAGGCTAAAATCAAGGTGTTGGCAGCGCTGATTCTTTCTGAGCTCTCTCTCCTTGTCTTGTAGCCAGCTGCCTTTTCCCTGGGTCTTCACATGGTATCATCTGTGTCTGTATCCTCATCTCCTCTTCATATGTGGACACCAGTTATTAAATTAGGGCTCACCCCAACAATTTTATTTAACTTTAATTACCTCTTTAGAGACTCCCAAATACAGTGACATGCTGAAGTACTAGTTGTTAGAAGTTCAATATGAATTGTGGGTAGGGTTAGTAGAAACAACGCAGCACATAAAACTGGTCTATAAAAACAATAAGTGTTAGCTAACATTGTTGCTGCTGCTGTTATTATAATTATTGTTGTTAAATAATGTATTAATCTCAAAAGATAATAAGACACAAATACTGATTTAACAGTAGGCTGTTTTCTTACATTTTATTTCATAAATAGGAATATTTTAATCACTGGAGTGTTTAAACAGTTAACTGTCACATCATGTGGTTCAAGAGAATTCTAAGTGTAAGCTTCTGATAGTTTCCACATTGTTTAAAACACTAATAGGGTCAATGTCAAAAGTTCAGTCCACATTTAAGCCAAAGGCCTAAATTTTTTGTTCTGTCATTGCAAAATGTACCTGAACTTTAGTCAGTCACATCACAAATAAAAAATCATTATTTTATAATGGGAACAGAGCAAGAGGATGTGCAGAGATCAGCAGAAATCTACTGACATGACCAGAAAAACAACCCAGGGTGCATGTCCTTCCTCTAAATGAATAAATGATGTCTTATTAGATCTTTTTTCTTTTTTAGAGTTAAATGCAAAGATTCTTAAAAAATGATCATTGTCCTCCAAAGAAACAATGAGTGGAAAATGAGATTTTACTTTGATTTTCCCTTTTGAAAGAACTTAAGCTAGTAAAATAAAATTAGTGGCATCTACAGAAACAGTTTATGGCCAACCACTTAGTTTACTTCTCATTCTTTTTATAATTTCTTTGGAAGTTATTGAAACAATGTGACCTAAGGGAAACAAAGGACGTAAAGGGTCAATTATGTTTTCAGATATGTATACACATACTTTACTTTCTATCAAAAAAACTGTCAAGAATCTTGCTCCATTTTGAAAAAGATTTGCTATATAATATAGATGACAGACTTATGTGTATTCAATAGCCTAGATTCAAGATTCTCAAATTACTATAATTTGTGATCAGTGACATTTACAGGGAACTTTAGATAATAAGAAAAGAAAATTAAGAAGGAATGATTCCCTTTCTTTTCATCAAAAATAAACTGTTTAAATTCATCTCTTCTGTCTCCATACACTTTTTCATTAAGTCATATTTAATCAAAATAGTAGTAACACTTGTAAAGCATGCCCTATGAAATATTGCTCCTAACATGGATCTGCCACCCGCAAAAAATAGCAGAAAAATCTGTGCAGGCTGCAGTTTTATCAGACAGTATTATTTTATATTTTTATGTTGCTGATTTAAATTCAACACTTAGACATCTCCAATGATTGAGTTCATTATACAGAATTTCTTGAGGTATGATTACCCCTCTCCAGCCAAAAAATGTCACTAAAAATATGGTACCAGCAAATGCCCCAAAGGGCCTCTTGAACTCATAATCTGCTTGGACCACAAATACACAGTCACAAGTCCCCACCCCCAAAGTGAACAGTAACCCTTAGAGTTGGCTCCAAATTTATACAACTCTGCCACATAGCCAGACCCATAGGATCCTGAAATTCCACCCCCTTGGCAATTACATCAGACATAAAATAATTAAAACACATGGTCATGCATTGCTTAATGACGGGGATACATTCTGAGAAATGCATCATTAGGCAATTTCCTCATTGTGAGAATATCAGAGAATACTTACACAAACCCAGATAGTCCAGCCTACTACACACCTAGGCTATATGGCATAGCCTACTGTAGGCTACTGCAATAGAGTGGTATTTGTGTATCTAAACATAAATAAACATAGAAGAGGTACAATAAAAATATGGTATAAAAGATACACAATTGTATAGCTGTATAGGGCACTTACAATGAATGGAGCTTGCAGGACAGCAAGTTGCTCTGGGCATGTCAGTGAGTGAGTGGTGAGTAAATGTGAAGCCCTGGGACATTACTATATACTACTGTAGACTTTATACACACTGTACACTTAGGATACATTAAATTTATTTTTTAATATTATCTATCTTCATTAATAAATAAACCATAGCTTACCATAACATTTTTACTTTTTAAACTTTTTGACACTTTTGTACTAACATTTAGCTTAAAATACAAACACACTGTATAGCTGCGCAAAAATATGTTATTTTTATATCTTTATTCTATTGCTTTTTCCCTTTTTAAATTTTTGTTTTATTTTTTACACTTATTTGTTAAAAACTAAAACACAAACATACACACTAGCCTAGGCCTATACAAGGTCAGGATCATCAATACCACTGTCTCCCACCTCCACATCTTGTTCCAGTGAAGGTTCTTCAGGGACAATAGCATGCATGAAGCTGTCATCTCCTATGACATAATACTTTCTTCTGGACTTCCTCCTGAAGGACCTAAGGCTCTTTGGAGGAGGTCACTCTTTTCAGAAACATGTCCATGGCTGTTTGTTTATTTGTTTTTTTTATCACAGGTTTGCTTGTAAGCAGATAATATATCATGAATATTCCTCTCTATTAATGAAAACCTTTCAATGTTGGTGTCCATGTTTTCAACATTTTAAGGAGTTTGATGAGGTCTGCAAAAGTTCTGCTATTCCCTTCATTGTGAATTTCTTTGGGGAGCGTATTCTTTTCCCTTCCTGCCATTTCCTTTTCTCTGGCCCCTTCTCCAGCCATTCATTCCTGTTCCAGTTCTAACAACTCTTTAGTCAATTCCTCAGGAACCACTTCTAGGAGCTCTACAATGTCATCCTCATCCATATCCACATTAAAGCCATGTAACATCTCAACCACAGCCTTGTTGATTTTTGCAACCTTTTCATCCTTTCAAATCCTCTGAAGTCATAGGCAAACCTCTTGAGTGTCTTCTTCTATATGCTATGCATACACTCCTTGGTGATATCACCTCAAGCCCAAGCAAGGTTCTTGATGTAGTCATATTGTCATGATCCTTCTAGAATTGTATCAGTGTCTTCTCAGTGTCTCCCTCACTTTCAACAATAGCCTGGCAAAGTAGGCTCTACAAGCTGCCATAACTCCTTGATCCATTGGTGGAGAAAAAGGGTGTTTGGATGGAGAAACACCACTGAAAGTTATGTTATTCTCCAATACTACTTCTCCATTTCACCAGCATTGCAATTCAGAAAGACAATTTGGAAGAGGAGCTAGGTCATCCATGACCTCTTATTACTTCTGTAGTACACAGGCAGTATGTGCTTACTAAAATGCCTGAAGGCCCTGGAGTTCTCACTGTGTCAGACGACGAAGGATTTCAATTTGTAGCCTGCAACACTGCCTCCAAGTGAGGCTGTTATCCTGTCCTTAAAACCCTGGAAACCTAGCACTGACTTGGCCTCCTTATGGATGAAAGTCCTTTCAGGCAGCCATTTCCAGAACAGGAAGATTCCATCCATATTGAAGATTTGCTCTAGCAAGTAATTTTCCTGCACAATCAGCTTATCTAGTGTTCCCAAAATATTTTTTAGTTGCCTCACATCTTACTTTCAGACTCACCACTCACTTTCACATTATGTAATGAATAATAATTTTTGAATTGTTTAAACCACCCAGAGCTAACAATAAATTCAGCATCATAGCTAAGTCCAGCCTTTTCTTTCAACATCATGAACAAACATTTTGCTTTGGCTATGGTTGTTGTAGTACTGAGATGGATACACTTCAGTGTCTGGTTTTCATTCCAGGTCATTAGAAGATTCTCTATGTCTGATATAGACCCTTCTAAAATTTTTGTTAGTCTCATTGCCTCCAGTGAAACAGAACCTTTAACAGTTTCAATGATGTTTCTCTTGTTCTTCAAGATTATAGCTAAGGTGGAATGAAACATACCTAACTAGTGAGCAATAACCGTCACTGATCACTTTTAATTTCATTTCCAAGTCAGTCATTCAATGTGGCCTCTTACTGTAAACAGCAGCAGATTTTGTACTGAGGAGCCATGCTGAACAAAACAATATGATATTAAATCGAGCACAAGAGAAAATGAGGTAATCAAAAAACAAGATAAACACAAGATATATAAGGCTACTGCCAGAGTAACATGACAGACTGTTTTACACCAAACTTTTTCTTTATAAGTAAAAAGAAAATACTTTAAAATAACTATTAAAAGTATAGTATAGTAAATACATATAATCAGTAAGTTATTTTTGATCAAGTATTATGAACTGAACATAATTGTACATGCTATACATTTATACAACTAGCAGCACAGTAGGTTTGTTTACACCAGTATCATGACAAACACATGAGTAATGCATTGTGCTATGACATGACAGCTGTGACAGCACTAGGTGACAAGTATCCTTCGGTGCCATTATAATCTTATAGGACCATCACATATATATATGGTTCCTCGATCAAAATGCCATTATGCGATGTGTAACTATACCCCACTTCATAAAGAGGGACATCTAGCAAGAATGTGAAATCCTAGGCAAATTGCATTTGCCTCAACATTATTTAAGCAACTTTTAAAGATATAATCTTACATACCAATAAAATATATTTTTAAAGGACCTGAACAACTGTACAAACTCTACAGATAGAAGATTAACCACAGTCCCTGCTCAGTGAAATACCTATATATTTTGCATAAATACAGAATTTTACATTTTTGCATTAACCATAATAACTATTCATTTTTAATTCTTATCATTTGGTAATTACTTTAAGAAAATAATCTCTTTGTTGCAAGGTTGTAAGTGGGTAAGAAAATGGAGGCTTGGAGAGTTAGGTAGCTAGTTTAAGGCACCACAGTTAGTAAATGGCAGGGCAAGGATGGAACCCTAGCCTTTGCAACTTCCCACAAATGTACTCACCTATACTGTTTCTGCCATGCTCAGCTGACAATGCTATTTTCATCTTAAAATTTCTCAAGAGAGAACTTTAATAAAGACATAGACATTTGAAAAATCAATGTTATAATTGAGGTCTACTTTAGGACCTAGGTTTAGTAGTGCATACACTGATACCTTTAAATATAGCTATCATTACAGGATACACAATTTTAAAAAGATATTTTGTTTTTAAAGTAAAACCAGAATCTCACTGGTTCTACCCAACAATCTATTTCTTTCCAGTTTACTAACACCAGTTTATAACATGGAAATATATTCTCTATAGAATTTGCTAAAAAAACACAAATATGTACTCCATAAATGTATACCTTATTTCTTAGTAAGAATCAGAAGTTTCTTCAGAGCACTCTCTTTTGTCCTCTTTCCTTCACTCCCACATTTCTTCCACCTGTTCTATTTTGACAGTTCTATGATTACATAATATCAGATACCAGGTGGCCAGAAGAGAAAGGGCCTAATGTCATTTCATATCCAGCTACTGTGTGACCTGGTTTTTATTTATTTTGAGTTCTTACAATTCATTTCTACATAGTGGGAGGGAACAACAACTGTTTTCAAGCTATAGGTAAAGTAGATTTTAATATTAAATAAAATGAAAGTACTATCTAAAGAAAGTTTTAAAACTTTCGGTATATATAATTTTTATTTTTATTTTTTATTTTATTTTTTATTTTTATTTTATTTGTTTTTTATTTTTAACATTTTATTTTTTTTTACTTTTTTCCCCCTTCCCCTTTCTTCCAACCTCCTGGTGGGGATATATAATTTTTAAAATCTATAATATGCTTTCTATAATGTCAAGAAATAAGATTAACATAAAAAATAACTAGGTCAAAGTGGAAATTATGCTGGAACACAGTTATAAAGTTTAAAAAATTAATTTAAAAATGTATTTTAAAAAAATAATGCAGGACTTATTATCTAGTAACAGGAACTCCTAAGAAGTCCAAAAAAATAATAAATTTATGATAGTAAAACAAAAATACAAAAACCAGACTTATAGACCAATGAAATACAATGGAAAACTCAGACTTCCACTTTCCAGAACCATGAGAAAAATTAATATCTGTTGTTTAAGCCACTCATTCTGTAGTATTTTGTTATGGCAGCCTAAGGAACTAATATAGGTTCCCTGAACCCAAGAACAGTCTCTTCAAAAAATGATATTGTGAAAACTGCACATCTGCATGTAAAAGAATAAAGTTATGCATTTACATCACACCACACACAAAAATCAAAGCAAAATGGAACAAAGACCTAAAGCTAAAACTATAAAACTTTTAATAGAAAATATAGGGGGGAAGTTCATGATATTCATTTGTCTAGGATGTCCTGGATAGAACATGAAAAGCACATGCAACAAAAGTAAAAATAAATAAATTGTACTACATCTAACTTTAAAAATTCTTTTCATCAAAGGAGTGAAAAGGCAACTTACAGAATGAGAGAGAATATTATGAAGATATATATCTGATAAGGGGTTACTATCCAAAACATATAAAGAATTCTTACAACTCAATGACAACAACAAAAATTCCTGACTGAAAAATGGTAAGACTTAAATAGACATTTGTCCAAAGATACGAATGTCCAACAAACATGGAAAGATGTTTAACATCACTAATCATTAGAGAAATGCAAGTTAAAACAATAATGTGATATCACCTCACACCTATTAGGATAGTTACTATTTAAAAAAAAAAAAAACAGAAAATAACAAGTGCTGGCAAGGCTGTACAGAAATTGGAATGTTTGTGAATTATTGGTGGGAATGTAAAATGGTATAGCTGCTATAGTATTTCAGTTCCTCATAAGTTAAAAATAGAATTACCATATAATCCCACAATTCCATTTCTGGGTACACATACAAAAGTATTGAAAGTTGAGTCTCAAAGAGATATTTTCATATTCACATTCCAGCTATCACTATTCATAATAGCTAAGATGTGATATCAAGCCAAGTGCCCACTGATAGTTGAATGGATAAATAAAATGTGAGATTCACACACTCACACACATGCACACACACACACACAGTGGAATATTACTCAGTCTTAGAAGAGAAGAAAATTCTAATACATGTTATAACATGGATGAACCTTGAGGACATAATGCTAAGCAAAATAAGCTAGTCACAAAAGATACAAATATTGTATGATTCGATTTAAATGAAGTATCTAGAACAGTCGAATTCATACAGAAAGTAGAATCGTGAATACCAAGAGCCAGGGGAGAAATAAACGAAGAGTTATTGTTTAATGAGCATAGAGTTCCAGTTTTACAAGATGAAAAAGTTCTGGGGATTGACCACATAACAATGTGAATATACTTAACATCAACGAGCTGATTACAATAATAAATTTTATGTTATGCATTTTTACCACAATACAAGAAATCCACAAGATCCTTTTTAAGAATAAAGTTAATGTCTGCCGCAATAGTGTTCTAGAAAAAGCATATTAAAAAAGAGGAAAATCTTTGTGAAATGGTCAGTTTATACTTCACAGATAGATCAGTTGCATTTTTATATAATGTAAGTTTAATATGCTGGGGTAAGAGAGAGAGAATTTAGACAGCACTTAGAGGCAGCAGTGTCAGCCTCTCCTGCTCTCCCTCTTTTTTCCCCCTAAAATATTTAACAAAGGTGTGATGTCACACAGTTCTTACTGAGCTAAACAACCGTGGGATCCCTTGGTGACCTTAACATTTGAATTCACACTCCTACTCAACGAATGGCTTTTTTAGAACAAAGGCTTTTTTACATATTTGCTGCAAAGCACAGCAAGATTTCAGGGAAAGAGATGTAACAGTTGAAGAGAATGGCTACACAGAAACATTATTAATATGGCAACTTACGGATGAAACACACACACTGGATGCACTGGCTATCATATAATTTATGTCTAGCTAATTTCTAAAGAGCAATGTATTGCACCTGATTTTCAAATACTTGGCTTTTTGTTTCATAAAACACCAAACAAATGTGTCACATTTTGCATGTGAATATGGACATATAATAATTATTCCTTAGTCTGAAGATAGTGCTGGTAGGTCGAGGGAAAGGTTTGAAAACACAGTAAGAGACACCCAAGGGGAATGTAACCTTGAAAAGGGAGAAGAGTAATATACTTGTTTCTTTTCTTTGGTTTGTCAATTGTTTCCGAATAGGAAAATATTGTCACCATCACTTACAGAGTATAAAAGACTCTGCCTTATAGGTAGGTCATTTAAATAGCATTGTCTTAGGCTCAAAATCATCCATATGCCAAGTGGCATATTTTGGGGTCATGTATTCTGCTCAGTCAAAGGTAAATTATCCCACAGACAGTTTAACCAGAGGGAGTAGCATTGGAGCTAGCATTTGAATCCAAATTTAACTGAAAACCTTCTAATTGCTAAGTCCTTAAGCTTTAAGATAAATAAAGTAAGAAAAGAAGAAAATAGTAGTGAAAAGAAAAGCGTGGTTCTTGCCATCCATAATTTCACCATCTCTTCATGAACGATAACCAGGACGGCTGCTTTAATTGGGCGGGGGTACAGTGGGTGCAAGTGGGAAAATATTTCAAGTTAATAATAACTGATTTTTACAGAAGCCTTTTTGTGGCTTTATTGTTAGTAATCAACATACATTTTGTGACTAAACAAGAATAACTTAAAAATTTGAGAAAACTTTTCTTTCCTTCTTTCCCCACACCTGGGGGGCCTGGCGGATCCGGCACATGGTCCGCGGCTCCACCTGGGGTGCAAGCCCAGGACCTTCTGCATGTAAAGTAGAAGTGCCAACCGCTACACTATGGAGCCACCACCTCCTACCATTTTTAATTAGAAAAGTAACCACAGCTGTAAGCACAGATGCTCAGTAAAAGCTGAAACTAGAAAATTGGGTTGAGTCAAAGGAACCTGATCTGTGATGCTATGTGAATGGTAATTTTTTTCTCGTACAATTTTTCTCTCCTATACATGGTCAGATTTAGTGTTCTCTCATCTTCTCTAAAATGGTCTCCAAAATTTGGAAGATAGCCTTCAGTAGATAGAGTATCAAGACACAAATCATAACATAATTAGGCAAATAAACTGATGCAAAAGTGAAGTTTCCAGGAAGAAGCATGTACTGAAGCCTCATCCTACTGACCCAGCCCTACAAGCAAATCTAAGATTAGTGGACCAACAGAGGGCTCCTCTCCTTGCCCTTACGCCATCTACAGGGTTTCTCAGGGACTTGCATGCTTAGGCCCAGGGCTGGAGTTGTAGGGCTAGAGGATCTCAAGTGTTCTCCTCTTGTCCTCCAGGTGAGGTCTTTGGGCCACCGAAAAGCAATGACTTCGTTTTGGTCACTGTCCAATGTTAATTTTCTTAAGTGTGACCAACACCTTCCAGAAAACCAAGCTGTTAAATTTTGCCTCAAAGGAGTTAAGTCAATCTCAAAATTGGCAATAAGCAGTACCAGCAAGGAGGGTAACATTAACCTAAATAAGAAACTATTTTCTGTTGGAAGCCAAACCCAGAACTTGGTGGAGCATTATAGGCTAATGATCATATATTTGCTGAATTTTCATGTTATGTAGACTTTGGGCCCTAAAACAGATTCTTGGTACTCAAACAGTGACAAGTTAAAATAGTGATGGGAAACAACAAGCAAAGATGATGTAATAATATCAAGGGAGATTTGATCACCTTCCTAGCCAAATTACTGACAATGCTTAAAAACATATAAGGGAACAAAAGAAATAGAATGCTATCACAATAGTCTGCTTGTAAAATTTAGAAAGATATTTTTTTAAGACAGGAGATGTAATTTTTTACTTTAAAACCTAGATGAAAAGCCGGTGGAAGTACACATTCTCCTTTAATCTACAGCTATCTGACTCATGACCAGAAGGGTATAGTGATGTCAGTTTGTAACAAAGCCACCCACTAACACAGAAATTAACAAGAAATAATGCAGAGGAGGCGAAATTACACATATAAGAGAGCAAGTCTACACTTTCATTTCTAGTAGCATCAGATACTCTGAACCACTTTCTAGGCAAAATCAACTAAAATAGTGAACAAATATGTATGTATAGTTTTCATTTAACATGTATTGCTGAGAAATAAACAAAAGGATTTATGGAACCCTCACTTGATTGTACAGGAAATTTGAGAGACAAATCAGTGTCAAAGGTTACTTTTTCCTCTGAGAGTTTCTTCCCAATCCTGGACACCTGAGTTTTCTGTAAAGGCTACACAGTGCAGCATGCAGGGAACAGGATGATAACAATTAGCACTTGCTCAAAGGGGGGAGTCTAATAAGATTTCCTATCAATAGTATAAAGGTGAAGAAGAAATAAAACCTGCTGGCCATAAGGATATAGAAAGAAAGCTCTCCTGTCTCAAGTTAAGCTGACAAAGATGAGGATTATGGCTGGGGAGTGGGTAGGGAGGGACGGAAAGAGCAGAGAATCTTTCTTGACCAAGTCTCCCTGATGGATTTACAGTTGAATTTATAACATCTCTGTTATCTGAAAAATTCTAGGTAGAAAATACAATTTAAAGAATTTAATTAAATGCCAAGGTAACTGGAAGAAGCTAATGAAAATCACTGAATCGATAAACTGAAGGATAAATTTTTTAAAATTATCCAGAATGTAATCAAAAGAAAAAACTATGGTAAATAAAATGACAGGTTGAAATGGCACATAGGTCTAAGAGCTCCAAAGGAAATAAGAGAAGGAACTGGGATGAGATAGTATTAAAAGAAATAAAGGCTAAGAACGTTCCATAAATGTTGAAACACACTAATAAGAATGAGAAAGAATAAGTATAAATTCAAAATCCAGATTTAGATGTAAAAACTGTTCAATCTAACCAAAAAAAAAAATATTTAAATTTCATGCATAAAAAAAAAGCAAGGTGAAAAATAAATAAATTAGCAAGAAAGGAGTGAGGGAGAAACAGAAAAGCTAAAGCAAATTTTCCATAATAAATTGATACAATCATTTAAAATATACCAGTGATAATTATAAACATAAATTAATTCTTCCTTAAAAATAAATTTTATGACACTATATTAAAATAATTTTGTTTAAATTTGGTTTGAAAACAATATGTCATAAAGGCGCAAAATATTAAAAGCCAAAAGAGTGGAAAAGAGGTACCAGGCAAATACTAAGCAAAAGAAAGCTGGAGAAGCTATTTTAAAACCAGATGAAATAAATATAAATGCAAAAAATTTTGTTAAAGATAAAGATGGTCACTACAAAATTGAACACTGATTTTGAAAAGGAAGTATAACAATTCTTAATTTATATGCATCTAGTGAAAAGAATTTTAAAATAAAGAAAAATTAATAGCAGTTAAGAAATTGAAAAAATATTTATTACTATGAGATATTTTAATATATCTCTCTCAGCAAACAGTAGATGAATCAGACAAAAAATTAAGAAAGCAATAAATACTTGAAACAAAATTAACAAAGTAGATGTAATAGATCATACTGGATGTTTCACCCAAGTGAAGAACACATATTTTCTTCAAACACACTGACTTTATATAAAATGTTTCTAAGCTTCCTAACAAATTTTAAAGAATGACATCATACAAACCATTTGATCTAATAAAATGTAATATGAGTAAGAAATCAACTGCAAAATGATGGCTAGAAAAACAGTACACGATGTGACATTTTAAAATGTATTTCTAAATAATTCATTGATCAAAGAAGGAATAAACATTGTGAAATACTTAGAATTATAATGTTAAAAATACTAAATATATAAAGTAAGACATATGGGAGACTTCTGCTTCTAGGAAGATTGAGTAGATATACTTTTCTCTAATCCCCCACAATAGCACAATTAAAGCCCCAGGACAATACACATGAAAAAAAAAAAATTTAAAAAAACTGAAGACTCGGAAGGCTGTCTGGCTAGGCACCCCAAAACCCAAGAAACAGTACTGTGAGTTCCCTGGGTTTTCTTTATGCCAATATATCCTAGACTGGATACTGGGTAACTCACAACTGAAAAAATGCTAATAGGCACACACAAAAAAAGCTCCAACAAAAGCCTTCTTCCTCAAGCTAAAGGACCAGGAAAAAATACAAGATATAAACATCTGGCAAGGCAGAAAACTTTCAGACAGGAACCTCTCTCTTTTAACCAAATACCTAATACCACATTTGAATTGTGGCTCCTCCCCACCCACACCAGGAAAGGCTGAGGGAAAGGCTAGATTCTTGCCAAACTATAACAGGGAATCCTAAGCACCCTCCTACACCCATCCTGTACCATGCTGATGTCAGAGAAGACCAAGCTGGAAGCCAAGATATTCATCTTCTCTCCATGGTGTCACTGAAATGAATGAAAATGAAAACACAATTTATCAAAATCCATAGGACACAGCTAACACAGTGCAGAGAGGGAAATGTATAAAATTAAATGCTACATTAAAATGAGGAAAAATCTCAAATCAGTAATCTAAGCTTCTACCTTAAGAATCTAGGAAGAATAAAATAAACCCAAAGCAAATAGAATGAATAAAAAATAACATAAGAACAGAATCAATAAAGGTGAAAATAGAGAAATAGGGGAAAATCAATGAAACAATCTGGTTCTTCAGAAGATTTATAAAATTGTCAAGTCTCTAGCAAGACCACCAAATTGACCTTACCACCCCCAATTCACCTCCGGTGGAAACTTTCAAATTTCTGCCACTAAGATAAACCAATATATGGTGCAAAATTATATAAATTCATCGATTAAAACAATATATACCTAAAACAAAAGTAATTTGGGGCCTTTTACAGATATGATGGTAACTCTATGAATGTTAAACAGACCACTATTTATAAAATCTTTGTATTTAAAATATTAATATAGTGCATTTATTTTATTACATTAGAGACCTGTGTGCTAATATTTTGATAAAGGACAAAGCTATCTACCCATAGACAATTCAGAAAAGCATAGCATGAAGCATATAGGAATACAAATAATTAGCATGAAAGAATAAATCTTCATAAACTATTGGTTGGATTTTTGTCACTCTAAATTATTTTGTTCAAATGAAGCCAGATCAAGATAATCTGCTTATAATTATCTTTTATATGGATTATTTATAGGAATCCAAATCCTCAATACCACCCACAGCTCCCTCACATCACTTAAAAACAATTGGAAATAAGTTCTAAACCAATTCAGAACAAAAGGAATATATGTGTGGTTTTTACTAATTTCTAAAGGTGGCTTAAATGCTTTCACATTATTGCTTCGTACTAACTACCTCCTTATCCTCTCATTAGTTCAGTTGGCCTAAAGTTTACCATATGTAGCACAACCATGCAATTTAACCATTCAATCTAGGATACTTTCCAGCATGGAAAGAGTAGATATTAATAATCATGCTAGAATTTTCAGTGAAAATCAGTTCTAGCCTGGGAAAATAAGGACATATGGCCACTCTTATGTATAACTAAAGGGTATAGAGTGCCATAATAACCATTTTTCACTTAAGCAAGGACTAAAATTTTGGTTTTATATTCAGTAAAATAGAATAAAGTAAATTTAAGAACTGTATATATTCACAAAGTGGGGCTGATAATTTTTTATCTCCCAAAGGTTTGTGAGGAATTAGGCAAAGAATGAGAAAACTAAAAAATTAGATCAAAAGGTTGTTTATGAAGAATGCCACAGCACAAATCAAGGTTTTGCTTGGTTGTTTACACATAAAACTAAAGTCATAGTTCTTGCCTGTTTTGAGCTATCTCTACACTACGTAAAGAATGCACACAATTCTTAAATATAGCATCAAGTCACCATAGGTGCTTCACTGATTTGTAGTCTAACGCCATCTTGGCTACCCTTTTCTGCATGCTCCCACTAACCTTAGCATTCCTGACCCTCTGCATTGCTGCTTCCTTCTCTGCCTCCCTGACAAGACAGCTAAGTCCCAGAGGTCAGAGGCTCTCTCTTGTTCAGCATTGCTCTTTTTTAACATCAAGAATACTGGCTTGGAATAAAATGCATGCTCAATAGATTTTTGCCTAATGAAATGGAAGAAGAAAGCCTGCTTTCCTTGTCCTTGTTTTAGAGAAACATATTTTCTTTCAGCACTTTTAAGTTATGGAGAAATTTAGAGAGACCTAAGTGGAAAAGTAGGAGAGCAGAATCTATGAGAAAAATGTAAAGAAGTCTTTGATTTTGTTTTTTTCCTCATTTTTAAATCTTGTGAAGAGAAGACCAAAGGGTATATAATGCTCTCAAGTTGATGACAGATAGTGACCAGTAAGCACCTGTCAAAAACTGAAAGAAATTGAGCTTAATTTTTAACAAAGGAGACAAGTCGTGTTCACTCTCTTAAAAAATATATTATATCCACTGTAAAGGTAATTAAATACTTTGCCTACACAAGGTTGTGGCCCCTATGTCCTCAGAGAAGATTCAAATGAGAGTGTCTAAGGCAATAATGGAAGCAAATGACCCCATAAAGTTCCATCCAGTTCTTTGATTTATAGCATCCTTGGAGAGTAAATTTGAAACCACAAAGTAAACACTGAAAAATGATAGCAACTCAAACTGGAAGGCACATTTAGATTTTTAGTAGGCTTTACTGAAATCATGGCTCTGGTTAATGAGGGTATCAAAAAATCATTTGTAAAAAGATTACTAGAAAAAAATATATAGGGGCACACTTAGCCCTAAGTTGCCTGTCCAAGTTGTAATAGTAGTAAAAAAATTAGTTCATGGTGTGAAAAGCAAATGGTCACAAACAGAATCTGTCAGTATTTGTAGACACAATCTCCAAGAGAAATAATTAAGCTCCAAAACAACGTAATTCAACTTGTTATTTCTATGAACATACTAGGATATTTTGTGCATATATTATGTTATTTATAAGTCTGTCTTACTACTAAAGGGCAGATTCTTCAATTTGTGGCTCAGTGAAGGAATCTGTTGCATCTTACTCTTTTCTTTTAGTTGGCATTTTAATTGTTCAGAAGTACCTATGCCAGGCAACACTCAGGAAAAAAAATAAAACCTGTAAAACTCAAATTCAGTACATCTCACTTGTGATTTCTGAATTGTTTTGAGAACTGCTAGGACTATTTATGAACAAAACATTTGAAATTAAAAGAAGTATTTTGAAAATAAAAGGGCTTAGACCAAAAAGAAATCCTGAAATAGTCCTTTCTTTAAATAATTTTTAAAAGGCTGAAACATTAGCAGAAATTTAAATATTTGTTTTCCTTATGAGACTCAAGTCCTACTCATTTGCCAGACATTTTACAAATATATCTACATCTTAGATCCAAGGTAGGGTACCATCAACCCTTATGATTATTTATATGTTCATCTATCCTGCTAGACTATGTTCCTTCATAGAAAAGTCTTTATCTCTTTATATTTAGTATTCAGCACACAGTAGGTATTCAATAAAAGTTTATGGAATAATTGAATAAATGACTAAATAAATGAAGGAGATGGGATATGAGTATTTTCAGCATTATTCTCATTAACACTATTTCTTGAAAGAGCAAATGGTGTATGGGATAAGGTGGGGTCTGGAATATGCCAAGAATTAGTTGCTCAGGCGCCTTGCAGATAAGCACAGAAATGCAAGTTTTCACAGGACTTCTTAGCTCTTCTATCACTACACAAGGTCACAGAAAACATGAAGTGATTACTGTCATCAAGATATTGATACAGAATCATTGGGTGAGATAGGAGATGGTGGGCAATAAGTTAAGATGGATAAAATGGTAGAGAGAATTCACATAGTTCGTACTTCAAAGAACTTTTTATGTCAAGCTAGAGAGTAAGAAAGAGAGACTTAAGGTAAAAAAAGTATTTCTGGAGAAATAAAATAATATAAATCTTCTTTTTGTAGGTGGCTATCTCTGTCCTAAAGACAGATGTGATGTAGAAAAAGGGACAAGAATACCCCAGAAAATTATTTTATTAATATATTGAAAAACTGACCCAATGAAATAGCAATGAGGAGAAAAGGTTGAAGGTAAGTTAATAAAATATTCTAAAGTTAGAATTGAAAAGACTTGCTGACTGGTTAGTTATGGAGAGAGAGAATTCAAAGATAAGTCCAAAAAATTGAGACTGAAAATACAAGAAGTGTAACAGGTATGGTATTAGGAGAGAGAGAAAAAAGATACTTGAAAATGTGGATCTGGAGTCAAAGAGAAGAACTGGGGCTAGGATAAAGACTTAAACATTTTATTTATTTATATCTATATCTATATACTGAAATATAGATATAGATATATATGTAAGATACACACACATGCACAGTTATATGCCACTTAATGATACGGTCTGAGAAATATATTGTTAGGTGGTTTTATCGTTGTGTGAACATTGTAGAGTGCACTTACACAAACCTACATGGTATAGCCTACTTCACAACTAAGCTCTATAGCATATCCTATTGCTCCCCGGCTACAGGCATATACAGCATATTACTATACAAAACAACATGAGATTAAATCAATCACAAGAGAAAATGATGTATCAAGAAACAAGGTAAACAAAATGTATTAAGCCTGCTGCTAGCATAACACACCATTCTGTTTTATAGCAAACATTTTTTCATAAGTAGAAAGAGTGCACTCTGAAATAAGGATAAAAAGCATAGTATAGAAAATACGTCAGTAATACAGTCATTTATTATCAAGTATTATGTACTGCATATAATTGCATGTGATATACTTTTAAACAACTGGCAGCACAGTATGTTTGTTTATACCAGAATCATCACAAACACATGAGTGATGTGTTGCATTATGACACTATGGCTGCTGCCTAAGTGTGTACTTATACCCCATTAAGCCTTCCCTTTCTTCATCTAATTTTTAGGTACAAATAATCTCCTGGGGCATGTATATTTGGAGGTAAGTGATGAATCAGAATGGCTTTTTCCCCTAAAAGAGCCTCTGCCATACTGAGAGGGGATGCACAATACACAATAAAGAGGAATTTGTAAAGGTTCAGCAAGGACATCTAGAGTACATTCCATACAACCCTGCCTTTGTAAATACCGACTTCTCAAGCACTCTGCTACATTCTGGCTTTACAAAAGGAATCATTCAGTCTATCCTAACAGGAAAGAAGGGAGTAAGATATTAAAAATAAATCACATTTTTTTTCAGATTCCTACATAAATAGAACACTACAGTAACAGATAGATGGAAGAAAACCAGTTCAAGATTACTCTTCCCCCATGCCATTTCATATGGGGTTTTAATTCTCAGTTAAATAGACATACACAAAGTTTTTATATTTTGTGATATATCATAAAAATATTAATTAATTCATATGTTCAATAATTCAGTTCAATCAATATTTATTCATGCCTAATATATGCAAAACACTGAGCATTAAGAAATCAGTGGCAAACAAGATAGACAAATCTCTGTGTTCATATCCAGGAATACAAACATTCTCTTAATTAATAAATAAATAGCTATCTTATTACAATGATAGGTGATACAAAGGATAGAGTAGGATACAATTAGACATGTTTCATGGGGATCTGACCTGGTCTGGAAAATCAGGTAAGAGTTCCTGGAGAAAGTGTCTTTTGAACTGAGCTCTGAAAGATGAGAAAGTTTTAAGAAGTGAAAAGTAGGGTGAGAACTCATCAGATAGAAAGAATAGCATGTATAAAGGAACTGAGGCAGGCACCAGTACATTCAGGAAAATGAAAGATCCAAATGTGGCAGAAGCTCAGTGCAACAAGAGGAAAGTGGCCAAGAATGAGCCTGATGAGGTAGGAAAGGGTCAGATCTTGCAGGGCCCTTGGTCGTATGGTGTAGCTATTGGTTATTCACGTTACCTGCCCAACTTTGCTTTCTTTTAGGCTGACCCCTGCAAACTATATTACCAAGTTCCTTGCTACTTTCCATTATATTTAGCTGAGACTGGAGTAGAAATAAAGACTAAGGTATTTCCTTCCTGTTTCACTGAATTATCACTGGTGGTGACTTGTTTCTCCACAGTTACAGTCCTTGCTGTGTGGAGCTTCCTCTTTGAGCTAACTCTCAATGAGCTCTGGTAATACAACTCCCTCTGCTTGCTCCTTTAACCTAAGGAACAGTAAACAACTTCCACTTTTGTCTATCTTTATGTTCCTCAGTGTCTCCTATTGGTCCCCTTAACTGTGACTGTACTGCAAAGTGGGTCTTTCATTATAATTTCTACACTTAAACTACTTGAGCTGAAGTTTGTTTTCTGCCTGAATCATGACTGATGCTCAACAGAACACCCATTCCATTTACATTTTTCAATAGATCAATATAGCTGCTCTGAGAAAAGTGGATTGTCTTGAGATGAATAAGAGTGAAGTGAGGAGTCCTGTTAGGAGGCTACGATTGAGGTCCAAGGACATGATGCTGGCAGCTTTAACTAGAAAACTGGAGGAGATGAAGAGACATGACAAATCTGATAGCTCTTTGGAAGGAAAAAAGAAAGATTTGGTCATTGGTGGGATGCAGGGATAAAAAATATGGAGGGTTTAATTATAATTCTGCTCAGTAACCAAAAAAAAACAAAAGTTGGTTGAAAGAAATCAGCCAATGCTGCATTAGCATGCACATATGCCAAAAAATGCTTACCATACAATATAGATAACTAGAAACATCTTGAAGCTTTAATACTTGCCCACATCTGTAAAGTCTCCAAATTTTGAATCCTACAAATAATTTTTAAAACCAGGCAAAAGAAAAAAAAGCCAAAAATAGCATTTTAGCATCAACCAACATTTACAGACTGTCTAAACCCAAGGCGCTATATAGATGGTACTAGAGAGTCAGCATAGAAGAGTAATTTGAAACCTGGGCTCTGAACACAGACTACTTGTGTTTAATTTATAATCATGAATTTAGAGGACAGAAGGAGAGAAAAAAGGGAAAAAAAGGGTAAGCAATATGGAGAAAGAGAAGCAAATAAACATAAAATTTTCCTCAATTTTCCTCTTCCTTTCCTGGGAACCTCACTCCTCGGTACATACGGATATGTAAAGTTTAGCCCAAACCGTACGTGATCTAGAGATTTTTTTTTTTTTTTTTTGGTTATAAGATAATAAGAAACAACTTTCTAGATGTAAGGCTTGTTAAGAGTTCTGGGATGATTTTCTAATGGCTAAATTTCATTAACTTATTGAGCTCTCTTTTCCTATCAGGCACTATGCTAAGAGCTTTATAGATATGAATATTAATGATCTCATTATGCTTTCAGTAACTCTATTTCCTTTTCCAGAAGGGAAATTTTACAGATACCAATGTATACCAAATGTTTTTGGTTTACTCCTACCTAACAAAAGGGAAGTTTCTACAACACATTTAGGTGCACAAGACACTAAAAGCTCTGATGAACCTTTGTAAACCTCTAGTTAGAAGGGTGTTAGGGACTAATTCATCAAAATTCTCAACCCCCTTCGTATTTCAGATATGAAAACTGAGTCCCAGAATAATAAGTAACTTTCACTCAAAGTTTAACTGAAAAATTTCCAAAGTGGCACTTGAATTGACTATCTTCCCATTCCCTTAAACATTCAATAATATGCTTAATGACTATGTAACAGTACTGTGTTATCATTCCTCAATTTTCTAGTATCGTTTTTGAAACTATATCCAATTTTAAATCAAATTACACTTTGTTAAACAATTTTTGTTCCATCAACACTCTTTTTTGAGAATACCTAGATGGCTGTGATATTTGAACATTTAATATAAAACAGCTAACGAAAACAACACATTATAAATCACAGGTCTCCATTATTTGCTATGTCAACAACAGATAATATTCCACTTGGAAAAGTAAATGTAACTAAAGCTAAAATTAAGCAAGCTTCTAGGAAAACCAACACATTTATTTTATATCAAAGGTACCCCATATAAAATCTTTTATAAAATTCCATTATAACTGTTGTTTTAATTTTATTAAAATTGTCCAATAAAATTTCATTATAACTGTTGTTTTAATTTTATTAAAATTCTCCTTTGCTCTCAAGAGGATAGACTCGGGGATAAATGTTTTTTTTTTTTAACCATGTTATTTGTATCTCTGTGTTAGAGACAGCTGTGTATTAATTAAATCATCTTTCTTTTTCTTTGTGGGCACACAGCTCCCAAGGAACATTTCCTACTCTCCCTTGCAGCTGGGGACTAATGGACAAGTAATTCCTCTAAATTAAAAGAATGTGGGTTTTTCTTCAGTTTTAAATTCTAATTTTCCTGCCTCCAAATTATTTTTAGGCCATTGATTCAGAGTGCTAGAGGTAGAAGGCTTTATTTCTTGAAGGATAATTTGTTTCTGTCTTATCTCAGCCACTGTAAACAGCTCCAAACACTCCACTTCATTTTTCATCTCTCACACACCCTTTCTTTTCTTCTCATCTCTTCCTCTCTTCATCTTTTCTACTATTCATGAGCAATTTTGTAATTCATCTCCAGAGTAACAGGCATTAAGGCTAGCCCAGGGCCAAATGGTGAGGAAACAGCTTTTACCTTTGCTGTCTCTCCACTTCCCCATTGTTCATCTCTTTATCTATTTTGTTTACCCACCTCCCTCCTCTCTCACACTATCAAGGTCACCCTGAAACTTTTCCTCACCCCAGACTTCCCCATTATAGATCTTTCTTCTTTCTCGGAGTGACTTAAATCATAAGAATCAGTCTTTTCTTCAAAACAAGATTTTTTTTTTAAAGAAAAGATTTTATTGTGTGGGGTTTAGTCTCTAGGTTTTGCTATATGGTTCTCTGAAAGAATGAAGTGAACTTGATGTCTGCTATAGTTTTAATGGCTGCTCATATTTTTCTTCTTTTTAAAAGGGCTATCCTATAAGACTTAAAAATTAAACTCAAGAAATAAATATGTAATGGTGGAATTCCAGTGTGGTTGGTTGAGATGAGAAGTTGGGTATTTAATCATATTACTACCCACTACTTTTGACAATGTACAGCCAATAGGCAGCATTGCTTTGCTTTATACTACTGCTGACATTTTTACTACTGATGTATTACATACTGGTGGTTCTCAACCTTTAGCACCCATCAAAAATTTCCTAAAGAGCTTGTTAATATTCATATTCCTGGGCTCCAACTTCACAGATGCTGATTCAGTAGTTATGAATCAGTAGTTATGGGGAGAAGTCCATTAATAGTTTTTCTAAGAAAAATTCACAAAATATATTGATGGTGATGGTTTAGAGACCATACTTTGAGTATCACTAGTCTACAAAGCAATGTGAAACACTGGAGACTTGGGAAGGAAAGTCTGATAAGATTCCAATTGAAATAAAGAAATGACAAAATCTAGTTTCACTTTCAATATGAACCTTTTGAACAAAAATATTATTTTATCATATAATCTTACTATAGCTAGAAGGGAATTTGGTGATCATCAAGTCTAGTACTACATTATAAAGATGAAAAACCAGAGACCCAGGAAAAATATTTCACATCAAAGAAGAAACAAGGATAAACAAGGAGAAATAAAATAAAGATATAGCAGAGAGTGTTTCTGATCACTACAACAGTATTTCTTATCTTTGTTCTGCAATGTGACTTTATTACTATACCCTCAAGAGGTGACATCTATTTATGTTCCCCTCAAATCTGGCTGACCATGAGACTTGTTTTGACCAGTAAAGTGCAGTAGAACTATAACTTCTGAGAGACTTAAGAGATTATCAGTATCTACCATTATCTTGTCCAGCAGAAAACCAGCCCAAATGCCAAGCATGTAAATGAAGCTATTCTGGATCTTCCATCTATCCTAGAATCCCAAGTAACAACAATGAAACAGAATAATTGCCCACCAACACACAGAATTATGAGAAATAATCAATTGTTGTTTTGTTACTGAGTTGTGAAGTCATTTTGTTTTAAAGCAATAGATAGCTGCAACAAAGGGTCTCCAGATTCCTCATCCTAGTTCCCTAAGGTACGTTCACATTCTGCTTCTTCCTACTCCCTCATCTGTTCAGTTCAACCAACACTTATTTGAAAACATCTACAATATTCTAGATATTGTGGATTCGAACATGATAATAAAAACACAGTTTTACCCTCAATGACCTCATGATCAAGAATAAAAGACTGGCTAAACAAATAACTGTCAAAGATTTTGATTAAAGTACCAATATAATTATGTATAGAATTGGTAAACAGAAATAGTGGGTGTGTGTGTGCTCGTGTGCATGCACATGCACACAGTGGTTAGAGAAGCAAGCGTGGCAGAAGCAAAGAATGCTGCAAAAAAATGTACACCTGAGCATCATCCTAAATTACATACTAGACAGGTAGGAGAAGACAATGGTGAAGTGATATAAGTTCATTATCACATCTTATTCAACTGTATTACTTTTGGATTTACAGCATTAATTCCCCGACATTATAGATAATGTGTGATTACATGAATGTGCATGTGTGCATTTACCTTGACTACAACACTGAATAAGATTATTTTCTATTAAAAAAATTAAAAGAAAAAATACATATTTCCCCTTCATATCCTCAATATTTGTCTCCAAAATTCCTCTTCAGAAAGCAGATCCTTATTTGCTAGCAACGTCTACCAAATGAAGGGTCAAATGACAAATGAAAATATTATGCAACATCTATCCATTCTGTCATCAGAAACAGGTAATCAAAATTCCATTGAATGGCTAAAATCTAGTAAGGTTCTTAATTGCATAAGGCTCTGTCATAGACCACAAAAACCTGTTATACAGAAAGGGACATAATACTACTCTGCGGCTTAATAATTTTTGGATGATCTGAAATAGTAAGTTCTAGGTATAATATCTAAGAAAGTTCCCGACCCTCAAGAATTGTCCCACTGCTGCTGTGTTTGGAGATACTGCATATGGCATTAGAGAAAGTTGATGAATCAGAAAACTGACATCAGTCTCATGCTGCCTCTGCCATCATTGAACAGCAGAATTGTGGTCTCTGTCCCAACTAACTTAATCCCAAATTCAAGTCCCAAATTCAAATGAGTGTATCAGATTGAAGGAACCTAAAACACCTAGAACAAGGACATGACGGCATGTTTTGTTTTGTTTATGTTTTAACCTCTGGGAGTCACACTACTAAGAAGTAGAAATGCATATTTAAGCAAACAGTCCACAGATCCATCACAAATGCTTACTGTACTTTTTACCAAATTAATGAAGTCAAATTACAGATTGAAGACATTCTACTTTCCCCATTTAACCATGATCACTGAAAAGGTTAAGACTGATTTATCTGTTGTGTTAGAGAAGATCATATGTAGAAACCACATCCTAAACCACTAGAACCAAGGGAAATATACTTTGAAATTATTTAAATCAAAATCATTTGTTAAGGAATTATGAATATCATCCTTGAAAATATTTATACAAACACGTTATACTTCTTTAAAGCCAATACGATGTTTCAACCATTTCCTCATCTATATTTAACCAAATATTTTTATTATAAAATGTGAATGTATTCTGAGATATTTTTGCCAGGGAAATTTAAAATCTTTGTTTGCTCATGTTTCATAATTTTAATTAATGTATTTTTTATATTATAAGCGTATTATTTTATTTTTTAATATTTTAAAATAAACATTTCAGAGATATTAATAAGAATACATATTTTAGGTTCTCTTCTTCTTGGTTTAAATCAATTGTCATTTTCTCTCATAATGTTCTCAAATAACACTGCATAAAAGCAAAATGACAGACTCATAAATAAACCTAATATCACAGAAGTAAACTTTGGCTTGTTTAGGGCAAAAAATCTAGAATAAAACATATTTGGGGAAGTTTTTATTCTGCACAGAAATTGTTAAAAACATGAATAATTTCTATGAAAACATGAAAAAGTGTTTTCCCATGGGTAGTATATAATAATCCCTAAATGTGAATCTTAGTAAAAACATTAAAAATAGTTTTCTCACAATCTAATCTATTCTGAATAATGATTTCTTCAGGCTTATAAATTTTAACTTTCAAGTTTTCATCCAGAAAACTGAAAAGTTGAAATTTTATCAAAAGATTAGCTGAGTGGAAAGGAAGTTCTGTGGTTCAATGAAAAGTCAGATGTTATTAATGAGTGTGGATTGCAGCTGTAACACATGAATCATTATAAAGAGCTGAAAGTTTCACTGTTCAGTGCACAAAACTATTAGTCTGATTCAGCCTCAGTTAAGTGGCAAAGAGCTGGCAATGAACCAGCTGGATAGTTGGATGTAGTTATGGTGATAAAACGAATTTTTCCTTTATAAAACATAGGCAACTAAGGCTCATTCCCAGAAGAACAGACTAGTTATACTAAATACAAAGACTAAAAACATAGAATTGTAAATGTCTAAATTTAATTTTTTTAGATATTTTCTACTGTCTTCAAAAAAAGAGATCTGAAAAGTCACGTTAAAAAACTAAAAAAAACTCTCTACTGAGTTAACATGCCAGCACCACAGAAAATACCAGTTTCATAGACTCCCAAATTCAAATACCACTTTATGTATAATGGGTTATTATTTCTGAACAGTGGAGCTATCAGTAATCTTTGATAAAATTTTTGCTTATCTTTATTTTCCACAATATATATAATTATTTTATAAAGAGTAATCTATAGAGAAAAAGCTATTTGCACCCCCTGTCAAAGAAGGTTTTAAAATATCAGTGATAACAAAACAGAAACATTTAAAAATAACTTTTCTAATTTGAATTATAATAAAATTATTACAATATAAATTCAATATATTTGCTCTTAGAAAATACTATAATCTATGGACTACTTTTACTTATAGTATATTATTTAACCATTACAAAAATCCTGTCAGATAGGTGGAGTATTGCTGTTTTCATTCTAGTAAGATCACAAAAGCTCCAAGGGAATAAGGATTTTGTCCAAGGGTAAAAGAACTAGTAAATGGCAAAGACAGGTTTCCCAATACCCTGCTCTGTAATTTCTGCTTATTCTAAACCAATGCTAAATAAAAAAGCATTTTAATCCTCTATCTCACATTGCAGCAAATTAAAAAATAAAAAACCTTCAAAAATATTTTAATTTTTTGAAATCATATAATAGAAAATGCTTTATCTACTACTTGAAACACTCTCTAGTTGTTTTAAAAAAGAGAATCCTCTCAAGAGATGATTTGGCAATCTAGGCAATAATAAGGGGAAGATGAATGATTTCTCAGGACTCTACTCCATATTCCCAAATAACCAATGAATTTATTTTACCAGGATGTTAAATGTAGATCATCTCTGCTTTGAGTTCTACCCAAAGCAGCAACTTTATCTGACCAAGCAAGAGAAGATCTGAAGGCTGGCTGAGGGGAGTGGCATTTTGGCTGGCTGGCCTCTTCAACACTCCTCCATGCTCTGACTAGCCTTGACTAATGTGGAAGGGCAACTAATCACAGTACCATATGTTAACTTAACCTTGATTAAAACTTGAAATACTAAAATCCTCAGGGAATATTTAGAATAAACAGACATCAGGTTATAGGAGACTTCCTAGTGCAATCTATAACTGTCTCAAAGGAAATTAACTAAAGAAGAGCATATAATAGATGAAATATTTTATTGCTAGAAATTATATATCATAGTGTTCAAGTTGAATATCAAATAAAGTTTTAATGCTTTTGCTCTTACAAAACAACTCTTTGAATTGTGCAATAATACTCTACTATGCTCAACTGAAATTACAAATGGATTCTTTTTAGGTCATAGCTGCTTCTAACCTAAGAGAAATCTGATTTGAATTTAATTTACACATGAAAAATCCATTTCTATAATGACAAAAAGTTTTCATATAAATAAAATCTATTTTCTACTGACTGTTAAGCACTGCAAGAAAACAGCATCTATGTCAAGAAGGCAAATTCAACATTTATTCCAGGAAGGAGCATATTTTGTTATGTTTTTGAACCATAATTAATCAAAAATTCCAAATAATGTGTACTATGTATAGCTTCTAAAAATAGTTATTCTTAATTAACTGAATAAGAACAGACATAAGCTATTAAAAATGATTAGTGAACAGAAGTACAAAGCATTATGAGAGAGATAAAATTTTCTGTTTATTACCTTCTTTTTTAACAAAGGCCATTTTTGCCACAAATTTAACATGTGTCCTTTGTTTTCCAAACTTGATAGATAGGAGAGATTGCTCAGCTATAGACAAAAATTTGGATATTCCTGGAAGATTCTTCTATAAATGGCTCCATGAGCAAAAAGCTAACAAAGTCAGATTGTTAAACTATTCTCCTGTAAATACATAATTCTAAGTATCTACTTCCATAGAAGTGTCAGCGACTTTCTGATTTTTGTGATCATGCGCCCAGCAACACAATTATCCCAATCAAAAAGATTTTCAGATATGAAACACATATCTGAATAAACAAAGATTTTTCCTAAGATTTTCCTTTCCCCTTCCAAATCAAAGTTTAAGTACACCTATTTTAATAAACCTCCCAGAAACAACATCATAACTTCAACAAGCAAAAACATAATCATATTTTTATTTCATGGGGCATTGGTTGATTAGATGATTACATAAATGCTGTAGATATTTTATTGACCCAACTTAAAATAGACTTTCCCTGATAAAAATGGTATGTTTCATACAGGAAAAGTTGTACAGAACTAATACTTTAAGTGCAGGTAGTCAGGAATATCACCAAGTTAAAAATAATCTTTTTTTTATTAATTTAAATAGAACTTTAAAGTTTTTGTCTAGTACAAGAGCAACTGGGTAAAATATGTTAATTGTACATCTGAGAGATTCAACTTATTTAGCTATCGAACTAAAATTTCTGGAATTTAAATTGTCTTTTGACATTTAGAATAAAACTTGAAAAGCTAGCTGCTAAAACTGTAGCCATGGAACATGGTAGGATTTTGTTGTATACATGTATCAGAAATATAATAATATATAGAACAAAAAGCTAAAAAATGTTTCGACAATATTAAGTTACTATTTTAATATTCTTGGTAATGTTTCAAGACACAGGATGAAAGAGAATTATTTATAGACTATATTGGCTTCCTTTGGATAATTTTCAAAGGCAGGTATCTCTCTTTAGTCAATGGTCTATCATCACATACACTAAAGCTGATTCTGTTAATATCATACATGCAATGAGTGCATTTCACTCCTGTTTATACTCTATAATGAATGTCACTAATAATGATGATGACATAAGTTACCATTAACTATTTTCTTTGTACCAGACTCTATCATGTGCTTTACATGTTTTATCTATAATCTTCAGGGAAAAATAATAAGGTATTAGTTGTTACTATCATTTCATTTTAAAGATGTCAAATCTGAGACCACAAAAGTACAATTAGGTCATGTACCCAGTAAACATTCAATTCCATGTCTGTAGTTCTCAAAAGTCCAGGATCTTTCCTCTCTATTCCATGATTTCATTTGTCCCTTCCTTGTTAGTTTGCTAGTTATAAAACAAAATCCAAATAGGTATGTCTACACTCCAGAGTGTGAAAAAGATAACATACACTTGATAGTCTTCCAGACTTCAGAATGAAACACAAGAATTGTGTTGACCTTGGGCTAGAGATTTTCTATCTTGCGTTTAGTAGGCTATATCCATGCATTCCCACAGGCTTCCTTTATAGAATGGGACTGTTGATTTGTTTTCGAATAGCTTCCCATTCTTAGGAACCTGTATTACACTTGGTTTTGAATAACTTTAAAAGTGAAATAGTACAAGAATCATTTTTGATTCATGTTTTTCCTGTATTCTATACTCTCTTCTAGAGTAGCAGCTCTTATATAATTTAATTCGCATGAGAAAGCATGCCATGGAACATAATTGTCATGTCCCAGGCCCCTCTCCATAATTCTGATTCCATGAGTCTGGAATTCTACTGGGTATTTCCGAATGATTCTGATGCAGGTAAGGTTCAGATGACACTTTGAGAAAAATGACTGGATTTTATCTTTCTTCGTAATAAACTGAATATGATTATAATCATGTTTAAATAATAAAAGTGGCCAGAAGACGAGCTTCAGATTTGGTTTAACATATAGTTATGTTCTTTCTACCTCTAATGCTCTCTAGCTCTGATGTAGAACATATCTTCGAACTTCTTTGAGCCCTAGGGTTGTGAGGACTTAATAAGATAAAATGTGAAAGTCATGGACTCTTCCTACTGTTTACCAAAGTCCTCATTTGTTCCCTTTCACTCTCCCTTTTAAGGCTCAGATCTTTGTACTCCAAAGCCAGTTTTCTTTTTCCTCCATATTACTAAGAAAGAGCAAAATGCTGCCTGCTAGGAATGGTGCAGCTTGAAAATGCTGCCTGTCCTCTTAAACTCCTATGCGTTAAACCAAGGCTACTCATTTCCTTGATGATTAATCTTCTACTCGTCACTAGTTGAATTTTCCACTGGCACGAGTTCATTTTGGCATTTTGAGCCTTCTTTGGGCATTAACACCATTTGTTTGGAGATAATAGAATAAGAATACAAATTCAATACTCAAAAAAAAAATTTATAATGTACTATGTTCCAGGCAGCAGGGATTCAGGGATTCACCTGAATTTTGCCACAGAGACATTGCTTTTCTGGTTCCTTTTGAATATGATTGTCAGCTGGCTTGAGTCATCCTTGCCTGACTAGCTTTTACTCCAGCTTCAAATAGAATTAAATTACTTTCTATTATTGAACACAGTACAGGAGACATAAGTGGCCCTGGAAGAGACTAAAATACTACATTCTCTAAACTGGGTAATAGCTGTGCTATGGAAGAGGACAGGAAAGAAAAGTAAAAAGTTGGGTAACTTATACTTTGATTTTCATGTATATCCTTGACAAAGTAGGCTCAAGTTGGTGAAATGCAAAAGAATATTCTCTCATTTATTAACTTCTTATAGCTTATGGACTTTTCATCTTAAAGAAACCATTAATTTAAAATGATTCTCTAATGGAAAGCAAATCCAGTTAACGTCAAGAAAGAGAGAATGGTATAGTCATTAAAGCAGTATTGAAGGAATATGAAACACTTATTTGAAATGACTACTGGCATAGCCAGAAAGGATCTTTAACCTTTCAATAACTTTATAGCTATGATTCTTGTTTCCAAATTTAGATTTCATCAGCACTAACAGAAAATGTAAGAAGAGTAGTCTCAACACAGGTTTGGAATACATTTAAAATTTATTTTGCCATCTTTCACTTATAGTGCTCTTATAGACAAAAAAAAGTAAATATTTGGAAACAAAAATGAGATTAAATGATACTTTCTAACACTTTATTTTATAGCTCATTTCTTTCAGACAACAGCCCACTCTCAGGAATCTAATTTGTAGTACTTACTTCATCCAGAATTAAGTCCAAATCCTGGCTCTACTGCTTGTAAGCCATGTGACGTTGGTGATATTACTCAACTTCCCTGGCCCTCAATTTTGTTATGTGTAATACAGGAAAAAACATAATTCTCTCAAAGAGTTATTGTGAAGGTTAAATCAAGTAAGTATCTAGGACCAATGCTAGACCACAGTGGCACTCCAAAAATTAGCATTTTTAACATGCTACAAGTACTTTTAAATAAATAACAATAAAGATCAAATAGAACTACAAAGAAAGATATGCAGGGTATTTTAACAGGATGTCTAGTTGGGGCATAGAATCATAAAAATTTAGCTACCACAGGAAACTTAGTAAGTCAAAACGTATGCATATCTTTAGAGCCAACTGTTAAAGCTTTTGCTGTTTTGAGGTTGAGATCATCACATCAATCTTTAATTTTAATGAATTTATTAGCATTTCTTATTATAACCACTGTCTAAATTTCATCCTTATGGATTTATCTATGGAAGAACACAGAGTACCTATCAGTTCATCAATGTAGAGGGCTTCAGAATTGTTTGGAATATAGCTGACTGTACAGTGGTACTTAATATTCGAAAGTACACTTCTGTAAGGATTTATCACAATTATAATAAATTAAAGATACCATTTTTAAAAAGTTAATTGTGTACAGGAAAAATTATTGAAGGCCCAAAATATGCAACAGCTTGGGGTTTAATTGCAAATGGAAAACTGTCCTTTGGAAAGTGTATGTGGATGGAAATATTTATGAGTTGGCACAAAGAACTGGCACAATACATTTGCTATGGAATAATTTTAACTGTTTTACAAGCTAGATTTTATCTGGTGCCTTTATGGGAGGGTTGAACAAGTCTATACATTTACTCTACATGTTTAGATTGCTGTTTTAGTTTCAATTTCTATGCTTACAGTTTAATAAACTTTTATAGGAAAATGATTGAATGAAACAAACTAGGAACATTTTCTACATAAGGGCATCATATTTAACACACTCTATTGTTTCATATATCATCAATTTTGCACCAGAGTCTGGCAAGGAAAGATTTTGCCTCAAGAATTTTTATTTGGGGACCATAAAAAATATCCAAAAGTAAACAAAGACCAAACCAAAGAGGGCATAAAACAATAAAACTCAAATCCATAATTTACATGTTCAATGGAAAAGGAATCCATATACTAAGTTTTCTGTTCATTCTGATTATAATCACAGATTGTCAAAACAGAGTGGTCTTTCCCACAATTGATTCAAAGTTCCTGAGTTTACTCTTAAATATTAAAATAGCTAAACTTTGGAAATACTATTAATGTTATGTATCCACCTCTGAAATAATAAATAATAAATAATAAATAATAAATTTTAGGAATATATCATATGAAAATATCATAGGTCTATCAAGTCTAGACATTCATAGATGTTCATGTAGTATTATTCAAATAAAAAAATATTTTAAAATCTAAATTTGTCCAAAGTAAGAAAGTGATTAATGATATATATTCACAGTGTATTATTCTGCAGCCATTGCAAAATGATGTTGCAAGAAAATATTATGACATGGGGAAATGGACATTTGATCTTAAGTAAAAAATAAATAATGTGATCCTGTATTTGTTTAAAAATTGTGCTTGTGCACTGAAAAACTGATTTTTAGTTCTATTCACCAGTGGTTTTTTCAGTGTAATATAGACTTATAGTAGTTTATTTGCTTTAAAGCTAAATGTATATTCTAAAATTTCTAGTATGTATAATATATATATATATATATACACACACATATATATTTATCTTTGTGATAAGTACTTATTATAAAATAAAAAAAATTGTATATAAGTAGTGACAACTCTTTTTACAAATAAGTAGACTACGTCTCCCTTATTTCTGCTTCCAAACTCATATCAGAGTGTTCAGGTATGCCCAACCAGGACAAATCACCAGAAAAGCCAACTTTGGATCAAGGAAGAAACCTAAACAAAAGCCAAAAGTAAGTTAAGAACTAGGGAATCAGAGCAAAGTCAGAATCTAGGGAATCCAGAGAACATTACACAGGTCATCCCAGTGATCAAAGGGCCTTACACTGAAATCCAAGAGGTGAAAGGCAAATGTTTCTTGCTCAGTCCCATCTTCCATGTTAAAGGGTCTCTCTGATTTAAACAGAGTTCTAGGTGAGTCCAAATTTTCCTTAAATTATATTAGGAAGACCACTTTAAAATAAATAATTTGAATTCTACAGAAAACCAATTACCTAAATTTAAATTCTAAACTCCAAAACAAAACTTCAGTCTCTGATTCCAGAGTAGTTTGGTGTGCATATTATGAGATGAGAATGCTCCCACTAATGTGGTCTCCAAACTATAAACACTCTTCCAATGTTACTATAGCTATGGTGGAAAATAATTACTTAATTTTTTCAAAATCATCATCTCCAGATTGAGATAATTTAAATTCAATTAAATTTTCTTCATAGGCTGACAATTTTTTTTTTATTCACTTCTGAATTTCTCCAATTTTTCTCAAAATAAGATGCTCAAAATTGAACCGACTACTAACATAGTCAGTACTACCAGGATTCCATTCTCAGCACTTTTATGATAATTAATTTCAGATTATAAATAAGCAACAACTTTCAGAACAACTTGTGCTGTAGTTACAAAGATAAAATAGAGCATGTTAATAAGATGATAACTTCAACTAATAATAATAATTGTTATATATTAAGTTAGCAATAGCAATGACATAGCTTTATTTCATTAGACCAGTAATAAAAATTATGACCCAAGCACTAGCTTTTCAAGTAGAAGTTTTCCAGCTGGATTCCCAGATATTCCTGGCTTTCTAGAGCAGGGGTCCCCAAAACCTGGGCCATAGACCAGTACCGGTCCATGGCCTGTTAGAAACCAGGCCACATAATACGAGGTGAATGGCAGCCAGTGAGCCAAGCTTCATCTGTATTTGCAGCCTCTCCCCAGCACTAGCATCACTGCCTCGACTTCACCTCAGATCATCAGACATTAGGAGCACCAGTCTCTGGTACCAAAAAGGTTGGGGACCACTATTCTAGAGAATCTCATCATCTCCTACTGGAAACAACGAAGGATCAGAGTTTCTTCTTCAAGCACCTTACTCTTGGTCTTAAGGTTTTTTCCTTGCACTCTGTGTGGGATCTTCTTCACAGCTCATCTCAACAGAACTAACCAAAAGAGCTACTTATAGTACAGAAGCCACTTCTCTCCATGTGTAGAGATCCAGTTCACCTAAGTACAGGCTAACTAGTCAAATTACCTTAGGATAGGTTAACATTTAAATTCAGAATTTACAGCCATTTCCAACTCTAATTCCTAGTTCACTGAGAATGACGTTTGGGCACTTGATATCCTGGGACTTAACCACACACCCAATGAGGCAACCTGACTATTTCAAATAGTCCACTAGATGGCAGAGGTATTTACAAAGAAGTGATGAATAATGCCCAAGTCTCCTTAACTAGTTCAGCAAGCAAGAAATGAAAAAGAATCTAATTAGAAAAATATATGAATTTATAACTTGCATAATGTACAAATATATTAAACTGTGGAACCACACACACACCAAGTTCAAATTTTAAACGAGATATAAAAATCCACCACAAATAGCAACTGCCACCTGGCTCAGCCAACACTGCTATATTATAAATAATTTTTAAAATAAAATTTGCCCTTTTTTTTTTCCATAAGAGAGATAAATATTTAAAAGACATCCTGGATTAGTGATATTCCATTGACACAAGTAATTGATTTCCAGTCTGTATACTTACAAGCTCTGAGTCTTTTCCTATTTCCTATTGCTTGTTACATGTCAAAACTCGTTAATCAGTTAATATATCTTTTAGCCATGCAACTTGACACTGGAGTTGATTTGTTGGTCAAGGTTTTCAGGAAGCTGTCTTTCTGTTCTCATCCTGTAGTCTTTGTTTAAGCTACCTTAGATATCCTCTTGGCTTGACAGTAACTTCATCCCTATATGTTTTCTATCCGATAAAGAAACAAAAATTTTTAAACCAAAGACCTATATTTGAGTCCTGGTTTTGCCACTTATTAACTATCTGATCCTGAACAAGTTTCTTGACGTCTCCAAGCCCTGGTTTCTTTCTTAGTAAATTGGAGAAAATATCTCAACTCTCATCTAATGAGAGTATATAGAAATCACTTAATGTATTATGCAAATGTAAATCATTAAATATAGGTGGACATATATAAATATGTATGCAAGTATGTATTATTGTCATTTAGTATTAACAGATGAAATTTGAAAGACACACAAGACTTAAGAATATCTGAATTATCAAAAAGCCTAGAAGTACAAATTCCTCAGGGCCTAACCTTTTAAGTTTCTAGAGGACACACACTTTTGTTAAAAGATGGCCGAGACTGTGACAAGGGTAGATCAACATGAGAACAGATGATTCAGATCCTCTACTCTAGAAGTCAAAATCATTTATTAATTGGATGTGTGCCCTTGATTGTTTCTCTCGATGTAAATGCAGTGGCATATCCTCTAGAACTTCAGGGCTAATAACTTTGTTTTGTATTCTTGTCATCTTAAATGAATCCTAGAAAACATATACATAATTGGTCCTCTATTTTTTCCATCTACACATGAATCAATATATTTAAAGTTACTTTGAGATTTTTTGTATAAAATATTCACATAAAATGTATTTTTAATGCAACAAATTAGAGTATTCTAAAATCTTGCTAGTCAAAATGTGACCCATGGTCCAACAGCACCAGCATCAATTTAGAGCTTGTCAGAAATACAGATTCTCAGGCCCCACCCTCGACCCACTGAATCAGAATCTGCATTGTAGAAAGACTTCCAGACGATTTGTATATATTTCAAATTTTAAGAAGAATTAGTCTTGATTATCCAATATTTAAGTTTAGTTCAATTACGTCAACAACATTGACTTTCCCTATAATTCCATCAGAGATTAGGAGGTTTCTCCTTTTAGCTTTAACTTTTTTAATCACATGGAGCACACCACGTGAGGCTATTTGTGACTGAGCCCTCACTGCCTTTTCAAACTTTTGTTCTTTCCCTCTTTTTTATTTTCTGTCTTCTCAAGCTATTTTCTAAAGTGCTGCAATACTTGGAGCTGACATCAAGAGGCTAAATGTTCATTGTGTAGGGTCCTAGCTGGGCATTCACTTTGACTACAGCATTGCTCCAAATATTAAATATGCGGATGCTAGAAAGATTATTAGCCAAGAAGAAATTGAAGAGGCAGATAAAAGCTGAAAATATCCACGCTTCACTGAGATTGGCTTGAGGCACTATGGAAACTTCTAGTTCTTAATCTTTGTCTATAAAATTTCTAATTCCTCATGACCTGCAATTATGGGGGCAGAATAGAAAATATATCCAGAGTAGATTATGACTTTGCTTATGAAGGGAAATATGTTATCCCCATTTAAAAAGGATGAAACGAAGAGAAAGAGGAGAAATAGGGTTCCATAAATATAAAAATAGCTATTCACAAGGACACAGGAGAGCACAGAATAGGAACTGTAGGTTTCAACACTCAGAAGAAGGGTTGGGGGTGGCCAAGAGTAAGGAAAAGTCACAAAAAAATATAGCTTTCAGGTATCCTAAAAAGTCACAGATATGCTTACTCATTATTTTAAAATACACCAATTAGAGAAAGGAGCATGGCCCTTTGGTGGCCAGAAACATTTATTAATTCTTAAATTGAAAGTACATTTTATCTTTTTTCCTGAAATAATTTCAAACTTACAGAAATGTTATAAGAATTATACAAAATACTCTCATATCCTTCATACAGATCCATCAAGTATTGACTTTCTACCACATTTGCCTCATCTCTTTCTCATTCTCTATTTATATATGCATGTATATGTGTATATAAAAAAATTTTCTAGAACTACCCAAGAGTCAGTCATAGACACTGTACCATTACCCCTCTAATACTTCAGTGTATATCCCTTGAGAAAAGGAAATGCTCTTACATAGATAGCTCCAATATGATGAAGAATTTTAGGAAATTTAACATTGATTCTATTAATGCTAATCCACAGTCCATATTCAAATTTCACCAATTAGTCAGGCACATCAACTTTTAACAAGCAGTCTTAATAAATAAATTGGACATTTTATCTTAAGGGAACATCAGCAATCGGAATTTACAAAATGCCATTTTATCTCTCATAATGCACTAGATACAAAGATATATATCTTGTTGAACAAATAATAGAATGTCTTCTATGTCTACACACAAAAAAATCTGAATTATAGTAATATAGCCTAGCTACCTACTAGAAATGGGTAACTAAGAGAATATACAAATAACAGATGGAATTAACAAACTCCTTTACTATACAATAATCATGGGGCAAAAAAAAATGGAAAGGTCCTTTTACTTATTCTCAGATCCTCGCTGATGATTAGAAATATATTTAGAGTCTACAGATTTCTAGTCTCACAGATTCATAAAATTATTTCACCTATTGCCATTTTTTCAAATTTAACAGTGTGGAAATCTGCTGGTAATAAAGCCTAAAAGAACAAGTGTTTTCTTAAGTTTGAGTACTGTACATGGGGGGAAAGATTTCTTTCTCCTGCAAGGTTTAGCCTAAAACCTAGCCTTCAGACCATGACAGTTTATAATGAAGTCACCAATCTGGAAGAAATGGGATTAACAATTCAGTCACTGCTAGGAGCAATCTATTTGCAAAACCACAATATTCTTTGCATGGTTGTACAGACTGTTCGGGAAACCTTGAGAGATGTTCCAAAAGATAGAAGTACTAACGTCAAAGCTCATTGCAGGACAACTGTGCCACATGCAGATATCACAGCCACTTGTATGAACAGAAGACTTGTGGGTCAGGAAATTCCAGCAGCTTTCAGTAAAAGATGGTCAGTATTTATAAATGCATAACTACCACTTTCAGTAAATACTCAATAAAATTAGAGCATTCTAGCCAAACAAAAATATTACTAGAATAAAGTTTAACCTAAAGCCCAATAGTACTGAGAGGGACATATGCCCGTAAGGACCAGTTATTAGTGAAAATCTCAGGTCTCTTCTTTATTTGGATAAAATCTTTCATTTCTAGTTAAAAATCTTTCATTTCTGAATTTCAGCCACCAAAATATCAAATTTCTTCCTATCTACAATGGAATCTCTTATATAATAGAAAGAACAATAACTGAGTCTATAACTACTGCATCACAATTGTATTGTACATTATGTATGTACATTATGTATGTGGTATAACTTAATATGTTCTTTGCACATTGAGCTCCCAAATATTTCCCAAATATAAAAAAATACTTAAAGAATATATATACAGTGGATATTTACATCTGACCAAGGAGTCCTCATTATAACTGCTACTGTACTTCAAAATTGTATACATATATTTAAAAATTTTTATAATTTTAAAATTTAAAAGATAAATTTATAAAGATAGATATGTCATGCCCTCCCCCAAGAGCAACTTAAGTAGCTTGGTAAGCAGAGAATTCATCTCGGTTGCTCCTAAGCTTCATCCCATTTTTTAATTTGATAAGAAAAGTCCTTCTTATTTATTTCTGACTCAATTTATAAGCAATTACTTTAGGTTTTAGTTTTTTAGTTTTTTTTCATTTGGATGCCACTTTTAAAAACTACAGGTTTGGAATTATGTAAACGATATTTATAATCATTTCAATTGCCCTCTATGTAGACATGTAAGTCTTCTATTCTGTTTAATTACATTATATTTTAATAAAAATATTTTTTAACAAAGGTACGTTTAACTAAATTACAAATAAAGATAACAAGTTAAAGGGACTTGGCAGATAATTCAATTATAGTGTTCATCCTACAAAAAAGAAATTGTAAACAAAGCAAAACAGCAAAATGTCCAAGCCAAATAAAATGTTGATACCTCGTTTGTTCATCATATTCTGATTTTCTGTGCTGTTTATCCCATGTCCCTTTGGTCCCAAGAATACTCACCGGCAATACTTGTGATTGTAATATTTACCCCAAGATAACTCATAGATCACAGTCCTAACTGTACCCCTAAAGTCTACCACAAAATATCTCGCTTTTATTATGATTTGGGCATCACTCTAGTATATCAATAGTCTTTGGAAACAAGTAACATCATTCAGAGGTTCCCAAGTGACATCAGCAGAGGTTCCCAACCCCTGGGCCATAGGCCCTTTTCCATCCATGGCCTTTTAGGAACCCGGCCACAGCAGAAAGTGAACAGTGGGCCAGTGAAGCAAGCTTCATCTATATTTGCAGCTGCTCCCCAGTGCTAGCATCACCACCTCAGCTCTACCTCAGATCACCAGGCATTAGAATCTCATAGGAGCACCAGTCCCTGGTGCCAAAAAGATTGGGGAATCACTGATTTATAGCATTTTGATTTTAGTACTGATGTTTCCATTTACAAAACATAGGAATTCTGTTGCTGAAAATGTCAAATCCTACAAAAAGGTGGCATTCCCACGTGTGATGTAAACGTTGGTCTCAAACAGTTGTTAGCCCAAAGATTCATTTGTTGACTTCAATTTACATGTATATTACTGTTATATACAGACAAGTTCTGATTAGAAATAACCCTAAGAACTGTTTATATTTCATTTTTGCATTAAAAATCAGTCACATTAGCTCCAGCCTCAAAGAGTGTGTTTATGTAAAATTAAATTAACACTGGCAGTGAGCTGTACTTTTTTCTTTACGGGAAATGGGTTAAAAGCTTTACTACAGCTTCCAGGAAAGAGGCAGCTGCCTTTAACATTTATTTGGTGGCTATTTACCTGGAGCAAAAACTGAAGGCACCTACCAAGCAGTGAACTAAAAATGCTACATTCTCTAAGTTTCATCTCCTCACGTTTTGAATCCCCACTACCTGCTTCTGCTTTTCAAATCTGTATCAACAAGAAGCATGGCGGGTGTGGGGGAGGAGCACTTATTTAACTACAAACTAAAAGTGGCTTAGGAGCAACCCAGATGAATTCTCTGCTTACCAAGCTACTTGAGTTGCTCTAACCAATTCATTTCTCCAATATATACCTGCAATTTTAAGTAAACTCATCCCAATTATGTTTTCTGGCTCACAAAATAAATTCCTAATCTAGATCATCATTCCTCTGCTGTGCATTTTTCTGAAGATTGATAATCTTTATATTGTTTTCAAAGGTATAAATTTCATAAATGTATGTAACTTTGTCATGGGGCCATTTAGTAAAAAAAAAATCCAACAAAAGAGGTTCTACTGCATTTGAACTCCAAAATAGACATGTTTGTATGAATTCCATCAGAGTATCAGCATTATGTGCTGTAATATGAACAGTTGATTTTGAATTACAACTCTAATGCAGGGAAGATCCCAGAAGGACAAGTGACTTAACCTCTCCCTGTCTCTTTACTTTATCCATACCTAGCACTTAGTTCACAATGTTGAAAGAACGAAATTTAATGTGTGTGTACCTTTCATGACATAATTGTACTCAAACATGCTTTTAGCTGCAAGTACCAGAATTCTTGAATAACAGCATCATGAACTCATATGCCAAATTGCTGAAGTGGGTAGTTGCGCACACGAGTTCAGTGACTACAGCATGAGGGCCACCTCTTGTATTACTCTCTTGGCCTTTTTCCCATGTTTGTAAATTCATGGCATAAGATTGCTTACTTAGTTCTGATGATCACATTAGTGTCCTTAGCTACCCTTACCCCCCTCCCATTCCCAGGTTTCATTCACTGGAAATGTCACATGCTTGGTTTCAAGAGAGGCTAGATTAATTAGCATTTAGCTTTTGCAGCTTTTGTAGTAATAGTACCCAAGGGAGAGAGGTGCAGAAGTGGATGTTGGAAAAAATAACCAACGGTATCTATCATATTTCTTTCAAAGAACTTCAATATGTTAGTAATGTTTATAATCCTCCTAAAACAAAATATTGTTTTTACTCTGCATTATGTACATTTATTTTTGTTCTGAGGTTATCAGTTCCCAGTAGCCACCCTTACTCTGATATCAGCAGCAAGTGACAGCATATGTTTTGTTTCTCATGGGGTTTTTTGTTTGTTTTTCACAAAAGCTGGTTAATCTGCCTTCCATACCACCTGACACAGTCATCAAAACAACAGAAAGAACACAGCCTAGAATCGCCTTGAGGAAAAAAATATATATATATTCAATTATTTTGTTTAAAGCAATTTCTTAAAAATTTTGAAATAGCTTAATTATTAAATGGCGTAACTTACATAGAGCATTTCCTTTAAATAACTACTCTGTAATTAGTTAAGTGTGGTAAAATGTCCTTTCTGAAAATGCAAAACCTGACTTTGTCTTGCATGTTACTTCAGTTAGCTCACATGTGCTTAATCTTTATTGCCATCTTCTGGAGGATTTGCTTTTATACACAAATAGGTAATATTAAAGAAATCTAGAAGCCTTTTTTGGTGTCTCAGATCAAAAAACAAAACAAAACAAACAAACAACAACAACAACAAAAAACAGGTCAAAATCCCAAAAGTGAAATTGCTGGGTCATACCAGAGTTCAATTTTTATTTTTCTGAGGAACCTCCATACCATTTTCATAGTGGCTGCACCAATTTACAATCCCACCAACAGTGCAAGAGGCTTCTCTCTTCTCCACATCCTCATCAACATTTATTGTTTGTTGATTTATTGATGAAAGCCATTCTGACAGGTGTGAGGTGATATCTTGTTAAGGTTTTAATTTGCATTTCCCTGATGATTAGTGACTTTAAACATCTTTTCATGTCTATTGCCATCTGTATATCCTCTGGAGAAATGTCTGTTCAGGAATTTTGCTCATTTTTAAATCAGATTGGGGTTTTTTTGGTGATAAATTGTATGAGTTCCTTATACATTTTGGATATTAACCTCTTATCATATGCATCATTGGCAAATATCTTCTCCCATTCAGCAGATTGTCTGTTCATTTTGTTGATGGTTTTTTTCCTTCACTGTGCAAAAACCCTTTAGTCTGATGTAGGCCCATTTGCTTATTTTTCTTTTTATTTCCCTTGACCAAGGAGACACATCCAAAAAAGTTATTACTATGAGCAATGTCAAAGAGTGTACTGCCTTTGTTTTCTTCTAGTTTTAAGGTTTTGGATCTTACAGTTAAGTCTCTAATCCATTTTAAGGTTATTCTTGTATATTTCATAACAAAGTGATCCAGTTTCATTCTTTTGCAGGTGTCTATCAAGTTTTCTCAACACCATTTATAGAAGAGACTGTCTCTTCCATTGTATATTCTTGTCTCCTTTGTCACAGATTAATTAACCATATAAGCATGGGTTTATTTCTGGGGTCTCTATTCTGTTCCACTGATCTAAGTGTTCATCGATAGATGAATGAATGAAGAAGTGGTACATATATACAATGTGATATTACTTAGCCATTTAAAAAAATGAAATCTTGCCATTTTCAACAACCTGGATGGACCTATTGGTATTATGCTAAATGAAATAAGTCAGACAAAAAAAGACAAAGACCACATGATTTCATTTATATGAGAATCTAAAAAATAATAATAAATGAACAAACAAAACAGAAACAAACTCATAGATACAGAGAACAGAGAAGATTTTGATGGTAGCTGGCTGGGAAGGGGGTCAGAGGAATGGGGAAGAAGGAAAAGGAATTAAAATGTACAAATTGCACAAAATGTACAAAAACAGTCATGGGATATAAAGTGAAGCACAGGGAATATAGTCAATATACCTATTGTAATAACTATATATGGTGTCAGATGGGTACTAGACTTAAGGCGATCACTTCATCACATATATAAATGTCTAATCACTATGTTGTACACCAGAAACTGATATAATATTGTGCCAGTGTAATTGAAAAAAATTTTTTTAATTATTTAAAAAAAGAACAGGTCAAATGCCAAAACCTCAGAGCATCATAGTGTGGGCCACAAAGGCAGTCACTTTGAAGTGCATTTCAGAAATAACAAGAAATCTGCCTGCCCAGAAAAACAAGCCCACATTTACAAGCAGAGACCTCCATTTCCACTGTTAGAGTTCCTTTTTAATGGTCTAAGGATAAACCAGGTCAAAAGGCAGGTACCACTAAAAATAGTGATCTTTTAAACTGATATCAATCAAATCCACTTTAGTGTAAATGAGTTTGGAGTGCTTTCCTATGATGATAGATTATTAATGGAGTGCAAGGGTAGAGAATACAATACATGAGTGATATGAATGTTTTGTTCGAATATCACTCAGCACAGCCCTATTGCTCAATAGGTAGACAGAAGAAGAGCATAATATGGAGCTAGAAATGCCTACAGGAGGGAGAGACCAAGTTGTGAATAAAAGGAGAATGAGAATTTGGCAGCCACAGCACAGCAGCCAAGGGGATGGCAACCCCATTTTGAAAGCAGCCACATCCAGGAATCTGACCTCAACCATTGGCCATCCCATAAGAAAAACTGAGCAGTCACAGGAAATCCAGTCATGGCTGTGGTCAAACTTCAGGCAGAGAGGCTGATAGTTGGAATCAGAGAAATCCATCAGCAGTGAATAGCACCCAAGCCACCTAACCAGGGTTTAAGGGTAGACACCAGTCTCTGAGTCCAGGACTATAAAAAATAGCCCTAGAGTCATTGAAATTTTGAAAGTTTATTACGATGGGCAGCAGACTTAAGATAGTGCATTTCAACCTTCTTGCCTCTTGGTTTACAAAGAAAATGAGTGCTGCTACTTACAGAGTTGGCCCTAGGCTCACAGCACCTCTGTAACCCTCCATCTGCACATACTGGATGGGAAGCATCAACAGAAAGAAGAGACCAAAGCCTGCTTCTCTGAATGAGTCCAAGGGCAGAGGAAAGTAAGTAAGAGGAACCTGAAGCTCAGACTCAGAGAGTTAGGGAGGAATTTAGCATCTTAGCTGAGCTCTGAATGAAGACAAATGGCTCTTTTTATGCAAAGAAAAGGCCCAATATCTGCAGTGTTCTTTTTTTAAAGGATATAATCATATTGTTCAAGCATCCTTTCATGCACCATTTATTGAGCCTGTACCATATGGCAAGATATCAGCAGATACACTGCTGAACAAAAGAAACATGGTGTGGGCTTTAAACTAGGAGTTTAAGTATACTGAGGAAAACTGGCAATAAGTAACAAATACAAATCTTTTCTTATATGTTGTAATAAGTACTATAAGGGAAAGAAACAGAAAGAGTAGGGCCAAGTAGCCAACTTCTTTAGGTTGAAACCAAATGTGACCTTTTTACGGAGGTTTGGCAAGAACATGCAACAGAAAAACACAAGCAATTTTTTAATATTTTAAATACAAATTTAAACTTTAATATCATATATTATGTACATACTTACTATGTATATAGTAATATATAATAACATATACAATACATTACTATACAGGGATTACTGTCCAATGACTAATGGCAAACAACTAAAGTCAATTTATTTTTAAAAAAATGGTTTCTGCTATGAAATAAACATACTATTGCTGGATTCTTAATGACTTTTACTCTCATGTGAGAGAACAGTTAACTTTTCAGGAAAACATCAAAACCAAGAACATAAAAACAGAAGAGAAGGTTCCAAATAGTACTCGCTTATAGGTATTATCTACTTCTTAAAAAGCAATATTTAATCTTGGTTACTATTTATGCAAACTAAATATAACAGCTGAAATCTGGGCAAACAAACTCAAATAGGCGCCTATGTTCAAGACTAGAGGTGTCCAAGTTGATGGAAGAATTCTGAGTACCAGTGGATACACCTAGCTCTGGGGAAAATATCAAAGTAATTTCAAGTATTTACTGAACAAGCAGATAAACTTGTTGGAGTATAATGTACAATCAAATTTAAAATGTCAATTCCTAAAAGAGAATGAAAATTCTAAACTTTGGAGACTCAACTGGAGGTTAATGGGCCTACAAATTTTGCTTTTATATATAAAAGTTTGTGAGTGTATACAAGGGTATATGATCAGGTCCTCTGGGGTATAGAGCATATGGTATGTTCAATTTGTGAAAATTTCACCAAGTGTACACTTATGATTTGTACAAACTTTTCTTTTTGTATATAATATGTTAATTTAAAGTGGCTTATTTGGGTTCTTTTTAGTTTGAGAGACAGAAAAAAATCAAGTCCAGGAGAAAACAGAACTTTTATGAGAGACACTAGAACAAAATCTTAAAAGGAAAGCTTAGAGTAGCTTTTCCAGTATTGGAAATTAGTTGATATAACATCTCCATGCATATTACTTATTTGAAATAAAGGGGGAATATTCAAGAGGTGCACAAAAACTAATGAAATCAGAGATCATTGTATTTACCTAAAACAAATTTTCACTTCAAGTGTAGATTTTAAAAATCAGTGTCATCCTTTAACCTGTATTCTAATAACAGCTTTATCTTCACATATGGTCTTCATTTACACACACCTGGAAAGTTTTATATTTGCTCTTTTGCAATTTAAATGGCTGATGCCTAAGGCAAATGCTCATAAAACTATAAACACTGCAGTTGCCTCTTTTAGCCATCAAGTAAAAAAAATAAAAAAAGATGCTACTCTATAAAAACAATAAAGAAAAATCTGAAGTTGCACTTACTCAATATTTAAGAAACAATCTAAGTTAAATTAAAAAGCATTTCTCTTTCTTGTGACTCGTTTCGCTATTCTTTACTTTTTAGATTATACATATTCTGAGACGAGGAACAAATACCAAGTGTTCATCCTAATTCTTTTGGATATTTCCCATTTACTAATGCAAGTTTTAGATTGTAATCCATTTGAAATTTTGAATTTCATATCACAGGTAATTATGTAAGAATTAAGGCTCTCCTTCACCACCAATTGACATCATAAATTTTCCTTAGGTACGTATGATTATGATTACTGCCCCTGAATGTGTGATAGCTAATGAAACTCTTGATAAGAACTGGGGTCAAATTTATCTCCTACGTAGTATATCATGACTGCTAGAGAGCTTTGCAAACAATACCTAGGACATAAATTATACAGATTTGCAACAGTTATTCACTTGTGAACAAAAGAGAAAGAGAAAGAAAAGAGTTTGTGTACTATAGAAAATTACAGTTTTCAATTTCCATTCTTTTCTTCATAAATAAAGTTTTAGATTCATTGGGGGAAAAAAATCCCTGAGCATTGGCTAATGTTGCGGTTTGCTCAAAAGTTGTTTCAGATCAGATCATACAATCCTTCTTTCACTTTGTGAAACCAGTTACTCATGGTCACTCAAGTTTTTTCTTATTGGACCCTAACAGAGGCATTTTCTAAGCCTATTGTTCTCAAAGGTTAAAATACTCCATGAACCACTACATCACTGCAAAAGTATGTCCTAATCATAGGAACAAATATAGCAATACAACCAAAGACTCCTGGAGAGAGAATGGGAAGACCTGAATTTTAATGTGTTCTAGATGAGAAAAACTAAGCCAATTATTCCATCTTGAGTCTCTGCCCCAGATATAATTTTTTAAATAAAAGAGCAGTTGTCTAATGCAGCCCTTCCTCAGATGTGTTCCAAAGCACTAAATTGCTTCACAAAAAGTTTGGGCAATTCCAATACCCCTATATCCACCCCTCTTGAAGTTTCACAAGCAACATTAGTATAGTAAACGTTCTGAGAATTCCTGCAGTTCTGCTTAACTTTGTTCAACCCACAGGAATGTTTTACGTTTCATTGTAACCTAACACCCCTAACATTTGTGAACCCTGCAATGAGAAATGCTGCACTGGTGATTTTCAAACTATGTACTGCCAAATCCTCTTAGGGTTTACCAGGAAACTACAATAAGACAAAGCAAGAGAAGGAGTCTGCAGGTAGGACATGAGGTCCCATTCACACTTCAATCTTATTTTGGGGTCTCAAAATACAATAACACTTTAAATAAAGGATCTATGACTTGAGAAAAAAAAAAACTTCTTTTTATAAAATTCTCTTAAAAATAATTTATTTATAGTCTGAACTGATATGTTGAGCTTATCACATCACTGCCCAGGAAGGGTCCACAGTAATTCCAACATGAGTTCTTGAGGTAGACTGAATTACTGTTCATGTCATTCCCTCCCTACCCTTGCTGTGCTTTCGTGAAGACAGAGTTCACTTCTCTGCTCCACAGATTTGGGGCTAGGCCATGCTTTAATCAATGGTATAGTAGGGCCTAATGTACATGCGCGGTTTACTTATGTCCATAACACTTGATCCCTCTTCATCATGAAAAGAGCATGCCCCAGATAATGGCTGCTCACCAGCTAAAACCCAGGAATTCAAAGACTCATGAAGCCCAGCTGATACCAACAAAGTTACAACCAACCCACAGCCTTCATGTAACATGAGCAAGAAATTCATGTTTATTGTTGTAAGCATCTAAAATATAGGGATTGTTTGTTGATACAGCAAAAACTAAAATTCTAAGCTGATCTGATTCTAAATGGAACATGTGCAATGTTGTCCTTAAATAGCTTTAGATTAGATAGTCTGGTTTAAGAGAGGAATTGCTGAATTCACTAATAGTTTTGTAAAAATTACTAGTTTTATATAACTTTTAAAAAGTTCAATAATGCTATATTTCCTTTCTATATACCCAAATCTCAATCTTCATCCTCCAAGGGTAAATAATTGCTTTATCCTCCATGATTTGCAGGATAATCAATGGTTAACAGCAATGTCAATAAAACTTACTATATATAATTTTCCACTAGAAGAATTAAAGGATTTTCCTTTTGTTCACAAAACCAAATAGTGCTTTGGAGTTGGATTAATAAGAAAAATTCAAACATGCATTAACCACCTATAATTGTTTTCAGACATCTTAATTGGGTCAAAATTAAAATTCAGCTGTTTAATCCAGCTTTAAATCAAACAAGAGCCTTCCCAACCAACAAACATGGGGGAAAAAAAAGTTTTATTCACTTCCACACTAAAAAGAGAAAGTAAATCCATTTAAAACAGTTATCAGAATAGTTACATGAAAAAATGTCCTATAGTATATTAATTGACCATGGAATTACTCTACTTAAGAGAACATATAGTTGGGAAAAACATTTACCTCTTAGAAAAATTCTACTAGTATGGTATCAACTCAGGGTCATGTAAAAGGAAATGGAATAGTGAAAGGCTTCTGGAAATCATCTACCCTCACTGAGTTATACTTGTATACAGAAGGCCCACACAATCAAAAGAAGAATTGTATAAGAATTATGAGACAAAACAGCAGCATGAGTCAAAATTAATAGTATGTGTGAAACTTAGATTCTTTTAGAAAGTAATGATAAAGGGATTTGTGATCTACTGAAGGAGAGGTATTTCTCTCTCTTACTTAATTAAAAATAATGCCAACTACTATTTATTAAGTACCAACAATGTGACAGTAAAAAATTGAATAAAATAATCTAAGTAGGAGACAGCAACCTAGCATAGCACATGCCCATTTCACAGGCGAACAGATGAAAACTACAAGGGTTTAACAAACACGTTCTTGTACTATTATAAAGTAGATTTTTTTCCAAAGATAAATTGAAAAACACTTAGCCAGATTATCTATAGAAAAAAAAAAGAGACTCAACTAAATTCAGAAATGAAAAGAGATGAAATAATAACTAATGCCACAGAAATAAAAAAAGTTCATAAGGGACTATTATGAAAAATTATACACCAATAAATTGGACAATCTAGAAGTAATGAATGAATTCCTAGAAACATACAACTTACCAAGACTGAATTATGAAGGAATACAAAATGTTAACAGACCTATAACTTAAGGAGAATGAATCAATAATCAAAAACCACCAAGCAAGGAAAAACTCAGGACCAGATGGTTCCACTTGTGAATTCTACCAAACATTTAAATATCAATCCTTTGTATAATCTTCCCAACAATAGAAGAGAGAACACTTCCAAAAATCAGTTTATGAAGTCAGCATCACCCTGATACCAAAGCCAGAAAACACACTACCCCGCTCCGAAAAGGTATCTCTGATTAATATTGATGCATATATCCTCAACAAATACTAGTAAACCAAATTCAATAGTTCATTAAAAGTCATATATATCATCATGACCAAGTTGGTTTATTCCTGCAATGAAAAAACAATTCGACATAAAAAACTTAATCAATGTAACACACCACAATGACAAAATGAAAGACAAATACCATGATTTCAATTGATGCAGAAAAAACATTTGACAAAATTCAACACCCATTCATGATTTTAAAAAACACTCAACAAACTAAAAACAATGTGCATAAACTTAACACTACTGAACTGTACACTTAAAAATAATAAAGATGGTAAATTTTATTGTTTTTTACCATGACTGTTAAAAATTGGAGAGAGAATTCAAATCCAGTTGTTTTTTTTTTTTTTTTTCACAGATGTTTTCCTGCAATATACGCTTGGAGGTGGATAAAAGGAACAAGCAGTCCAGGCAGAATGAAGAAAGTAGACAGATGAGCAACTGTCAAGAGTTATATATATAAAAAGAGAGCAACATAACAGAAAACCAGAACTGTTACATAAGTACCAACATACATAGGAGCCTGCAGTTCAAATGTCAGAATATGTACCTTTGTAAAAGTTATTTAAATGACTTAGTGCTTTTTATTTAAAGATTTAGTCCTTCATTTTCACTGCATTAGTATCCTTAAGATGGACATAACAAAATTCTACAGACAAGTATTTTTCTCACAATTCTGGAGGCTAAAAGCTCAAGATCAAGATGTCAGCAGTTTGGCTTCTCCTGAGGTCTCTCTCCTTGGCTTACAGATGCCCTTTCTTCTGTGCACATGTATCCCTGATGTGTCTCTCTATATATAGGTCTTAATCTCCTCTTTTTAAAAGGACACCAATCTGATTGAATCAGGGCTCACCCTAATGACCTCATTTAACCATAACTGACTCTTTAAAAGCCTTATCTCCAAATAGCCATATTCTGAGGTAATGGGATTTAGGACGTCAACATACAAATTTAGGGGGAACACAATTCAGTCCATAAACAATCACACACAGAGTTTAATTTCCTAGTTAGTTGTACATGTGGTTTTTGCTAAAGAAAAACAGAATTGCTGTGGGACAAATAGTTCAGGTCACATGCTATCAATCAGGGAAAATAAGACAATATAATTCTTTTATGTTTTCCACATCACCAGCCACTTAAACTTCAAACTGTATCTTTGAAGGCTTTCACTATAGCCAATTTCACAAATTATACATTTCTACAGATTGAGCCTTTTTTGTTTCATTGGTTGGTTGATTGCTTGGCTGTTCTACATTTTATTCGGTAGTAGGAGAAAAAAAAAATCAAAAAGCAGATGGTCAGGGCCAAACGAAAGTTTGGAAGAACATCTCTGTAATTCTGCAAGTTTATTCCCAAGAGATTTCACAACATCCTTGGGGAAGTCTGAAAGCAAAACTTTTCTTCAAAAGGTTTTAATATTCTGGCCTCCAGACTTACTCTAAACTGGGAAGTCCCTAAGTATTTTTAAATGAATTTTTTAAAATAAATTTACAAATATTTCAAGTTTTCTTTTTTAATATTCCAAATAAAATGCAATTTAATTTTGTCCCCTGGGAACCAGATGTTTTCTTTTTTTCTGGGTTTATTTTACAGTCATTCATTTTTCTGACTTTTCATCTAATTTCAATTCTTAAAAAAATTTATTCTTGCACACATCAATTTTCTCAGTTGTTAGTGACATCAGTAAATATTTTTAAAAGACCAGACAGGTATGCTTCTTTAACTAAATATATACACATACTACATTCTTGACAAAATAAAGCACGGAACTGTTTTAAGTGAAGGGCCTAATTTGTGTGTTTAACTTAACACGTGTGTATATTTATTTGATTTAGTTTCTCTTAACAGAAATTCACAGAATTGAAGAAAACAACCTAATTCACAGCTTTCTATAATCTATGAAAAGCTATGTACCAAATATACTCCCTTGTCGATTATATGAGATCTGTACATTTTTTAATCTGTAAAACAGAAAAATGTAGAATAGTTTATAACAGTTTCTAAATAGATAAGGAAATGAGATTGTTCAAATTTAAATAATATTTGAGAGACCAGTTTACCATACTAATAAGATCTCTGTTTATATATATTTAATGTGTCCAACTACTGTATTTTAAAAAATACAATCAAATTCATGAACTTTACATCCAAATACTATTTATAAAGTCTCAAGTTTTTTCTTCCTTTTCATCTTACAAATATATATCTACATTAAATGTTCTTTAAAAAGATACATATTTCTATTTGTAGGTGAAAGTGCTGATTAAATATTTTATTTAATCTCCCTACCACACCAATAACATCCTTAAATACAGCTTACTTGATCAAAAAGTCACTTTAGCTCAATATGACTATCGGTTAGAAAACTAAATATCTATAATAGCCATACAATATTCAAATGAAGTAATCAGAACATTAAATTTCAAAGAAATTAATATCGAATTTTCCTCTACCAATACCTTTCTACTTTCCCAGAAAAATACAGAAGACAAAGCATGCTCATTAGTAATTTAAAATGATACATCGACTTTCCTGAAGACACAAAAGAATCAAATTTTATGACTCCCAGATAAAACTGGACTCTTGTGTCCCGTAAAATAGCATAAAATAGGGTAGAGGGTGATCTGGATATAGACTGTTTTTATATGTCAACTTCCACCTAACATTCTGAACATTGATGGCTTGTTGGTTGCTGAAGTATTCCTAACAAAGTATGAGAGGACTAATATCAGGAAATATTTCTGCCTAACAGTCTAAAAACAAGAGAAGAGAAGCCTAGAAGATCCATTAGAATAAGCCCTCATTCTCTACATAAGGTTTACACCTAAGGCAAATATTTCATCTTCTAATTGCTTCTTTGCCACTTCTGGACTAATTTTACCATCTATTTTATGGCCTTATGAAATGTACATTAATTTCAGCATCGAATTAAGAAAAATTAAGATGAAAATATGGAGCCACATATAGTGCATAAGAGAGTCAAATAAAAATGCTTTTAGATTTCTGCCATTGCTTGCTTTCTTGAATGGGGAGATGATTGTATTTTAGAATTGATTCCTATGCTTCTTTTTCCCCATTAAAACATTACCAAGGCATCAATGATTCTGCTTTTGGTCAGGTAGCCTGTGCTGTTGACTCGCCTATCTAATTTTGCAATCAAAAATGACATGTTTATGTATAAAAGCTGACTTTCTGGGTTTGATGGTTGGCAGGAACTAAAAAGGAAACACACTATCAAAAGCCACATTACCAAGGAAGTAGGCTCCTTTTCCAAGATTTATTCCTCATTGTTTTGGGGTTAGAGCAAAATATGATAAGGATTGCTTCTGAAACCAGTTACATTACACTAGCTCTCCCATAAGGACTCTCCTGTTATCTCAACAATCACTTTTATATGGATGACTCAAGTTCAACTCAAGCCCTACCTTCCAGACCAACATTTCAACCTAATAGTTGACTCTTCCACCTGGATGTTCACCTAACACCTCTAGCTCCAAAGGTGTTAAAAATGGAGTCTCTTGTTTGCTTTTCTTCTACCTCCCTTTCCCTATCTCGATAGATTTTTCTCATTTTTCTATTTCCTATTTCCTACCACTATTGGTCACCCATCTTTGAAGTCATGTCTAGGTTCTTCTTCCATTGTCTCACACCTAGATTTTACATGAGTCTGTCTTTTGCTAGTTTTGATTTTACAATTATCAAAGCATCCAGTCTCTCCTTGAAGCAATTGGTCCTATCTTCTGCTTTAAGATGTATCTACTGACCGCACAGCTATCACAAGCTACCACTAGCCCATATGGTGCTTCTGTAATAATCAGAAACCTGTAAAAATAAACGCACACCCATTAGCCTGGTACAGGAGACTCACCATCCTTGGCTTCAGCCTGCACCTCCTGGATTATCTATTGCTTATCTCCTTACATACCTATGCTTCACTCTAGCTGAAATACTTTCTCAGAATTGACTCACACTTGCTTATCATCTTGCCTTCAATCATTGGCCTGTCTGGTACACCCTTTATTTTACCTATAAATATCATATCCATTTTTCAAATGTCATTTCTTCCATGAAGCCAAATCTTTTCCTAACCTCAAATAGGAAGTAAGCATTCATTCTCTCCTTTGACCTCCACTGTACTTTGTTTATGCCCCAATGTAATATACTGCCTTTTATTAGTTACTGACTCATTTGATTGATCTTGTACCACAGGAGTCCCCAACCTCAGGGCTGCTGTCAGGTACCAATCCACGGCCTTAGGAACCAGGCCACACAGCAGGAGGTGAGTGGTTGGCAAGTGAGAGAAGCTTCATCTATATTTGCAGCTGCTCCTCAGTGCTAGCATCACCACATCAGCTCCACCTCAGCTCCACCTCAGATCATCAGGTACTAGATTCTCAAAGGAGCACCAGTCTCTGGTGCCAAAAAGGTTAGGGAATGCTGCTGTACCAGACAGTAAACTTTAAAGTGAACACTATGTCTCATTTTGTCTTCTTCAAGGCCCAAACCCAGAGCTTTATGAAGAATAATTTTTAAAATTTACTTAACTGAACTAAATCAGTAAGTCTCACATCCAATAAAAATGCATTAGATTTTTGTGGTCAAAAGCTTCCCTTATTCCTAAAGCAGACAAACTGATGAAACAGGATTGAAAGTCCAGAAATAAACCCACACATATATGGGTTTATTTTTAGACAAAGGATCCAGGAATTTATAAGGGAAAAAAGGTCTCTTCAATAAATGATGGGAAAACTGGACAGCCATATGCAAAAGAATGAAACGAGACTGCTATCTTTAACCGCACACAAAAATTAACTCAAAATAGATTACAGTCTTGAATGTAAGACCTGAAACTATAAAATACATAGAAAAAACATGGGCACTAAACTTATGGACCTTCATCTCAGAGGTGTTATTATGAACTTAACCCTAAAGCAAGGGAAACAAAAGCAAAAACAAGTGAAGGGACTACATCAAACTAAAGAGCTGCTGCACATCAAAAGAAACCATCAACAAAACAAAAAGGCAACTAGCCAAATGGCAGAAAATATTTGCAACTTTGGATAAGAAGCTAATATCCAAAATATATAAAGAACTTATACAACTCAACAAACAACAACAACAAAAATACTCCAATTAAAAACTGGGCAGAGGAACTAAACAGAAACTTTTCGGGAGATATACAGATAGCCAATAGACAGATAAAAAAGATGTTCTAATAACATCACTAGTTACTGGGAAAATGCAAATCAAAATCACAATTATATTACTTCACACCTATTAGAAGGGCTATTACCAAAAAGACAAGAAATAAATAGCTGTTGGAGAGGATGTAGAGAAAAGGGAACACTCATACACTATTGGTGGGAATGTAAATTAGTGCAGCCACTGTGGAAAATGGTATGGTGATTCCTCAAAAAATTAAGAATAGAACTACCATGTGATCCAGGAATTCCTCTTTTGGGTATTTACCCCAAAAGTATTTGTAAAGATATGTATATCCCTATGTTCACTGCAGCATTATTCACAATAGACAAGACATGGAAACAACCTGTGTTCATCAACAAATAATTGGATAAAAAAGATGTGGTATACACATACAATGGAATTTTACTCAGACATAAAAATGATGAAATATTGCCATTTGCAACAATATGGTTGGATCTTAAGAGAATTATACTAGGTGAAATAAGTCCAACAGAAAAAAGACCAAACCCTATGATTTCATTCATATATAAAATGGAAAACAAAAAGTAACGAACTAAGAAAACAAACAAACTCATAGATACAGACAACAGAATGGTGACTACAAGAGAAGAAAGGGGATAAGGGGAGGGGAAGGATTAAGGACCCAAATATAAGACCTGAAACGATAAATTGCATTAAAGAAAACATAGGAACTAAACTCCAGGTCCTTCTACCACTAATGTTCCACAAATTGCTAATGATTCTGTACTCACTCTTACATGATTATTTATATATGTTAAACAGCTATGCTATGAATTTATTGAAAATTTTTTTGAGAATTGTTAGAAAACTAATACCTAGTTCCTTTTCATATTAACAAAAATCTTGGCTTGTATAATCACTATTTCAACCAGAAAGCAAACAAAGTATTATAAAGTGGCTACATATAGAGATGTCCAGAAAACTTTTCTCTTACAAGAACATGTGCAAAGAAAAAGTCAATTCATTTTGTTCAGTAGCTGAATCTTGATTTCAAGCCACATACTGCTAGGTATCAAGAGGAATACATTAACTTTTCCAAGTATTTAATTCCTATAGCCCAAAAGAATATTTCTACAAATTATACACACACACACACACACACACACACACACACACACACACACACGTACACAGGATTCATGAGGATTCTCTCATACTTTTATTCACTCTGAATCCTTTGTGTGCCAGTGTAGGCCATGAGGAACTAGGAGCCTGTATAACAAGTTCAGATATCTAAAAACCACCCTCTGCTATTGCTGCTTTTTGGCTCTGAATCAGGATATGCAACTCTGGGATAAATATGTAGGATGTCCCAGAAGCCCTGCTTAGGAAAGCAAGCCACCAGCCAAACATCTTCCCAGGTTTCCTCATATTCATCTGGATGTTATTCTGACACCCATATGTGCCCAATGCCACAATATACCCCAAGAAAGGAAAAAACAAAGAGACTACACTTCGCTGTATTTCAAATCATTCATTGAAAAAAACATATTATCTAAATTAAATTATAAATATGAAAATCCAAACGTGGCCCAACAATATGACTATGCATAAGTCAGAACCTCAATGAAGAAGTAGTATCAGAAATTCAGGTCATCTAGTTCCAAGTTTATTATTCTTTCCACAGTGCTTCTTGCCTTCTTAATTATGTCTCTGATACTTTATGAATCAGACCACAATCCACATTTAAAAACACTAGAGTTGAGTATTAGTTACAGAGTGTTTCCCATGTAATAGCCATATACATGCTGAATTATCCATACCATGAAGTGATACTTTTTAAAATATCTTTATTTACATAGCATACATTTCCATAGCATTTAGTATGTACCAGGAACCATTCAAAGCACCTTACAAATACTAATTATTTTGATCCTCATTCTAATCTCATGTTGTAGGTGCCATAATTGTCCCATGATTATTTTCTGTTAAGAAAACAGAAGCAAAGAGAGAAAAATAACTTGCCTAAAGTTACCCAGCTAACCTTTTGTCATGAAGCCAAGACTCAACCGAGGCAGTCTAGTTCTATAGTCCATTCACTCAAAAGTGTCACTGCCCTGCCTGAAATAATCCATTATCATCCCATTTCACACAGAGTGAAAGTCAAAGTCCCCATACTGCCTTACTAAGTCCTAAGTATCTCTGGTCTACCTTAGATGGACAAGTAGTCTCCCACCACTGGGTCTTTGAGTTGTTCCTTCACCTGAAGCACTCTTCTTCCATATATGCATTTGGTTTGCTCTCTTGCCTTCCCTATTACATAACCAGGTATTGCCCATCTTCCAAACTCTATTTTTCCCCAGAGAACTTAGTACCACCTAAATATGTATCGTTTGCTTTTGTCTATCCACCCCTCATTTAAAATGCAAGTATCATGAGGCAAAGTTTTGTCTTTTGTTTGGTGCTATACCCTTATTGCCTAGAACAAGATCTGGCATGTAGCAGGCACTTAATTGCCATCTGTTGGACAACTATGCCAGTTGAGATGAGTAAAGTAAAGCTTGGTAAAAGATGACAATGACAAGTCAGTCATTTCAGTCATGTCAGTGGTTCAAAGCTGAAAAATTTATTTTTCATTCATGGTACATGTCCATCACATTTTGGCAGGGGTTTCTGTAACCACTGTCCTCTTTTGGGACTTGCGCCATCTGGACTGCCACTGGTTGAGGTGACAAGCATCACTGCTCCTATTTCATTAGCCCCAGCAAGTCACATGGCCATGCCTACCTTAAAGCAGGTGGGGAAGTGCACTCCTCTGCATGCTCAGAAATAGAGTGGAGCCATTTAGTGAACAGTTTTCAACAAAATTATCAGCACATGGCTCCCAGATAAATACACTAAATCAGTGCTCAGATTACAAGGAAGATAAAACAGTAGGAAATGTCTAAAAGGACAGGCAACTAACATTTTCTGCCCTCTCGATGCTGGAAATGATTTAAACATGATGACAGCAGCCAACATTCATTGAGAACTCACAAAATGCTAGACACTGTGCTTTTTATGAATTACTCATTTAATCTCCAAATCCCACAAAGAAAGTGATTTTTGTCTATTTTACAGGAAAAAAAAACAACTGAACGACAGAGAAGTAAAATACCTTTCTGGAACTTAGAGCTTATTACTGTTGAAGCTAGAACAAGAACCTAGACAATCTGATAAATACACATTCTTAGACCTGTTCCCCTATTCTATTTCCCATATTGTGCTTCTCTTCTGAATTACACAAGATTCAGAGTTTAGATAACTTTATCTCTGGATATTGCAGGCTTTGCAACTATATTCATCAGTGGATCTGGAGTGCAAAATAGATTTGACCCTGGTGGTTCAGCTTTAACTGAAAAAGACAACTTCCACAAAATTTTCTCATAAAGCCTGTTGCCAAGACTGTTGAGAACAGCATGTGCTTTTCCAGATTACAGTGATAAAAAGGTTGATGTTGCTCAGAGCCACAAATAAGTATTAAGGAAACAGCACATCTCCAAGAAAGGGCTATTTCCACTGGCCTCCACAAAAGCCTGCACATTGGTTTCTTATGGAGAAGCTGGCTGAGACTATTGGGAAACCACACTGAAAAGATTCAGGCTGTTGGAAGGGCTGTCAACAGGAAATGGTCAACAGACTGTCCCACATCCACTGACTGAACTTGCAGAGGAGTCCTGCTACAAATAGTCTGAACATCACCATGCTGGCTCCACGGTGGAACCCTGGGATATCATGCATCAATTCCCTTCTGCCTGGGAAGTGGGAGTGAGGAAACACAGGCCAGGATCTGAGTCTTTCTCATTAACTTTTATATCACCATGCATTCTGATGATATTGGCATAATGTCCCTGCCTATTACCTTTAGGACTTTGGATTCTGATATCCAAAGCCGAGCTTTTGAACTTTAAAGTAACTTATCTGTCTCAAGCACTTGACTTTTAGAAATTAAAAAATTCTTAAAATTTGCTTCTGCTATAAGTTTCAAAATCATTCATCAGTCCAACTGATGTGCCCTTCCTAAAATATACCTTCCCTCATAGTGTATTAAGAAAATTATATTGTTGGGAAAGATAATGAGTTCCAAGGTCCCCAGTGGAGGAACAGGAAAGTGAGATCAAAAACTGTGACTAATGTATCACAAAATATTATTTGTTGGGTATGCTTCCTGGAATTCTGGGTGATAACTTTAACAGCTACATGATAGCATTTACTATGTGCCAGCACCTTAGATAACTATCCTCTAATCCTCACAAGACACTATGAGGTAGATCTTTGATCTCTCTTCACAGATAAGAAAAGGGAGTCTTGGATATATTTATTAAGTTGACTAAGTCCATACAGGTAGTAGATGGTGGAACCACGTACTACATTAGTTCCTGAGTGTACAGAGATTAATCATACAAAGATAAACAATATAAAGATGAATGCACAAAGTGGTATAGAATCCAGTAGTCCCCTACTTTTTTGGCATGAGGGATTGGTGTTTGACAAGAATCTAATGCCTGATGATCTGAAGTGGCTGAGGCAGTCGTGCTAGCACTGGGGAGTGGCTGCAAAAACAGATGAAGTTTCACTCGCTTGCCCACCACTCACTCACCTCCTGCTATGTGGCTTGGTTCCTAACAGGCCATGGACTGATACCAGTTCACAGCCCAGGAGTTGGGGACCTCTGGTGTAGACATTAGACACTTAAATGGATCCTGATAGCCCACACGGCTAGGGCTGGTATTGAGGTTTACATAAATAGGAAGGACAGCTGATTTAGGATTATGGAAGATTTCCTAGAGATTAACACCTGAGTTGATTCAAGAAAGAAAAGCAGGAAAGTGAAACAAGTGAAAGGAATGGAAAGAAAAGAAAGGGTATTTCAGGCCCAAGAAATAGAATCAGTAAAAGCATAGATGCAAGCTAAAATAGAATAATTTGCTCCCAGTTTAGGACTATTTCTGCAATTATCTACTGTTGTGTAACGAGCTCGTTGAAAACATAAGTATCTTATAACAGTAGTTATTGTGCTTATTAATCTGCAGTTTGGACAGAGCTTTGTAAAGGTACCTCATCTTTGCTCTTCCTGGCACCATCTGGGAGAGCTCAAAGGCTAGGGATAAAATTAACCAAAGGCTCACTTGTATGTGAGTTGATAATGGCAGTAGGCTGAGACTTCAGCTGGCTCTGTGGGCTAATAAACCCACCTCTGTCCTATCCCTGTGGCTTGAACCTCCTCACAAGATGGTTGCTGGGCAGCAAAGGCGAGCATCCTAAGAAAGACATATCACATTTTTTGACCTAGACTTGGAAGTCATGCAACCTTCATTGTCTTTGTCAAGACAGTCACAAAATGCCACTCAACTTCAAAGAAAAGAGAGAAAACCTCAGCCCTTGAGGGGGTATGGCAAGGTTTAGAAAGAGCATGTGGAACTGCAAATACAGTTGTGATCACTTTTTAAATATGGTGTGACACTGCTAAATATAAAAAAAAAAAAAAACTATAAAATTCAGACAGCCATCTCCTATAACAATGCTCTTTCCTATTAGCTCAATGAGATCACTGACTGACTCATTGTTTAAGAGGGAGTTACCCGCATAAAGCCAAGAAAAGAATTTGTCATTCACAAGGCTTCAGTATGACTTACCAATACAGTAGGCTGGCCACAGGAAAATCCTGTCATCTTTGCACAAAATACTTATGTTAACAAGTATTGTGGAAAACAACAGATTCATGAACTGTCTGCAACAAAGACTTAGCTAAAACTTCTGTCCACAGGCTTAAATTTGATTCTTGCAATTGAAAGACCATTTCAAGCTATTTGTCCCAGGCTGCTATAGATGACCCCATTTCTCTAGACAGTAATCTATAAGTCCTAACCAAGAATCTCTAATGATTTGGGAGAGTCATTTCAGGAAAGGTCTTACTATTTGTGGAAATATCCTCAGAATGGCTTCAACACTTTTAGTTTCATCTCAATGGGTACAACAATCATAGTCCCAAACAATTTAATGTTAACAGATTGTAAGACGCTGATGTTTGTATATCCTACAAGGTCCAGAATGCAAGTGGCTCAATGTTCCATGTCATGCTAATAAAATGTAAAGTTGCTTTTCTCAGGCAACTTGGAGTGTAGCTGAAGAGATTAAAACCCTCTTATCTAGAGGAATTTAACTGAATTTTCAGCTTCTTAACCACTTCCCCACTATCCCCACCCTATGGGATTATAAAAAACAGCAGATAAGCAATGATTTTATTTTTGCTGTCTCTCATAGTGATGAAAGTGAGCGTACAGCAATCCCTTCTGGGTTAAGCCTACATGTTTTCTGCCATAGCTTGGTCCTCGGCCACTACAGCCTTGCCCACTCTGTTTAGCAAAACAGCGAATGAGAGGCACCAACTGCCCACGCTGGGGGGAAATCCGCAGAGTGTGAGGTCGGCCCTGCGCATCCACAGATTCCCAACCATCCACCGGAAACACTGTGCCTGTTCTCCTTACCGGAAACTCCTTCCTCAGGCGCTTCCCTCCTGCGTGGAAGCCAAGCTCCTTCCGGGCTGCGCTCCCAGGCAGCGGCGGCGGGAAAAGCAGACGCCGGAAGTGACGTCACGCCGCCGGAGACCCGGATCTTGAGGTCACGCATCTCTCGAAGAACCAAACCGCGCGTTCGATGAAGACCCCGTTCTGGACCCCTGTAACCTTGAGGTTGTCGTCTTTTTTGTCTTCTCCACCGTCTTGGTCCTTGGCAGCACCTTTGTGCCTTATCTGCCTGATGACAAGATGCAGGACTGGGCCTCCCAGGAAGCGGAGAGGCTTGCGAGGGCCCGAGAGGCTAGCGGGCTCCCGAAAACCAGCTGCTTCCGCGCCAGCAGGATCCTGCCACCAGACGGAGGGTGAGGACTGCCCAGCCAAAGGCGGCTCAGGAAGGGCCCCTTCAGCACCCACTGCCCGCCGTTCTGCGCTCACCTCAGAGCACTTAATAAAGGGACTGAAAGTCTGAAAGTTTACATTTCTTTTTCTTTTTTTTTTTTTTTTAATGCTGTCAGGACTTTATTAGGCAGAGGCTGGACAAAAGAGAAAATTCCAGAAACAGTCGCTCACCTGAAGTAGGACAACTAGAAATGAAGAGACTACTTGGAAACGTGCTCCCACTGAGGTGAAAACATATATATATTTTATTATTATTATTATTATTAATTATTATTATTATTATTCCTTTTGAAAGGGGAACTGAATGGCCAAACCTCTCTGATCACAAATTCAGGTTATTTTTTAAATTGGTCATCCAGAGGAAAGCAAGTGTCTGGAGGCAAGACCAGACCAGAAGCAGAAACCGACACCCCTGCTCTACATGAAGACAAACAGGTGCCAGTTTTATGTTGGGGAAGCAGTGAATATCTCTGCTATTTCCAGATCAAGATTGGTAGGAAGGGAACATGACAGGTGACAAAACCAGTTTCTTAAAAAGAGAAGGATAACACAGTTACACAGGGAAGAAAATGCAAATAATGGTTTATGAGGAAGCAAAATAAGTTGTAATTCATCACAACTTATTGGTATCTGACTCCAGTATCCAGTTAATCCTAATGAAATTTCTGTCATATCACTCTTGCTCAAAAAAATTTTGAGGCAAGTTCAGGAAGAATGGTAAGTTCCAATGCTCCTCTATGTTATATCTGTCTTTTCCATAACCAACCCCCACTCTTCCTTAAAAAATCTTCCATTTTGTTCGAAGTCTGTATTTACATCCATCTCCATGCTTGTGCTCATGTCATTCCTTTTCAGAATAATGTTGCTCTCATCCTAACTTGGCCATTTCTTAGTTCATTATGACATCACCAAAGTCCTACATCAGTGGAAACTTCCACAGCCACTCCAGTTTACAATTATTTCTCTATAGCTCCTGTTACCTCTACCCTTCACATTTACAACAGTTCACAAATTAATGCATGTTTTATGATATTCTGAAATTCACATAAGTTTGACTTGTTTCTTGCAAGGAAACACACAAGTTCCTTTGTCTGGAGCCACGTGTTGTACTGCTTTTATAGTCACAGCTCTTAGTTAAGGGTAAACTTCAGGGTAGCCTTCAACGACTACACTTGAGTTCACCTGAGACTGGGCAGTTCTATTTCATGAGCAACAGTGTCATCTAGTGGTTTGAAGGTTGCATGCCTTGTGACTTGAATAGTTGGAAAAGTCATTCACAAAGAGAACGTTGCAAATTATTTAATGAATCCAAATTATGCTTGCTTTTGAGGGGATTTCAAATGTATATTTATGTGCTCTGCCTTCCCAATCTCTTTCCCATCCTTCTGTGGTCCAACGGCCCACAAACTGCTGGTAAAGGGTCCCCGCATGTGCTCCGTGCAAACCACAACTTCCCTTTCTCTTAGAAAGATCACTGGAAGCTTTCACAGAGATTATACGATTTTTGATTCCTCGTTTCCTGTTAAGATAGAGGTTTGTATGCATAAATATTTATTTTGGAAGTGAAATATGTAATTTAGGAAGAAACTTGAGATGATAAATATGATAGCCAGAGTAGAAACTTATTTCAAAGCCAAGTGGGAGAAAGGCAGTGTGGTATAGAGAAAATCTTTGGACCTTGAGGTCAGTTGCCAATTCTTCCCATTTAAGTCACGTAATAGTTCTGACAGGGTAGCATCCCTAGGAGTAGATTTCCTTATCTCAAACAATGAGGATGACACATATCTTGCCGGACTGCTTTGGAGAGGATTGCCTAGAATCATGTACAGTAAAATCCTGGCCCAGGGTAGGTAGTCAACAAATGATAGCTATTATCATTTACATTTCCTGAGAATAATTATTATGTTTCTGATTTAATATTTATAAAAACAAATGCTGGTTTTCAATTTGGGATTTTCATTACTTAACTTTGATTGTGATTAAAATTACCTCATCTATCCTGGTTTCAGTGCTTAAGCTGCAAAATAATGAGTTTGGGAAAACTATTTTAAATCTCTGAAAATGAAATAGGAATTGTAACCTACCATAGACATCAAAATTTTTAATAGTAATGAAGGGTTTAGAAGAACTGGAGCAGACTGATATTATCTTTACATAGAGAACTTGAAAAATGACCCCTTTAACTCAAGTTATAAATTGTGAAGATAATCTGGATTTGTGGAGTGAGAAAAAAGTGCTAAGAACATGTAAACAAATATATCACAAGAAAATACTGTGAAGTACTGATGTGTGTGGCCCTCCAGTGGGCAGAATGCGAATCACAATTACCCTTTTAAAATATGTGTATATATTGTGTTAGAATATATACGTCATCTGAGTCTTTCAAATTTTATCTGAACCCTAAGGTAAAGCAAGAGGTTGTTTCAAAAGTTTTTATTTGGAACTTGGCAAAGATTTTTCATATAATTAATGTTATATACTATGATTTATTTCTCAATAAGTCCCAGAAATTCATGCCACAGTTAGGCCTTAACTATATAACCCCACAAACAGGACTAGCCCAGACAGCATCAATGGACAGTGATATTTCTTTGGGAATGTCAAAGAACAACAGAATTTGGGACTTGGAGGACATTGAGATCTCTATTCTAAATTCCAGTGGAGTAAACCAAAAACACCTCCCAGTTCTGACCCTAGCAATGGAAGCCAGTAATCCCCTACCCACTTGGGATAGATATAGTTGTCTTTTCTATTGAGTGTTAGTTTGTAAAAAGCAAGGCATGGGCACACACATGGGTTCTAATTCTCACTCTTTCATCTGTTATAAGAGAGGGAGTGGGGTGGGGGGTTAGTCATTCCCAAATTGCAGAGGGGTTAGAAAAAGGCCTATTTTGTGCTCTCATTAACAATCATTGCAGATGGCTGCAGCTCTGTTCCAAGTCTTCATTCTGTGATCCAGGCTGAAGTAATGGTCACTAACAGCGATATACTAGTCTGATGACAGAAAAGAAAAAATAAATTGAACTATGAGATAACTCAAAATCTAAGCTCAGGATTGCAGTAAAGAGCAAATAAAACTGTGTGTGTGTGTGTGTGTGTGTGTGTGTGTGTGTGTGTGTGTGTGTGTGTTGTTATACCCTTTACCAGGGATTCTGTCCAGTAGGTCTCACGTGGAACTTTGGTGTCTATATTTTTTAAATGCTCCAGAGAGACTTGGAGTGCCATAATTCTAGTTCCTGAGTCTGGCTGTGCCTTAACCTAGCAGAACCCTAAAACTTTGTGTTTTATTTACTTATTTACCTTTGGATTTCTGTCACTTGTAACCTAAAGCATTCTAATTGATACTCTCCCCTCAGGCATAGTCATTTGTGGTGTTGGTGGTGGAGGTGGTGGTGATGTTGGTGATGTTTAATACGTAAAATTTGAATAATAAGCAGGTACATAACCTTGTTCAGACTACTAGTGCTAAAACAATTCTTGCCGTAACACTGCAGCCCCTCATTTTGAGGCCTTTCAGAAAATCACCTACAGAGTTTCTGTGGCACAGACTTCTAAGAAACATAAAATCTGTAATAGATGTTTTAGGAAGGCAAAATGAAAACTACCTTTCCCATCAGATGAAGATATTTGGAAAGTAGGAAAATGCTGTGCTCAAAGAGCCTTCCTTCTAAGCATTCCCTGATTCCTCCCTCCTGTCCTTTTTGTTTCTGTTCTGATTCCTTCTACTCCATAGCTGGGCCCTTTACCCAGCTTCATTTTTCTCAGAGATTCTTCAGACAGCATTATCTCTGTATGGGAAAACATCCCTGGCATGAAGAAACCACTGGAATCTTAGCTGAGCCCCACCTCCATGCCTATAGGAGGTAGATGTAGCAGTTCATATTTAAAAGTTTTCTCAGGTCTCCTCTATCCCTGACACATGATAGTCAAAAGTTAGTTGTTCCAAGGAACAAAACCAACTATTCCTTCTCTTTGGCCACACACATAATTTCAGAATAGATGGACCTAAATGCCAAATGTTGTTGTAGAGTTTTTTTTTCCTTGCTCAACATTTAAAATGTCATTATAGGAGTTTATTAACATTTAAAGCTATTGTTTTTTTTTTAAATACTCTTTCACAACTTGAAATGTGATAAATTGTTAACACATGATCTCAGAATAGAGTTAATATATAAGAAACTACCCCCTCATACAGGCTACAAGTACATCTAATGTACAAATTAAAGAATCTGTCCTGTTTTATAGTAACAGCACAAGAACTTCCCCTGTATTGATCATATTTTCTGTCTTTTGTATTTTATGATGCTTTGACAACTTGGGAACTTGCTGACCCTGGAGGGACATCCTTTCCCAGGGTTGGCTAATTCCCAGAGATGGCAAACAATTCATCCTGGAGTAATCCTTCAAAGTCAGTCAATGCAGAGCCCCTATCTTCCACTATCTCCTTTCTTAGGCTATCACATGCTGAGCAAGCCACTATCCCCTCCACTACCCAAATTATTCCAAGGTCAGATACCAGACAACTAGTCAGTCCTACACCCCAAGTCGACTGAAATTATTCAAACTAGCCAGTTCTAAGCCTGTATATCCTGCTTTGCTATGCCTTTCCTATAAAAACCACAATAAAAGCTCTTGCACTTCTTCTGCCTCCTGACCAACCCTGGTGTTTCCGTGTGATCTGTCTAGAGTGACATATTTCATGTTTCTAGGGATCTGTGAATACATACTTCTTCCTTCATGACAGTCATATCCATGTGTATATGTCTTACCATACCTGACTAAAACTAGTTCTGAGTACATTTTAAAACTTTGGCAATCTTAACTATTTGGTAAAATAGCTTCTAAAGAAATGTATTATTAAACCAATATTTTTGACACTATTCAAAGATTTCCTTAAGATAAATTTTTCTTTATAAGACTTTAGGAGAGAGAAAAATTCAACTCCATTGAGACTATTTTGGAATGAATCACTTCCATATTTTTTAGAAAAAAATCAGTAATAATCAAATTCCATAAAGTTGGATTTGTAAGCTACAGATGTTTCTATAATCTGCTTTTGATATGAATAAAATATTGTGAGTCATTAAAGGAAAAAGTAACTTTCCCTATTGTGGATTAGAAATGATTTCAGAAACCTTTATAAAACTCAAAGGAGAAGGCATTGCTTCTAACAACTTGCCTAACTGTTCATTTAGATCTGGTGGTTTAATCTTGGAATTTATTTGCAGAAGTAGCTATTAACAAGCAAGAGTCCCCACTAGCTGGTGTTTCCTTGCCTGGAGGAAATTAATCTTGTGACCATTTATACCTTTCCTTTTAGTTGATGTTTGAATGAGAATATAATTGATAGCCTGTTGGTGGACAAAATACATTTATGAATGCCTGGCTTGGAAATTTTATACACCAGAGCCACATTAGTGTAACCTTTCATAATTAATATTATGAAATAAAAACATCATTGTCCCTGATAAGTTATTTTTCCTCCGTGTAGAAGAGGAACTTTAAAATGCTTCTGTGCATGAAAACAATCGGGTAGAACCAGAATGCCCATTTAAATAATGGATCTCAAATTCTAATTTGAATAAAATCACTCGTAGTGCTTGTTAACAATATATTTTCATGGGTCATACTCTCCAGAAATTCTGACTCAGTAGTCTAAGGAGAGGCTCAGGAATCTGCATTTTTATTTAGTCTACATTCTGACACAGGTATTCCAAGAATCACAATCTAATAAATGGAGAGAAACCATTGACCTGCTTTCCCTGATTCTGACACAGGTATTCCAAGAATCACAATCTAATAAATGGAGAGAAACCATTGACCTGCTTTCCCTGTTCCTAAAGACTCACTGTTGAGCCATGTGTACAACCAGCTAGCAGCTTTTGTGTTTTAAAGTATCTCCTAATAGCAGCTTCTCTCTAAAAATTGAGCTGATAATATTAATTTCATATATATAATATACATTTATTTCTAGATAAAGATATATAGATGTAGGTTTCTTATTAATCCCCCCATTTCAAGGACAGACATAAATAGGTAAAAACTCTAGCTCAGTCCCTGATTGACTACCTTAGGGCCAATTATAAACACTTTGAATTTCAGTTTCCTCACATTTACAATGGGATTACGAGGTCATTTAACAGAATGATGGTGAGGATTGAAGGGACAGTTATATATAATGTATTTAGCCCTATACTTAGCAAATATAAGAGGTCAGTTAGTAGGTATTATTAAATGATAGGGGTGGAGGCAGTGCATTCCATTGATGCCTTCCTTACATTTTTAAAGAAATTGCTATATAGTTTCCAGAATTCTTTCACACATCATTTCATTTTATCGCACAATGTGCATGTGGTAAAAGGTACAGGATTTTTCAGATTACAAACAAGGTTCAAGCTCAGTTTGCTACCATGAACATTTGCTCACAGACTCAGTGAGGGGAAAAAGTGAGCCTCAAAGCAAGTGAGAGGGTAGGAGTTTCTTTTGCCTTTTGAACCAAGGAATTAGTGTGCCCCAGAATCCTCCTGTAAACTTAGATCTCATGGCAAGTTTCAAATTTGTAGAATGGCAGTGTAGCAAGCACAGTGTCTAAGAGTATAGTTTTTGGAGTAGACAGATTTGGCTCTGCCACCTTAATGGTTGTGTCAACTTGCCAATGTTTTTTAAATCTTCTAAGCCTCAATTGCTTCTTGTAAAGCTGGAACTGATAAAGCAATAATTAAATAAGATTATTTTCATAATAATAATATCTAATACTTATTGAAGCTTCCATGAAATACATTTCACAGCATATAGCAGAATACTGCTCAGAATAGATTTACTATATAAGAAACCATCCATCTACACATGCTATAAGTACTGCTAATGTGTGGGAGCTATCGTTACTATTGCTAACTTAAAGGGCAAAGCAATAAATTTTTTTCCTAATGTGAAGAGAGAGCTAATGGACAAATGATTAGTCACCATTATAATTGCTTACTTTATTAGGAAACAGAATAAACATGAAGAGACCACATAGCCAGGCCCAGATACCAAAATGACTCCATGGCAGGGTCAAGTTTCTGCCTTGTCCAAGACCTTGTCTCTTCTCCAGAGAGCACTGTAATCTTTTCATTTTATTTATAAGAAAGATTTCCACGAGGGAAATTCCCTTGTAGGATTCCATGGTTTTATCCTAAATGCTCTGGGGTCTGGAAAATTACTTTGTATTCTATGTTTAATATTCTGAGTTTCTGCTAAAGATGGAATTTTTGCTGAATTAAAGGCCCACACAGTTCTTACAGGTTCCAATTTGGAATCAATCCTAAATCTTTTGTGGCTTTGAGTTAGTCTTGGCAGAACAGTTTCAGAGTAGGAGGATGTTTAATGGGTTTCTTTAAAGAGTTACTTTAAAGTGTTCATTTATTCTCAAACCAAAGTAAACTGACCACTCTATTCCCATGAATTTTAGAAGAACAAGGGTTAGATTCAGGGGAAATGTGGTAAGGAAACTACTGAGAATTTGGTTAATAATGTAGGCCATAAAGTAGAAGCAAGACATTGGTGTCACTGAAAGAGACTTTCTCACAAAAACATTTTTAAAGCTTTTTACTATGACATGTTTCCATAATAGTAGAAATGTTTTGAAGAATACTTACATATACATATGCTTCATACCAATGTCAAAGTTTGAGTGATAAAATTGATATTTTGTTGAATATCAAATCATAAAAACCTCCAGTATAAAAGAATAACTCTAAAACTTTTACTGAAAATGTTAATGAAAATTTTAAAGTATAACATGACAATGAAGAACCATAATTGTCCAAACACTGTCAGCTGCTAATAGCGCCTACAAGTCACTACAGAGCATATTTTTCTTATTAAATAGACATTTATCTGAGATAAGTGAAAGAAAAAAATATTTTCTTACAATAGTTTTTACTCTACTCCATAGTTTTTATATTCTTTATTATGTCTAAAAATTGTGCAATGTTGAACTTTTCATCATCAGGAATGTTTTAAGTGGCAAACTGACATTCTGCTTGTAATCCTTTCTCATAAGTTTTAAAGAATTCTAAATGAGACTTTTTCTAAAGAGAACCTGTGTTTCAAATATATTTCAAAAATTAAATATGCTTTATAATGGTGATATTGTTTAGTATTATGATAGATGTTAGTATTCAAAAATTCTATGAAGATTAAAATTATACCACTTTATTTCTATTGTACTCTTTCTAATCATGTAGTAATTATTTCTAATAATCTTCCTAAATCCATGAAAAGTATCTTCTGTTAACACTCAATCCAATCTCTTATTTTGTTAACTATTTAATCTTTATTGGGAAATAAATGACATATAATATTGTGTAAGTTTAATGTATGCACATGTTGGTTTGATATGTTTACATATAGCAATTATTTTACCACTGTGGCCTTAGCTAACACTTTCATCACATGATATAATTATAATTTCATTTTGTGGTAGGAACATTTTAATTAGTCTCTTAGCAACTTTGGAATGTGGAATACAGTATTGAGTATAATCACTTTAGATCTCCAGAGCTTATTCATCTTCTAACTTCAAGTTTGTACCTTTTGACCAACATCCCTCAAATTCTTCCCACTTCCCAGTTTCTGGAAACAACCACTCTACTCTCTTATTTCTATGAAATCAGCTTTTTTTTGATTCCTTATATTTGTGAGATCCTACAGTATTTGTCTTTCTCTATCTAACTTATCTCACTTAGTATTACGCCCTCAGTGTGTATCCATGTTCTTACAAATGGCAGGACTTCCTTCTTTTTCATGGCTGAATAATATTCTATTTTGCACATATACCATATCTTTATCCATTTTTTTCACAGATGGACACTTAGATAGTTTTCATATCTTGGCTATTGTGAGTAATGCTAGAATAACCATAGGAGTGCAGATGTCTTTTTGACATACTGTTTTAGTTTCCTTTGGATATATACCCAGAAGTGGAATTGTGGGATCATATGGTAATGTGATATGATAATACCTCATAGATATTGTGGGTTTGGTTCCAGACCACTATAGTAAAAGCCAATATTGCAAGAAAGTGAGTCACAAAAATTTTTGGTTTCCCAATTCATTTAAAGTTATGTTTACACTATAGTCTATAAAACAGTACATATCTTAATTAAAAATTATCTTATTGCTAAAAAATGCTAACCATCATCTGAGCCTTTATCAAGTCATAAACTTTTTGCTGGTAGAGGGTCTTGACTCAATGTTGATGAGAATGCAGTATCTGCGAAGCACAACAAAGCTAAGTGCAATAAGATGAAGTCTGCCTGTATTTTGAGGGAGCTTCATCTATTTTCCATAGTGGATGAGCCAATTTACATTCCTGCCCTTGTTTTGTTCTTGATCTTAGAGGAAAAGCTTTCAAACTTTGTCCATTGAACATGATGCTAGATGTGGGCTTAACATATATGGATTTGTTATGTTAAGGTACATTCCCTCTAGACCCACTTTGTTGATAGTTTTTGTCATGAAAGATGTTGAATTTTATTGTGTTTTTTCAGCATCTATTGAGCCATCATATCTTTCATCATTCATTCTGTTAATGTGATATATTTATTGATTTGCATATGTTGAACCATCCTTGCATCCCAGGAATGGATCCAACTTGATCATGATGTACTATCCTTTTAACATGCTGTTGAATTTGGTTTTCTAGTATTTTGTTGAGAATTTTTGCATCTATATTCAAAAGGAGCATTGGCCAATGGTTTTCTTACAGTATTCTTCATCTAGCTTTGTTATCACAGTAATGCCAGCCCAAAAAATGAGTTCGAGAGTGTTCCCTCTGCTTTAACTTTTGAAATAGTTTGAGAAGGATTTTGTGTTAATTATTCTTCAAATGTTTGTTAAAATTTATGGGGAAACCATCTGGATCAGGGCTTTTTTTGTATGGGGTGGGTGAAATGGAAAGTTTTTGACTACTGATTCAATCTTCTTATTTATTACTGGCCTGTTCAGATTTTTTATTTCTTCATGACTCAGTCTTGGTAGGTTGTATTTTTTCTCAGAATTTATTTATTTCTTTTAGGTTATCTAGTTTGTCAGTGTGTTCATAGTAGTCTTTTATGAGCTTTATATTTCTGTGGTATCAATTATAATAGCTCCTCTTTTATTTCTGATTTTATATTTTTGAAGCTTTTCTTAAGTTAGCTAATGGTTTTTCAATTTTGTTTATATTTTCTAAAGACCAGCTCTTAGTTTATTTTTTTGTTTGTTTTTTTTGCCTTTACTTTTATCATTCTTGTCTTAACTTTATTTGCATTCTAATTTATGTTGTTTCCTTCCTTCCACTAACTTTGGCCTTGGTTTGTTCTTTTTCTAGTTCCTTGAGGTGTACAATTAAGTTATTTATTTGATATGTTTCTTTTTCTTAATGTAGGCATTTATTGCTATAAACTTTTCTCTTACAACTGTTTTTGCTATATCATAAATTTTAGTATGTTTTATTTCCATTTTTATTTGTTTTAAGATATTTTTTGATTTCTTCTAAATCCATTGGTTGTTTAGGGCTGTGTTGTTTAATTTCCACACATATATGAATTTTCCAGTTTTTCTCCGTTTTTGATTTCTTGTTTCATACCATTTGGTCAAAAAAGACACTTGTCATTTCATTCTCCTTAAATTTGATAAGACTTGTTTTGTGACTAAATATGATCTGACCTCAAGAATGTTCCATGTGCACTTGGGAAGAATGTGTATTCTGTTGCATATGTGTGGAATGTTATGTGTGTGTGTTATGTCAGTTTCATCTAAGATTCTAGTCTAGTGTTTCCTTATCAATTTTCTGGTCTGGATGATCTATTCATTGAAAGCAGGGTATTGAATTACCCTACTATTATGGTATTGTAATCTGTTTCTTCCTTTAGATCCATTAGTATTTGCTTAATATATTTAGGTGCTCCAATATTGGGTGCAAAAATATTTTCAATTATTATGTTCTCTTGATGAATCAACCCCTTTTGTCATTACATAATGAACTTTTTTCTCTTACTACAGTTTTTGAGTCTGTTTTTTCTGACATAAATATAACTTCTCCTCTTCTCTTTTGATTTCCATTTGCATGGGGTATCCCTATTTCCATCCATTCACTTTTAAGCCTATGTGTGTTCATAAAGGTGAACTGAATCTCTTGTAGTCAGCATATAATTGGATCCTTTTTTCAAATCCATTCAGTCACTTTATGCCTTTTGATTGGAGAATTTAATCCATTTACATTTTAGTAATTATTAATAAGTGAAGATAAATGCCATTTGATTGTTTTCTGGCTGTCCTGTAGTTCCTTTGTTCCTTTCTTGCTATCTCCCTTTGTGAATTAATGACTTTCTGTACTGATATGCTTCAACTTCCTTCTATGTATCTTTTGTAATCTACTGTAGGCTTTTGTGGTTACCATGAGGCTTACAGAAAACATATTACAGATATGAGTCTGTTTTAAGTTGTTAAGAACTTAACTTCAATCACATACAAAACCTCTACCCTTTTACTCCTCTCCCCAATATTTTATGTTTTAGTAGACATTACTTAGTTTTAATAGACATTAAAACATAAAATTTACCTTTTTGTTATATATTTATTAACTAATAGTTATAGCTATAGTTATCTTTAATACTTTCATTTTTTAACCTTTACCCTATAGTTACATGATTAACCCAACATCATATTATAGTATTAGAGTATTCTGAATTTGACTTTATATTTACTTTTACCAGTGCATTTTATATTTTCATGTTACTAATTAGCATCCCTTCATTTCAGCTTTAAGTACTCCTATTAGTATGTTTTATAAGGCAAGTCTAAGAGTGATGAATTCCCTCAGCTTTTGTTTGGGAAACTGTATCTCTCTTTAATTTCTGAAATACAGCTTTACCAGGTTAAGTGTTCATGGTTGGCAGGTTTGGGTTTTTCTTTCAGTTTTGTTTGTTTGTTTGCTTGCTTGCTTTAAGCATTTTGAATATATCATCCCACTCTCTCTTGGCTTACAAGGTTTCTGCTGAGAAATCTATTGATAACCTTATGGAGGTTCCCTTGTATGTGGGGGTTTTAATGTTTAATTGCTGCTTTTAAAATTCTCTCATTGTAGAAATTGTTTGGAGACCTATGAGCTTCATGAACTTAGGTGTTCAAATCTCTCCCCACATTTGGAGAATTCTCAGTCATTATTTCTTTAAATAAGTTTCTGCCCCATTCTCTCTCTCACTTCTCTTTCTAGGACTCCAATAATGCACAGATTGTTTCTCTTAATAGTATCTTGTAGTTCATGTAGGCTTTCTTTAGTCTTTGTCATTACTTTTTCCTTTGTTCTCTTCTGACTGGTAATTTCAAATGACCTATCTTCTACTTCATAGATTATTTTTTTCTGCTTAATCCTGTGGGCTCTTGATGCTTTCAATTGTATTTTTAATTTTACTTATTATACTTTTCAGCTCCAGAATTTTTGCTTGGTTCTTCTTTGTAATTTCTGTCTCTATTATACTTCTCAATTTTGTTTATGTATTGTTTTCCCAATTTTGTTGAATTGTCTTTCTGTTTTTTAGTATCTCACTGAGCTTTCTTAAAACAACTATTTTTAATTCTTTGTCAGGCAAATTACAGCTCTCTTTTTTTTAGGGATCAGTTACTGGTAAGGTATTGTATTTCTTTGGTGGTGTCATGTTTCTTCCGTGTTTCTTGAAATCTTGCAATGCTGTCTTTATATTGAAGAAGTAGACATCTCCTACAGTCTTAACTCACTGGCTTAGAGAGAGCAATACCTTCTATCAAACTTGTTAGCGAGTTTGAGGCATTCTTAGATCTTTTCTATAAATATGTTGCTCCACACTTCTTGCTCCCTCTTGGAGAGAAGTTCTTAAGATGGCTTTCTCTTGATCTTGTAAAGCCATACCACATGCTGACAGCTTTTCATTTCCTTCCTTTTCCTACAGCAGTATTCAGTTTTGTGTGCTTTCTCCCAATCCCAGATTCAGATCAGCTTTCTACTATGTGCATGTTCAGTAACTATCTACAAATGCTTGCCTCCATTGCCCTCAGGAGTACATACAAAAAGACAACCACAGAGTGGGGGTAAGTGAGACATGAAGAATGTTGAGGGTATCCACAGACCAATTGGGGGATCTGCAGGCAAGGCATTCCCAGAAGCTCATGAGTGGGCTTTTTGATTGAGTCTACCATGGATTAATAAGATCTGTATCCCTCTGATATGTTCTATTCCAAGCCAGTTACACAGCCTTCTAGTCACACAGCATAACAGTATTGTGGTTGGGATGAAAAAGAAATAGATACCTTTAACAGTTTCCCACCCAGCTGGAAAAGTGAAACTGTTCTTACCCTCTTCAGTTCATCCAAATTAGAATTTTTTGCTCCAAATGTGCTAAAACTTTTTTGCTAGACTCCTGGACTTCTACAAGCACAAGGCATTATTGTCTCTGAGTGTTTTAATCATTATTCTTTGTGGAAAATGGCGGAAAGCTATTAAGTCACCATTTTGATCTCTGTGTAACTCTGACTGCTTTTATTTCTAGTGATGATACACTCAAATTTTGTGATTGTTATGGTTCATTTGCCCTGAAGAGACAAAATGAAGCAAGTAGTTAGATGATTCAAAAAAGAAAAACAGTCAACTGCTTAATGCTATACTGTAAGGAGTAAATAGCTTGCCCTAAATTTTATGTGTCGTGTACGTGGGGAATCCATAATTTGAATCTAGTCAGTTTGACTATAAGGACGATACTTTCCAATATGATAGCCATTAATCATACATGGCTACTTATATTTAAATTAATAAAATATATAAAACTAGAAATTTAGTTCCCTCACTATCCACATTGCAAGTATTCCATAGCTACACATGCTTGGTAGCTATCATATTGGACAGGACAGAGAATATCTCCATTTCCAGAAAGTTCTATTGGATAGTACTGATCTGTAAGGAAAACTCTTGGCCTATATACTATATCACTTCACCTGTGCTTTTGTTAGATTATTAAAGCAAATTTATTCTCAAAGCTTTAATTATTCTTTCTGTGTAGGTGACCATTGCAAGTATATCTCTAATTTGGCAAGTTTCCCAATTATCAGTGCCACATTACCATCTATATGCCAGATATGTTCACTTGGATATTCTAATATCAACTCAAACTTGTATTTTTAAAATGAATGTCAACATTTCTCTAAAACCAATTTTCCTGACTTTCCCATTTTCATATTTGCTACTCTTTTATTTTCAGTTTCGAAGTTTATTCATTGAACTTTTATATTTTTATTTCTTTTTTCTTGTCCTCTAAATCTACATCCTGTCAACCTTCCCTTAGAAACACCTCTCGAATATGACTTTTTTGTTGCTGTCTAACCAGACTATAATGTGTATACCTGAATCTTATTTTTCCCCAAGTCCTTCTAGTCTACTCATGACATCATTTTAATTGTACCAAATACAATGGCCCTGTCCCTCTCATTCTGAGAAAATTACATAGTTTTCATTTAAAAAAATGGATCAATACCTCCTATAATCTTATCTACCTTATCTCTTTCTCCATTTCTGCATGAACTGTCTGTTCTAACCAGACTGATCTTATTCCTCTATTGTGAGATAATCACCTTTTCATTACTGAAATTGTGTTCTCATTTCTCCTCCACACATCTCCACTTCCTGACATCTTAACCATCCTCCAAAGATTGACCTCAGGGCCCTCCTCATATGTGGGGTAAAACCATTTTAGGTCATAATGTTCTTTTCAGATGCTACAGTGGTCACTCTATGTACTATTCATCACCTAACTTCCTGTCTTTCCAGGTCTATTACTCAGAGCTCTTCAGAGAAACAGATACATGCACCTCATTGTATTTATTTATGCTATATTTATATATCTATAGCAATATAGAGATGAGAAAAAGGATATAAGTAAGTAGGTAAAGATTTTAATTGATTTTAAGGAATTTGCTCACATGAGCACAGTGGTTGGCAAGACCAAAATCCTCAGGCCATGCTAGAAGATTAGAACTTCTAGCAAAAATGATGTCTTGAGTCTGAAAGCAGTCTGGAGGCAGAATTTTTTTTCTTTTCATAGGACCTCAGTCTTTTCTCTATGACCTTTAACTAATTTAAGAGTCTTGCCTATATTAGAAAGGGTAATCTGCCTTATTCAAAATCTACTGATTTAAATTTTCATCACATTTAAAAATACCTTCAGAACAACATATAGACTGGTTTTTAATCAAACAACAGGGTATCATTGCCTAGCCAAATTGATACATAAAATTAGCACATTGAGTATATATATATTTTAGAGCTCTTGTGTATAATACTCAACTCTGCTAGACATGGAGAGAGGGAGGAAACAGCGTTTGAGGAAATGCACTAGTAAGTATTAATATTAGAGGATATGAAAACAATTGGCACTTATAAAGTGTATAAAACAGTCATCCATTTCAGAAAGAATAGCTTTATGGAGAAGTTGAAAACAAAAACTTTTTGCAAAGCTCATTTGTACTCAACAATAATCTTACTACTACTAGTTTGTTCCTTTTGGAGCTTCTATAAAATTTATATCTTAATCTAATCAAAAATCCCATACTTTCCATCCAACCTACCTATTTTAGCTGTGCATCATATTACTCTTACCAACTATGTTCCAAGATTAAGTGTCACTCATAAATTTTCTTCCCCCATGGTAGTTTGTCATATGACTTACCATATTGGCCATGAACTCAGAAAAAAAAATTTTTAAGCAATAGCCCTTAAACTATTTCTAATTTTATATTTCTTTTTATCCTCTATAGTATTTGCTATGATAACTTTTTTATAGTTATCAATCAGTAAGGATTGGTTGACTGATAGATTCTATTTAGGACAAGATGTTCAGAGTTCCTTTCTCACATTATCTAGTTATTGTTGGATATTACTACCTGATTATCTCACTGGTAACTCACATTTGACATGTTTCAAACCCAACATATCTTTCTTCCAAAACACTGAATGATTTGGAGGAATGAGGGTCTCACCATCATGGCCAACCTATATCTTCCCATATAATGATGACTGCCTCACTGTCCCATGATTTTCTTTCATCTTGTGTCTCTGTCTTAATGCACTTTTCCTCTCCACCATGTAAATCATACTCTCTCTGCCTTGGATACTCTCCTTGATCCTTGTATGTCAACGTAATTGTAATTCAGCTTTCACCTTAAACATTACCTTCTAGAAGAGGTTTTCCCTGACCAGACAATTTAACTAACACATTATTCTTATCAATTGCTCTGGTTTAGTTTTATGTCTAAAATGTGCCACTATCTCATTGTTCTTATTTATGTATAACTTTTTTAAAACTGTGATTCTCCCTAAAATAGAATATAAGCTCCATGACAGCAGAGACTTCTAGGCTATTCAGTGCTTAGAACACCACTTAAAGAATGAAGAAATAAAATAATTTAAGCTTGTTAAAAATGTAGATTTACCAGCACATTATCTTAGCTTCTCATTCAATACATGGGGGATAAGGTCTAGGAATCTAATTTTTTTAACATGCACTTGAGGTTCTGATGCCAAGAGGTCCTTTGATCATACTTTAAAGCCATGTTTGACAGTGTTAGCATTATACTGTAGTTTTTATGTTCCAATAAAACTTTATTTAGAGATAATGGAATTTGAATTACATTTTTTTTCTTGTGTCACAAAATTGTCTTCTATTCATATTTTTGAACTATTTAAAAATGTAAAAACCTTACTTAGCTCATGGGCTGGATAAAAACAGTGGGTCAGACCTGGCTTTGGGCTATTACACTGTATTTTGAACTTTATATTCTTAAATTTAGCAGAAAGAAAAATAAAACTTCCTCTAGAGAAATAGTGCCTTCTATTTTGCCAAGACTTTGTGCTATAGTGTGTGCTTCTCAAATTTGATGTGCATACAAACCACCTGGAAAATCTTGTTATAATGCATATTTTATTTAATAGTTCTAGGGTGGGATCCAAAAGTCTGCATTTCTAGAGTAGATTTTTAAAAAGCATGATTCAGTACAGCCACTATGGAAAACAGTATGGAATTTCCTCAAAATATTTTTTAAAAGACCTACCATATTATCCAACAATTTTTTGTATGGATGTGGAGATGAAGGAAATGAAATCACTATCTCAAAAGGCTATCTATACCCTCATGTTCATTGCAGCATTATTTGTAAAAGTCAAGACATGGAAACAATATGAGTGTTCATCAATGGATGACTGAATAAAGAAAATGTGGTATACAGCTGTGAGCCTCTTAATATAGGGGTATAATCTGAGAAATATGTTGTTAGGTGATTTTGTCATTGTGTGAACGTTATGTAGAGTGTATTACACAAACCTAGATAGTATAGCATAGGCTATATGGTACACACCTTGGTTACATGGTATAACCTATTGCTCCTAGGCTACAAACCTATAACATGTTACTATACAAAACAACACAAGATTAAATCAAGCACAAGAGAAAATGATGCAATCAAGAGATATAGTAAACACAAGATGTATGAGGCTGCTACTGGCATAATATGTCATACTGATTTACAACAAACATTTTTACAAGTAGAAAGAGTACACTCTAAAAAAATGATTAAAAAGTATAGTATAGCAAATACATAAATCAGTTACCTAGTCATTTATTATCAAGTATTATGTACTGTACACAATTGTATGTGCTATACTTTTACACAACAGGCAGCGCAATTGTTTTGTTTATACCAGCATCAACACAAACATGTAAATAATGCATTATAACAGCTATGACATCACTCAGCGATAGGAATTTTTTAGCTTCATTATAATCTTATGGGACCACCATTGTATATGTGGTCCATCAATGCCCAAAATGTCATTATGTGACATGTGTCTGTATATATACAATGGAGTATTTTTCTGCCATAAAAAGAAGGAAATCCTGCTGTTTGTCATAACATGGGTGAACCTAAAGGGCATTATGCTAAGTGAAATAAGTCACACAAAGACAAGTATCATCATCACATGATCTCATTTATATGCGGAATCTAAAAAAAAAAAATGCTTTTCTACACGTTAGCAATGATCAGAAAGGAAAATTAAGAAAACAATTATGATATCATCAAAAATAGTCAAAGGCTTAACCAAGGAGGTAAATGATTTGTTCACTGAAAACTATAAAACATTACTGTGCAAAATGAAAGAGGACACAAATAAATAAAAAGACATCATATGTCCATGGACTGGAAGACAACATTATTTAAGATGGCAATATTAATGAAAGTGGTCAACAGATTAAATTCAATCTTCATCAAAATCTCAGTGACATTTTTTGCATAAATAGGAAAACCCATCCTAAAATTAGTACGGAATCTCAAAGGACCCCAAATAGCAAAAACAATCTTGAAAAATAACAAATTTGGAAGATTCACACTTCCTGGTTTCTAAGTATATTATAAACCTACAGTTATCAAAACAGTGTGTTACTAAGTAAAATATACCTATTAGCCAATCAAATAGAACAGAAATTCCAGAAATAAACCCTTGCATATATGATGAAATGATATGCAACAAAAATGCAAAGATCATTCAATGGGGAAAAGACAGTCTTTTCAACAAATGATGCTGACAAAACTGGATATCCGCATATGAAAGAATAAAGTCAGAGCCTTTCTCTTAGATCATATAAAAACATTAACTCAAAATGTATCAAAGACCTAAATATAATGCTAAAGCTGTCAAACTTTTAGAAGAAAAGTAGGGGAAGACATTATGACTTTGAATTTGTCATCAATCTCAATCGTGACACAAAAAGCCCAGGCAACAAAAGAAATAAATAGATAAATTCAACTTCATTGAAATTCAAAACTTTTGTACATCAAAGAACACTATCAAGAGACTGAAAAGACAACCCACTGAATGGGAGAAAATATTTGCAAATTCTATATCAGATAAGGGTTTAATATCCAGAATATATAAAGAACTTCTATAAGTCTACTATTTTTTAAAAAATGAAAAAAAGAGCAACTGACTTGAATAGACATTTCTGCAAAAAAGACATACAAATGGCCAATAAATACATTAAAAGATATTCAGTGTCACTAATCATTAGGGAAATGCAAATTAAGAGGACAAGGAGATACCGTTTCACACCTATTAGAATTAATGTTGTCAATAAACCAGAAAATAAGTGTTGGTGAAGATGTGGAGAAATTTGAATCCTTATGAATTGCTGGTAGAAATGTAAAATGGCATAGCCACCATATTTTGTGAAAAACAGTATGGCAGTTCCTTGAAAAGTTAAAAATTACCCAGAAAGTTCAGGATATATATGCAAAATATTTGAAAACAAAAACTCAGATTCTTGTACTCCAATGTTCATAGCAGCAGTAGTAACAATTTCCGAAAAGTGGAAACAATAAAGATATCCATCAGCAGGTGAATGAAGTGTGTTAATATACACAATGGAATAGTATTAGCCTTAAAAAAAAAAAGAATGAAATTCTGATACATGCCACATCATGGATGAAACTTGAAAACATGCTAAGTGAAGTATGCCTGAATCCAAAAAGGACAAATAGTGTTTGATTCTACTTACCTAAGGTGTCTAGAATAGGCAAATTCATAGACACAAAGTAGAATGGTGGTTACCAGGGACTGGGCAGAGGAGGGAATGGGAAGTTACTATTTGTTTAATGGGTACTAAGTTTCAGTTTGGAATGATAAAAAAGTTGTGTACTGGTGATGGTTACACAACATTGTGTATACACTTAATGCCACAAAATTGTAACTTAAACATGGTTAAAATGTTAAATTTTTGTTATGTATATTTTTCCACAATTAAAAATAATTAGTTCTGCATTTTTAGCAAGGTACCAGGTATTGCCGATGCTGCTGGTCTTGGGACCACACTGAATACAAGGCTGTAATACAGAGAAAAAAATAAGCATGCGAGTTCCTCTGGAGAGGGGAACATATCTTTTTATTTTTATAAACCAGTAGTTGACTCATTATATAAGCGCAGTACTTTTTTCAATGAATTCATAAAGGAATAAAGAAATATAATCTAATAGAGCAGCAGTAGGGAGTGTAATATAAGGCAGAATATGTATGTCAATGAACATAATACAAATGTGAGCAAAGTGCAAAAGCAGATGATTATTTTCAGTGAAGGAGGTGATTATTTTCAGATAGCAACAATGAGGTAACTGAATGAATACCTTACATATAGTATTACTCAATGATTATTTGTTATGCAGATATGCTGTTGATATATTAAAAAGATGTATTTTAGTTATAATTACTAATTCAGCTAACTAAAAATATGGGACTAGACGATAGAAAACTGGGTACATAAACACTAAATATTTTTAAAAGGAGTGTTTATTTGGCTCAATGAATTTTCTTTGCTCACCTTGTTTCTCAAGTGCAGTGTGACATGAAGAACACAGTGTGCTTTAACTGGAAATTCATCATCATTGTAATCAGATATTACGGCGTGATCAGAAAATAAGCTTGGTAAAGCACATTATGAAATTGCAATCAGTTATTTGTTGAGAAGAGAAACCACACATGATTTTGTTGTAAATGAACAGATCATGCACTTATCAAGGTGAGCCTCAATTTTTTATTTCTTTTTATGAATTTTATTATATAATCGTTAATTTTTATAAAGTCCAAATAATTGATAGAGTCTATTTTATTACTTATACATAATGTCAAAAAACTGGAAATGGTATTAAGTCAATATAGCAATTGCAAACGTTTTCTATGGGGAATTATGACCCTTAATTCCTGAAAAAGAGAAAAAGGAAGAATGTACCAACGTATTCGTTTCATGCCTTCTTTCCCAGTCACCAAAAACCTACCCATTAGGATTCATTTCTTCATGGAGAAATTCACTGTTTCAAAGCACATCATTTTGTTCCGTTGTTTTGTTTTGTTTTGTTTCAGGTGTTCAGGTAGTATTTAATTCATAATTTTATTCAAGTCTAAATCTATATTCTTTATAATTATCTTACTATGGGTTGTAGATTATATGGCCTACCAAATAAGATTGAGTTAAAACATCTCTATATATTTGCAATAAAATGAGAATTTATGTGAATAACTGTGACCCTAAGACAAGCTAAGATTCTGAAGTGTTATCCAAAGGAAAACTGCATTATGCTTAATATAATTTTAATGCTGAGTGGGTTTTTAAAACATTCTAACTTTTTGATAACTATTAATTTATGTATGGTAGAAGTTATAACTTGCTTATGTTTGGTTAACTAAGAAGCCCTACTCTATCAAACTGCTGGCTAACAGAAACTACTGCATTAATTTTTTTTACAGAGAAAACAAAGCAAGGGAGAGTTTAAGGGTTTTATCAATTATAATTAAATCAGTGGCATAGCAGAAATAACATCCAATGTCTTAAAAAACCATGCATTATCATGGAATCTGGCTTTCCTTCTTTTGCTCCATTTCCAGAATTTTCATTAGTTCAAATGTAAGGCCAGCATGAAACAAAGAAGTTATAAATTCAGTGGTAAAATCTGAAAAGGTGAGCTACCTACCCAGAAACTTCAGTTGCAGTGCAGGTTAAGGAGACAGGATGAAATTCAGAAGTATGATTTTTGAAAAGCTATTAAGGATGTAAAGAATGATTTTTATCAGTTCCAGTCAAGATAGCAGAGTAGCTTTTTTTCACTCAGCATAATTATTTTGAGATTACTTTTGTGTAAGGTACCTGTGCCTTCAATTATATCATTCTCCAAATGCAAATACAGTTACATCAAGAAAAAAAAATAAAATAATAATTTATATTAACTAAGTAATAAAAATTCACAGTCTTGATATATTCATCAATATTTTATTTCAGAAGAATTAAATTGTAAATAAGATGGCAAATTCTGAAAGAACTGAAGAGATGCAAGCAAATTTTCAGAGAAATGGGTAAGCTTTGCCTAAATTATACAAAAAGTGTTCTGCAACTTCAAATATACCTTATCCTTTTCACAGCTGTAGTAAAAAATTCATAATTTTTTTCCAAAAATAATAATGCTATTTGCATTTTGCTGGACTCACTTCACCATAATTAGTGTTAAAACTGGTTTAATAGAAATTTTAGGAAACATAATAGTTACAGGATTTATTGGCTTGTATTTATTTTATCTCCTCTTTTGAATTTCTTATAGCTTATCAATATATAAAGAAGAAAATACCTGAATATTTTCATTTCAATTCCCTATGGATCCTTCATATCACATGGTACATTTAACAAAAAAAAATGGATTCTAATTATTTTTCTCACTGAATGGATGTCTGTGTGCGTGTGTGTATATTATAACAATTTTCCAAACTTACAATTCATTAATTTAGAGATTAAAAATGGAAGTGGTTTAAAATCTATTTTATTTCCACGTTTACCATAATAATTGTGTTATATTTCAATATATGAACCATGAAATTTAAGCAGACCACAGTAGATCATTTGGTTCGTTAATGCAAGGCTGTAGTAGCCAGAAGGGGAGCTCCTGCTGTACCTGCTCATGTACTTTTCTTCCTTTTCAATTCTAATGGAAAAGAGACTTTTAAAAGACTACCTACCTGATTCCTCCTTCCAAGGCTTTTCAGAAAGGCCAGTGGGAAGCAGAAATGTTTTCATGAAATGAAATTTGTCAAAAGAGAGCTTACTGTCTCTTAGGCTTTAAAATCTACATTTCTGGAGGGGGAAGAGCTTTACAATCTTAAAGCACTTTTTGTCGTCCATACTCATCTCAGAGCAAATTGGCCCAGTACATAAGTAAATTATTAACCTCAAATGGAATAAAATTAAGTGATTTGTCATTTATCAAAGTTATAGAACAATGTGTTAAAAAGCTGGAGAGAAGAATCAGAAATCCTTCTATGATATCTTTTTTAGAAAACTTAATCTGATCCTCTCCAGTTTTCTGTGAATGTTTAAGAATTGTGTATTAATTAACAGATTTCCCTGAAAGAAATAGACAAAATTTACACTTTTCATTTGGACCTCCTTGAAAGGAGACCTACAAAATAAAATTTTTAGAGGGAGACAAAATTCATATACATTTGTTTAACATGCACTTAATAAAACTTCTTTCATTTAAAGCTCACAATTGCTCTTGGGTAATTGTTAAAAAGGGTTAAAAATTCTAATCTATTAGGACGACTATTAAAAAACAGTAAAATAAAACAAAATAAGTATTGGTGAGAATGTGGAGAAACTTCTTGTGCATGGTTAGTGGGAATGTAAAATGGTGCAGCTGCTATGGAAAACAGTATAATGATTCCTTAAGGTGTTAAAAATAGAATTATCATGTGATCCAGAAATTTTACTCTTGGTTATACACTTCACAAAAAATGAAAGCAGGGATTGAAGAGATATTTATACACCCATATACATAGCAATGTTTTTCACAATAGCCAAAAAATGGAAGCAATCCAAGTGTTTATTGATTGAAGAATGGATGAATGGATTTTTTAAAATGTGGTATATACATACAATTTAATAATACCCTTAAAAAGGAGGAAAATTCTGATGTGTGCTACAGCATGGATGAACCCTGAAGGTATTATCCTAAGTGAAATAAGCACATCAGAAAAAGACAAAATAAGATAGGATTCTACACCTAGCATAGTCAGATTCATAGAGATAACAAATAGAATGGTAGTTACAGAGGCTGACAGTTCAGTTTTTTAAGATTCATGTTATTCTATAGATGGCTCTGGAGATGGTAGCACAACAATATGAATGTACTTAATCCCATGGAACAGTACACTTAAAATAGTTAAGGTGGTAAATTCTGTGTGAGGTTTATTTTACCACAAAAACAAAATAAGTTCTACTCCAGAAGTATATCTTCATTTTCTACTTTAACTAATGTGGATAGCCAGTAGCAACTTACTTTCCCCAGGTTATAGTAAAAATTTGTATTCTCTATCACTGTTTCTTTTTAAAATTTCATTTTTGGTATGAATTTGCTACCAAGGGTGAAATTTGATACTTCAGTACAATTATAATTATATAAATGTTGCAAATTATATTCACATTGAAACCTTTCTGTTTTAAACATTTATTTTTCAGAGTACTGCAAGAACATATACCCAAAGTAAGAAACCAAGTTGTTGGACCTATTGAGATAGTAAGTGAGATCGTTTAGAATGAATATGTACCAGAAAATTTTAAGGAATTGTCAGTAGTGCATAGAATTTTTTGTTTAGTAGCTTATATCTATTGGGAGGGGTGATAATATTTTTAAAAATAATTCAGCAGCATGTTATTTCCAATAGGAAAAAATATGTAATCAATCTAACAGTTCTACAGTAAGAGATGAGGGAAAAAAAAACAATATGCATACAATGATCCCAATTTTGGGGAGCGGGAAAGTGCCTGCATGTGATGTATAAATATTATCAAAGGTTATTTCTGAGTGGTGGGAAATTATGAGTTACTAATAAATTTCCATATTTTCTATTTAACACGTTGATGTAAGTTGCTTTTATTATTTTTAAGATACTATAAATCCTTTTAAATAAAAACAATTATCTAAATATTTCGTAAAGCCTGTGCATCAGAAAGTGTGTCAGCACACTTCTTTGGGATTTATGTTCAAGGTACATTTTCGGTAATGTGTTCCCAAAACCTACTCTTAATCTCTAAGTCAGACTGGCTGTCACCATTACTAGAAATACACATAAAATAGTACTTGTTTGTTCAAAAGTCAAAGTTTTTTAAAAAACTAATAAGTAGCAAGACATGAGAACTTTTATTGAGAAGATAACACACTACTGTGGGGAAAGGTAGAGGAGCAGATACCCTCTTATCTGTAGTACTAAGTGCAATCCTATGGCAGAGACTCAATAAATATTTATTAGCTATTGTGTGAATGAATGGGAAAACATTCAATTTTTTCGGTCTCCACTTATAAAATATCTATTAGTTCCTTTTGCTCTTATTCAAATCTAATTTCATTTCAATACTATGATACATTTTACTTTGGCTTCTCTCAGTAAGATAAATAATCCACATTTTCAAGTTAATGTTTTAGTTTTAAAGAAGTGCTGTAGGGACCTACTATAGAATAGAATATAAAGCATTCAGTATTTGACTTTTAGTTATTTCTTTTTTATTCTAACCAGTCTTACAAATTATTACAGAATATTTTTATTGCAGACTCTAATTTATAGAGTAGATATTATCCTAGGTAGAAAAATATCTGAGGAATTTAAAATAAGAATGAAAAATATAGTTTATTAAATTTGGTGAACTAAGTTTTACTAGATATTTATTGTTTACTGCACTTAGTTTTATCATTGCTATGATGTTGATACGCCTAGGGAATTAAAAGTTGAAGATTAATTGTCCATAAAACAAAGTATTGTCATGGCAGTCTTTTGAAATATCTTAATTTATTCCAGAATCAACCAGATGGAAGGAAGTTTCTAATTCATATTCACATCTCACCTGACTTATGTCACAGATCTGCAATTTCTGTTGATTTTGCTACTTTATATTTTTCAACAACTTCTTCAAAATACATTGCAAATCCTTAGAATTGGGACTTTTTTTTACTTTATATATAAATTCTTGTCCATTATTTACACATTAATTTAGTCTTTTAATTAATTTATAAAATAACATGGACTTGATGGCAAAACCTATAGGTTGGTTTTTTGTTTTTCATTTTTTACAGCTATAATGTTATCATGTTTTATTTGCTTTCCTCAGTTTCGTTTTGCTGATGGACTGGACATTACACTCATGATCCTGGGGTTACTGGCATCACTGGTAAATGGAGCCTGTCTTCCTGTAATGTCACTGATTTTAGGAGAAATGAGTGATAATCTCATTAGTGGATGTCTAGTCAAAACCAACACAAGTGAGTACAATATTTACTTTTCTATATTGCTGGAGACTCAAAAGTGTTAAATAGAAAAATGGTAAACTCATAATACAGGTTATTGTGTTGTTAAACAATATCTACATGATATGTATGAATTTAGTAAGTCATTTATTCTTTATTGCTAGGGACTAAAGAAATATCTATATTTTCAGCGTTTTTCAAAAAACAAAACCAACAGGTATGCATGTGTGTATGTATGTATGTGTGTGTGTACGTGTGTGTGTGTGTAGATATATATAGAGAGACAGAGAGATTGTGATTGATCAATTTTAAAGAATTAGCTCATGCTATAATGGAAGCTGGCAAGTCCAAAATCAGTAGGGTGGTCCTGCAAGCTGGAGATTTAGGAGAGAACTGATGTAGTTCACATCCAATGGCCATTTGCTTATGGTGTATAAAAGGTTGTCTGAGACCCAGCATAGCTCAGCTTCAATCTCTAGGAATTCAAATAATTTTCTGTCAGAAGTGATGATTGTACCAGGATTTAATCAAAGGCTTGGGCTGATCCAGGCCATTTATCTGTAATTCACCCTTTAAGAAGAAATCAAGAATGTCTAAATCTTTCAGTTAGCTATAGGGTTTCATTAATATAGACATTCATGGCATTGTAGAACATGCAAAATGTTATAATACTAGAGACAAATATCTTCAATAAAGAGAGAGATATATAGCAGTCAGGTGTACAAAAAAGGTGTTTCTACACTTCTCACAGTTATAGATGTTCTTCATGTTTTGTTACCTTTGTAGTATCCTATATCAGGGTCACGTCCTTCAAAGTGACATTATTTAGATGTAAAATCCAGCAATTTTCCTATGTACTAACAGTAAATATCCAGTCTTTTTTTAATCTAATGAATATTATAAATATTAATAATTCTCTGTTTACATGGAATTAAACATGTAAATTACATGTTTCCATGAATTGCACAGTAGAAAGTATCCTTACAGTTGTTTATTTTAATGAATTTAAATGTCTCATTAAAACCTGTCTAGAGCCTAGCTTTATCCAATGTATCTCTCTCTGTGCCCTATTTGACTTTAAATACTAATTTATACCCTCTTGTTTTTCACTCAAAGTTTAATCTTTCAAGTGTTTCAATCTTGTTTAAGTTGAACTAAGCCACTGCTTCCACCTGTGTCCTTGCATGTGATGATCTCTGCCAACACGGTTACTAATTTTTCGATATTTTAATTATAAAAGCTAAATTAAGGATGTCATTCTGTTTGTTAAATGGAGCTGCCAAGTCACTGAGCAAATATTTATTGATTGTCAGCTATGTCTCTCTTCAAATGAGTGAAAGAAAGGAGAGAGAAGGGAGGGAGTATTCTAAGGCGGTATTCCTTCTGTTAGGCACCTTTAGATTGGCTGGGCCAAACATGTCTAATAGATATTCCTTCAAATTTTAATTTTTGTTTAAGTCTTCTTCTGGTATTTTTTTAGTCTCCTTGTGGAGTATACCATCAACCTTCTAACAATGATTTTCTGAAAGATAATGGAGGATTATTTGCTCCTACAAATGAAAATATGAATATAGCTATTATTGATCAGGTGCCCATTTTTGTGCCAGCATTGAAATTTTACATGTGCTATTCCTATTCATATAATCTCTGAAATGAGATTATCCTATTTTTATGTGATTCTAGTTACCACTTTTAGAAACAATGTTCATTTTCTTTATTACCTCAGTTCATCTCATTAAAGCTTTTTAGTAGGTTTTGCTACTTCTACTTTGTCAGTTCTGAAATTTGAAATAAATGGCTTTAAAATTTATTTCTGCTATGTTCCATAAATGGAATAAGGAAAAAATTATTTTTTTGCATATAAATAAAGATCATAGACATTAGCATATGTGCTGTTGTTGTGGTGAAGAGTCATGATGTTTACAATTCATTTTAAATGTTTATTATAGAAGTTTTAGAAAGAAAATTACTATAACTGTTTTGTATTGTTGGTAAAATCACAACCTTGTTACACTAATTAACATATGATATATTTTCTACCCAAAGAAATATAGAAAACTTTACATAGAAAACTTGTAACCCAATGATTATTTTAAATACTATTTTATTATGTTGCTATTTTTATTATACTCAACATACTTCAGTGAACTTCCTTTAAGTTTTTCCGATGACTACTGCTTCTAGACCCTTTACATTTGTTCTTACTTCTCTTGGCCTTTCTAAATCATTCCTTGGGGTGTATCAGACTGAATTCTAGATGCATCATCTCAGTAGGAAAGAAGAGTTCTATTATTATTAATTACAGAATTTTTACCTAAGAGCAGAAATGTCCTAAATAATTCTTTCCAGGTATGAGCTACATGATTAATATTTCCTGATAATTTTTCATGTTGCATTAGTGTTCCTTGAGACCAGAGATAATTATTTCAAATTTTAAGTTAAAGAATAGAAAATAAGGTGAACATAAACCTGTGTGTAGGCACTAACTTGATTTTCTTGAAAATGTACTATATTTGGTTTGGAGAGCTATGTATGAAAACAATATGGCCAATTATAAATTATTTGTCTTTATAATTTAAAAAACTTTTTTACAGCAAATTATCGGAACTGTACTCAGTCTCAAGAAAAGCTGAATGAAGATATGATTCTGTAAGTTCATATGAAATGTTAATATTATTTTTATTGCAGGCTGCTTTAGTCAATACTTACAAGGAAAAAGCTGAAATATTTGATAATATTACATATAAGTGATTAAAGCAAACATGTCCTCTTCTTTTGTTAGGTATATAAGATATAAGTATTACATAATTTTTTCTTCTATTTAACAGGTACAGAGGCTCATATGCTTTAAGTTACATTTGATAAAATTCTCATCAATAGAAAAATAGTTTGGGGATTTACATTTTTATACCAATTTTGCCTCCTAGAATTGAAAGTTCATATCCTAGAAGCTAAAAGACTTGGTTTTTTTTTCTTTTTTTCAAATTAATTCTCCTTACAAATCTTATAGAAAAATGCCATTCAGTGGACTTTAAAAAACAAAGATATATGCAATGAATAGTAAAATAATAATAAAATAGTAAAGTTTAATTGGCTAACTTTGAAGACAAATTATTCAGATTAGTATAGTTGTATTCAGACTAAAAATTGTAAATTCTGAAATAAATAAAATATAAGGACATTCTGTTTTAGTTATTTTATGTATTAACCAGTATACTTTCCTATCACATGTACTGACTTAGAGAGATGTTACTTTCCTGAGTACATTCACTGAATTTCAGTAGTGTCTCACTAAAACTATTGGATTCTTTGCTCTAGACCTGAGTGATTTCTAATTTCCCTCCAATAGATGCCTCCATGTTGCCCACCCCAAGGGACACCTATCACATCACAATGATACCTTCTAGGCCATAATTCTCAACCTGGACTGTCCAATGTGTTAATTTTGGCTATTTAAATTTGAATTAATTAAAATAAAATAAAGTAGAATATTCAGTTGCTCCTTCTCAGTCACATTTCAAGTGTTCAAAGGCCACATATAGCTGGCTGCCATATTGTATAGTACAGATATGAAACATTTTCTTCAAAGTTCTATTAATGCTCTTCTGTACAGTGTGAATGAATGGTGCTCCCTTGAGTTGTGCTTTGCTATGGCCTCAACTTTCCTTGAAGGGGGAAAAAAGTTTTTTAACAACTTCTACATAAAATATTTGTATATTAGGTCTTCTGAAATTTCATGACTAGAATCCAGAATATTGACTTTTACTGAATTCTATTCTAACAATATTAAAGTAAAGTTCTGATGTACAATTATGAAGTATGAGTTTCTTACACAAAGTTTGGAACTTTTAAATATAGGGGCATCCATTTAAAGAACAAATAATAAAAAAGAGAGTAAGCTGAAAAGATGTGTCTGTGTACAGTTATTAAGAGTCTACTAATATTATAAAGAAACATTCTTATCATTTATAACGTAGTAGTTGTTATACTCTTGTTTCTAAACCAGTTTTCTGTTTTGGAATTCTTTGAGATACATGATGAAAAATGGTTTCATGGTCAGACAGAACAAATAAGCATAGTAAATGTTCCATTTAATCCATGTTTTCCAAGGCTTTTTAGCTATGGAACCTAATTTTTTTCCCCTAACACATAGTAACATTCTAATGATAGATGAACTAATGTTTCAACGAACACGTTTCTGAGAATCGTTGCTTTATGTAACTTTTTTGATTAGGATAATAATCATCTATAATCATCAAGAACTGAAGAACTGTATTCTTCCTAAATCATTTTCCAAAGACAGTGACACATAGCTTTATATGAGTTTGATATTTTAATGTTAGGTCTCTTCCTTTGTTTTATTTATCAGACAGTTATTCTGAAAATAATTGAATTTTTCTTGTTGAATCAAATTATAATGACTAAATAGTCCCAAGATTATTGCTGTTGAATATATCTCCTCTTTTGCTATCAAGAGTTAATTAATTCTATATGAACTTTAAGCAACTCATTCCCTCCTTTTGCTGCTTCTGACATGTCTACTATAATCTACTTGAAAATGAAGGGCAAACTTGATGACCAAATCTATATTAGATTTAGTTCAACTGCATTTAGTGTAAAATCCATCATAATAGTCACTTAACTATGATAGAAATTTATTTCTCTCACACATAAAAATGTGAAAGTAGTCTGTCTAAGAATGAAATATGACTCAAAAATGCATAAGGGACACAGGATCTTTCTGTCTTTCTGCTAGTCTTATGACCACATCCACTTTAGTTGGGCATATTGCCACTGCAAATAAAATGGAGGTTCTCTTATTTAGAAAGAAGATACGGTCAGATATTGGGTGATAGAATGGACAGATAGCAATTTCTGCAATATCAAGTTGTAGCTTAGAATAATTCTAAGACTGTGTACAGTGGAACTGGCAAATGTTAATAGGCGATACATTTAAAAAGGATGGGGGTGTTCATGATTGATTGGTCTGAAATATTCTCTGTTGAAGAAAATTAAACTACTTTCCCTCAAGGAAAGCTTTGCTTTTGGATTTTTTAATATTTTCATGTGTATTATCAAGTTCATTGGTGGGGATGTTGCTAGGTATGCAGTGTTTCCCAAACCCCTTTGAGAACCCTTTTTCCTCAGAAATATTGCTAGAATGATTCAGACCATAAGCTCAGAATTCAGATCAGAGGTACAGGATTCAGATGGTAGACTCTGCCACTTTCTATTTATAGAAACTGTTGGGTACCTCTGTAAGCTTCAATTTCTTCATCTGTGAAAATGTGGTGTTGATACTTTCTGATGATTCAGTGACATTCAGATATGTAAATTCCCTGAAATAATATTTAACTAAGTAAATGTTCAATAAATGGCACCTATCCCAATTAAATCAATCCTAATTTGCATACGGTTTTACATGAAAAGGCTTAGACTTTGAAGGTAGTTTCATTTTGGCTGCAAAATAAAGCCTGAATTCTGGGCATACTAGAGTTTGTTCTTCTGGGTCCTAGGTAGTTTGGAAATCTAATTAGTAGATAAATGAGGAGTTAATACGTATGGTTCTTCCATGTGGAATAAATTGAGTGTATTTTTTTCTTTGTTTTTAAGGGATAGTCTTGAAGTGAACCAGTACTTGTATGAAATTGTTTTAATTATTTTTCTAATTAGTTAATATTTTAATTGTAGAAAGTGTAAAAAGATAAAAATGCACAAAGAAAATTAAATTACTTATCCTACCACTAAAGGAATATATATATTAGTTGTGTTTATATTATTATAGCCTTTCTATATATATATGTATATGTATATAATTTTAATGTAATTGAAATTACACTGCTGTTCATGGTGTTTTTAACAGCTTTATTGAGGAATAATTATTATAAACTCACCAGCTTTAAGAGTAGAATTCAGTGATTTTTCATAAACTTACAGAGTTATGCAATCATCACTACAATCCATTTTTAGAATTCTTCTATCACGCTACAAAGATCCCTTCTTTGCATGTAGTCAATTCGCATTTCTACCCCAAGCCTGGGGAAACTACTTATCTGCTTTCTATCTGTAAAGATTTACATTTTCTGGACATTACTTATGTATAGAAACATGTAATATGTAGAGGTTTTACACCTGGCTTCTTTTATTTGCCATAATGTTTTTAGGTTTATTGAAGTAACATGTATCAGTAGTTTATTCCTTTTTATTGGCTAGTAGTAACCCATTGTAGTGATATATAATATTTTGTTTATCTGTTCACCAGTTATTGGACATTTAGATTGGTTTTTGTTTGTTTTGGTTTTTGGTTTTTGTTTTTTGGCTATTTAAAAATAATGCTTCCATGAACATTGATATATAAGTCTTTGTGTGGATATCTGTTTTTATTTCTCTTAGGTAGGTTACCCAGGAATGGAATTGGTGGGTCATATTCTAAGTTTTTGTTTATCTTTCTAAGAAACTTCCAAACTTTTCCAAAGTGGCTAGCTACATCATTTTACTTTCACACCAACAATGTATAAGGGTTCGAGTTTTTCTACATCCTTGCCAACACTTGTTATTGTGTCTTTCGTACTGTAGCTATTATAGAAAGTATGAAGTTTGCATCTCCTCAGTGACTAATAATGATTTCTTTTTTCATGTACTTTCTAGGCATTCATATATTCTCTTTGGAGAAATGTCTATTCAGATATTTTGCCTACTTTTTAGTTGTGGCATTTATCTTCTTATTATTGAATCATAAGAGTTCCTTATAAATTCTAGATACAAGTTATTCATCACATATATGATTGGAAAATATTTTCTCCTAGTCTATGGCTAGTGTTTCATTTTCTTAAAACTTGCTTTTGAAGCGCAAAATTTTTTTTAATTTAATGAGGTACAATTATCAAGTTATTTTATGGATTGTGCTTTTGGATTTAAGAATTCTTTGCCTAACCCAAGGTCATGAGGACTTCTTCCTACATTTTCTTCTAGAAGTTATAACATTTTAGCTCTTACACTTAGGTCTGTGATCCATTTTGAGTTTATTTTTGTGCTAATAATATATGAGAGAATATTCAAGAAAAGTTACTAGGGAAATCTAGATTTTTAAATTCAGTGTACTTCACTTTTTCTAATAGAGGTTTATTCTTAGTTATTTTATAGTTTCTAGCACAAATTCTCTTAGTTAAATATTGATAGGTTTTGGTGGAGGGAGGTCTGTTTTGTTTTGTGGGTTTTGGTAACAAGAGAAAAAAGTCGCTCATTAGTCTCACTAACATTTCAAATAATATTTTTTCAGGTTGACTCTATATTATGTTGGAATAGGAGTTGCTGCCCTGGTTTTTGGCTACATGCAGATTTCTTTTTGGGTGATGACTGCAGCACGACAAACCAAGAAGATTCGAAAACAGTTTTTTCATTCAATTTTGGCACAAGACATCAGCTGGTTTGATGGCTGTGACATCGGTGAACTTAACACTCGCATGACAGAGTAAGAGGATAGGTGTATAGTATCACAACATTGTTTTTATATATGACATATAAATAACTGAATTTATTTACTGTTTCAGTGACATCAACAAAATCAATGATGGTATTGGAGATAAGATTGCTCTGTTCTTTCAAAACATGTCTACATTTTCCATTGGCCTGGTGATTGGTTTGGTGAAGGGCTGGAAACTCACCCTGGTGACCCTATCTACATCTCCTCTTATAATTGCTTCTGCAGCCATGTTTTCTACGGTAGGCAAGATGGCTAATACAGTGTTTACTGGAAGCAGGAATGTAAACTAGGTGTTTGTTTCACTGAGGCAAATAGACATTTCTTTTCAATTTCTATGTTCCAAAATAGAAAGAGACATTATACACACTCCACAAGAACTTTCGATTTTGTTCACCATTAATCACCTTTCTTTCTTCAAGTTATTAAGCTATGATGAGGTTGATTTTAGTATCTTACTAACATTAAAAATATTCCACTTTGGGCAAGATGGCAGAGAAGGTAAATGCTGTGCTCCCCTTTTCCTATGACTACTTCAAAATTACAACTACAGAACAATCATCATTGAGAATCACCTAAAGTCTAGCTAAACAGCAGTCCTATAACTAAGGATATACAGAAGAAGCTATATCAAGATCAGTAGGAAGGGCAGAGACATGGAGCAATCTGGTCTCACTTGTGGCAGTAAAGCCTGGAGGGATATCTTGTCTGCAGAGGTCCTTCCTGAGGAACAAGGGTCCCAGCCCCACACCAGGCTTCCCATCTCAGGGTTCCACTCAAGCTTGACACTAGTGGTAGTTGACCTCTGCTCACAGCTGAGCCTTCCAGGCACCTTTAAACTCAGCACAAGTAGCAACCATCTGAAGATCACTTTATAGCTCATACCAAGTGGCCTTGGGCAGGGCACAGGCATCAGTTGACTTTGGACTGTACCAGAGCCCCTCCAAAAAGGCCCCAGAACAGACACATCTAATGACCAGCTTCAGACCAAATCAGAGCATCACCCAGCAACCTCCACAAATGACAAACCCAAAAAGAGCAGGCTTGGCAGGCACCAGAGCCCCCCTAAAGTAACTGCTGCTTTGTAGAGTTAGCCCTGCACAGTAGATCCCCCACTATAATCACAGCAAGTCTTTATAATAAATTAGCCTGAGAGTCAGTCCTTCTCACTGACATGCAAAAAACAATCAAGGCTAAACTACAACAGAGTGTACACAAAATCCATACAGGGGACATACCTGGAGCATTCGGTTCAGTTGACCAGGGAGACTACACCACTGAGCTTCACAGGACATTTACTACATAAGGCCACTCTACTAAAAAAATGGAGACATAGAAGCTCTACCTAATACATAGAAACAAACCCAGGAGGTAGCCGAAATGAGGAGACAAAGAAATGTCCCAAAAGAGGTGATAAAGAACAAAGCTCCAGAAAAAGAACTAAACAAAATAGTGACAATTTACCAGATGCAGAGTTCAAAACACTAGTTATAAGGATGCTCAGCGATCTCAGTGAGAACTTCAACAAAGAGATAGGAAACATATAAAAAGAACTAGTCAGAAATAAATACAATAACTGAAATGAAGAATACATTAGAGGGAATTAACTTTAGATTAGATGAAGCACAGGATTGAATCAGCAATTTGGAAGATAATATAGCAGAAAACAGCCAGTCACAATAGCAAAAAGAATAAAAGAATCTTAAAAAATGAGGATAGCTTATGGAGCCCCTGGGACAACTTCAAATGTATCAACATTGGCATCATAGGGGTAACAGGAGAAAAGAGAGATTAAGAAATTGAAAACCTATTTGAAGAAATAATGTGGAAAACTTCCCTAACCTAGTGAAGGAAATACACATACAACCCCAGGAAGCACAGAGAGTCCCAAACAAGATGAACCCAAAGAGGCCTACACCAAGACTCATAATAACTAAAATGTCAGAGATTAAAGACAAAGAGAGAATCTCAAAAGCAGCAAGAGAAAAGCAGTTAGTTACCTACAAGGGTGCTCCCATAAGACTGTCAGATGATTTCTCACTGGAAACTATGCAGGCCAGAAGGGATAAGCCTGCATATTTAAAGTGATGAAAAGCAAGGATCTATAACCAAGATTACACTATCCGGCAAAGCTATCATTCATAATCAAAGGATGGATAAAGAGCATCCCAGACAAGAAAAAGCTACAGGAGTTCATCAACACCAAACCAGTGTTATCAGACATGTTAAAGGGACTTCTCAAAGAAGAATAAAGGTAAAAAAAAATTTAAAATGTGAAGAACAAAATGGTAATAATATCCACCAACAGTTACTTTAAATGTAAATGAATCAAATGCTCCAGCAAAAGACTTAGGGTAGCTGAATGGATAAAAAAACAAGACACTTGCATATGGTGCCTACAAGAGACTCACTTCAGATTGCAAGACACACACAGACTAAAAGTAAAGGGATGGAAAAGAGATACCTCACAAAAATGGGGATGGAAAAAAGACACTTCACAAAAATGCAAATGAAATAAAGCTGGGGTAGCAATACATATACCAGACAAAATAGGCTTTAAAACAAAGGCTATACAAAGAGACAAAGAAGAACCCAGTTATCCCACTTCTGGGTATTAATCTGAAGAAGCCCAAAACACTAATTTTAAAAGACATATGCATCTATATGTTCATTGCAGTATCATTTACATTAGCCAAGATATGGAAGCAACCTAAGAGTCCATCAATAAATGAATAAATAAAGAAGTGGTACATATATACAATGGACTGTTACTCAACCACAAAAAAGAATGAATTCTTGCCATCTGCAACAATATGGATGGACTTAGTATTATTCTAAGTAAATAAGTTAGAGAAATACAAATACCATATGATTTCACTTATATATAGAATCTAAGAAACAAAATAAATGAACAAACAAAACAGAAACAAACATACATACAGAGAATATTTTGATGGTTGCCAGATGGGTTAGGGGTTGGCAGGATGGGTGAAAATGAAGAAGGGATTAAGATATACAAGTTGGTAGTTACAAAACAGTCATGGGGAAGTAAAGTATAGCATAGAGAGTATTGCCAATAATATTGTAATAACTATATATGGTGTCAGATGGGTACTGGCTATATCAAGATGATCACTTTGTAAGTTATATAAATGTCTAATCACTATATAGTACAAGTGAAATTAATATAATATTTTATGTTAACTGTTATTGAAAAATACAAAATATTTTTTAAAAAGATGAAAAATCATTCCTCTTCATTTAGTAGCCTAATGCAACTTCAAATGATAGCATGGGTAAGGTATTATGCATGGATACATTAGATGCTGAGAGTGCCTTATGTATTCTAAATTCCCAGATAAATGTATTGCAATTCATTTCACTAAAACAGAATGAGAAAATTCTAAAATAGTAAATACTTAAATACTTTTTATCTTAGCCATTTAAAGTTTATATGTTTTAATGAAGTCTGAATTACAATTAAAATGCTAATGTCTATTTTTGTGTACTATGTAAATGTGTTTCGATTTTTCAAACAAATTATGTGCATTTTAAATTATATTTTTACCACTATTATACTGTGAGTATACCACAAAATAGCAATCTGTTTACAGCATGATTTTGAAACCAACCTTGTGAAGTCTAAAAATAACTAATATATCCTTAATTTCTCTCTCCAAATCAAGTCTTCGGCAGTTCTACCAATGCATGTTTCATCTCCTTGATTAGAGGCACAGTGTATTCTTTAAGGATGTATGGAGTTTCTAATTTTACAAAGCCAATTGTTCTTTATGAAAATAAAGCCATAAAATTCACAGAGTTTGTTTTTGAGCAATATACAAGGTCAACCAAACAAGAATTTTGAGCAATAAAAATATTTTGTGGTGAAACAATTTCTTAATAGGCTTGGGTGTTTAGATGACAAATTTTTATTTAGTGTGACTTCTAGTGTTGATCTTGTAACCCTTGTCAAAATCTTCATCCCCAGCTTATTTTCAGTGAAGACCCTCTCAATAAGATTACCTACAGTATGCTACTGAGATCAGAGCCTGAACTTAACTGCTCTAAAAAGGAACAACATTGGGAATCTAAGTTCTGCTCTTGTATTAAATGATTGTAGAGGAAACAAGTAAAGGTCACAGTTATCCAAATGACCAAAGAAGCCAGGATGTTTTCTGGCCTCCTTTAGTTTAATTTACTTTAGCAAACATTTATTAAATTCTCACTTCATATAAGGCTTTTTGCTAGGTGCTGCTTCCTTTCCAGTGATGTATTATAGAAATGATTATCTTAAAATTAATTCAGAAAATGAGTATTACCTAACTTATGCTCCCTTCTGACATTAACAACTGTCTGAGTATGTCTTATGTAAAATCAGATCCAATTACATGGAATGTACTTTGAAAGTGAATAGATTTGTTATGTTAGTAAGCAATAGTTATAGGCACACAGCTCAGCAGACAATTTTCCTCCTATTCTCTTTCTTTGAACTGCTGTACTAATTACTAAATTAAATCTTTTTACTAATTAAAAGAATACTATGTGTATGTATAGTAGAGAAAAGGCACATTCTAATTTTAAATTTTTGAGAAATCAGGTAAATCTGCCTAATGTCACCAAGAGTTATAGTCTCCTCTCTCTCTGGAATCTTACTTTTGTGTTTGGAGATATAGCATTTATGAGGCCAGCTGCGTTATGTAGTAATAGCTTCAGGGGTCACACCCCAGACAAATTCAGGATCACTTTCCTCTTCCTGCCACAGCCCTGTGACCAATATCCTCTAGAAGCCTTGCTTTTTACATAATAACAAACAAATCAAGTTTTATCAGACTCTCTAATGTCCAGAGTACACCCCAAATTAACTGTGTCTTAATCAAGCCTTTCCCAAATTATATCAATATAGATACCCATCTTCTAAGTTTTTAAAGAATGCAGAGAAACAAACATGAAGCTCTAGGAGTAGAATGCAAAATAGAGATTTAGAGTCTATGATATATTAGGCTAAGCTCTTACAATTCTGTGAGACTCTAAGATGTCTATTAATATCTCTGCCCATTGGCTTCTTGTTTGCAAACAGACAAGGTTAAATTAAGTGATAGTAAATACTGTTTCAGTAACAAAATTATATTTTATTCTAGATTCTAACTGAATTTTGTTCTAGATTCTAACTGAATTAAATTCTCTGCACATTGCTACTACCCCAAGGTCACTCTTTGCTTAACTGTGGTCATGGATTATTACAGATAGTCATCTCGTTGACCAGTAAGGAATTAAAAGCCTATTCCAAAGCTGGAGCTGTTGCGGAAGAAGTCCTGTCATCAATACGAACAGTTGTAGCCTTTGGGGCCCAAGAGAAAGAAATCCAAAGGTCTGTTTCTAATGACTACATGTTTGTTCCCCCACCCACCCCCATAGTCTATTGCATTATGTTTTGTCTTTTTAAGGTATACACAGAATCTAAAATATGCAAAGGATGTTGGCATAAAAAAAGCTATAGCTTCAAAACTCTCTCTCGGTGCTGTGTATTTCTTTATGAATGGAACCTATGGACTTGCTTTTTGGTATGGAACCTCCTTGATTCTTCATGGAGAACCTGGCTATACCATCGGAACTGTTCTTGCTGTAAGTCTTGTTTGAGAACAAAGGTAACTGGCCTACATAATCTTTTCTTACTTGGAATTTAGTAAAAATTTCTCTTTGAATGAATTCAGAGATGATTGATTTTAATAAATATTTGTTTCTTTCAAATGATTTGTATACACTTTTAAATTATAGTGAGTAGCAGGATATATTTCTCCAAATTAATTTTCCACTGTGATAGAGTGACAGAGTTTTCTTAATCCAGCAGTCAAAAAGGCCAGTCTTTTTTGAGACTTTTTCCTTTCAGTTTTGCTATGATAAAGTAGCACTCTACATTCACCTTGCTAAATGTCTTTCTTCTGGAAATATTCTATAGGTTAGATTCTCCTGCCCTCCTTCTGTCCTTTCAGTATATAGTAATGTTTAAAACAGACTATATAAGTTCTATCCAGGATCACAATTTAGAGGTTTTTAAACTCTTAGAGATTATGCATTAAATTTAAATGTATTCAATTATTCTTCCAAGTTTCAACAATAAATAGATCAATTCAGGATTTAGAACCATTTGTTTTGCTACACTGAATTGATATGGTCTACATACTTAAATACGCAAATTTCCTTTCTCTCACCTGAAGTCATCTTTTGAATTTGAGACTTTCATAGTTAAGACTTTAAGCTATTCATTTATTTTATATAAATGAAATTTGGGTATAAGGAATTGGCACATCCTTGAGACTTTGGGCAAATGACTTGCTAAACCTGTTTCCTCAAGTAGGGAAAATAGCACCTAGCTTGTGGGGTTCTTTCCTTATTTGTTTTTTTACAGAGCATGACTGTCTGAAAATGGGTATCCAGTAATATAAGAATTCAAAAAAATTTGGGCTGAAATAGTACAATGTCTTTACGTTAGTGAAATCTAATACATCCTTCTCTTTAAAGCTCTGATTGACCAGGAAGGAGAGTGTAACTCACCTCCTCACTCAGCCAGGTTTATGTACGCCAGCATTCCTCAGTAAGCCAGTTTTCTTTCATAGACTTCCAAGAAGGTGATAATGACAAAACTGTGGGGCAATCAAAAGCTGTTGTACAATAAGGCCAAGTATACTTAGATTAACTTGTGTTTCCTTTATATTTGGCAGCATCTTTTATTGTCTCCTACCTAATTTTTCTAATATCTCTATGAGTCTCAACCAAGTATACACTTCATTCTGTTGTCTTTCTCATATAACTGAGAAGGAATAACTATTACTATGTTTGTGTTCCTGCAGGTTTTCTTCAGTGTAATCCACAGTAGTTATTGCATTGGAACAGCAGCCCCTAACTTTGAAACCTTCACTATAGCCCGAGGAGCTGCCTTTAATATTTTCCAGGTTATTGATAAGGTAAGATTTTCTAATTGCTTTAAAAGATAAGTAACACTACTGCAAGAAAACAAACAAACAAAAAAAAAACAGTCACACCCATTTCACTAAAACAAAAAAAATGGGCAAAATCCACATTGGGCAATTGGCTTTGCAAAGAGAGATTGTTCATTCTTCTACAAGAAGATTGTTTCATTAAAACTTCATGTGTAAATCAATGCATTCTCAAGCAAAAAGGGAAACATTGTAAAAGAAAACCATTTTAAAACGGTTTTCAGGATATAGTGTCTGCTTAGTCCCTTTAAGATTTATAATGTCTTCTTTGTTTGTCCAAGAAACCTGCTATAGATAACTTTTCAACAACAGGATATAAACCAGAATGCATAGAAGGAACTGTGGAATTTAAAAATGTTTCTTTTAGTTATCCATCGAGACCATCTATTAAGGTAAGCTAGTTTAACTATAACATTATGCAATTTTCTGATATTATTTTCTACCAGTGCTAAGCTCTCCTATGAGATACTTAGGATCATTTTGACCAAGATTTTGCTACTTTGCTTATAGACTTGAGGGGTGGCAGGAGAGAAAAAGGGGAGGAGATGGGTAGTGGAGAGGGGAGGGGAAAGGAAGGAAAGATCAGTAATGGACAAATAACTGTGGAACAGCTAGCACATTTTGCAGCCTCTTTTCTATATCCAACCAACTAAAGTGTTTTCAGTTCCCTGGAATTCCTTCCCTCTGGGTTTGGGAGCACACCAAGATGTCTTGGATTGATGGTGCCACCTATTGGTGGTTCCTGGATGTTACCCAACTAAAGGCAAATCATTTTAAACCTAGTTTCTAACTTGAGAGAATTAGGCGCATGTGCTTTCGCTTCTCCCTTTCCTAGGGTTTACATTGCACCGACATTTGTTCCTCAGATACTTCTTTCACTTGTACACACACATGTGCCCACACACACACAAACACGCGTGCATGCATACTCAGCACAAAGTTTATCCTCTTTCCTATGTCATTCAGCCTTTGACAAATTCTTGTGAAAATGTATGTCTCTTCTATTGTTTTCTTCCTTTCATTTTATTGTGTATTTATCCCAAAGAGTAGTTAAAGATTGCAAAGAGTAATTACCAATAAATACCTGTTTCATAGAAAAAGGAGCACATGATTTTAAGTGAAATTGATAAAATTGCTAATGTTATCAACCTTTAATGCCTTTTAAAGTATCTAAATATCCCCTGCATAATTTGCATCAAAAAAGATCCACCTACTCCTACTTTCATATTTTTTCTAAGTCTTTGATTGAAATTCTCTTCTCAAAGCTCTTGATTTTTTTACATTTCTTGTTATCTAATTACCATCTTTGCAATAGGATTGTTTTCTACCATTTTTTTAAATATAAAATATTTTAACTCCATTTTGCAACCGTACTTGGGTTGGCTTTCTGGAAACTTAAGTACCTGTTGTGCTATTATTTTGCATAGTAAAGTGCTCTCTAGGTTTTAAACAACTATATTTTAAATGAACTTTTGAAACATAGCCTTTTTTATTAAGCTGAAGAATGAATAATTTTAAAAAAGAAATTTACCACCCATTTTAAATAAACAAAACACAAATTCTTCTTAGGAAAGAACAGAAATCACTCTAGAGTAAAAGTGCAGGTGGGAGAGGAGGTATTCCCACTGGGGGTCCCCGATTTCTCACCTCCTTTAGAGTCTTTTCCTCTGGTTGGCCCTTTGAAGCTTTTATGTTTGGCTATTTAAAGAGTTCGTTTCTTTACAAAAGGAGAGATCAAAGTGAGAGACTCCAAGGAAAGATTCCCATACTTGGAGCTGAATACATAAAAATGCAAGCAAAGATAGGTGAGAGTTTCTCATCAAGATTGCTATTGTCATTTTGGGAGGGTAATTATTTGTGAGGTTTCTCTCACATTGTGTTTCCCTGGGACACTAAATGCCAGTAGCAACCTCCAGTTTGAAATGTCTCTGTGAGATCCACAGCTAGAAGAGGGAGAGTTTTTACTGGTGGAATCCCATTAATGAGAGTTCCTGAGGAGTTTTATTTTTTTTTTAATGTTTGTTTGTTTGTTTGTTTGTTTGTTTGTTTTTATGGTGACATTGGAGTTTTGACCATTGTTTTACTTTGGAATATAATTTGCAACAATGTTAAATATACCCTAAGAAAGAATTTCCTTAAATAGCTCACAAAGATACAAGGCAAAATTTCATCAGTTGTTGCAAATTAAAAGGTAGTTGTGAAATCCATATAAGTATTTCAGCTGAAAATATAAACAGTTTGCTGTGGCCCATTAACATTCAATGAGTACTCTTAATGTTGATTTTCTCTATATAAAGATAAGAGATTCTTTTATGATTATTTTCCAGAATTATGTGGGTTATTGTTATATGTGTATATGAAAAAAGTGTAACATGATTTAAATTTGTTTTTAGGTACCACAGAAGAATTTATTTTGTGTTAATTAAATTAAATTTCAAAAAATATGTCAATCATATTCTCACTTATCCTAATTTTATGGAATTTCTTCACATACATTTCAATAGATTCTGAAAGGTCTGAATCTCAAAATTAAGTCTGGAGAGACAGTAGCCTTGGTTGGCCCCAACGGCAGTGGGAAGAGTACAGCAGTCCAACTTCTGCAGAGGTTATATGATCCTGATGACGGCTTTGTAAGTGCACCTAGCAAAATTATGCGCAGTCTACACAATGAGGCTTGGAAAAGCCACCTGCTACAAAGATTTTACAGCTGTGTCAGCTTTTAATTTTTAACAGTGGAGATGAGAGAGAAACTTTATTGTTTTCTTTCCTGTATATTCATTCATTCAGCAAATATTTATTGAGCACCTACTGTGTACCAGGCACTGTTCTAGGTGCTGGGCATATATTGGTGAACAAAGCATAAAAACCTCTGTCCTCATCAAGTTTATATTCTAATAAGTAGAGAAAGACAAATAGAATAAGTAAGTTATATAGCAAGTTAGAAGGTATTAAATGTTGTGGAGAAAAATAATAGTAATTTGTAGTATCCAGAACTTACCAAAAATTTCAGTTTCTCAAAACATTCCAGAAGAATGATATCTATAGAGAATACACTCTCTCATTTTTTTTTTCATCCATATGATGCACTTAACTTTCTCACCCTTGTACAGGGCACAGAGAAAGAGACTATGATCATTACAAAAAGCATAATTCTTAATGATTCTCTTCAAACTTTCAATTGTTATTTTAAAAAGAAAACCTACTCTCCTATAGCCTGTTTTTACTTAAATTTGACTTCTTCTGTCTACATTTAGAGTATCCTAGACTCATATATCCGTGCTAATATTGAACAAATAAATTTTTGGATAACCATTACATATATAAAACAGTTGCATAGAATACCCATGCCCACACAGAATACCAGAGTTGGTGAGACTTTGAGTTATAATTATCAAACATTTGTTTCTGTATTGGAATATGTTGGGATAATGGATGATGGCACTATCTGTGGAGAAGACAGCATCCATTTAGTATTATATATAGCAATGAGTAGAAGACACTCTTGATTTTTGCAGGGAAATGGGTGTTGAAGGGAAGTACAGAATAATATTTCCTAGAATAAATGCAGAGATCACAGTCTCAACAAAACTGAAGTTTGTCACATGTGTCTGTGTGGTAACATTTGTGGCTTCTAGGGAATATTTATAATACCTGAATTGTGAGTCTTAAAGACATTTAGGTGATATGGCAAGATCTTAACCCAATTTTTTTGAGGTTTTGTTGGTTCTCATCTACCAGAAAAAGTCTCGACAATATAAATGCTATAAACATTCTATCAAAATATAGTCATTCTTTGAGTCCTGAAATACCCTGCTTCTCAGCTTATGTTTTGGACTAGTAGAAAAGACTATAAACCCAATGCAATGAAAGGCATCGCAATGTGATTCATTCCTATGGATTGGCAGATCACAGTGGATGGGAATGACATCAGAACGTTAAATGTGCAGCATTATCGAGAACATATTGGAGTAGTCAGTCAAGAGCCTGTTTTGTTTGGAACTACCATTAATAACAATATTAAATATGGACGAGATGGTGTGACCAATGAAGAGATTGTGAAAGCAGCAAAGGAAGCAAATGCTTATGATTTTATAATGGAGTTTCCCAATGTAAGTACAGTATGTGACCTATGTCCTTAGCTAAGAGCTAAAGCACTACAGTATTCCAAAATAAAGTAACAAAACAGTTACTTCTACAAAGTTGGGGGTGCAATTAATTTTGGGATTGTCCTAGATGAGACATCCACAAATGAGAAAGCATGGGAACAACCAGAAGAAGAAATGCATCATTGTAAGGTAAATTTTTTAAATGATACTTAGTTCTAATTGGTTCTCATTGTAAACAGAAAAGAAAAAAATTATGGGGATGTTAAAATATAACAAAGATTACATGAGACAAAATCATCTGTCCAAACTGAGAAATATCTGCAAAATGTTGATTTGCAAGGCCATCTTGTGGCTAACAGTGGAAATGTCACACAGGATATTCAGATTGGTTTTGTGGTAAGGCAAAGGAAAACTAGGATCATTTTTAGAAGCACACAGAGCTAATATTGGACAAGAAATGTAAAATCATACTTGGAAAAGGATGTAATAAACTAAACTTCTTGGTAGTAGAACACATCTGATCCTAATGGGTATTTAGAATTAATAGCTGTAAAATCATTTATTTACATTTTTCAACGATTTGTTCATCAGTATCACCTGAAATTGTTGTGGGAGCACTCTTTGAAAAATGAAAGAATTTTTTTAAAGCTTGGAAGAGATTTGAAATTAAAAGATAACATTCTACCATTCCAAAAGTCAGCACTAACAAAAATGCTTATTTTAACAGATATATTTTAAAACCCCACTTCTTGGGTCATAGTAATTTTGTTCTTTTGTTTTGTTTTGTTTTGTTTTAAATAACTTTTGGTATGCCAGTAATTACCTCCTATCTCTATTATTTAGAGTCATAATTAGGACAGCAAAATCATTAAAGGGTTGAGGTCATTCTCTGCATTATGGTTTGGGAAAACAGACTCTTTCTTTGACGTTTGACACTTATAATGACTTCCTTTCCTCAAAACACCAGTGATCTTCAGTTTAGCACTGGAATCAGGGAGCTGTCTGGTACCTCTTAAATTATACCATGTGAGCTACTACTTGTTTTGACTAAAAGTCCAGTATTTACACAAATAGGTCCCTTGCTATAAATAAAATAGTGAAATCCTAAAGATGTGATCTAAAGGACATATTAAAGATATTGGTTTATCATTACCACACCATTTTTTTATAAACTGTAAAACAAATCTATGAGGTCATTAATTTAGAAGGGGAAAAGGTTTCCTAGGTCTTTTGCTTTGCTTTTTTTTTTTTTTTTTTTTTTTTTTTTGTACAGGGCATGAAGTTGATTTAAGATGTGGAGAGGTAGTTTGAATAAGAATTTTGAAAGGTTCATTTGGTTATCTATTTCTGGCCCTCGAGATGTGGATGTGCGTTTCTTAAAATTCTCACACATTACATCTTTCAGCCTGGAGACCCTCCAAAATCCTGAGAGGCAATGTCATACTGGGTATGAGACACAGACCTTCTCTCTCATTGGCTGTCATGATGGGTCCTGAGGTCATCTGCAGCAGAGTGACAGGACAATCTTGCAGTGACACTCTCCTTTGAAGGGAAAGAGGGTTTTTATTATGCTGCATCCCAGTATCCAGGAACAAACAGTAAAAAAAAAAAAAAAGAACTGTTGGCTGCTTAATTAAGAGAATTATGAAGTACTGGATTTGGGCGGGGATTCGGTTTCAGAAATGAAACCGAAATCCAGCATTACTTACTTAGTGCTCTGAGATAACCCCACTGAGACAATTTCTTGGTGATAAGAAAGTCAAGGCAAAAAAAGTAAGCAACTCAGAGGTGAGCTGTGGCTCCTTTAGAGCAAAAGAGGGGCAGTCCCCCTTTACCAAACAGTGCTTTAGCCTGCGGCCTTTGCAACACGCAGTATTCCTACCCAGTTCTGGTACCTTGCCATTTTGATAAGGACCTTGTTGTTTTATTACCAGTTTATTACTTGAAATGATAATATAATCTGTCTGCTGTTTCAGGACTATGATACACTTTTCTAGTGGTTTTGAAAAAATAAATAAGATTTCATTTTTCCTCCCTCCACCCCCCCTAAAAAAGAGAGACTGGCTTATGATGATGGAAACTAAATTCCAGAGATATAAGAATAAACACAATAATAAATACAAATTCCAAAAGTGGTTAATTTATATCGGTGAGAAATTAGGGAAAGTTATGCTCAAAAATATATCTCTGTGAACTGGAATCCAGACAGAACATAGCAGTCCCACTGTGGTAAAAGGCAGAGAGAGAATTTCAAGTCAATGTAAGCAAAAGGAAAAACAATGAGAGAGCTGTAGAGTTGAGCTGGGAAGCAAAAGTCCATGTAGGCATCTCTTGGGAATCTTTGTCTGAGGACTACCCAAGGCCTCCCAGAGATCAGCTGCTACAAAGCTGAGAGTAGAACAGAGATACTAGAAGTCAAGCAGGTTGATGGGCATGGCCCAGCCAGAGAGGAGAAATCACATTAATACCTTTTAATACCTCAGGCATATAGCTGAGACACCAATAAAAGCTACATCTTAGGAGTAAAGGCCACACCTTAGAGTAAGGCTGACTCTAGACCTGCCCTAACAAATCCTAAAACCAAGCCAGGACAAGATCCTCTAAGGAAACAGAACCTGCAGATTGGGTCCTGCCAAGTTTCAAGATTTTCTTCAAATTCACCCCAGGAAAGCATAAAACCAAGATTACACAATTTCAGGATGATAAGCGAGTGTTTGAATTGCTTACTAGAACAAAAATCAACATTTTTCAGAAGAAAACAAAATTCAGAATCTTTCCAACACATTACATACAGAATTCAGTATATATTCTACAATAACTAGATGTGCAAAGAAATAGGAAACTATGATCTACAGGCAAGAAAACACAATCCAAATGTTTTTGCATTTCAGAAAAGCTTCAAAATGCATGTGGCAAAAATTTGAAAAGAGGAATAAACAAATCCATGGTTTTCGTTGAACTCTCCAGTATTCTGTGAAACAAATAAGCAGAAAATGAGCAAAGATATAGATGACCAGAAAAATATTCTCAACCAACGAGATCTAATTTACATTTATAGAATACCCAAAACAGCAGAATTACTTCTTCCCAAGTGCACATGGAATGTTCACTGAGATAAACAATGCTTTGGGCCATTAATAATAAAAATTAAAATCTTTGCAATTTCAAAGAAAATATAAAATATGTTCTCAGACCATAATAGAATTAAATCATACAAATCAATAACAGAAATATATCTGGAAAATCCATAGATACTGGAAAATTAAATAACTCACTTCTAAATATTCTATGGCTCAAGAAGTTTCAAGGAAAATTAAAAACTATTTGAATGAAATAAAACTGAAAATGCAGTGTATCGAGTTGTGGGATACAGTTAAAGCTCTGCCTTAAGAGAAACTTACAGCATTAAATGCTTAATTTAGAAAAAAGGCCTAAAACCTGTAAACTAAGATGAGAACCTAGAGGGAAAAGAGCAAACTAAACCCTAAACAAGCATAAGGAAGGAAATAATAAAGATTAAAGCACAACCAGTAAAATCAAAAGTGGAAAACCGTGAGAAGCAATCACTGAAAACAAAAAATGGTTCCGTGAAAAGATCAATAAAATCACTAAAACTATAAAAAAGATGGTGAAGAAACAACAAAAAAGAAGAGAAACTACCAATACCAGGAAAGAAAAAAGGTACATCACTATCGACCCCAAAGACATTAAAAGAAGTGCTATTAACAAAGTTATGCCTGTAAAGTTGACAACTTAGAAGATATACAGATGACAATAAGCATATAAAAAGATGCTTCACATCATTTGTCATTAGGGAAATGCAAATTAAAACAAAGATACCACTATACTCGATTTAGAATGGCCATTATCCAGAACACTATACCACCAACACCACATACTGGCAAAGATGTGAAGCAGCAGGAACTCATATTCAACAAATGGTACTGGGGGTATGTGTGTGTGCACGCGTGCGCGCATGTATCATTCAACTAATGATGCAAGGATATTGCTGGTGGGAATGCAAAATGGTATAGCCATTTTAGAGAAGGTTTGGTGGTTTCTTAACAAAATTAAATATATTCTTACCATATTATCCAGCTATAGTGCTCCTTAGTGTTTACCCAAAGGAATTAAAAACATATATCTACACAAAAACTTGCACACAGATGTTCACAGCAGCTTTATTCATAATTGTTAAAGCTTGGAATCAACCAAGATGTCCTTCAGTAAGTTAATGAATAAACTGTGGAACCTGCAGACAATGGAATATTACTCAGCACTAAAAAGAGATGAGCTTTCAAGCTATGAAAAGATGTTGAGAAATCTTAAATGTATATTACTAAGTGAAAGAAGCCAGTTTGAAAAGGCTAGGTACTGTATGAACCATATGACATTCTGAAAAAGGCAAAACTATGGAGAGAGTAAAGGTTAGTGGTTGCCAAAGGTTGGGAAAATGGGAAGGGATGAATAGGTAGAGCACAGAGAATTTTTAAGCTCAGTGACAGTACTCTGTATGATACTCTAATGATGGATACAAGCAATTATACATTTGTCCAAACTCATAGAATTTACAACCCCCAGAGTGAATTCTAATGTAAGCTGTGGACTTTGGGTGACAATGATGTGTCAATGTAGATTCATCATTTGTAACAAATTTACAACTCTGGTGGAGAATATTGAAAATGAGGGCATCTATGCATGTGTGGGATAGGGGACATACGGGAAATCTCTTTACCTTCCTCTCAGTTTTGCTGTGAGCCTAAAACTATCTTTTAAACAGTCCTTCAAAAATTATAATTCCATTCATATGAAGTTCTAGAACTAATTAAATTAATTTATAGTGATTAAAATCAAATCAGTGTCATTCTTAGGCAGGGCGTTGGTTTTGACTAGAAAAGGTCATGAAGAAACTTAATAGGTCAATGGAAATGTTTTATATCTTTGCTGGGGTTGTGATGGTATAGGTATACACATTTGTCAAAACTCAGAACTGTATCCTTAAAATAGGAGCATTTTATTGGGTACATAATGTTTATGGGTGTATAATGTTTATGGGTGCATAATTATTAAATTATTCCTCAATTAGATTTATATTTAAAAAAAACAAATTTGAAGGTATCACTCTAGAAATCAAAGGTTTTGAATGAGTATTTAAATTTATGTCTTTGAAGAAATGAACTTTGGATCAGGGACTTAATCCAAGAGAATATTACTAACTATCCTTCATTAGTTCTAGAAGTTATCTCCAACCTAAGCTATATAAAAATATCTACTTGGTTAAAGATGTGTATACAAAAAACAATAGTAAAAGAAGACCTAAAAAGTCTCCCAAAATTAAAAAAAATTTTAAAGGAAGTTTGTTTTTATAGTAATATTTTCATACTATTTTTCAGAATATCCAGGAATAATAAATATGTTTGTATTACAGTATTCTTTTAAAGATATCAGTGTAGTCTAAAAATATCTTAAAAACTTTGAAAATTGGTCAAATTATTATTAATCTTTCTAAAAATTTTTTATTAAGAACTAGTTATTAAGCTGGTATTAAAACGTAAATGATTATTTGTCATTTTTTTCTAATCATTTGATCATGCCACCTTCTGTTTCTGTGCTCTTTTCTATTTTTCATTAGAAATGTAATACCTTGGTAGGGGAGAAAGGAGCTCAAATGAGTGGAGGACAGAAACAGAGAATTGCAATTGCTCGAGCTTTAGTTCGAAACCCAAAGATTCTGATCTTAGATGAAGCTACATCTGCCTTAGATACAGAAAGCGAATCAGTTGTCCAAGCTGCACTGGAGAAGGTAAGTGAGCAGATGGATTTCTTATTTTCATATTCCTGGTTCAGCATTATTTTTAAATACAAGAAAGTATTGCTCTATAGTCAATTATTTATTAAATTTAAAGCCTTCCTTAATATATGGGAGTAGGGTGTCCACCCTTGTAAAAACTTATGTGATGGTTGTAGGAAGTACTTTGGAGAAGAGAAGAAGATGCTATAATTGGTGCTAAAAGTATGGATGGTATCTAAGCAATCATCTCATATATATATCGTTCCAGCAGGTCTGCAATTTCCATCTTCCCATAGTAACCCCATACCACTACCACCGTTGTGACTCTAGCTACGTTCACCTTTGCCTTTTCCATATGCACCCGTGGGATTCTCATCTCTGAATGCTTTTCTACTTTAGAGCAACCCCAGAATATTCATTTTAACTTAATTTCACCTCAAGTAAGAGAAGAATGTAGTGTGATTTGATCTGAACTTGAACCATCCTGACCCAAAGGTCCTGGGCCCTCAAACTCCATACTAAACTCCTGCTCAGTGCAGGCAGCTGCACATGTTTCATGGCCACAATGCAGTCATGATCCTTTACCAAACTGCACTGCATCTGGGAGAGTGGTTGGCAGCCGAGGTATAAAACCATCAAATATTATTTTCAGTTGCCAAACACTGTTTTTAATCATGGCCTCCAGAGCCTTCAGAAGGCTTAATGGCATATTTTACTTGGATTGTGTTTGAAAGTATACTATTGTTTTTCTAAGAAATAGAGACTTTTCTTTTCTGGCTTTGTGGAACCAGAAATGGATGCTGGTAGCCAGAGTGCCCACTGCTCATTAGTTAGTGTAAATCAGATTATGTAAGTCTTGTTTTCAACCCATGTGTCACATGTTACACATGATATTTCTTATTTTTGTAAAATAAACAAAATCTATGTTTTTCGTGGACACTTGCTAATTTGCTTTATTTAGGTGGAGAAGAAACAATAACACCCTCAAGGGTGTAGCTGATGCTTTAGTCACTTTTTTATACTTAATGTCTAGGGCAAGGCTCTACCTATAGAATGCATTCAAACTGTGCTTTAAAATGGTGATGTTTAGTTACTTAGGGTTTGAATGTACTAAAAATGATTACACTTAACATAACTATCCCTTAAGTTATATAAGATTTTTTTCCAGTTTTATTGAGCTGTAATGATATACATGTATAAAGTTTTTAAAAATATATCATAATAGGCTCCAGAGTTGCTTAAAGGTTATATATTGTTGCCATTGTCTTGTCATGCAATATGTTAATTATTTCAAGCGATGAAAACTTGTTCAGACTTTTAAAATAGTTGCTTGGCGACATGATAAACTAATATGTAAAGGTTTTTTTTCTACTGGTTAAAATGAAATCAATATCAAATGAAAAGAGAAGAATGCAAAAAATGTAAATTATGACTCTAATTATATAAAATAAGTGTATGTGTGAACAAAAATGAAAGCACCATATGCAAAAATAATACATTGTATAGTAGAATTATGGGGAAATTTAAGGTTTTTTAAAAAAATTTATCTACTGTTATTGTTTTTCACTTTGAAAAGTAAGGGATTAAATATTGTAAAAATGTATAGGTGTGAAAGTGCTTTAAGTAGTGTTTACTGGTCTTTCATGGGGGGAGAGTAAATGGTAACAAATGGAGCGATAAGTAGCACAGTAAATTAGATTAACTATATATGCCTCAGTTTATTGGGAAACAACTCAATTCATGGCAAAGAGAAGACTTAAAATATAAACGAGGTAATGAAAACCCAGTTCCTGTACACCACCATGTAGGTTGTGAAATCAAGCCTTCAGAGAGATCTCTACCTAAGTAGGTAGGGCATCCAGTAAGTCTCATTTCTGCTCATCTGTCAAATAACTCTTAGACCCTGCTGCATGACACAGCCTAACTCACAACAGTTAGCAGATTTTTACAACTCAAAATATCATGTAAGCCACTAACCAATCAAAGAGGGAATAATAAAACGGATTCCTTCTTACTGGTGCATCCACCTCCCTTCATGCCCAGTCTTCATATACTCCTCACAACCTCTTCTCTCTACTATTCCTTTGTCTTTTTATATGAAGTTCTAGAACCAGTGAAAGTAATCTATAGTTATTTTTTAATAATTAAATCAGTAGTTTCCTGGGTCAGGGGGTGGGTTTTGATTAAAAAGGGACATGTAAGCACTATCACTCTTGTCCTCACTTGGATTATTGCAGTAGCCAACTCCCTGCTTCAGTCCATGCCCACTTCAGTCTGTTCTCAATACAGCAGCAGGGGGATTCTGTTAAAATGTAAATTTGATTATGTCATGCTTCTGCTTCAGATCTTCCAGTGGCTCCTTATCTCACTCCACTTTAAATAAAAACCAATTTCCTACAGAAAGCTACAAGGATCTCTGGAGTTAGGTGCCAAACTTTTTCTGGAGCCTCACATCTCATCACTCCTCCCCCACATTGGCTGCTCTTTAAACATGCCATAACACTTTTCATCAGCCAGCATACTATGTGTGTATTTTTTTGTTTTGTTGTCTCTCTTCCTCCACTGGAATGTCAACTCTGGTGGCAAAGGCTTTTTGTGATTAACTGCAGTGTCCCCAGCACTAGAACAATATCTGGCCCTTAAAAGACAGCCAATAAATATTGAATGGATTTTGGATGAGTGTGATACAGAATAGTTCCAAGGCTTGAAGTGCTCTTTTCTGGATTTCTTAATTTAGGCTTGCTAAAAACTAGTTTTGCTTCACTAATGTTGTTAAAGAGGAGATTCTAGAGTCAGTGGATAAAGTCTTATGTCACAGGCAATGGGGTTGCACTGTGCTGTGGTATGAATGCAGCACGCCAATGTAGCAGGCTTCCAGGCTGTCCTGCTAGGAGAAGGCATGGCAGTGAACATCTGCAGGTCTCTGGGGAAGCAGAGGAAGCCCACAGGCATTTTAGAATAAAGCCTGTGAAAGCTCTTTGAAATGTTAAAGGTGGTATGCAAATCTAAGGAATAATTATTATTAAGGAAGGTTCAGCTATATACCACATCAATGGGGAACCTTCAAAAAGGTCCTTTGCTAATTATGAGGGAAGTGTTTCTATCACAGTTTTATTCTTTGAAGAGACAGAACTACTATGGTTGCAACCATCATGGGCTTTTGTTTATCAGCACTTTTCTTTACCAGTAGGATGCATTCTGTTGCTCTTCCTCCGAGGTCCCTTACATTATGTTTACACTACTTGGAAAACTGAACAATAAGAAAATTGGTATATTACAGTCAGCCGTAGGTTACTTTATTAAACCCTAAAAAGTGGTTCTCCAAAATTGAAGTTAGGTTAATTATTGCACATACACACTCACACATATTTTGGTGTATCTATGTCAGTTAAATATCTTGCTCTCTACAACTTTTTTTCTTTTTCTTTTTTTCTCTTTTTCTTTTTTGTAGCAACACTATAATAATTGGGAACAGAAAAGGGATTTTTGCAAGGGGATTTCCTTGGCTGAAATTTAGCCAGGAAAACAAAGGTAGCATAGAGACTAACTACCTCATTCCCCAAGGAATATGGGACATTTTATAAACCTGCTTCAAGCTCACATGTGTAAGGTTTGGTGTTGAATTATAGGCCACTAACTTCTTTTAAGGAGGTGCTTCTTCCCCTTCTATAGGTCAGGGCCCTCTGAGAATCTGACTAAGAGAGGAAAAATAAACCACTGTAACATTTCAGGAAAATCTATAAACACACACTGTACACAAATTCATAGGCCCCCTGAAACCATTTATAAATTGTTTTTTAGTTGTAATAAAGTAATAAATGGATAATAATAGCTAATCTTTACAAGAACCCACCCAATGAATAAGAACACTTATTCTACTTTGCCAATGTGCACACTGACGCACAGGGAGGTTGAGTAACAGTTTGGCAACAGTGAATCCAGTACCTGGACCAGACAGGCAGCCTTCTAGATCATTCACATAACCATCTTGCTATGCTGCATCAAGATTATATATCTGCTAGGGACTGAAGCTAAGTCTGAATCTAGATCACTCTTCAAAACTGGCTTCTTATTAAACATAGAACCACTACATGATCCAGCAATTTCATTTCTGGGTGTCTACCCCCAAAAATTGAAAGCAGGGACTCAAGCAAATATTTGTACATCATTCACAACAACCCAAATGGCCACCAACAGGTGAGTGAATAAACAAAATTCTGTATATATATATACAATGGAGTAGTACTTGCTCTTCAAAAGGAAGGAAATTCTGACTCATGCTACAACATGAATGAAATTTAAGGACATTATACTGACTGAAATAATAAGGCAGATGCAAAAAGACAAATATTGTACGTTCACACTTATCTGAGACACCTAGAATAGTCAAATTCATAGACAGAAAGTAAAACAGAGATTACCTGGGGCTGAGAGAAAAGAGGAATGAAGAGTTATGGTTTAAAGGGCACAGAGTTTCAATATGGGATGAAGGAAGAAGAGTTCTGAAGATGTAGTGGTGACGATTGTACAGCAGTGTGAATGTAGTTAATGCTACTTAATTGTACACTTAGAAATGGTTAAAATTTGTTAAAATTTTGTGTGTATTTTACCACACATGAAAAAAGAATAGCAGTCTCAGCCTGAGTATAAAAGAATAGTGATATGGAAAGAATTAGCCTCTCAGATCCTATAGTACCATACCCTTAAAAATGGTTAGAATGGTAAATTTTATGTTATACATATTTAATAGTATTTAAAAATATATATATATAACCTCTTTCCAAAATCATACTGCCCTCTTGGGAAAGAAATTCAAACCATACCCCAAGTTGAGGCTCTCAGGTAGGCTTATAGTAGACTCATTTTTATCCCTTGAAACCACTTATTTTAATCCTATTTTATATATATATTATTATATAATCCTATTATATATATATATATATATATATATATATATATATATAGAGAGAGAGAGAGAGAGAGAGAGAGAGAGAGAGTGTGATACTATATATTTTTTTTGCAAGTGAATTTACATCATTTTACTTAGCAGGACATTTCAAATTCTTAAAAATATAATAAAAAGCCTTAAAATGTAGTAAAATATTTTTCTATGAAATGGATAAGTATCTTAGTGATTTCTGTAAATTTAAATTATTTCCATTTTCCTCCCCCAGAAATAAGGAAAATTCCTATATAAGATATTTATTTTTTTCTAATTGCTACTAAATAAGACATCTGTAATGTATTATTTATTGGTCGGAATTCTGGTATAGGTAAAATATTATTCCCTCTTGGAAGAAGGATGAGTTAATACTGTAACATTTTTCTCTTCTTACCTACCACTTCATCATTTACTTTTTCTTGTAACTTTATTTATAAATATTAGCTTCTAATAAAGTTAAATAAAGGATAAAAATATTAAATGACTAAATAATTTTATTATTTTCAATTACTAACTTGATAACTTATTCACAAATGAGAATGAAGAGGTTTCAGGCTATAGAAAGAAACCATCATACTATAGAATATTATTCCTCATTACTAATTAGGTAGCATGCATGGCCTCATCTCAGCAAAGAGTTAAATATTAAATGTGTTTCCCTTTCTAAAGGCTCTTAACCTAAGCATATATATTCATATGAGTAGATTCCTGCAAAATGAAAGAAAGGGGTCGAGGAGCAAAATATCAGGCTTCTAAGTGCCTGATATTTTGCTATTTGTCATCCCATTTTACAAAAGAGGTAGCATTCTTGGACAGGTGGAGAGAACTGACAATTTCACATTGTTCAGCGATGGAACCAGTGTTGGCTTAGAAGTACATCAAGCCAGCTGGCTTTCAACATCTTATTGAGATAGTTAAAAATACCAGAAAGCCTGTATTTTCCATCTAACTACCATAGAGACCTTATAGCAGATGGTCAGCTAAAATTTTGCAGCTAAAGGAGGTGGAAATTTGTAAGAGTAGTGAGAGGTTTTTCAGACTGTATTCTTGGAGCTCTTGGGGACTAGGGTTTTCAAGGAGCCTCGAGTGGAAAAAAGGTGAGGTGGTGGGGTGGATGAGCAGGAAGGATTCCCTCACTCTCAATTTAAACAGAACAGCTACCCACTCATCTGTATGTTTTATTTAAATATATCAGGTTTCCACATGTACTATTATTTGATGAAAAGATTTTTCAGCTTAAAAAGAAAGAGTTTGAAGACCATGGGACCACATCATCAAACCTATATCATCAATGGACCCCAGTCTTCCTGAGGCAAACTTATAACTGGCAGTCAGTGGGAACTTGTGTTCTCATAGGTTTCCCACCCCACACTTGCTGTGGGATACTAAAACTCTGAGTTTACAGGCTTCTCCAGAAAGTATATTATCCGTGTTAATTGACCCAGCAGTCAAATGCAGGCCCTCTCAAAGTTCACAGCTTTGCATAGTTCTTTCTTTTCCTGTTGCCTTCCTTCATTCAAGGCCCATTACCACCACTGATGAGAAGCTAGCTGGTCTCTTTAGGCCCTTGTCTCTGCCCTAGCAATTCTGCCTAGCAGTGTTTTAAAGCACCCTCTATTTCAAAGTCCAGGCTAATTACCTGGTGATTTATGGTTGTGCATAGAATTGTGAAGTAATCTGAAAAATGCCAGCAAAGTGTCAAGTGGAGACCTGTCTTCCTGTTGACCTTTCTTTGGTCAAATGCCTAATTGTTTGGCTTTTAGTTTTGTATAAACTGTGAAGGAGGAGAGGAGATGCTAGGAAATGGTACTTTCTAGAAGAAATAATAGCAACAAAGGCATATTGAAAATGTACCACACTTACTTTGAGGCATCTGAAAAAGACAGTGGAGTAGGTTGCATTACTTCTCTTATATTTACAGTAATTCTTGCTAAAAGACAAAGCATTAGCTCAGAATTCTTTGATTAGTTTCCTAGGAGACGTTGCTTCCAAAACTTCTTCTATGTTTTAAGTCTGAAATAATTAGTATTGATTTGTTTGTTTGTTTGTTTGTTTCCAATGGCTAGTACATCAGTTTTAGACCACATTTATGATGCAGTAGTGATGCAGTACTCACCTTTTGTGTTTCATGTATCTCTGGGATCACCATGCTCCATTGCCTAATAATGTTAAGTGTTTTGAAAAACATTTTTCCATATGTTTTTCCAGTCATTTTCTTGGTTTCAGATGGGAGGATAAATCTTATCCTTCATACTCCATGTTGCTTGAACCCAGAATCTTTTATTTTATACAATTGATTCCTCATTTTTTGAGGCACTGCTTTGGTATTAACCTTTTCCAATATTCTTAATTTTTTGTTTTTTATAAAATTTAGAAATCATTCATTTTTTTATTTTGAAATTGTACATAAAAATATTAATGGTAAAATTTATAAACATTATTTAAATAAAGTATATATTATAGAATCAAAAATGGCTCTTTGTTACATATGCTCAGCATTTTAAGATCACTGTTAAAGATTGGTAATTCTCACCATTACCGTACATTTTAACAGAAAGGATTTAAATCTACTTTGTTCATGTGTAAAACTGTTACAAAAGTGTACACTTTCGTAAAAGCCTGCCCTCAGTGCTGGTATAAGGTACAGGAAGAGAAAATTTGTAAGGTATTAGAAGCAGTCATTGAGAAGGGCTTTAGTCACATTGACAGGAAGACATCTCACAAAGATATAGCAGGGTTTGTAGACTTTGAGTATTCAAAGGACCTGAGTTGTGTTTCAGGATTGCCACCTACCTTCCTGGTATATGGACTGGCTTCACTTGCTTAACTTTTCTGAACTTCAACTTCCCTCAGAGGGAAATAAACATGCTTTCCCTATCAGCTCACGGGATAGTATAAGCAAAACCCAGTAGAGAAAGGTTAGTTATGGAGTCTGTCAAACTCTAACATTTTTTTTAAATATAAGATATTCTCAAAAGTAAAAATTGTTTTTTTCATCAGTAATTAAGAGTTAACCTGTAATACTGTTTGGCTTATTGATGGATGATAATTTCTATGGCCTTCCTACTTCTTTTCTAAAGATAACAAAACTGACTAGTGATGCATCACCTGAAATTAAAATTTATATACATATTCAGTTGTCTTGAGTAAAAAAAGAAAAAAAGCAATAAAAACAGTTCAAACTATTATGTCTGTAGTTATTTATTACAGCATCAATCATTTTTACCTTGATTATTTTACAGCCTCTTAAATCTCAAAAATGTGATAAGATCAGCCTGTACAAAAAAATATAACCCAAGTGTTGAAAAAGATCTTAAAAGTTCTATATCCATATATAAACAATGATAGGTAATTTTAAAGAACAAATTTAATTTATGTACACTATTCCCCTGTTCAGAAACCTCTGATAAATTCTATTCCCTACAGAAGAAATACTCCTTAGCATTGCTTTACATGAACTAGACCTAAATTCTATTCCTAGTGCCAAAACTTCCGTTTTCTGCAATTTCTGCTACATGTGAGCCTCAGTATTCTCCACAATGCCATGTTCTTTTGGGACCAACTTCCTGGTCTTGCTATAGCCTCTATTATAATTGCCTCCCCTCTCTTTTTCCCTCATGGCAAACTTTTATCTAGTCATTAAGACCCTACTCAAAATCATTGATTTTGGCAATCTTTTTCTTTTCAACTAGACAGTTAATCTCTTATGTGCCCCTGTAATATTTTTATGCTACAATTATTTTTCTGCCTCCTTTATTAGCTCTCCCAAGGGCTTAAACCTTATCTTTTGAATTGCCCTCAGTAAATAGTTGAGGGTTTGCAGCTTGAAGATATTTAATTAATGAAGTAAAAGCTATAGTTGACTATGAACATTTCATATACAAGGTATAGTACTAAGAACATTAATCTTCACAATAACCCCAAATTATAAGTAGAATAATTTTTCCCACTTAACAAATGAGAAAACTAGACTCACGGAGGTTAGATAACTCGTGTAAGATTGCAAAGCCAGAAATTGGCAGAAACAAGATTCAGACCTAGGAATTGTGACTCTGGAGAACATAAATGGTGAAATTATTGAAAATTAGATTTTCTTTTATAAACATGACATACTCTGTATATATGAGATTGTTTACAACTCATGCTTGGTTAGCATGTAGTACATAAAAAGCTACATTCGTCATTATATATATCAGAGCAAACTATAATACAAGTTTTTATTGAAACTCATGGATTCCATTGCTATATCATTAGTCTTCTTTGTTGTTTATAAAAATTACTTAGCTATACATGTAATGTAATGATCTGCTTTCAAACTAAAAAAAGATCAAAGGGAAATGTTTGTTCCAGCTATATCATTTGATTATCTCATATTTCTAGAACAGAGGTCTGAAACACAGATAGCACTGGAGAGGGCAGAAATAACTATTCTATCTACTCTATGTGACAGAAGATATAGGTTAAGTATAATATAAATTTAGATGCTTTGAATAATAATTTGAGTCTGATAATTAGAATGTTATTGAGGTCATGACAAAAAGGGACTCTGCCTTCGATAGATGTTAAACTGTCCTTTTTAAAAAAAAAAATTATTATTTTTATTTACCTGTTTAGAGGACTCTCCTAATATCCATGCTTGGTAAACCTGCATGGAAACCTTTTCACCTTTACTAGTGGTCAGGGCCTGTCTGTGGAGCCTGGTGAAAAATCAAAATGTGGGCTTCTTGTTCAAAACTTATTAAAAATTATTAGATAGCAGCAGAGCATTAAGCCAACAGTGGGACCCTTCTAAGCAGGGGACTTGAGTGATTGCATAGTTCATATACCCATGAAACTGGTCCAGTCAATCAATGGTCTCTTTAATGCCACCAAAACTTCGAAGAATTTTAAACTAACTATAATACAGTAACCTAGCCTCATTTCCGGACTTTAGGCATTATTCCTCATTTCTGATGTGCATGCATGCATACACACATACACACACATATAGGCTAGGTATATGTATATAATATATTGAATATGTACATATGTGTATATATATATATTATATATATATATATGCACACACAAATATATTCCTGATATAACTATATGTGTATGACATTTACAGATGAATTATTTCAGAAACAAAAATTAATGATAATATCTCCCTAATGTAGAAGCCTAGTTTTGATAAATTATAGTGTCTCCATCCACAGTCCTATTTGCCTAAGTAATTTTAACAATTAAAGTCCAGGTAGAACACCCAATTTAAATGGTAACGACCTCTCTATTGCCATTTGTAACCTGAGTGATATATGATTCCTCTTTCACTTTCCTGACTCTATACTAGGAATCCAGAAGGTTTTAAGTTATTATTACATGACCATATCTCCCATTTGTCCTGACAAAGTTCCGGCTTACCCTTTTTGTCCCACTCAAGAGTGTCCCAGTTGGAATGATACTTTAATAAATTTAACATAAGCCAAATATATCAGAATATAGTTATCTCCTTTTTATTTAAATAAGGTATTATAAAAATAATAGTAAAAAACCTTTAATCATAAGTGTAACTATTTTTAGTTTTTCATAATAGCATCTATTTGTTGCTTGTATGCATGTATATATATGTTACTCATAGGAACAAAATAAAACATACTTTTCCAAAGTATTTTAGCTTTCTTGTTTTAAACAAAAATAAAATACATGTACATTAAATAAAATTGAGAAAACTGAGGCAAGAAGAATACAACCTATAGGTCCAGTAATTAAATATAGGTACTATTAATATTTTGATATATTTACATATAGGTGCATTTTTCTATGGATAGATTTTTAACATAGAGATTACAGATGCATACATTTTTCCTGCATTTTCCATATGATTTTGTTATAAATATGTTTCCACATTACTATTTAATCTTAATCACCATTTATTTGAGAAGTTTTCTTCTGTTGTAGATTTGGAATAAAAGAATTTGAAAGAAACACTACTCTACTTCATCAAGAATACCTACTGCAATAGAGAGAGATCTTTTTCAGAGAATAGAGAACACCATGCCAGATTCTAGTACCAGTCCTTCCTGTAACTAAATGAAGTTTTGAGCAAGCTTCTTATCTTTTGAGCTCCTGTTTCCTTCTCTGTAATAGATAAGAATAAAATAAGAATAATAAAAGTAAATGTCAGTAATATACCAATACTGTAGTGTTAATAGTAATAATATTAGCTGTCAGTTCTTCAATACCCAGAAATTTTTAGTGTGCCTGTAGTGTGTCAAAATTATCAGTTATGATGCTAGGCATTTACAAAAACTACATAGTCAAGACAATCTTGTAGAGGAGCAATAAAGCTTAAAGATTTAGATTATTGGATATCAAGGCCTATTTTAAATTTATGGTAGTTAAAACAATGTAGCATTGGTGCAATAATAGACAAACTGAGTAGAACAGCATACAGAATACAAAAATAGACACAAAATAATCACCTGATTTAATGACAAAGACAGCACTGCAGTGAAATGGAGAATGGATGTTCTTTTCAAAAAATGATGCTGGGACAATTGGTTAACCATACAGTTATCTACTTATCTGTAGGGAATATTTTTCAAGGCCCCCAATGGATGCCTGAAACTGGACAATACCAAATACTATACATACTGTTTTTTCCTATACATACATACCTATGATAAAGTTTAATTTATAAATTTGGCACAATAAGAGATTAACAGCAAAAACTAATAATAAAATAGAACAATTACAACAATATACTATAATAAAAGTTATATGAATACAGTCTTTTGAATACAGTCAATGAAAATGTCTTTTGCATTGTTTTTTCCTGAATTTTTCATTTAATGTTTTCAGAACACAATTGACTGGGGGTGACTGAAACCACAGAAAGCAAAACCTTGGAGAAGGGGCTAATACTATATGCACTGACTCCTACTTGACATCACACAAAAATCAATTTTCAATGAATTGTAGACCAAATATATAAAAGGTGAAATGATAAAGATTGTATGGTAAAAGATAGAAAAACATCCACACAGCATTGGCGTAGGTAAAGATTTTTAAAATAGGACACAAAACCACAAATTGTAAGAGAAAGTTGATTAGTTGAACTCCATTAAAATTTTTAAATTATGTTTATCAAAAGGCACCAATAAGAAAGTGAAAAGACAACCAGTTAGAAGGAAAAAATAATTTTAAAATATAGTATATAACAAAACTCTCATATATAAAATATATAAACAACTCCTGAAAGTTGGTAAGAAAAAGACAGTTCCAATAGAAAAGTTAGTGAAAACCTACAGTTCACTAGAGAGAAAATCCAGATTGTCATTAACCATATGAAAAGTTGTTCAATGTTATCAGTCTTTAGGTAAATGCAAGTAAAAGGCACAATATAATAGTGCTTACCTACCAAACAAGGAAACAAAGTACCAAGATCAAGTATCATCGAGGATATAGAGTAATGACCAAAATTCTCCTGCACTTTTGGAGATTTATAAATTAGGACAACGACTTTGAAAAGCTGTTTGACAAAAAAAGAGCAGAATGCATAAATAAATTGTGGTATATTCACACAGTAGAATATTAAGCAGTAATAAGAATGAATGATCAACAATCATATACAATAAAATAGATGAATCTCAAAAACATAATGCTAAACAAAAATGCCCAGACATAGAAGGATATATGGCACATGATTCCATTTATATAAAATACAAAAAAAAAAATTGTTGTTAGAAGTCGGGATAGAGGTTGCCATTGGTGTGGGTGAGCAGTAAAGTGATTGGAAGAGAGTCTGAGAGGGTTTCAGGGTGCTGGTAATGATCTGGTTCTTAATCTGAGTACTGTTCATCTGAATGTATTCAGTTTGTAAAAATGCAATGGTCTGTACACTGATGTGTACTTTTTCATAAGTATATGATACTTGTAAAAAAGTTAAAAAATATCTATACCCAACTAGTTAAGTAATATCTCCATTGAAAATATGCAGAAAATGAGAAATAGTGATTTTAAGTTACTTAGTTATTTTTAATTATTAATAGCCAGAAAATTATGAAGTGACTCAGATTAAATGGTTTTTAGTTTCTTTTATACTTCTAACATACTATCATTTTATAAATCTACCAATTTGGTATCTCATTAACTTTCTGACTTACTTTTTACTTTAATTTCTTTTGGCCTTCCTAACCTGTTAATGTTTCCAAATTTCTATATGAAAGATAAGATTCTTTGATAATTAGAAGATGACAAGTAATCTTCTGGAATGTTGGAGAATTTCTTATTTCTACATATTTTATACTTATTTTGTATGCTTATTTTTTTAGGCAAGCAAAGGTCGGACTACAATTGTAGTAGCACACCGACTTTCCACTATTCGAAGTGCAGATCTGATTGTGACCATAAAAGATGGGGTAGTGGTGGAAAAAGGAACACATGCTGAACTAATGGCAAAACAAGGTCTATATTATTCACTTGCAATGTCACAGGTAATGTTTACATGACATACTATTATGCTAACAGTGTTTATTTTTAACTAATTAGAGGTTATACCACACTATAAAACAGAAGTCCTCAAATATAATGTTAGGTTTTGCAGTTCCTCAGCGAAGAAATTCAGTGTATGTAATATTCCTCAGCACTGTGCTAAATAACATGATGAAAGTTTTAAGAACTAATGGGTACATAGCACCTATATTTGCTAATCACCCTACAAACAGGCTGCAAAGCTTGTATGTGGCAGATCCAAAACAGTCCTATTCGATATATTGTGATTTTTTTTGTCATTGTTAAAATATGAAGAGATATAACACATAATCCCTACCTCAAGAATTCAGAGGCAAAATGCAGAATTATGCATACAGATATTACAAGCTGAAGAAATAAGCAAGATGGATGGGGAGAGGGGAAACTAGATTGCCTGTGGAAGGTTTTATGAAGAGGCCTTGAAGGCTGTTCGTAAGTGGAAAAGGAGGAGAAGTCTAAGTAAGTGGAACAGCAACAGAGAGGTAAGAAAGAAGGAACTTGATTTGCAACTAAACTTAAATGAGACAGCCTTCCATGAGAAAAGATGAGTAGTGGAGAATGATGGAAAAGAATTGGTTAATGAAGGTCCTATGGTGGAAGTTCTTAGAAGCTAGGCAGAAGCTAGTTGAAACTTACTGCATAGGAAGCACCGAGCACAGTGCCTGGACACAGTGGGCACTCAATAATTGTATGCTGAACAAAGGGATGCACAAATAAACCCATTTTGTTTACATAGCACATCTTCACGGGTGGACCATGTGGGCAGTCAAGAGGAGGTATAATAATACTGGAAACTTACTGGCAAATTTTTGTTTTTTAGGATCTACATTTCTACATATCAGGTGATCTGCCCTACTGGATTTCACATTGTTTTTTCTTAATACAGGTGATCGGGACTGGGCTCTAGCTTTCTTCATTCTGGCCAAACCTCCTTCTCTTGACCTAGAAGGCAACTTTCTTTCTAACTGGTTTTCTGCTGACAACTAATCTAAACACTTTTTGGTTTATTTTACTTCTTCAGATTTTTTATTATATTTTTGATGTCAATATTATCATTTTATGAGTTACAAAATTTAGAAAGTTATGAGCCTCCATCTCTTCATTAAACTTAAAACTTCACATTTAAAACCTAGGTTTCTCCACAATGCTTACATAATCATTTTTAAACACATAATATAAAGCAATAACAGGAAAAGAAAAGTTTGAAAATTTAATCTTATATTTAAAAAATGCCTGATTCCAATTTTATTTCATGTTAGGCCATGTTTTCCTTCAAAAAATAAAAGTTAGATGTTATTTGCCAGATGAATTTGTATGATTTTCATTCCACAGTAGACTTAATAATTTATGAAGTTATTAATTCAGTATTTTCCAACTAATAAGTATAACAATAAAAAGAAATAACTGGTCAAATTTAGTTTATTTCGAGATTTTTTAAAAAAACTACTACACTTATATCCTTCTTTGAAGTAACATCTTTATTTTTTAATATATAACTAAACCAAAACTCATTTTTAAGTCATAGGTTAAAGAGTTTCACAATGTAAAGAAAACAAAAATTGAATGTTTGTGTTATAAATGTATAAAAATTTAAAATACCAATTCTTTTATTACCTAAAATAATGTTGATTCTGATGTAGTAATACCATTTTTAATATTAATACTCAATGAACAACTATAATCTAGGTACTGAACAATAAACATAATTTGCATGATATCTACATAAACAATAACTCATTTCTGAAACCCTGAATGTACTTATTTGCCACTATTGCCTGTGATGTCTAAATGAGTTAATTTATGAGAATTCATGATAACCATAAGTATTACAAAGTTAGTGCCGCTGAGAGAATCAACCCTGAGAAGTAGAATTGCAAAATGATTAAGATTAAGAGCTCTGGAGACCCTGAAAGTGAAATCTGACTCTTCCACTTAATAGTTTTAAGACTTTGGACAAGTTATGTAAATTCTCTATGCCTCAGTTTTCTAATCTATTTCTAATGGGTAAATTACTGTTAGTATTAAATTAGTTTATTCATGTAAAGTACTTTGAATTATTTTTGGCATAATAAATGTTATTACTATTAGTATCAACGTTATCCAATCAAACTTTTCAAGAAAGTTAAAACCGTGGATATTAATGCTATAATTATTTGCCTTGAACATACATAATTATTCACAGACATACTTCTTTAGTGAGTTTCCATGTGAAAATAAAATAAAAACAGGCAGAGATATACATATACCAAAACTTTTTTATTTTGTCTAGCAGTCTTCTCAGGAAAAAGAATTGTCTTTGTCCTGTTAAAGTACCTTCTTAGAAAAATGTATTATTAGAAGAGGTCAAAATTTTATTTTAAACTTAACACAAAGTAAATAAATAGCTCCTGGGAGGTGGGGGAGGCCAAATAAAAGATTTCTTTCTTGGTAGAAAGAAATTTATAAGGAAAAAGAAAAAAAAATGATAGCGTAAAGGAATGTCTGGTTACAGATGTTAGGATAGTGTAGGACAGGTTAAAGTTCATTGTACTTTGAAATGACTGATTAACAGTTGTTAAGCTTGTCAAAGAATCAATGCCCCTGAGAAGCCTTTCATGTGCATATTCTCCTTTGTACCTAAATCCACCTATGTTCTTTTATCTCCGCTCCCCACCCTGGTCTCTGCCACAGTCATCCTAACTGTGTTCCTCATCTCTATCTTGTCCCCTTCCTCCTATCACTTCATGGGAGGTCACAAATTTACCCTATACCACTCAGATGAATGAGCAGAGAATGTGTAACTCCTTAATTTCACTAAAACTCGTCCCATTTCTCTGAGTAGCAAGAAAAACAAAAATGAGACTTAAAGCAATCTGGTTTAGAAATTCATTCTATCATACGATTTCTTGTTGTTTATGAGCTGGCCTCAGCAATTTTAATTTGTGATCGGTTTGGAATGGGCAGCAGCAACAGGCTGGAAAGTACTATAGTCTTCTGAGATCTTCTGGCCCAGGACCAGGCTCCCATTTAAGTGCCTAGTTGCTTATTATAAATTTATAAGCAAAAAAATAAAAAATTTAAAATAAAGCCAGGAAGGTATCAGAAAGAGACTCTTTGCATCATCTCCCTCACAAAGCTCCTCTTACTAAGATCTGTCCCTGCTAGTGGAATAATTGTTTTGGGTTAAGGCATTGTTTTCTCCTGTTAATTATACAAACCTCTAGAAAGAAGGCACACTAAGTTACTGATACTAATTTCAGTATAAGTTGGACTTACTAGCTCTCTGTGAAACCTGAAAATTTTGGCAAGAACTGCATAAAAATATACCACTTTCAATAATAGAGACAATACAGTTTTAGGGGGATGTTTAGTAAAGTTCCTTTGAAGTTCTAAGGCATTAATCTAATGGTAACATGTATATTCTTCATTTAAGGATATTAAAAAAACTGATGAACAGATGGAATCAATGGCATATTCTACTGAAAAAAATACCAGCTCAGTTCCTTTGTGCTCCATGAACAGCATCAAGTCAGACTTTATTGACAACTCTGAGGAATCCATTCAAAATAAAGAGGTAATGGTTCAACTATCAACAAGTTTTACCCATGTGTTCTCCAATGAATTCTGATTTAATCCTTATAATATTTAAAATTTATTTATAATAAAATGTTACTATAGCATTAAATTTACAAAACAAGTCTTTCCCAAACTTCACCCTAGCATCACTGTGACACTATAAGAGCTTCTCAAATAAGACTGTATTTATGTCAGCTGTCATTGTTGGAGCAAATCTCATGAGAATGTTCTTCCCTATGAGGCAGACCATGGGTAAAAACAGTGGCTCAGAAGTGTGGTACAGATACCACCAGTGATGCTCAAGATCAATTTGGGTCATAAAAAGACACAAATCCACAACACTACCTGGACACAAATAAACACCTCCACATATAAGATCCAGTCCTCTAATCCCAGGGCACAGCCAGAGAGAGCACTGAGGAAAATGTTGAGAAGCCCCAAAAAAGGTGCTGGACATGTTAATGAAGAGAGGATAAATGAGGATACAGAAATGAAACTTGAGCTTCTAAGAGTGGAGGTTGAAGAGAGCAATACCAAGGGGTATGAGTTGTAAGGAGGGTTGAAGCCGGGTGATCTGGACTTGAGAAAAGCCTGGGGTAGGAGTGAGAAAGCAAACATGAGAACCCATACTCTGCCCAAGTGAATAACGCTGTGTGTAGGAGGGACAGATGCCTGGCTGTAACAGAGGCCCATGTTCTTTTGGACAGTTGGCTAGCTGAAAAGTGAAGCTCTTTATGACAATAATCTTCAGAAAACTTGAGAAGAAAAGATAGTAGATAGTCAAATTATTAAGTAACTCAATATAGTGGTGATTTAACCATCCTGAAAATAGACTTTAAAGGCTTTAGAATTTGAAAAGTTCTATTGTTCAAGCAATAGAATTTACATTATATTGCCACACTAAGATTAAAGCAAGAATTATAAACTATTTTATACTCTTTCCTGAAGAATTCTTTGCTTATTAGGTTTATAAATGTCATTATTTCAAAAATGAATACCATGAGGAAATTTAAACGTGTGAAATGCCTAGTAGTTTGCTGTCTACTTTCCTATTCAAACTAATTACTCACCACAAAGCTATTCACAAGATTTTTAGAGTTTATCTCCCATATTACCCTACACACATTCTATTGAAGGGCTGGCAGATACTAAACAGCTATTTGCATTGTGCTTTCTCTGTATAAAACCTGGGATTTTGCATAACATAATCTCTTCTCTGTAATATAACATCGGCAATAGCTATCATTTATTGGGTATTTATTGTTTGCAAATACTAAGTGAAGCTTAATTCTAAAAACAATCCTATAAGATAGGAAATGATATCATCACCCTCGGAAGGATAAGAAAAGTGAAGCTTGGCAAGTGTAAGTAAAATGCTCAGATATTTTAGCAATTCACTTGTAAGTATTAAGAACCCAAAAAAAAGCTTTTAATCAAGGCATTAGAAAAATGTTTCTGTCAATAAGTCATGAAAGTAGAAAACTTTCACACTTAAAATGCTAGTAAAACTTTTACCTTCTGTCTGTGGTTAGTTCCCACTTAAATTTTGTCCTGTCATAGAGTATGATACTACATCCAGCTTAATAGGAGTAAAGAAAAACAAGGCTGTCATTTCTTCTGTGAGTCTTAGCTATCAGAACATGTAGGTTGATTTGTATTTTCAATGATAGCAATGGAGTGAAATCCCAAAATGATAAATTGCACAAATAGTCACTTTTAGTAAGATTTTTGTATGTTTTAAGGTCATCATTAGTAATGTGAGCAGTGAAATCTTTCTACTCTCTAGTCTCCCACCTATTATATTTGTTATTTTACGTTATAGGTATGTTTAAGATGGCTAACTTCTCTAAGTTTCATTATGCTCTTAAACTGGGGTTTTAACCAAGGTATTTTATTTGTAGACAAATCTTCCTGAAGTTTCTCTGTTAAAAATTTTTAAATTAAATAAGTCTGAATGGCCTTTTGTGGTTCTGGGGACATTGGCTTCTGTTTTAAATGGAACTATTCATCCAATATTTTCCATCATCTTTGCAAAAATCATAACTGTAAGTAAAACTAATTTGCTAATATTTGTAACAATTTTAGACAAAGTGTAATCTGGGAGAACAGACCTGTTGTACTCTGATGCAGCTAGGGAAAAATTGAGATCTGTGGTGGGTCACCTTTATTCACTGTGAGATAGAACGATTAACTGATGTTCTCAGGGAATAAGCCGGCCTCTGTTGTGAAGTGTTTGGCTGGGCCTTGTTGACTAGGCAATCAGTAAAGAAATTGCTTTGTTTTCTAATTTTGACTCCAGTGCTGTATCAGCATTCCAAAGCACTGAAGCAATAAAACAGACAAATGCGGCTGCTTTTCTTTCAACTAGTCTGAACAATGGCCATTTTTTATTACCAGTCAGATCAGGGAAAGGAAATAACAAGAGTTTGGGAATGTGCCCAGGGACCTAGGAAAGCTGATGGATCCAAAGATTTTATTAGAGCCATATTAAGTATTCAGTCTCTCAGATTTGCACAGCTATGTTTTGTCAACATAGATTCCAATACATGTATAATTAATAACTTTAGGAACAATTTCTAGGGACATGTATTAAGGTCTCATATTGCAGGTAGTGCTCTAAGTAGAGGAATATTAAGAAACGTGAGTTATTAAAAGTTATTAGAAATAATAATTCGAACTGATGCTTTCTTTGAAAATATATCGTGAAAATAATAACAGAGGACTCATTTGTCTGATCTCATATTCACATAGCTTAATTGAGAGAATTAACAGCAAATTATGTTTTTATCATACTTAATGAATGTAAAGAATAGAATAATGGTGTACTTTCTCCCCAGAAATGTATATTTAATCTTATTTTTATGTTGAAATTTATTTTAAAAATCTCAATTAATAGGCATTTTAGTTTTTTCTCTTCTATATTTTTCACCAGTCACCTGATAAAAAAATCTTTTTTTTCCAGATGTTTGAAAATGATGATAAAACCACATTAAAGCATGATGCAGAAATTTATTCCATGATATTTGTCATTTTGGGTGTTATTTGCTTTGTCAGTTATTTTATACAGGTAAGCTTTCAATGAATTAAACAAATTTGAACACCATTACTTTTTATGTCATCTTCTCTATTTGAGTTAAAAATAATAACTAAATATAATAACAAAATAAAATATTGAATAAGTAAATATAGTAACTAAGAGTGTTACAAAGAAATAGGAAAGAGCAAGAATAAATGTAGATTTTCTTTTGTTTTCCAGGGATTATTTTACGGCAAAGCAGGGGAAATTTTAACCATGAGATTAAGACACTTGGCATTTAAAGCCATGTTATATCAGGTCAGTGTTTAGTTGATTTTTCTTGTGCTTTTAAATATTCTAGCTTTTCAAGTCAATTTCTTGACATAATCTTTTCTTCAATCATTTAAAAACATGCTTTTTGTGTCTCAAGCAGTATCTGACGTCAGAATTCTTATAGTATATTTTTCTAATAGGAACGAGTCCAAGTTGTTATGTTTGGAAATACAACTTATAGAAAACAGGATTTAGAGTCTACTCTGTTTCTTGCATTTTTCTTGACAAATCTTTATTTTAATGTATAATGTAGAGTTCTAGAATCAGAGTGGAAGATCAAATTAAAACTGAAAAGAAGGATTAAGAGCTACAGTATTGTGGAGAACACATTTTAAAAGGAGTTAAGTCCTCTTGTTCTCATCTATATGTGCACAGCTTAAGTTTTTTTCACTTCATACTTCTTAAAGAAGCCAATCTTCCTTTCCTCATTGGAAAAGTCCTGAATTCAGATAACATCAATCTAGTTGGCAGGTCAGCCTGCTACACACAGATGATCAATCACACCTGTGAAATAACTAAAACTAGGTAGATCAAGTAGTAATCTTGAGAAGTGAGTCTTGGGGGCAAATGGCAGGAATGTCTCAGTTTGGCACCTCTAAAGTTCTTTCAGGAGGCTGAGGTGTATTGGGTTACCCTGAAAGCCAGTAATCATTTGATGCTCTTCACCACACTTTCTTTCACCAGAGTTCACTGTGCAGGAACAAATAGCTTCCTGCTAGGGTCATTTCTTTTCAGAAATAGAGTTATTGTCACTCTTGCCGAGTCGTCAAAACCAGTTTTTACATCTTGTGACTTTTAGCAGTAGCATTCTGACATGTATATAGAGGACCGCTATATGACAGAACTCCTTGGCCTTTGTGCTCACAGAGAGCTACATTATACAAAATGCGGCAAAGCAAGTGGGAGGGTTCCCATAGCAACTTGATGCTCTGAAGCAGTTTGTGCCTGACACCCTCTGCTCAAAAAGGTCCAGTCAGAGACACCTGAAGACACTCTTTAATCCAAAAAACAAAAATCTACTTAAGGGATCACAAAATGATTCAATGCCTACACATCTCATTCATGCTAAACTTGGTAATTTAATTTTTTATTTTTTTATGAACACTTTTGTCTTTCTTGAAATAAGATGAAAAATCTTTCATGAAATAAGATTGGGTTTTAATTAACTAGTACTACATTTCACACTTATTGACAATTTTGGCTCATTTTTGTTTTTATAATTTATGCTTTTCTTCATTCAAGGAAATTTATTTTTAATTTCTGGAAATGTGTCCTGAATGTCTGAATGTTTTAAACAAAGGAGTGTACATTTTAATTTTTCCAAACATTGCTTAGAAATTCTTCTCCAGAAGTTCACAGCATGCTTTTGGTGGAAGAGTCTCAAGGCCATGAGCCGGTTAACCAGTGGATATTATTAATCCAGTATCCTGATTGTTAATGTTGAACATTAATCCTCTGCCTAGCATTAGCGAGGTGAACACCAGGACAGTAACATTTTTGGATAAAGTAACTTATGCCCATAAGAATGCACCAATCTATAAACCATAAACTCTGATCCTTCAAAAAACATGCACATACAAAGATAGACAGAAACTCTGCTATTCAGCAGATGTTACTAAATTCCCCCATAAATTTAACTAGCCCATTCAGTGTGTCATTTGTTTTCCCTCTTCATCCTTCAGCATTTTTTTGCTTCTTAATTTTGGTGTGTTTTTTAGAGGAAAAGAAACGAATAGTATATTTGGTTTTTTCTTTGTAAATATCTCCCCCAATTTCAGTTTTATCTGTAGTAAGGGAAGCTCCTAATATTCAGTTTTGCCTAACTCTTATTAACTGGTTTTTGTTCTGAGATAAGACTTTTTAAGGCTTAGAAAGCATGCTGAGACTTGCTGTGCTTTTTATAACTATTTTGAAGCTTCATTTGAGGTAGAGGTATTTATGGAATCAGGTGTGGTCTTTTTGTCAGTATAAAATCTATATTTGATTTGATTACTTGAGATCCTTCCAGCTGGAAAAGAATGTTGTAATTATTGCTGACTTCAGTGGTTGTAAATAACTCATTACTCATTGTTTCAAAGCTAAATTTATCTTTCTTAATGATAAATAGTGACCTGTAGATCTGTTAGGTTTTTGTACAGATTTGAAGTTTATTTTTGACCATTACTCTCTAAATTAGATTGGCTAGGTCTTCTGTGGAGGGCACTTTAAGTCATAAGATGGTAGCAGTAATAGTTATCACTAAGGATCTCAGAAGGCTACTTCCAAAAAGATTGGAGGTAACAAGTACTGAAGTAGGAGAAATAGACAGTGAAACTCAAGTATAATGCTTCTATTAGATAGGAGGCAGAAGAGGATATTTGATTAAAAACTCTGGCATCTTGTTTCCAGGTTTAAATCCTGACCTCAGCACTTGCTAGCTGTGTGGTGTTAGGCAAGTTATTTAACCTCTCAGTTCCTCAGTTTTCTCATTTAAAAAATATGGATAATCATAGTATCTACTTCACAGAGTAGTTGTGATATAATTAAATGAAGAAGTGCATACCAAGTACTTATCATGGTATTGTTCTTTCTAGTAGAATTATTGGCAGGAAAAAATTAGAATGACTAGTTATGAAAACCTAATAGCTTTACTTATAATCATCTTTACCATCTTTCTACATTATAACATATTTACCTAAAAATGCTGTACATTTCATGTCATGTTGAAATATAGAAGTAATTCGAAAATGCATAGTATATATTTTTTGAATATACAGTCGAAAATAGGTAATGTCTTCCAGTTCAAGAGTACTATGATATTATTGTTGCTGGTGTGAGTTCACAATATGTTAAGCTCTTGACTGGAGTTGTGTTTTTAAAGTGACAGTATAGTGCAGATCATGATCTCTATAGGGTGCCCTTTGGGTATCTAGAATCCTAAACTCTTTGGGACACTTTCCCAATCCAAGGACTTACAGAATAGTGCTATCATGCCAGGGTTATACACACCCTGGCTCTTGTCATATTCTTCTATAAGAGCTTTCTTCTAACATGACTTCATAATAAATGCACAGCCCTCTATGTTATGCTTTTGTTTCCTTAGTTAGCAGAAATGTGTAATCTGGGCATCAGGGCCCTTGGCTGAGTTGTAGTAAGCCCACAGTTATTTCACTCACTAAAAATAATTGATTTTTCAGAGACAGTCTCCATCTGGTTTTAATCTACAAGAGATATAAGTGGTTTGAGAGAGTGGGAGGAAACATTCAATAGCTAATAAAAGAAAATCAGAATTCCTTGGATTGAGAAGTATTAAGAAGTGCTGTCTCTATTTGCTGTTGAAAATGAAATTGGTTATAACATTATGCTTTTTTTGCTTGTATTTTTGACCTTTTTCCTTCTTCAGATTGTATGCTTCTTTGTTGCAGGGGTTTTATAGCAGCATTTCTGCCTCCTTCGCTTCTCACAATGGCTAGGGCTTATAAAATCTCGGGGTTATATGAAGTGGCAGGTACAATCTTGCCTATGAGGGTCCTAAAGAGAAGGAGATAGGCTTTTTATCGTTAATCAGTTTATGTAAAAAGGTTTGGAGATATTTCTAAATTGTGTTGTTCATAGCCTCATTTGTTTAAATAAGGTCGGCTCTCCACAAAGTACTTGTGGAATAAAATTGCGAATTATTTGGTGTTTCAAAATGACATTCTTAACATTGATTATTATATAATATTGTAGCATGAAAATGAGTCCAAGCTGTTAGGCTTAAGTTCTTCAGTTAATATCTAAGTAGATCTTAGTGAAGTAAGAAACAAGTCATTTGATCCATAGTATTTATAAGAATTAAGTGAGTGAGGAGACTGACATATAACAGCAAAACTGCAAATCAGAGAACTTTTTGGATAACCTTGTGTTAATTCTCTTTTTTCTCTAGGATATTTCCTGGTTTGATGATAAGGAAAACAGCACAGGAGCCTTGACAACAATATTGGCCATAGATATAGCACAAATTCAAGGAGTATGTATATTGCTTTTTTAAAAAAATTATATATATATATATATATATATATATATATATATATATATATATATATATAATGCATGCATGCACATACACACATGTGTCTGTGCATATATGTGAGCTATACTGAGATGACCCATATCATTAATGAGACCAGGTAAACCCCAGAGCTAACAGGGAGGTCTTAATGAAAGATGTAAGGAAGCCTTTTGGTTCTGGATATTTTAAATAAAAATAAAGAAGATTTAGTATATGTAATAGGATAGCCAGTGGACTAAAGAAGATACCAAGAATTAGAGAAAAAAAGCTCAGAATTAAATAGACAAGAAAAAGTAACAAAATGAAAACATTCATACAATTTAGAAGTTTGATATAAAAGAAAGAAGTTTAGTTTATTATTCCCCTTGTAAAAAAGATCTTATCTACCACAGTGTCTAACAAGTCAGAGTCATGGGTACATCTGGTAATGATTCAGTGCTAATTGTTGTGCAGATCAAGTTAAAGAAATATGTGTAAGCATGACCAGATACATTATGTATAAATGTAATGTTTATGCACTATATTCAAAATTGATGATGAAACAACCACCCTGATGTATGTCGAAGTGATTCTTAAATAAGTATGGGGGGTAGGATAGTATAGAAGAGATAAAATTTATTAATTTTCTTCCAAATATTTTAATAAAATAAGCTTTTATATCACAAGTGAGATTTCAACTATGAGAAAAGGAATGCAAAACAAGGTTTCACACTTAAGTGTGATATACTTTCAATCTCTTTGTTAAAATAAGAACTCTGGAAGAGTTACAGACAACTTTTTCCTTATGCATGTGGGAGAAAATGAAAGTCAGTGATGCACCACTGAATGACAGAAAAATCTTAAAAGTATTTTTTTCTATTTAGAAAGGTTGAAATATCAATTACAGTATCGCTCTCAGAGCAATAAATTATCAATGAAAATAGGCCTTCAAAATTGCATTTTCTTTTGGAGACTATTTCCAAAGGTCATAGATACTATTTTCATTTTTGCAACTTTTACAACACTTCTTTGTTCAATATATACATCCAAGGATAGATTTATAACACCAGAAAGTAGAACAAATTGGTTACAGTTGTGAATATTCACATACATCCATCTTGGTTTGGAAAACTAATTTTATGATGTAGAAAGAGCACAAGAGGAAAGGGGGCATTATCTTTATCTCTTCCTGAAACTCTTTTAGGTAATTTTGAAGTCAAGGTTCTAAATTTCATTAGATAGTATTTAAATTTTAAAATAGGGCTCAGGGACTCAATTTTACTTGTGTAAGTGGAAAAAATGATAAAAATCCACTTAATAATCAAGGAAGAAGCATAACATTAATCTTCCATGGCACAATAGAATTATGTGAATGACAGCATCTGCATTTAAGAATTCCAGGGTTCACTACTTTAGATGGAAATATCAATAATTCCATTTTAATCCCCATTCTACAAAATTTGCTGTTTTCTTCTTTGCCATGTAAATGTTTTTCTCTTACTATCTATCATTGAGATCTTTTAAGAATTCAGAGTAATAGACATTCATACAAACAGCTATATTTTATATATGAGCTATCTTCTCTATTACAAATATTTCCTTTAAAAAACAAATTAGGACTGAAAGACTGCCATTACTCTCCTTACATTTATTAGTTGTTTCTAGTTAATAGTGTTGTCTCTCATGAAGAGAAATTAATAATATTTCTGAGCCAGATTCCTTATAAGCATCTGACTAATACAATTTGATCACTTGAAACTGTATTGTGTAATTAATGAGTAAATGTTGGTCTCATAACAACTTCTGGGCAGGTCAAATTATTTTCATTGAATGAGAAGTAGTAGCTAAAAGAAAAATGATTGGAATACTGATGGCAGATTTCAAAGTTGCTAAATTTAAGAAGCAAAACCAAAGAAGGATTTCAAGGGTGAGACTGAATCTACTAGCAGATAATTCACATAAACCCTTACTTTAGCATGTAAAGATACAGTCATATCTAACTTGAATGGATACTCTTTTTATTGAAAGAAGGATTATTTACCAGTCCTATTTGTCCACTGTTTCTTTTCTCACAAAAGTACTCTACACTGGAGATGAATCAGGAAATAATAATTCAGGGCTATATTTCCTATCCTATCAACTTAAATAAGACATATTTCATCTCAATTTCTTCATCATGTAATTTCAGTTAAATTTTATTTTATCAAAGGTATTAGAATGAATGTTGATAAAATAACTCCTTAATAACAATAAATATTATTTTGAAATGTTTACTGATGACCAAAAATATAGCTCTTGGCCATCTTTAGAAGTGTGATACTTTGAGAATCATGAGAAAAACATGTTGGTGAAGCAAAGTCATAAGATAACATGATTCTTGGAATAGTTGATTGAATACAACCAATTTTACTGGTCTTTATTCAGCCCATGGTAATGGCTTATTGCCAATACATCTGTCAATAGACTATTTTCTGTGTAATATGTAGTTTTACTAAAGGTATAAAGCCATTTTAGATTCTTTGGGAGACCAGATTTCACAGAATTGCAAGATATTATTTCTGTATATTTTTTGGATTTCCTTTTCATCAACCAAAAGTCTTACTTCATTTTTGTCCACTAGAAAGTATGTTATTGATGTCACAGTATACACTTGATGTACCACTGACAAACACAATGTTAGTCCTAAGAATTTTTCTCATCAGAACTATAATTATTTTGTACCAAGAAATCATAAAAATTTTATTTATTAATTACAAAATCCCAGTGAATTTATTAGTCAGAACTACAATATCATTATTGGGCAATGGTGAGTTCATTTCTTGATTTAACTTCTGACATGGTATGTTTATAAAATCAGCTTGATATTACTTGTGATTCAAATGATATTAGTTGTTATCAAAATGACTTTACCATAGTACAACTTTGGCATATAATTGCTGTTTTGCCTTACAATTTCAGGTTTAATTCATTTAGAGATGTTATCAAGTCTACAGCAAAAGCTACTAACCAAAGCCATAGTGGTTAAAAATTTTTTTATAAAGAAAAAATTCAATCTCTACTACAAGTTCAGAATATTGCAGTGATACTTTACCACTGCTAACCCTTCAAACCAATGTGTGGGAGGGAACTCAAGAAACAACTTAAATTTTTTAAAAAAATAAAAATTTAGTCTATAAGAACAAATGAACTTCACTATTCACCATACTGCTCTTCTAATGTGTGATAAGTTCAATTATTTTCCACAAAATACTTGCTGATGAATACTACAGTGAATAACCATAGTCTTTAAACATTTTAAATTTCCACAAACTGTAAATTTGTCCAATTAAGCCTTTTTTTTCCCGCTCTATAAATATTTTCAACACGATATCAGTTGTAATGTATCTTAGAAGTTTTCACTTCAGGTTGTACTGACTTCGTTTTTTTTCTCAACTTCTTTGAAAATATTTTCACCTGTAATTTTCCACGTAGACTATTCATAGCAGCTAATTTTATAGTCACTTCAAATCCACCATTGACTCTTCAAAAAATCAATAATTGAGCAGTATCTGTCACATATGTCAACCCATCAAGAGCCAGAAAAACTAATCAAAATAATCTACCTTGATTTTTAATTGACTATTGAAATTGCTATCAAGATTCACAACTTTTTAAGCAACTATTCTCAGCAAAAGGCTAATCATCTCATATATGTTTCTGCTCTCTGAATACATTTCTTCCACTGCTACAATCAAACATGATTTAGTTAATTCACTATCAATAAATGACTTTCTTTGCTTAGCTAATAAATGAGCCACTCAGAAACTTACTTTAATTTCAGCCTCATTTTCACTTTCTAGTTTTATGAAGAAATTCTGTTAAGATGCTATATTTTATTTTAAATTTTTCAATTTTTCTGTATGTTCCTTTTATATGAATTAAGAATGATGTGATGTTTTTTTAGGAACTAGGCAGAGCCCTGGGAAGAGAGATAGCTTTTCATTGTTGCTTTTTAATAACAATACTAATTTGGGGGCACGTTAGCGAAAAATTATATAATCTTTTAGAGAAGCAATTTGACAATATCAAGAATGTAATAGTATATACCGTATAACTACAGTCTAGGAATTTAACATTAGAAAATAAAATATAAGCAAAAGATTTTACACGAAGATACTCATTAAATCTTCATGTATATAGTGAAAAATAGGAAGCAATCTAAATATTTTTGAAGACTATTTAGTGGTCCTGGAGAAAGCTTGTAGTGTAACATAAAGGGATAACAGCAGGATAGAAAGCTTCAAACACAATAATCCTAACCTGAATTTATGTTTTTATGTCTGGAAGGATGTAAATTTTAGCATTACATAAACCTTTGCCAATGGTCATGTTTTCATGATTAGAACAAAATGCATGTTTTAAAATGTGAATTGCTATTTTGTTTCATTATAGCTATGTTTCTAGGTAAATAGGAGTCTCACTTTTTTCATCCCATCACTAAAGGAATTTAATGTTTTGTTTATTACTTATCACATGGGTCCCACTGAAAGTTAACTCATAAGACATGTAGTTCTTGTAAAACAGTCATAAAGATATTTCTACTTATTTAAATTTTTTCTGAATTTCTTGTTATATTATGTCATGATGTTTCCACTCCTCTCCTATCTTGATATTGCTTCTTTAGACCTTTGCTTAGTGAAAACAAGTTATAAAGTACAGAAAAAGAAATGTAAGATATAACCAAAATACACACTTTAATGAACATCCTCAATCATTCAATTCAGCTCTACTATGGCACGGTAGCCAAGAGTGCTGGCCTTCCATCAGTGTAGGGGGAAGAGGCAGGTCTGGCTTTTGGAGCCCATAAAGGGTATGTGGATATTCATGGGTGGCAGCAGCCTGGTGTGGAAAAGCCAAGCCAGAGCAGAGTGAGGGTGGTATCCATGCAGAGGAGAGGCAGGGGCCATGATAGTAGATTGGTTACATACAGAGAGATTGATCACATAAATCTATTAAAGGAAATGAAAGCCAGGTTTCTCACTGTTAAAGAGGGGACAACAAATATTGGAGGAGAAGAAGGTGGATATAAACTTGTGGTGTTGGATTGGAATCAAAGGTATTGGTGTGAACTCGTGCATTTCAAGAAATATAAATAGATAAATAAATATAGAATTCAATGTGTGCATGTATCGCCTCTCTCCCTCTCTTCCTTTTTCTCTCCCTCCCACCCCATTCTGTCTTCTGACACTATACTAGTGATGAACACAACTAGCACCATATGACTTCTAAATAACATTCTCCACTGATAGATAACAAGACTTCTTAGAGAAATGACATATTTCAGGAGTAAGCCTGGAAAATCTGTTTGTGTCAAAAGTAAGGGCATATTTAGAGGATGATAGGGACATGTCAAAGGACAGCAATATCAGACATAAGGTAGACAGAGTACAATGACTCCTTAGTACATGACATCTCTAAAATATTAGTATTATTTAATCTCTAAGTATAAATTGAAGGTTAAAATCTAAGTATAAATCCTGAAAAAGCCTACCTTGTTTTGCAAGGAACTATAATAACAGTTCATGTAAATTTTAAATTAATTGACTTGTTTTCCAAAATATGTCTAATTATAGGCAACAGGTTCAAGACTTGGTGTCTTAACACAAAATGTTACTAACATGGGACTGTCAGTTATCATTTCTTTCATCTATGGATGGGAGATGACCCTCTTAATTCTGAGTATTGCACCAGTACTTGCTCTGACGGGCATGATTGAAACTTCATCAATGACTGGATTTGCCAACAAGGATAAGCAAGAACTTAAGCGTGCTGGAAAGGTAAAATAAAAACTCTTATTGTCATAATATCATTCCAAGAGAAAACAATCAGAGCGCCTATCTTTATGATATTTTAACTCTTTTTCTTAGGAATCTATAAGTGTTGTATATATGTAGAAATGAATACAATACAGACCATTCATTTAGGATGAGGTGTAGAGATATTATAGCAATAGAGTGCATGGTTTAGGGCTCTGATGTCAAATCAGCTGAATTAGAATCCAGATTCTATCACTAACAAATGTGTGATATGAGCAAGTTATGTCATTTCTGGACTTCAATTTCTTCCTCTGTAAAGTGGGAATAATGATAGAACCCACTTATAGATTTTTATATTACACAAAATTCTTAATGTTGTTATATGCAAAATATTTAGAATAGTGTCTGGAAGGCATTAACCACTCAGTGTCAGCCATTATTACTATTACCACATCATGGGTGAATTTGCTAACATCATATTTCCCCGTTTTCTGATTGTCAAATAATTTCCTTAGTCTACAGCAATGCCACCCTGAACAAGCCGGATCCCATCTGATCTCAGAAGCTAAACAGGATCGGGTCTGGGTAGTATTTGGATGGGGGACCACCTGGGAAGACCAGGTGCTATAGATGTAAAAAATTAAAAATAAAGGATTTTAAGCTTACAAGGTCCTTTCAATCTGTGAGGTCAACCAAGGGTTGCCTTGCTTAAAAAAAAAAATCTTGGACAATTCTGGATATTTTATTTTTCAAAACAACAAGGAAATATAATAGTTACTGAATACAAAGGAATATACTTTTTTAAAGTTGATGGTGCCTAAAACATAGATTTATACTGATCAAAATGAACAGTTTATTTAATTACTTGGAAAATGCTTTGACAGATTTAAGCTTCTCAGGATCAGTCATACTTATAAAAATAATCATTGTATTGAAGGTTTATGGAAACATTAGTATCGTAGTATCATACCATCTAAGAACTGAAAGAGATGTGATTTGATTCAGTCACTCATCCAAAGTAGGAATCCCTTGTACAACATCCCTGTCAACCTGTCAAGTGTTCATCCATCTTCTACCCACCCTTTACCTCCAATGGCAGGCAGTGCATTGCTTTCTCAGGCTCCCCACAGTTTTTATCTTTCTTTCCTTTCTTTCTTTCTTTCTTTCTTTCTTTCTTTCTTTCTTTCTTTCTTTCTTTCTTTCTTTCTTTCTTTCTTTCTTTCTTTTCTTTCTTTCTTTCTTTCTTTCTTTTTCTTTCTTTCTTTCTTTCTTTTTCTTCCTTCCTTCCTTCCTTCCTTCCTTCCTTCCTTCCTTTCCTTCTTTCTTTCTTTCTTTTCTCCTTCCTTCCTTCCTTCCTTCCTTCCTTCCTTCCTTCCTTCCTCCCTTTTTCTCTTTCTTTCTTTCTTTCTTTCTTTCTTTCTTTCTTTCTTTCTTTCTTTCTTTCTTTCTTTCTTTCTTTCTCTCTCTTTCTTTACTTCCTTCTTTCTCCTTTGTTTGTTTCTTTCTTTCTTTCTCCTTTGTTCGTTCCTTCCTTCCTTCCTTCCTTCCTTCTCTCTCTCTCTCTCTCTCTCTCTCTCTCTCTCTTCCTTCCTTTCTTCCTTTCTTGTTGTTGTAGTTGTTGTAGCCTTCTCCTCTTCTTGGCTTTCATCTTGGTGTAAAGATCCAAAGTCTGTTTCTCATGACAGCCTTTAGGAAGCTGCGTCATGTAAACACCTAGTCTTCTCTTGGCCATTCATCCCAAGTCTTTAAGCTCTTCTCACAGCATAGTTTCAGTGATCTTTATTATACTGGAAAACACCCTCTGAATATGAAAATGGTTTAATATCACTTCTGGTCCTTATCACAGTGACTGCATTACAGTTGACACATTATAAATAGCATGACTATTCATCAAGAAAGATGCCAAGCACATGACTCATTGAAATCTGGTTTGCATGACGCTTGGACCTTTCCACCTTTCTTATAATAGATAAGGTTCCTTGGATCATCTGCTCAGGAGGTACAGACTAAACTTAGCATATATTTGCCTCAGAGGTAGTGAAAGTAGTGTAGCCCTCCCTGTGTGCAAATTATCACAACTTCTAAATTAATGAGGCCTTAAATAATTATATTTTACTCATCTTAATTTTTATGTTATAAGCTTTAGTTGTAAAGTGCTCTTTGCTTTTTCCTTTTTGTATTATTAGAGTAACCTCAGACTATACAATCAGTAATCCCAATCAAATAGGCAATCTGTGTCATTTCCTAGTAGCTTTAAATCAGTCAATTTATCAACATCAAAACTTAGAATATGGACCAACAAAACATTGATCCTTCCTAGATTGCATGTGTAAATTTTGACAAATCATCTGATGTTTATTTTTCATACTTAAAATGCCCATATTTTTTAAAAGACTATTTTCTAAGGTTCTATATTGATAGTAGTCCTTTCTCCATTGTGAAAAATGATTATAGACTTTTGCTGTTTATTTCTTTTTCTTCTCAAGGTTTTAACATTCTAATCCATTTTCTTTGCATAGTATGAATGTTACAAATGGATGTTTAAGTTCATTTTGAAATTAATGAGAATTTAGAATTGCTCAACATCAAAACTGAGAACAGAATCCAGGTGCTCTAACCCAAGTTCTCCTTCACATAATACTTGGTGTCCATTTGGGTCTTCCCCTGTCCTACAATCCACTCTGCCATTCTGAAAACAGAATATGAAAGCCAGAAGTTTGTCTTTCAAGTTGACATGTGTTCCCATGTGCAACAAGTCATTCTAGGCCAAAGGTCTCCTCCCTTTTGAATCCCATGTGATTACTCCTTTTTTAAAAACTATATAAATATGGAGTAGCATTAATTATATTTGAATTAAATATCTTAAGTTCACAGACATCAAAATGATCAACAGCTATAGCTTATCCAGAATTGTATACTCACCCCATGTTACTTTACTCCAATGTCTCTGAGATTTTTGGTTGCTATTTGCATTTCTGTGCTAGAATAAAATTATTATTTGATTTTTCTCTGCTGCCTTCTCGTTGAATTATCTCTTAATTCATAGAATAGTTTCTTTGCATAATTACATATGTACATGATGCTCACTAATGTTTGACTTCTCTGCCTATGGAACCAGTTTACATAAAAATCAGTGAAGAGTTGAAGGGTGCTATATTTAAGTCAGTGGACTAAATGTTTTCAAAAGACATTTTTTGAGCCCCTATTATGCTGCAGTGTTATTTTTCAATCATATATTTGGGAGAGAAAAATGGAAGCTAAGAAAACTTATTAGGAAAACTAACTAATTTGATGTACTTGATATGTCCCACATGTAAATGACTGAAATTCACAACCAAAAGAAGTTTAACCAATACTAATTTTATTTCTGTATTTTATTGCCCAATTTTATAAGATAGCAACTGAAGCTGTGGAGAACATACGTACTATAGTGTCATTAACAAGAGAAAAAACTTTTGAGCAAACATATGAGGAGACGCTTCAGGCTCAGCACAGGTGATTGTGGATTCATACCGATGCCATTAATTATCCCTTGTTTCTGTAAAGGCAGTACTCCTGGATGACTCCATGGTTTCCCTGCTAATTTATTTGCTCTGGAATCTTTCCTAATAATGGTATATCATAGTTTCTTATATGACTTCACCAAGAGAAGACTAGAAGAGAAATCAAGAATATATGTTTAGGTCATCCCACATTGCCATGTAATATTACTAACTGTGCTCATTTTTTTTTTTTATTTTCCTGAAACAAAACTGAGGAAATAACATTTAAGAAAAACAATAAGATTGCTCAGCCTTTTATATTGAATCTCTAAAACAGTTCACATTTGAAAACAAACATATACACAATGAATGTGATCACATTTTTAAATTTTAAACTAGCCCTCCTTATCACATTTACTTAGTGGTTCTCTTTGTATTACTTTATCACAGAGATAGCTTTGTGCTCTTTTACACTCATGCTGTGGTTGCTACTGACCTTTAATTTCCACTATTTATTCTTTTAGTGCAAGATTAGGTTAGAAAATATTTCTAAATACTTCTAAAGCAAGTCTCTTTAACTTTTTTATTAGTTGTCTTTTCATATACCTTGTCCATTCATTTGAAAGTACATAGAGGTAATTTTGTTACACTCAACTATAGAATGTATAGCTATAGAGAAAATCATTATATTTTTTGTTTTCTCTATAATAATTTCAGTAGTTAAATAAACTTTCTCTTTAATTTTTAGAAAAATGTATATTCCCTAAATAACATGTCTAGTCTTCTATAATCATTATTCTACATTTATTAAAATGCTCTTGCTATTCTTCATGTTACATTATTTAGTAAATTTTCTACATTTCAGAAAAACCTTGAAGAAAGCACAGATCATTGGAAGCTGTTATGCATTCAGCCATGCCTTTATATATTTTGCCTATGCAGTGGGGTTTCGATTTGGAGTCTATTTAATTCAAGCTGGAAGAATGACCCCAGAGGGCATGTTCATGTAAGTTGTACAAATACACAAATCCTGTAAATGAGTCAGGTAATTAAATTAACCAGAAAGATGACTGGTTTATATGTTATCATTTAAATCATATCATGGGAAAGGCATACTGGGAAATTTTTTAAATTTTTATTTGTTATTAAATATCTGTAAGTATAGTCTACCTGGTAAAATACTGATACTAATATAATACCGATACTCTGAGTCAAACTCCTAAGTGAATCATTCCTTGTTTCAGTTTATCAGAATGTGGGAATATAGAGGTAAAATATACTTTCTTGTCATGCATTCCTTTTGGAAGTTGTGAGGCTTCCTGGAACTCCCAAGGTGAAGATGGCTTTATCAAGTGTGCCTGTAAATCAGTGAAATTGAGTTCTTTGCTAAGCAAATATTTCAAAAAAAAAAGACATATAAATGAGTGTTTCAGAAAAGTCATATTTGGAGTTGATCATGGCATCCCAATGAGGCTGCCTCTTCCCAAAGCATATTCTAGAGCTTCTATTTTGGAATTCTTATGAATAGTTATGAATTTTGGGCCCCTGCCCTCCCTGGAACCCCCTCTCAATGTCTTTGCACTTGCTGTTCTGTCTGCCTGGAACAATCATTCCCCAAGTCTGCCAAGCTGCCTCTTTCTCATCATCCAGGCCTTTGCTCCTATGTTCATTCCTCAGAGGAACTTTTGCTATGGCCAAAGTAGTCCCCTTGTCCTTCCTCATCATTTCTATTCTATTACCATGTTTTATTTTGTGTAGAGCAATTAACCACTATATTAAATTATTTTTTGTTTCTGTATTTATTGGGTATACAGACTGTAAGGTCAGGGAGGGTGGAGCTTAACCTGTTTTGGCCACTAATATTTCCCTAGAGTCAAAAACAAAAGCTGGGCACATAGTAGGCACATAATAAATATCCATCGAATCAATCAATCAAAAATAAAGGAAGAAATTTGGACTGTATAATTAGGCAGTCCAGTCATTCTTAGAAATGTGCTTCCAAAGTTAGTTTCTCCACATTAGTCCAGTTTTTCACAAATTCTTCTATTTTTTGTCTCTTCTATAGCCACACATCTGACATCAGGTGCTTTAGGAGAAGGACTGGGTCTAAGTCAAAGACAACCATTTATATAAAATAGGATGCTTATAAAAATTGGGAGTCTACTCCTACATACTGAGATTTGTTTAGGTTAAAACTAAGCAAATAATTTTCTTAGTTAAAGAATGATACAGTCTTAAAGTCATGCTGATTACTATCATGTCTGCAAGTGATACCAGGCAGGATATTTCTTGAAAAGGCCTTTTAAGACAGCCAACCATTCTGTTTCACATGATAGTCATTATAACAGCAAACCTTGATTAAGTCCTTTCTCAGTATTAAGGATTTGTCATACACTATCTATCTGATTCATCCTCTCACCTACCCAGTGAAATGTTCTAATTCCTCTTTTACAGGTGGGGAAAATTAGAACTCAAAGAAGTTACTTAACTGGCCCAAAGTCACTTAATCAGCAAGTGGCAAAGCACAGCTTCAAGTTCATGATTCAGTTTGTCAGAGGCTTTGCTTAGTAGACATTAGTGCTGTAATTATAATTACTATTGTTATTAATTCTGCCAAGACAAACTTTCATAGAATCTTTCTATAAAATTATTATTTTTAAAAAATCTTGCTTTGTTTTAGGAACATTTGAATAGCCAGAGCTGTGCTGATTCTTAACATAAATGGAACAATTTCCTTAATGTTATTTTATGACCCTAAAGTATAAGAGACTCAAAAGGCCCTGACACAAAAATTCTTTCTCCAACTGGCCTAAATTTCTTTTCATTAACTCATTTAAAAAGGTCATTTTTGAAGACATAGCATTTTAGCTGTCAGAGCATATGCAGGATATTAACATAAAAGCAATGATGAATGGAGAGTATCACATTGGTATTTCTCCGTGCCCTAAAGGAAGTAAGAAACAGGGAGCTATCTTAGCTAGAGCTTCTAGTATCATGTTTTATTTGAGTTTTATTCAACCAGATGAAGGATACCCATACTTTTATAGTATGGACTAAGGAGAGAGTCTCTGGTAAATATGGGTACGGGGCATGCGAAATGTGAATAGATGAGATTTGTCTTCAACACCGAAGTCTTCTTAGAGACCCAGGGTGGCCCCCAACTACCATGAATATGTCACAAGTGTCCCTTTAGACACACTAAATTATAGCTGTCCTAGAAGACTCTGTGCCTTCCAGAATCTAGGGTGACAAACAGCTTTCTATCCAGTCAACTGACTGAATGAAAGAGGTTTACAAAGAAAACCCCCTCCTACTAAAATCCTCCTTAGGTAAAAAGAACTTTGTGTCATTCTCTAAATCAAAGGTTTCCTAACTCACAAGACAAGGAGCTATTTAAAAATGCAGATACCCAGAGCTTACCCCACAAATTTAACTTGCAGATTTATACATATGGTATAGGGCCAGGAATCTACATTTTACCAAACATCCCAGATTATTCTGAAGTACAGAATCTGAGGATCACGCTTTAAGAAATATGAGCACAGGAACTGGATCCCAGGCTGCTCTCCATAGTTGCCTAAAACCTTAGGGTTTTCTTTTGGCCACTACCAGAAACCTCCTAGAATTACATGAAAATAGGGAAGACATATTTTAGTTAATTGTTAAAAATAAAGCTGTCTTATTCACCCTGTCAAATGTGATATATTTTCATGATTTATTGCTATAGGGATGGGTAAGCTGTCTCTCTTTCAGAAATGACAATGTGCTTTAGACATGAATAATAGACTAGTGGTTACCAGAGGGTAGGAGGAAAGGGGGAAGGTAGATGGGATAAAAGAGGTCAAAGATGTGGTGACAGAAGGAAAGCTAACTACAGTGCAATATAAATATGCCTTAGTGTTGAATTGTACCCCTGAAACTTACTGAGTTCTGTTAACCAATGTCTTAATAATCATAATAATAATAAGGTACACAAAGGGAGTTTCGATGTACTCATAATATTAGTTCATCAGCATAGCTACTATAGGCCTTAGCTTTTTCCTAAAAAAGAAGGCAATATACACTTCTGGTAAAAGCTGTCTCCATCCATCTCTATTATTGTAGAAGTGTCTCTGAAATGAGCTTTTTATAAAGGTGATAACATTTCACTCTGCTACCTTTTAGGCAATGGTTTAGAAAATCTCTTGTTTGAGTTCTCATACACGTATGTGTAGTAAAACTCTCCCCCTCAGCCTCTGTTAGCTCTGGCAACACTTAATGTCCCTGGCTCAATCCCCAGATAGTCCCATCAGCACAAAGTTAGGTTCCTCAATATAATCCTCATCAATGTCAACCCCCTCTCACCTACCATTCCCTTAACACAGTAAAGATAGCACTGGGGCTTTTAACTGGTACTCTCACTCCTCTTCTGAAACTTTTCTTCTTGCCCTGCTGTGCATCCATTGGGCCACGTACCTCTCAAAAACAGACACAATTTCTAAATGGAAGGCTCTTCTCCCTTGCTCGGTAAATTTCCATTATAAGAGCAACCTAACAAAGATAGTAGCCTCTGTAAATTAATGCATAATGCTTAAATACTTTTAATGGTGTAAATTTTAGAACAGGTAGATGTTTTGGCACATCTCAAATCAGAGGAGGGAAGTATTTTCTCACTTGTTCTGAAAATTCCCTATCTGCGTAGGACTAGAATCCACGTCCCCTGACTCAAAATCCAGGTATCTTCCCATCACCTCACTTGCTGACTCTTGGATTAGATTGAGGCTTTAAGTCTCATTCAGTTCGATTTTTTCCTTGTATTAAAAAAAGAAAAGGTGATGTGTCACCTAAACTCAATAACCACTTCTGATATTTGTAGCTATGTATTAAGTATTTTAAATGGCATTTTGAGCTTTAAACCATTTCTGTAAATCTTACTACTAAAAATGCTTTTACATCACAGAACTAGTGGCTACAAAAATTTTAGCATCCAGCATCCCAGGAAACCAGTTTTTATATTTTATACTGTGTTTGATCTTTGTAAAGACAAGATTCAGGATCTGAGGTCTGAGTCACTGAAGACATTGCATCAGTATTCACCCTTTGGTAGGTAACGTCCCCGGAGACATTCATAAGGGGCCCACATGTTTACCTTGCTGTGATCCAGCAGAGCAGACAATCATTTTGCTGACTAATGTTTAAATATTACCAGTGAAACTTGTCCAGTCATAGCTGAATTATACCTTTAGTTCTGCTGAGATGCATTATTTTTCATTTCAGTAAGATGTTTTCATGTCTAAAGTGAAAAAGAAAACGAGAATAATATTTAAACATGGCCATGCGATATGCCACATTCCTGTGAATATTCTGTATGCTTCCAAATATCATTTGCATACATACCATTTAATAATTAACATGATTTGAAACTGAGATTGTAGTCTATAGCAAATCTAAAAGATCAAAGTTCTTCTTCCAGTCTTTCTAAGGTGTATTTTAGTCAGATTTTATTTTGAGGACATTAGTAAAGTACAGTCTCCATGCTTTGCTCTCTTTAAATCATGCTGCACTTCAATAATATAACTAATCATCTGGCATTAATTTCCTGTCCCAACTCTATTACAGTATATGAAAAAAAAAAAAACATTGGTATCTACTGTATAAATTCAGATCTCACTACTGGAGACTCATTCTTCCTATTATCAATTGAATTATCTCTCATATCTCCAAACAATTGAGCCTTATATCAAGATGGCTAAGAAGTTTTATATTCACTAGTTAGGGGCTTTGATCTGAGTCTTTAATTGGGGAAGAAATTTTAAAGATTACCTAAGCTTCAAAGGTTATTTTGGTGTATAGAGCAAGAGAGAATCACTGTGTGGTAGAAAATTTCAAAAGAGATATCATTGTTGGGCCTTCGGTATTAGCGGTGTCTTTTAGAGCTCTGATGTTTAAAATGGACCTAACTAAGATGTAAATGTTTTATCTTTTGATAGAGTTTTTACTGCAATTGCATATGGAGCTATGGCCATTGGAGAAACACTTGCTTTGGCACCTGAGTATTCAAGAGCCAAATCTGGAGCTGCACATCTGTTTGCTTTGTTGGAAAAGAAACCAACTATAGATAGCTGTAGTCAAGAAGGGAAAAAACCAGTAAGCACAACTGTTTTTAAATATCCACTTAAATAGAGACTTAAATGAAGCCATTAGATAACTTTGCAAAAAAAAAGTGCTATAAGGAATTAAAAGTTTGTATAAAATAATTGTAATGGCTACAAAGGGAGAAAGGGGGCCTTATCTGAATTAAATTTCACCTCTACCACTAAAATACACATATTTTATATTAAACAATATATGTTTCTAGTTTATTTTCCTGGTGCCATGAGAATGTACTTGAATAAAGGATTACATATTTAATTTTATTTAGACAGCGAATGTTTTAGTCTTGGATGAAGATGTGCATTAAGGTTTATGTGTTTGTTTCTGTGATAATACATACAAAGTAAATAATGCCCTGTAGCTTCAGACACAGTTTTTCATGGGAAATATTTCTGCAAACAGAAAAGGAAAAACTGGAACTATATTTATTAAATTTATACACAAATACACACATATGCATAAACATATTTAGCCACAAACTCTAAAAGACTGTTAAACAATAGAGATACTGTATAATTTCAAAACAAGCCTCTCTATGGTAGTCTTAAACATTAAAAATATATTAAATTTTAAGACTCCTAGACATTTTAAATTTAAAATTAAGAATATCCATTAGGTATATATTTAAAAGAAAATTTTCATTTAAAATTATTTTCCTCAAGAATTTTAACAACTTTATATCTGTGACAACTTAAAATAGTACCAATCACTAGAGCTACCTAATTATTAAAAGGAATGCTGGTTGTTAGTGACAGTAATTAAAAAATCTGAAAATTCTCAAAATAGAATGTTCAGAGATACGTCATAGTCAAAATAAAATTTCATACTTGTCTTTTGGAAAGTGAAAGGATACAGGAACCTTTTTTTTAACCCTGGGATTTAGATGTATAATAATAATACCACTCATTTCTTTGTAAATATTACAATACAGGGGTCGAGTGTCTCATTAATAAATGTTTTCACAGAACTTATACATGGCATAGACTATAGAAATGCTTCTTATAAAGACTACAAAACTGCAAAACATGGTCCAATTTATAAAAATAACATTCATACATATAGTTTATTAAGGACACTAGCTATTTTGAATTAAGCAATTAAAGTCTGTAAAGCACAAACTAAATTTTTTAAAAAGATATTTTTATTTAAAGCAGCTAGTCAAACAGCTAATCCGAAGATTGGACTGTGTCTGAGCAGCGAAGCTGAAGGAAACCAGTGCTTTTAAGCAACTTCATGAAGTACAGTATTGAAGACAGCATGAAGTACAGATATAAAAACCTAAACAAAAGTGACAGAAACCTATGTGCAGTCAGCAGCTCTATCAACAGGAATACGGTGTTAAAAATTAAAATGGTTGTACACAATTTTCAATAAGTGCTCAGCCAGTGTTCTATAATGTGTTACAATCTTTCTAAACGCTGCCAACTTTCTTTCACAGGACACATGTGAAGGGAATATAGAGTTTCGAGAAGTCTCTTTCTTCTATCCATGTCGCCCAGATGTACTCATCCTTCGTGGCTTATCCCTGAGTATTGAGAAAGGGAAGACAGTAGCATTTGTTGGGAGCAGCGGCTGTGGGAAAAGCACTTCTGTCCAACTTCTGCAGAGATTTTATGACCCCATGAAAGGACAAGTAGTAAGACTGAATTTAAATACAACTTATCGAGGGGTTAGTGGTGCTATTCTTAAACATTCTCTTGGACTTAAGTATCCTTACCAGTTTGGGCGGGGCAAACAGTAGTTAATAGGGAAAAGAAAAGAAAAGAGAAAAAGAAAAAAATTGTCCCATAACTAAGAGGACAAGCAATCTAATAACAGAAATAATATACAGGCACAGAGTATAATATATAATATATATGACTCACTGTTGAATTGTACACGTGAAATTTAGTGGATTTTGTTGTCACCATAATAAAAAATAATTAATTTAAAAAATAAAGTATAAAATAAGCAGAAATAATGGAGGCTAAGTACAAAGACCCAAAGATTCTTCCACCAAATGGCAGTAGAAATTTTGATCTTAAAAACCATGGAATTCTTTTAAAATATAGGCCACATCCAGGCTCTTTCTTTATTCTGTTCTGTTTAAGACAGAGATATCAGCTTCCTCTGCCTCCCTGGTTCAGGCTTTCTGCTGTCCCCACCGACCATCTTCACCTCCCCATCCCGTTCTCAAAACCTATACATGATTAGGGCTTACCTGAATCAGCTCTATTAAGTCCTGCATTCTGATCTCAAAAAAAAATGCAACCTCTCCCTCCTTTGAACTCCAAGGACTATTTTTCTCATCTGGCACTTTTCTTCCTCTATCTTATATTCAGGTTGCTGGTTATCTTCTCAACCCCATCCACCACCACATTACCCACATACGCAAATACAGCTTCCCATTCTGCCTTTTCCTCCCACCAAAATAAACTATAAGCCCCTGAAAGTCAAAGGCTGTCATATTAGTTCTTCTTTTCTGCAATTTACAGTCTTTTCTCCATCACAGATTTGCAGTGACTATTCACAAAACGGAAGGGTCCAAATGGTTGGCTTCCTTGTTACAAATAACAGAATCAACAATGATTGACAATATTAGGTAACACTCATCTATTAGCACATAGCATATGACACCCTTTTGTAAATCCTCCAATGGCTTGCTATGGCAGTTAAATAAACCATAGTTTATACCATTAGTCATGGTCCTTCATGATCTGGCACTGCCTCTCTCTTCAGACTCCTCTCCTGGCACCACCCCCACATGACTGTGCACTGCGTCAGTCTCACTGGCTTCTTTATGTTCTTTAAACATCCTTTTAGGCCTTTGTTCTCGCTATTGCCCTGGTTGGAATGAATGTTCTTACTCTAACTTCTTTGGTGTCTCATCATCTATATTGCAGTCTAAATACTGCTTCCTTAGATAGGGCTTTTTACATAGCTCCATAGAAATAATGATTCCACTCACCCCCTTCCTTCATCCTCACATCCTCAGTCACTCTCTACCCCATTACCCTGTCTTCATGACACTTTCTTCATCTGAGTTTATTGAGTTCTTTGTTAGTGTGTGTGTGTTGCCTGCCTCTCTTCATGAATGTTGTCGTTTACCACTATTTCTATGGTGCCTAAAGATTCCCCTCATCTAGTAGGTTGGATGTTGCTTTATGTCCATGTAAATAAATATGGTTTGTGCAAAATGGCATATTTCTGCATGTAGACTACCATATCAGTCTATACCTACCCTCTTTCTTGGCTGTAATAAAGTGGAGTCCGGCTACAGTAGAGGTTGGTCATTTTCCATCTGACTTCAGTACAGAGTAGCAGGCTTTACTCCAAACTCCAGGCAGGTCTCTAGAGTTTATGGCCATTCATAGAAACATCAGGTAAGTTTAGGAGTTGGCATTTTTGTCAATTACATGCCATCCACTTCTATATAACGTGTGATTTATGAACGTTTCTTAGGTAACAGTATACTACTAAATAGCTCAAATGCCTAACCTTCTTGTTATGATTTGTATGTTTGAGTACCGTGAACTGTAACTTGAAACAGTGATTTTCACATACCATTCTCCATTCTGCTTTTGGCAGCTATTTGATGGTGTGGATGTAAAGGAATTGAACGTACAATGGCTCCGTTCCCAAATAGCAATCGTTTCTCAAGAGCCTGTGCTCTTCAACTGTAGCATTGCTGAAAACATTGCCTATGGTGATAACAGCCGTGTCGTGCTGTTAGATGAGATAAAAGAAGTAGCAAATGCAGCAAATATCCATTCTTTTATTGAGAGTCTCCCTGAGGTAAGAAAATATCTGAAACCTTGAACTACAAAGGGCCTAAGTATTTTTTTTTTGTGCTCTTTGGCTCATACAATTTATGTGTTGCTGGTATGTAATGTATAGTTAAATGTAAAAAGCAAAGTTTGAGATTTTCGTGTGACTATTTTTTTCAAAATCAAACTATATTAATATAAAATGAATTAATTTTCATATTTTGTTTCTTCACCTTCTATCCATTTACATTCTATTCAAGTCTACACCACCATCATCCTCCTCTGGACCACTCCAGTAGTCTCTCAATCTGTCTTCATGCTTCTAGTCTTGCCCCTTTATAATTCTTTTTCCTCACAGCAACTAGAGGATTTCTTTAAAAAAATAATTTAGAACATATCCTTCCTGGCTAAAAACTTCCTAATGGCATCCCATTGCACCTAGAATAAAGTTCAGGGGCTGGCAAGGCCTTCTGCGATCTGGCCCTGCTTGTCTGTCCATGTCTTTTTCACTTTGTGCTTACTCTGCTGCTGCCATGCTGGCTGCTTGTCTTTCTCATGAGCATGCCAAGTTCTTCCCCACCTCAATACATTAACACTTAATGTATCTTCAGCCAGGCCTTCCTTTCTTCTGGCTCTTTGCAGAATTTCCAAGCTCTTTCAAATGTCACCTTTGCAGAGACTTTTCTGGCCACCTTATTTAAAAGAGTCCCCACCACTCCACCACCTATCACATAGTCATCAGGGTGCTTATCACAGTCTAAAATTACTCTGAGTGCTTACTGACCTGTTTAACATCTCCTCGCCCCACTAGACTGTTAGGTCCTTGCCTGCCATTTCTGTCACCTTTCTGTATTGGCTGTGACAGCTGACACAAAATCTCAGAAAACTTAAACATCTTGGCTAACCACAGAGAATTTAGTATAACAGGCATTGATACAAATCCAGAAGTAGCACACAGGAGTGGGTAATTGTAATTTAAAGTGTTTGTAATTTCTGAAGGCTTATCCTACACACACAGTCACACAAATAAAGTATAAATACCTACTTTTAATGAGAAACAAATTTTTATAATTTCTAGCTCACTTTAAAAAGAAATGCCAAAGTTTAGTAACTGTTACATCAAACAACAAATCTAGTGCCCCATTCTCTGGGGAAAGGATAAGGGTTAGCACACTCTCTTTTATACTACTGTACCTTCCCTCAGATGGTGCCTAAATGATGCCTATAATTAGAAATGGGCCATTAATACAATTTTCCTTACTCTTAAAGGTTCTGCAGTGGTAACTATAATAAAAAGATTAACATATTTTTTATAAATATTGTGACCCTGTGTCTTTCAGTGGTGATTCCCTTTTTTAACCAAGGTTCTCACTGCATTGTTGATTCATGGTCAGATTATTATCCACATAACCCTGATAGTTTTTTTCTTTATATATGGTAAAAAGCTATCCACTTTCTATTTATGTCATTATTCTTTTATTCTTAAATTGTTCGTCTTTCATTCTTTTTATTGTACTATTTATTAAATTTATCCAAAACTACATATTGCAGAGATTTAGTGTGCTAACTTTTTACAATAAACTTTGAGAACCAAGATGATATTTACTGAAAGAAAGAATAGCTTCCAGTTCAAGATGGTGAGTAGGAAGATCTGAACTTACCTCCTCCCATGGACATATTGAGTCTATAGCTACATATAGAACAATTCCTTCTTTAACAAACCAAAAGATTGATGACCTACATTTTGGGCAAATGAGAAGAAAACCACATCACAGTGGGTAGGAGAGGCTGGGACACAGTCTTGCCTAAACCCTACCCTCAGCACAGTGACCCACAACCTGGAGAAAATTCAAAACCCAGAGATTCTCTTCAAGGAGTAAAAGTTCAAACCCTACATCAGGCACCTCAACTTTTAGTACCTGCACCTGAGAGATGAGCCCCCAAAATATCTAACTTTGAAAACCACAAGGATTCATGTCTGGAGACCCATAAGATTGTAACTAGGTGTGAGAAAGCTCTAAAAGTGCTGTGTGCTCAGATTTACCTGCCACAGGGCCAGCTCAGAAGCATCCAGCCCCCGTTCCAATTTCCAAAAGTTGTCAAACAGCATACCCTCCCCTCTCACACACACAAATTTTGTAAGTCTGGTGCAAAGTTGTTTGGTGGCCAAAATACTGTGAGGCTAAATGCAGTCTTTATTAACCCTATTTGGAATGAATAATTAATATTTCTGCACAAATTTTCATGTATTTGATTGCCAATTGCTTCCCTAGTCCCTTCTGGGGATTTTAAATGATATATATACATCATATGTTAAATATATATAATATATAGCACATACAAATTATAGTATATTTTCTTATAAAGTAAAAGAGAGAGAGAAGAAAGAAAGAAAGAAAGAAAGAAAGAAAGAAAGAAAGAAAGAAAGAAAGAAAGAAAGAAAGAAAGAAAGAAAGAATTCTTAAACAGATATAGCCCTGAGGGTTTCAAATAAGGGACTGTGGACCTATCCGGAAGTTCAAACCAGGAGGGTGAATACCAAGAAGTCGATTTGGAGTGTGCTAGGTAATACATCTGTGGTGTATGTCATAGAGATGATCTTAAGGCGTTTAGAAATATCGGCCTGGGATATGAGAGAGGAGTTGAAGCAACACCATCTGGGTCTTGAGGCTCCTCTGAGAAACAGACCAGATGTAGATGTTACCTAGTCCCCATAATATCACACAGTGTCAGCTCTCAAACAAGCCACATTTTGGCTCCTCAAATAGAACTTTAACCAATGGAACCACCTTGCAATTCCTCACCAGGGCCTATGGGATTTTCCAGAATCCAGTTGATTTAGTTAGACTCTGATGTTCCCTCCAGGACCCAATTGGCTTTTTGACCCAGGTTCATATCGAGAAGCCATGCCCCTTAAGAGGCTCATAAAACAGGTGATTTCAGCATATTTACCATCCCAGCATTTACAGAAAATTGATTTAGATTTTCAGTTTATTTATGTATTTTTAATTAAATTTATTGGGGTAACATGGGTTAATAAAATTATATGGCTTTAAACTGTACAATTCCATAATATTTCATCTGTATATTGCATTGTGTATTTACCACCCAAAGTCAAATCTCCTTCCATCATCATATATTTGACTCTTTTTACCTTTATCTATCCCACATTCCCTCTGATAACCACTAAATTGTTGTCCCTGTACATTGAGTCTCTATTTGTCTTTTTCGTGTGTTGCTTTCAGTTTTCTATCCCACATATAAGTGAAATCACATGGTTCTCAACTTTTTCTGCCTTACTCATTTTGCCGAGCGTCATTATCTCAAGATCTATCCACATTGTCGCAACTGGCAGTATTTTCTCTCTTATGGTTGAGTAATATTCTGTTGTATATATGCACCATATCTTCTTTAGCCAGTCTTCTGTCAAAAGACACATTAGTTATTTCCAAGTCTTGGCCACTGTAAATAATGCTGCAGTGAACATTGGAGTACATATATCTTTATGAATAAATGTTTTCAAATTTGGGGATTAGATACTCAAAAAGGGATTGCTAAGTCACATCATAATTTTATTCTTAATTTTTTGAGGAACCTCCATAATGTTTTCCATAGTGGCTGTACCAATTCACTTTCCCACCAGCAGCATATGAGGGTTCCTTTTGTCTCCACAAACTCTCCAACACTTTTATTTGTCTTGTTGATAATAGCCATTCTTATAGGTGAGGTGGTATCTCATTGTAGTTTTCATTTGCATTACCCTACATTTTCAGTTTAAACAAGAATGAAACTTATTTTTCATTAAAAAAGAAAAACCTTCAGTTAAAGTATCTGAAAATGGTTTTAAATTGCTATTGAGACAAGGTGTATACCCACATTTATAATCTATTCTGCCTAATGAGGCAAAAACATCTGAATTTGATTTTCATCCAATGCATTCTTGAGACTTACGTTCCTGTAATCCAGAGAAGGCCAAGAAATGCAAAGTGATTTATAAGCTAGTACTGTATCTTCTTCAGCTACATGGAAGAATCCATGTCAATTTAAGCTAGACTGAGAAAGAGCTACAAATAGTCCATTATCATTCCTACCCTGGTTCATATCTGTTTTGAGTTTAAGATTGGATTCTCTAATGTTGATGGGAACTTTGCAGTATGTGAAAATGAATGACATAGTTTTATCTGCTCATCCTACCCTGTGATTCTGAATTTAATAAAATGCATTTTAGGAGGAAAAAGCCCAGCCTTCCAGCAGTCACAGAGGAGATAGTTGAAGTCTGTTTTCTTTTTAGAGCATTCACTTTAGAAAAGACACTTTTACTGAGTTTTCGTAATTATTCAGATACCCATTGTTTTATACAAAGCAAGCAATTGTCCATTTTAAATCGGAAAAATGAACTTTGAATGAAGTAGACACATCTGTCATAAGGGTAGGTCACAGGTTCTCTCAATACTCTGCCCAAATGGCACCTCCCAAAGGCAGTCAGATGTGGAGGAAAAGGCAATTCATTCAGTTTTCTCTAGGGTGCTAAGACAAAATAAACAGCATATTGTCACCTGCTGCATCTTCTCTGTGGTGCTGCTACAGGATCCACCTTTAGAAGGCTGTATACTTGGACTTTCTTTCCAGTGGAACTGATCCATCCACACATTCTTGTCTGGGTCAATGGCATGTATTTGTTAGGCACCTGGCAAGGGCGCCTCGAAAGCAGTGTGAAACTTTGGAAGGAAGCAGAATCAATGGGACAATCTAGAAAGAAAGCAGGAGCCTGCTTGAACTAACTGAACTGACTAATTGTGATGTAGCGGACTGCGAAGGCTACAGGATATGAGACATTTCCTTTATCTTTCTGTCGAGAGAGACACTGGATAAGGAGTGGTTAATAAGTAGGAGAGCTGTGGGAACATTGTGAAGTACTAAATGTCATTCTTATTGCCTGAAAAGCTGAATGGGCTACCTCAGGATGCCAGCCTAACTTATTGCAAGAAAGGCACTTGTACCACTGAGAACAACATCCTGGCATCTGGAGAGATGTGCCCATAGAGATTTAGCGAGAGCTAGAGTGAAGGAACCCAATGTTTAGATACTTTAAATCATTTTGACCTGAAAATAGAAGATAATGTAATTTAATGGGAAAAGATTTATGTTTACTTGGAATTTTTTTTTTACCAATATTTTTTTCTTATGCTTTAATTCAAACAATTCCTTTGTAGGAGCATAATGGCAAAGGTCTGCTGTGTGTGACCAGATTAGATATGTAAATGAGATGTTAGTGTTTACTGCTTGTTTAGCATTTATTTCAACAAAGCACAAGAATAGATTCCAGCACTTGTTGGGACACAAATTTTCTAGAGTAGCAAAATTTGAAATATTTAAATGGTTCTCGCCCACAGTTGCCATGCTAATTTAAATAACCAAGTCTCGCTTTCTTAATTGCATGTTCCTGTAATAGAAATACAACACACAAGTTGGATTGAAAGGAACACAGCTTTCTGGTGGCCAAAAACAAAGACTAGCTATTGCAAGGGCTCTTCTCCGAAAACCAAAAATTTTATTGTTGGATGAGGCCACTTCAGCTCTTGATAATGAGAGCGAAAAGGTAATATCTTCTTCTTTTCTCTCAGAATATAATTTCAAATATGAGAATGGAACACCATGGAAGAAATAAAGGTCAGTTGAGAGAAAGAAAGGTCTGGAGAGAATTGTAGTCCTCAAGTTACCAGTTGTAATTAAGGTTTTGGCCTTTAAAAAAGGGTAGAGGCTAGTAGGGAAGTGGGAGAGAGTTGGGATACAGGGCATCTCATGTTCTAGAAGGTTTTCCCTCTTGAAATTGTCTCATTATCAAAAAAAGGCCCAATACCTGAAAAGTTTCTCCACTCAAGGAAAAAGCCCAAGAAAAAATAACTTTCCTATCTTATTATTATTCCAGTGATGCCAAACAAATTAAGGCAAGGTACATGTGTAACAGAGTGGTCTGCACTGCAGTGTCAGAGCCGGCTAGTTACTCCACCTTCTACAAACTGTTAGCTTAATTTGAGAGGGAAATGAAGCAAACACACTGTGACAACAGACCTACACTGCAAACTCCTTCAGATGTTTTAACTTTGCTAGGTCCTTGTCCCCTAGTAGTTTCTTACCCCTGGTAGGCACTTATTTGTTCAATGAACATTGGTTAAATAAATGATAATTATTAATATTTATCAAATGTTGATTATATGCAATTATCTCAGTCCTCACAACAACTTGATGAATGAGGTTATTTTATTATGCTTATTTTATAGATTAGCATACTAAGGCTTAGAAACCTTAAGTAACTTCCCTAAATTCTAATAGCTGGTGTCTGACATAAGAGTTTATGCGGTTAACTCTCACTTGATTGCTGTTTTAGATGATTATCATTTTCAATTTCCAAGAGAAAACTATATTATGAAAGAAAAAACTTTTTTTGGCGGGAGATTCAGACATCTGGGCTGTAATCCTGGGTTCGCCAGTTTGTGATGGTATGACCTTCGTCAAGCGACCTAGACTTTTCAAATCTCAGTTTACTCATTAGAAAAATGAAAATATTGGTTTTCACCCTGTGCTCTCATTTCTTCTATACATCTTTTTAACCTCTCTGTAGCTGAGATGCCATTTCAGTCATCTAACCTGAGGCTAATGATCACAGGTCCTTCTCTCTTCCAGGTGGTTCAGCATGCCCTTAATAAGGCCAGTAAGGGGAGGACGTGCCTAGTGGTTGCTCACAGACTCTCCACTATACAGAACGCAGATCTGATAGTGGTTCTGCACAATGGAAAAATAAAGGAATGGGGAACTCATCAAGAGCTCCTGAGAAAACGAAACGTATATTTTAAATTAGTAAATGCACAGTCAGTGCAGTGATGCTGTTAGCACACATTTTGATCTTTGTGTAATGCAAGGAAAGAGTACTTAGTAATTATTTGGCATGCTTTGATCTCTTTTATTGCATGATCTATCTCTAGGCTCATGCTATTCAAGTAGACATGTTCTGTTTACACACCACCTTCCCTTCAGATTTTTAAAAGAAAACAGAAATTTTCTAGAACTCATGAGATAATGCATCTATTCCTCACTTTATAAAAATATTCTAGCACATTTGCTTATAAAGCAGTTTTCTGCAAAATGAATCTATTTTCCCATCAACTTGTGCTGTAAAATTGGAAATATGTTCTCAGAGGGAAAAATTATCCAGTTAACTAAGTTGAAAGATTTTAGCAAAGAGAGAGTAAGATGTAGTTGGGCCTTATAGGAAGAGTGATTTTAATTTGGAACTTCCAGCATTTTGTAACACATATTAGAGTACTTTGAGCTAGTCCTTTCTCCAGGCCTCAGGAATTTCTCTCATAATGTCTTTCTCAGTTTCTCTCTCAATGGACATACACTGTTTCCCAAAATTATATTATATCCTTTTGTTAGGGAGATAGGATTACAATGTAAAATTTTTGACAAATTAGGTAGTTATCTTCCACTTTACCAGTAAATGAAATTTCTCACATGCTCTTTCCTGAAATTCCATTATTCTGAGCTTTGAGTTTCATAGGATAAATTACAGTCCTACAAATGTATAAACATTTATTTACCTAAAATAAGAGCTCTTTTGTTATGGGTGAAAAATTAGAAATGTCTTTGTTATTATTCAATCAAGTAATTTGTTTAAATTTTATATGTACCTTATTTTATATAATATATGTGTGATTTAAAATTATGTGTAAATAACAATATTGGTAAACTGAGTTATGTTTTCCATGTATCTAAATATATAATTTCATATGGTGATTTTATTTCTATTCTTAATTGTATTTTCTTTCATTTACAGTGACATTTACAACCAGCCTCTAAAGTACACTCTGCCAGTAATCTAAAATCTTGTGAAAAATAATTAAAACCACTGTGTATTATGCCCTCTCTTTAAAAAAAAAAAAAAAGGCGCAAAACAAATTAGGATTGGCAGTTTGAGAACCAGATGTATTATTTAGAAGCATTAGCACTGAAAACTTGTGGCCACTTTGCTGTGCATGGATATGGAACTCTTGGTGATTTCTCTTCCCACAGTAGGTGGGCTGAAGGAAAAGAGCAGTGCGAGATGGAAATGCTTAAAGCCTCAGAGCAGGAGAACCTCAGGCTCCTTTTCTGTAATTCCTCCTACATTACCAAATACCTGCAGTACCCATCTCCCCTTGAACCTATCAACAGTAATCCAGTGGTTATAACTACAGATGTCAGTAAAACACTCTCCTTCCTAATTAATAGACCTAGCTAATTTTATTAGCACTATATTTCAAAAGATTTTAAAGAATGCTCCACAGGCAGCATTTTCTTAAAGTCACTGCCTTCACTGGAATAAGCAAACATTCTAAGCACTGGCATCCCAAACAGTTTTTAAGGATCTGTGGGGTTATCAGCTGATGAAGGCAGAACATCCATAGAGGCCAGCTGATTTCTAGAGACCACCACAATTTAAAAAGTTTAAATTGTTGTACTGTTCTTAAAATAATTTTAAATATATTATAATTAAAACACTGGTTGTAATGGAATCAAAGCGCTTTGTCCCTAAAGTTATTCCAATCAGCTATGGAATTACTTACTTTGATGAACTCAGGGTTTGAAGAAAACTTGTAATAATTTTTCAAAATGAACAATCATTTATACACACCTATCAATTTTATGACTTTTTAACCCCTACTTTTTTTCACGCAGGGTATTCTATAACAAAAAGAAGCTAAATAGGAATTGAAATTTTTGCCTTTAAAAAAAAAAGGAAAGAGAAAGATACTATAGCAAATTTAAATCTAGATTTTAAATTTTAAACCACTCAGTAAAGCCCTTAAAATTAATTATTAAATAAAAACTACATTTAGGTTTATAGCTCAAAACTTGGTATTTACTTCAACTTTGAAGGGCAGATTATTCATGGCATCAAGTCCGTCATTTTAAGATATGTTGTCTTCTTAAAGTACTTTGGATATAGTAGATATTCAATAAACAGTAGGAGATTTGGCTCAAGAGTACAACTATCATAGCAGGTGTGCATTATTGATAAAATGAGACGTACACATTTGCTGAAAAAAGGACCTGATAAGCTGCAAATTATTTTTACTTCAATAATCACATGTAGGTATCCCCTACTATCTGAAAGTAGAGTGTTTCTATGAAAAGTTTTGTAAGTTGAAGTGGCATAAAGCAAAGAAGCAATTACCATTAATTTAGATGGAAAATTTTTATCATTCCCAGACCCAAATATGCTTAATTACACTGTTTTACCCTAAGCATAACACTCTTAGGCTTTTCTAATATCTTAGGACACATCTTGCTACAAGATGTGCAACATAAATCTAGATGGATCACAGATGCTCACAGACACAGTTCAAAGCCACTGTCGCTGCTCGGGTTGCATGCTGCCTCTCTAGTCCCTCACTGCAAAACAAATTCTGAATGCTATTCTCACTTTAAACTTTTTTTTCATAGAATCGAAAATCCTCTTTGGATTTCTTTTGGTGAGCGAAAACAGGTGCTAATGTATGTCTTCCCTAAAAGCAAAGTGGCATAATACAAAATGTCGGAAAGCAGGAATACTTGTATTACCATCTCCTTGTTATGGGTATGATCAGTCATTGTTGACTCATTGGATAGTATACTTCTATTTTAGGCTAGCTGAAGTCCATAAAAGCTTTTTCTTTCCATTCACATGGCAATTTAAATGTTAATTAACTTAATTTCAATTTTATTAATTTTAGTTTTATCTTAGTTCAAATTGGTGTTATTTAATTTTGAAATAATTTGGTACTTGAGCATACATTACCTAATTTCCCACAGGACTTTTATCTATATTATGATATTCCCTAGTCTCAAATACTTCTTGGTCTCAGGAAAACACTGATTTTTGCCAGTCATGATTCATAGCCTAAAACTTATCCAGACTGACCTCAGTTCAAACTTGTCCAAGCATCCTTGCTGTCTGCTTCTCTTTTACCTTTGGGTTGGGATATACAGAAGTGACAAGAGACAATAATGAGCACCAGTTAAAAAAAAATAGTGGGAGTGAGGGGACTTGTAAATACCTGGCCTAGAAAGTCCTAAATACAAGGAAAACAGCTGACCAGAGAGGTCAGGCTCTATCAGTGTCATCCTCTAAATGTTAGCATGTTAGAGTCGCCCTCCACCATCGCCACATCTTATCCTTTACAATAGTCTTTCATCCTAGTTGGGAGGGCTATTCAGTGAGTCTTAAAATAATTGAAATACCAATGAGGGTACCAGTAGAATAGATTTAATTTTGCAAGGATAAGGTTGGCACAGGGCTTAGTGAAAAGAAAAAAAACCACCATGTCACACTGGTTTTATAACTAACCCAGCTAACCAACTTCATATATTACTACACCTTAAAACAAGACATGGTATGTTTTCATGTTAAGTCAACTTAGGTCATAGCTGATAACCTGGCTTTTAGCCTACTCAGTGTGTCACTTTCATAGTATACATCAAATGCTGTGCATATGACCTATTGTATCATAGTATGCAGAAAGGTGCATAGGTGCTTTGCATATGACCTGTTGTATGAAAATATTTTGTTAGTATTGTCCTGTGTATTCATTGTTTTAGTCTGAGCTCTCCTTCCAAATGGATTTGTGAAATGGAATCATAGATTGATTGCAGAGTTCTCTCATAAGAACAAGTCATGGGAGGAAACTGGGAAATGTTGAAGTAAAAGAATGAGGATAGAGGGATTGAGAGACACAGTAGCTTTTAAGCCTTAATTTCCCTACCATTAGCAATAATCACCAGAAATTTAAAGATTCATTTGAAAGCCATAATTGTTTTTAAACATATAAATCGCCAAACGTCTCTGCATAGTACCTCAAGTAACATAACTTTCCTTTTTTAAGCAAAGCCAAGCTGATGAAGCATGTATTACTTTTCTATTGCTGCTTTAACAAAGTAGCGCAGACTTAATGGATTGAAACAACACAAATTTATTACCTTACAGTTCTGAAGGCCAAAAGTTTAAAATAAGTCTCTGTGTGCTCTGGTAAGAAATCTCTTCCTTGTTCTTTCCCAGCTTCTAGAAGCTGCCATTGTTCCTTGACCTGTATCCCTCTGATCTCTGCTACTTCCTGTCACATCTCCATCTCTCTCTGGCCATTACCCAGCCTACTACAAAACCTATCCATTGAAACTCTCATTCCATGAAGAAGACAATTTTTCACAGATTTGCATTGCGTAAAAGCTCAAAGAGAACCTTGAAAACATCCCATTCAACATCATCATTATATGTTGATGAGAAAACAAAAAATACTTCTTGCCTTCAAGCCCTGTACTTTTTCCATTGTAACATGCTACCTATCCTCATTGCTAAGCCAGAACTTGGTATGCAATTGTCTTTCTCCACATTTGCAACTGGATGCTGCTATTGCTGCTATTTCCTTTTATCCTGACACTAGATTTGTTAAGTAGAAATTTAACCTGTTTTACTTTCTTAAAGTTTTATTCTCTTTCCACTAAATAAATTTATGTGTGAAGAAGTAAAAAGGGCCTCCTTAATATAGTAGTAAATATAAGAGTTTCACACACTTCTGACCCAATACACTTTTGAATTTTCCTAAAAACATTTAAACTATTGCTTCTAATGAGAACTAACATTTTTTGTGAACATTTTCACACAGGCCTGGTATAAACACTTAACGTGCATTACCCTTTAGTCCTCACATCAAGTCTATAATGGTACATACTATTAATATTATCTCTTTAACGAGAAGAAAACTTGAAGCTTAAGAAAATTAAGTGACTTGTTGAGGCTTGGACTGACTCTGGGATTCATACCACTGTCTAACTTCAGAGCCTACAATCTCAACCATAAAAGCATCAAGGACTTCTGTCCACAGTTTATTCAGGAAGGTGACTGGCTGAATTGAGAGCACAGACATTGCTCACAGGGGTGCATCAGGTCAACGTGAGAATAAAACTAAACTTTGGCAGTAATTACACAGTCTAATAAAATTAACCAGCCACACCCTAAAAATACTCTCTACAGCCACACCACTGGAACAAGATTCAGTTCAATCCAATATATGAGATCTTTTTTTTCTTTAGTGCTTATTTACCTGTATAATTGTTGTGGATTTGAATATTTTTTACATTGGCCATATTACAGAAAATAAGAATTCCAAGCTAAAATTTTTTTAAAGAGGCACACTTCTTAGACAAAAGCATAGTATCTGTGATTATAATATCTATTGAAATATGCTGAAAAGCATCACCAATGATATCAAATTTGTTGGGCATGTTTTCTTAATGATTTATACTAAATTATTAAGGTTTAGTTTAATCCTACTAAAATGTTTTTTTTTTAATTGTTTGAAAATCTGTTTAAAGAAGACGTTAGTTTATTTAGATTTCAAAAAAGCAAAAGTTAGACGATTAGGTATGATAAGCTATAAGTGAATGCAGTATTGCTACACTATTAGACTAAGGGGAAGAATGGTCTAGAAAACTGATCTGGGTTTTTGTGCATGTAAATGATGAAAAGCAATTCTTTATAAGCCAAGTAACATTTACCACAGAATAGAGGTACTTTGTTTGATCATCAACTCTATTACATTATAGCAATATAATAAATGTCAAAAAATTTTCTGCCCAGTTGAAAGTCAAGAAGAAATTCTAGGAAAAGGGTTGATTGTTAAATTACCAAAATATTCTGGACAAGGCAGGGTGGGGGTAGGGACTAAAGAAGAAAACACTATTTGAAAATACTCAAACAATAAGAATGGAATACACTAGCAATCAGCTTAGTACTGGAAGGAAAAAATATTCCACAGTCAAATCCTCAGAAAACTTTTTTTTAAAAGTTTAAATTCCTAGTCACATGGCCCCAGTTCAGGTAAAATTACAGCTTAACCTACATTAGTTCCATAAATTTCTTTAGTCCCCAATTCATACCTAAGTCCCCTGAGGGGGGGTTAAAGAGCAACATGTTAGTGGAAAAGGAAAGGCCTGGCTCTCAAAGGATGGTATGCAAAGGACACCAAAGGAAAGTAAGAGCAAGAGGAAGTCATTAAAAATTAGAGCAAAGTCAACAGGGCTCCTAAAAATGAAGAATGGAGAAAACCTCCAAAGTGACAAAGAGAAAGTAAATGCCTTTCATCATAAGATAGAATGTTCCTGGCATTAGTAGTAGCAATAAAATCAGTAATATAAAATAAGCTAGAACTACTAAAAATCATATTGAGCACTCATCTATAAGAGACTGTCACTGAGCCTTACAGACATTAACTTAACAATAGGATACATTCTATTATTTCTTCTTTTTGCCAAATGGGGAAACTGAAGCACAGAAGAATTAAGGAACTTTTCCAAGGTCAAACACCAAGGAAGAGAGAGAATGAGGATTCAGCCAGAAAATCTGATTCCACAGCCCACACTGAGCTGACCCATTATCCCTTCGAGATGGAATCAGAAATGGTACGATACTTTTGAGTTACTTAGAAAACAGCTTGCTGTTGGCCTCCTCCTTATTACGCTGTAGAAATACAAAGGTATATATTTTATCTTTGGTTAACATTGCGGTGTGAAGCCCGCAATACTGCCCACCCACATTCTGAAAAAAAAAAAAAAATCTCGTACAAAATCAAATTTGAACTTGGAAGGGAAATACAGCTGTTCTGGCAATAGCACATTTTCTCCACAATTCTTCATCTTCCCTATCTTCACACACACACACACACACACACACTCACATTGTAAGGGAAGATTAGACCCTGGTATCTACAGTTTGTTTCTCACTGTTGAATCATCCCTGCTATCTTTATTTTCAGGGTGTTTATCATAACTCTTTTGTTCCATTTGCAACCCACTTGCTGGTGCATCATTCCTCTCCCTGGTTAAGATAAAAAAAAAAAAATCTTGTTAGCTGTATCAGGCAAAAACACAGATTTACAAATGTAACTTTAAAAAGAATAACATTTGCACTGGGTAAAGTGTTAACCAAGGTGGAGTCATCAAAAGTGGTTCCAGTTTACTTAACTATTCAGCTTCTGTTCAGACAGATAACTTTCCAAATATGGTAAAATAAATACTGCCTGAAGGTAATGAAATTTTAAAATTAGGATGTTTGGTTATGGACTATAAAATTCAATATATTTTCTTATTTGCAGAAGGCCTATGACATTAATCTAGACAAAATTAAAACATTTGGAGTGACCACAAATAAATTATATCACAAACCCAGAATCTATAAAATAAGCAACAGAAGTATAAACATCACAAAATTTTGATCATACACTTCTGAAATGTGAGGGACATATTTTTCTCTTATGTAGTTCGAATTGCTCCTTTAATAAGAAGTGGAATCTTCACAGAAATGCCACAGTCTGTCAGACAACAGTTTACCCTTCTTTCTCCGTGTTAATTTTTATCAAGGTAGATTATAGAGCCAAAGATTAAAGACTTTCTTTGATTTACTCAAGTAAAATTCTTCTAAAATGTGTAACATTTTATTAGAACATACAAAGTAAGGACTCAGCAGATCTCTAGCTCTAAATCTAGGGTCCATTATAGGTATCAGAGGTGTTGATTGATATGAATGTATTTTTAAGATGAGATCCATAGTCTGCATCAGAGTCTCAAAGGGAACTGTTAACAACGAGGACAACAACAAAAAAGGCTGAGAAGCATTGCTCTAGACAAAATAAAAAATCTATCTCTAAAACAAGTCACTTTGGGTAGAATTCATGAATGACAATTATAAACCTGAGCACAAATATATCATTTAATGAAGTTCAATAAGTATTAACTTATTTTCTCTGTCTCAGTATAGTTTTAAAAAGGCATAGGCTCTTGTCTTTGTGGGGTTTTTATTTTGTTTTTTGTTTTGTTTTGTTTGGTCTCTCTTCAGTTTTAGTGAGCTCAGGAGTTTTTGTAAATAGTTAAAAGAAGAAAAGAGCTGTTAACTTTTCTATAAGTCTACCGCTATCAGTGCGTTCGCTTAGCTTTTTATACACAATAGAATATTTAGATTTACTTAATAATCAAGTAACTATTTAGAGGACAAACTAAATTAACCTCTATCCCCTTAAAACAATTTTAGATAAAAATAGATTGGCTTAATTTCTGATAAATATATATACACTCACAGACCAAGGTTTAACACTTCGAGCATTGTAAAATTATTATAATGCCTACATAATGTTAAATTTTAAAAAGTTAATTTTCGAGTCATAAGGTCAGGATGATGGAGTGATTTTTATTCCAAAAAAATAATTTTTTTCTTAAAAAAATGCCAGAAATACTTAACTTCTACAATTATAAGTTCTCAAATTATGGCTGTGATTCATGATCATGCTCAAGGCTTATTTTTAACCCAAAGTATGAACACAAAGTAGGCATTCAGGACTTACTTGATTTTAAAATGTTTGAACAAAAGCAAATATATCATTTAAAATATCACTATAAGCTGTTATCTCTACTACAAGCTGAGGCTATGTTAGAGATATGATGTATCCAATCTATTCACCATTTTCTTCCTTTCCCTCCTTCCAACAACTCAAGAGTTTTAACTGCTTTTTAGTGGTTGTATTTAAGTATTTCTTTCAAGTGCTAATGAATATCACCTAGGTATTACAAAACTTCAAGCTTGCTAAAGAGTAACTATTTAAATTACATAGAATTATTTAAGAAACTTGAAAACCAGAATTATTGACTATAAATCTTTTTGTCCAGTTATAACAGCTGATTCAAATCAGAGTTATTATCTATGGTGGCCATGAATGAATGAACTCTTTATAGGTCAATTCTGTGGTTTTGTGCAGCCAGGGGCCAAAGCATCTGGCTAATTCAGTTAATAAAGTAATCTATAAAAATGTCATTTGGGGGTATCCTGTAGACTCGTTGATTTGAATCTATAGTACCATGTGACAGTGCAAAATAATGTCCAGCCTTACTTGGGAAACACAACTGGTTATTTTCCCAAAATTCTTTTGTAAAATGTTAGCATAAGTAAAGTTCCATTCTGCCCACTTACCGTAGTTAAAATCTATTACTAATAAAACCAATATGTGGGTCCCACTTTAGGGAACTGTATGGTGGGTGCAAAGGCATGAAGGGAGTTTCTGCTTCTAGAGCCAGCACTCTTTCCCCAGAGTGTTCTCCATTGGCCCATATCATTTGCCTCATTTTGCAATCAAGTGTGATGTCATTCAGAAAAGGGCATAAACGTAGAAGGACAATTCACAAAAGAAGAAATGAAAATGGCAAATATAAAAATATGGGGAAAATGTTTAGTAATTTAAAATTTGCAGCTTAAAGCAATAATGAGATTCAGTTCTTCCTTATTAAATAAACAAAGATGAGGAATTCAGTTCGAATAAGGCTGGCTCTCTTAACTACTGTTTTCTGGAATATAAACTGCTATATACTTCCAGGACAGTAATCTAGTAATCCCTGTCTGGAAGCTCTAAAATGTTCTTATTCCTCAAGAATTCCTTCCTCTCCTAGTATCCTAAGGAAATAATCAGAAATTAGAACAAAAAGTTATGCATAAGGATGTTTAATCATTTGGAAACTACTAAATCCTCAATATTAAAGAAGTAAGTAAGCTTTTGTTATATACAGACCATAAGTATTTTATAAACATTTAAAATTATGTTTGCAGAGAATTTTTTAAAGGGAAATTTTTTTTAATATTAATGGTGAAAAAAGGTTACACTCTAATCACACAGAAAAAAGATTATGAGTAAAAACACAACTCTATCTCAGAAGTAAGGTTAAAATAATTTTTCTCTGTTTCTTCATAATTTCTTATACTTCCTAGAATATCCTCAATGAGCATCTGTCACCAAAAAATGAAATTTAGAAATGAGATGTCCTCAGATTAAGATGGAGGTAATATGATAACTGACAAATATATAATAAAATTGACATATTTGTACTTGTATGTGAATGCCTCCCTTATTATTCACAGAGGTAATTATATATTTTTAAAGTACTTATTAATCTAAATGATATCTAATTGGTTTTATAAAACAAAGTAAAAAAAAGTACAGCAGTGTGTAGGAACCTGTTCACAGTTTAATTTTCCAGGTAGTGCTACCATCAAGCCAGCCTCCAAAATTAGTTTTCCTAAACTTCCCACTTACCACTTTATTCTGCACCCTCACAGTAACAGCTGTATTGCCTGGTGAAAGCAGAATCTAAGACGTGGCTATCTTTTAAGCCTATGTCTTTGATAAATTCCCTGTTTATATATATAAGACTGCTTGCATTATTCTTTATGATTTATCTGATCGGCATACATAGCCTGTTAATATTGTTTTTATTTACTCTTTGAGCTGTCTGAAGAAGGCAAGATGGATAAACCTTAGATGCCAGGTTCATTACCTCCCTCCCTTATTAGCTAGCTGATGTTATGTATAAGATACACAAGACTTTAATCATTATTTCTAAGGATAATCACAAGTAATAATTATCAAGATGTAGGAAATTGTTAGAAAAATTAAATTAATAACATAAATGAACCATGAGGAAGAAAACCACTGCATTAAAATAAGGGACTGCTTTTTGAGAAAATGTTATGAATAAATGAATGGCTGTTGCCTCTATTTCCTGTAGCAGTCCGTCCACAGAGGAATAGCAAACTCTCATGGGAAAGAGTACTTTAACTTCAGATCATTTACTCATAATTTACAGAATACCTAGACAGTTTGAATTTGCAGCACTGCTGCTACAACTTATACATGACTTCTAGAAATATAGAAGTCCACATTTCTGCAGTTTAAGAGCAATTAAACCAGAGGGTAGGTGTAAAGTATTTGAGAATAGAATTGGCAGGAGCAAAACTTCAGCATAGGGAGGGTCTCAATTGCATGGGTCTAATTAATAGAAATGAGGGGTTTTTTTTTTTGTTGTTGTTGTTGTTGTTGTTCAATATCTCCTAATATTAGAAAGAAGTGACCCACAAACATCAGCACAATATCACTTTCTTGAAAGCTAAACAAATATAGTTTCTTATTTCAGCAGGGTAGTACTAGTAGTATTCTAAATGTGTAAGGATACCCCAAGAATGAAGCCAAACAAGCTGAAAAATAAAAAGCACAAAAGAGTAATAGAAAAATCAACTTTACATTTCCATTCTGCAGATAACAAGTAAATCCTAACTTCACTATATCCTCCGTTTCCCTTTTTAAATAGTCTAGAATGCTACCCCTGGCTTTTAATGGATAGTCAGAAGTTATTTTGTTTTTATATTGCATTTTTTTAAAGTTTTGTCTTTTTAGATCCATGTATTTTATTTCTTAAAAGAAATCAGGACATCTGGTTAAATTTGAATTTAAAAATACAACAAATCATGTTTAGTATAAGTATGTCCCAAATATCTCATGGGGTATACTTATATTAAAAATAATTTGTGATTTATCTAATGTTCAAGTTTAACTGTGTATCCTGTATTTTATATAGCAACCCTTAGGTAAAGTGAAAATACATTCTAAATAAAGAATACTTTTTTAATGAAACTCCTTATAATCTTACTTAAGATAAAAACTCATGCAAATATCTTGCTCCATGGAGTAGGACATACATTTACCTGTGCTTTAAACAAAAAGGTGGGAGAGACAACTGTTAGATTTAGAGCTTTCTATACTGACAAACTCAGCTTTTTAGCAAAAATGACCCTAAAACTTAACTTGAAAATTGTGAAGGAAAGAAATAGAATTATTGCAGTATTTGTATATTATAGTTACTACAGTAAGGACAATAATAAATGAGTAAATAAATCATTTTAAATTGTATAATAAAAAACAAGCCTAGGCTACAAATAGAATATTGGTAAGAATACATTTTTGATAATTTGCAGTAAAACCATCAACCATTCGAAATTTAATCTGATGCTTCCATACATGAAATAAAAATGAAAACTGAATTAGATGTATTTTATTAGATTTTGATTAACTATGAAAGAAATAAAAACATTCATTCTAAGAAATTATATTTTAAAGATATATCCCTGAGGAATAGCTTCCTACATAACTTACTTAGTTCGTAGTCTCTTCATAGGCAAGCTAACCATAAGAAGCTGATGAAAAAGATGTCAACATTTTGCTAAGCTACAGTCTACCACCAATTGATGTGCAATGCAACATTTGTTGCCTTTAATTATTATAAAAAATTATATACCAATATTGATTTCTTATGTTTGACAAATATACCGTTGTAATGTAAGATGTTAACAATAGGAAAAACTACTGGAACTCACTGCACTATTTTTACAACTTTTCTATAAATCTAAAATTATTCCAAAATGAAAGTTTACTTTAAAAAATTAAGTTAAAAAAATCATACTACTGCTTTTAGAGTATAAAATAATACGAGTAGTTCCAAAACCAGTTCACAGACATAATTATCATTTCTCTATAAAAGAGATTACTATTAGACACTTCTTTTGAAACAAAAATTTTCTCTATGAAACAACAGGTGAAAGTTTAAGAATGGAACACTTCACTGATTCTGATTTCCCTGGGTATACATATTAAAACTTTCAAGTGAACATATCGCTACGCAAAATATGTTCCCATTTAATTATTATACTGTATACTAAATAAATTATATCATGTACTTTCTACAAAGTATATGCAACTGAAGAATATATAATATTCTTTTGCCAAAATATTTACAAAGTTGTTTTATTGTGTTCTATTAATTACTATTATGACATTCAATTGTGATAATAAACTAAAATATATCACTATTGAGAGCATAAGAAATAAATTACATGTGCACCTTACTAAAATTTAACTACTACAGTTTTAAGCCAAATAGTTATTTATTGGGAAAAAGAGCAAAACTTAATTTGCTTCATAGTACAAAGGCTACTGACTTGCCATCTATGAGAACTTTATTTTTTAAAGCTTTGGAAGAAATATAATTTGGTATCATTAAAAAATGATTATTTTCCTTTAGAGAATTCATATAGTTTATTTACAAAGTCTTTTAAAGAATATATATAACTTAATATTTTTAAAACATCACCAAATCAATGTAAATATCTTATAAATGCATCCCCACCTGCTACTAAGTTCCCCCTCCATTACAAAGGCCATTGTTTGTTAAATTGAAAGGGGAAAGAAACTGCTTATGCAAAAAGAAAGAAAGAAAGAAAAGAAAGAAGGCCAAAATAAAGGATAAGTATATAAAAGAGAAATGAAGCATTAATCACTGTAGAAGAATGAGCACAAAACTTCCTGAAATGATGGGAAACCTGATGATAGGGTACCTGCATAATTAGGGACATTAAATTGGGTGCAAAATTGGGCAGCACAAATCCTTTATTTTCAGTTGAACTAGACAATCACCTGAGCTCTTGGAGTGGGGGGCGGGAATTTACTTTCTTCTATTCTCAAGCTTAAAATGGAGTGGCTAAAAAACTTAAAGCTGGAAGGATTGGTTCCCTCAAAGACATAAAGATAACCCTGGGTGAATTAGTGAGGTTTTTTTCCAACATTCCCTTAGAGTAAAGAGTGAAATGAGCATAATGTTGTAAATCAACTCATTGTTTGGGCCCTTTCAAATTAGTTGCCAAGAGAGGAGTGAAAACTTGATAAGCAGGCTCCAGTTTCTATGTGTTGATTTAGAAATCTTAAAGCTTGTGGGAGCTCAATTTATTTAATGGAAGAAATTTAAAGAGAAGGAAAGTAAATAAGGAAAATGCTATGCAGTGAAACACTGATGTAAATGGAGTATAAAGGGTTTTCTTTAAACAACAAAACAATAATGAGTTCCATTGTGCTTTTAAATTACAAATTTAGGTTTCTTTGATTTACGGAAAGAGTCTGATTTCCTTTTGAATTTCAGAATGTCATGATCCATTTAACTATTCAAACTGTTAATGCTGTTTCTTATTTATCTTGGGAGGACGGATTATAAATCAAAATCTTAGAGAATTAAGTTCATATTTTTCTAATAGATGACCATTTTGAATGAAGCAGCAAATGTATTTTTCTTTTAACCATGTCTTCCCCCCGCCCAGGCCCCCATAGTCCTCTGCACTGCAAACCAGGTAGGTTCAGAACACTGGCTGCTGCAGCTCCAGGTCTTGACGCTTTTACTCAGAAATCAAGCAAAAAAAAAAAAAAAAAAAAAAAAAAAAAGCACTACACTAAAATAAGTAAAGAGAGGTGGCAAGGCTGAGTCCAGGTATTAGGATGCAAATCCCACGTTGCTCATCAGCCTTTTTCCAGGAAAATGCAGCCCAGCTTTCATCAGTATGTACTTTTGTCCTGATAGGAATGCGTATTTAATTATCAAAGCAAATATTTTTTACCCTCAAGATCCTTTGGTAGATTTTTAAAGTATTTTTAAACCACAAATATAAAACTTAAATAAAAAAGTGACGACAAAATGCTTTTAAGGGATGAGGAAGATGAGAGCAAGGGAGACTAGCTCATCTGTACTGAGATTTGAAAGACACTTGTAGCTTACTTGCGAAGCTGTATTTAGGGTTGAGCAACCAGAGAAATTCTGTTCCTGGAAACAGCGCAGTGGGAATTCCCACTCCAACTACCCATGAAATGTTCCTGCATAATTATTCACCTTCTGAGACCTATTAGAACTTATCAGCGGAGAAAGAAATTTAATTTAAACTCACCCCTCTGTGCTAAAGAATGACCGAGACATGAGATCAAAGCGTGAAACTATGTCCTCCAGTGGTTTGCAACACCTAGGCACAATAGGGTGAGAGAACGCGGCATTCCAGAGCTTCCCGGCCTTCCGGACCCTGGAGAGAGGGGTGGGGGCAGGGCTCGAGTGGCTGGCTGGTTGGAGAGAGGATGGTGGTGACGGCTCCGGGGCTGTACTTGTCAAGTATATCCTGGAGCTCCTGGCGGCCAGAGCGCTTCTGTGGGCGACTGCCGGGCTTTCACTGCAGACCAGATAGGCCATCCTTCTGCCTTCCCTGCTACTGGGATCCAGGTCAGCGGAGCTCATGGATTTACCCCCAAAACCCCCATGGTTGGAGCCATACCCCGCGCAGGTGTGCAGCTCTGAGAACTCCCCGGATGTGTTGAGGAAGATGTTAATGCTGCAGCCTCATCAGAGGGTGCCTTAAACACAGATAGTGCATGCACGACCATCAACAAGTACCAAGTTTAATCCTTGACATACCTCAAGAGTGGAACCATGGATCCAAACCTATGTTACAAAGCTTCTAAGACCACAGAGCCTAAGTCCTAAAGGCGTCTAACAGAGTCAGGGGGCGGGGAGGAAAGGTTTACCAGGAGCCACTTCTTCCTCGCCTTCCGCCCTGGAGGCCGGTGCATTTTCCGAGACAGAGACAGAGACAGAGAGACAGAGAGAGAGAGACAGAGAGAGAGAGAGAGAGAGAGAGAGAGAGAGAGAGAGAGAGAGAGAGAGAGAGAGGCGTTCTTTTCAGACGGGACCGATCCATTCTCACCTCTCTCCACAGGTCACCAAAATACAAGGCATGGAGAATGTTGTTAGCTCTCCCGTGTATCCAGCTTCCCGAAGGGCCGAGAGGCAAGGGGAGAGAAGAGAGCCCAAGAGAGGTGGTCGGGGTTTAGGTACAATACGGTAAAGCTGAGTTCTATTCAACAGGTACAGTGGTCATATAGCTACATCTCTCTCTCTACCAATAAATACTCCCCTAGGAAGTCACCAAGGTGGCTAAACTGTTCTTAGATTCCTGAAATCAGGAAGGCAAAGGGTTTTCACACCTAATCAGACTTTTATTAATATAAAAACGTGGGGAAAGGTGAGCAGGTTCCTTAGAGTCTGGCAAATCCATAATAAAAAGACGAGAATAAAAACTTTTCACCGATGGAGGACGCTGCACGTCGTCATACGCCTCGTGGGAAGGAGGGTGGATGAAAGTGAACGCAGCAGTTTAGCCCAGAAAGGGTACGGGAGGTTAAGGAGCACATGCAGTCATTGCCAAGGCCAAGAAAGAAACCCAAACAAGGTCGGGAAAAACGACCTTTCCCCATCCACGCCTCTGCCAGATGCAGCACGGGATGTGCCACCCGGCAAAAGGTGGGACAGAAGCCCCGAGGTCCAGGCACACGGGTGGACAAGGGCAACGGGGGGATGCTGAGGTTTGGGGAAGGGAAGGGAATCCCCACGCCCGTCCTACCGGACGGAGCATCCCTTGAAAGCCGGGAGGTGCGCGCAGGGGGCTCACTGAGGCGACTGTCATGGTGGACTCGCCCCCGGCCAGAGGTTCCGGGATGCACGGGCCTGGTCAGGCCGGTGTCGCCAGCGCGGGGCGTGCTGCAGAGCGGACACGGGGCACAGGGTGGCGCTCGCTGTCCGCGGAGGCAGCAGGGGCGCCTTTGTGTGCGTGGGCTACTCACGCCCGCAGCACTCGGGGGACAATGGTTGGGGGCCAAGGATCGAAGAGAGACCCCCAGACCGCCACGCCACCCTTCGCTGCACCCCCCGGGTAGACGGTGAGGCTCGCCTGCTCGGAGCCCTTCCCGGAGGGTCTCGGGGCCTTTATCAGAGCAGCCAGCACGTCGAGGGGGCAGGATGAGAAAAGAAGAGGCAGTTTTTCGAAAGGCTGGGAAATCATTCCATGCTCCCAACCTGCCCCTGACTTCATTGAAAAAAAGAATAAGGGAAACTTGGAGCAGCCCAGACTTCAGCCAAGAGCCCTTCGAGAGAAGCAGAGGGAGCGCCCACCGCTCCCTCCCGCACAGAAAGAAGCAAAGTTGGGGATTGGACTTAAAAGCCACAGTGAACGGACTTGAAAGAATGACATTCGAACGACAGTGAAAAAGCAGCAGCTTCCATTGGGCGCCTTAGTCCTGGTTTTTTCAGTCATCCCAAGCTCTCCACTGTCCCTAGAGCTCTTGGAGCCCGACTGTCGTTAGGAACCACAGCAAAATGTAGAAGACTGCTTCCTCACCGCCAGGAGACTCCGCAGAAAATTAAATTAAATTAAATTAAACAAGTGCCCAGGGACCAAAGAAAATAGATCCCCCCCCCACTATAGTAAATTAACACTTGTGCGCACAGGGAGTGCAACGAACCTAAAGAGATGACCACTGACGCGCATCCCCTTAAACCTCGGCGCCCGGAGCCCAGGATGGGAAAGAATTGCCGGCTTTCCTTTAATCCGGAAGCAAGGAATAAATAGGGTACAAGCAAATTCTGAATCTTATTTTTTAAACAACAGCAACGACTGTGTATCGAGCAAAGTCTTCAAAAGATGCCACTTAGAATGACAGTCCCGACTTAAAAATGAGAACAGCATTAGCCTACACCTCACTCCTTTTGTTGAACACGATTTTCTTTAAATGCAGTAGTAGAATTAATCTGCTTGGGCTACTTTTAAAGGAAGAAAAATAACTTGTAGAAACCATAGTTTTAAAAAGAAACGGACTTAATCTTACCTGAAGTTTTCTTAGGGGTGTAGGGAGAAATAATAATGCCTATGTGGGCAGGAAAAGCAAAACGTCAACAGGAAAAAAAAAAACCCACAATTTATTCAAAATGCCTGCATCAAATCAATCCCCTTTTGAGGCTATTTGTATGAAAAACTGAACTTTCATTATATTTTTCTTTATCATTTTAGAGAACCAGAGAATAATCAAATGTATACATTTTTTCTTCTCTAAAGTTCTTGCTTTAATTTACCAGCCTAAAAAAAATCATCTGACCTTTTAGCTAATCCTCTACAATACAATATTTATTTTAAAGAAATTCTCCACAGACCTGCTGTAACATTTCATTCAATAATCTCACCAAAATATGAGGGGAGATGAAAATTTTGATGGCAGAATTATCGACCTGCCCAATTGGGGGTCCAGTCTCATCACCTGTTTGTCTTTTTTTAATTTCAGCATTCTTTCCCCCAAGGGAAGCCCCGTTCAGAAGTCATACCAAGAGTTGGGTAAGAAGAGAGTGGAAGCCAAACTCATCCAAGAACTTTTTCCAAGATCAGTTGATAGAGGGGAGTAACTCATCACACTTGCTTAAATTAAGTTTCTAGCATTAAATATGTTAGTTGATGATCCTGTCTCAACAAACCACAGTAACATAAGTCCCTAGGCAAAAGAGATCAACCAAAAAGAGAGAAGTTGAGTCAGAAAAGGAGAAAGCAGGATAGGGAAGAAACCCTCAAGTTTGGGAAAGAAATGAGGCACGTCTACAGAAAGACTGGATTGAGCCGCAGCCCTATTCCTGTCTCTGGAGGATGGACTGATATATGCTAGCCTGACCTCTGGGTCAACAACCAGTTTAATTCTACCTTGATCTGCGAGACTGGAAGCTTGTTCCTTGGTTCAAAGTGAAATCCAGCCTTTGACTTCATTTGAGTGAGCCTCTAGGTTCTATTAAGAGGTGCTTTAACCCAGACAAAGCGGGGAGAAATCAGTTTTGCACTTCGTCCTCTGTCCTCTGAAGAGGATGTTTGTCCCTGAAAGGAAACCCTGCCCACACTTCAGGACACAAATCTAGAAATACTGCTCAATAACCATCAAAACAAAATGCACCAAAGCTGGAAGAGGGAGGAGCTGAAGGAAGAAAGTGAAAGTTTACAATCTGTACTACAGAAAAAATTTGTCCCCCTTCAACCACCCCAAAGAAATCTTCTAGACAATATCTCTCGTTGTCATCATCCACCCTTAAATCAAGTGTGATTCTATATGTAATGCAACTGATATGATAAATGTACCAAGCAGCTCTCCTTACCTGCCACTACATTTAACTCCTTCATAACCGTTTCCTCCTCCGTACTGCAACTTTCAATAAAAAAGAAACAACACTTAAACTGTGTTCTGCATGTTATTCCTAGGAAGAAAGTAACAGAAAAAGGCTATTTTACTTTTAAAAACCATTATTTAGAGCTGTATACCAAAGGATCAGAGCTAACTTGCTTCCCTAAAACCACAGGGACTGGAAGTCTCAAATATCTGCATAGACAACAGGATTAAGGCAGTCTGCTGCTTACGCAAAAACTGCATTATTCTAAAATATCCCTAATTGGTTTTTCTTCTGAATTTTCAATAGTTATAGCACACTATAATTTCACTTGTTTCTATGGATAATAATGGCTTCATATACATTTCAATGGAAATTTTTCAGTTTAAGATATACAGAGACTGAACTTGGAGTGGGGAGAATGCAAACGGAAAGAAAGAAGCTAAACTTATAAGAATCTGAACACACTAACTTTTTATTCAATTTGATTCAAAGTAATAATAATCTAATAGTGAAATAGTTTGATATAACAGCAATCAACACTTAAAGTATTTTATGTTTCAAAGTATGGCTCAAGGAACACGCATTGCTTAAATGCACTTAGACATAACAAGACAATATTTTTTTATTGGCATCATTGACACCTATGAACAATAGCCTAGTAAATAGATTAAGGTTTAACCTTCCTTTTCTTTGGTGGCTGTTTAGAGACTTTAAAAGAACAGATAACTCATTTCAACAGGAATCTACTGATATTTACCTCTACATAATCTTTAGCTAAGACATGGAATGCCAAAAACAAGCTTTGTTAGCTTGACCTCTTCCACCCCCTAACAACAAAAGTTATCCCCAAACGCATGTTTTTATTTTAGATGTATTGATCCTACAGTGTAAGGCTTGTCCTTTTAAATACCAACAGCAATCAATGGCCAACACCCTGACTCCTTCTGGAGAGTGAGAAGGAAGCAAGGAAGCAGAACAGGAAATTTCTTTGATTTGTTTGGTGACTTAGTACAAATTTCAAGAGGTCAGTAAATCCTGATGCTTTGAGCTAAATCTACTGGTAAATAATCAGTTACATTTCTTAGACACTATAACCTTTATCTTGGTAAATAGAGAAAACACAGTTTTGCCAAATAGATCATTCCATTTAAGTAATATCTTAAAGGCAATTATTTAAATATTACCACAAAACAGTGTTATATTTTGTTAAATTAGACATTTAACTGAAGATAAAATGTCAATGTCCATAGTTTAAAAAGGAAAAAAAAAAGATACAAATTAACTGGCCTAATCTTTTATCTGAGTTTATTAATACCATTTAAAATATTACAAATAAATCAATTACATTTCATGCATTTAAAATGCAAGTCTAAAATGTTCCAGAGAAAGGCTTTTCATTTCAATGTGAAATATCCAAATTATTTCAACATTACAATGAGCAATTAGTTTGCAGAATCTGCAAACATTTAAATGTAGTGTCAGGAGTGTTTATTAACAGTTAACAATATTACCTTCAGGAAATACACAAAGGCCAAAGTTAGTTGAGTTTCACTTGGACAATTTATTTAATACATGGGTTTTGGCAGACCCAGTAATGAAATATAGGAGAACTCTCACTTTAACTATGCCTGAACTGCCAGCAAATGCAAATAAGTACATGCTCCATTAAATTAAATGTCATCTCACATTTATCAAATATTGTCTTACAGTTTGATACCTATCTAAATTCATATTCGAGCAAAACTAGGCCCCGAAAGTGCGTTTGTGGCTCTGCACCTCCAGAAGTGAGTTCAAAAAACGTGCAGCTCATCAGAACTGCAACAATAACTCTTAATATTTTCTTGTAACAAAAAAAAAAAATCAAGTTTACTTCAATATATTTTCAAATATTTACTGGAAGTAATGTACAAGAAAAATACTATACAAAATCGTCTCCTGGACAACTGCACCTCGCACCCATACACTGGTGGAGTTATAGTTAATTGGTAACTAATCTAGAACGATTCTCCAGTTGTACAAACCATTAGGTTCAGATATATTTTACAAAGGTTTTTTTTCCCCCTATTTTCCCTCTTTTGGCATTTAAACTACTGCCTCGTCTGAAATTAACGATAGCTTCTTCACTTGTTTATAAGTTTAAATGACACCAAAAAAAGTTTAACCCTAAGAATGAATCTTCAATGAATTGCAAGAATTTACAGAAGGGTACTACTATACAAATTGATGTCTGGACTAGCAAGAGAAAAAAAAAATTGGGAGATTAAGCGGAGCGTGTGAAAAACGAGGTAGAAAAGGACAAACAAGGAGATAGTGAATCTGGTCTCACCGGAAAGGGGTATTTTTGCATAAGAAAGACACCTACCCTCACCCCCACCCCCACCCCATAAGTTAAGTTAATGAGATCAAAATAACTTTGGGATCAATATTAGCACAGTTTGGAGAGAAAGACTTGCTCACAGCTAGAGGAAAAAACTATATAGATGGGAAATCAAGTGGAAGGATGACTTTTTTCTTTAGGATATTAGTTTAAAAACAAACAAAAAAAATGTTATAAAGATGAAAGCAGGTTGCTGCAGCGATTCGCCAAGCCCGCCCTTAGCAGGAACTTTCGTCGGTTCCACCTCAGGGAACAAAGAAAAAAGAGGCAGAGCTGACGCTGGGCGAGCTAAACTCTACAAACTCCGGATCGCGGTGCGGCCAGATGCCCTCCCTCCCCTCCCCCCAAAGCTCGGACGGCTTGGTGCAGGGTGGGCAGCGTCCCGCCGGGATCCTCCAAAACCCAAACGGCCGAGACAGTTGTTCTGGAACCAAGTCGGGGGCTGCCCGGCGGGGCTGCCCGGCGCGGGGCTCCTGCCTCGCCTCCCCACGGCGCTGCTCTACCTTGCTCCGCCGAGGTGCTCCCGGTCTCCCAGGCCCTACACCTCGGGGCGGCCGCCTCCCCCCTAAGAGACAGGCCCGTCACACGCTAGGAGGGCGGAGGGAGAACGAGGATTAAAGGCCCGGGGAGGCTCGGTGCGGGCCGCGCGGGGCGGACAGGGGAAAGCCGGGACCCGGGACGCAAGGCGTGTTACTTACATGTCCATATCTCCTTTACCAAGCTAAGTCACTGAGGGGGTCAGAAGAGGGGGACAGAGACGGGGCGAGCAGGGCGCGGTGGAGAGAGGCTGGAGCCGAGGCCGGGACAGCCAGGGCCCCAGCGCATCGGCGGGGTGGGGAGGGGCCGGGCCGAGGCTCGGGGAGGGGGGTGCGCGCGCGTCACTCCAGGCCGTTGCGGTGCCCGGGCTCGGGGGGCGGCAGCAGCTCCGGGGAGTGGCAGGGCGGGCTGCCCGCGGCGCTGTGCTCGCTGTCGGTGTCGCTGCCCTTCTTGCCGCCGCTGCCCGAGCCCGCAGGGCCGCCGCCGCCGCCGCCGCCGCTGTGCGTCTTCACGTGCTTGCTGAGGTGGTCGCTGCGCATGAAGCGCTTGTTGCAGACGGGGCAGGCGAAGCGCTTCTCGCCTGTGTGGGTCCGCAGGTGCCGCTGCAGCTCGTCGGAGCGCGTGAAGCGCTTGCCGCAGAAGAGCCAGTTGCACACGAAGGGCCGCTCGCCCGTGTGCCAGCGCAGGTGCGCCTTCAGGTGCGACGTCTTGCCGTACACCTTGCCGCAGCCCGGGATGTGGCAGCTGTGCAGGCCCTTGCGCCGCAGGCTCGCCCCGGCCGGGCCCAGCCGCTCCGCCTCCTGGCAGTTGGGGCAGTCGCAGGTGGCGCGGCCCGAGTAGCGGCGCGCGGACGAGCGCGGGGAGCCCCCCAGCGGCGCCGACGGGCCCGCGCTCAGCATGGAGCCCCCCGCGCCGGCCAGCGGCGACGGGGCCGAGTCCGGGTAGGAGCCGGGCAGCACCGGCTTGAAGCCGTCCATGAGGTGCTGCCCGGCGGGGCTGAGCAGGTGCGACGAGGCGCCGCTGCTGAAGGCCGAGTGGCCCAGGCCCGAGTAATCCGAGTTGTAGCCTCCGAGCGGGGAATGCAGCGAGGTCTGGAGCCCCCCGGCGGCGGGGTGCAGCGCGCCCGGCACGCCGTTCGGGTTCTGCACGTCGATCCAGCCCGCCGCGCCCACGTCCCACCAGCTGGACGCGCCGGCCGAGCCCACGTCGCCGGCGGCGCCCAGGCCCGGGTGCGAAGGCTTGAACCACGACTCGTACGGGTGCGCCATGCCCACGCGCGGGTAGATGCCCTGCAGCCCGTCCACGGGCGTGTGCACCTTGGAGAGGAACACGGGCTGGTGCGAGCCGTCCTGCGAGTGCGCCGAGGAGGAGCCCGAGCCGCCGCCGCCGCCGCCGCCACCCCCGCCGCCGCCGCCGCCGCCGCCGGCCGCGGAGACGCCGGGCGCCTGGAACACCGAGTAGTCCTTCGCGAAGGGCGAGCCGGTGGCGGCGGCCGCGGCGGCCGCGGCGGCGGCGGCGGCGGCGCTGCTGGACGTCAGGGAGAAGGCGCTGGAGCCCGGCGAGCCGCCGCAGCCGAACGAGTCGGACACCAGCGCCGCCGCCGCCGCCGCCGCGGCCGCCGCGGCCGCCGCCGCCGAAGACGAGCCGCCGTTCCGGGAGGCCCCCGACACGCCGAAGCTCGAGAGACTGGAGCCCACTACATTGCAGCTGCCGGAGGAGGAGGACGATGACCGTTTCCAGGGGTGGAAGCCTTTGCCGAAGGAAGAGGAGCTGTCGGAGAGGGAGGAGGGAGACGGGCTGGGGCTGCCGATCTTGTTACAGGTAGCCGCGAGCATGGCCAGCGGAGTCGAGCCCAACCTCGGTTCTTCCTGCGGGAAGGGGGGAGAGGAGCAGGGGTGGGGGAGGGGAGGTGGGCCAAGGGCCGGTGGGGGAGGGAGGAAAGAAATCTGCATCAGGTCTCCGGTAGCCTCCGAAACGCCCCCACGGCTCCCCATCTCTCGCTGCGGCGCGCCGCCACCGACTCACCTGGCTCCCCCAACAGCCCCGGCGCCCGGCCGCTTCCTACTCTACGGGAGGGGACAAGTTTGGCTGCCGGCGTCGGATTCGGGAGCAAAGCGCCGCGCTCAAGAAGAGTTGGACAAATATTCTCACCTAGAACAGCACTCTCGTGCGCACGAGGCCCCCAGGCATTTCGAAACAAGCAAGCAAAAGTCCAGATTAGGGAGGAAGGAAGTTTCCTTTACGGAGAAGCCAGGGGGGGAAACCATTGGATTGCGTTTTTAAGAGCGCTTCCCCTGCGACCCGAGAGAGAGCTTTGAAAATCCTGTTCCGGTCCCCAGAAACCCATCCTGGGTTGTTTCCCCCAGGCCAAAAGAGGTAAACTTAGAACGCTGGCTCACTTGCTCTTCCTGCTTTTCATTTTCTTTTTAAAAATGTCTACAAAAGTAAAAAAAAAAAAAAATGAGACGGGTGCAACGTACCTGCAAGACAAAGCGGGCTGCGGATTTTTTTTTTTTTTTAAGGGGAAGAGGAAAAATCTGCCGTTTGCCCAGGAGAAAAACCTTGCTTTCTTTACCCCGAAATCGTCGCAGGTAAAATGGGTAGGGCGCACGTCTCCCGAGCAGGGAGCGGCCGGGCGCTGCGAGGTGGCTTGTCTAAATGCCCTTCGAACCTTTCCCTGCGCTGAAAAAAAAAAAAGTGACTCTGCCCCCCTCTCCCCCTCTTTCTTTTCTCCAAACTCACTTGTATTTAAAGGGGGGTAAAGAAAAAAAAAAAAGCTTTCAATAGAGACTGATAGCCCGTGGCCTGGCCGGGGCGACTTTAACCCCCTCCGATCGTCCATAAAAGGAAACGAATGAAACCAGCAAAGAGAAAAAATCCTGAGACTCACCCCTAGAAGTGAAGTTGCCATCCCACAAAAGTGCCCTCTCCTCTCAGAGGATCTTTTTTTATATTGATAAATCAGAGGCAGTGTTTTTTTTAGAGGTGTGCAATACAATGATCAGTTCCGCCCATTCCAGCACAATTGTAGCTCCCTCTCCGGCTTTGAAGTGCCGCGGAGGCGCGGCCAGCCAATCTGCGGCCTCGCCGGGCCGCGCCGCGCGCGCGCCGTGAGGTCACCGGCGCCGCCGCCGGCCGCCGCGGGAGGGTGGGGAGAGGCACCCGGGGGTGGGGAGGGGGGAGGCGCGGGGGGACTGCGTGTGTGTCACCAAGCGGGTGTGTGAGTGTGCAACAGTGCCACTAATTGCGTGTGTGACCGAGCTGGAGGAGACGGTGCGGACGGGTGGGGGAGAGAATGGGTCGTGCAATAGCGACAGCGCAGGGAAGGAGAGGGGGAAGGGGGACGAACGGCGCAGGGAAAGGGGGAGGGCTCTGTGAGTGATAATATATCTGCGTGACAAAGAGGGGTAGAGAGACCGATCAGGACTGAGGGGAGAGGTGTGCGTGTGTGCCGTAGTGGAACTGAGTGACACAGCGACGGAGGGGAGTGAGACAGTGCAGTCAAGTGGGGGTTGGTGGTGTGGGGGGGGAGGGAGAAGTGTGAATTTGTGTGTGCGAAAGAGTGGAGAGGGTGGACGCGTGTGTGCGTGTGCTCGTGTGCGGGGGCAGCAAAGCTGCCGCTGGGGAATAGAGACAGCGCGGTAAAGTGTACGCGCGTAAGGGACTGGCGGTTTGCAGAGTGAATCTGCGAACTCGAGGGAAGCTGAGTTTATGAATAAATAAGCACAAACGCCATCGTGGGCGCCAACTTCCTCTGGTTCCTTCTACCTAACACCTTGAGCGATCTTTTAACTCCTTGGGCGCTGTCACTGCGTTCGTAAAGAAAAATCGCATTATGACCTACCTTTTCAGACTATCCCTCTGAAGGATAGAAACAGGCGGAGGCTGAGTGGTATTTTTAGGGGTGAGTTAGGGTGTGTGCGCGCCTGCGTCCACGAGTTGTTACTTTGATGAGGTGGTTTTCTTTCTTTCTTCCCCCCTCCCCGCCCCCCAGGTGGGATTCGTCTTTGGAAGTGCCAGTCTCACTCTACGGGAGGGGGTGTGTTTGTCCCGTGGCGCTGAGTAAATTTTAACACAAAAGAAGATAGAAAAGGGGGTGAGGAAGAATCGGGTTTTCCCCCACCCTCTGAGTGAGAAATTGAGCGTCTTGTGGAATTTAGAAGTGTTCACTGGAACTCCTCACTGCCTCTTTCATAAAAGAAAAATTAAGATTTTGATTGATAGGTGTGGATTTTATTTATCTGAGAATAGAGACAAGGTTTTGACAAATCTTGGACCACATATATGGAGGCGGCTGTGTCTAATAGCATTTGGGCCAGCGTATGCTCAGTTCAAATTTGGTGGGTTTTAATCACTTGCTTGTCATTTGTGTTATTAGTTGCCTTCAGAAATGTCATTACAATTTCACTGCCACCACAAGGGAACATCTTAAACCACAGAAAGCACCGTACCGGAGTAGCAGAGACCACAGCCCTTGGAGTCCTATTGAATATTCATATTTTTTAAAAAATCATATTTTAAGCAGTTATAAATGCTCTAAGAAATCTCATTTTAAGGCAGAGTTGATTAAAATGTTACTGGCTGGGAGAAGCGTTCGGTTTGATTGGGTAAACATTTTAATTTTATTGTGGTTTTTGAACACTCCTAAAGTGTATTACAGCTTCTGGAGATGTCAGGAAAAATTTTTCTTATGGTTTGCTGAACTCCAAGTCAAATTGTTTCACTGTATAAGTTTCATTGAGCAGAGTTGAGGCTGATATTGTGGGATGTGTGTGAGTTTTTGAATGCTTTTGAACATTGTTGGGCTATTGACTGTACATCATATCTATTGATTAAGGGGGTAAGGTACACTCATACTTTGAAGTTAGTGTGAAGTAAATTAATGAACTGCTTTCTTTCTCTGAAGGCTGACGCTTACTATAAATGTCGTGTTTCTCCCTGCAAGCCACTCTGAATGATTTTAGCGTGTTGAGAAGGCGTGACAGGCCAGCCCAGAAGGAGGAAGGGGTGGGGGAAGGAGGGAACTCCGTTTAACAAATAAAAGAGAATTAACTTCATTGCTTTGGTCTCCTTCTATAATGATATTCATTTTAAGGACCTAATACACAGTTGTTCAAATTTGGGGTTTAATTCTAATCAATACATTCACCCTCAAAATTGGAGGAGATAAAAAAAAAAACCTTTGAAGGAAGATTCTTATGAATAGTTATTCATCTTTTCATCTTCCCATCTTCTGGAAGTGAGGCAGGGCTATTTTTAAAAATTAAATGCTGATTCTGAGAGTAAATAGAGGCATTACCCACTATTTCCTCAAAAAAAAAATGCCAGGAATTAGAAAAACTCAGCATCATGTGATTACTATTGAGCTACTTGTTTCTAAGATTTTTTTATTTGTATAAATTTACTTTAGAATTATCTAATTCTTCCTATGACAATGGGTCACGATGTATTTGTGGATTTAAGGAATATACTAGATTCCTCAATTTACATAAGGTTGGCTTGTAGCATTTGGGAATTTTCACAGGGGGTTGTGTGTGGCTCTTTCTTCAGTAGATTACATAGATATATAGTCATTCTACTTATTCCCATTTTAAAAGTTAGGTGTTTATTTCATAGTAGTAGTATTGGTCAAAAGGGCATTTTTTCTTATATCACCCCCTACCCACCCAAACAAGTGGTTAGTGTTTGTCATAAGACATAGGACAGCAGAATTTAAAGGAAAAAAAAAAGAAAACTATATAATTGATCAAAAATTTAAACAGCAATAATCTTGCTTATGGTTCCAATGAAACTAGTCTTAATGACACCTATTTCTTCATTTTCAAGAAGTGACTTGCTCATTTGTGAATCCTCCACGGGGGGAGCATCTGTAATCTATTGTAGATACAGCCCATCCTGCAAAGCTTTTCATGGCACACAGAACTCAGTTTACTTTTTGTGATGTTGATCATCACTCAAGTATTATACAGAACGATAACATAGAGGTTTGGAAGGGGAAGACAGGATGTGTAGGCTTTTGAGCATTAATTAAAAGTTTCCCCCACTGCATATGAAGTTTAACATGCTGACAGGGAGTGGATAGATAGATATTCTGCTGTTTCTTGCAAACCTGTGGGATCCACTTTCAATAAAGCTAAAATCTATTAGCATTCTGTATGCATCTGCAGCATAAATTTCATTTGAATTTCAAATTTAATAAACCAGGAGGTTTTTAATCATCCCTGGTTTTATTTGTTTGATATTAACATGCTTATTGACCGGGTCTGGTGACCAGTTTGATCATTACAGGACAGCAAAAAGTTAATTAAAACGACCACAGCCCCTTAATCATATCATCTGTCTCATCCATGTCGCTCTCTTTATTACCAGTGATGATGGATAGTCTCCCAGATTAATTTCTCTGTTTCTTCGATTTGGACAACAGCTTTTGGGACCTAATTTACATCCTGGGAACAACTTGCTCAAGTATATCTAACACCTTGCAGCTACAATATACATCAACCTCTCCTTAGAAGGAGAAGAGAAGGAGAGCTTTTTTGCAGGCCGGGTTGAAGACTAATCAATGCTGCGATTTGGAGCTCTTAACGCTGTCACAGCCAAAGAAATAGAAGGTCCTAAAAGCAAATTGGAGGCCTCGATCCCTGCTTTTCCTTTTCAGGGAGTGGGGAGTGAAATATGCCTCTGTTGTTTGGTTAAACAGAATTAAAATGTGTAGATACAGCGACCAGGAAATAAAGCCATTTGTAACCATTTAGTACAATTAGGGATTTATAGTCAAAAACATCAAAGTTATCCAGGCTTTCAAGTGTCCGGCATCACATCTACACCAAATACGGTTCTGAACGTGTGGTCTTGTGTAGACACAGCATTGAGAAAGCCGAATTGGGGTGTGGGAGGGAGGTTGCACATGGACCACATAGACGCGTACCTCTGCTGGGTACGTTTAAACCGGGCTCTTCGCCACCCGGTTGGCAGGGACGTTCAAGCTTTGGACGCTGACGGGCGAGTGCCGGCTGCGAATGTGAACGCTGTGCGGGCGCGCATCCCCAGCGTGCGCCTCTCCCGAGATGGGGAGACGGCTCCCGTCCCCGGCAGCTGTGCGGGGTCCTCGCGCGCGGGCGCGCTGGCTACTAAATAAAGCGTGAAAATAGGGAGGGAGGGAGCCGAGCCCCGCTGGTCGCCGAGGGGAGGAGCGGGCTGGGCCAGATTGGGGGTGTCTCCTCGCCGGGAGCTCTCTGGTCAAAGTTTTGTTCCTGCTGAAAAGAAAGCCTGGCCAGCCGTGGACCTGAGGGGTGCCCTTTTGCTGTCCACTCCTGCCTTGGACGGCTTTCCTAGGAAGTTGCCTAACATTTCCTGGGAGGGGAGGTCATAAAAGCCCCTCGCTGGTGGCCGATTGTTGAGCCGTAGGTGGGAAGGGATCAGTCGGCCAGAGCCCAGAGAGGGCTGTATTTTCCTGATTGGAAAATGGGAACTTCCACGCTGAACAATAGCTCCTATTAGTGAGGTTATTCGGTTTCAAACTGCCCGGCCACTTTTACAGCCGAGTCCTTACTTTCCTAGCACTGCTTAATTGGATGCATTTGCTGACCACTGCGAAGCAACACTGACTCTTGATCTACTTGCATAGGATCTCCTGGTGGAGGCAAAGCACTTCCTCTGAGACTCTTTTTGAACAAATGGGGCCACTCGAAAAAGCATTTCATATTTTTTCTTAATTGACTGTATCTTTATTCCATATTACCCTGCTTAACTTTTTTTCTCTGCCATTTCAAAACATTCAAAAGTTAGGGATGTTTTGATAAAGACACTTTCTCATTTAACAGGATAACGTGGGCTTTGATTCACTTTAGCAAGGGCATTCAAATTGCATATATCCAGAGACAAGGGGGAACTTTTCTCATGTATCAATCATATAAATATGTAGATAAATCAATAGGTAGGAAAAATACAAAGGTACTTACCAAAAATAGGTATTTCTTCCTCTCTTAAAGAAAGATTATATTAAAGGAAATGACATTTTCTTATTTGTAGTTTATAGGCATAATGTTCATGTCCTCATAGTATATTGATATGATCAAGTGCTAGTTCTATAGGCAGGCATTTACTCTATGGTATATTTCATATTCATTTTTGCCAGTCCACAGATGAAATTGGTAATTAATTCCATAGCACTTTGTATTCCTCCAGCACATAAATGAAGGAAACACATGTAGGGGAAAGAGTTTGCTCATTTGGGGTGAATGGGGTGTGTGTGTGTGTGTGTGTGTGTGTGTGTGTGTTTGTGGTTGTGTGTCTATTGTTGTGCAAGGCAAGAGAGACAGAAAGGCTTAGAAATTCAGATAAGTTCGTTTGATTTTTTTCCTAGAATGAATTTGGTTTGGCTGTTTTTTTTTTTCTTTTGGTATTATATATCGCTTTCTCACAGCTAACATGCAGAGTTAAAAACTACTAAATTCTTATCCTCAACAATATTGATTTCTCTTCATTCTATTCTGTTACTAGAGGAGGCAATGCTCCCAGATTACCCCGTCGTGTCCTCCAGACGGTTGACAATTGCAATCGCAGTTTCAGGAAGATAAATGTTACTTTGGGAATTGTGTTTAATTACAAATAATCTAGGAGCTGCATTGGGTCTCCTGGCTTTAGCCACACATGTGTTCAAACCACTGTACAAGATTTTAAAATGTGTTGATAATTTTGAAAGGGGATACAGTTCACTTTTCTAAAATCAGGAGACAAACTAAGATGTTCCCACTTTGGGGTTTGTCAAGGGACCTTCAGCAATAACACAGATCAAGATAATCCCAACAACAGAAAGTGTGGGGGCTTAGAGTACTTGAGAGTTTAAGAAAAAAAAAATTCACTGGCACTTACCTTCAGGTCAATTTTATTAATATGAAAACCTGAAAATAAACTATTCTTGTTGAGTTCTTAAAATCCCTTATAGAAACCCATTTTCATAGAAAGCTTTTTTTTTTAGCTCATATTTTTCTATTTTTCTTTTCTTCTGACAAATGTCTTGTAGATTTTCCCTGAAATAGCCCAATGGTTATTTTTTACAGTTCCTCTTGTAACTCAGCTGCTACCTTTGTGTGTCTGCATCTTTGCTTATATGGCAGCTCAATTAGTGTTGTTTGTGTGTGTGCTCGCTTTTTTTTTTTTTTTCTAATAGTCTTATTAACAAGAAAAAAGGTGGCGAACAGGTTATTCTCTTAACCTGACCTGGCTGTAAGAGTAAGATGAGCAGCACTGAACAGATGTCCCCATTTAAGCCGTTCTTTTCCCACATGCCTGCTGGATATTGCAGGCGCGCAGGAAGCTCGCTTCAAACCTGGCCCATTTCAGGCCATAATGGCCACGTTATTTCGGCCCAGTGAACACGAACAAAATCGCGTGCTTTAGAATCATTCGACTCTGAGTCCAGGAAAAGCAGGGGGTGTGGTAGCAGTGGGGGTGGCTAGGGAGGGGTACGTTTGTGAGGGGTGGGGTGGGGAGCCGATTTCATCTCAGATCGCGGAAAAAGAACTTGCTCAAAAGAATTTTCCCCCTGCAAATATGGTATAATTTACAGCGCAATTTAATAATCCGAGGGGCAATGCAAAAGCCCTTTGCGTTGTAAACCGCTTCTAATTACCTGCCAGAGCAATTAGCTGACTATCACGAAGAAATTAGATCGCTCAATGTAGCATAAATAATGCGAATAATTTTGTAAGAAGAATGGAAAGCGAGACCTGGTGTTTCTTTATAAGGAAATAACACCTCGTACTGTACGAGCCCTCCATGAACACATATTAATGTCCAGGCATGCATGGCAATGAGGCCGAGCAGGAGCCCTCTGGCTGCGGTTCAGCACTTTTTCCGTTTACGTATGCGGGGTGAAAGTCGGCTTCCAGGCGTTCGATCTCCAGCCTTCCAGCTCACAGTAATTAACACATAGCGACTTCAATGGGAAAACCTGTTTTCCAGATGATTTTTACAATGCAGCTTTATGTCTCATTTGGCAGTTTAAATAGCTGGACTTGTTTTCTGGCTTCATCTCTACTATCATCTGTTGAGCATATTTTGCTTAGAATATTGAATCCCAACCAAAACTTGGGTACAGGCTTTTGCTAAGTTGTTTTTTGTTGTTGTTTGTAAGAAGTGGAGATATCGGAAGCCACTTTGAAGACACTAAGGCAAAGAATCCTTGGGGAGACTTGAAGGATATCTGCTTTCCTGAAAGAGGTTGCAAAGCTTATTGGATTATTTTTGTGTGCTTCACTTTAACTTTTTATTTTAAAAAATCTACCTCAACCATATTATATATATGACTCATTTCTTTTGACTTCAGTGTCTCCTAGAGGGGAATTCAGATGATGACTTCACACATTTCTTAGCAAAGGATTTTAAGAGTAAAGCGAAAACCTAATTTTGGAGGAAAGCTGACAGTGCATTTAGGTATCCGATAACACTATCAATCTCTTTGTAATTTACTGGGCTTATAAATTACAGTGAGAACATAGCTTCGAAAGATGTTTGGAATTCGAATATGTGCCCGCGCATGCAAGCGCGCGCACACAGGCACACAGAGGCTGTTGCCCACTGCTTCACGCTTTCTGGTGCTGCCAAAGTGAGTCACGCCCCCTTTTCCCCCCACCCCCCGCCCCGGGTGAATGAGCTGGGTCACACGTTTGGGTCAAGTTGAATCAGCCCGGAGAGTTTCCGTGGTAATCGAACTGGACGTCTGTATTGGTTACTGCAAAAGGAGTCGTGTAAATCCGGGATTTGCTTGGGCCAGCAGGGCCGTCGGTGTGATTCCCGCCCCGAAGCCCTCGTAGCTGAGTTAGCGCTCCCACACCCACTCAGCCCTACACATCAGAAGCTTCGGCCCAGCTCCTTTCTGAACACCCTCCACGCCTTTCCGTGAGCTTTGCAAGACTTCGTACTGGTCTTGGCCGGACTGGCCGCACAGGCCGTTTCCTTCTGAGGAGACAGAGGGTTTTACTGGTGACTGGGGAGTTCTAGATGGAAACAAGAAGGAATCGAGTTATTTCGTCATTCTAGTCTACAAATTGGATGATTGCTGTTTATGGCATCACGTCCATGCAGTCCTCTTCCCCCTTTACATAGACAGGCGCTGGCCACCTTTAGGCTCTTCCCAGGAGCTCAGGGCTGTTGGGTTAGGGGGCAGGGTATAAGCACACAGTGGGACCCACTTAGCAGATGCCGCCCCTACTTTAGGTGTTAGAAATAAAATCTCTATATCAGATCGAGGAAATTCGTGAAGTGATACGCTATTCACTGTGCTCAAGGGCGTCTATCTTACCCTGCGAGAAGTCCCCCTTCCAAGTCTAGACAGAATCGTCCATGGAAAGGAACAGGGGACACGTTTCTTTTTAAGGATCGACAAGTATCAGGAGAGGTTACTTTTTTAAGGAAATGAAATCTCGATTCTTGCTTATGGATTCTGAAAAAAATAATAAATGTTGCTCATTTACTGTCAACGCAATTTCCCACGATAGCCTCCCCGCAATACTCCAATTTACCGAAGTGTTTCTCAGCTCCGTTTCTCCCCAACCCTTAGCATCACCCCTCCCCCAACGTTGCTGTGAAGATTCTCTATCCTAAACAACAGCACTCCTCTGGCCACCAAAGAAGGCTGCACAATTTTAATTCAAAACAAGGACCAAGATTGCAGGGCTTCAAAAATGGAAGAGTGAAGATTGAATTTTTTCCTCTTAAAGTATCTATACTTAACGTCCAATAGCCAATATAATGCCTCTTTTTCTCTTTGCCTTTATTTAAAGCTTTTTTTTTTTTTTGCAAAGTTTCTTAAGATGAACTGATTATTGTCATGTTTGTAATTGCTTTAAAGATATTTTCCAATGGGGCTTCAAAAGCAAACGCATTGGTCTTTGATCAACACTGAAGAAAGCAAATACTGGAAGAAGCCAAGCCCACTACTTTGGAGTCTACAGTCATCATTTACAGCCCTTAAATGGAATGCCCGTTTACCTTCAAATGGGCAGCTATAATGACAGAAAGTTCTCATTTTCCTGTAGATGGTACTACAACTAGCTTTCTAGATTATGCCTATTCTCACATAGGCATGATTCTCCCTCCACCCCATGAAGCTGGAAAAAAACAGTTGTTGAAAACTGAAATAATTTGACAGTATAGTCTAAGCTCAGTTTATTTGAACCTTTTTAGATTAAAATGTTGGAAGGGCTAATGAATTCACTTCAAAACCTTTTCCTCCTTGGTTCAAGAAGTCCTCTAACCTTACAGAATAAGATAAAAGTGACTTCTACAACTTTTGCATTCTTATCAAGTAAAACTCTAAAAAGGGGTGTGTAGTAAAAAACAATATGAGCCAAAGTCAAATCTAAAGAAACGTTATTGTTGCTAAAAAGACACCTGCACTATTGATATTATTGATTAGCTGGTATTAGGTCATTAAAAAGAGTGTTTGATTCCATTTCGGTGTTTTAGATTTTAGCAGACTTAACTAAAAATAGGCCAATTAATATATGGTATTTAAAGTCTCAAAATAATCCTTAGATATTCACTAGTTTTATTAGAAGATTTGCTGTTGATTTACTAACAAAACTTTTTTTTAAATTTAAGTTTCGGTAATTCCAATTTCTCTCTCCTTAGCTATCTAAGAACAAATACCCAAAAGGGTTAGAAACAGGTGGGGAAATTGTAGGTTTCGAAGTCTGCGAGAGGAAATGACCCGGTGTTAACTTTTAAAAAGCTCGGTTACGTCCTAACTCCGCTGGAGGGGAGAACCTGGCGGTACCAGCGTCCCAGAACCACTTCAGGCCTCAGCACCCATCACCGGAGGATCCGCGAGGCCGCCACCCGCCCAGGAAGCCGCGAAGAGCCGCGCGTCCCCGCGATCAGGTGCCCCCGCACCTTCAAAGGTGCCGCCGCTTTCGGTTTTACGTACAGCCGGGGCGTTGTGCCCTGCAGACTTTACGAGTGCTCCTGTGTCCCTGGGTTCTGTGCTGTGGCCACCTAAGGGATCAGGTCAGGAGACGGACAAGGGGACACGCACGGCCCGAGGCGAGGCCAGGGAGGAGGCCGAGGAGGTAGAGGCGAGGCGGGCTCCACCCCCCCCCACCCCCCAACACGGCCGCCTCCGAAGGTGGCAAACGCCCCGCGCTCCCCGGAGCTGAAGCTTCGCAAGAAGTCAGCTTCCTTCCTGTCCTGTCCTGGGGGGACCGGGATAAAAGGTGAGTGGTGGACAACTCCCCCGCCCCCACGTCGCAGGCCCGGCGGTCTGTGTCGCCGTCGGCACGGCCCTGCGCCCCAGGGGCCTGGAGCGGGGCGCCCCCGCGGCTCCTCCGCGCGCCCAGCAGTCACAATATTTGCCCTCCCCTTTCTTCCGGCTCGCCGCCCCCCGTTTCCCTCCGCCTCCCGCTCCGTCCCCCACACCGCGCGCCGCCACCCACGCCTGCCGCCGGCCCGGGCCGCGCACTCCCGCCGCCTCGGCGCTCCGGCCCGGGCCGCCCGCGGGGGGCACGCGCGTCCCCGCCCGCCCTCGAGGCCCGGGGAGCAGCGGGCGCGGGGGGCGGAGGCGCGGGGCCCCGCCCAGTCCCACCCCGGCCCTCCCCTGCGCTTAGCCGCGCGCTCCCGCCGGGCCCGCCACCGGCCCCGCTCTGCGCCGGGCTCGGGCCCCGCCGGCCGCCCGGCTCCCTCCCATGGGGAGGCGCCACCCCGCCCCGCCCCGGGGCGGTGGCCGCGCGCAGACCCCCGCGCTGGCCACAGCGGCTCCTCTCCGCCCGGCCCGGAGTCGGTTGCGCGTGCGGCGGCGGCGCCCCACCCCTGCACTCAGCCGCCCGCCCCGCTCCTCCTCCGCCCCTCCCCGTCCCTCCTCCTCTCCCTCCCCCCGAGGGTTCGCACACCCCGCGGGCGGGCAGGTGCCGCCCCTGGGGCGGACGGAGGGGCGGGAGGGGCTGCGGCCGGCACGCGCGGCCGCGAGAGGGGCCCGCCGCGTCCCCGGCCGGCGACCGGGCTCCAGCCGGGCGGGGGCAGCGTGGTGACCCCTGGGGGCGTGTGTGCGGGGCGGGGGGGTCGCGGACAGGTCAGGAGCCCTGGGACCCACCCGACCCGGGCGAGAGTTGCAGCTTCTGCTCTGCCCTTCGCCCCCTCCATCCAGGTCTTGGCTGGACTCTAAAGCGTCTTTAGAAAATGTATGTTCTCGTTTGTGTCAGCGACACTATGTCAGCATCGTCCGAAGGGCCGTTGCTGGGCCCTAGCCCCAGAGTTTCTGCTTTTCGTAGGTCTGGGGTAGGCACCGATGATTTGCATTTCTAACTAGTTCCCACGTGATGCTGAAGCTGCTGGTGCGGGTACCACAGCGGAGAATCAGCCACCCCAATCCTGCCTCACCCCTCCCTCAACGTGGGGAGAAGATCCCCCATAGGGATCCCAGATGCCCTGCTTGTGCTCTAATTGCCAAGGTAGTTTTACCTCTTGCAGGTAAGCTCTGTCTTTGAGTATGAACTGGATTTTAGAACCAGAAGCTCTCAATTTGAGACTGACCAAACGATGGAGTATAATTCCAGCGTCGGTGGTGCTTGCGACAGTGAGGCTGCATAGATGGGGAACAGAGAAAGCCATTTCTCCTCATTCGGAGCCAGAACCAGGAAGATGGGTCTCACTGCTGCAGCACCAATTCAAAAGGGAATTAAGTAATTCCCTTCCCTTTTCATGACAGTTTCCTTTCTTCATAAGTTTTTGGTATTTTTGGTTCAGTCTAGTGCTCTGTATATTTTTGCCCGTTTATATTTTACTGAGAGATCTGAAAAATTTCAAAGCAGGGCAAAAGAACTAGATAAACAGCCAAGAGATTTGAATGGAAATTTTTTTTTATCAAAGGCACATTACTAATGAAAAATTCTTTGATGTTTTTAAGAGCATATCTATTTAAAGGGAACATAATTAATCTCATCACATTAGACACAACCCTTGCCCTCTCAAATCTGCTTCCTCCAAAAAATTATTTGAAAATCTAGCATGAAATATATTTAGACATTCCAGTCCAGTTAGTTTAGAAAAGTTGAGTTAGTTGAGGAAAACTACCCAAAAAGAGACATGCTAAACTTTTCTTGTCCCCAGTGGGTGGTGGTAATCATCTGGTTTGAGCCTTGTAGTTTTCATTGTCAAATACTTGGGTTCTTTCAAAGGGGAGAAAGTTGGGGACTTGGCATTCACTGTTTTTCAAGAGGAGATTATACACAAAATCGATTTAATGGAGCATCTGTAATCTTAAATACAAGAAGTCAAGAGCTAAGGCTGTAATAGAAAGGTTTGCTTTCCTCCATTGTTCACACAATCTAACTCATATTTTTGGAACTTAATTATCAATGAAAGCTACTACATCAATGCAATACAGTATAGGCAAATTACAAGAACCTTTTACTTTTCCCAATTGGGTTTAAATTGCAAATCTTAACACTGAACAGTGTGCTTTTGGCACTGAATATTCAATACAGTGAAATGTGTTTTAAGTGAACCACCCAAGGGCCCAGGAACATTTGCTTAATAATGATACTTTGCAATTCTATAGGGCCTTTCAGGCAAGGATCTCAAGTGGAATGCTCTTTAACTATACCCTGCATGGGAAACCTTGGGAATATTTTAAAGTGCTCACTTAAGGCCTATTGGAAAGAATCTTTAGTATAGATTTCACAGTATGGTTTAAAGAAATGAGGTACTGAGGAATTTTCAGTCTCAGGGGTATCAAATTCGTGGGGGTTTGATGAGTACTGAATATTTGTTCGTTGTTTTATGCAGGGCTTGAAATGTATATTTCCTCCAAGCATTTATTATGAAAAATTTCAAACCTACAGAAATATTGAAATAATATGTACAATGAAACATTTAATTTCAGTGAACACCCATATTCTTTTCATCTATGTTAACATTCTGTGACAATTGCTTAGATTCTCTCTTTAGATAGATATTGATATAGTAGATCTAAATAGACAGGTACATAGAGGCTATAATTATTTATTTGCTTAGTTGTTAAGTCATGCACATGCATATACTTCTCTCCCCACCTATTTAAAGTAAATTATGAAAATCATTGCACTTCATTCCTAAATGCTTCAGCACACTTATCCTGGTCAAAAGGGCATTTTTCTACCTAACTATAATGCCAATGTAAAGAATATAGTCTTATTGTTGATTTTTAAAAAGCAGTTCAATGACTTTAATTTTGAGTTAAGAATGTCCATAAATTTTGTTAGCGTTGTCTGTGAACTTAGGAAATGAGATTCTAAAATGCTATTCTATAATCTAGTCATTTTGGGAATTGAAGAACCTGAGATTCTAATTAAGGAATTGCTATAGAAATAACATATACTAAGTGTTTTGAAATCGGATTTCAGAAACAGTTCAATAAACAGAAAACCTTTTTGACATGCTTATGGAACACAAGAGAAACATTTGCATTCCAATCTAAGACCCCCCCCCACAAAAAATTAATCTGCTTTTACTTTAATTAATGTTTGATCTAAATTATCAGAATAATTGTCTTAATTATCCACTTCATTTTGGTAGCTACTGTAGACTTGACCAAAGTGAAAATAGCATTGGCAGTTATGTACTTTGAGAAGTGTATGTAGACAATTTACATAATTTAGCCAAAATGGCCAATTAATTGGTGTAATTACGAATGTCTAGACTTAGCTTTTATTGGTAGGCAGAAGAACTAAAACCTCTCCTCTTTCCAATGGTTGCCCTCCTTTAGCTTTAAAGATCCATATTTTTCCTGTATTGAATATTTTTACATTTCTAATTTAAAATATTCTCACAATTTTAATAATATAGACATGTTAATTAAAAGTAATTATACAAAGACTATTAAGTATATCTTTTTCCCTCTTACAAGTCCTTGAATTATGACATAATGTGTGATTTATTCCACTTTTAGAAATGTGTATAATTACATATTTACCTCTGTAGTGTTAGTGCCTGATACTTAATATTCACTCATGAACATTATTCTTTCCTATAGAAGTCAACTTCTAACTGCATGAAATTTCAGGAGCTTAAAGCAGTCTTACAAATGTGGATAATTTTTGCAGTTTTTTAGATGTGAAATTCATATAGCTTTATGTCAAAATTAGCTGGAACATTAAATTTTATGCATACAATTACCGCTTTGGGTCAGAATCACTGTTACTTTTATTATTTAAATGTAATTTAATATTTTCTTTTATTATTACACAGTTCACATTTTTAAACATGTCTTTCTACCATATTTCAATAAAGTCTTCATCTTCTATTTGTCAAGGCAAAGCAAGTGTTGATGGTTGTGTTAATCCTATTAAATAAAGAACTGTGGCATGAATAGTTTTTATCAGAACTTAAGCTTCAGGAATGTACAGCCTTAATTATAATATGTGTTTTTTGACAACTACTCTCTGTTATTGTCTCTGTCCCTGGGAAATTTGTTATTTCTGATCAACTGAAAGAAATTGAGAATAAAAATACTTCTACAATTGATAAACTTGAATACATTTGGAGCTGTAAATATAATGAATACTAATTACAAATCTGGAAAACTGGTTTCTATTCCAGTTTAACTGATTCTCTGTATTAGGTTAGATGACATGTCACTTAACCTACTGGAACCTCAGTTTGTTTGTTTATAAAATAGGGATATACTTGTCCTGCCAACTCCAGGAGACTGCTCTGAGGATCCAATGAGATAAGATTGTCTTATTTATCGAGTACTTACTCTAGACAAACATAAGCAATAGATGCCTGATTTCAAGATATTTATAGTCCCTGAGTAGGAAAGCAAAAATGCAGGAAGTCACCAACACAACACATGCTAGAGAAGTGAATGCGTGTTTAATGAGTTGTACAAGTCATTTCTTTGGGTCAGTAGGGAGTTGCGAGAACACAGAACTAGGAACCCTTGGTGGATTAAGAAGATATATGTAACAGATATGGAACATTTTGAAGATTGAAAGTTTTACTTTTCAGATTTTTTGATGGGCAAACCTAAGACAAACCTAGGGCAACACTTATCATTTGACACATTTGTTAAAGCTATACACAGAGCCGTAGCAAACAATACATATCTGGTAAAATATAGTAGAATTAAAAAGTAATAATTATTTAGGGAACAACTGATTGTTGGTGTTTTGCTTGGATTATCAGATTAAATGGTGTTCTGAGAACTAATCAGTAAGTACGGTCTTGTACCAGTATCTTACATATAAAAAGGCAGCTGGCCTCAAAAATTTTTTTTTATTGAAGTAAATGGGGCTCTAAGTCTGTCATCCTCTATTGTTTGTCATTGATGAGGTTCTGCCCACTCTGGGGCTCTGGCTCTACATCTGTCATTCTATTCACCAATGATTCTCAAAGTTAGGACATTACAGCTGTCCTGTTCTTTTCAACCTTTTCTGAGATGGAAGAGATGAGACAACTGGCTGGCTGGTCAAGGCTTCATCTCATATTCAGCAATCCGTTCAAGCACTATCATGTAGTTGTATTGTTCTTCTCTTTATTTGTACAGCAGAACTTTTCAGTCTCAAAGGTCATTGGAATGTTTATTTTACTGTGTGTCCCTATTTAATTATTTTGCTATGAATTGTATTTGTTAATAAAACAATAGTGTCAGACTGTTAGCCATAATTTATGTTATACCATGCACATGTGTGCATTTGCATAGCCAGAAGTAGTGAATGGAAGAGGAAAGGAGAATTGGAAGGTTCCGATTAGGTTTCCTTCCAAATAAGGACTAATCTGTTGACTTCCCAAATAAGACCTGTGGACATAGCAAAGAAGCTTTTGTGTTTGGAAGTAGCAAATTCTACTAATTTGGTATTAATGGCTTGGATCTGTCATGGGAACTTGAATGAGGAGAATCAAATGGTTTTTCTGTCAGTTGGTGACTTGGCTGGTTCTGGGTAACCTCTGAGGCTATGAGCTGGATAGATTTGGTGGAGACAAGATTACAGTTCATTTGGACTTTCTTTTCACTGGCTTTTGAGAGAGAGAGAGAGAGAGAGAGAGAGAGAGAGAGAGAGAGAGTGAGAGAGTTTGATAATTCTAATTTCTAGCTCCAGAAATTTAGGTTATTCTTCTGGTGGTTTTGGGATGTTCCAAAGACACAGACTTTAGAGCCAATAAACAGCAAAATAAGTTCCTACGAAGACACTCCAAGCAAATTATTGGAGAGATACATGAATTCTGAAGATAGTTTCCATCTTGAAATACAAATTTATTTTCTAGATCTAAGAGTATTTGGCAAAAAATAACATTCCCAGCTACTTACCTTAGGAAGCTTAATGGCATAAGTAATCGAGAATATGATTTTTACATATACTAATGCATACACAGTGGTTGAGCAGAGTAGCTGGAATTTAAACTAAATAAAACACTAAATAAAAAAAATTTGAAGATTTTTTATTCTTTTTAATTGTTGGGAAAAAATTAGAAGTCTTTTCATCACTTGGAAGATTAGTGTGTCAGCTATTAGTACTAGATTTTAGCAAGATGGGAGTCATAAGACTTAAACTTAGCTGCATCTACAACAGAACTTGAGCTTCAAATAACTCTTAGGTTTGTTCATTATTTTTTTTTTCAGCTCTAATTCTGTTCTAAACTGTTAAGTATTCAATGGCAAATACAATTAGAAAAAATGCCCTTATTACTCCATTGTGTTCTACCCAAATACCCAGGAAGCACTGTCTGAGACATTTCTAAGGGTGCTGTCAGGTAGTCCTTGCTCAGTTGCTATGAGCTTAAATGTATAATCTTGATGCATGGTCATTTATCACATCCTTTGGCTTCTCCCTTCAGTCTCAGTTGTTTTTAATCTTGGTTGTACTTTCATACTTTCTTGAGAGAGTTTCAGAAATCCAGGTATTAGGGCCCTGCCTTCAGAGATTGATTTGATTGGTCTGGGTTTCAGCCTGGGCACTGGGATTTTTGAAAGCTCCTCAAAGGACATTTGAGATGATTCAAATCTGTAGCTGTGGTAGAGAGCCATTGATTCAAGGGTGTACTATTTGAAGTCTGCTCAAGAGTTTACAGTTTAGCAGCCCCTCTCCAGGTCTCTTGCCTGCAGGTCTTCAATAAAGGATGGCAATCTCTTTATCTGTCTACAAGAGAGAAGCACAGTAGGGTATGTTATAAACTCAGAATGGGACCAAAGTAAACAGGATTCAGAGGCCTGTAGTGTAGAATTTCTTTTCTTATTTATTTAACTCAGCATCTTGTGCTACATGCCACCATTTGTCTTAAAACTGCTGTCCTAGATTTTAAACTCTTAAAGGGCATTGTTATTTCTTTATGTAATACCATGTACCTAGAAGCATTTGGTAGTTATTTAAATAATAGTCATTTCAGCACACTTTCTTCATACCTGTCCCCTGACTCATTGTACAGTACACTCAACCTAATGTTACTATTACAGGAAAAAGCCACAAATTGACTATTTCTTCATTGATAATTGTAGAGAAAGAAATCCTCTCTCAAACTTTTGCCTAGAAACTAAAAGCCTTGTCCTGTACTTGTGATTCTTATCTTTTGCTTTATCTTTTATTGCAAATTTATAAGTTCCTATTATAATTTTCTTATTAATTCTATGAGGTTTTCTAGGCAGACAGTTCTATTGGTAATCATAATTTCATTTCTCATTTAATCATAGCTCACAATCTTTTCAGTTCAATTTAAAAATGGAAAATTTGTGAATTTGGTACTAAAACCTGACTGGAATGTATGCAAGGTTGTTTATGGTCTTTATATTTCCACTTTGTGTTAATGTTCATACATTTTTAATATAGAAATATTATTGATTACATAAGGCAAAATTAGTTTCTGTTATTATATGATATATAGTAAATTAATTTTTCTAAGATATGAAAACTTCTAAATTCTGTAAAACGTCCAATCCCAGAGTCAAAAAAGAAATGTGGACTATATTTATTGCTTTATCTTGATGTGTTCAGGTTCTGACTTCTTTACATTCCTATTTAATGTCTAAATACCTATTTAATATTTTGATCAGAAATCTGATGTAAAATTATAACTGTTTTGTTAGTGTATATTGATATTAAGTTCTTTTTTAGTAATGATGAAGTTGATTTTGCTACTTTTAGTGATGATGAAGTTGATTCTGCCATATTTCTTCAGTCAGCCATTGATTGCAACAAAGGCTTTATGTGTTGAAGGAAAAAAAAAATTGTATTGAAAAGAATAAAGTTGACCAGAGCTTATTTTTAATCAAATGTATTGAAATTCTTTACATAGACTCTGAAAGTTAGCATGAAGTACTTTGTCTTCACTTCAGGTAACTGTAGATCACTGGGAAGTCATATAACTGTCTAGCAGGTGGCTGTGATGATCAAATTATATACATAATCTATTCAGTTACATGTTAACTGCTGGTAGTGATTATTTTAAATTGCAGTTATTCATTATAGTTTTTTAAAATGAATAAAGACAATAACTCTGCTATCAAAAGCTACCTCAATGTAAATAATCCTTGAAGAAAATGTGATTTAGGAACTTTTAGGTATATATAACAGATTGAACATGTGTACTTTTCTGTCCTCTCTCTAACAAAACCCATCAAAATCATAATTAAATAATATGAGAGAGCAAAGAAAAACCAGAGAGTAAATGGAGAAATAAGTAGTTATGGAATACAGGAAATAATTCAACCAAAGAGAAGAGGAGAAGAATGACAAATGAAGATAGGTTTAGAGAGAGCAATCAATCTAGATTGAAACAGGAAGCTATGAGAGAGAGAAGACTTCAGGAAAAATGCAAAAGCAATGAATTATTTAATGTGTTTAAACCTTTAAAAAATTGATAGTTTTTGACATATCTGTTATAGCATTTGGGGAAAAAATAATCACAAGTACATTGAAAACTAAACTGATGTTAAATCAATGAAATTAATAACTCCAGGAGAAACAAAAAAGTTAGAGAGAAAACAGAATATAACACTTGGATTAATAGTAAGCAATATTTATGTAGTCATAATATAGTAAATACTCTGAAGAAAACCAAAACACTAATTAAAAAAGACATATACAACCCTGTGTTCACTGCTGTGCTATTTATAATAGCCAAGATATGGAAGCAACCTAAGTGCCCATTAGTAGATGATTGAATAAAGAAGATGTAGTACATCTATACAATGGAATATTACTCAGCCATAAAAAACGAGCTCTTACCATTTGCAACAACATGGACGGACCCAGAGGGTATTATGCTAAGTAAAATAAGTCAAAGAGAAAAAAATATCATATGATCTAATGGTAGATGGGAAGGAGCTTGAGGGGCTGGGTGAAAAGGTGAAGGGATTAAGAAGTAAAAATTGGTGGTTACAAAATAGTCATGGGGGTATAAAGTGAAGCATAGGGAATGTAGTCAATAATATTGTAATATCTTTGTATGGTGCCAGGTGAGTACTAGATTAATCAGGGAGCACTTCATAAATTATGTGTCTAAACACAATGCTGTACACCTGAAACTAATATAAAATAATATTGAATGTCAACTTGAAAAATAAAAATTAAAAAAATATATACCAATTATTGATCTAAATAAAATTTTTGATATAACTATATTGGGTGGATGAGGGAGATAAATGTTATTTTTTAAATAGAAATGAGGTGATATAGCTCAATCATTCACATTCATAATAGGAAATCAATAGGTGATATTAAAAATTATATGTTTACAATTTGAAAATACATATTTAATTTTAAAAGTGGTTGCTTTGGGCCATACAATTTGGTGGGTAGGTGGTGGAGAGATGTGGGATGCATAGAGGGGACTTTTTAATAGTATTTGATTTTTATACCATGTGTCTGTATTACATAGATCAAAATTAAAATTAATTTGAAGGAATACATTAAAGATTTTTTAAAGAAGAAGAACAAGGAAGAACATAAATATGAATAATAAAATGGCAATAACTATGTATCAATAACCACTTTAAATGTAAAAGGATTAAATGCTCCAGTTAAAAGACGCAGGGTGACTGAATGGATAATAAAACAAGACTCATATATATGCTGTCTACAAGGGACCTATTTCAGATCGAAAAACACACAAACTAAAAGTAAAGGAATGGAAAAATATTTCATGCAAATGGAAACAAACCAAAAAAAGCTGGGATAGCAATACTTACATCAGACAAAATAGACTTTAAAACAAAGACTATATATAGTAAGAGACAAAGAAGGACATTACATAATGATAAAGGGATTGATCCACTAAGAGGACATAACCCTAGTAAACATGCACCCAACATAGGAGCACCTAAATACAAAGAGCAAATATTCACTGATATAAAGAGTGAGATCAATGGTCATAGTAGGGTACTTTAACACCCCATTGATACCCCAGTGAACAGATGTTACAGACAGAAAATCAGTAAGGAAACAGCAGCCTTAAATGACCCACTAGATTAGATGGATTTAATTAATATTTATAGAGGGTTTCACTCCAAAGCAGCAGAATATACATTCTTTCCAAGTATACGTGGAACATTTTCCGAGATAGATCACATATTCGTCCACAAAACAAGTCTCAGTAAATTTAAGAAGATTAATCATATAAGCATCTTCTTTGGCTACAATGGTATGACACTAGAAATTAATTACAAGATAATAAGTAAAAAAGACACAAACACATGGAGGCTAAATAACATACTCTAAACAATTAATGGGTTAACAATGAGATCAGGGAAGAAATCAAAAGATACCTTGAGACAAATTAAAATGAAAACACAATGACCCCAAATCTATGAGACATAGCAAAAGCAGTCCTAAGAAGAAAATTCATAGCAATACAGGCTTACCTCAAAAAAAAAAAAAAAAAAAAAAAAAAAAAACCAGGAAAAAATCTCAGTCTCCCTTACGTTTAGAGAAACTAGAAAAAGAACAGCAAATAAACCTGAAATGAATGGAACAAAGGAAACGATTAATCTCAGAGTGGAAATAATATAGGGTCTAAAAAACAATATCAATTATCAAAGAAATCCAAAAGCTGGTTCTTTGAAAAGATAAACAAAATTGATAAACCTTTAACCAGACTCATCAAGAAAAAAAGAGGACCCAAATAAATAAAATCAAAAATGAAAGAGAAGAGACAACTGACACCACAGAAATACAAAGGGTTACAAGAAAATACTTCAACCACTTGTACGCCAACAAATGGGACAATATAGAAAAAATAGATTAATTCTTAGAAACATATAATCTTCCAAGACTGAATCAAGGAGAAGCAGAAAATCTAAAATGACAGATTACTACTAATGAAATTGACTCAGTGATCAAAAAACTTGCCACAAACAAAAGTCCTAGACCAGATGGCTTTACAAATGAATTTTACTAAATATTCAAAGAATTAACACTTATTCTTCTTAAACTATTTCTGAAAATTCAAGAGGAGGGAAGGCCCCGAATACATTTTATGAGGCCATAAAAAGAATATATACCATGACTCAGTGGTATTTATTCCTGGAATGAGAGTTTGGTGCAATATTTGCAAATCAATTAACATGATACACCACATAAACAAAATGAAAGTTAAAAATCATATGATCATATTAATAGATGCAGAAAAATGTTTGACAAAATGCAGCATCCATTTATGATACAAACTCTCAGCAAACTGGGAATAGCGGGAATATATCTCAATATAATAAAGACCATATATGACACATCCACAGCTAACATCATACTCAACAGGGAAAAGCTAAAAGTGTTTTCCTCAAGGTCAGGAACAAGACAAGGATGTCCACTTTGACAACTTTTATTCAATACAGTAGTGTTGGAAGTCCCAGTCACAGCAATCTGACAAGAAAAAGAAATAAAAGTAATTTAGATTGGAAAGGAAGAAATAAAACTGTCATTATTTGCAAATGACTTGATACTATATAGTTAGACCTGTAAAGATTCCACCAAAAAACTATTAGAACTGATAAATGAATTCTGTAAAGCAGTGAGATACAAAATTAATAACCAGAAATAAATTGCATTTTTATACACTGATTACAAGTTATCAGAAAGAAAAATTAAGAAAACAATCCCCATTTATGATTGCATCAAAAAATACCTAAGAATATAACTAAGGAGGTAAAAGACTTGTACTTAGAAAATTATAAGACACTGAAGAAAGAAATTGAAGAAGATGAAAATAAATGAAAGTATATATCATGCTCAAGGATAGAAAGAATTAACATTGTTAATATATCCATCCTACCCAAAGTAAGATCTATATAGATTCAGTGCAATCCCCAGCAATGGCATTTTCCATAGCACTAGAACAAATAATTCTAAAATTTATATGGAAACACAAAACACCCTGAATAGCCACAGCAGTCTTGAGAAAGAAGAACAAAGTTAAAGGGATCATGCTACCTGATATCAAACTATACAGCATGGCCATATCAATCAAAACGTCATGGTACCAGCATAAATACAGATACATAGATGAATGGAACACAGTAGAGATCTCAGAAATAAACTCATGCCTATCTGGTCATGTAACCTATGACAAAGGAGGCATGAATATGCAATGAGATAAAGACAATCTATGTAATTAATGGCATTGGGAAAACTGGACAGACACATGCAAAAAAAAAAAAAAAATTGGACCATCTTCTTATACCACATTCTAGAATAAACTCAAAGTGGATTAAAGACTTAAAAGTAAAACCCCAAACCATAAAACTCCTAGAAGAAAACATAGGCCGAAAACTTTCTGACACTACTTTTAATAATATTTTTTTCTGATATATAACCTTGGCCAAGGAAAATAAAAGAAAAAAATAAATGGGACTACATCAAACTAAAGAGTTTTTACACAGCAAAGGAAACCAACAAAACGTAAAGACAACCTACTGAATGGGAGAAGATATTCACCAATGATACATCCAATAAGGAATTAATATTCAAATTTTATAAAGAACTCATACAACTCAACACCAAAAAAATAAAAATAAAAATTAATCAAATAAAAATTGGACAGAGGGCTGGAATAGACATTTCTTCAAAGAGGACATACAGCTGGCTAATAGACATGAAAAGATGCTCAATGCCACTAATCATGAGAGAATATGTAAATTAAAATCACTGTGAGATATCACCTAACCCCTGTCAGAATGGCGATCATTAACAAATCAATAAACAAGTTTTGGTGAGGATGTGGGGAGAAGGGAACCCTCACACATTGTTGGTGGGATTGCGAATTAGTGCAGCCATAATGGTAAACAGAATGGAGGTTCCTTAAAATATTAAAAATAGAGCTACCTTATACCTAGCAATTTCACTTCTGGCTATTTATCTGAAGAAACCCAGAATGCTAATTCAAAAAGACATATGAGCCCTATGTTCACTGTAATGCTATTTACAGTACCCAAGATATGGAAGCAACCTAAGTTCCCACCAATAGACAATCAGATAAAAAAGAAGTGGTATATATACACAAGGCAATATTACTCTGCTATTAAAAAAAATGAAATTTTACCATTTGTGACAACTTGGATGGACCCAGAGAGCATTACGCTAAGAGAAATAGAGAAAGACAAATACCATATAATCTCAGTTATATGTAAAATCTAAAGAAGAAAATAAATGAACAAACAGAAACAGACTCAGGGATACAGAAAACAAACTGATGGTTGCCAGATGAGAGTGGGGGTTAACAGGCTAGGTGAAAATGATAAAGGGATTAAGAAGTACTAATTGGTAGTTACAAAATAGTCATGGGGATGTAAAGTACGGCATAGGGAATGTAGTCAATAATATTGTAATAATTACATATGGTGCCAGGTGGTTACTAGACTATTTGGGGGGATCACTTTATAAATTTTCTAAATGTCTAATCACTATGCTATACATGTGTAAACTAATATAAAATAATATTACATGTCAACTATAATTGAAAAACAAATCCTGTTAGAAAAGATTATTATACATGGAAATAGGAAAAATAGCTACAATTTGATAATTTTGCCATATATAGTGAGATATATCAATAAGAAAATATTTTATGAATTTTAACCTTGTAATTTTGCTGTTTCATTTTTCTAGGTATAATTTTCACAGTTTTGAGTTTTTCTATATTTTAAAGTGACATTAAAAGTTACAATTTATGATGTGGATTAAAAAAAATAGAGAAATACCTTTAAAAAACACCAACATATGGTTCGAAGAAACACCTTCATAGTATTCTTTCACTTCCAAAACAGTTAATATGGACATGTATGATTTTTTAAAAGTCTTCTAAATTCATTCTTTTCAGATTGTTAGTTTGGGAATGCTAAAGCTAAAGTTCTCAGCAATTCAGTTCTATGGGCTCAAGAGTTCCAATCAAAACAAGAAAAAGAAACATTTTATGACAATGAAGGCAGTACTTTACATGATTTGGGTTTTATTCCCTCTCTTCGATTTCTTAGTGGCCAAGTGCAATAGAGGCAATATTCCTGTATTTGAATAAGCTCCATCACTAACTGATTATGTGATCTTGGGCCAGTAGCTTAACATTTCTGAGTGCTGGTTTCTTCTCTAAAATCAGAGAAAGGCTTCTGTCTCATAGGTAGTTGTGAGGATTACATGAAATAAAATATATTACTTAGCAACATGTTAGCAATGTCATGGGCATTTATTATATGCTAACTACAATTATTCCTTACATTTCCTTCCTCCTAGCAAACAGGATATTTAGCTCCATTAATATGCATTGCCTTTTACTAGTGGGTAACTAGATGCTTTCTAATTTGCTTCATTAGATAGTTATCTTGTTATCTCTAGCTACATATATTTTTATAAGCAAATAAATTATGGGCCATTATATGCTGTACAACTGGAGTAATTTACTAAGTGCCTTTATTATATATTATGCAATAACAGGTAACTAATTTCTTATGTTCTGTGGTGAGTAAATTTAATTATAATTATATAGGTCTTTAATTTGTCAAACTTAAATTGCTATCTATATGTATGTAAATATATAAAATCTGATTAAACCTTTAATGAAGTACGGATAATTTATTATCCCCACTAGGCAGATGAGAAAACTGAGGTTTGAAGATGGTATATGTTTTGTTATAGGCTATATAGCTTATATCTTTAAAAGACATTTTATTTTGTTCTAGTATATTGTATACCTCAATTCATTTTAACTTCATTATTTTAGCATTATCATAAATGCTGCTGAACAGGTAATATAACACAGTGTTTCAAAACTTGAATATATAGTCACTGGTAACTTTGTACCACAAATTGGATGGCATTTTAAAATCATAAATAGCTGTATGCTACTCTTGGTTTCTGCAGTCACTGATTTTCCTCATTGATTGCTTTTATTGGTTTATTTGTGCCTTTATTCATTTAATAACTACAGAATCTTCACTGAATGATATGCATGCGATTTGGTGCTGGGCATATCATTTAGTGAGGAGATTGATCTGTAAGCATTTAATACACCATGCTATCAAGGACATAATGCAAATGTGAGCAAGGCTCTCAGAAGAAAAAGCGCCAAGGTGTATCCAGAGAAAGTCAGGCCTGATTTAGGTCAGTCCATCCTAGACTACCCAACAGCAAAGGACCTTTCATCTGGAACTTGCCCTCCTTTCTCTGAGAGGTGACTGCAGGCAGATTACTTTGGCATTACTCTTTTACAAGACTTTCTCATTGAATGGGTGATGACATTCCTCCACCCTTTCTGGCAATAGTCCTCTTGAGACTCCTCCTTTTCTCTAGACTCCTCTATTCCATAGAACAATATTCTAAAGCAGTTTTAATCTTAAAGAATGAGCCTCTAGTTGCTAGGGCTCTTGGCTCCTTTGCTTTGGATATCAATTTTCAAGTGAATAGTATTTTCGGGAGTCCAGTTCACAGAGCTATTTGAGAAACATGACTGCATGTTCCATGCTCCATCACTACACAATACTACCTCTGTGACCCCACATTTTTTAGTATCTCTCTGAACAGGAGGAATATGGCATCTCCATAATGGCTCTTCATTAGCTTGTTTGTATTGCCCTGGTCTGTCCACTGTTGTTATGAATTCCTGATCCTGGAACCCCACATAGAGGTATCACAATGGCTGACACATCTTGAAAAGTTTAAGGTGTGGTATACTGGCTAAGAGTACAGTGATTTGAATGTTGGCTCTTGTTCATGGTCATCTTTGATGTGTTACTTAACACTAATGCTTGGTTTCCTTATCTGTAAAAGGAGAATATAGTAGTGCCAATTTTATACATTTGTAAAGAATAAGCCACCATAAGTACCTAAGGCAGACTTGTGTCCTGTTTGTTCTGTACATGTTGGGCATTAATTTTTGCAGAGAATCGAGCAAGCAGAGATTGTATTTTACTTCCAGTGTGGTTTCTCAGGGGATTTTGTGCTATTTCTCCAGCACGTCTCATTTTAGTATTTGCCTCACTTTCAGAGACTGGATCTGCACATGGTGACTTTCCTACTATTCTTCCATCCCTGATTTTACAGCTACTGCGAGATTTTATAAGTAAGTTTGGGGAATATATAAATTGGGATAATGAGAACTGGTTGAATGATCCCACTTGCCTAGTGGTTACCTCCCAGATGTTCTTTTATATTTTTATTTTACCTTGTACCCACAAATATATGGTAGCACCAAGGGAAAATTTATATAGAGCCTCAAAAATTGTGAACAGGTTAGAAACATCATTTGTAACAATGCGTATTTAAATGTCATTTTTATGTAGTATGGAATACCTAATACTTAAGAATGAGACAAATAATTGCTTTTCTCTGTTTTATAGAGTAATAGACTATTGTGACTCTGAAAGTACAAAATTAATTTTTGTAAGAATATAGAATGTAAAATATTTTTATTGAATCATAATGTATTTATTAATCATAGACTCCATATGAATCCAAATATTTTCACTTTAAAATTTCAGCTACAAAATGATCATTTGATTACTTGTATTTTGATAATAGGCATTTTACATTGCTTTAAGAATTTTTTCCTCTTAAAACTTAATTTTTATAATGTAATTTTCTTAAGCCTTAATCAGCAAGCAGAATTTTCTAAATGTCTGCTTAGTGTTTTTGTTTTGTTTTGTTTTGTTTTGTTTTAGTCTTATTGAGAAATAACTAACATACATCACTGTGTAGGTTTAAGGTGTACAGTATGATGACTTGATTTATATATATTGTGAAACAATCAGCACAATAGGTTTAGTTAACATTCATCCATCATACAAATATAATAAAAAGGAAATTTCTCCTTGTGATGACAACTCTTAGGAGCTACTCTCTTAACAGCTTTCCTATATATCACATAGCAGAATTAGTTATAGTCATCATGTTGTGAATTATATCCCTAGTACTTATTTATCTTAAAAGTGAAAATTTATACCTTTTGACCTCCTCATCCAATCTATTCTCCCCTGCTACCTCTGGTAACCACAAATCTGATCTTTTCTTTCTATGAGTTTGGTAGAGCCTTTTTGATTGTTTGTTTGTTTGTTTGTTTGTTTTAGATTCCACATGTAAGTGAGATCAAGCGGTATTTGTCTTCCTCTGTCTGATTTATTTCACTCAGCATAATGACTTCAAGGTTCATTCATATTGTTGCAAATTTTGTTTTTATGGCTGAATAATATTTCTTTATGTATATGTGTGTGTATGTATGAATATATCTATTCTATCTAGGTCTTTCTCTATATCATCTATATGTATATCATCTATATCTAATCTATATCTATATCTAATCTATATCTATATATCAATATCTATACCTAAACTATATCTCTATATCTATCTATATCTAATTGATATCTATATGTCTCACATTTTACATATTCATTTCTTTTGGATATTATTCCAAAAATGCTGAATTATATGGTAGTTCTCTTATTAATTTTAAGGAACCTCCATACTGTTTTCCATAGTGGCTGTATCAACTTTCAATCTCACCAACACTGCATGAGGATTCTCTTTTCCTCACATGCATGTCAGCATGTGTTATCTCTTGTCTTTTGATGATAGCCATTCTAATAGACATGAGGTGATATCTCATTATGGTTTTAAGCTTTAAGAATTTTTTAAAACAGAGTTTATCATGCGACAACTCTTAAAGGACGAATATATGATGGAAAATTGAAATACTTGTTTCCCTTGAAAGTAGATCTGGAATCAGCCTGAGGTCTAAATGATATATACAAGTATGAGTCAAAGGTGGTGTTTGCAGGATTACTAGGAAGCTAAAGAACTTTGTATATCTGTCTTTCCTATTGGTCTGAAAGTCTTTTGAGAGTAACCTTAGGCCTCTTTATTTTCCTGTTAGCATACATCACCTTGCCCTGCATATAGAAAATACTAAATAAACACTCAAATGAATTAAATGAATATCAAACATGATGAATTTGAGATCTGAAATTTTTGCAATGAACTCTAAATTTTTATTCATGTCTAATAATTCTTATTCTATCTCTTTTAGCTTCTGTCACTTCTGATTAGGTTATTAGAAGATCAGGCTTTGAGTTAATTTGGAGCATTAAACAAGACTTATCATGTTGTTTAGAAAACAATTTAATGAAACACTGGCATCCTGGATAAGATATATTTGGTAAACTATTTTGATATTTTTCTTTAAATAGTCATTATAAAATACTGGATTGGGATCATTTCTGTCAGGTAGACTGGTTCTAATTTTTTTGTTTCTTTCAGAACACTATTGACTGGGCATGATATAGGAAAAAATTAATATTCAAAATACATAGTGTCTTTCATTCTCTTCAAATCATGGTTTCTTTTTTTTTTTTTTAGTGGCTACTGTAGCATTCAGAAAATCATATACATTTCATTCCCAAGAATAGTGGTATTGCCAAAGCAAAACATCTTCTATTTACATATAAATATCCTCATTCAGCATGACTGAATACCTATCTCATTTATAACGAAGTGGCAACAACCACAACAATCAAACTCTAAGATATAGATACTAGATTAAAGTGACTGAGCATATCTCAGAATCAAAAAACAATCTTTCAAAAAATTCAGCCTGGTCCCAATGTATAATCCTTCTTAAAGCTATTTTGAATTACTGCCAGATCTCTGGCTATGATTCTGCAATCCCAGTCAAATAATTCATAAGACCTTTGGAAGAGAATATTGGAACTTTCTGCCTCAACCAATGACACAGAGGGAGTGCTGATCTATTTTCACTATATCATCTATCTTTGGCTGGGAGGCCAATAGTTTGAATTTATAAAATGACCCATAGAAGTCAATGAACATTGTGGTTTTAACCACAATATTGTCATTTCAAATGAAATGTACAAGTTCATTACAACCCACGTTAACCCTTTTATATCCCCAATGCAGTAGGAAGCCAGTTTATGTGGTCAGTTAAATGACTCTTGACTTTGACTTATGTACATCGTGTCATGCTCTTATCACTGAACTTGAAATATCTTTAAAAAACACATCAGAACTTTTAAAATACTGAGCATAATTTATTCTGCAATTCTAAATTAATTTTTAAATTTAAAATAACATATTTACTAATTTGTTATTTAATCTTTGAATAAATATAATTTAAATATCAATCTCACTGTCAGTTTATCACAATATTATAGGTCATTTTCCTACCCTTAAATACATTTTTTGCATCTTAACTTTTTGACCCTTTATCTTCCACATTGATGAAGAAGTATGATTCCATAAAACTGATAAAGGACTAAAGCATCTCAAATTGTATGAGCAAGAGGAAGTATTGGTACACTTGATTTTTATGAAGCTTACAATACTTCAGTTAATGCATTCAATGAATTATTTATTTAAAAAAAAGATTCCATAAATTTTTGACTCTTAAGATGATTTCTATAGAAGGATGCTGATAGGCAAAGCATCAACACTGGTTAAGTTTATCATTTCTGATTCCCCTAGTCTGGAACTGGACAGATGGCAGGAATGGAATTCCTCTTACGTGGAATTGTGGGTGCTTAAAAATGAGGAGCACATAAAGTAGAGCATAGAATCACTTATCGAGTTCCCTTTTTTGAGCTGTTTTTGAACTGAAGTGAAGGGTAAGACCATAGCAACCTGGATGAAGCTGAGAGGAGAAGAATAGGCACAGGGTAAATACCCATGGAAGAGGGTGGTTGAGGTCATTAGACCATTGGTAACCTATGTTATCTTGTAGTGTACCAACAACCCAAGTCCTAGCCTGTGCTCTTATCATGTTGGAATGCCTCATTTTTAATTGTGCTTAGTAGAATCTGCACATCCTTTAAGGCCCTGATGATTGACATCTGCTTTGATTTTACTCTTCCTTCTTCCATCCTGTGCTTCATTGTCTGGAAACTGTCAGCCTTATCCTCTAGGTTCTTCTGTTGCATATCTCTTATCACTTGTAGACGTAGTTTATGATAACTTTCATTTCTAAATTGAGATATCCTTGTGAAGGAGACCTTATCTTTAAATCTTAGTGCATAACAACACAGCAGTAACACATAATCTATCCATGATGAATATTCTTATAGTGAGTTGATACTCAAATAACTGTTTAAATGACTCCAGAGAATACAGAAAGGACTGGGTTACAGTAAGTTTTTTTTTTTTTTCCTAAAAAGTTGCCTGTAAATACAAAGTATATTTTTTTGTAAAATGTTTACAAGACATTTTACAAAAACCCTGTTTAGTCAATACCTGGGAGAAAGTCTTGGCCAATGCCAAACCATTAAACTCCATTATCAACTACTAATGAGCCCATTGAATATCAATAGAGAGCATTCAATAAAAAATTATTTCACCAAGGAAACTAACTCCCTGAGATTTAAAAGCTGTTGGGTAGAGGTCAAAGAAAACCAGTTTTGTAAGAGTTTGTAAAATAAAGGAAAATAAATCAAATCAGGTGTTTCTTCAGGAAGGAGATCTCTTAAAGAAAATAAAGTATTATTTCAACTTCTACTCCTTTTGAGGACTTTCCTAAGCAATTCTAATTTTTAAATAATAACATTATTGAGGTATAACTCACATGCCATAACATTCACTTATTGAGAATATATAATAATATCCATCGGTTGATAGACGTTTGGGTTGTTTCCACCCTTTAGCTATTGTGCATAATGATGCCCTGAACATTCAGGTATAACTTTCTGAAAGGACTTATATTTTTACATCTTTTGGGTATTTACCTAAGCCTTTTTTTCCACATACTCAGCAGGCTCCATACATACTGGCTAAGGCCCTTCTGTGAGTCCTGAGGGTTTTCCTCCTAAGTCCCTAACCACAAACCTGACAGGGCAAGGTAAAATTTTACTCAGCCTTCAAGGTCCATTTCATTTATTTGTATATTCAGTCAACAAATATTTATTCAACCCCTATTATGTGCCAGGTACTGTGCTATGGGTTTACAATAGGAAACAACAAATAATTGTTATCAGACCTTGTTTATATTTTGGACAAATAAAATTCTGATCACTTGTTGAAATGAAAGATTCTGAACTAGGGTTAGAGTCTGCTTATCTCTTGTTATGTAACATTGGTCAAGTGATGGAATTCTTCAAATGTTTCCGATACTGTGAAACAGATATAATATTTTCTACCTCATGAAGCTATGAGGATTTAGTTTAATAATACACATGAAAACATTCTGTAATATATAACATTACTAATTATTGTTCTTTTTACTATGCTAGTCCTTATGAGACAGAATAGGGTTGTAGTTAAAAGATTAAGGACATTCTGGGCTTAATCTTAGCTCTTCCACTTACAAGGAAAAAATGAGTTCATACATTTAAAATATTTAGAATAGTGTCTCACATATAATTAACACTCACTAAATATTAGTTATTATTCATAGGGGAAACATATAGTAGAATTTTTTTTTTTCAGATTTCTACTTTTTTTTTGCACAAAGCCTCTCTCTGCTTAAAAAATTCACAGTATTTTTCCTCTCCCCAGGAACTAGGAGCAGATTTCAAAAGCAAATAAACATTTCACAATTAAATATAAACATTTCTAGTAGATGAGCATCCTCAAAGACTTGCTGGATCACAAAATCAGGGTTGTCATTTGTTGCAGAGCTAGCAGTAAATGAATGAAGCTGAAAATTACCTCAATAAGTGCATGAATGTCAGATGTGAGATATAAAATGCATTTTACATCTTTCCAAGCTACTTTCTGGGTAGATGTGGAGGTCATTGTAAAAATCCTAAGACTGAATATTTAACTCTGACAACGTTTATTAGATGTTAACATTTTCAGATAAGGTCCAAATCTCTTCAGTATATGAAATGCAGATAACATTTTATTCTTTGTTTTACAGTTTTCTTTAATAAACTGCGTATTTAATTGCTCAAGATGGCCAAAATTCATTTATTAATATTACTAAAATTTATAAGCATTCATGGATGATTAACTTAATTTGTTAGTATTAATCACAATTGGATACCATTATGGCTGTGTGAACTTTGCCCTATTTAACAGTTATGGCCTGTATTCTCTATTACCTATGTCCTCACAAATATATGATATTTGTTATCATGAGAACAAGTTGCATCTTCAAGGAAAATGTGTTAAAGAAAAGCTGATATGACAAATGGATTCTCAATACAATAGCTTAAAGAACGTAGAGGATTCTTTTTCTCTTTTACAACAAAGAGAACGGTTCAGGGCAGCTTGGCTCCATGAGATCGTCCAAGGACCTCATTACTGTACTTTCCTTCATCTTGTACAAGTATTCCCTAGGACATTATTGCTTTCTGCTTGGTTAAAACAGGGTTGTCCTCTATAGTTTTATTCAACTGGAAAAGGAAAAGAAGACAAGAAACATGCCCAGTTTCCTAAGGCTCAGGCCAAGTAGTGGCATTTGCTGCTCACATTCAATGGCTACACCTAACACAAAGGATCCCGGGAAATGTGGTCAAGCTGAATAGTCATGTGCCCAGAAAAAGAAGGAAAATATCTTTTGGTAGACTGCTAGCAGTTTTTACTAAATATGTTATTTTGTTGATTTGAAGAATTATATCTCCTAGATAAGTTGTTACTTCAATAAACTTTTTCTTTTATGGATTCATAGCAATTTAAACCATGTTTTTATTGGATGCTATTTTATCATGCTACGTGGAGAGCAAAACTCATGGTTGGGGGTAAAGTACTCACTGATTTGGTTTCTTAAACAAAGCCAAATAGCCCAGGAATCTTTTGAATGAAGAATACATTTTCCTCAGGTGCCAATGATAAATACTAAGTATTTAGGGTTATCCAAGAAGCTGTAATAAATGTAAAATCACGTTAGCAAGTGCAAAGCCTTGTATATGTGCAAATTGTTATTATTATAGTATTATTATAACAAATGTTGATGGTCTGTTCTTTATAAGGTATTATGTATATTGGCTCAACAAGGAGTTGAGCTCCATGTAAAGACACTTCATTCTTTTCCTTTACAGTTGACTTTTCCATCTATCCTAGAGAGTCTTGTATGTTCTGAAAAGGTAACTAAAATATGATGATAAATATAACAGACTTTGTCACAGAAATAAATAATAAACAAAACCCTATGCTTTCATTATCATAATGAAATTATGATATTTATGCACTATTACCTTCTTGTCTGAACTCCCAAAGTTTTCTATATTGGTAATATACTAGTTTCCCACAAATTATTTAAATTGGCTCTTACTCTTTTAGAAAAAGCTTCATTAAATTTTTTTCTTCGTTTACTGAATTTTCCACCCAAGATTCTCATAATTGTTTAGAATGTTTTCTAGGAGGAGAAGTAATTCTTAATTTTCCTACAGTTCCATGGACAGTTGTCCCAACAAAAAGAGCTTGTCTGTCCTGTGGCTATATGCTTATTCTGTAAACATCTTGCTTTTTCTTAGGAAAAGAAAAGAAAACCATTGTTTTTTAAAATAACCAATTTATTTTTTCTCTGTTATTGTTGAATAGTGTGATTGTTGTCAAACAATAATTACTTCTTATAATTGTTTATGATTTCATTTTTTCCACTCTTTATGTGGAATTTCCCCCCATTTCTAAGAAAAACGAATGGGAGAGGAGCTTTGTAGTGATTATCATACTGTAAAAGTACAAAGAATATAAAGTAGTATTAGGAGAGTGAATTATTTATTTTTTTATTAATTAGGCAATCCCTGCATATTAGAAAACATGAAGCATGAAGAAACCCTTGCTTTCAAAAGGCTCACATTCTGATCTTAGAAAAATTGGATCACGCTAAACAGCTGAATAGAAAAAGTGAGTTTTACCCCACTGGAAAAAAATATTGCTTTTAGAAAGTACCTATTGTGACTCACCAAAATAGTAGCCTAGATCTTACTTGGGTTAATTTTATACACCACTCATATTGTTTTAAGAATGTTTGCCCTCTACAAGTGTCTCTTCTTTCAAAAGTGAGCCCATTTGGGGATTATGGTAATCTTTGTTCCTGATTAAAATTTCTCTGTCCTTGTTGCTTTGTATTTTACCTTTCACAGTAGCTTAATCCACATTCTATGGTTTTGTGATTAACTCTGAATATGGAATCTTAGTGTCGGTTTCACATGAGCCTCATCTGAACATAAAGCACGTCTCTTTGTTTAATTTAAAATTTCTGCAGTAGCATTAATTTACCTCGCCTTTAGTTTTGTTCACTGAGCAAAGACTTCTTTTGATTTTTTTTCCCCTCCTTTCTTTCTTAATTGGTCTGCTCTGGTGGATGATTTTGTGAATTTCTTTCTTTCTTTCTTTTCTTTTTTTTTTTTGGTTCAAAGCACTGATCAGTGATTCATAAAACTGATTTTCTTCTTTTTTCCTTACAATTAAAATAAGCAGTGACATTTAGCTATCTAGCCCTACTGTCCTTAGTGTTAAGATAACTGATTAGTTCCGCAGCCCTGCAGAACACCTCCCAGTATTCACCTATAATGGGCCATAAACTTGAAAGCCTTCTAGGCCTCTTTCCCTGTCCCTGGGTGAGGCTTGCAGGGTGGAGGAGGGGCATCAAGCAGAATGAGTGAGAAACACTGACAGAATCACAGGGCGAATGGAAAAAAAGAACTTAAGAGGATTATAACAAGAAAGGAAGCATTTGGAGTCCTGGGAGGTGATGCCAGTCAGGATCTCTGAATTGCTAAGAAAGAAAATTTCCCTGTCCACATGTAGGCCTTGGGCAGAGAATTTCTTTTTCCCTCTCATATCCCCTTCCATCTTTCTTCCTGAGAAGCCATGGTCTTGCATGTCAGGAGGGAAGGGACAAGGTCAGCCTTTCCAAAGAAGGTTCCTGGAAAAGGTGGCTTTGACTTTAAATTTTCAGTGGGTAGGAAAGGGCAATCAGGAGAGGCATAAGTTTTAGCCAGACAAACTGATGACATCTGAAAAAGGCAGGCCAACATGACTCCAAGTGGAATGTAGAAAATTGCTATTCAACTGTGGCTATTCAATTTAGGGTGTTCTAAGAAGGGCTGCTTCACAAAAAAGCCTTGAACTTTCTGAAGGAAGGTCAACCAACATGGATCATGAAAATGAAGATTTTAATCTTGAAGTGTGTTTTGATCATATTAGATTGTATAGGTCTTTTTTTTTTTTCCATGAACATGTTGGAAATATTCAGTGTTAGAATACTGTAGCTTTAAATTTTAAAAACATTACTAGACATTACTGATCATATCATTTCCTCTCTTGAGTCTAGTGCTTATTTCTAGTGCTTATGATTTAGACGAATGGGCAAAAATATTCAAAATTCAAAATACGTATAATTGCTGATTGTAAAGGTGAGAATTCTATTTTTTTTTTATAGGACAGGAGAAATTTGCTTATAATTTGCTTAAGAATAGTGCCAAATACTTTAATGGAAGGCAATTCATAAATGCTCATGGTATTTAATGTCCTACAGAATCATTTTGAGGGACTGATTCAGCAGCAAAGAGGTAACTGTTAAAACAGTCCTTCAATAACAGTGGGGGTTTGGGGTAGAGAGATTCCCACTAGAGCCAACAACTAAAGGAATCTACAGGAAAACAACATTTTTATTTGGGACCATAATATCAACAGACATCATGTCTGTATGGCATGACCATCTTTTCTAGTTTTGTTTTCTTTTAAAATAAGACTGTTTTCTTAGAGCAGTGTTAATTATTCATTCATTCATTCATTTATTATTTATTTATTTATTTATTTTTAAATTCACATCAAAATTGAGAGGAAGGTACAGGGATTTTCCATATCCCTCTGCCCCTACATGTGCATAGCCTCCCCACCAGAGTGGTGAGTTTGTTATAATTGATGAACCTACACATTGTAATCACCCAAAGTCCATAGTTTATGTTTTGATTCATTCTTGATTATACAGTCTAGGGGTTTGGACAAATGTATAATGACATGTATCCACCACTATGATAGCATAGAGAATATTTTTACAGTGTAAAAATTTTCTGTCCTCTGCCTGTTCATCTTTCCTTCCCCACAAACCCTTGGCAATGAACTTTTTACTGTCTCCATGGTTTTTCTTTTTCAATAATGTCATATTGTTAGAATTATACAATATGTATATTTAACGTTTCTCCATCTCTTTTCATGGCTTGATAGCTCATTTCTTTTTAATACTAAACACTATTCATTGTCTGGGTGTACCACAGTTTATTCATTCATTTACTGAAGGACATACTGGTTGCATCTAAGTTTGGGCAATTATGAATAAAGCTGCTATAAACATTCGTGTGCAAGTTGTTATGTGGCCATAAGTTTTCAACTCCTTTTCATAAATACCAAGGAACATGATTGCTGGATTGTATGGTAAGAGTATGTTCAGTTTTGTCGACAATCATCCAATTGTCTTCTAAGTAGCTGTACCATTTTGTATTCCTAGCAGCAACGAGAGTTTCTATATCCTTGTCAGCATTTGGTGGTGTCAGTTTTCTGGATTTCAACCATTTTAATAGGAATGTGGCAGTATTTTCTTAATTTATATCTCCCTGATGACATATGATGTAGAATATTTTTCTTTTCTTTCATATACTCTTTGCCATGTGTATATCTTCCCTGTTTAGGTGTCTGTTAAGGTCTTTGGCCCATTTTTTCATTGGATTGTTTGTTTACTTATTGTGGAATTTTAAGGTACATATATGATAACAGTCCTTTGTCAATTGTGTCTTTTGCATATATTTTCTTTCAGCCTGTGCCTGTCTTCTAATTCTCTTGATATTGTTTTCCACAGAGAAGTTTTTAGTTTTAATGAAGTCTGTTTATCAATTATTTCTTTCATGGATTGCGACTTTGGTATTATATCTAAAAAGTCATCACCATACCCACGGTCATCTAAGTTTTCTCTTATGTTATATTCTAGGCGTTTTAAAGTTTTGCTTCTATTTATACTTTATAGTAAGAGAGTTTATAATTTTAGTTCTGTGATCCATTTTGAGTTAATATTTGTGAAGGGTATAAAGTCTGTGTCAAGATTCTTTTTTTTTTTTGCATGTGGATATATATACATAAACATATAATTGAATACCTTGTGAACAAAATGTTATCTGTTAGAAACATTAAGAATAAGAAACTTAAAAGTTTTTATTTTATATGGATCCAAGTTTGTGATCTTTTTTCCTTTCTCTCTAAAGAACATCTTTTAACATTTCTTGCAGTGCACGTCTACTGGCAATAAATTTTTCCAATTTTTGTTTGTCTGAGAAAGTCTTTATTTCTCCTTCACTTTCAAAGGATAATTTCACAGGATAATTCTGGGTTGGTAGTTTTATCTCTTAACACTAAGTTATTTATAGGTATTTAACTCTACTTTTAATTAATTAATTAATTAATTAATTTTTGCCTGCATGGTTCCTGAGGAGAAATTGGATATAATTCTCATCTTTGTTCTCCTATAGGTAAGGTTCTGAGTTCTTTCAAGATTTTTTCTATCTTTGATTTTTTCGTAGTTTGGAAATGATATGACTAGGTAAAGGCTTTTGTTTTGTTTTGTTTGCATTTATGCTGTTTGATGTCTTTGAGCTTCCTGAAAATGTGGTATGGTGCTTGACATTAATTTATGGAAATTCTCAGTTATTATTGTCTCAAAATTTCTTGTTTTTTATTTTTCTTTCTTCTTTTGATCGTCCCACTTCACAGATGCCACATGTTTCTAGTTATTTCATAGTCCTTGGTTATTGTGTTTTATTTTTTGTTTTCAGTCTTTGTTTTCTTTGCTTCAGTTTTTGAGTCTTCTACTGACATATCTTCTAGCTCAGAGATTCTTTCCTTGTCCATGTCTCATCTACTAATAAGCCCATCAAAGGCATTCTTTATTTCTTTTATAATTTTTTATTTTTTATCTTTAGCAGAATAGGTTTTCTCTTAAGATTTCCCTCTCTTTGCTTACATTGCCCATCCGTTTTTGCACACTATCTTCTTTTTCTATCAGAGCCCTTGGTATATAAATCAGTTATTTTAAATCCCTGGTCTGATAATTCTAACATCTTGCCATGGCTGGTTCTGAAGTTTACTTTGTCTCTTCAAATTGTATTTTTTGCCTTTTGGTATGCCATGTAATTTTTTTCTTGATAAGCAGACACAATGGACTAGGTAAAAGGAACTGCTCTAAATAGGTATTTAGTAATGTTGTTGTGAGGTGTCGGAGAACTATAATCCTATGATTAGGTCTCAGTCTTTTAGTGAGCTTGTGCCTCTGGATTATAAATTTACAAGAGTTTCTCTGTTTTTTCTCTCTGCAACAGGATGGTTATAGTGGGTTGGAGTTGGATGTTTTCCTTCCCCCAGATCATTTAAACTTTGATAATACTCTAACAGGTTAGGCTTGGGTTAACTACTTTCCCCTGAGTACAGGCTTGTTAAGAACTGAGGGCTCTGTATCATTTCAAAATGGGTTCTTTTCTCTTCCCCTCACAGAAGCACAAGGGGCTTTTTCTCTGATATTTACTGTGGGAACCAATGGAGCTCTTGGAGGTAAATCTCACAGATTTGTGGGACCCTTTTTATGACTGAGCCCCCCTGGGGTTTTAAAATCTTAGACTTTCCATACTGATTCTCTAGCAATTTGTCAATCCCAGTTCAGGTTTTCCTCCTCCAACAGTGGTTCCTGCCATGGTTTCTGCTTGTGAACTTCTGCTCTGGGAAGTTGTTAACTCCCTGTATTTGCCTGGCTGTCTCTCCAGTCGGGGGGCTGCAGTTTCACCTATGTCTTCTCCTCTCTGCTGTATCCAAGAAGAGTTGTAGAATTCTCAGTCTGTTCAGGTTTTCACTGTTAAGACTATGTAGCAACTTCCAAGTTCCTTACACGTAGAACCAGAACTCTCCTAGGTATTTTTGCCAATTAGAACAGTAAATATTTGAGAAGCTGCCCTGTGGTTGTGCAAGTCCTATGATGACATTAAACAGTGAAGGTGGGCAAGGAAGACATATGCCTTTTTTCATATTCTGCTTCTGTGCAGTCCTTAGGAAGTCTGGTCAAAAAAAAAAAAAAATGCCAGAGAACGCTAGAGGCAGTGCATCAGGTGATTCTGTGTCCCCATTTCTCTCCGGAATGAATACCTTGGGAAGGGATTAATGTGGCAACTTGATGCCAGCACATCTGCTCTCTGCAGCAGGTGCGCCTCATACCCTCCGATCACTGTGAGAGAACTTCTCAGCAAAAGCTACATCTTAAGGTAAAATTTCTTAACAACAGCATACAGAGTATATTTTTATTGAGTCATGGCTCTGGATAAAGATGATTTGAATGAAGTTCAACTTTAAAATAGAACCTCTGTAATTATGGGACAGGCTCCACACAAGGGCCTGGCAAGTCTTGAGGAGTCAGTCATCTAGCAAACTTCTGTTGGTTCATTCTTAATGGTCTGTAGTGTGCACTAACAGTGAGTTGTACTTGATTAGTATCTAGACTGTATTGCAGCTGAGATCTGAGATAGAACTAGGAGCACCTCCTACCCTTCCTATGGTGAGATATGGCACTAGCCTCCTTTTTTTCTCACTTTGTGTTGTATGATTGCCTCCTGGCTTACTCTGCTCTATCCGCACCACCTTCTTTCCTTAAATAGGCAAGCTACTTTGCACAAATTATTTGCATTTCTCCCAGACCTATTTCTCCAACCCATCAATAAGTCTCAACTCTAAAGTCATCTTCTCATAAAGGTCTGCAGCTAGCATGGCAATTCTCCCATCTCTCATCCCCAGTTATGCTCAAATCACTCTTTTATTTTTTTCATAGCATTTATTATTCTTTAAAAATTATATCTTATTATATCATTTTCTTTGATGACATTCCCTACTAGAATTTAAACACCATGAAAGTAGAACTTTGATTAGTTAAGACTTTCCCCAGCTTCCAAAACAGTACCTGGGGTTTAGTAGGAATCTGATAAGTATATGTTTAATGAAGAATAAAAAGAATTCACATCCAGTGTAACCCTCTTTAACTCTGGGCCAACTCCCCATTGTTGCTTTTCTCAGCTGTCGCATTGGATCTTACCTCCTCAAACCATTCATTTCCAGACCAATCTAGACTTAAATAAGTATAATGTAAACAACCTCAGATCCCCCTTCATATGAGAGGTGCAATGGTCATCAGCCTAGCCATGGGTTCTGTAGACCCTGCTCTTGATCAGGGTAGTCTTGCAGGCTGCTCTGAGATCTAGAATTCTGTGTCCCCAAATGACTTTCAGACTCCTTAGTGGCCCCAAGTCACAGTTATGTCCTCTTCCATTGATCCTAGTCTTCAGAACTATTTGCCACTTATTTTCTAATTCCCTCAATACCCATCTCTGTAGCATGGGAACTGAAGCCCTGTCCTTGATAAGAATCCAGTTCCACATGGATAAAAAACATAGATGACAACCACCTGCTATCCACTGGCTCTCCTTCCTAGCAATCACTGCCCTACCCCTGCCCCGTCAAGTTAATTACTGCTTGACAGTCCAGAAAGTGCCTGTAGGCTGGGGAAAGCAATGCTCCAAATGGCTTCCCTTTGGAAAGAAGAAAAGCAGTAGATAGTGAACAGCTTCAGCAAAGCTTGAAGTTTTTGCTTTGCTTTTGGAATAAGCATTTCTTGGATTATACAAACTTTGTTTTAAATGCAGTGAATTCATGCAACATTATTCTGATCAGAAAAGTCAAATTGGCATTGGAATTTCTGATTTCTCATTTCTTTCTCTTTCCCCCTTGCTTACTTTTTATTTATGTTGTACTTTAAGAATCGAGATATAGGAATCTGATACCTTTTCTAAAATCCAACTTGTCTTGATACCAAGCCCTGTATGGACTACATGAGCAAGCTTCTTTGGCATCTGTTGCCAGCAGGTGGGAGGGAAGAGAGTGATGTTAAGGTATATATTTTTCTATCTCCCTCCCTGCTGGGTTTCCAGGCAAACCCCACAGCTCCTGCCTTGAGGACTTCCAGAGCTACAGCTGCTCTTTCTGGGGACTAGTACCTGTTCTCCCTCTTGCCCTATCAGTCCTAGGGGTAGGAATAGTACCCCACCTTCTGTGCTACCTTCTGTGATACTTCCCGCATGTTGGTTTCTCTTTTCCTACACCTTTGTAAATAGTCCCTTTATTAAAGCTTTTTCTAATAATCGCTTAAGTGTTTTTTTGTCCTCCTGAGACCCTAATTACATGGGAATATGAATTAGGATAAAAGTATCAGTATTTTGGGTATGGTATATGTATAAACATTTAGAAGAAAATGTAGGAGAAAAAATTCAGGACATAGAATTGATGAAATATTCTTAGACTTGGCATCAAAAGCACAATTTACATAAGAAAAATTAATAAATTGAGCTTCTTGAAAAATCTTTGCTCAATGAAATGTCAGGAAGTTTATTTTGTTTGTTTTCCTTGCTCAAGGAGATATATCAGAAAAAAAATATTACTAAGAGCAATGTCAGAAAGTTTACTGCCTGTATTTTCAAGGAGTTTTATGATATCAGGTCTTACATTTAAGTCTTTAATCCATTTTGAGTTTATTTTGAATATAGAGTAAGAAAGTGGTTCAGTTTTATTTTTTTTGTATGTATCTGTCCAGTTTTCCCAACACCATTTATTGCATAGATTGTCTTTACTCCATTGTATATTCTTGCCTCCTTTTTCATAGATTGAATGACCAATATGCGTGGGTTTATTCTGGACTCTATTCTGTTCCATTGATCTGTGTGTCTGTTTTTAAGCCAGTAACATGTTGTTTTGATTACTATAGCCTTATAGTATAATTTGATATCAGGTAGCATGATACCTTCAACTTTGTTCTTCTTTCCCAGATTGTTGTTGCTCTTCAGGGTTTTCTGAGTTTCCATATAAATTTTAGGATTATTTGTACTAGTTCTATGAAAAATGCCATTGGTATTTTGATAAAGATTGCATTGAATCTGCAGATTTCTTTGAGTAGTATGGACATTTTAATGACATTAATTCTATCTATGAGCATGGTATATGTTTCCATGTATTTTTATCTTCTTCAGTATCTTATAATTTTCCGAGTAGAGGTCTTTTACCTCCTTGGTTAGATTTATTTCTAGGTTTTTTGTTTGTTTGTTTGTTTGTTTTTTGGGGGGATGCAATTGTAAGTGGAATGTTTTCTTAATTTTTCTTTCTGATAGCTTGTTATTGGTATATAAAAATGTAACTAATTTCTGAATATTAATTTTGTGTCTTGTTACTTTACTGAATTTATTAGTTCTAACAGTTTTGGGGTGAAATCTTCAGGGTTCTCTATATATAGTATTGTGTGATCTGAAAATATGACTGTTAAACGTCTTCCTTTCCAATTTGGATGCCTTTTATTTTCTTTTCTGTTTGATTTCTGTGGCTGGGACTTCCAATACCATGTTGAATAAAAGTTGTCAAAGTGGACATCCTTGTCTTGTTCCTAATCTTAAGAAAAATAAATGCTTTTAGTCTTCCCCCGTTGAGTATGTTAGCTATTTGTTTGTCACATAATCTTTATTATGTTGAGATATGTGCCCTCTATTCCCACTTTGCTGAGAATTTCTATCATAAATAGATGCTGGATTTTATTAAATGCTTTTTCTGCATCTATTGATATGATTATATGATTTTTATCTTTCATTTTTGTTTATGTGGTGTATCATGTTAATTGATTTGCAGATATTGAACCAACCTTGCATCCTAGGAATAAATCCCACTTGATTATGTTGTGTGATCTTTTTAATTTATTGCTGAATTTGGTTTGCTAATATATTGTTGAGAATCTTTACCACTATGTTTATCAGGGATATAGGCCTATAATTTTTTTTTTTTTTGTAATGTCTTTGTCTGATTTTGATATCAGGGTAATGCTGGCCTTATAAAATGATCTTGAGAGGCTTTCCTTCTCTTAAATATTTTGGAATAGTTTGAGAAGAATAGATTTGGATTCTTCTTTGAAGTTTGGTAAAATTAACCTTCAGACCCATCTGGTGCAGAACTTTTGTTTGTTGGGAGTTTTTTGATTACTGGTTCAATTATGTTAACAGTTGTCAGTCTGTTCAGATTTTCTTCTTGACTCAGTCTTGTACATTTCAAGGAATTTATCTATTTCTTCCAGATTGTCATTTTTGGGAGCACATAATTAGTTGTAGTATTTTCTTATAATCCTTTGTATTTCTGTGGTATGTTGTCATGTCTCCTTTTCTTTTTCTGAGTTTATTTATTTCGATCCTCTTTTTTTCTTGATGAGTCTGGTTAAAGGTTTATGAGTTCTGTTTATTTTTCCAGAGAACCAATTCTTGGTTTCATAGATCCTTTATATTGTTTTCTAGATTCTATTTTATTTTCACTCTGGCCTTTGTTATTTCTTTCCTTCTACTCACTCGAGGCTTTTGTTTTGTTCTTTTTATTGTTGTAAATATGTTGTTTTAGTCTTTAGTGTGGGGAAGGAGAGGAGATGAGAGTAATGCCACAAGCACTTTGCTATTAGCTGTATGTCATTGCTAAGCTGTGTCAATATTTGTTAATTAGCAAAAGAACTATAATCAAGTTCCTAATAGTTCCAATGAGAAGATTTTATTTTCAGTTATTTAACATAAAAACTTAAACCTTTAAAAAATGTGTTTTTCATACATCATCTCTTTGTGGAAGCATTTCCAAGAATAAATAGAAAATCTATAGAAAAAAATTGTTATTCAACAAATGTAAAATTTCTTCTTTAAAATACTAGTTTTTACTCCTTCTTTAAAATGCTAATTTGCTTCTTCAGAACATTCAGACTTGTACAGAGACTTAACCCATCTTCATGGAGCCCAGGGCATACTTACAGAGTTACTAAAGAGATGTCATCATTTAACATTCCTCTGCACAGGGAAAACAGGGTTCCGTAGACACTGAGAAGCTAACTCTCCTCTCAGCTCTAACTTTCTCTTAGTTTATGGGTGTTGTAGTTGCCAGCTCTGATATTTTTTTATGATGGTCAAAACCACAGCAGCTACAAATGCGCTGTGAAGAGAACATAGGAGTAATAGATGTACTGTAGATATACTGACTGAGCAGGGTAGGGTACGAGAGTTTGTAGCTGTTATCAGTTTGATCTCATTCAGGGTGACAGGCTTTGCCCATTGGTTACAGACCCTGGGAGCTTGAATTTCAAGTCAGATCTCTCATCAGTAGTTTGGACCATTTAGAAGGTGGGCAACATTTCAGATATCTCACTAATTCAAATAAAAGGGAAGGGCAGTATGATTTCATTAAATCTTAGAATTATATGCAGTATTTATATAAAAGGCTAACATATTATTTCCATATAGCTTGCTTCCAAAAATAGATAAGAAAATATGTGATAGTATTTCAGGCACTTACATATGTTATTGTCATCATATAGATAATTCCTTGACAATTTTTAGAAAGTCCTCAAAAAAATTCCCTAAAACATGTTCCCAAAGCTGGTGCATGATTGGCTTGTACTACCTCATTCAGGAGTGCTTCTGCAGTGCTCAGTACTAATGTGCTTTCTAGAAAGCATTAAATATTTCCCTTGCAATCTTTGCTTTGTCTTCTAAAGACACATAAATTCTTTTTTATATACCCATGTTTTGATCCATCCAAGTTAAAAGGAATATTTTCTGAATAATAAACAGGACGAAAAAATTAATAAGAATTTGCTGTGTTCTCATTTTATAGATTGAAGAGGTTTTATGACGTAATCAAAGAATACCTGGATTTGGATAGAGGCATCTTTGTCACCTGTGCGACTCTAGGTAAGTTACAAACTCTGTCTTGGTTTTCTTACTGGTAAAACTTACTGTGTCACAGGTTTCTGGAAGAATGAATGAGATCTTAACTGTTTCAGTGATTTTGAAGTGTAAAGCACTTACAGTAGGACTAACACAAAGACTAAAATTAGTGGTGTTCATAGAAATTGGATTTAGGCCTTTATAAATGTGGTGCAGTCCTTTATCCTGTAGGTTTGTTCCACATTTAATATTGTTGCTCATCTTTTTACATTTTCTAAAGCTGTTGTGAGAACAGGGAGTATAGTTTTCTACAACATGACACAAAGAATACGAGAGCAAGATTATATCTGTCACGGATGAAAATACTCTATTTATGTGTCATAGTAATCTTTCATTGGTTTATGGACCCAAAATTCTCTAAGGGGACTCACAAATCCCCATAATGTTTCTAGGTGCCAGATTTTTCATTTGGAGCTCTGACTTAGTTGACAGATGCATAAAAATCACATGTAGCCAAATGACTCTTTAGTCAGTACAAAACTGACAATGCTAAAGATTGGTTATTCAGCTAAGATTCACTGGAACCTCTACCCAGGCTATGCTTTTCAAATTTCATATTAGAGATTAATGTTATTTCATGCTAATGACAATGCTTTGCTCCCCAATGCCATATCTTTAAAATATTATGCTTCTTTTCAATATAAACACTAACCCACAGTGAGAGTCTTTTGAGGAAGTCAGAAGAGATCAGTAACTGCCTTGAATTCCTCAAAAGTGTAAACAAAACCGTGTTTTGGAGGGTCACACATAAATCAGACTGGGAGAAAGTTTTTATTTAGAATAATAAATTATAAAACCTTAAAACATAAAGATTAGTTGGATGTTAAATATTGAGTCTCCAGCTATGCCCTGTTACTCATAAAGAAGATCAGTGTGGAGGTAAACTGACTTGCCCAAGGTCTTGTGGACAGTAGCTGGTAGAATCCAAGTCTTCTGATTACTCCAGTTTGAATGCTCTTTCAGCCATTGCTATCCCTTAGATAATGATATTAATTGTATGTTGGTAAGACACTTTCAGTAAGCACAGAAATTATATGGCAGTTGAAGTGATATTAAATATTAGTATTTAATACTAAGGTAGTGACCATGCCTTATAGAAGCTTAGTGGTTATTTTGAGGCAAAACACTTGAAGTTGTCAAACTAAAGATAAATAGTGCATATTTTAAAAAATAAATACAAGGTTCCAAATCCGCTGACCTTTCTGTGATAACTATGAGTAGAATGCTACCTAGCAGAAAAATCAACATGAACACATACTCACTTACTCTGTACCAACAAAATAGAGGAAGTTTTCACAATTCATGAAAAAATTCTTTTTTTTTTTAAGAAAGAAAGATTTAAAAAACATATTGATAAATGTCTCCACTGTTAATACTGCATAAAATGATGTGCTGCTTAAGAAAGTGCTTATTTTATCACACTTTAAAAATTTGGAAACAAAAATTTTGTTTTAAAATCATCCAACTTGAATGTTTCCATGTGTTTGAACACATTTGTGATTAGTTTGTAACACTGTTGGAAATAAAAGAAGATGGAAATTTACTAGCCGAATTTCACCAAAAAACTTCATATAATTTTTGGGTGGGATTGAAAAATGAGCATCTTGATTTAGTAAGTGAAGCCAAATGATGAACTTCCACTTATAAAAACTGTGTATCAAAAGAAACTGAATTTAGAAGCAGACTTTCAAATCCTGTCAAAAGGATTTGAAAATTTAAAACATATTATTACATTAATAATTTAATATTATGTTTAGTGAGAATCATGTTTTTCAAAAATACTATTGACCAATCAAATATTTTCAACTATTTTATGCTTCATTATCTTATTCTGTAAAATTTCTTATTTTTATGCTTTAGATGTATATAATATGATAGTACATATATATAAAATTGAAAAGTAAATAATAAATGACTATTTTCAGTTCACGCTTGAACATTTTTTGGTGATGGAATGTGCTATCCAAAAAGCTGGGAAACCAAAGTTCTAGAATATCAAGGTATTCTGTATAGTATCTTCTGTGCATGTTATTGTGTGGAGAAAAAAGCATGTTTCTGATTGTCCGTTGATGAAAAGTCTACAGAATAGGAACATAATTTTAGGCCTTTCATAGATAAGAGAATGGGGTCTTGGTTTAGATTTAGCTTCTAGAATCTTGCATTTGGTACTTCTAGAGTCAATTCTAAAATAACATACATTTTATACATATATATATATGGCACTTTATGAGAATTCTATTTAGCATGTACTGCAAAGGATAAGGCATTTTTGAATAGGTCAGCTACTTCTTCTATGGTCTGGAATTGATATTTAGTTCTTCATCTTGAAAATAGACCAAGGGACAATGCATGGAAGCTGACAAAACTGTTTTTATTCTACTATTTTTTCTTTTTTTTTTTCTTTTTTTTTTTTTTTTAGCCTTTTGCTGGGGGAAGCATTATCAGGGAGAAGCTAAACTTCATCCAGCAGAATCTCTCAGTCATTTTAGCCTCCAGGAATGGAACACACTTTTGTTTCTCATTCTTGCTCTCTGGGTTCGCAGAGAGGGAGCATTTCAGTACAAGCACTTTTCACCATGTGGTGTGTGATAAGTGCATCACTTAACAGTGGCACATGCTTGTAGGTAAAGGTATACTTCAATAAGTGGAATGAAACCTTGCTGAATTGTGCTGAAGCAATTTAAGCCTTTTATTCCACTTCACTATTAGAGAATTTCACTAAGCAACTTTACAAAGAGGGATACTATAGAAAAACACATGCTGGGGTAAGCACTGTAGATAGTATAGTCTTGAGGTGCAAGCCTTCTTTCTTTTAATTTATCAAGAATTTTTCCTTAATATTATAGATGTCATAAAATTAAAAACTACAAATGCTAAACAAATATATGTGAAATATATGTCATCTTCATAGTAGAAGGTGTAATGGCAATAAAAAGAAATACCCTTAGAAAATACTTCCATTCACACTTTATTACTTTTGTAATTTTTAATAATATATTTAAATAGGTGTTATAGTTCACCCTGTATATATTTTAAAATGTAGTCACTCACATTATTATCATTTTATCAACTAGATGTGTTAAATTAGTATTAGTTATTTATATCCTCCTCCTACCTCTGGCCTTTTTAGGAACATGTTTATTATTTGTTTTGTGGAGGGGCTGAGGGGTGAAGATATAAATTGGATAATTGTTTTTTAACTAAAGGAGGGATCAGAAGGAAGATATAGATGACTAGAAGAGGGAAGAGTCTCTGAGGGATCTGAAAGAAAGAGAAAAGATATTGGAAATAGGAGGGAAAGGATTTTAAAGATTTGTGTGTCATCTATTATGCAATTTCTCTCTCAGCCACCCCACAAAATTATAAATACAATTCAGTTGTTGGCCTATGCTTTCGAAGTGTTAATATTTGTTTATGATTCCGAATGTATGTGTGAGGTTAACTTTAAAGTATTAATGGATATGAAAAGAATGGAGAGTGGAGAGTGTTGTTTAAAAGAAGCAGCAGTGTAGGAAGAGGATGAATGCAGTCTGGAGGTTCTCTTGGGTAGGAAGGAATATTTTATCCTGGACATCATATAGAATTTTCTGTGCGTGGTAAAAATACAAAGCAGACTGGTTTTTATTCACTTTTATTATTATTTTTTTTTAATTTGCTATGAATATTCCCCCTGATTGCAGGCACTGAGGCATATTACTCCTACTCTTCTGTCTTGGTCTATTAGGAATAAGCAAGCAGCTCTAATTTAAGGTAAGGGAATTTCAATAAAAAGCTTATCACTCTCTTTTTCAGGTGTTCTGTACTAATTAAAAGACATCGCAGGTACTGCAGTGGCCAGTGCACCTAGAAGTTCCTGGTGACTTTGGTCCTGATTTGTAGCCATTATGCTGTACTTATAGGGTCGAGGCAGTTTCCCAAATGGGGAATATAGAGAATGACATTCCTGCCCTCCTGAATGCTGAAATTCCTTTGGATGATTTCTGACCACGTGTAAAGAGGTCGGAATAAGTCTCTCTCTTATTTCTTTTTCCTGGTCCTTTCTGTCTCATCTCCTCTTTGTTTGTATGTATGTATGTATGTATGTATGTATGTATGTATGTATGTATGTATGTATTTATTTATTTTTAAAGAATTTTTAGGCAAAGCAGCCTTTGGTTGACCTCACAGATTGCAAGGACCTTGTCAGCCTTTAATCTCTTATTTTTTAAATTTTTTACACCTACAGCACCTAGTCTTCCTAGGTGGTCTCCTATCTAAGTCCTAACCAGGCCTCACCCTGCTTAGCTTCCAAGATCAGACTGGATCAGGCTTGTTCAGGGTAGCATGGCCATAGACTCATGTCCTCTTTCTTTCTCTCATTTTATGTCTACCTCTCCTTTCTTGCTGGCTCTCACTTACATACCTAAAATAGTGGATTGTCAGAGACCAGTGGAAGTACAAAAGGACATAGAGCACTCACTGGTAAATATTCTGGTTTCTTTCTTCTTCATTGCTGGTCAAACTCAAATTTGATGAATTTTAAAAATCAGTTTTGTTTTATTGGGGCAATCAAAAAGAAGAGTCAGAAAAGAAGAGAACATGAGGGAAAATGAGGAAGCAGAGACACTGTCATGAAAATAATGAGATAAGACCATAAAAGTCACCTTTGTCATGTTTCCTATCCACCATCTTCTTTCATTATGCCTGTACTTGCAGAATATTTATAGTGAGATTAGACATCTTAGTTGCTTGCTTGTTTTGATGTAAACTTAGATTTCCTCTTGCAGTAGTAGATAACTGTATTGAATGGCTGAAGGTGGAGTTCTGCTGATACTTGAGTTACTTCAGCCACAATGTTGTAAAGAGGGGAAAAGAGCTAGTGAAGAAAACAGATTCCTCTCGTGGGCTCCTAGGCCATTTGTTTCCTTTTCTCTTTCTATTTTTTCCTTCACAGCTGAAGGGTCTTGGTCATCTGTGATGCACCCTTACTCTTCTGATAGGATCTCACTGAACTCCAAATATGGTGGCCTCACTCACATGGGTGTGGATGGTAGCCTGAAGCTTGTGTCTGAGCTGCCAAGACATGGAACACCCACTTTGCTTCTTAATGCCAAATTTCAGCTGTGCTATTTTTGACCATAAGTAAACAACTGTGAACTATAGCTCGGAGTCATCAAAATTTTTCTGTAAAGGGCCAGATAGTAAATAATTTAGGCTTTACAAGCAATATAGTCTCTGTCCTAACTATTCAGATTTATCATTGAAGTACAAAAGCAGCTAGAGATAACATAAACAAATGCATGTGGTCGTGGTCCAAGAAGATTTATTTATGGACACTGAAATTCGAATTTCATATAACTTTTACGTGTCATAAAATATTGTTATTTTTTTGATCACCACCCCAGCTATTTACAAATGTAAAAAACATTCTTAGTTTATAGTCTGTGCAAAAATCAGGGGGAGCCCTGAATTCGCTGAATGTGAACTAGAACATTATTTTTTGCTACTTGCTTATGCACTACAAATTTAGTGGTTTAAAAAACTATAAGCTTGCTGTTTGTTAGATGGCAATTGGGATGGGCTCAAGCAAGTAGTTTTTGACAAGTTTCACTCATGTGTCTGTGGTCAGCTGATGGTGACCTAGTTGGCTCTGTCTGCCTCTAGAGGTTCCTGGCTATTGGCTGAGGCAATCAAGGTGATTGGATCATGTGTCTTTCATCATCCAAGAGGCTAGCATGTGCTTGTTCACATGGTGATTCTAAGAGCAGCCAAAACAGGCAAGCTCCAACTTATGAGTACTTTCCAAGGTTCTGCTGGCTCCCTTTTGCTATTGTCTCAATTGGCTGAAACAAGTCACATGTCCAAGTCCAGAGTGTGAGAGGATTAACTAAGGTCTGGAAATGGGCAAGTGTGAACAATTAGAATCTATTACTGCCACAACTTACCACAGAAGGCCTCTGCTCTGATAATTTATATTCCTCCCATGTGCAAAATATATTTCCTCCTTTCTAAGACCCCCTCAATTCTTTCCAGTCACAACATCAGTCTCAAAGTCCAGGATTTCTTGATTTATAATTATGTTTAGAAGTGACTTTTTGGATGGAGCTCCTCTTGATCCAGTTACACTGAAAAGATAAGCTATAACATACAGTGATAAGATAAGAACATGATAACTACAGTAGAGAAAACCATTTGAAAGGAGAAGATTAGGGCCCATAGCAGTTTGTAGAAATTCTGAAATCCACTTAGGTGTTACCTGATCCCCATAATCTAGGGTCAGGAATGTTCCTTGATTAGGCTGTGACTCCTCTTCCTGAGAATGGTTTCTTCAGTCTATTGTTTTCTACAGCTCTCTGGGAGTGGTACCATAGTCCATTGTTCTTCATAGTTCCTGGTTCTGTCCTCTGAGATGTCATTCCTTATTTATAAGAAATGGCTTGTATATACGGCTAAGTATCTTCCTCAATTTTCATTCCTGTAGACTGTTGGGGACCAGAGGTGTCTTTGTTTTGAGCTGATGTGGTCTCTTTCAATTCAAGAAGGTGGTGCTTTAATCAGGACACACAATTAACTTTTACATTTTGACAGCTTCCTATGACTCTCATCCAGATCCAGAAGCACATCCACAATTCTCATTGAGACTGGCTTCTTTTTACTTGGGTATGTCAGACTGCCGGGGAAAATACTCTTAAGAATTTTAAAAGCCTTTTTTTGTTGTTGTTTTTTGTCTGAGAGTGTCTACTATGCATGTCCTTAACATTTTTAGGGTTCTTAGCAAAGGGACTCATAGTTACACTTTGATTTGATCTTTATCCTGAAGCCATTTATTACTTTGACAGTTTTTGCTGACTGAGGAGATTAGAGGTAAGGAACAGTTTACTTTCTTCAGTATGTTCTGGTCCCTCTACATTCCCCCTCAATTCTGTTTATAAACAAGACTTTTCTTAAGCTCATCTCTCCTTCCTAATACCTCATCATAGACAACAAAAATAAGCCAGTTGACAAGTTTAACTTTCTGTGAGGCAATCTCCCTAGCTAAACTAGTTTATTAGTTACTACAGGCAACATTTTTACTATTTAACTACTTAACTCAGATCACTATTTTTCTAGCCTAAATTAGCACTTTTATAGCCTCTGCTCACAGTGTGGTCACCATTTTCTGAGTTTTCATGAAGATTTTGTGCAGCTTTTCCAGCCTCCACCAGCCACCTATTCCAAAGCTAAGGCCATGTTTTTGTTTTTTATTCTAGAAAGACCCACTCCTACGTACTAATTTTTTTATCAGTTACTGTTGCTGCAAAACAAAGCATCCCAAAACTCTGGCTTAAAACAATTATTTGTGTCATTCATGACACATGACTTATGTATTGGAAAATTTGAACTGGGCTCAGTAGGGTAGAACTTCTCTGGTCTTGGCTGAGATCACTCATGTGCCTGTGGTTTGTGACAGAGAGGAAGCTCAGCTTCAGGTGTCAGCTAGCTGCAGAGAGGGGCAACAAGGAGACTGAGCCACATATCTCTTATTATCAAGCTGGCTAACCTAGGTTTGCTCACACAATGATGATGGCAGGGTTCTAAGATCAGAGAGGGCCAGCCCAAATGTGCAAGTACTTTTCAGGTCTCTTCTATGTCATATTTACTGTTGTAACATTGGTTAAAGCACATCACACGGCCAAGTCCAGACCAGAGTAAGTGTGGGGAGGGATTTTCCAAGGGCTTATATTGTGAGTGGTGATGAATTCAGAAAGATGTGAGCATCTTGGGGCTATTACTACAACACTATACAGTCCTATGCTAAATAGAGTAGACTATAATCTGACACATAGAAAGCCTGCCAAGATTCTAGAGGATTTATATGAGTAAAAGAGCTTCCAGCTTGCTAAAAAGGCCATTGAGTTTGCTCAAATTGCAAGTTTTGAGTGACTGGTTATGCAGCTAGGTGATACACACGTGGAAAATCTAAGTAATGGCTCTAAATTTGATAAAAAGAAACTTGCTGAATATCAGAACCACATAGATTTCTGCAATGTGCATTTGGAGCTTGAACTACCACAAATGCAAGGGGGTGGAAAGAAAAATACTCCTGGGGATAGGCAAACACAGAGTGAAAAACTACAAAAATTAGTATCTAGCATTAGCTGGGTGTTTATCATGTGCTAGACACTATGCTAATAGCTTTTCTTGGATTATGTCATTTTCTTTTTTAAAAACAAAAAAATTAGCATTAAGAGAATTAAAAATACTTTTTTAAAAGAAGATCTAGGGAGGATGGACTGCTTAGTGTAACAGTAAAGCTTTTACACTGTAGCATTGCTAAAGATTATTGGATCTCTTTTCAAATATCATGTGTTGGAGATTGGAGTTTATAGAGAAGTGTATGTTTTTTGGGGGTCTACTGGTCATTTCTTCAGTTTTCTAATTGCAAGAGTATCACTATTTGAGTCAGTGTCCATCTTTTTAATGAAACCAGCTCAAACTGAAGTCCTTTTCCCTCATCTTTACCAAGTAAAACATTCTAGTATAATAATTGGTTCTCAGTAAGAGAGAGCATATTGTAATTCCCTTTGCATATTTCTCATCTATTCTTTATTAACCCTGAAATGCAAAAGAAGAAAACAACAGAGATTTTCCTAGAATAAAATATTTGCTTTTCATAATTAAGGTATTTTGTAGGGATTTAAAGAAGTGCTAGCAAAGAAATTACAGCAGTTAGACTTGAGAAAAAGAGTGAAGAAATAGATTCTTTGGAATCTTATGTCAAAATGAAGATTAAGGGTGGAAGAATAAAACAGACCAGGAATTGTCATTGGCTTTCATCTAAATGGATAGAAAATAATTATGTTAAAATTCTCTGAAACACAGATACACAATTGAGATTGAGAGATGGATGAGTGGGGGTGAAAGATGATTCTGTAAAGACATTAAATTGATAACCAAATTTACTTTTATATTTAAATTTATTATTTTTATATTTAAATTTATTATTTTGAAGTAGCACTTACCTTTGTGGAAAAAAAAAGTTGTTTTTAAAAAGTTTAAACTGAGTTATAAGTGAGAAAATAAAATGTGAAAAGTGTCTCAGATGTTCAGGTTTGTGACTCCAAAGTACAATCTGTAACTGGCTAATTGTGGCAAAAGTAAATGAGGAACCTCAGCAGTTAAGCAGGTACCTTAATTTAGACTGGTAGACATATAATATATACCATACCGAACAAATGTAAAATTCTTAAGCTTGTACAGGAAAGTAAATGCATTAAAAATATTCAATATTGACAATATAGTTCAATGTTGAAGGAAGGGTAACAAGTCCACTCAATTGTAGAATGCTTAATTTTTATCAACCTTGTTTTTCTACTTTTATTTAAGAATATTAATGCATTTGTCACTGTGATTTGCAGAAATTCTTAGTTTTGCTTTTTAATTTTGAAAAATTTAAAACCTTCAGAAAAGTTATAGAAAACTTTACAGAATTTTAGAAACTAGATTCATTTATTGATGTTTTTCTTACATTTGTTTTACCTCTTCATGTTATGTGTACATTATCATCTAGTTATCTATTTATGTATGTGTCTATCATGCTGAATTCTTTGAGAATAAATTGGAGATGTTATGATTCTTTACTCTTAGATACTTATAGCATATATGTCTTTAGTCTTGTGTATTGGTTTAATACAATTTAATTATCAATTTTATAATCATAATTTAATATGGTTTAATTATCAAATTATACATTTTACATAAACATTTTCTAATATTAAATGCCTTACTTGGTTCCCTTGTTTATCAAAATTAATTCTAAATTTAATATTAATACAACACAAATTACCTAACATACAGTTTGTATTCAGATTTTTCCAATTGTCTTAATAATGTTCTTTATAGAAAAACAAAACAATGTCCTATATAGACATTAATCCAGATTTACATACTGTGCTTAGATACTGTGTCTCTTTAATATCCTTTAATTTGAACCAGTCCATCAATCTCCATGTGTTTTAATGACATTTTTCAAAGAACAGTCCAGTTTGTTGTATAACATCCTTAAATTTGTTTGATTGTTTCACCATGATTAGATTCAGGTTGGGTATTTTTGTCAGGAGTGCTATCTCTGTGATGTAATATCCTTCTCAAGCATATCACTCCATGTCACATGATATCAGTTTATGTTATTATTGATGATGCTAAGTTTACTACTTTTGTAGGAGGTGTCTGCTAATGTCTCTATTTAAAGATATCATTACCTTCAATAATTAATATGTAGACCAAGAAAAGATACTTGGATCCTGTCCCTCAACTTTTGCCCAGAAGTTTAATGATAATTTTTGCCTAAGTCAGTTATTACTATGTTACTTACCAAATATATTTTTTTTAAACAGAAATTTTTACCAGCAATTTTTTTTTTAAAAAGGAATGTAAAATAGGTTATCATAGGGGATTAATACACTTGTATACAACCAGGAGGGCACAATATTATTATGGGTAATTGATGTGGAAAGGCAAAAGTAAAAAATAACCCCATTGAAGAACAAAGCTATTCCAACAAATACTCTGAATTTTTCATCAAGCAGCAGGATGGCAATAAGTTAGGTCTCTGAAGTGAAATACATGCATCAACAATTTCCCCCTGCATAATCTTAAACTGCTTTGCATTTATACACAATCATGCATGGTAATAATCAGGAAAATGTTTGGACTGTACAAAAAAAAAAGCTTGGCACCATGTATAATAGAAGAGAAATAAAAAAAACAAGGGAACCAGGTAAGGCATTTAATATTAGAAAATGTTTATGTAAAATGTATAAAGCAACTGATAAATTGTACTACTTATATTACTAGTTTTTCTTATGCCACTTCTGGCTAATTTTATTAATATACTATAGCTTCAGATTATTCTCAGTTGCATCTACTGAATTTAAAAAAGGACAGCCCTGCAATAAAGTATCTATCATGTCTTGCTGAATAAAATGTATATTCCATGTAACCTAAGATTGAAGGCTTTCTAAGTTTCTTGGATTTTTAAATCAGACAACCCCCCACTTCTTGCAGATACAGTTGCTTATTTGTCAGTCTGAGTTTGATTTATCTTGAGCAGGAGCTAAAATTGTATTAAAATCTTCTGTTAAGCATGTAAAATTCCACATATAATGAGTTGATAAGTTAAACATCTCTAATAAAAGACAGCCGTGTTCTCATTGCAAGCAAAAATAGGATAGAAAGAAATTTGTTTCTGTGAAAGATGATATGAAAAGTATGAGAACCCAGGTGTCTTTTCTTTACTCTACAGAATGGTACTGATATATAAAGCAATAAAAATATTTTAATGATTTTTTTTTAAAGTGCACATAAAACAACCAGTGAATCTGTATGTTCAGCTATTGATCAGTTTAGTGGTGGGCTGAAAAATCAGTGAATTAATGAGTGCCTTCTGCTTTATAACATTATTTCACTATTATATTTTTTCTTTTTGTTTTTATCTACATGAGAATAAGCCCAGAGTGTAAAGTTACATAATGTTGAAGGTTTTATAGTAATTGTCTGCATATAATGTCTGAGATTACTTTTGGCCTCTTGACATTTTTGGTTTGCTCATTTATGAGTACATTATCAATTTTTAGAAATTTTATTAGATAATTTAGAAATGTCAGTACGGATATTTAGCCTTTAATATATGCAACCAAAGAGAATGGTCATTTACTCTGGCGTCAATATAAGATATCTAATCAGGTATCTTGTAAATTTTTGTTCATATTTATACCATAATGTACACGAAAGGAAACAAAGGTAATAATGACTTCATGTTAAGGAACTTAAGCTGAAATTAAGGAAATATGATTTGATTACAGCTTAGTCTTTAGAATTTTGTTTTGGTTCATCAGGTTATGGTGACACACTGCAATTTTAGGATTAATTAATTAGTTAATTAATCTAGAACATTTATTTAGTGCTGACACAGAGAGATTGTTCAATAAACAGTCATAATGCTTTTAATGTTTTGTACACATCTATACACATCCACAGATGCATATTGCTGACATAGATTCCTCAAAGATTGAGATTTAAATTTTGTTTTTATAATATATGGAGTTTTATGTTTATTTCATGCATTTAATAAACATTTGAGGACCTTTTATGAGCCAGGTACTGTACCAGCAATACATTTGTGGATAAGATAGGTAGATTCTTAGCCTTCAGGGAACTTAAATTTCTGTAAGAGAGACAGAAAAGAAATAAGTAAACAGGTAAACAATATAATTAGATATTTAGATCAGTGCCACGAAGGAAAAGTGCCCATAGTAGTTGCTCTTGGCAATTAAGTGTGTGTGTTTACTTGCGCATGTGAACACATGGCCCTGTGTATGTATATGTATCTGCGTGTGAGTGTGTATGTGTGTGTGTGTGTATTTATATATGTGATTCTATAAATTGGTAGTCAGGGAAGTTGTTTCTGGAGGGCATGACAGACCTGAAGAATGAGGTGAATCACATGAAAAGGCATGGAATGTTATTCAAGGAACAATCCTCAGAGTTTAATATGACTTTATGATAATTTTAAATTTCAAAATAACCAAATAACTCACTGCGTCCACTTGAGGTCTCAGAAACTCGAGTTTCTTGTCCAAAGTTGCATTAACTAAGGTCAGAACTCAGGGATGGCTAGTACTCCTTAAAACAGAGTCAATTAAATAGAGACATAAATACATAAAATTATCATGTGGGACATTAAAGGAATGGAGTTGGAAGCTTAGAAAAACAGATCTCTTTACATTTTTCATTTCACCTAAACTCAGTGAAGAGTTTAAAATTGAATATAGGTAAGTTGACTAAAAAACTATAATTCTGAGTCATCAACAGGATATCTGAAAGGAACAACATAGCCAAGCCTGGCAGCTCCTATTTTTCAGATTAGAAATTAACTGCTATGTTGTCAGGATAAAATGGTATGTTTTATTATTGAAAAGGCAGCTCTATTAGCTTCTTTGGGCCACAAGGGCCATTTATTTAATTACTTCTTCCAGGACACTGAGTGACCAAGCCCAATTATTGCACCTTAAAAAGTGAGTAGCACATTCACTCTGATGGATAGTAGGTTTTCTTTCCTTTCCTTTATTTTCTTTTTCGCTAAATATATAAAGAATTGGAGGAATACAGTTTCCCTACAACTTTGCTAAAAATAGCTGAGGGCCAGAGGAATTTTTGATTCACTTTTAATAAAATAGTATGATATAGAGGTTAAAAGTAAGATAAATCCTCTAAACAAGGAATACAAGACTTATTTTTGATTCCTCAAATTTTTTTTTTTAATAGTCTCTATTTTATAGAGCAGTTTTAAGTTCACAGAGTGGTCTTTTTGTTACAATTGGTGAACTTACTTTGACATATCATCACTCTAAATCCATAGTTTGTATTAGCGTTTACAATTGGTATTGAATATACTGTGGGTTTTGGCAAATGTATAATGACATGTACCCACCATTATAGAATACTGAATAGTTTCATTGCCCTAAAAATCCTCTGTGCTTTTTACTGTCTCCATGATGTTGCCTTTTTCAGAATGTTGTATATTTGGAATTATACAGTAGGTAGCCTTTTTGTATTGGCTTCTTTCACCTAGCAATATGCATTTATAATTCCTCCATGTATTTTCGTGGCTTGATAGATTTTTTTTTTTAGTGCTGAATTATATTTCATTGTCTGGGTGTAAGATTCCTTTTTAGAGCTTATAACTTATTAGAGATTTTAAATAAGATGATTTAAAGCCAGAGAAGGAATTCAGACCTATATGACTTTATTAATTAGTGTTACCCCAATAAATTTAATTAAAAAATAACAAAGAAAATAATAACCAACAATAAAAAATAAAACCAGAGAGGGAAATATACTTATACAGTACCTAACACATTGAAAGTGCCCAGTCAAGATCAATTCTTATTAAAACTAGAAGGTAATTCTGTTGTTGTTTTATAGATATAGGTTTCTCCAGTAATGGGAATGTAAGCTTTAGCTTAAATTATTTAAATGTGTGTTTTATTGTTATTTGGGGGCCTAAAGAAATAGAGAAGGAATTTTTAAAATTTCTCTTTAACACAGATTCATGACATTTCATCTAGGCCAAAGTGACAAAAATTGATGTGTTAATTTTAACACCATATTGATAATTTTATTTTTGCTTTTAACATATTGGAAACAGAGCACATCCATATCCCCTAAGATATATTAATGTTCTGCTTGTAATAATATATTAACCTAAAGGCAGAATTAATTCACAGCTTCTACTATCATTGACTACCAACTCAGTAAATATTTAATTTGGTTTAACATCATTTTTTTTATAAGTGAATGACCTTTTTTTACAAATACTAGTCTTTAGTACCCTGTTCAAATCATTATATGAGCTCCAAGAAGACACTTCACTGGTATGTTTCTTTAAAATGCATCTTATTTGTTTTGTAACATAATTAAGATTTAATTGGTGGGGGAGGGAAGATGATTGTCAGGAGGAGGCCTCTCTGGGGATAGGACATTGAAGCTGAGATGTGAAAATTGAGAAGGAATTAATTAGTCCAAGAAGGAGGAAAAGAGCAATTCAGGTAGAGAGAATAGCATGTGCATTGACCCTGAGGCAGGAAAAGCTTGGCATATTCAAGGATATGGATGAAGGCCAGGAATGTCGGAGTCTTTGACCAGGTCCACTCGTGAACCTGTTTGGTCCATGATAGGCTATTTGTCTGTTCTCTGAAAAGCCATGATTTGGCTTGTGTGCAGTCCTGATTGTCCTCCAGGCACACGCCCCTTCTTTTGCCAGTTTTCACAGGCCCTGTTCAATACCATCAAGAATTTCTGCTCTTCAAGGACTTTTGATCAGAGTCCGACCAGCATGTGTGCCCATCACATTACACAGAATGACTTTGTTATTCTATTTTTAATAGAATGAACCAGTGCTACATTTTTTTCTTTAGCAGCACAGAAATTTGAGGCACAAAATGAAAAATTAGAGAAAAAACTATGAAGAGGCCATTAATACAGTTCCAGGTTTTCTTCCTTTTGCATATAGAAGAAAATCTCTCTTTAGAACAGCATTTGAGTTTTAGAGAAAATTTGTGTTAAATTCAGTTCTTTGCAGTCTTCTAAGTATTGCAACCAACCAGCCATAGCCTTAAACAGAAACACAAATGATCCAGGTTCTGAGCATATATGTGACATCAAACACTGTCAGTGGAAGTTAGAGTTCTGTCATAGGGCATTTATCTCTATAATACCCTATAATGTAATTTCAAACTAAAAACTAAACACTTTCATAGAAAGTAGTCATATATCATAGATGAAGAATCCTAAAAGAAAGCTCAAAGATAACAAAATCAAATTCTTTTATTTTATAGATAAGGAGTCCCAAAGAGTAAAGTGACTCTTTATCTATTAATAGAGATTAAATGACTTGCTTAAAGGGGACCCAGAAAGAGATGAGCTCGATCTAGAACCAAGTACCCTAATTTCTAATTTATTGCTTTCCCCACTAGGCTTCATTGACCTTAAATAACCAAATTCTTATATCAACATTAAAAATCCAAAAAAGTTATTAAACTAAAAATGATTTATAAGTTTATATCTAAGATGAGGTACCTTATTAAGAACTTATTATTGTGAATATCTGCAATGCATTTTGCAGACACTGATGCCAGTTTCCAAGTTTTTAAAGTACTGGCCACATCACAGTGATTGTCATGTATATTTTCTCATAGAATAAATGATTGCATGTTTTGTGACCAGATCTGTACCTTTTCTGTGCACCCCCACCTTCCGCTACCACGCTTCATTCTGTTTACTCTATGTTCCTCTTGGCCTATTAATTTCCTTCTTTTCTGAGGGGAAGAAATTCTAGCATTTTTTATCCTATGATGAATCTTGGCTTCTTACTCTTAATTCAGCCCTCTACTGATGTTAGGAATGTTGTAAACTTTTGAGGTAAAACCCACATCTGAAAACTCTATATAATCTAATTGCAAGAGAATCGACTAGATGGAAGTGTTTTAGCATTATGGATCATCAGATGTAAAGAAAATGTCCTAATCATATTTTGCATCTAGCTGTTATCTTTAAAATTTAGGAAAATAGACCCACCATGAGATATGTTTAGCAAATAAATCCATATAAGATCAAGGAAGGGAGCTGAAAATGGATGGGTTTGTTTTACCTAACAATCAATCCATCTTTAGTCAAATTTTATCATATTGTGTGGCCATTACATATACAATTTTAATGAAAGGAAGGCAACACTTGAACCTGATGGGAAGATCTGCCCATTTATTCCCAGGTACCTAGAGGATGTACCTTGAGTGTGTGCAGTAGACAGTTGAGGAAATTTACTTCAAAGTTAACTTCGACTCTGAATTTCTTCTTTGTTTGCTTCTGTCTGGGGCAAGGGTTATTTGAAAGAAGTAAACCAAACACATCAATAAATACACTCATGAATATGATATTAATTAATATTTTATAGCATAACATGGCAAATCTGGACTTCAGATAAATGCAAATGTTTACACATCTCAGGATCTTCAGCATATTTTATGCAAATAGTTGTTAAGAATAAAAATTCTAATTTCAAATGAAGAAAATTCATGACATGCATCTTGGGTTGCAGTTTAATCACTGTATACCCAGGAAGATATCGACAGTTGTCCCGTGAAAGCTATTAAAGTTGCTGTCCAAGGTTAAATGAAATTGCAGTTTATCAGAGCAGCATTGAGAAAATAAGGGAATCTGTTCATGGCTCTTGATTAATGCCAAGCGTGATCAACACAAGGGGGTTCATTAAGCTATACATCATGTGGGTAATTTAACATGTCATTGTGCTTGCTGTCTGCTTTGACTGCACAGTCCTGAGTTTCAAAGTTGTATCTCTGATGCCAGAGTTCTACACAGAAGCAGCCCTCTTACTTCTTTTGCTGTTTAGTTTCCATTATGCATACTTATATTTTTAGATATGTTAAGCATTTCGTACAAATTATTTAATGTGTTTTGGGACAAAAATATACCCTGGCTTTTTAATGGATTCTCTTCATACTATATATAATACAACTTATTAGGAAACTTTTTTTTTAATTTTTCTTTTCCCCTAATTATGTATATGTTTTAAAATCTGATGTGACATGTAAAAAGCTATTGAAATAATTAAGCCAATCCATGTTACTGTTTAATACTCTATTTTATGTGTTGTGGTTAAAATATCACAGATGTGTTTCAGACTCATTTTTCAGTGATCTTAATTTTTCTAGACATGATGAAGCTTCATCTAAAAGTAGAGAAGCCATGCTTTTGGCTTCTAGTTTTACTATTTTTTTTCCTTAATTTTCTTTGCAAAATTAAATTTGCTAATGTTATTAGTACTGAATGAAATTTGACAGCTTATTAAAAAAATAAAATATTTTTATGTAAAAGACTAAAACTATGATTTATCATTTTACATTATTTATTTGTTATCTAATACATGGAATTCAATATAATCATGCTTTTTCACTCTCACTTAAAAGTAGACTCTCCCAGTCACCGAAGATTTATGGGATGCAATGAGCTAGAGGCCAAGATCTCAGCCATAACATCAATGGTTGTTGCAAGGAAGGACACGGCAAGGGAAATATGACCATATTGAATGGAATCTTAATATTAAACGTTTTGGCTGCAATAATTTAGAGAGTAGCTTCCATGTTGTGATTCTTTTAGAATTTCGTGAGTGCATATGGTGATTGATAATATGGACAGAGCCCTAAACTTCTAAAATACCCCACTGACGATTGTGTACTGATGACCATAGTTTGGAATTTCCCAGTGTTTGCATTTACATACTTAATGTCCTATTGGAAGCTTTAAGGGTTCTTTTAGAAAACAAACTCCCATATGATATTGTAATGCTTTTAAGGACAAAATATATACCATGAAAATAATTTATATTCATATGAAAGACACTATTATCTTTGATGTGCAAAATATTGAGCTATCTTTGTTGGCATCTACCATTCTTTGGAGGAGATTAGAATGTCATTTAAGGCTGGTGAAACCAGGTGCTAGCTTTTAAAGGCAAACCTTTTAAAGAAATAAATTGTGATTTTAATTTTGGTTTGTCTGTCTTTTTTCCTTTCCTTTCCTTTCCTTTCCTTTCCTTTCCTTTCCTTTCCTTTCCTTTCCTTTCCTTTCCTTTCCTTTTTCTTTTTCTTTTTCTTTTTCTTTTTCTTTTTCTTTTTCTTTTCTTTTCTTTTCTGCGTTGCAAATACACTATCTACAATACTCTCAAAATAAACTATTTGATTGTTTAATTTGGGTTTTTGAAAATGTATTTTAATTAAGTCCAAGACCAAATTAGTGAATACAAAACATTTTCAAAAGCAGCTCAACATAAATTGTTTTTTTCTCGTATGTAAAGTAGAAAGTTTTTTTTTTTTTACTTGCCAGCTTTCAGTCACAACTCTCAGCCATTTATTGTAACACTATGATGGGTCTCCTCTGAAAAATACTGCAAAGGTTATTTACATAGTCAAGGTCCTCTCCTCACATACTTTTTTAAAAAAAGGTACTGATTATTTTCTGCCTCCATTAATTGCTAAGGGTTTATTTACAAGACAATAATTAATTATACCTCTGGGAAGCTCAAGAGTCAACATGAATCAAAGCAGGGTTGGTAAGGAACATGGAAGTCTCACATAATTAAGCAGGGCACTGGAGACCAATTGTTTATAGAATGATTTTGCTGGAGCTAATTGACAGTAATTATTTAATCTGATTTTCTTCTTCCTAGTTATTCTTCTACAGAGTACTGCTGTCTGCTAATGATGCACAGGGAACTATCAAGGTGCTGTTCTGTGCCTTCATTCAGTATAGCCAGCTTTCTCTATAGGAGATTGATACTGCTTAGATCATTTCCTAACATGCTACAGAGTGATATATAAAACAAACCACAGGAGAAATCAACAAATAATCAATGGTAAAATATGTATCAGGCAATCACTTGTGCAGTTTTCACTCAGATTAAAAAAAATTATTAAAAAATGTATGTGTAATGAACTCATAGTTTCCACACAATATTTCCATGTGTAAGATGAGGTGAGGACTAGAGTATGGTGGAAAAGAAAAATAGAAAGTTTCTGCAGCTGCCTAAACAAACAAAAAAATATTCCAGTTGAGCATAAAGTAAAACTTAGGGCACCAGTCACATTCAAACATGCTGCTTTCTATATAGGATTTATGCTGATAAGTAAAGAACACTTGGGAAATATAATGGCTAATTAAGAAACATGCCATGTGAATTGCATTTTATATACTGTCTCTGGTTTTTGATTATGGACTGCTCCTTCTTCTGAGTATCACTGTACAATGACAGCATTCATAAGTAAGATAATCAAATGCAAATATTAATTTATTGGTTGAGTGTTTTAATTAATCACTTATAATAATGTTTCAACATATTCAGGATGCTATATTGTGTGCAAGATTTAGGTTCTAAGTAAACTTCTAGCTAAGAAATTAGGAAAAATGGGATCTCTGCCTCCTTAGTAGTACTGTGAAGAATAAGAGGTTTAATTTTGGATCCCTGTTACTCGCTTCATCCATTCTGTGCCCCCTCCTCCCCCCACCATACACACATCTTTTTGGTGATATTTTTTCAAAGTCTCTTTTCTAAATCATTCTCTCCACCCATTTTATTCTCTTTCTCTGCCATTAAAAGTTACATGTTCTATAGTTTATTCCTCAGTCTCTCATTTTCTGTTTTCCGGAGAGACAGGTAGCTGAGTATGTGGCTGATTTTAAAGTGCTCACTTTCCCACATCATTGCCTGTTCTGGATATTATCAATAATATGGTTCACTGTAAAGGGCCCTGGAGAACTTAGTGTAGTGGGAGGATTTAGATATGTAAAGAAGTATGTGGGGATATTTTGAGAAATATAGTTCAGAACTCTTGCACAGAGTTCAGAGTGCAAGGACACTTACCCAACCTGAGGATCAGTTAAAGTAATTGTTGGAAGTTCAGGAGTAGTTAGTCACCCTGCTTGCATAAGAGAATTCAGTAAGCATGATTAAAGTCCATCCCTGAGTTAAGTACCTAATTATGCCAAAAAGACCTCACAGGCATTTTTTAGAAGCTACTGTGAAGTATAAAATTGCCTTATTTTATGCTAGGCCATGTTTAAATCAAGTAATTTTCCCAACAATCATGAAAAAAACACAAAATTTTATTATTTATTTATTTGTTTGTTTATTTATTTATTTATTTATTTATTTATTCCCATTTTATAGAGGGAGCAGCTGAGGCATTGAGATTATATAATTTTCCCGAGATCATACAACTGTTTAGCAACAGAGCTGAGATTCAGGCTGAAGTGGTCTGGCCCCAAAGCTGAGCAACTGGCTGATATTTTTATTCTCATGTCTATGTTCCACATGGTTCTCAATTCTGCCTTCTCATTAGAATCACTCGGGGAAAGATTTTAAAAGAAAACATCATCTCTGGAGGTGGGACCCAGGTATGGGCACTTTTTAAAAGTACCCTCTGAGATTCTGATGTGTAGCCAAGGTCAATAAGTCCTGCCAGGCCCTGAAGTGGGAGCTGTTCTACACCTGCCTCCTGTCTGTGCCCATTGCCCACAGTTTCTAAAGTTGTAAAAGCATGTTAATCCTCTGGCAGAGAGCATTTCCTCAGGTGCCAATTCTCAGTGTCAAAGCGTCTAATTCAAAGATCCCAGGCCTCTACATTTGTGAATAGATCCAAATTGTAGTAACAGTTGGCCCAGGACAGACCCAGACGGAAGGCTTTCTGGATACCTAACTCAATTCACCTCTGGTGTAATTTTAACAACCTGCTGACTCTGGGATCCCTGGGCCTTTCTTCCTCCTTACCCAACCGTTCTACAGTGTATCCCATTTAATGTGCAAATGTACTGTGCCAGTCTATGAAGAAACCTTAGGATAAGATCTTTCTAGGTACGCAAATTTAAGTACATTCTCATAACTCAATTTATTAATTTTAGGGGGTTTTGAAAACAAAACGACAAACCATTATCACAGCGAAGATAATTTTAAAGATTTCTTAGTAACATCATTATCAAATTGTATCAGAAATGTCATTTTAGAGTTAGTTTGTTAGAATCAAGATCCAAAGAAAGTGTATGCATTACCTTTGGTCAGGTGACTCTGGTGTTTCTTTTGAAGTGTAATAACTCCCCCCCTCTTATTATTTATTTGTTGAAGAAATTGGGGGGTGTTTCTTCTATAGAATTGCCTACACTTTATATTTGACTGATTGAATTCTTTTGTTGCTTAGCTTGTTTTCTATTCCCCACATTTACTGAATTGTTGATGAGATCTAGACTCTCGATTACATGTGGACTCTGATTTTTTTAAAGCTTACTTTATACAATGTGTATTTCTTATTGCAGCTCAGCAGGAGGCGCATAATACCTGATTGTCCTGCTTTTACTGGCTGATAAGATCGATGGGTGAATTCAAATGTTGCAAGTCTGAAACCTCCATGATAAAGTTCACTGTCAACCTCTTATCTAATGGATTTTAGCCATCGAAGATGGTTTCATGATCAGTTATTTCACCAGGGGTTGCAAAATTTAACCATTCCTTCTGCATTTTTTAGCTACATTTGTTCTATAAAGGAGAACTTTTGTTCATCAACTACTTAATTAATCTGAAATCAATTTGTAGAGAAAGTATAGTAAAATACTTGATTTTTTGCCTATCAATTTTGAGTGGAACAAAGTATTGGTGTCCTGGGAACTTTAAAGGAAACTCGATTTTTTGGGGAGCATTATAAACTTACAGCTTTTAGTGGATTGCACGTATAATTCTTTTTGATATTTACATTGGTTGATATTTACTGATGTTGTCAGCTGGAAGGATCACTTCAAGTTGATTGCTATGTCTATTTGATGCGACTCCTAGTGGACCTTGATGGCATCCTTGCTGTCAAATATCCTAGATACATTCTGTAATTTCTACTTGGGCCATGGACTCAGCCCTGGTTCCTTTTTAGTGGGAAATGGTATTTAAAGGTCATAAACTGAGCCCTAGTGGTGCTCATTGCTAATGGGTTGTCATTGGTTTTAAATCTTTTTATTTAGCAGATATTTTTAAGAAGGAGAAAAAATTATGAATGTGTACTGATATTGCCAATCCAAATATAAAATTGCAGCTTTTTTTTTTACTTAATCTTTTTGATTTTATATATGTGTCTCTTTTTCTGTAACTGAAAAATCACACACACAAAACCCCTCTCCCATTTTTACATAGAGGCAGGCTGTAATGCACACATACTCTTCTCTTTCCTATTCCACCTAATGATTCCACCTGCCTCAGGGCTCATTTGCCCCACTACATCCTTCAGTGGTCTTCCTTCTCACTTGCAACTGTTGCATTGTATGGATGGCTACATCAGGCTGCTAAGTCTCCTAGTTCTTTTTAGTTCCAACGGGATTTCTCACATTCAGTGAATTTAGCCTCTGAAGAAGCCCAGTGTTTTTGGTCCACCTCTCCATTTCTTGTCCAGATTGCCTTTTGCCACACACACGAAGCTTCACATTCGGTCTTGCCTGGAGTAGGCATTCAGTAAATGTTGGGTGACTAGGGTATATGCAGCAATGAGGTCTTCTCCGTATTACTCAAAGAGTCCCTGAAGTTAATACTCACCTTTTCTTCCTTGAGCTGCCCCTTGTTTTTCAGCTTGGATGACCTTATCATAATCTTATCTTTCCCTGCTCTAAAGCTTGCCTCTTTCTGAATCCAGCTTCAATCTGAGTGCCTTTCCTTACCAGGCTCACTGATCTGAGCACACTTGACAATATTCTTAGATGGCAACAGGTTTCGTGATATTATGATTTTCTATCTTAAATGCTCCCCCACTTCTCCAGAATCACCTCTCTGAGGAACTAATTCCTTCTCAGTTACATGAGGCTAACTTACATTTTTTCGTTGGTGTTATTTATGTATACTCCACCTCATTCCAGAAGTGATTCTAGGCAATTAACTGTGATTATATTATTGTTTAGTGGCTGGCTGGAAAATTGGAGGATGGTTTTAAATTATAGACACACAAAACTCACATATGTACACTAGACAAGCCTGCAGATGCATTTTGATATTGATTTTGATATTTCCATGGACTGGTACAAGTCTGTGGCCTGGAACTGTGTCACACAATGGAGGTGAACAGTGGGCTAGTGAGCCAAGCTTCATCTGTATTTGCAGCCACTCCCCAGCGCTAGTATCACTGCCTTAGCTCTACTTCAGATCATCAGACATTAGATTCTCATAGGAGCACCAGGGTCCATCGTACCAGAAAAGGTTGGGGACTGCTGCTTTAGAATATAATTTTAATACACTCATAATATTTCATCATACATAAATTGAAAAAAATGTATGCAGTCATTCCTCTGTTATCTAATAATTAGATTCTTTACAATTTAAAAAAAGTATAAATCTTTGTTCACATTTTGGATAATTTCTGCAAGCCCTCCTCCAAAGTGAAATTACTAAGGACCAATTGACTCATTGTTTGGTCTGTCACCCTTATTCTTATCAAGGTGATCAAGTCAACCAGGAAATGTAGGAGATGTAACTTTTATCTTAATTTCATACATAGTCTGGCAAGAACAGTTGTTAGTTAATAAAAGCATCTCTCAGCATGAATATATTTGAATCCTGGAAGGCTCAGCACAGAGTAGTGCAAAGACACTGAGTAGAAGAGAATTCCTGGGTTCAAATCTCAGCTTTCCCACCATCTACTTGTATGACCTCAGCAACAGTCACACCTCTGTGCCTTAACTTCTAGTCTATAAAATGAGGGACTTGTGTTATATTTACTAAGATTCCTTCTAGTCGCCAAAGTCTCTGATTTTGTGTTTGAAGTTTAGGGAAACCTAACCAGTTCCAAAGGCTACTGTGTGAAGATGTGGCTGGTTGGATTCCTTTTGTCAGCATTCCACAAAGCCATGCTTTGTTCACAAATGAGAAGAGCACAGCTTGACTTGTTCTTAGGCTCAGTGCTAGTTGTTATAGTTGATACAGCCTGTATTTGAGGAAGTACTGAGTTGTCTGACAGTCTTGTTTGAGTCTGACTCTCATCCTTTGGCAAACTTTTTCAGCTCTATGCATCACAGTTTTCAAAATAGGTTATATAGACAATTTTCTGGACATTGCTGTCCACTATAACCCAAACCCTCCATCTGCCTATGCAAAGAGACATGCAAATCATGCAGCATGAGCTCTCCACCAAGGCCCACTCATCAACCACTTGTTGTCCATCCTCTGACAAATGATACCTAGTAGACAAAGACAGACCTGCATCAAAAGTTCAAAATGTCTCTTGAAGCATGAGATAGAGGAGTGCAATTTGCTGTGGATCTTCAACTTTAGGTAAAGGTTTACAGAGTGGCAATTATAGCCAACTTATCATGTGGCTCTGACATTGGGGAACTACCAACAATATCTATTCTAAGAACAAAAGCAGTATGCACCTGGCCATCCATGCTCACCCCCAAATGGAAAAGAGGTATCCACTTCCAGAAAGATCTCAGTGTTTCTGAGTCAGTAGGTCTAAGGTAAAGCACAAGAATTTTCATTTCTACCAAAGTCCCAGAAAAGCTGATAATACTGGTCCAAAGACCACACTTTGAGAATCACTAGATTTAAAGCATTCTTCACTGTAATCACACTGATGCCTTCCATTTGAATGAAAGCTGAGCTATCAGTAAGATGTTAAGTAGCTTTTATAAGGAGAGGTGAAGGGTGGTGGCTATAGGTAGGACCTGCAATAAATAGTCTGCAGAAACGAACCCAGGGAGTGTCAGAGTAGTGCAGGAGAGAATGGGGACGTTAAGGTGAATAGCTGAAAGTGATCCTTGTGGGGTTTGGCTGGCAGAGACATAGGAGCTAAGCCTAAAAGAAGCCAGAGGCTAAGAGGCTAAACTGGCAGCTGCAATGGGCTGTTTACAGATAATAATCTGTATGTCATTTATACATTAATCTAGTCAAATATAAACTATCAACTTATACCTTTCTCAACTAGTAATGCTACCTCTAGTTTTTTCTGATAATATGAATAATAGTGATAGATTACTAATAGAGTGGGCTATTGTGGAATATTGGCTTACAGAGAACATCTTTTCTTGCATTTTTCCACATGAGAATTTTTCACATTTAAATGATCTGCATCTTGAAGTACCTGCCACTTGTAAAGGGAGTTCAATATACCACAGAATTCAGGAATATGGACAGAAGGAACCCTACTTTATAGTTATTGTCTTCTAGAGGCACTCCCTCTTGTCCAAGTTTCAGCCAGAGAATCAATGGGGAGCAAACCAGGATCAATTTTAATTGATTGTTCAGGTTTTTTTAAATAATTGGCATTCTTCCCTAATGCTTGACAGAATAACAACTAGAGTCTGATGCCCTATAATTTTAACTCCCATTCTAAATGCTGTATTACTGTATAGCAACTACTGCACCTACAAACAGCACACTGCCTCTTTTCTTAGAGGAAATATGGGAGCAGAATAAAGAAGAAACGTGAAAAAATGTGCTTATATGTCTGGTGTACACAAATGTACATGGACACATGGGTTCCAGCTGCCATGATTTTGGCCAAGATGTCCATAGCCGATATTAAAATAGTATGTAGGGAATGAACTTGTGCAAATTTTAAATTGATACACTTTAATTTCCTCTTTAATTCATGAGTACAAAATTCTAGATACTAGAGGACATTGCAAATCATCTCTTTAGCAAATGTGTCAGACAGCACTGGTTGCCTACCCAACAGCTTTTCTTCCCCTCTTCTAATCTTGCTAGTGGGATCCACACTTTGGGGCACCCAGACCAGCCTTGAGAAATAAATCCTGAGTGTTTAAATAAATCATAGGAATCCAAAATGAGTAAAAAGTGCCTAGAAAAGACAGTATAAATTGATGGTTCTCCATCCTGGTGACATATCGCATTCAACTGAGGAGCTAAAAAAATTACTGAAGCCTGGGATCTATCCCCATAAATGCTGATTTAATTGGTATAGAGTGAGATAGAGCACTGGCATTTGTAAAAGCTCAAGAACAGCTATAGATGAGAATCAGTGGTTTTAAATTTTGAAATCACTAATTTTTAAAACAAATTGAACTATATTTAGTTTTTCTTTATACTTCCTGTTAGAATACTAAGACAGAATAATAGAACTACATTTTCTCTGTATCTCTGTATTATAGTATGAGAAAACATGTGGACCTGCCTAAATAATATCAATTTTTGAGCTTTGTCATAGATATTTTCCATACACTCTCATCAGATTCTTAGAACACTACAAAAGAGCATAATTAAAATCTCCTTTTACAGGTGAGAATATTGAGGTTAGTTAGGGATATAGTTACTATAGTCAAACCCAGATTTTTTGCACCACAGAGTTAATTGTCTTTCCACTCTAAAAAGCTTTCTCTTTTTATCCACTTCCTAATAGCTGATACCAACTCACTGCTTACACAGGGCAAAGCTAAGACAGTAAGTTTGCATTTCTGACTCTCCAGTCTAATGCTGCGGTTCCTAAATTTAAGACTCAGTCTAGTCATGACCCAGCCCTATTGGACCACTTTTGGGGATCAAGAATATATCTGTCGGTCCAAGTCCTTAAACCTAAACTCTTCTGCTTCCATGAGTATTTCAGTGCCTTCAGATCCTAGAGGAAAAACAGAGATGCCCATGAGCTTCTAGATCTGCAATTTTAGAAGATGCTTTTCACTTTTGGAACAGTGTGTGGTGAATCATCAGATATTCAATTCATCAGCACATTGTGTCTCAGTCCACTTTGGAATGTTAATGATCAGGATTGGCTGTCTACATTCAGCAGTCTGACTGGATGAAAATCAGATTTCAATTTTAATGAAAAATTTTTGTAATGAACTGTAACAGTTTTTGCATCTTAGAAGAGAACCCATATTGTTCCAGGGCAAATTTAGTTCAAAATCTGAATTTCCTTTTTTACTACCAGTAGCCATTTGTTACTTTTAGTATTAACTTAGCTGTTAACCAAATATTCTTTATCCATAATCAGTGTAGACTTCTTGGGAAAAAAATTCTCAAGCCAATTGTAATTGACTTGATTTGTTTCTGACTGTTATCTTACTATACTTACGTTTTAGTCTATTTCGTCTAAGCTGTGGAATTCTATAAAGAAGGCCTGTTTTCCAAATGAGCAAAGTAGTTGTGAAAAATATTATTGTTAACTTTCTGAATAATACAGTACCTCAATTCATGTTGGTTTGTACTCACTGAACATGCCATTTTTTATTGTGTAAATGTGACAGAGGTATATTGATCTCTTCTCTTAAATGCTTAATGAAACTCTATTACTGCTACTAACCATAAACTATAGGAAAGGCATGGCTTTGAAATGTTTGCACCTATGAATTAAACTTATATGAGATAATTTATCACAAGACTGTTTTTCCAGTACTGGGAGTTGATCCTAGATTTTCATGCTGTGTTATTAATTTGCATGTTGGCTTTGTCTATGTAAAGTATGCTGATTTATTAGAATGCTCACTCCACAGTAAACTATAATTGAATGCTCTTGAAAGAATGAGTTTCATTGATCTAGTCAATGACCACAGATATTACTGAAGTGAACCTTTATCAGTGTTGGGATGTATTTTGGCCATGATCAATGTTTCTGAATCTTTTCTTGTATTTTTTGTTTTGTTTTGTGCTGTCTATATTGATTTAAATCTTCAGCAAATGTTAAATGTTAAATTTATCTTGATGCAAAGTTTCATTACTTTTCTGGAGAAGCAAACTTTTCTTTAAAAATCTTCCCTGATAGTCTTGGAAAAGAATCTACTTGTACTTATGTCAATATGCATCAGTACTTGACAATAAGTAAAGTGAAAAATTAAAGACATTGCCCTTAAAATAATTGAACTAAGGTTTTTTGTTTGTTTTAAATCATTGTAAGTGTGCACTTTGGTGCCTTCTAAAGAAATTCTGAATTTTCTTCAAAGGTCAAATTCAACAGGTTGAAGTTTTTTCTGTATGTATATGAGTAGAAATTGACAAGTGATATGCTAAAGCATGAATTATGAATCTGATCTTGACTCAGTCAGAGCTCCTAAGAACCAGCTTTTATTACAGAGTATGTTGGCTTTGCAAGCAACTTTCTACCCTATTTAACAACATTAAGCCCAAAGGAAAAAATCGGGAACTGGTCCTAACTTATGTGAACTGTATATAAGTCTTCTGAATTATACATAATGGAAAAATGTAAAATATATAGGTTAGAAACATCTTATTAGAGTTAAAATACAAAGAGGGAGGAAAAAACCCACAGCATAGGCATGCATGGTACACTCTCTATGAGTAGAAGTTACTTGGAATTGTTTGATTTTTGTGTCCCTCATTTTAATGCCTACAATAAAGTTAAATTTTCCTCTGGAAAATAAGGGGAACTATATTTATTTGGTTTCTTTCAAAAAGTAGTACAGAAGGCTACACATGCACATAGTATAAAATTCAAAAACTAGCAAGGAGACTTGAGGTAAAAAGTAAACCTCTCTTCTACTGTCCAGTAGTTAGCCACCTACTCTCTCTGCAAGAAACCAGTTACCTGTTTTTGTATAATCAGAAACACATTCAATGCACTTGTAACTAAATGTGTGTATATGTATGTGTGCATATGTACTCAAATAGTATCACACTGTACAGTGTTTTCCACCTTCACTTTTTTTCATTTAACAATGTTTTTTAAATAGTTTTTCATATTATAACATGCAGAGTTGTCTCATACTTTTAAAAAACTGCATAGTCATTCACCCTATGACTTATTTAACCAGACCTCCATTGATGGATGTTTAGGTCATTTCTAACCTCTTGCTATATTGAATAACATTATAATGAACATCCTTTTACATAGATTGTTTCTGTACATTATATCATGTGCAGGTACATTTGTAGGTTATACTATGACTGGAATTGTTAGGTCAAAGGGATTCATGTTTAACTAAAATTTTGGCAAACATTGCCAGGGTGATATTTAAATATTTAACAATTGCTACAGCACAGGATCTAATCAATTGGAATGGGTGCAGGGCTGTAGACAACTGGTAAAGGATGTATCATATGAGAACACTGTCCAATTGCCCTCCAAAGATGTTATTAATTGGTCTCCTTTAAGTAATTTTTATGAGACTAGATACCATGCTCTTGTGTTATTATTTTCATTTACAGAATTCATGAAATCTCAATGGCTTTTATATGCCAATGAGATGTTATCTGGAGATCACTGGTGGACCACAGTGGTAAAGGTGCTATATCCAGACTGTGTATTAAATGTAGTACACTGTTCATGACGAAGACAAAGTCAGCATCACCTGTCAACATTAACACCCTGCAGGGATCCCTGCCCATGGGACTGAGTAGGTGACTTATCTGCCTCTCCTATTAGAAAGTAATCTTCTAGGAGGCTCTTTTTATTTCCTAGAAAAATTCCTGGCGGGAGTCTGAGCTCAATTTGTGTTTCTCTAATGATTAGATAAATAAATGTTGAGCTGAGAATCAGAAATATAGAGAATAATTCCTACAATGACAATGAAAGGCTGTGAATATTCACATAGTGACCCTTATTTTTCTTCTTATGTCTTTTTACTGTTTTCTAATATTTGGAGATGGGTCGTTTATTAAAGATTCATCCTGAAGCCAAAATTATTGCAGCCAAAGCTAGATTTTACCATTAGGTCTTTTAATTTAGCTCCTTGAGGAAGAACATCTATGTTGGAATATTCTTAGACCATGATTATTGCTAAAATTTGCACATTTTATAATGTGGTAATTGTATTTAGCTAGCTGATGTCTTTTGTTTTGGAGGGCTGGGGTGTAGATACTTGTGAATGTAGAATTTAACACCTGAAGTAGTAATTATGTGTACTTAGAAATTACAGGGTAGGAATTGGAAATTGGAAAGAAAAAGGCAGGTTATAGAAAATAATATGCAAGATATAGATTTATGTGTTGAGCACTGTGGGGACACATAGCAAAAAATGCTTGTGATACCTTAAAACAAAGTTGCTAACTTTCTTAATTCTTTCCCGCCTCCCTTCCACCTCCAATTCATAAGAAACAATGAGGCACAGTCATGGAACAAGATGATGACTCCAGATTCTACAGTATTAGCACAGAATTCAGTGCTGTCTCATATATTTTGACTGTCTGGGAAAAGCATGATCTAGAAATATCGTTTCACATATAATACAATGTCTTCACCAACAAACAATTATTTGGATTTCTTTGGCCTTTCTTATAAATCTAATACTGTATTATAAACACAGGGACTTGTAATGACTAAAAAAACAGGCCAGAATTTCAGATGAATGAGAACTAGATAAACACAATAGTGAGTGTATTTAGAAACTTTAAAAAATCATGAATGCTACTCAGTTTTCTGGAAAGGCTCTCACCATAAGCTCCATCAGGAATGAGTTTATTCTAGCACCTAGCACCTGGCACACAGTAGATTCTCAACAAATATTGCTGAATGAATAAGAAGGATGTTCTTTGTGAAGCTAAAGTACGGGATTCTCAGCAAAACAACCAGTGGTCAGCATTTGTTAAAGTGTAAGAATTTCATAAAGCAAAGGGGTTGAGTATTGAGTTATTAAATAATGCCCATGATATCAAGCCCAGAGCCCATTAAGCCCCAGGCTAAGGGGTGAACAGTTAATTTCATAGCTGCACTAAATAGTTATATCGCATATCAGACAAGGTGATATATTCCTCTAAATACCTTGGAAAGCACCCAAGGGCAAAGACCAGAAATCATTATAAGCTTGACTTGGACAATTGCTAATAAAGTGGGTCATGGAACTTTTTTTTCAATGCCAAGAAAATAATGTAATAATGAGATTGTGTCACCTTTTCCTTTGAAAATGCTTTTAATATTAGGATCTATTCAAGCAAAGGATTTAGGAATATTCTAACAACGAATGTTTCTGTTTTTTTACATTCTGTACTTATTAAAGTTGGATACCTGCTGAGTTGTATTATCAGATTAAAATCTCTATGAATGAAATGGGAGAGAGAGGAGTTTATTAGGCTTTGTAAATATCTTTATATTAGGAAAACTGACAATTACTAAAGTTTTATTTGAGGGTGGTAAATAGGAAGATTTTCTGTGTAAGAATTGAATGTAGATAAATAATAATGGTAAGGCTTCAGAATTTTACAAGGAGCTTTCAGTTATAATATGCAATTAAGCATATTGGAAAAGCTATTGAAAATAAAGCACAGTTCTACATTGTTAAAGAAACAAGGTCTGGAAGCAATATTCACAGTTAACATCAGGCTGGTTCATCATGCCTTGATTTACAGAGATTTAACAATGTAGTATGACACATTTTTCAAAATCCAATTGCTAATCTATTTCAGGTCAAAATGAATTGGAACATTATTAGAACTTCATCTTGTTGTTCTGACCTAAAATGGAAATGCATATACCAGTGCTGTCAAGTTTGCATTACTTCTGGGTACTACATCATGTTTCCAGGACTGTTTTTCATCATGACTGCCTCAGTGCCTTATGCCTTTTGATTCCTGAAAAAGGTGGAATTTCAGGGAATTCTGCATGTCAGATAAATGAGAGTTTCGCTGTGGAAGTGGTGGAATGAGGAGGGACTGGGATGAATGTAGATTCCTTTCTGTGTCCCTGTTCTACCCAAAAGCATCCTGCTGAAATACTTTTCTATAACTTTGTCTCCCCTGTCTCCATAAAAAAAAAAAGTGATGTGAATTAGATTTTAACCTCCTTAGCAGGAACCAATGTTAGGAGTTCCCAAGGATTCTCAGATTTTTGCAGAATTTGTTGAGAAAAGTGTTGGATTCTACCCCCTGCAGTTTCCCATGGGACTATGTGGTGAAGATGCAGTCTTGTTGACTGGCACAGGGAAGCTGACTGACTGGAATCTCGTTGGACTACTGCATCTAAATGACTTAATCCCCCAACCTAAGTTACTGGCTTGTGTGATGCTAAATTGTGAAAAGTAAAGGAATAAGGAATGAACTGGCCCACAAATGTGTTTTTAGATACTTTTAATGGTGTCCATACATGCTCCCTTAATAAGCAGAAAGGACTAGATAGGCACATTATAGCAAATTCTCACAGCTTCTGTGCAGATGTCACCTGCTTTAAGAAAACCCAACTCATGAAAATCCAAATTTAACCTGATTTTTACAAGAGAATAATTCCTTGAGAGTCTGTGAGGAACTAATAATCTGAGGAACCTATATTCATTTGCTTAGTTCTAAAGGGTTTTCTATATTTTGAATACCTGAAGGTAATCAGAAGGGAGAGAGAGTTGAGTTTCAGTTTACATAAGTGATGGCATTCCTCAAGAACTGAATCTGCCAGTACTTTGATCCTGGACTTCCCAGCCTCCAGAACTATGAGAAGTTTATGTTTGCTGTTTAAGCCAGTCTACGATAGTTTGTCATAGAAGCCCTAACTGCCTAAAACAGGTAGGCATTCTTATCGCCATTGTATAAGTATGTGAACAGATGTAACACTCAATCTTTTAACTTCTGTAAACTGACATCATCAATTCGTACTTTTATTGACTATTTTTCCTGTGTGTAGAACCCTAATAGGCACTGAATTGAGACAGAAAGGACCTTGTTTGTTTCTTTTCTTTCAAAAAGAAACTTTTTTGTTTATTTTGAAGATCAATATTTAGACATTTCAATTTATATACAATTCTTAATCTATGTGCTGAAAAACTAAACTCTGTGGTTTTGATTTTTTAAAAAAATATTGCAGTGACTTTCTAGCTCAAAATTTGGAGGCAAAATTTTCTTAAGATAGTAACAATATCTTTAAATATTGATAAGCTTTTACACGATAAGTCCCACTAATCTACAGTATAATATCATATATACTACATGCCAAAATTTTAATAATCTTTCCCAGCACCTTAACAGTTAATAGAAAAACTGAACTTCTATGACCAACAATATGGCAGAGGACACACAATTCTGACAAAGAAAGCCAAGATCTAGGAGTAGTTTTCTTTAGGGAATAATTTTACGTAGAAACAAGTTGGGAATAGAATTAATTTAAAGTGTGCAAGACATATTAAATGCATGATTATGACTCCAAATTACCATTTAGTATGCTTTGTCACCCTGAAATCTATGGAATGTTAAGCTGACACCCAAGATAATCAAAGCTTTACATAATCCAATATCTCACTTTTTTCTGGTTGTGCCAAAAAATAAATGAGCAAATGATTTCACTTCTGACCAAAAGCATTTACACTTTAAAAGGGAATGAGATAAACACTCTTTATTAAAAGTGTTTCTACTAAAAAATACTCCCATTTACAAAACAGTTGATAAAAATATTCTGGATTGTACAAAGAAGGAGGTAGCAACTACTGATAAGACATGGTGTGTGATAGTAATCACATGTAGCTTCTTTCTCTCCTTCTTCACCAAAGGCTGGACTCTCTTTATTTTTAGTTCTTCCATTTTCTGCAGGTTGATCTCTCATTTCTTGGTTTGGCCCTTTGACCTTCCTCTTGGGCATCTGGGCAGTGGGAGGGCGCCTGGCACAGAGCCTTTGTGAAGTTGGGCTGCCTGGCAGCTTCTGCTCCTCGCCCAATGAATTTAATAATGCCCATTTCTTCATTTGTCCAGTCGACAAATATTTGTTAAATGACCATTTGATGTGAAGCACAATTCTAGGTGTACAATGGTGAGGAGCAGAAAAAAATAAAATAAAATAAAAATCTCATGCCCTCAGGGACCTTCCAGTCTCATTTGTTAAAAACAAGGCAATTTGTCAGTGTATAACTGAAAGTTGAATTGTAATTCACATTTTCCAGTATTTATTTTTATTTGTACTTTTAGCATTCCTTATATTTAAAGGTATGTCATACGTTTGTTTTTTCTCTATTTCATCTTTTATATTTGTGATTTTAGATTATTGGATCCTTGAGAATAGGGATTTCGTTCTCTCTTTGCTAGAGGCCTTATTATATTAAATATATATTAATCTATACTTGTCAATGATTTTTGTCATTTAGCCTCACACAATTTTAGCCTTGGAAGACACCTTGGAGACCATCTAATTTCTTCTTCCAATTGCATAGGTGTGTCAATGGAGATTCTAGGTGATAATATTTTTCTTTTATATTGTAAAATACTGGAAAGAGCTGTGATCATTAATATTATTGCCAGGTTCACAAAGCTAGTTTGGTCAAAACTGGGACTAGAATCTAGTTTTTCTGGATTATTTAATAAAATATTTCATTCAAAAACTACTTATTGAAAAACTGGTGTCATTTGAAGAGTTGTGACTAATGTCTTGAATGTAAGTTCTATTATTTCCTAGATGTGTAATCTTTGCTATTTTCTTCTCTGTTTTGGTTTTGTCATAGGTGAGCTAGAAATAAAAATAATATGTTTCTTTGAGAGTTTTTTTGAGGATTAAGTAAAATATGATATGTACAGTACTTGGCATACCATAACCCAAAACAGCCTCTGATTGTATGAATGGACTGTTTCGAAGTGGCTGCCAAATATAGACACAGACAGTGTGGAGGTGAACAGGAATCTAAGGTGGGCTCAGTATAGTCTCCAGCTCTCTGAGAGACAACTGGAAATAGCGCTTCCATCCTCAAACTAAGAAAGCTCATCTGATTTTTGTATGTCATAGTGGAGAGGGAGTCTAGCCTGACTACTAAAGATCTCAAGTGACTAATTTGAAAATTAAAAATAAATATTTGGGTTATTTTTGTTGTTGTTTTGTTCTCCAAGAGGGTGAGTTGGAACTCATACTGTTACAGAATGATTACTCCTTAAGCCTGCAAACACCTTTCACCACATGGCAGAGGTTATATTTCTGTCCTTTAGTAGAGCAAAAAATAAGTGTAAGAAGCACTTAAAACTATGAAAAGATAACATTATCAGTTCTTTTTTTTTTTCCACTAAAAGCGTTCATTATCTGATACCTTTAATCTCTGTCATTGTTTGCTGTCTTTTAAATAAACAGTATTTGGGGAAGACAAGAATAAAAGCCTTTATGTTTAATAGCACCTGATTACTCAGGCCTTTATTTGATAGTAGAGATTTGCCTCTGAGGAATAAAAGAGAAAGATATCTTCATCAAATGAAATAATAACTTTTATTCCATTATCTTTTTTTATTCTGATCACATGATCACATCAATGGTTATTTCTGAGAAGGAAAATGTTTTAAAAATATGTGGAAGGTTCAATATGCCTGAAAAAATAGAGTGTATTCATGCAATGGAATACCCAATGATTTGAGACCTACTGCAATGTAATACTAAACTATTAAGATGAGTAAATTTACAAATTAAAATATTGAGTGAAAAATTTTTAATCATATTGCTTTTATTAATCCAAAATTTTAAAATGCTACTATATTTTAGGGAAAATATATTTTAGCAATGTGTGGGAGAGATCCTGTTCAACTTCAGAATAGTGTTCTCTCAGCAGATGAAGGGAGTTGTGCTAAAGAAAGGTACAAAGGCTCCAATATACCTTTTATATTAAAAAGACATATAATAAAGGATACTTTAAGACTGGAAGGAATAGCCTTAGAATTAAAAAAATAAATAAATATGGAGGAGGTGTTTCCACTAGACTGCGTCATTTTCTATATTATTTAGACCAGCATTGTCCCATAGAACTTCCTATGGTGAGGAAAATATTCTATCTCCATGACATCCAATCAGACAACCACTAGTCATATGTCACTACTGAGTACTTGAGGTGTGGCTAGTGTGACTGGGAGACAGAATTTTAAATTTTATGTACTTGAAGTTAATCTAAATTTTAAATTAATTTTAATATGGCCAGTGGCTAGCATACTTGACAGCACAGATTTAGACCACAGAGAACATTCTAAACCTTCCATTTGACTTCATTTGGGGAAGAGACTATCTCATTGTTTTTTCATTATGAATGTGAGTGTAAATATTGAAGAAAACTCAATAATCTCTTGATAATATCAAGTATGTCAAAGGGCAACTGAAAGTTATTGGGGAATTGGGGAAGGTGGGAAAAGAAACCTTCCTGACTATGTTTACATTTGTCAGATGGAATGAGAAGAAAAATCACTATCTGACTCCATTGGGTGTCTATAGAAAAGAAAGAAATCAAAAGCCCTCCAAGTACTCATGGGGGGTACTTTGGATTTGGTAACAGATTTGATAACTGAAGACTTAATTTCCCCAGTGACCCAACTGATACAGCAGGTTTTATCTTTTTCAGAAAATTAAGAGTAAATTGGCTGGCTCAATAGACTTACTGACTCCAGTTAGATAAGTATTTGCTGTGTTTATTAAGTTGTTTATGTAGTGCAATAATACAAGTGATTTAATAAAGATAAGACTTCAGATAAATGTCAACACACTTCCCACACTGCAGCTGGTCCATTTCAAGCAGTTAAAATAAATTAAAAGATAAAATACTGCTCACACACACACAAAAATTGATCATTGTCCAAGGGAAACATTTACAATTGAAAGGAATCTTCTAGTTTCAGTGCACAAAGACATATGCATATGTGTAGCATATGAACCTCTCTGAAATCTGGAGATTCTCTACCTAGAAGGGAAGAGACAGGAAGCTATGCTTTGTAGGTGTTTGCCATAATGAGTTATAATTAAAAGGTACTTACAGTTCATAGACAAGTATTAATAACCAGTGTTATTTATAGCACAAATAATGGAGATCTTTGAATTAGATAAAATAAATGCTAGTAATTCTGTTATTTATCTATCTTTACATACATCAAGGCATAGCTAGTGAAAGATTATTAAGCTATAAATATAAATGCTGTCATAGGAATTAAAATAACATAAAGTAAATCTGAATTTTACCCAACCTTCTCTGTTTACATTGTTTTCAAAAGAAAATGTATGCTTTTATTTGTAGTTTCTCTAGGACATAATTTGAAAAATGTATAAGAAGGGTGATAACAGAAAAGAGCATGTATCTCTATGGTGCTCAAACCATTATTTCTGTTGTCTTCCAGATCAGGGTGGATGAGATTCCTTTCCTCTGTTCTCTCAGAGCAACCCGGGCAGATCTCTACTATTTCAGTATGTGCTTACCTATTTTTTCTATCTCAGGCCTAAACAGTTCTTGGTTTATAGTACTTGTTCAAAAGAGTATTTAAAAACTATTTAGAAATGGGCCCAGTAGGCCATGGTGAGCTCCTTCTTGCTGAATTCTGAGCCATTGAACTTCCTTACAAGACACCAAGATTGCTGTCGCACAACAGGAAATATTAGATTGAAATATGAAGCATGAGGCTAAATAATGACAAGTTTTTCGTTTGGTCAGGAAGAAAATTATTTACCATAGTTTTAGATTACTTTCTCTCTTGAAAATTATATGGCATATTTAATATTTATAGTATTGCATATGGCTTTTTCCAAATGCTTGACACATAGAAACATTGGACATTTGCCGCATCAAATGCCTGGCATATGATGTCCACCTGCCCAATGAACTGAGAAGTTGGCCTTTGTAACCAGGTGTTGTAGTCGAGTGTTTAATGGTCACAAATTCTTCAGTCTCTGTGCCAGGCCTCTTTGAAATATAATTTTGCTATTCTTTCCATCCAGAAGTGTAGACTTTTTTTTCTACACCATAAATGTGGGCTGATCAGGTAATTGTTTGACCAAAGGAATGTGCTAGAAGTGACATTGTATAAATTCTAGGGGTAAGGACTTAAGGGGCTTGCAGTTTCTGCCTTTGAATTCCTGAAATGCTACCTTGAGACCTCCACTAAAGAAACTTTACCTACTGGTGGATGGGAAGCCATTTGGTGAACTGAGGCTCCCCAAGTAACAGCTAGAACCTAGTATCAGACATGCAAGTAAGATCACCAGGGACCTTCCAGTCCCTCTGATTTTCCAGGTGATACAGCTATATGAATGAGCCCAGGCAAAACCAGCACAGGCATTATTTTAATCCACCAGTTTTATAGTAGTAGTTTGTTGTGCAGCAAAGGGTAAGAGACACTGAGAAAACAGCTTCTCAAGTGATACTGATAAGATAGCATATAGAAAAATAAAGAACGGATGCATTATTAATTTTCAGATCCTTTTTAGTTTTAGAAGGATCTGCATTCCCTCATATAGAATGACATGAATAGCTTAGTAGTGAATGACAGATACTTTAATTAGTAGTGTTTAAAAGTAAAAAGCAAATTATAAAATTAAAGTTTATATCTTATTACTAATTTGTCCATTTTGTTCATGCAAATGTATTTTATACAATGAATCTTTTAATGGTAGAAATAGAAATTGTTTTTTTGGGAATTATGAGTATTAAACCACTTGATGAATGGCAATCATAGTGATTGGAACTTTTGGAGATTCTATTTACAGGAATGATTCATCTCAATTCCCCTAGCTATCCGTGTAGCATTCACAATGTGTATTTGTTAATCACAGGAAAATAATTGTGCTTGAATTGAAATATGTTCATACCTACCCACACTTCTTGCCAATTTTTGTGTGATTGTTTTGGTTCTGGTAGTTGTCTCAGATTGCTTTGGGCTTCTAAATGAGAAATTTAAGTTTTCTTTTCCAATGGAAAAAAAAAAACAGCAAAAGATTTTTTTTAAAGATGGAGAGAAAAATTAGAAAGTAGTAGCAAAAATCACTCCTTAGTGCATCTTGCTATGAGACCTAAAGGAAGATTAAAAGTTGACTGGTGAACTGTAAGCAGTTTTAAAATCTGCTCATGTTAATCAATATTTCTCCAAATACCATAACAGAGCAAAATTTCAACAACAAGAATAAGTATCTTTTCACCAAGTCATAGGCAACTGAAAATGTTTCTCAATAAAACATTTTCCATTCTCAGCTCAGAGAAATAATAATCTTATAACAATATAGTGGCTAGAAGAAAGAGCAGAAGATTGTAAAACTAGGCACAAGAAGTCTACCAGCTGTTAGAAAGTTCAAAAAGTCAATAAATGAAGCTAAATACTGGTCTTCTAAAATCATTTTTCCAGTAAGATAAATAGGGTCCTTTTCACCTTAAATTCTCATTTGACAGTATCCTAGCACATGTCTTGGCTATTAATACACTTGGGTAGCCTCAGGGAGACTTTCAAAAAATGGTTCTTAAGATACTGATATTCTTGTCTCCAGACTCATGAGTCATTTGGACACAGGAATTGAATTTAAGAGGTACTCACTTCCTCACTGTTGAGGAGCTGGTAGAAAAAACATAATTATTATATTGAAGATTCAATAAACATTCTTTCATTTTTCAAAGTGATCCTTACAACACTATTCTAAATCTTTTGTGACTAGGTCTTCTGTGAGGAAGGACTAACATGTCTTAAATTTGTCCATAGGCCTGTAGCAGTGGTCATCACTGCACACTCCCAAGTAAAAAGGGAGTGAGGTAAAATGTGGAGCAGCTACAGATGCTTTTTTCCTACAAATTCAGTTCACTAGGAAATGGACTCTGTTAATCTCTTATCACATCAAGATTTCTGCAGCATTGAGGCTATTTTAATAGGGATTAATTGCTAGGAGAATTCTGGATGCATTTTTTGAAAGATGGATGTGTGGGGTGTTTGCATTTTTTTGAAGTTGCTGAGATGTTCCTCAACCTTGGTTTAGTTATGGAAAGTTAGCTGAAACTGAGGTAGAAAGTATTTTTAAATACTGGATCCAATCTTATTTTCTCTACAAAGGGTATGTGTGTGTGTGTGTGTATGTGTGTGTGTGTGAATGTGTGTACATGTGTACAAACACTTGTGTGCATGCACACGGTGAGCTTTAAAGAAATGATTCCTCTGTACTAAACATTACATAATTTCTTCAAATTATATGCATTACAAGTCCAGTGTGTGTAAGGCCCAGTGCTGAGGGGGGCCAACGAAGGACTGTTAGCTCTCAAGGATCTTACAGTGTAGTAGATTTATATTGTCTGCTTTTGTCTTTTACATTAAATGTCTTATCCTAATGATAGTGTTCCTTCCTTATTTGGAAGTACATAGTTTTGAACAGTCACTGACTACAGAAGCGACTTAAAAACATGGACATGCCATATCTGTGCATAGATTCTTTTGGCAGAAAAGGATGTTAGTGTACAAACCAGCATTTAATGGATGAACAGAGAGAATAGAACATCCCATTAAACTAGTATTTAATTTTTGCATCTTACTTATAAATGACTTTTCATTTATGCCAGAGTGGATAAGAAGAAAATTATTTTTTAAAAGTCTTTTGAAACAAATAAGAGAAAATCATGTCTCTAGTATTGCTATTGAGAGTGGGCACATTTTGGAACACAACTGTGGCATTTTAATTTGTTTTTTATTTTCTATTGTAATGACTTCTGTTTTGTGTTCATGGATTTTGTGCTGGCTGGTTAAGTGACTCAAGAAACAGTTTTGCAGTAGTATAATAGTTTTGTTTAAATTATAATATACATAATGTGCCATGCCTTGTCCAATTTAATGAAATATGCTTTATTAAATGGGCAAAAGAATCCATGTAATAGCCTAAGGTGCCTTAGTCAAATTTATGATAGCTGATTCATAGGCAGGCACAATTATATCCAATTAGCAACCTTGGCTTTATGAAACAATTGCATTATGTATTTTTAGATTTCAGTGTCTCTTGTGGTCAATCATCTTTCAACATAAGTACTTAAATGTGCTTTGAAAATGAAGGAGCCAGAGTCATTGAACAGCGTAGATACTTGGTTAGTTATTTTATGATGCTGGTGACTGAGAAAGTTGTTGTCTTTGTTGATGGCAACCATGTATTTCTAACAATGCTATAGTCAGATATTACATAAGTTAGCTGATTTGTTTGAAATATTATTAGGCAATAATTGTCAAATACATAAACCCAGAAAAGTAAAATATTTCAATTTATTATTTTATTAATTATTTCCTTATAGGGTTTCCCAAATATCTATTGTATTTGGTGAAGGAAATGACACATTCAACAGAAAAGTAAGGCCCACATGTCTTTCAGCCCAGCTTAATTGTAAAAATGTATTTTTTAAAAAATAAACTAAGATAAAAGTTAATATAGAAAAACTTCTGAAAAACAGAGACATCTGCTTAGAAGAGCTTTCCGTCAATTTACCAGCAACCATATTATCTAAAGCAAGTTCACCTTATGATCAGTTTATCTATTGAACAGAACACAGTCTCTTGATTGGCTTCAAATTGTTTGAATCTCTCTCTCGCTCTCCATCTTTATAGCATGCTTAGAATTAAAAACAGAAAAATACAACCTAATTTGCGCAGCTAATCCTGCTTAAATTTATAATTTTTATAATTGGTTTAATTGCAAGCATCTTTTTTTTTTCATATGTACTATTCTTTCCAACATGTTAAGAGCTTTCTAAAGTCTAAAGACCCTTTCTTCAAAGTTTAACTTTAAGGGGATCTATTTAAGGCGGGCTAAATATTCTGAGAAATTTTCCCATTATAGAACTTTTAAGAATGCTGGATAAAATTTAAAAAATAATAATTCAAATGTATGACTGAATTGAATGGAAAGTAAGGAAAATCCTTAGAGGCCAGAAAGGGGAAGGTGAGAATGTCGAGAATTAAGCAAACATTGAAACCCTAGAGCTTGGCTACATCTGCAGGGGGACAGGAAGCAAAGCATGAGGCCAGAGTGGTATGGGAGTTTGTGTGAAGACTGATGAAGAAGGGACACCAAAAGCATGCTCAAAAAGTTGGAATTACTTCCCCCCAAGGGAGAGAATGGGCAGGTAATTACTGATCTGGGCTCTGGGTAAAGAATTAAAACAAAACAAAACAAAACAAAACAAAACAAAACAAAACAAAACTCTTCTCTGAAGATTGATCCTCAAAGCCCATTTTCCCAAGAGTTTGTGTCCAGAATTCATACTACCGCACTATTATGTGGAAAATACGAAAACCAAGACCAATAATGTGGTTTAAAGGGATTCAGTCTGAGGGGAACTGTGGTTCCTGGAAGAGGCAAATGCAAATAGATTCTGGGACAACACAATTTAAGTGTAGAGGCTAAAGTGATAAGCTTAGAAGATGGAAGGAAAGGCCACGAATCAAGAAGAGCAGGTGGCTTTTAGCTGGAAAAGACGAGGAAATGAACTCTCCCCTGGTGCCTCCAGGAAGAATGCAGCTCTGACAACCACCTTGACTTTAGTTCTGTCAAGCTCATTCCAGTTTTCTGACTTCCAGAACTGTAAGACAATAAATTTGTATTGTTTTTAGCCACTAAGTTTTTGGTAATTTGTTGCAGCAGCAATAGGAAACTGACATGCTGAAGAGATGAATTGGCTTCAGGAGAGATCATTTTAGGGAGGGATCTGATACTACTCAGAACCACTGGAAGAAATGTCAAGAAATTTGTACGTAGATGGAGAAAATTGAAATGTCTGTTTAGAATATTGCATTTGGAGGCCAAATTCTTTCTACATTTTGCATATAGAATACAGAGCTTGAATTTTATGACCGTGTCAATGACACACACATTTAGGTTGACAGTTGTAACCTAGAATTTGATCTTAGATATTTTGGTGTTTAAAAGAGTTTCTCAAAGCAGGTGTAGCAAGGGCTAACTGGGGAAACTGAGCCCCAAATTATGGCTTTACATCTGATTTTTAAAGTATATACAGAATGAAAAAAAAATGCAAAAATAAATAAAAGGGGAAAAGTTGAAATATAAAGACTTACGAGATAACTTATTTTTAGTGTCTGTCTCCTTTGTAAGCCACTTTGCCATAAGATATAATGCCCCAGGTTACTTCTCTAGTGATTCTTATACATCAATGCAAAAACGTATATATTAGGCTGTCTCTACCATTTGCCATTCAAGTGGAAGTCAGGAAGCCTGGCTGCTCTCTACTTACATCCTAAATTAAGATTCTCAGTGGTGAAGGTTGGTGAGTGAAAGGAAATACCTGTACCAATCAATATAATCCCACTTGATCTTGCATGGAAAGTATTTCTACCTGTCAGAAAACCATGTAGTATCACTTGCTGATAGTGTTTTCTAAATTTTTATTGTTTATGTAGGTTTTGAACTTGGAATATATGAAAATCTCTGTGTTATGAGAATTGAAGCTATCTCAAGATTTAAATATTCTGTAGAAAATTTGGATAAAAATAAAAGGTTAATTTTGAAAATCAAAATTTCAAATCCTAGATTTGTATTGCTCATATAGAATGCGTTTCTGATTTATCTTTACATTCCCGCAGAGCATCTAGAACTAGGTCTGAACCTTAGCAAGCATTCGATATTTGCTCGATAGATGCAGTCCTTGTGCACACAGTCACTTGTTTTAATTCTGAGTCCTCTTTAATATTCATGAGAATCTGACTTATGGGAGCTGCCAGGATGTTTCCTTAGGAAGTCCCAGGAAAACAAGCATGGGAATATAAATGGGAGAAGAACGGGACATTTCTCATTCCTCTGTCTGTTCACACTCTATTGTTCTGTATCAGCTGGGGGTGTGTCATGGAAGGGTTGTTACTTGGATCATCTAATGAGTCTGCACGAGACCAGTGCAAGAACAGGTCTTATGTGACAAAACAGCTGAATGGGTATGTGCTGAAGTATTAACACAGCTAAAATTGGAAAAAGGCGGAAAGTTATTTTATCTTAAGATGAAGAACAATTCTTAAACACAAACTAACTTTTAATGTGAGGTAGTATGTTCTCCTTGAAACTTTTTAGCGTTTTAGCAAGCAGTGATGTGCATGATTAGCGTTATAATTTTTGTACCAAAGTAAAGCTCTTTCTGCAGACCACAGAGCTGACTCTTTCTTCTATAAGTATCTTAATATTCAGGAAAGCGTAAGTTTTATGTGTAAAAGTAAGACAGTTTAAAGAAAGAGCGAAAGTGAAATTGAAGATAAAAGTGCTATTATCTTTTTAATATTAAAAAAAATTTTTACAAGGGACTTTTGAAGAGAAAAGCTGTAGCCACAACATAACAGACAACCTCCTTGCCACCCAGTTATATGCGATCTTTATATCCGCAAAACTATAAAACTGAACTGTAAAAATGTAGTTAGCCAGAAAGCCAAATTGATGAATATAATTTTTCTATTCTCCAAAAACAATGTATATGATACATGTTATTATTTATCCTATATGATCTCCTTGATCATCAGCAAACATGTGGTTAGACTGTTTCTAGCTCTATGCAATTATTATATGACTATGCGCCTGAGTCAGGAACAGAAGTTGAGAATTTGTGTGTACATATAGGAGAGGGGTATGGCCGACTTTTACATTAGTGATGTAATGTAATTAAGAAATAGCTGTATAATACAGTATAACTTTTACCAACTTGCCCAGGTTGCATTAGATTCCAGGCATTTTATAATAAAATGTTCATTTGACAAGTAGATGTATAAATAGTCTATTTGTAATAATGATATAGTTGATTATGAGTATGAGGTTTTACCTAATCTTCATATGAATGATTAACTTATAAAGATTGCCTTTAAAAATATTAAATAAAGAAATTAAGATGTAGACATCTGGCAATCTTTGTCAGAGGCAGCACCTCCTCTGTTGTTTTATTGTCCTATTGCAGGTAAGAGTTTCCTTGTGTCTAGCAGAAATGTCTGTAAGGTTCATTTTAGACCATTTTTTCTTATTTGAACTTTCATCATCAAAGTTATTGGCCAGAATTATCTTAAAAAACTGTAGATACATAAAAACAGTCCTCAGGTCACCCTGGAGCCACTTTTTGAAAGCGTTTTCACCTTTCTTTGTGAGGCTTCATTTCCGTCCCTTTACCTAGTTGTCTTTCTCTTCTTTGAATGTGTTTGGATTCCATACAGTTTTTTTAGTGTGCTGTCCAAAACAGGATACTTTCCTCCCTCTGACTAATGGGAAAAAGAGAAGAAGAATTATGTTTCAGCCTTGCCTACTCTACTCCTATTGATTTGTGCTGGTATCATATTGACTTTTATCACAATAGCACTGAATTGCTGATTCATATTCAGCCTGTGGCCATCCCCTCGCTTTCTTTCTATTTTATTTGTTCATATTTGCTTTTCTTCATCATGAATTTGTGGGGCCTGATAATTTTTCCAGAGCATATTACTCTGTGCTTGCCCAATTAAATATGTTTAGCTTTTCCTAACAATTGAATGTTCTTTTTTTTTACAGAAATTTTGGGCGTGTTTTATAAGGCATCATTGTCTCCTCGCGTCATTAACATACTGATCTGAACACAGAGCTTATTTTGCAAAGCTCTTTTACAAACCACATAATGTCCCATTACATGTATATGTAAAATAGCATGTTATGTATATGTGGTGATTGTATAGTAGATGCTGAATATATATTTATCAATAGTTAATGACCACAGACTATTGTACACAGAAACCCTTTCAAGAACTTGCAAGAAACGCTGATTTTTTTTTAAAGGAAAGCTTTAGCAGTCTTTCTTTCCTGTTTACATTTAAACAATAAGGATAAAAAACTACAAGCCAGAGGGCTTCCATTGTTCTCAGTGACTAACTGAGGTGGTGTTTTGGCTGCAAACTTGCAAGGTTTGTGGACATTAACTTCACATCAGGAACTCTGTATTGAAACAGATTGTTTAAGAATAATTCTTCTCTTTGAGAAAGGTGAGAGATTAATCTACAGAAATGTTCATGCTAGACCTGTGCATGTGTTGAAATTTGTCAGAGGAAAGATAAATGGGTCCTCGCTGAAAAGTAAATCGCACCATGGCTAATCCCTTGGGAAAGCTGGAGAATTTTTATGGTAGCAAAAGCAACCTCAGAAAAGGAGGCACCATCACTGTTTACTTATGAAAGAGAAAGATGAGGGGAAGACATGATTGTAAAATGATATGAAAGCGTATTTGACTTTTAAAATATGTTTATTCAAATATGTACATGAGATATAATTATATTTTCAATTCTTTGGGGAATCATTTGTGTGCTTTAAAATGAGAGTCAACTGGGGGCTGATGTCAACAATATTTCACAGTAGCAGTGCATCTGGGCACTGACCAATTAGACAGGTGTCAGGGGACCTACCTGAGCCAGGTCTTGGTGACCCCACCCAAGTGCCAGGTGTTAACCCTTTAGTTGCTGACTCAAGAGAAAGTGGGGGAAGGTTGAAAGGCGATAGAGCAGTGCCTATTTTCTACCACATATGGAAGATATTAATATTTTAGCAAACATTATGGCCATTCTGGTGTATGCCATCTAAATATCAGTCCTCATCCTAATAGAAAATTATCTAGTAATTTTACTGAAAAAGGAAGATAAATGTGTTCAGAGATATGGTGCTTATTAAAGGAAAAGTCATAAAATGTCCATGAAATTTTATCATCAGCTAAATAACAAATAAAAGTTTTAGTGTAAGTATATCTAAAGAAATATTTGGGACAAGCTTATACTAAAATCTTATATATTATTTATCTGGTATTCAAATTTAACCAGGAACCTTGTATTTTATCTGCAAACTAGAATACATTTAGGAGAAAATGTCTTGGTATCCTATTGGCAATGTTAAATAAAAGAGAGGAAAAAGGTATGCTTATCATTGGAGCATACTTGATAAATTGCAGTGACGCAGCAAGAAATGTTAACTACCGAGTTATTTGTATGGTTACACATACAAATGCTTCTGAAATTATACTAAGAGGAGATAGGTGGCACTTGTATTTAAAAGATTTGTCTTTCACAATTAGGAAAAGCTAATTCAGTCATCATCAAATAGCACCCATCAAGTGCCTGTTCACGTGGGGCATTGCAAAATGCTTTACCGAGTGGGAAAACAGACATGGTGGAGAGCCCTTGTTAGCCTGTAACCGAGACATCTAAAATGGAATTATAAAGGAGATAACTGAAGAAACGTCGGTCAAGGATCCATATTCTCCCTCATTTACTCTAATTGGGGAGAAGAAAAGTTAGTCTAATTTATAGGAAATGGTTTTGTAAATCATTTTAAAATGTAGTTTTATTATGGCCAAATTTCGGTGTGTGCAACTATATAGTAGGCTCAAAGATACATGCTGTCGAGGCAGGATTCTCAACGCGGCATTGCTGACATTTTGAACTGGAAAATTTTTTGTTGTGAGGAGCTGTCTGTGCATTTTAGGGAGTTTATCAGCATCTCTGGCTTCTTTCCACTAGATGCCAGCTACATGCCCTGTCCCAGTCATGCCAGTCAAAACTGTCTCCAGATATTGCCAGATGTTCCCTGAGCTTAGAACTACCATTCTAAGTAACTACAAGAGGGAGATCCTTACCAACCTGGGTGGGGTGGGTGAGGTCTCCTTCAGTTTCACAAATTTGTCCATGAAAGAGTTAGTTGTAAACATCTGCATTGTCCAGGAAGTCCTCGTACTCAGTCCCTACCACAGGTATTGAAAATATGGATACTTGACTCCGCCCCAGAGATTCTGGTTTAATTGATTTGAAAGAAGGCCTGGACAGCCTGGCATTTAAGAAATGCCCAGGCGATTCTAGGCAGAGAATTACTCTATGGAGTAGTGGTCCTCAAACCTTAGTGGGCAGAACACTTGGAAGGCTGGTACACATATTGTCGAGTCCTCATTTTCCTGATTCAGTAGCTTAGGGGTGAGGCCTGAGAATGTACATTTCCCACATGTTCCCAGATTCTACTGATGCTGTTGGTCCTCAGACCACACTTTGAGAACCACCAGTTTAGAGACATACCCTTAGCCACTCTTTGCCCTTTACTTTTGCCTCCCAAGGGGAGGAAGCATGGCCAGCCAGGACACATTGTAGAGAAGAAACAGGTCCATGTGCTTTCAACCCTGCTAAGCATTTTTCATTTATTTATTTATTTATTTATTTATTTATTTGTTTGTTTGTTTGTTTGTTTATTTTACTTTTCCCTTCTGCAGGCCGCATATGTTGAGCTGTTCTCTGCAGCACAGTGAAGTAGCCAGCACCTACAGCAGGACCTGGTGGTGAGTGAGTCTGGCCAAATTCTAGATTCCACTTTAGAAATGCAGTTGTGCTCACACATCAGCATTGTTCTCCAGAGCTTGATCAGTCATGATGCTAACTATTTGCTTTCATCTGCCAGGTAGATCTAGCTCTCTTTTTTTTGGGTTCTGACCTTGGATATGGAAGGGGAATAATTCACTGGTCCTCTTCCCTTACTAAAAGTATGTCCTAAATCATTCTGTTGAACTTCTGCTGTGTTTTCCAGCATTGGAGAGGAAAGGAGAGACCAGAGGGCATACAAATAATCCCTTTCTGATGTTTCCATCATATAACTCTTGATAAGACACACAATTGTTAGAAACAATAGAAGTACATAAAATGCTGGGAAGCGTACATAGACTTTTGGGGTTGTGCCAATGTTAGTTTTTAAGATGTTCATTAAGATATAACATAAAAGCAAGTTTTGAGAATTTCCTAGAATGACCAGTCACTATGAAGGCTGAGTTTGCTGTACGCCTGCCTTCCACCAAGCTGGGTCTGCAAACATCACTCTCTTTTAGTCATAGCAGTGAGGATTTAGGCATATACTTGGGTCCATAATTCACTGTTTTAGTAATCTGCCTTATACTCTGTTTCTTTATTATCACTTGCCTGAAATTAATAATTTTAATTAATCATGTTAAAAGCTGGCCTAGAAGATGGTTGTGAGCACCCAGTGATATTTGTTCACAGAACACTGCAGCAGCCTTTAAGGGAATTGCCTACTAAAGTGCTATACATATTAGAGCTACACATAAATATTCATATATTCATTGATGATGGATTGCATGAATAGAATAATGGACAAAGGTGGTTAGGAGAGCTGGTCTATTAGAAAAATTTAATACAACCCTACTGTCCTACAAGTAGAACTTGGAAATTGCTGTGCCAAGGGTATTTCTTATCCTTAGCCTTGTCATTCTATGCAAATTCTAAGAGACCCAAGGGGAATGCTAACCCTGCCTCTCCACACAGGACATTAATTCCGTATAAATTCTCTGCCTATATGAGAGGTCCCTAAAAGTGAAGTGCAAGGCACAGACAACAGATTTTTAAAAATAGTAGAGTACATGGTAAAGCATTTTGTGATCAGACTTCAGCTGGAAGGAAATGAGCTTTCTGAGCTGTGCTTTTCTCTAATTTGCGTGCTGCATACAATTATTTATAAATACAGAATGATCATTGCCAGTAATGACAGTTTGTCTAAGACCTAGATTTTTATTTACATGAGTGTTTCCTTCTTCTGCTTATGTTAAATCTCATTTAAGTCTTTCTAGACGTTCCTAGGATATCTACACAGTCAGGTAAACCCATCTTGATTTTAGAAGGAAATTCATGAAGTGGTTCAACCCAAATTCTACTTTCAGGCAAAAACTTCTTTGCAGGTTTCAAAAAAAAATGGCCGTTTAGCCTGTTCTCCAAATTTTGTCGGATCTGGATCCTACTTCCACCCTTGTCATCTGGTTCCAGTACTTAATCACCCTCATTGTCAGGTCTCTTTTTTTTGGCTAACTGTGGCATTTAAACCCATTTTCTCTGCCATATGGTGCTTAACCATTTAACACCTCTGCACATTCCGCATGTCTGACTGGCAAATCTACCTGTTTGTTTCCTGGAACATATAATCTACATATAATCTACTGTTTTTCATAGATTACTATATTAGTCTGAGTCTTCCAGGGAAATAGAAAATATATGTGTATATATTATATATATATTAATAATTATCTATTTAATATATATGTATATATTTGTGTATATATATGATGTGTGTGTATATACATATATAATACATACATATATATATATATGTATGTATGTGTATATATATATATTCCACTAGTCTGCTTTCATATTTCTGCAAGCCTGAGGATTTTTCTTTTATTCTAGATGGCCCCAAGACACCTGCTTTTTTAAATCTGGACCTAGGATTCAATTGGGGTGCTACTAATGATAATAATGATATTGTAGCTCCCTTTTCCTGAATACCTACTCAGTACTAGGTGATTTATATACTTATCTTACTTAGTGCCCCTGTCATTCTTCATGGTTGATCTTTCATAGATAATAAAAGTGACTCTCACACAGGTAAATAATTTTCAACTTCAAAACCTGTGTTATTTTCATTGCCTGCATAGCCCCTAGACATGGCTGAGCAGGGAGGGGCACACCCACTGGGTGGTTTGGGTTTGTCTAGTCCTCTCAAAAGACTCCGGATTATATGGACTATGACAATGGGTCATATCTGATCCTGCGGAACTGCTCTAAACTCCAACCCAGGATTATAATTGTAATTGGAGAGTCAGTTTCCAGGGATGAAAATGTATAACTGGTCTTGTCATCCTTTACAGCATCTGAAAAAACACCTTACAGCTAACATGCAATCTAAAGATATTGATTCACTGACTGACTGATTGATTGATTGATTGCCCAAGAGAAGGCAGGCCTGATGTAACAACACTAACTTCTCTGATTCTGTTTGTGGATCAAATTAAATAAGATATCCTGACATTTCATCTTTTGGGGAAATTAGCATAATATTCAGGGTACTTACATTCCAGTCCTCGCACTGCCAACCTTAGGCCAGGTATTTAATTCTCTAAACCTCAGTTGCCTCCTTTTTAAAGGAAAAGATGGAACTGGATGTGTCCCTTTTACCACAAACACTCCAGTGAGGTTCTCCCAGTTGATATTAGAGTTTCTAAGTTATGTGATGACCATGGGAGAGAAGAGAGAAGCTAACGTTTTTAGCCTCTCATTTCTAGCAGAGGCTTACGTCATCTACAAATTTGGGTCAGCACTGGTCATAGAGCACTGACTTGCTGGCAGCTGAAGATTCAGAGAGGTTGCAAGGCCTGAACTGCAGGCAAAAATGATAGCAGATCAACTTAGCTCAGGGCTCCAAGGGGCTAGGCAAGAGGGGCAGTGTTTCCACTGCAAAGAATGTCATTGCCATAGGCCCAGATTTCCGCCTTGGAATTCCCACAAGCCCTCAGTTACCAAGGACAGCAGCTCCTTCGAAAAGGGCCTCAATAGAGCCCTGCAGGTCCGAGCCAGGCTATTTCTATGCAGTAGGCAGCATGTCCAGGGGGCAGGAACATAGGCAAGCAGACCTGTGTTTGCATTCTGACTCCACTGCTACTAACGGTGAAGTGCAGAGCCTTAGCTACTTCATGGGAAGAATGGGAAGAACATTAACACTAGTCTCTCCTATCTCGAGTTATTGTGAGGATAAAAATGAGAAAGTAATTAGTAGATACCTAATACAATGCTTGGCTCACAGGACGCACACAATAAATTGTAGTTATTATTATGAAGTTCTGTGAGGCCGCTGGTGCCTCTACTGGAAGCCTCCTTCACACTGAGTGAGGACCCAGGACATTGATTCTTCCCTACTCCTCCAGCCCTTTGTGTTAAACCTATCAGAATGATATTAATTTATTACTACACATCTGATTTAGGGTCCCCAAAATACGCTGGCAAGGAATAGTGTCACAATATGTTCAGTGAAGGTCAGAAGTGACACCTTAGCCATTTAAAAACATGTAGAGTATGGATACATTTTCAAATGTCTTATACACATTTAAGATGTTTAGTTGTTGATTAGTTTCCATATATTAAGCCCTGAAGTTGGTCTAAGTTTGGTTGGCTAATATGAATATTCATATTTCCTGCTATTTATACATAAGGTAACAGAAATAGAGCCACATGAAATCCCTGGACTCAAGTACTCACCCAGAGATCAATCTGGAAAGGTCAAGGGTGGCTGTCTGTTTGCAGACTTGATTGACCTTAAATTCTGAATTTTTACAGTTAGGATAAAACCACATTCTAAACCTTCTTACTCTTCTGTAAGATTCAAGTTGCACAGCTAAGCTGATTTAGTACAAATAGTCAGGAACATAAGATTCAGGGTAAATGAGGTTTCTAACAAAAACTATTTTATACATGAAAAATAACATATGACTTTTGCTTTTAGGATTTAGTTTTAAAATCAATTTGATTAACTATGGCATATGACAAAAATTTTATGCAATGTTGCAAAAATAAAAAGTCATTTGGCGTGAAAATGTTATAGCATTTTTTTTAGTAGAGATAATGGACTCTATTTTTTTTAAATACGTTCTTCTATTTTCTCACGTGTTTTTCTTTGACTCTATGAAAAAAAGTTACTATATAAACTCAAGTTATTTTTATTGACTCTTATATTACAGTGGAGCTAGATGAATAGAGTTTAAAGTCAAGTATTGCTAGGTATTTCCAGGCCACTTGGTGCCTCAAACAGGTAAGCACTTTTTCTCAAAAAGAAGTATGTTGTATTGATCTTTCTCTGCTTCAGCGTTTGACAATTATATGAAATTTTAAGCATCTCTTTAGAATTCCCAGCTTCTCGAGGGCCAATTTCTACTCAAGGTTGTCAAAGCAAACCTCTATGACATCTGCCATTCCATATTAACACTCATGTGTTTCTTTGGCATCCATTTGTTTCATTTGTTTGTCCAAGTTTTTCAGATTGTAAATTTCTTAAGGCTAATGACAGTAAGAGAGAGAGAGAGAAAGAGAGAGAGAGAGAGAGAGAGAGAGAGAGAGAGAGAGAGAGAGAGAGAATGAGTTGTATCATTGGGCTTTATCCACGGTGCATGCTCAACTCATATTGCTATGGTGAAACTAAAGCCCAGAAATTACCCCACTGCTCTCTGTGCCAAGGAGGAGGGGCCTTTCCTTTTCCCTCTCCTTGCCCAACACTGATACAAAGATTCTAAATCTCCATTCTCATGAGATCTATGAAATGCTCACTTTCTATTTTACCCTTTCTTCTCTTTAGGGAGTATATTTGTTGTACCATTTTAATATTTTGCCTTATTATAGAAGTAACTAAGCACTTGACTCTTTGTAGGGTCATCTGGTCCAGCCCACCACACCTGGTCATCTTACCTCATCAGCATGTGGACAGGGAACTAAGGAGAGGAGGGAAAGAAATGGAGACTAGGGGAAGAAATTAGAAGGACATTCTGTTTAGTATTCTGAATGTTCAAAACACTGTCTTCCAAGGAAATAGACTATGAGACAGAACAGAGATCTAATCTAGGTATGTCATGTCTTCACTGGTGACTCTGAGTTAGTTGCTCAATATCTCTAATCCTAATAATTAATATTAATTAATATCAAATAGCAGATTTAGTTTCCTAATCTGTAAATGGAAATAGTAATACACCCTTTTTACCTTGCTGATATATTCACACAACTTCAAGGTAGAATTGCTCTGGGGCCAGTTTATTGACGGTGATTCAGTCTTGAAGATGGTCAGCATATTGTCACATATTCAGCCTGTTCTCTCTTGTTGACTCCCTCAAACTTTGGTCCAGGACGGGCATTCCTCACCCCTCACTGAGGCTTTTGGGTCTGTGAAAATGCCTATTCCTCCAGAAGAAGAGCTGTGAAGGACTGAATAACTGCAGAATGTGTGTTCGTCGAGTCTATGCTCCCTGAAATGATCTAGTAAAATATATTAAAACTTCATATAATATTGTATTATAAAATTTTACCAAATTTAGGAAGTGGTTGGGGTGGGAGTGCGAGGATATCACTATAGGGTTTTCCCAAGGAGGTCTATGCAATGGAGTTTCCTCTGAGGAAAGAGACTGTATGGAGCAGCTGTTACGCTGAACCCTATAAAATTACTCCATTCGACCATTTCTGATTCACAAAATGACAGTTTCATAGGTTTCAACCTAACACATCTTCATTCATCACCACATTCTGTGGTGGATTGTGGAGTCTCACAGCATGATCCCAGGTCAGGATGAGGATAATATTCTGTTGAAGAGGAATTCTTCTAGCTATTACCAAAATTTTTTTTCTCCAGTTTTGCAAATCTGCCATATGCCTTTTTTTAAATTTAAAAACAAAGAGATGAAGTGTAGCTACCATGTGTCTGGCAGAAATCTGTTTATGCCTGGAATTAGTAAATATCAGGATGCCTCTTTACACATACTGGCAAAAGCTGCAAAAGTAAAATATGTAAGCAAAAAAAGAATTCCATGGCTAGGGGGCCCACACTCAGATGAGTATTAATTTGCATAATAAATAGTTCAATATTCAGGAGATTATAAAATAGTAATTACTGCTGAGTTGCTATATTAGGACTTCCTAACCAAAAAAAAAAAAAAAAAATTTAAAATGTGATAGTTTGCTTTTACAAAGAACTTCAAAAAAATATTTATTTTGAAACAAGATTTTACTTATTTTTAAAAGAGGTTTTAAATACCCTGCACATTCCTTTGGGAGAGGGGCAGAAATATCCAAGCCAAAAAAGTGACAAATAACATATGGTTAAAAATGATAATGAGCCATTAATATTTTTTTTCTGTTAAAAAAATTAAATACCTGCTAGGGAGAGTGTTTTTTCCCATGTTAAAAGAGTGTGGAGACCAGTGGGGAAGTACAGTGCAGTAGTAGGAGGTGCACTCAGGCAGGGGGTGGAAACAGAAGTCATTACATGTGAACAAATCGCAGCCTGCTTATGCTAATAGGAAGGTAGACTCTTTCTAAAACACCATCTGTGTTTTTTAAAATGACTCAAGTGTTCCAGGTATTGTATATCCAAAGCAGTTGCTACTTACTCAACACACTGTAAGCATTTAACACTGAAAAAAATATATAATTTTTAAAGTTAGTGTATTTTTTGCAATAATTGCAAAGTTTAAATGCCCTTACATAGAATTTCTTGATTTCTCAATAACCCTCGGCTTAGAGATAATAGACGTATGTATTCCATTAAGCCATTTAATGAAATGTGCACCTACACGGATAAGCTTGCTTTTCAAGTTTTTCTTTCCTGCTAGCAGGGGAATGCTCTGACGTCAAGAAAGGTTTTAATATACCTATTTATCTGAGAAGATTCCTGTTAAAATGAAGCTTTTGGAAGTGGGGTGGCTTCATTTGTTAGACTAGTGGTCACTCCAGCAAGGTTGACAAATGGAAGGATGAGAAACAAGAAGACCAAAAAAATTAACATTCACCTATCAGGTGCTGGTAACTATGCTGAACAGTGGAAGACTCAATTATGCAGTGTTGAGATTACATTACACCAGAAAGTTAGAGACATCATTGCAGTGTTCCAATAACTCTTGTATTTAAAAACTCCCCAAGTGCCACATAAAAAGAAAATTTATCTATGTGTGTGTGGAAGAACCCTCATCTAATTAAGACTCTTTATTATTACTCCATCTCATTAGGAGATGCATTTCTAATAAAATTTTATTTTTTATATTTAATAATCTTTATCAGATATTTTGAAAATATTTATATTATTTTGTTAAATTCTGTACTAATACTTAAAAAAACCTCTATCCAGAAGAACTTTTTTTAATACTTAGGACCTCATGATAACAAGAAATTTTAAGTGAAAAAATTCTCTTTGTGTGCTTTTTTTGCTGTAGAGAATTATAATCAATAAAGGATTTTAAAATATTAAACACTTATTAAATTAAAATAAAACTGTGTGCTATAAGAGGAATGAAAACACAACTCAACAGAAACAAAAAGAATCATGTAAAACGCACAACTATTTAAGAAGCCTTGGTTGAATCTATTTTTCAATGGATGATGGTGAGTGTAAAATCACCATGGCATATATGTCCCATTGAATTTATTGAAAGGAGTGATGTAAATTTGTAATTTAAAATGTCAATAATACCTCCTTTACAACTATTTTCACTTACTGTTAATTTAAGTTGTCTACTTGTAATATATGAGGGGTACATAGTTTTTCAAATTTATTCATTTTTTCTTGCCTCCTTAAATGTATAGCCTCAAAGAAGGACGCCCTTGAAGGCTGATACTTAAACGAAGTTTAAACTTTAGTTTATCTTCTTCCGACTATTAAAAATTTTCAGTATTTTGTACATTGCAAGGTAGAATAAAGATAAACATCTCATCATCTGTTTCCACCACCAGCCCCTATCCTTATTTTGCATTTGCTTATTACCTTTCCTCCAGCACTTGACATCAAAGATAGTGACATCAGGTGCCAGCTCAATGGTGGCACTTTAGAAGTGTTTTAATAACTATTTCTGAAAATTTGGTTCATCTCTTTATGGCCTGAAAAAATTTTTTTTCAGTATTAACCTACCTGCTTGGAAGCTCAGCTCATGGCATTAAATATTTTTAGATCTTTATGAATGATACTCCAGTCCCGTGTGTCATGCAAACGGAGTGTGAGATGTTCTTCTGCCACCATGCATTCTGACTGGGTGTCTCCTTTTCTTTACTAGACTGTGCATTTCCTCCATTGTCACATGTTGGGGAAAATAATCCAGAGAGGTCACTGCTTTTGTTACAGCTTCTTTGTCGTTCCAGGTACCATTTAAGATCTTAGCCACTGTTTAGTGATCACATTTACCCCATATTAGAAGATAACTAACGTTTGGTCTTTTGTTGCTTTGAAGTCTTGGTACTTCCAAATCTTAATTTTATATCTTATTTGTTAATATTTCACATTTAAATGCTTTTAAATAACTAATTACTAAATTGATAAAAACTAAGTAAAAATGCAAAGTTCTCAAAGCCATAAATGTTGCTGCTAGGCCTGGCCTAACCTGGTCAGAATTGCAATTGTGCTTTATTGCCAAAAGTGAAGTCTAGAATGCCATCATAAATGTCTTTTTGACATCCTTGAATCATCAGATAAACAAGCATCATTATTTTCCTGTGAAATAAATTTTATTAATTACATTAGTGAGAGTAGCACATCTCCTGCCTTATTCAGAAACTCAGGTATTATGAATATGAGGATGATTTGGTAACATAATGTCCAAGGACAAAAAATACAAAAGGATCATCAAATGTGAAAAACAAGTGTTCAGGCAGCCCTCCTTGCAAGCTACTCTTCTCTTGCTTTCACCACAAAGTCCTGTGCGAACAGGCGTGCTGGTAGACTGAAGCAAGGTTATGAGTAGTGTTGATGCAATGGGCGCCTGTACTAGATGTTAAAATAGTGAAATAATTTTGTTCCAGTCAGTAAACAACTATGGGCCCAGCATCAAAAGCTCTCGTGCCCACCTCTTTACCTGGGCTGACTTGGCTTCTCTCTGGACCCCTTTCTCTCTGGGAATTAACTAGGTAGCCCCCTGGCAGGGCAGAAGGCATTATGAATTCTGCTCCAACACCTTGACCAGCATCTAGGTACAGCATCTGTACCTAGACCATCTAGTTGCTAAATATTTTAAGTATTTTCCCTGGTTAAAAGTATCATTTTAGACTCTTGAACTTAATTTTTGGCCCTTCACCTTTTCCTTTCTTCGTAGAACTGTTGGGTCCAATTTTTCACAGTTTGAGAATAGAAATAAACCCAGGGTTGATAGCATATATTTGATTTATGCACGTTTTAGTGCATTTGTTACTTGTTCCTCGGTTCTGTGTTTTATGATGGCGGTGTCACTGTTTTCCTACACCATAATTTCCCGATGCACTTCACTGCTCCTTCATTGCACAAGGGTCAGTGATCTCCGGCGCCACCACTTCCATTTCCTCATTACAAAAATTGACCTTCCTTCTGTTGTTTGAAAGGGCTCAGGCCACTGTCACTCAGATTTCAGGACTGTTGCACAATAATGACAGTATAGGAGGAACAGGCAACTGCCATAGCAGCCGGGCATGGTACCCTCTTTCTGGAAACCATTTTGGATTTCTCAGTCTAGACTGCAAGTGCTGTTTGCTGCCTTTCCCCAGCATTACATTGTACAGTAATTCCTTTTTTATCATTAAATCTTTTAGTTGTATTAAAGTATTGTGCTTGACTTTGAATATTTGCCAAGGTTCTTATACTGACTAAGCAATTTCATGTTCATAACTTATATCACTCAACTCAATGTGCCTAACTAGCATCGCAGAAAAAATAAACTAGTCAGTAATTCCTGCTAAATTACCAACTGCTTTCTCATCGTCTGTGAATTTGGTGAGTGTGTGTGTGTGTGTATGTGTGTGGAAGGAAGACTAACATAAAACTAGTTCAGACATGAAAAAGTAAAAGCTCTAACAAAAATTAAAACCAGACCTTTCATTTTTTCCTTTAGAATGCTTCATTTATTTTTTTCTTTAATTTTACATCTATTGTAATCCCACCTAGTACCACTTTCTGTGTCTAGTTGCTCTTTGAAGAAGAATTTTATAAGTTGGGAGTAGAATATTGAAATTCAAAATTATCATTGTTAACTTAAAAATAATCTCTTAGTGTTAGGCAAAAATTTATGTCTTAATAGTGCAAATGATTTTTATGATAAAATGTAATATGTTCACTTAAATGTTTCATTCCATTTAATCAAAAGACAGAAAAATTAACTCTTTTAAAAAGAAATTGTATCATCTTCCCATTCAGATGAATGAAAAGTCATAAGCATATAATTTAATGGTGTTCTTTTAAAAACATGAATCCCTTAGATTTTAGTAGAATGGATCAAGGAGCTATATTGTGTTTTTTTTTGTTTTTATTTTTTCAAAAATAATTTATTAGGTGTCTTCTGTATGCTAGGGAGTATGTAGAAGATAACACAATAGAAGACAAACTCTGTCCTTAAAGGATTTATGAAAGATATTTGTTTTTCAATAATCTTTTTCTAAAAGTTAATTTAAAAATTCATTTTGAATGAAATACAGTGCTTTAGGATTTAACCAAATCATAGAATGTTGTGTATTTAAAAGTCAGTGGATGGTTTCCATGAGCTGAACAACAAGGCTGTGATACTAAATGAAATACAATTCAACCAAAAATAGTGTTGAAAGAGTTCTGACTTCCTCTAATTTTGAGTCTAATTGAACCTTAGAAAAATGATTTTCCAAAAATCAATTGCAACTTCTATTTGTTGGTAACTAATGTCATTCAAGTTCTCTTCATAAAAAATATTTTAGTTTTACAGTGAAACAAAACTTTTGAAAATTTTGATCAATGTCATAAAAATGTGTGAAATTTTAAAACATAATTTTTAAGTTTCTAAACATTAATATATTGGTTTCTTTTTATTTAAAAATGTTTAACAACTGTTAATGCAGTTTACTTTAATAGCACCCAATATAATGATTTGGTAATGATTATTCAAATAGTACCTCTAGCTAAGAAACCTCTTTTATATATACAGTTTATACTGCTTGTGTTAAAGTGCTTGAGAGCTCAGCTCAGGCAATTCTGAGCACAATTAGCATCTCTTATTTGAAATGAGGCTTTAGAAAACAAAAATATAATAATTTCTTTGAATAATAAAAAAGATAATTATGCAACCTGAGGAGAGAAATAAGGAGCAAGCAGGTGTAACACAGGCTCAGGAGGAGACAGGCACATGTGCGAACATAACACAAGCCTCTATGTGATTAAGGAAGAAAAAAAGTCATACATATCATATTTCTAGAATAGCAGTTCTTTTTATTAAATAAAAGAAAACCAGTACATCTCTGCTTCTAGATTTTTTAGCCCCAAATGACTCATAGGAAGGGAAATGGAATTGCCTGAATAACAATGAGAATATTATATTTGCAAAAATGGAGGAATTAACTACATTAAACTAAAGGCACTTTAAAAATAGAAACGCAGATTAATTTTTTTTCCCTTGGCATGCAAGCCCAGAAATTTGAAGGAACAGGAAAAAATACCTTGGGGTGCTCTCTTACATAAGCAGAAAGTCTCAAATAGTTGGTTCTTCATTTTTACAAGAGAGTGTATTTGTTGCTGTAAAACAGTGATTCCCAAGTCTTTAATTTTTAAATTCAAAAGGACAAAAGACCTTCTGTCATCTTGTCCTTAGTTATTGCTATTAAAATATTTCTCTAGTATAGAAAAGAATAGTACTAATGCTGATAGCTCATGCTCATAAATAAGGCGATTCCTACTTTTTTGCCAATAGTTAGCAAAATTAACAGTACAGTAACTATTATAAAAACCTGCCTAGGGTCAGATCATACTTGAAACACCACTGTTCCAAAACAAATATTTCGCTCTTATTGGTTCCATCTCTGGGTCACTGGGTCCTCTTTATGACTTTTATAGGAAAGTAATGCCAACTCAAATACATAAAAACGTCCCCCTGAAAACAACCAGAAATGCTGCCTTCAGGTGGAATCATCCAAGCATTAACTGCAACTGGAGAAAGTACTGATATTTGAATAGAGAAGGGAAAGTGAACAGAAGAATATAACATTTATGAGTGATTATGGGGGTGCATTTGCATCACATCATTTTATTTAGTTATCCCAACAAACTTATGAAGTTTCAGACAAGAAACCAAGTGTTAGAGCTGTTAAGCATTTTGCCCATTGATGTGGCAGTTGATTCCAGTTCTGTCTAAATATAATTGCCTCTTTCTTTTATTCATGTCTTGGAACTCTTGCATAGGGTGACTGGAAAGAAGCATATTTGCGTAAGAAATCTTGCATAAGAAAATGCAAGACTGGCTTATAAAAAATATTTAGAAAATAAAAACAAAACAAAACAAAAAAAACATTGTTCCCTTGCCCACCTTTTTGGAAAAAAAGTAGGCAAAATCTCAAGAATTTATCCCCAGAGGATAAATCTATCAATAATTTGTAACTCTGTGAATTTGCTTTTTTGATCATGCAAAAGAGAGACAAAAACAAAAATAAAAACAAATATTTGTAGCCAATCTAATGGCGTGCTGAGGGAAATAACAAGTAAAATGAGCTCCTGCATTTTAAGTGCTTATTGTCAGTCTGATGAGGGTGACAAGCACAGGCAGGATGAATTCCATCATAAGGGCTGCGAGGAGTATTGAAATCAGAGAGCCATGTGCTTGGGCGCATGCAGCAAGCACAGCAACAATGGGGTCAGGCTGATTGCCCAGTGGGCAGCCGGCCCACCTTGGCATGACTTTATTGAGTAACTTAGGCACTGTCAGCCATCTCCACACCCCCATTTTTCGCAACTTTAGTCATACTTTCTCATTCGTTAGTCACAGGAATAATGCACAGATTGATGAGATTTCTGTAAGTGCTTCGGGCTTCTTAGAAGAAATAGATAAATACAAAAAGTGGCATCTTTTGACAGAATCCTGCTTTGGTAAGGCTTGAGAGAGAAGGAGGGGTGCTGTAAGGTTATAACTCTAAGGTCCTAAGCATTCCATGCCTTTCTTTTACATTTAAATGATACTGAAACAGTCTCATATTTAAGAGAATACAGCAAAGCATATTTGTGGTTTAGATTCTGATTCTCATGAAAAATCTGTTATATAAACAGGTCAAAAACAAGCAATCATTTTTCTCCTGGTAAAGCAGAGTTTAGAATAGACCCCTTTTAATTTTTTTGTTCTGAGAGAACGTTTACTCTTAAATACTATGCTATGTTTTTCATTCTCCAGGTAACTTAGTAAACAGGAAAGGCTGGCCTTGTATGTCTTTTGTTGTACCTGCCTCCCGTTCTTTCATCTTTCCCTAGAAATATTTCTCTAGGATGACAGAAAATAATAGTACTGCCTCTGATGGGTCATACTCATAAACAAGGTGATTTCTATTATTTTGTCCATCATTAGTCAATAGTACATCACTTGTTGATAGTGCAATGACTATTACAAAAGACTTCCTAGAGCTGAACCAGGCTTGAAGTACTACTGTTCCAAAATAGAATTTTCCTGTTAATAGATTCAACCCCTACTGTACAGACTTACTCTTGTAGGCCACCGGGAAAATGTTCAGTTGCCATTTGCAGAAATCTGAGCTTTTGGGCAAATTAATGACATTGATTTCTACTCATATTTGAGAGCAGCAATACAGGCATGGGGCAGAGATCTAAGGATCAGCTTTACTTCTGAGGAAGTCGGATTGGAGAATGCGGCTTGCTCTCAAAGACAAAATAGGCTTCCTATAACTCTCCCAAAAGCCCACCAACAAATCAATAAACAGAATATCGGAGAGTATAAAGCTGTGGTACAAAATTCAAATTTTTAACCTGACAGAATATGTTACTCTTATTTTTATAGCCTGCTCTGATTTTCACTCCATCCTAAAGGAGGGGATGCTTACCTGATTGGGAAAATTGGAAAGATGTCCAGGGGCATACATGTGGCCTGTACTCCCTCTGGCTCCTGCCAGCAGACTCTTCCCATTCTCCTCTCCTTTGCTTGGTAAGCCTTCTGGAGCAGGTTGGTCCAAACCCGGTTCTCCAATCTCACTTTAATGCTAATAAAGCTGATATTTTCATCTCTGACTGCTTTGTCTATCTTCCAAAAGACACCGAAGAAACCAAAGAGTGAGTAATTGGCACTCCTTCCAACAGATCAAGGATATACTGAGTACACTTTGCCCTGAACAGAGGAGTCACCAGAAATACCAGTAGTGAGGAAAGTCACAGAATTAGCCTCGCATTAAATCTTATGCCCTGAGACCAGTCAAAACTAATATTTGTTCTACATGTCGCGTCCCACTTGAAAATGCCCTCTGTTAATTCCCTAAGGGCAGTAGACAAAGCCCAGCACCTAGAGCCTAGGGCTTTCAACTCTAAAAGATAAAAACATTTTCTTTTGCTAAGGGCCAACTTCCAAGTGCCTCACAAAATCAGTTTCATTCTATCTTTTACTTCCCTATCTCTTATCTTTCCTCCCACCAAATACCATTATTTGCATGTGTATTTTGAATGTGGTAACCAGATATATTTAGAAAAAAGTCTTGATCTGGAAGCTATGACGGGACAAACTGTAAGTATAGTTGGCAGCACTGTGTCCCTAACTCGCCACAAAGAACATACGAGCTCTTTGTGCCTGACACTTTACACAATATGCTCCCTGGCTTTAAGAAAACATTATTTCATGTTCTTACTCTAATCAGTCTTGTCTGCCAGCTTCAAGAACTGAGAGGTTCATTGTTATATGCAGCTGTCATTTGTTCCATCTCCTGGCTTTCTGTGCCTTCAATATCTTTGTGGTATTTAGTGAAAGTAATTTTCAGTTGGAAATCTTCTGCCCTTTCAGTAAGTGCAAGTATAGCACTTCATCAATGGCCAAAGAATTCCGAGCTATCTGGGATGTATCGGGACAGTTGATAAAACCTCACAGAGCAACCTATGATAGTACATCCCATCATAAATTAAAAAAAAAAGGCAGAAAGAGCCTTTGTCAGTGTTTATCTGAAGCGCTTTTATTCTTTGCCCTTGATTTCCTCTTCAGAAAATTGATGCGCCCTTAAATTGAAGCAAGAGGCTTGACAGGTGATGGTTAGTGTGATAACTGCTCAGATTTCATCAGCCAGTGTTTTTCTGGTGGTGCAATTGTCGGAACTTTCAGCTAGATTACCTGTCATCCACTACATCAGATAAAAGAGGCAGAGTTGAAAGATGCAGTTTTGCCACTGTACCTTATAGGAAATGAAAAGTGCAGGTGTGGTAACAGTACTGAGAAAAAAGTACAATTATTTTCTAATCAGGCTATTTCTTCAAGAAAGTTGGTGCCTAAATGGGCAACCATTGGGCCAAACCATTGCTGGATTTGCATTGTTAAATTTATGAGGAAGAAATGAAAGGAATAGTCAGTCACTCTGTAGGCCGTGCTACAAGCTCTCCCTTCCTGATCCATTGTGTTTGTTCCACAAATTGAAATAGTCACAGTTTATTTTTAGGTGCAAGAAAAATGTTCCTGTTTTGGATGCACCTCAATATGCTCATGTTGAGCCTATATTTTGATCTGCTGTTGAGCTGGTTTAAATAGTAAAGGGAGACAGAAAGTTTTACAGCAAAACTTTTTAAATAAAAACATTGGAAATAGTGCAATTTGGAGAAATTGTGCTATGTAGTTAGACTAATTATGTGACAGTTTTTTTTTTATTTTCAGATTTAAAAAGCAACATAGGGTGATAAATCAAAAATAGGAAGGACTCGGGATGAACATGTGTTTTTATTTGTGTGATTATATTTCACACTATATTTTGGACTATTTACTGAACATCAGATTATACCGAATAAACTAATTTCTTCCTTTTTAATTTGTCACTTCTTCAGACATGAAACAGGTATTTGAATACAGTTGTCCCATGACAAATGGAAATTTGTTTTCCCTGAAAAATTAAAGGGCCACCTTGCTTCTTGGTAGAATGAGAGAGAGCTATACACTGTGATCTCACTAAGGCTCCCTAGAATCCCACTAGAAAAGACTTCTTTTCAGAGTTTCCTGCAATTATCCGTGATCATTTATTTTCCAGAGTGAAACTTAGAATCCAAACCTCGCCTCAACACAAGGAACAATTGTTTGTTATTGGGACAAAGTAATGATTTTCCTTAGCACAGTCAAATACACAGTTAGAACTTCCCATTTCAATTTAATTATGTGTATTCATCAGAGTAAGTCTTACCAGAAAATGTTTATTCTCATGTACATGAGCCTCCTATTCAAGTGGCTTTATTATATTTTGTTAAATATCAGTCTAATATAAGCAAATGCTATCACTTACCATGCCACTTCTAAAATTTCCCTTTCTCAGTTTTTCTTCATTTGGAGGTAGTTTGCTCTACCAGAAAGAAGACTGAGTAGGGAAGCCACATAATGTAATTGTCAAGCATTTGGGTGTTGCATATATAGAGTCTAAGACTCTATATATCAAGCTTGAGACATTGTTTCCCCCAAGAAGAGTGGTTGGGAGAGCAGAAAGGCAGACTATTCACTATTCCTTTAGATATCTCTGTATTGCTGGGCTCAAATTACCTCTGTAGCTAAAAATTAATGATAAAATAGAAAAATTTTTAAAAACATGCAGTCTAAGAAATTGATAGCTTAGCTTTCAATCCTGGCTCCTCTAGTCTCTAGCTATGCAATTTGGGGTCAGTAATTTTTCTTCTCTGAGCTTCAGTTTTCTCATTGGATAAATATCAATAATATCCAGATTATAGAATTATTGTACAGATTAAATTATATAATCCATGTTACGTGCTCTGCACATGGAAAGTATGCAATAAATAGCAATTTTTTGGAATGAGGAAACCTGAGTATCTATCACGAATTAGATATAAAAGGTGTTTCTTGAGTAAAATATTTGAACTTCTCTGAGCCTTTTTTCCTTTCCTTTTTTTTTAGGAGGAGGGTAGTTAGAAGCGACAGTGTCTGAGTCCCCTTTTATTTCTAACATTTTTTTGATTTCATTTAAAATGTAGTTTGAAGAGGTCATGCTTGTTGATTCCAAGGAAAAAGGCTTAAGTTGAGATTTCAGCCCACCATATATGTCTTCATCTCGACATTAGGTTTACTCATATTCAGGAATGCCATTCCTTCAGAAAATCACAGCTTAGATGTGACCTAATAGTTGGTTCAGAGCTAGGAGGCACCTTTAGGTGGTACTTCTCTCACAAAAAAAAAAAAAAAACAAAAACTTGTATTCAACCAAAATGAACAGCTTGCTATCTCTTTCTTGGCCAAGGTCCCTATCTTTATGTCTTTAAAGCACAAAGCTTTTAACCATTTAAGAAACCTAGAAATACACTTTCCCTTCTGTGAAATCTTGCCTGACCTCTCCAGAACATAAGAAAATCCTTCTTCTTCGAATTCAAGGTCTCTAATCCTAGTTATGGACTTGTAAGGCTGTCAGGCTCAACCTTTCATTACAGTTCATATCAACAGGGAGCTCACTGCATTTTGAACTAGATCATTCAATGTATATACTTTGAGCTAAATTATTTCTCATGATTATCACAAATTATTAGAAAGATTTTCTCACATTGAACTGAAATCAAGCACCCTCTTCTAGCTTGGTCTCCCAAAAGCTGTATATAACTGATCTACTACTTCGTTTGCGAGTTGGCCTGCCACACGTTTCAGATTTGCTTCATATCTTCCTTATGCTTACTGTTTTCCGTGCTCACTATCCACTGTCTTACTACCCATTAAAAGTGAAATAAGCAGTAGATGGTCCCTTAGCATTCCTCAAAAGTCATGATTGTAGACCTCTCATCATTTGACCATTTTTTTACACCCACTTTGATGCTACCTTAAAAACATATCACACACAGCTAAAGCTCTCTTTTAGAAATGCTCTGACAAGTATCAAATATAGTGATATGATTGTATCTCCTTTCCAGAGCACCATATTTCCAATAAATTTATTTTATTTTACTGTTTATTTTACTTCACTGCCAAATTGCCAAGCATAAGAATCTTATTTACAAAAGAAAAAAAGTTGTTTTGGTCTAACTTGGTTTTGAGAACCCATTCTGGCTCTTGTCAATCACCATTTTCTTTTTGATATAAGAACAACTATCTGTTTAACGATTCCTTTTTAAAATATTTTCTTGCTGGAGCAATTGGATATCCATAGACTGAAAAAATGAACCTTGATCTAATTCTCACAGCTCATACAGCTCATACAAAAATTAACTCAAAATGGATTATGAACTTAATTGTATAATGTAAAATTATAAAACTTTTGGGAAAAGAACATAGGAAAAAAGCATATTCTTAGATTTGACACCAAAAGCATGATTTAAAAAAGGAAAAATTAATTAATAAATTGGACCCCATCAAAATTTAAAACTTTTGCTCTGTGGAAGTCTCTGTGATGATGAAGAACAGACATACTGCAGACTGAGAGTAAACATTTGCAAAATATAAATTTCACAAAGGACTTATGGTTAGAATATATCAGGAACTCTCAAACTAAGCAATAAAAAAAAAGAAACAAGACAATTAGAAAATGGGTGAAAGACGTGAAGGGACATTTTACTGAAGAGGATATGCAGATGGAAAATAAGAACAAGGAAAATATTTAACATCATTAGCCATTTGGGAAATCAAATTAGAATCACAATTAAAAGTCGCTATGTATCTATCAGAATGACTATAATAAAAAAATATTGATAACCTCAAAAGCTGGTGAGAAAGGGAAGCAACTGAATGTAAAATGGCATAGCAACTCTAGAAAAAGTCTGACAATTTCTTTCAAAACTGAACAAGTGCTTATCATATGAGCCAGTGGTTGTACTTTTGGGCATTTATCCCAGAAAAATGAAAACTTGTGTTCACACTAAAACCTATTCGTGAATATTTATAGCAGTTTTATTTGTAATAGCTAAAATCTAGACTCTAGAAGATAGTCAAATGTCCTTCAATGAATGAATGGTTAAACAATCTGTGGTATATTTGTATTATGAAATACTACTTAGCAATAAAAAAGAGCGAGTCATCCAGCTTCCCTTGAAATATGATGACCAGGTTTTGGCCAGTGGGATAAAAACCTATATATCTTTAAAGGGCAGAAGTTTGCCTTTTAACCTTCTTACTGGCTGGAATGTGAATGTGATGGCAGGAGCTCAAGCTAACATCTTTGGCCATGTAGTTTAAACCATGTAGGAAGATAGTAGAAACCTGGGACCCTGATGATTGTGGAACTACCATACCAGCTCTGGACTACTTCCCCTTGAATCTCTTTTATTTCACAGTAAAATAAGCAATAATATAAATCATTTATTTAAGGTTTTCTGTCACTTGCAGATGAATCCAAACTTAGCAGGTGCAAGATGTATGTAAAAGGGACAGAAAAACCTGTATGACTGAGGGATAGTAGTAAGGAGAGAATTATATATGATGAAGTCAAAGAGATGCCTGAGGCAGTAAATTGTAGAGTTTTATTCAGTGTGATGGAAAGCCATTGGGGAAACCCACGTTTTACATAGGAGAGTGCACAGAGTCTGATTTCCAATTACTGTTGGCTACAATGTGTCAGGTGTGAAGCATGGAGTCTAGTTATAAGGCTGTTGATATATTCATCAGCCTGAGAAAAGATGATAGATTTGGAATATTTCTTAGAGACAGGATTATATGACTTGCTGTAGGATTAGATTGGAGTGTTAAAGAACAAAAAAGAATAAAAAGAACTCCTAGATTTGGTCAAATAAATAGATAGTAATGAGGAAAGAATTTTGTTTTGGCTGGATTAAGTTTGAGGCCTTTGTGGCCTCCTTGCAGAGATGTCAGTTTGCCAGTCAGACATCTGAGGCTGGAGCTCAAGGGGTGGTTAGATAGAAAGTAGGAGCCATTAGCACATGGCTGGACCAACTCACAGTGGGACCCTGGGAGAAGGAAGAGGGAATCCCAGAGCATAGCCTTGAGGCAAATGAAAAAAAAAATGGAGGATTCTCTATGGTTGAATTGTACTCTGGACACTTACTGGATATCATTAACCAATGTCATCGTCGTCGTCATCGTCGTCATCATCATCATCATCATCATCATCATCATAGCAATAATAAAAGGAGGGTTCTCATAGCTAGATGTTGGGATGAAAAGGGGGTGATCAGAGAAGCCTTTCCTCAATAAAGCCTATGGCGAGACTTGAAGGGTGAGTGGGGATAAGTCAAGCATAGGAGGTTGGAGTAACAATGAAAAGGTTTCAGGCACAGAGAGTGACATGTGCACAAAGGCATTCAACAAACTAAAGTTCATTAGTGATGGAGCAAAGGGTAGAGTGAGAGATGTAGAGGTGAATGAGAGGAGAGTGGCTGCTAAGGTCAAAGGTAAAGATGGAGAGATGAACAAGAGTCAGAATTTATAGGGGATAATAAAAAATTTGAGCATTATCCTAAGAGTAATGGGAAGCCACTAAAATATTTAAGCCAGGATGTGACTTAATCCAGAGAAGCTAAATAAGATTGTGGTGAAGAGCATGATTCTTGAACCAGATGGCCTGGGTTTAAATTTAAGACCCACCACTTTCTAAGCAATGGGACTTTGGGAATTCCATACATACTTGGTCCCTCTGTTTATTTATGAAATGGGAATAATAATAGAATCTATTGTATAGGATTATTGTGGAGTTCAAGTGGCTCTAATATACTTAGAATATGCCAAATAAGGTTTACTCTTACTAGATTTGAATAACTAGAGAGAAGAGAGGCACTGTGGAAACATCCAAACGGGTGATAGTAGTGTGGCTTAAGTAGGGCTGGTGGCAGTGGGGACTGGCAAAAGTGAATGGTTCCAAAGGTATCGAGAAAGTTAACAATGGTAACCCTTTGTGGATAAATTTGGGTGTGAAAGAGAGGAGTGACATCCAGATTTATGACCTGAGAAACTGGCAAGAATATCATGTTGCTCTCTGAGAAAGGAAACTGGAGGAGTGAGTTTGGAGGAAATGAGGATGCGTTCAGAGTTGGATACCTTGAATCTGAGGTGCCTGTGAATGACCAGAGTGGACGTGCAGAGGTATTTGGATGGATATAGAGGTCTGGAGGTCAGGGGGCAATCCTGGGCTAGAGTCCCACATGAGTATCATTCAAATACAGACTTCATATTATGGATGGCAATTGAATTCATGGCAGTAGATAAGATTATCAAGGAAGAATATGAGAAGAAAAGAGAGAAGACCATGGCCCAAACCCACTAGATCTCAGGACACATTCTTTGGTGGTAGATGTGAGTGGACCAGGAGTTTTAAAACATAAGGTAAATCTAGTGTTGCTATTGCAAAGTCAGTTTTACTTAATAGCATGTAATATACTTTTATTTTATCATTCAGCAAGTATTTACTGGATACCTAATTTGTGCAGACACCTCTTCTTTCATGAGCTTACATCCAAGTAGGAGATAGACAAAATAATTTGGCACATTATATAGTATGTTAAAAGCTGATGTATACCATGAGGTAAAATAAAACAAAGAAAGTGGATGGGGAATGCCAGATCAGGGCTTAAGGGCAGCTTGTAATTTCAAACGAGGGTGGGACAGTTCTCTGTAGCTTTCAGGGGGTAAGGCAGTCACGGAATTATCTGTGGAAAGAATGTTTCAAGCAGAGAAACAACAATTGCAAAGACTCTCCTACAGGAGTGCATACAGAGTGTCAGAGGAACAACCAGGAGGATGCTTGGGTGGGAGAAAAGCATTTAGGGAAAGAATTGTAGAAGTGGAAGTCAGAAGTGACAAAAATCCAGGTCATGCAGGGCCACACTGACTGTCCTAAGAATGTTGACTTACATTCTGTAAAAACTGGGTGCCATTGCATAGAGGTGAGGGTGGAATGGGGGTTTATCCAGAGGACAGACATGATCTGACATACTTTTTAATAAGATTACTCTATCTGCCATATGCAGACTAGAGACTTTAGGGGTAGAGGATGAGAAAAAATATTCTTGAATTTACACTTTGGTTCATGGCACACTCTCATCTTTGGTCTATGTAAGGCCACTCTTTATTTGCTTTGTTTATTTATATTCTTTTTTTTTCCTTTCTCATTCCTCTATTTCTGATAGGTATCTTTTCCAGTATAATGTCCCTGAGTAACTTTGTCCCACTCTTCCTTCCCTTCTTCCTTCCTAAAATATTTATTATACATTTATTAAGAGGACGCAATTAGTGTTCAGGGTCTGAGTTCCAAAGATGAATAATAATTCAATGGTTCAGTGGAGGGACAGGCAAGTGACAACACCATAATGCACAATATGTTTCTGTTTTAAAGTTTACATGATGTGCTATGAGAACATAGCAGAAGTAGCTTTAATTGCTATAGAGAAAAGAATAGTGAGGGATGCTTCACAGTGGAGATGATTTATTTTTAAAAATTCACTCATGGTCTTACATTGTTGCAGTGTTGATTTTTATTGGACAACAAAGATAAATTGTCTAATCACTATTCCTTGAACATAAAATTGTTCTTGAAAAAATATTATATGTTTAAAAAATGAACACAATTACGTGGTAAAAATGCAAATGGTACCAAAAGAATTTAGCAAAAAGTGTATCTTTTCATCCTAATCTGATAGTTACTCTCCCCAGACCAACTATTCTCATCATATACACATGATATCCTCAACCTTTTAATTATAAAGACATTTTCTGCTTCTCATTCCTTTGGATGTGTTGCAGTTTATCTGGGTCTTAATAGACAAATGAAGGTTTGCTAGGCAGAGAAGGGCAAAGCAGGGTCCCACATAGGGCGAACAGCATGTGCAAAGGCATATAGGCAACGGGGATGCTCCCTGGTTGGAGAGCCTGGTATAGAAGAGTGAATGGTGCTGAGTGGCTAGAACATGGATGATTAGAGAAAAGGCAGGATATTTCTCTCTATTTAAATTCATAGTGGCTGCTGTATAGTGCAATACACGCATTGCCATACAGGGAGGCTTGGAAATCTCAGGAGGAGAATTTTTGGCATGTTGTCTGCCTTGTGGTCAAAGCTGTTTGGGGACATGATGCTGGGAGTGGAGGGAAAGTTGAGAGTTCCAAGACAAAAATGTCAGAGTTTTAATTCCAGGTCAACATGCTCAAAAAATGAGGTTAAGTATTCCTAGAAGACATGCAGAGCAATAACACTGGAAATGGAGAGCAAGAGAGGGAGAGTGCGAGAGGGAGAGAGACAGAAAGGGAGTGTCTTAAGGGAAGTGAAGTAGGAGAATGAGGTGCCAAAATCAGCACCCACATGTGGATAGACAGGATCTAGGAAAGTCTGAAGAATCTACTCAAGGAAAGGGTAATTGGGGAAGGGAAGGGAGGAAACTTATCACCAGGGAAATGCTAATGACAAGAGGCTGATAACACTGATTTATCTAGAGGTCATGACTGATGAATATCCCAAAGATCCCCAAGAGGCAGAAGGTAAGCATTAGACTGCAGTATTGAGATGCCCTTACTTTATAGCCTAGGGAGACAGACTTTGCGCTGTGAAGAGAATAACCTAGGATTACACGGAAACCACAACCACGTCTGAGACTTTCAGGCCCATGTTTCTGTTTTGTTTTGTTCTTCCCCCACTTATTTTCATTTAGTACCTCTTGCTGATTCTCCATTTTATTTCGTTTGGAGTCACTCATTTTAACATAACACAGAAAACAGGAAGCAGGTGAGGAAGTGAAAGCAGGGAGTGAGAGAGAGATTGCATCTTGTAAATGAAAGTAAAGTGATAACAGCAAGCAATGGATGTGCATATGAAATAAACAAAGAAATGAAAATTGTTCCTGCTTGAAAGTGAGCCCGGAAGAGCTCATTTTGACAAATGAGATCAAAAATTGCATGACTTTGGTTCTATACCCTTTTCATTCCAAGGCATTTTTGTAAAATGGTGCCAAAATGAGTTTAAAAATCATCTTCTATTATTGTCTATAAAACATAAGAAAAGGAGTTTCCCCTTCAGGGCTTTTGGCCATATTTTCTGTCTGTCTGTCTGTCTGTCTATCTATCTATCTATCTATCTATCTATCTATCTATTTATCATCTATCTATCATCATTTCCTGCAGATATCTTACAAAAAGCTCTTCAAGAATATTCCTCAATATATTTATTTTAAGGAAGAGCTCTTCCACCAAATCGTTGTTTAATTCGTTTATTCTTCATATACATTTTTCTCTGTGGTGGGCTAGGAAGTGTATGAAATTTTAGTCCAGAAATGAGTTCAAGCCCTTTTCTCCTGGCACCTAGTACAAACATGTTTTCTGTCTCCATTCCTGTGCTCACATCTAACAAAGGTTCACATCAAGGATACTCACAACCTTCAAGTTTCATTTAACAGTAAAATTGAGTTCCTAATAACACTGACCAGTTCTGAATATTTGTAACACAGATCATTTTGGTATTTTTTTGTTTGTTTGTTTAAATCTCAGACAAAACAACAGCAACAATAACAACAAAACACAGAAAGATAATATTTACCATTAGAATGAAATAAATTCTAATTTGCTATTCAAGAAAATATTTAACATTCGATATTTTTGTTCTAAACTAAATAATTTCCAAATAACTCCAATAAGTAGGGGTACTTAGGACTTTAAGGCAGAATTTGCTCCTGCTTCTTGCCTGGAAAAAGATTAAGCTTTAAGGTAACATGGGAATTTTAAATAAATAAATAAAAATCAAAACCCCTTACCTTTCAGAAATGTAGAAAATGAGATAAATATACTAGTAATTAAAGTTCTCTTTATGCTCATATGCTGGTTTAAAATTTAGTTATTTCCAAGTTTATGCCATCTTCCAATTTTTTTAAATGGGCTTAAGGGGTCAGTTGATTCCGGTAACTGCAGACTGACCTCCACATTCCCTTTCCCTGTGGGAAACTATAAAAAGGGTTGTGGAATGCCATTGTCTCTGATGACATTATAAAATTATCTTGCCTTTTTTTTATCAACAGAAAAACACACAATTAGGACTTCCTCCCTATCAATCTGTTAAGATCCATCTTTCCTGCCACCTACCTCTCTAAAGTGATGAAATAGATAATGCATATAAATTATATACTTACTAAGCCTTAGAAATCTTTTATACTTTCAGGGATTAAAAAACAACAACAAAAAAAAAACAACTTTAAAAAAAGAGACAGTCTGTCTGTTCCAGGGTTTGTCTGGTAGGTAGCTGTTTCTTTGTTTTGCATGTTCCCCTCTGGCCACAAGCTTCATTCGCCCTCCGTAACATTTTCCACCCCCTGACCATCCTGAGTGCTATGCTGATGACAAGCCTCTATAGGGTTTGTGACAGTGTTTATGGGTAGGGCTTCAGTTCTAAAATTTCTAAGTCAAAGAACAGTGCCAGAGACAGAGTGATACAGATAGACTGGGTTTTCCAAAGATCTCGTTGCTACCATGCCATTAATTCAAGGAACTATACAATGATAGCTGCCATTTAGTGTGAGCCTACTATAAGCCAAGCATTCACAATACATCTAATCTCAGAATAACTCTGTGAAGTTGGTACTCTATTTCCGTTTTAACATCGGGGAAATGTGATGTAGGGAGACTAGGTAAATTCTCAAACAAACAAACATACAAGCAAACAAAAAAACTCGTAAATATGAGTTAGAATTGGAGCTTGTGTTTACCAGAGTGCAAACTCCTGCTTTTTCTACTTTTACCATAGCTATGGTCTACAGCCTAAGACTTCTTTGATTTGAAAGGGACTTTTATGATCCTATGGTTCTAGTTTGGTCAACGTGAAAATTTTGTTCAAAAGAGATGAAATTATATTAGATATACCTGAGTATCAATATACTTCATCCAATCCTATTAAAATAATTAATATTAAGAAAAGAAGATTGAATAGAAACCATAGTATTACATTAGCTGGAATCTCATACTTCTCAATGATTATGTATAAATGAGAGTTCATCCATCCAACTTATCCATCTATCCACTTCATCCATCCATCCGCCCATCCACCCATCTGTCCATTTAACTAATTGAGAACTATTATAGATTTGTTGCTATTCTAGGCCTGGGCCAGAGCTATTTCGCTCTTAAAGATCATATTTTAGGTCAGCACTATACCATAGAATTTTCTGTGAGATGAAAATGTTCTATACCTGTATTATTAGGTCAATACCATCTGACAGAACTTTCTGAGATGAAAATGTGCTTTACCTGTGCTTTTGAGACCAATGAAGGAATGGAATTTGCAATTTTACTTAATTTTAATTAATTTAAACTTAAATAGCTATATGTGGGTTGTAATTATTGTATTGGACATCACAGTTCTTGAGAATTTGAGGAGGGGAGACTAAATAGGCAAATTAATTTTTCATTTTGATGAGTTCTGTGGAGGAAACAAGCAGGGTGACATGGTAGAAGTTGGGGGAGCAGTAACATTAATCAGGGGTATCTTCTTTGAATAGATTCCATTTAAACTGATTCCTGAGTGAGGATAAGGAGTCAGAAAGCTAAGAGCAGGGGGAAGAACATTTCAAATTGAAAGAAGCAAGCAAAAAAGCCCTATGGAGAGAAAGTTTTTAGTGTGTTCAAGTTTCAGAAAATAGACCAATGTTGGTTAGATCATGGTGAACCAGAAGCAAGTAACATGCAAGAATGCTGGGAGGTAGAAGAGACCAGATAATGCGGAGTTTTGTGGGTTGTAGTAAAGGATATGGATTTTATTCTAAGTTAAATCTAAATCTATAGGTAATATTTTTTAAAAATAAAATATTCCATAAAATACTTTGAGCAAAGTTGAATTATTTAAAGATGAAGTAGGTGATAATATGGAGCTTTATTATTTTAAAAAGCTTTTCTACAAGTTAGTTCAAAATGTGCTCATGTTAAGAATTGCTGGTGCTTATGAAATTGTTTTAAAGATTCAAAGATTCTTGTCCTCAAGATACTGTAAACTGAAGATGGCAAACAATCTACTTTACATAGAATATCTGAAGGGAGTGTGATAAAAACAAGGCATTTTATTTTTAATCTTCTGTGAAGTTAATTTGCAATATATCGCAGGGCTAATTTGCAACACCATATGAAAACTCTCTTTTCTAGATGTGGCGTGATTTGTCATTATCTGAAAGTGTGACTCTAAACAGTTGGTCTATAGCCAGTTTTCAGTGAAGAAGTCATCACATCAGAAAGAAACATAAGAATAGTATACTCAGGTCATAGCAGAGAACTCTGTACTTCTTTGTCCGTCCTGAAAATAGTTCTCTAATTGAGACTGGATTTTAAAGATATTATCTTTGAATTTTCCAGAATATCTATGAGTTATTGATGCTATTAATTCAATATAATACCGTTCAGGAGTCACATATCCGCTTGGGATAGCGCATTCAAAAGGAAGGTCACTAGTAACCTAGACACCAGAGAAAGTACATTACCTAGTATAGCCCTCTTGCCAACTAAAGCATAATTTATGATATTATGGATTGAAAATAATGTACACAAATTATGTATCATGGTAGGAAAAACTGCTAAAATGTTACTAAAATAAGAAAATTGCTAAATTCTGTGGACGATGCAGGTTACTAATGTCCCCAACCTCTTCTTATTGTAGAATTTGAAGTTACCAGTTTATTTAACATCTTCTTCAAATACAAACTTTTAAGACTTACAAATACATATATTAAATGATGCAAACTTTTCAGTATTCACAGGGCATTAAATGTTGTTTTCATTTACCATTAAAAAAATACAAATAAGTAATTGCAAATCTTAACTGTCAAAAGAAGGAAAATAGTTAAAGTTTCAAATTCATAATTTGGAGTCTTTCATAGAGAGTCAGTTAGTACATGAGATACAAAGAGGAAAAACCAGAGAGAGATCCCATTTCATTCTTAACCAAATTAATTTATGCTTATGAAGATGTCAGACCTTCACTTTACCCAATAAAACATTTTTGGTATGGTAATGATGTGCTCCCTAGTGTATTTCCATAAAACTAGAATGATTAAAGAACCCAGCTTTGTAAACAAATGTGGACCTATGATTATTTTAAATCTTTAAACCAAAAGCAAGGCATAGGCGCAGTTTTTGTCTTAAATTTAGAATAAATTGAACTAATACATTGATGTTCTTTGTTTCAAATACATTTTGGAACCCAACAGACCACATTCAACCTAGTTAAATTATCTGAATGGATTTTGGGGAAAGAGAAAGGAGTCTGTTCATTTTAATATACCTTCAGAAATATTTTACTTCTTGATGATGACAGCAGCTCTTGCTGACAACTATTAATACATTATAAACACCCCATCAGAGTTATATAAAAACATGTCAGTTTTAAAGAGAACATCTTTGACAGCAAATTTTCTGATTGTGAAACAGCTGTGCCTTCAGTACAATGCATTAAGTAGTTTATTCCTTTTAGATAGTTAAATTGTGCATGAAATGTTGCTGGCGCAAGGGCTCCAAATCTGGCCTGATTAGCGAACATCTGTTACATTGGAAAAATTCATGTCTCCCCTAATTAGCTGTCAGGCTGATGTACATCAGGCCTGATGGTGAGGGATCCTGTGCTGTTTAAGTCAAACCAGGTTCCTCTCCTCTCCCGTCACCTGCCCTTTCGAATCTCTTCCTCTCGCGGGTTGCTGTAATTAGAGATGGTTGGACATACAATGGAGCAGGCTATGGTCAGTTATAGTCCCATCTGTGCAATATTTTTATTCCCACCAAACTGAGAAACTGTGAGAGAAAGTAGTTCAACAGCAGCGAGGCTGTTAAACCTGTTAGGTCTATGACACTTGATAATACTGGCCCCAAGATCTTCATTTGAAAGACTTAGAATCCTGAAGTCACCATCTGTGGTGGCTAAAGGGTAATGTATAGCTTCTAAAAAATTGATCTTTATTTTATTTGTTTTAAATAAAGGGTAGCTCTCAGCTAATTTTGAAGCATGGCAGTGTACTGTAGAGTGACATGATACTGTGTGATCAGGTATTAACAAGAGTGAAAGAAAAAGAAGTATTTTGCAAGCAGAATTTTCTTATCTGAATATCCTGTGGCTACTAGACGGCTAGAGGAATCCACTGAAACCAACAGGTCTGATTTCATCAGCTTTATTGGTCCAGTGTACACAGGGTTTTCCAAGGTCAATAAAAACTTTCATTGACCCGTGGATGGGCACAAACCCTAACTTCCTGTTTAAACTAGCAGTAAACTGAAAAGTGCAGTTTTAAGTTTTCCTAAGCTAGTGAAATCCTCATTTGCTCTGTAGCAGTCTTTTATATAAGAATTGAATTGCTTGGGGCCAAGTTCAGATCCAACCCAACAGATTAAGAATATATGAGTACAACATCAGAGTGTGATTTTACCTAGAAGAATGAAAAGTCATCCTTGTTCTGACTTCTGTATCATCCTTTCAAGATAATTCAAATACAGGATTATTATTCCCAAGCACATGTGAAATATAATTACAATGTACACTAAAATTCTGTAATTGAGGACATGCTTTATGAAATTTTTGAAGTGTGGAGTTATAAATGGGAACACTCGTTTACCAAGAGCATTCAGGATTTTTAGGTGAACTCAAATAGGATCACATATGAAATTCTGAATGCTCTTCTTATAGCACCCTAGCCAAAATGGACTTGAATTTTCTGGCCTAAGTGGGGTCTTTCCCTCCTTCCCTCCTTCCCTCCTTTTTTTCCTTCCTTCCTTCCTTCCTTCCTTCCTTCCTTCCTTCCTTCCTTCCTTCCTTCCTTCCTTCTTTTTTATGCTCTTTTGTTCACCTTTCAATACTTTCTGTATCCATCTAAGGCTTACCAAATAAAGCATTTTAAGTATAATCTCCTCCACCAAATTTTTTATTGCTATCAACCTAGTTTAGATAGAGGGCAAATTCTAGTGAAATTAGTACACTCTATGCTATGGCTTTACTTGCAGTATCTACCACTTCTCAATAACTAGCATTTTGTATTTTTTATGGTACTTGCCATTTCTAATTTTTTATTTAAATATTTGCATATAATAGAGAACTGTTACCTCACACTAGACTGTGAGCTCCTTGGAGACAAAGGCAATTAATATATTTATTTATGTATCTCATAACAAATAGTTCATTATAGGGGCTCAGTAAATGTTTGTTGGGTGAATGTAATTTGGTTCAGGTCAGAGACATTCAAAAGCGGTGATAGGTCTCTGGGTGAACCTGTCCACTAGAACTAAGCCCCATGAATCATGAGGACCCACTGCTACCTCCAACTGCCTCTAGATAACCACCAGAGGCTGGTTTCAGAGATTCACTGTGTCTTATAGTTATGGGATGGTCTTAGGAACATCTATCAGTATTCCACTAAAATGAAAAACGACCACCCTCCTCCTAACGGAGCCAACCAGAATTCCCAAAGTTTTTAGAACTGTTTGATCACCCTAGAGCAATGATCCCTGGAGGACACTGTGTGTCCTGCTAGCCTACACCTGGTCCCTAGGTTGTTTGATCTTTTATTAATAAGCATGTTTCTATGTATAACAAGTAATTTTATAAATTCCTCTTTATCACAGAATACTGGGAAAGGGCAAATATATAAATTAGCTTGTTCTGATTTGAATCGGAGCTGAAGCCCTATTTGGAGGCTCAGAGAAACTCTGGAGCAGACTGGGCTTCGTGTCTGACTTCCTCTCTTCCCAAGCTGTTTTGCAATTACATTTTCTAGAGTCTTCCACACTGATTTCTAGGTTTATCAAGAACCAAAGGTATAGGAAATAATACAAAAGTACATTTTTTTCCTTAATTTTGTGGATTTTAGAGAAACTAAACAATTTACATCTTTAAAAATATGTCAAGCTTTTGGAATTTTGTGTATTCCATCTTGAAAAATACTTTGTACTAATTCACCAAAAGGCAAAGAATTGATTTGTAATTTTGCTCTGATTTAAAAAATACTTTTGAGGAATTTATTTATTTTTGGAAAAGAAATAATAAACATTTCTTAAATTTTGTTGGACATTCAAAATTTTAATGCATGTTACCTTATTTGACTGTAGTCACTATTTTCCATTTTTACCTGTGAATACATTGCCTGCATTTGAAATGCGTAGGAAAAAAAAAAAAGAACTAAACTAGATGTTCTTGAATGTTTACCAGGTTAGATTCCTGAGCATCATCATCTTTATCATTCACAATAAAACCAACAACAATTACAATAGCAGATGATTGTTATCTATTTATTTATTTTACTTTGCATAAAATATAATTTATACTGTGGGTCGTGGTTTAAAAAACAGTTTAAATATGCCATGTAGGAATACCTCAAGGGTACAAAGCTCTGAGTAAATGAGTAAAGCTCATTTTCATTCACATAGATTTTATGAAGGACACATTTTTTTTTAAAAAAAGCAGACACAGGACATAGGATAACAGATTATATATTTACCTTTTCCAAGTTTTCTGTGATGAAGAATTTATAAAATTACTTGCCAGCCAGATAAACATGCTTATGATAAAAAGATCAAACAATCTTGAAGTAAATGGAATAAAATATTGAAAAGCCCTCTCTCCTACTTCTCCCTATCCTACTGACTTTGGCAGAGGAAACTATCAACAGCCTGCTATGTGCTATTATAAACTGTTTTCTACTCACACATGTATGCTACATATGTGTAAATAGGTTTTTAACCATTTAAATGTAAACAAAAGTGTGTGATAAGTATTATTGTGCTACCTGTTTTTCAGTATGTCTTACAAATATTTTCAATTCCACGCTATAGTTACTGTTTTGTCTGCTGCAGGGTATTGCATAGTAAGACCTGGTATGTACTAATTCAATAATTTCTGCATTTATGTATAATTAAGTTGTTCCTAATTTTTATTAGTTCAAAAAAGTGCCTCAATACACATTTTTATACCTGACTCATAGAACACTTGTGTGAATATTTCCTTGAACTGGATGCCTAGATGAATATCATTATTCAAATATCAAGTATATGCCACTTCTCATACAATATTTTTACAGATTTGGCAAGATTTATTATCTCCATCATACAGATGACAAAATTTAGGTACAGAGAAATTACATGATTTACCTAAGCTACACAACTACTAAGCTACAAAATTCAATCTCTCTCTCACCTCAAAGTGGTTATCTAACAGCCACTCCAGGAAATATATATATATTTATTTTAAACATTTTATTTATAAATATTTTTATTTTATTGTCTTTTTGGAATACTTAGAGTACTAAAAAATATTTATTTGGATAAATGGCATTGTTCCCCAGAAGGGGCTATGGCTCTTATGCATTTTGCTTGCTTGATGGTGACAGGTCCAGCTGAATAATTTTACAAAAATTTACATGGTATTTTATTCATGGTATTACATTTGAGTGGACAAGTCTAACCTGTGTGTGTGTGTGTGTGTGTGTGTGTGTGTGTGTATCTTTCAACCCAAACTAATAAAGATTCTAAAACCTCCTTTTTGGGAAATGTTATCTTTTGGATCCAAGTCTCTGAGGACTGCATTCCATTGAATTCCAATCTTTCTATGAGATAGAACTTGAGGACTACTATGGTGACTCTGAAATAGTTTTGATGATTCTGATACTGTTTGCTTTATGATCATATAGTTGCTGTGTGTGGTTTTGACTAACTTGATACATAAAATCCAAGGGCTCTTTCTGCAGTTAATAAAGAGTGATACAACAAAAATATTTACTATGCACTATGCCAGCAACTAAATTAACCAGTAATAATTGTTTTCAGTGGTACCAATCAACAGCTGAGAAAAAACCCACAGGTCATTATATTTATTAAAATTAACTGTAGTTTCTCCTCAACCTCCTATATACCTCTTCCTTGATCATGCTGCATTACACACACACACACACACACACACACACACACACACACACACGGGAAAAAGAGCTAATTCTTCTCAATGTTTCTTTCTCTGGAAGCAATTTTACAAACTTTCGTGTATTCTTTATTGGGGAAATAGCAATTGCTTATTGCTACTCCTAGCCTGTAATTTACTCTCGAGACTGCTGATGCTGTCCTTCCTTAGAATCGTCCCTGTCATGTTGTGGATGGCACCAGAAGGTTACTCCCTTCCTGTAGTGACTTATTCTTCAAGTCTGTCAGAGAATAGATACCAAATGTATGCAGCCCTTCAGAAAATAGTTGTGCACAGGCCACCTAAAACCAGGGAGGGAGTCATTTTTACTTCCTTCTGTAAAAGGCATAAATGGCATTGTTCCACTTTGCAGAAAATATAAACCCCTCTAAGAGGATTGTGCAGCTTCGTGGAGGCTACCTCTCAACTTTCAGCTGAGTAATGAATGGCTTTCTGAAGAGCTAGCATGGCTAATTTAGGGGCCCCAGTCCTTTGGGCAGTACCCTCAGTGTCTGCTGATGGCCTTCCTTGGGTAGCCTGGATGACAGCCCTGGAGACCTTGTCAGCAGCGTACTGCTTGTTGATGTTCATAAAGATGATCATGGTGAGAGGCAGCTGATAAATCTTCCCTGGAGTTGACACTGCTGCTTAGTACAGAGTAGTGGGGAGTAAAGTACTGGGGGGAATTAACTTTTGACAGAATGAAATGACTCATTATTGATGACATGAGGGGCTTCTAAGGAAGAATCCCAGAGTCATGTGTCACAACAGTACATTAGATCCCACAGTTTTGGACAAATCTGGGTTCTCCAGGCCAACTCTGAATTCTCTTTTAAGAAATGATTTTCTATAGATGTGAAAGGAGTACGAGATGAGCCCTGTTGTGCAGTAAAAGCTGATAGGGGATTGAGTTATTACAATGGATCTTTTCCTCAGCTCATAATAAAATTGTTTAAACTTCTCAGATATTTTCACAAACTTCTCTGTGAGCACATCACATACATGCACATTTGATACCCTTCCTTTTGACTGGTGTGGAAATCATGGTGTTTAAACTTGAGGCAAGCAGGGATGTTCATGAGGGGGGAAATCAAACTTTGTTTTTAAGCATAAGCTCAGTCAGTTCTCTCAAAACTGGAAGACCAACCCTATGTACACACAGCCCTGAAATAACTCTCACAGTCAGCCAATATAGAGATGAAAATTAAACTTAGATTTTCTGACACTCCACTCTTGTCCTCTCACTACTAGATCCTCCCAGTTCACTGAGAAATCATTAGGTTTACACTATAAGCCAATTCTCTTCGAAGCCTGACAAATTTATAGCTTCTCAAAACATGAACACCAAAGCAGAAGTTATCAATTATTTTCAAGGTGTCTAACTTTTAGCTGGGAATGCATTGATATAGATATGTGATGGCATCTGTAATTCCAGCCGGTCCTCAAGGGAATATCTATGGATGCTTTTTTGGAGCCCTCTCTGAGATAATAAAATAGCCTATGGTCAGACACACTGTACCTCATACAGTGTAACAGCTTTCGACATAAATCTGGAACATGATTTACATTTGAAAGCAGCAGATCAATATCTGTGGAGGGATTATTTTTATCAATTTGGCTCTAATTCTCTGAAATATAAAGTTATTTTTTAAATGTCAGGACCAACCATACCCACACTGGCACAAAATGGCTTTGTCAAAAAAGTTGAAAAAAATGAAACGTAAATTTTGTGTTGACATAATCCAGGTTAAGTCTAAAAAAGAAAAATACTTACTTTTGTAAAATGAGAGGCTATTTTATCACTCAGAGAATGTCACATCAATTGTAAAGCCATCAGCCCCAAGGTTTGGTAGTGATTGCTTCATATTTACTGTTAGTCCGGCGATGGGGATGGTACTTTTACAGTCTTTGGACAGACTAGTGAGTGTGACATTTAAAGTGTTGATTTTTGCAGCACTTATGTTAATTGTTGTAATTTTCCTGATGAACCACCATTCTGGTTTCCTGATGCAGCCAAGATAGTTTTACATTTTCTATGCAGGGCCTCTTTGCCATTTGGTCTGTGTAGTGTCAGCTTCGAGTGCTACTGAAAGCAGACAAAATTGCAAGCAAATTGCATCAGATTGCCAACATTGTGAAAAGGTAAATTGCTTGCAAATCTATTTAAACCACTGCCCTATTTTCATCAGCTTCAGTACTTGGTATTCATGATTGCTTAATTGGCGACCTTTCCTATTGTGTAGTGCTTTATGGTGTAATGGAAAGCGATCTTTACCAAACCAATTACCCTTTTTTTCTCAGCACTACATTATTGCTGTGATTGCAACTGCCAGTCCTTTGTAAATGAACTTTCTGATTTCAATGATGTTTTTAAAATGTAAGATAGAAAAAAGTGGCATTCATATTGTGTGATGTTCTATTTTGAAGCCTCTTTGTAGCCACTATTGTCTGGGAAAATGGACTGAAGGGTTACACAGTACCTACAAATATCCATGTAACTATTATTAATATTATTATAATGTCCTCCTTTGTACTGCAGCTCAATTAGGAAAGGATAGGAGAAATATTTTGTCACCCTGTCAAGTGCACAGGAAGTGCATTTGAGGCTTCTTTTTGACACATACATTATCTCTAGTAATAAGACGAGATTCTCTTAAAGAGTGATGATGAAGATGCAAAATCAGTTTAAATAAAATTCACATTGCCACTTTTGTGGTCACTCAACATTTTAAAAAGAAACCTTAAATGACCCTAATATTAAGACTTGGAATAAAAGCTTAATTTTGTATGAGAAAGTTGTGAGCAAGCTGAGAAATAGTGAATTTTTAAGATCTCAGGTTCTAATAATAGATGCCAACACACAGCAAAACATGATTGCGCTATACTGTCAAAGCTAAAAAATATGTATAATGCAGATCTGCAGCCTGAATTGTAACAGGACTAAGATAGCCCCTTTTAAAAATTCTCTTAAGAAATATTCTACAAAATTAGCGTCCACATGAATTCTCATAAAGATGGGGCATAGAACTACTGAATCCTGTTTATTTTCATGTGATTTAGAAAATTATATCATTAGTCATAAGTATATATGCAGAAAGGGAGCTACAAGTAATTTAGTCATTCCCTAATACAGTAAGTGGAAATGGATGCTTCATTCTACCCCCTACAGTTTGGAACTCTATTGTATGAAGGACATTTTGCAAAGATTTCTTTTACTCTCTTCTGTCATTTAATTAGGAAAAAAAATGGAGTTCAGACAAGTCTTGCCAATGATGATCAGGTGATTGTTGATTTTAGTACCTTTGAAGTAATGTAATGATTTATTTATAGCACAGCACCTTATTCTTTGAAAGCAAAGAAATGTGTTTATTATCTGCTGCTTATGAAACTATTCATAACAACCAATTTCACTGGGGTATTAAGGTCTAATACAGTTATTATTTTGTATCAGCAACATATATTTGTTTGGAATAATTAGATCCAAGATTAAATTTCCTAACTTTAAATGTGTTCATAGAGGAGAAGATGACTTTTGCTTGAGTGTTTAATTTATTAAAATGTAAGATTTAAAAAAACGAGTGTCCTGTTAACTGAGAAAAACTCACTTTGTGGAGGGACTTCATTACATAATTTTAGAGGAAAATATTTAAGATAATTTTATTTTTGTTGGAGAGAGAAATGGAGATTTATAATGGGGTAAAACTCATGGGGTAGCAGAGGCTGCAGTTATTACTGTTGATTTTACTGTTAGTTTGGTCATGAACTACCGTTCTCACCATTTATCTTTCTAGACCAGTACTGAGCCCTGTGATGGTGAAATGGATAATAATAACAACAGCTAACAACATGGCCTGGGCTTGTGACATGCCAGGCATTGTGCTAAGCACTTTAACTGCCTCATCTCATTTAATCCTCCCAACAATCCTATTGAGAAGGCACTATTATTATTCATATTTTATAGATGAAGCAACTGAGACTGAGGGGATTTAGAGGCTGACACAGGGGCATGTAGCTGATAAGCGATGCACTGGGACATGAACTTGGGCTGGCTGACTTTGGAGCCTGTGTCCTACTGCCTGAAGTGTTTGGTTTCCCAGCTTCTAATTTCTCTTTCTTGAACTACAGAAGGATGGTTGGCTACCACTTATATAGTATCTAAATATTTGATTTCCCAGGTTATTTTCAATAGTTATTGAGGAAATAAATAGAGTGTACCCAGGGGTCATTCAGTCTTTCACTCTTTTCATCTCTTTATATGTAGTATGGATTTGGCATTGATGTTCATGTTTTATATGCAAAATTCTTAAGAAACTCAAATGTTCGGATTAGAAGGAATAATTTCTATGAATGCTAGTGCTCCCAAAGAGTCCTGCCCCTGTTTCTCCTTCTGCTTCTTCTTCCTTTGGAGAGATTCTTGAATACTGTAGGCATAGTAAATACCCAGTTCATCCTAGCACCTCTGTTAAATAACTCTGGAGTTTGTTTGGTGTTTGTCAATGTCCAAGCTCTTTCAAAGTAATTATAGTAAGATTTGTTAACAGAATTCTTCCTGTAATAAGTGGAGGGGGGAGGGGCATAAGGACTGGAATGAGTTTGAGGAAAGGGGAGTTGTTGATTTTATTTCAAAGTATCTGCAAGCAAATTACAACATAAATAAATTATTCTTTGAGATTGTGCACAAATATTTGTCTCACTGGTTTAAGTAAAAACCCAGGTGTTCTTTTGCTTAATATCCCAAATCTCACTCTCATGGGCAGTATGGAGACTTGCACATATTCCCTAATCTTTTAAGTGGCAGTTAACCACATGTTCTATTTCAGAAGGTCACATATAAGGCCCTGTAACAAAAATATTGGGAAAAGTTAGAAAAAAGCAAGAAGCTGGAAAGCACTCTATATTCCCCCTTTACATGGATTCATATACTAATTTCTAGATTTACCACAAAGATTAATTCAAGATTGGGGGGATTATAAGGGGAAATATTTATTTAGAAAGAGCTTATTTATGTAAGAATTTATATTTTTATTTAGAAAATATTCTGAGTGGATTTAATACATTATTTCATTTATGAACAAAAAAGTAGTATATTCAAAATCTTCAGATTGACCACAATTTTAGGAACTTGTCTATTGTGATGTGTCTGTCCTATTGTACCCAGTACTACTGCTATGACTCCTGGCACTCTTGCAGGGTACGAATCTGCAAGGATCATTTATTCTTTCTCATTACATTCTTCTCATAACCAACAGCATTCATTTACCCCAAACAAGAATAAGAAATAAACTAGATTGATTGTGCACACCCTTCATGGATATTAAACTTTTTTTAACTTGTATGATGCAATGTGCTTTTATCATTGATAATCATTAATAATAATGGTGGCTGCTAAGGAAGCAGAAATTTTCTGAGCTTACTTGGCCTTCTTTACAAAAAGATAAACCATAAAACATCTTCACACACACAAAAATAACTTACAGCTTTTCTTTCCAATTAATGGATGATTTTTCTTTATGGTGCCCTCTCAGAAAATTATTTGTTCTTATGAATTAAGAACAAATGAAAATGGTATGCCATAGAGAAGACAATAAAATTGGTGAAAAATGATATATTCTGAGATAAAGAGTTTATGGGTTCTGTGTATTTTAGGGAGAATGTAACTATTTGATATACTTGTGACAATAAACAACATTTAATACTTATTTGGGGTTTATTATGAGCCATGTGCTACACTAAGTTCTTGACATCTATTAATCCATTTAATAAGCATAATAATGTATAAGGTAAGTAGTATTATGACCCCAGTTTAATAGATGCGAAATCTAAGCTTCAAAGAGATTAAACAAAATTTCTCAACTCAGATGGTTTGTAAGTAGTGGATCTAGAATTCTGATTCAGATAGTGTGGAAGTCATTACTGGCTTCCAAATGAACAAGGAAGGGGAGAAGGAGGTAAAAGAGGAAGGAGAAAGGAGAGGAGAGGAGGGGAGAGGAGAGGAGAGGAGAGGAGAGGAGAGGAGATTTTAGAAATTAAGGAAACCAGCTGGTGCTGTGTTATCATTAACATGCTCCCAAGTGCTTTATCATGTACAACGGCATTTAGAATTCTCCATAGGTTTCTGTGAATTCACTTTTACCATACATCCCTGCCTGGGAATCATTATAGTTGTTGTCTTTACAGTTTTTTTCTCACTTCACTCTTGATGGTCAATGAAGGATTCTTTATATTATAGGCTTCTAGGTGGCAAACATTATTTTCAATCACATAATGGTGTAGGAGACTATCGGTATCTCAGGAGAGGGAATGGTGTTAAAATCCAGGGAGATTAACCTCAAGACAGGTTTAGACTACTACTGTGTCTAGGTCCTAAATGACACAGATAGGCATTCTATTTGATGTGTACTGTGCAAGAGAATCTTTACGGAGAGAACTTCTGAGATGCCCTACACTCATGTTTGGCTATTTAGGAACCCAAAACCAAAATAGACAATTACTTTTCTCACATTCTAAACTGAGTGTGAACCAGAGTGATGATTTTTCATCAAGGAGAATCTTTCATACTGGAGGCCTGGGTGGAGGAATCCATTCAGTCATTTAATAAACATTTGTTAAGCACTTTTTTATGAGTCCAGCATTGTAGAGACACAAAATGAGAGTCACAGCTCCTCTGTAAGAGTCTTATAGTCTAGTGGCATGTTTTTGGGTAACAAAAACCTCTACAGAGATTTCTTTTAGAATGCATTTTATTTAGAAGAAAGAATTTTTTTTGAATTAAATAAGTCACTCTGAGGGTAATCTGTATTTAAATGGTAGTGAAAAAAAGGAAAATATTGCAGACCCAAAATTGAATTTTGCATTAAATGGAGACTTGCTTTAACTAGAATAGTGCATTATAAAAGTGCTCTATTTAGCACATTAAATTTTATATACCAATATTTATTTCTACTTATTTTAATAGATATAAGGAAAATTTTATAATAATGATTTTTTAAAAAATATATAATTAACTTGACTTTGGTCCCTAAACTGCATTTTGATATTTAATGACTACGTAATCTAAAATTTCAGCTGGTTTGTGTTTTAAAATATTTGCCATTTAGATTAATATCTCTAAAACAAAAGATTGAGACTTTCTTACTCATGATATCCTTTTAAAATAAAGATCTGAAAGTTTTCATTATTTTAGGATGAAATTATCTTACTTTGGTTTACTTACTTTCTTGTTGAAGTGTTGGGTTCTCACAGGCTTGCTGAGATTTTTTTTTAAATCTGTTTTAGAAATATCTTACCAATTTAGATTATTTAAATGAGGAGCTCACTATTCGAACAGGGCATTCTTTAAACGAACTTATTAGGCAGGCGTACTGAACACTGCTGTCTCTGGAACCCTGAGCACTGCATAACTCATGAGTCTGGCTACCATGAGATTGAGCATGAAATTTCACATCAAAGACCTCCATGCCTGAGGAACAGAGATGCAAAGGGGTGGTGTGGCCAGGAGAAAAGAGAATGTACAAAGCATGCCGAGTTCTTTCCCATGTGTTAGGAGACCAGATGGAGTTTCTGCCAGCGAGGGACCTCTGCAGTCACTGCTAGCCCTGGAAATAACAAGCTTCTTTGGTCAGAGCTGCAGTAATGGAATGGTCCCTGAAACACCAGAAGCACATTATCCACGATGCCCTGTAACAGGCAGCCTGTAACTTGAGGCGGGACCAGCTTCATGGGTACACAGCCCGTGTAATCGCACAGGGCCCTATGCTTAAAAAGACTTCGTGCTTGGCTTAATGTTCTGCAGTCACTGTTCTAAAATTCTTAATAACAATTATATATTGACAATATAATTATTATTATGTGATTATTGACCATTGTATCACTTACTGTTATATGACTGACAGTGATATTTGCCATCCAGAAGCTCCTCATTTTCATTATGTAGCAGATTCTAACAGGAGATTTATTTTAAATGAAGGAGATCTCGTTCTAAGAAAACCATTGAAAACATTGATGGAGAAAGGTCTGGAAATGATCACAGGGGCAACTGTTGAAGAAATGAGGAATAGTTAATGGGAAGGGCAAAAATATCATGTGACCAAAGGTTAGCTCTTTATGGCTAACTCGATCTAGCAGAACTAGAAATGGTTGTCTGGGGAAGGAATGAGAGCTCTGTGGCTTTGTTTCTGCAGTCTTTTCCTTAGAATAATGTTAAAAGCATTCCTATGGTAGTTGAACTTTGTTGATCATGACTCACAATAAAAATAGATTTTATTCATGACTCTTTATATACATGTATGTGTATATATGTGCATTTATATGTATATGTGCATTTATATATGTTTCGTGAAACAGCTCTTACCCTTATTCCCACATTCTGACATCTTATGTTCTTTTCTCTTTCATTAAAAAAAATGCTGGTTGTCATCCACTAAATCAATTTCTTTATCAACTAATGGTCCACAGTCCACAGTTTGAAAAACTGTTATACAGCATGGGAGGTTGCAATAGATAACTCTCAACATTTTTCTAGCTCTAACATTATAATTTGAAAAGCCAAAAATTACAAGTTACTCTCCAAGTGACTGAGTATATGCCTAAGAAATTAAATGTCAAAGTACATGAGCCCTAGACTACTTCTTAGGAGCTCTGGGTTTGAATCGTTGGTGTGCTACTATTTTAACACCCTAAATAGGTCTAATTTTTACTCTCTATTCTTCAATAGACCTATCTAAAAGATTAAAAAAAAATTAACCAAGAGTTTCTTCCTTTTTGTAACAAAGTGCAGAATGCTGTCATCCCCCAAATAAAATCTTTACAATATATAAAACATTTGAAAGTGAATCTATGGCAGAATCTTCGGTGGATGGTCAGTGGTCTCATGTACCTTGTTCATCACTCTCCAGTCTTGCCCCCAGCTCCCATCCTAAGAGCTGTAGCACCCAGTGAACTGAGTTTGAAAACCACTCAACTCAGTAACTAAATCTTAAACTTTGATCTGAGGACTGCTGCATCAAAAATGAAACCAAAGACTCAATTTCTTTGTCTGTTTTTCTCTCAATTCAATGTTTTACTCTGTTATTCTCATCAGAATGAAAGCTCATCAGAACAAGGCTATCTCTATAGTCCAGTTCCCTGCTTTATCTTCAAAATCTAGCACAGTGTCTAATATGCAATAGTTGTTCAATACATATTTGTTGAAAAAAAAATGAATCACTTTTGAAATTTATCAAAATAAAAAGGGGGAAATATTTAGGAAAATTCTCAACTTATTAACAGATAACAGATTTTAAGGCTTGGGGTTCCTGCCTCATCAGGTATATTTTATCATTTATTTTTTATTTATTTTTAGGCAAGGCAACCCTTGGTTGACCTCACAGATTGCAAAGACCTTGCCAGCTTATAGTACCTTATTTTTTATTCTTATTTTTTACACCTACAGCACCTGTCTTCCTAGGTGGTCTCCCATTCAAGTAAACCAGGCCTGACCCTTCATCAGCTTGATTTTAGCATGTTTTTTGTAGTAATATTGGATATTGGTACCTCCATTTTATAGATAAGAATACCAGGGCCCTATGAATTGAATGTCTTCTTGAAAATGACCTAGCTATTTTCAGTCAGGAATTCAATCCATAGCTATTGAATTTCTGGTCTGTGTTTTGGTGAGATCTAGAAGGAATCTCCACGAGGAGATCCTGATGTTCAGTGAATGAACTGGGTGTATCTTAGTCATGACTTTGTAGAGCCCTTTAAAACGTTGATATTTTGTTGAGTGGTGTGATTGACAAAAAGTAACATGCGCTGTGCCAGTCATTTGCCTGTATGGGTTCACCCATTTCATTCTGAATATGACAGCCTCACTGTTGGTAGCAATTTGTTTCATAATATTGTGGTATGATTGAAAGCAGATAGGAAAGAAATAAGGTCATATGGATTTTTCCCCCTTTAATGGAATTACTACTCAGAAAAAATGGTTCTTTGGTTGGGTAAGTCCTTATCATACCAAGTAAGCTCCTCAAAATGTTATGTCCTATTTGTATCACTAACTGTATTTTTAAGATGACAAGAGATGAATGAAATATAAAGCTTATGGTTACACAGGGTACTCATCTTCATGCACAACTTCAGCATTAATGTAACCTTTAAAATGTAACCTTTAAAAAGCGCCGTAGTTATCAGCAGTATGACCCATATCAAAATGGAACTGCCTGTCAAGCCTTGCTCATTTGATGCATGAAAGTTCTATATTTTCCTTCATAGGCATATGTTACTGTACCTTTATGTTGACCCGTGCAGCATGTCAATGTAGAATTTCCATAATTGTAAATTCTGAGCCAAGGGTATAACTGTTGGTCTATATCTATTTAGGTGGCTCAGAACACCCACATGCTTTGAAATAGTTTCTTCCTTGAAATGAAATCAGGGCACCCTCTCAACTAACAGGCACACCTTTAAACTAAGTTTGAGCATTCTTATTATTCTCCTTTAATACAGTTTAGGATCATTCAGAATGTACGCAGAACCTATTTACATCTCGGGGGTATATTTTATTTGACTTAATGCATACATATACTGTTCAAAAGACAGTTAACTACTTTTGACATGATAAACAATGTTTTCTGTCACAAGCCCCTGAATGAAAATTGCTCAGGTACCAAAACACATCAGAATAGCAAAATATTCTAAGTGAGCTAGGACAGAGAAAGGCCATTTGCACTATTGTATAAACTTTGAATAACATAAAATTGCCAATTTCCAACCATTTTTGACTTACAAAAATGATATTTTAATCTAATTCAATCTATACTTGTAGGGACCTGTGGCTTGCTCTACCAATATGATATCTCAAGGAAGTTGGGGCTGCACCAAGTGGGAAGAAAACAGGTAGTCAAAAAGTTCTCAGTGGGATGTTAGATAAAGAAGCTGTGGTTCATTTATACAAAGGAATATTACTCAGCCATAAGAAGAGATGAAATACTGCCATTTATGACAACATGAATGGATCTCAAGATAATCATGCTAAGCTAAATAAGCCAGACAGAAAAAGTTGAAAACCACATGATATCACTTATATGTGGGATATAAACCTAAAAGCAACAAAAGAACAGGACAAGCAAACAGAGACTCATGTACATGGACAATGGACTAGTGGTTACCAGAGGGTAGAGGAGGAGCAGGAAGGAGGAAGGCAGATGGGGTAAAAGGGGTCAAATATGTGGTGACAGAAGGGAATCTAACTATGGGAGATGAACACACAATGCAGTACATATATGTCTTACTGTTAAATTGTACACCTGAAACTTACTGGATTTTGCTAACCAATTTCACCATAAAATACATACATACATACATACATACATACATACATACATACATACATACATACATTTTTTAAAAAGAAAAAAAGTTCTCAGTGGGTTTTTCTATGCCTCCATAGGAAGGCAAAATACTCAGAAGGATACTAGGTCAGTTTATTGTTCCTTTGGCTGTTCTTGAAAAAAAGGTGGAGAGAGTCCTCTGAAAAAAAGTTATCAGCTATTTCTTTCAGCAAATATTTTCTGTTTCTTGAAAAGTGCAATTGAGAAATAGTAAAGATTATGTGCAAAACTTAGTCTATAATGTTAGTAGTTTATAATACCAAATATTTTAATTTAACCTAAAAAAACAATAATAGGGGTTTGTTAAAGTGTAGTTCAACCATAATAAAAAAATTTTAAAAAGTGTTTATCAAATAGGCAAATGTTCATGAAAATGTATTTACTTAAAAGAGGGTCAAAATAGCTTTATATTATCATCTCATTAAAAATGTAAATATAGATATTATGTAAACAGATATATTTAAACATATGTAAACATGATGCATTAAAAAGACCAAAATTGCATACACTGTTGTCAGTGATTATTTCTAGTTGTAAGGTTAAGATTATGAATGATTTTGAGTCCTCATTTTTCTTTTTCTGCATTTTTGAAGATGAATATTTAATAATTATATAAGAACAAAAGAATAAAATAAAATAATAACAAGAATATTTAGTTAGAGTTTGTTATCTGACTCATTTAAAAAAACCCATCTGATTCATAAATTAAGGCAATTCTTGAATATTTGCATCATGGGGACCATTAGCACAGACCAAATCAAATGGAACATTATTCGTATGGGAGTTTCATTTGAAATTCAGGAGAGCCTGAATCACCAAGAGAACAAATGAAAAAGGGGAAGAAAGTTAGAAAGCAAATCTCTAGGAAGTAAATTGGCGAATTTAAATAATTTTCTACATCCCTTGTGCCTTTTAAATCCATCAATTTGGGTTGTTTACCTTATACCAGTGAGTAGCAATTAGGTTGCTAAAGAAGGCAAACAAATTTAATTGGTAAACAGGAAACATTTTACACAGGAGGAAATTAGGTGGAGTTAGTTGAACTTAATTTAGGAAATATTTCAGAAGTATTACTTCTGCTATCTCTGGCCACAGAAAGAATGTTTTAAATGTCCAAGGGGCAGAGTAAAATATTAAAACTTTGTTCTGAAAAGGTAATATATAGATTAAATTTATAAAATAATGATTTCATGAGACAAATAAATATAATAGGACAAATGAATGGGAATAGGATTTTATGAGAAGGGTTTGAGCATATGAAATATCTCTTAAGATGAAAATAGGCTCCAGTGACTGACTCAAACTGAGAACCCATTCAGTTCTCAATTTACATTTGGGGGTTGAATTTTTCCAAAAGAACAATTGGATTAATATAACTGTCTCACCATTATATGGGCTAGACTTTTACAGTTCATACACAGTAGCATTGTTAATTGAAACTAGATATGATTTTATGCTACATACTAAAACATTATTAAATTTTGGGGGGTGAGTTATGTTCATTTCTGCATGCCAATTTGTCTCTTTAATAGTTCTTTCTATACAATTTCATAATATTTAATTCAGAAGTTAACAAATGAAATTGATACATACTATAGAGTACATAAATATATAAGATAAAACTAAGAAGCCATTAAGTCATAAGAGAAAAAAATTACTCCCTTACCATTTGTCTGGGCAAATAAAAACATCTATGTATTCCTTTTGTAAAAGTAAAAACTTTAGAGGTGAAATAAGTATTTGCTTTAATTTGCCTGTGTATCCCTGTGTTGTCCAGTATCACTCTTTCATGAGTGTACAGTTCATTTGGTATCCACAAGTTAAACCATGGATGAAGAGGCAGTGGTAACAATTTGTAAAATCAATTCTTGTCCTTAAGGTTTATCCATGTGTCAGAATTTTATTCCTTTCTAAGGCTGAATATATTCCATTGTATGTATGGACCACATTTTGCTTATCCATTCATCCATCAATGGAAAGGAACTTGGTTTGCTTCCATGTTTTAGCTGCTGTAAATAATGCTGCTATGAGCATAGCTATACAAATATCTGTTTGAGTCTCTGCTTTCAGTTCTTTTGGGTATAGACATAGAAGTAGAATTGCTGGGTAATATAATTATATTTTTAATTTTTAAAATAACTACCAAACTGTTTTCCACAGTAGGTGCATTTTGTGTTCTCACCAATAAGGCAAAAGGGTTTCAGTTTCTCTACATCCTTGCCAACACTTGTTATTTCCTGTTTTTCTGATAGTAGCCATCATAACGGTGGAATCTCATTATGGCATCTCATTATGCTAAGTGAACAGAAGCCCATCACGAAAAGACCAATACTATATGACTTCACTTATATGAGAAACTTAGAGGAGTCAAAATCATATAGGCAGAAAGTCGAATGGTGGTTGCCAGGGCCTGGAGGGAGGGTGAAATGAAGAGTTCATATTTAATGGGTATAGAATTTCATGTTTACAATATGGAAAGAGTCCTGTGGATGGACAGTGGTGATGGTATCACAACAATGTCAATATACTTAATATAATGAGTCATACACTTAAAAATGATTACCAAGGATGATAAACTTTGTTATGTATTTTTTATCAATTATAAACAAATGAATTAATATAAGAAAACCAACAAATTAAAAATAAAATCAGTCTTTGTTTATAAGGATTGAAGCAAGGCCAGTGAGTTATATACCCGAGAGATACATCATAACTCAATTATTATGGTTCCCTAGCCATTACCTTAGAATGATAATATAAAATAACATTGCTTGATTATTTGCAACGGAACACTCACTTAAGGGAGACTGAGTCTCTAGGCCTCACAAATCTAAAGGTAACTGATACTCTGTTGTTGTGCCACCTATTTTATAATCATTCTTTTTGTTCCAAATGATAGTAGACATTGCATTATGAAGTTATACATTTTACATATGTTCAAGTATACTATTGGAGAACTTATGCTAATAAAGTAAATATTTAAGAATTCATAATAGAATTAGTTGCTATTTTATATATATTAGACTCATTCATTCAATAAATGTTGATTGAATCTATGCTATGTGCCAGGCACTGTGTGAAGTGCTAGACAATTAATTATTCTTAGTTTTACCCTTAAACCAAACTTCAAAATGTAAAATCCACTAATTCAGATGGTTTTCAAAATAAGAATTAAGTTAGAAAGCAATTTTCTTGATTTCAACTTAACTTTCATTGAAAATGTCATGTGACTAACATCTGCTTATTTAGAGCATGAGAATTTGCAAATCACTTTTATGGTATAATATATTCAATAAGATGTATGTGATAGAGTTTGAGGTTCTCAAACTACCTTAGTTCATATCTAGCACCTAAATCCGAGTTCACTGGCATCCATATAAAATAATCTGTAATATTCTAGAAAACAAGAGAAATGTATAACAAATGGCTAGAAGTTAAAGAATTGTGAATTCCTCTTCCAGGTTTTGTTTTCACAGACCCTTGTTACCCCTGTGTGATGGCTATCACCTCTTTTTTGGTCTAGATAGGGAGTTAGAGACTGAAGTAAGTAATAGTAAAGACAGTATGCATGAAGAGTAGGAAATAGCACTAGACTGAGGTGCAGAGTAGGGATTAAAATTCTAGTCTGGTGTACTTTTGAGAACTCCCAGTCGGGTAAAAACTGTAAAATAGCAGACCTGGTTAAGTCATAATGCTATATCTAGAAAAGAAAAAGATAAAAACTTAAAAGGACAAAGGGTGAGAAGTACTACTACTTGATATTGTCACATAGAGAAGGCTTTTAGGATTGCTACTGCATGGCCCTTAGTATCTCATTGTCAACTGATAAGTCAAAGTTTGGTGTTTCAATAACACATTCATATTATTTCCGTGCTGATACGGTAGAACCAGCTGATGTCTTGCCTTTCAGAAGTGATCTGCTTTGATTCTGTCTGTCCTTGTCTTGTCTTCGAGAATAATTTCTCTTTAGAGAGTCTCTGGTCCTCTGCAGCAGCATCCCTGCTGGATTTTCTCTACTTGGATGTGGCAGAAAGCACTGAACAGCATGTGTGTGTCCTGACGATTTCTAACACCACTTGTTTTCATTGGGTCTCACTTGCTGAGGTTGAACAACCTCACCCGTTATGTCCATGGTATTTATAACACCTTCAATATGTACAGTTGGCCCTTGAACAATGCAGGTTTGAACTACATGGGTCCATTTAACATGTGGATTTTTTTCAGTTGATCCGCTCCGTTCAGCTGACTTGTGCAGCTAAGACCCCTTCTCCGAAGGCCAACTGGTGTTTAGGAACCCATGTTTGCAGAGGGAGGGCCGACTTAAGTTATATGTGGATTTTGTACTGTGTTAGCAGTCAGTGCCCCTAACATCTGCATTATTTGAGGGTCAACTGTATTAAAATGGATCTGAATCACCTTATAGAGTAATATTTAGATCAAGATATTTAGATCTAGCCAGAAGGATACCCCCTAGGTATCAGAATATCCATCTTAAGAAAGAAAATGATTTGGAGCAGTTTAAGAGAACTTTTTTAAATCATTGATCAATGTCTTTGACCACATTATAATATTTAGATCTAGACAGGTTTTCCATTATGCTAATTTCAAAATCCTTCTTCAAATTTGACAAAAGAGGTCTGGCAATTTAGATGTTACTCTAAGCACTTAATGTGTTTACTAATTTGATCCTCACAGCCAGCCCAAAGGGTAGATGCTGTTATCACCTTTTCCCAACGGCCCAGCAAAGCCTGTAACTTACCCAAAGTCAAATCACAAATAAGAGATGGAGCTAAGCTTTATGGTTTCAGAGTCTGACGCTCACCCACCACAGTCACTCACCTCTCTCAGAGATCAGGGGGTTGTTACTTTTATCTAGAACAAGCACAACCAAATTACTCACAGGGAGTTTTAATGACATTTGCCGCTATTGGATGGGCTTTTATGGATATTTATTATCGCCTGGCAAAATATGTCAGGGTCCACGTGTGGGTGTTTTACAACAAAACAACAAAAACAAAAACAAAAATAAACAAACGAAACACAAAAAATGAAACAAAACAAAATTTTAGTTAAATATCTTGACCCTTAATGTAATGGTGTTTTCTTTTACAGGGAGCTAGAGAAGCCCTTTGTGGACTTAACTTCTTAACAACTTGAATATTTCAAAGATTGATATGTTCTAGTGGGGAGGTAGGGTTTTTTTTTTTTTTTTAAGATAATTTTAAGAATCAAACTTGAGGAATTGTGACATTCCTCCCTATAGAGAAAGACCATGCTGTTCTCAAAGTACATGTTAAAGTTAGCTTTAATTCTTTTGTAATATGGTCAAGTCTATCGGTCAGTGATTTCAAAGTAGGCTCCCACACTGCTCCAAATCAGTTTGTTAAGATGAATAATCTGATAGCTAAGCTGTTCTATTTCCTTCCAGATAGCAACGTAGAGCAAAATCATCTTATTAGAGCAGAATCTTCTTATTATGTGCCATTAGTTATGAGGAAAACATATCACTCAACCGATTTCATTCTCTCATTCAGTGCCTGTGTCTGCTGGAGATGTAGACACCAAGCAGGGCTTTCATCCATCCACAAAGGGCTTTCGCTGTCACTGAGTGGCTGGCAGATAGAGCCCCATCCCAGCCAAATCCACACACAAAATGCATTTGCACCCAAGCAACTGTTTTCATGTGTTTCCTCTGTCCCCGTTGAGCAAATGCCTCCCAGCGTAATTCTCTCCACTGGCACACTGTGAGCCAGAGCCTCTTGCGGGCTTGGAAGGGGGAGCTTCACAGACTTTCCCTCCAGCGTGTTAAGTCAGGGCACACGCAGCCCCAGTTACAAGATAAATGGTGGTGTGGGAACAAGTCAGCTTAGCCAACAACTGCCTGAGCACCACAGTCAGTGTCTTTTCTGTAATTATTGCATTTAATACAGCTAGTTACTTGCACAAAAGGGCTTCCGGATACAGCAATTTCCACTGGGGGCTGTTTAGGAATGTGCAGCCCCATCATTTAGCCCTGATATTGTTGGGTTGTCAGAATTGATCATAGCTCTTGACGGAACACCTCTAGCTTTTTTTTTTTATGGAGTGCCTCAGAGTGACATTTCACATTGTTTAAGTAGGAGTGATCTGTTAGTTTATATTTTATCTAAAACTGCAGATCAGATGACCTCCCTCAGGGCCTGAATACATGAATCCTTTTCGCATGTTATAATTAATAGTGGAGCCAGGAGAGAAATTCATAACAAGGGGCCGAAGAGCTGGGCAGAACAACTTGTCAAAAAGAAGGAAATTCCACTACAGATTAGCTTATTTTTAAGCATGTCAAGCTCTACATACAAACATGATCTATTGCTTCCTTGTAATGTCTGTTTGGGTCCACATGCTCGGGGCGGTGTCAGAGACTGCTGTAAATTTTGTCTGAGTCAGGGCAATTCTGATTGATCTCTGAGTGTAAAATCGATAAGAAGACACTGTCATTTTCTTAAAGGATGAGCTAGAAAAGGAAAATAAATTAAGACTCCACTGAATGTCTATCTCCAGTGCTCATTAATTCAGTGTGGTCTGTACTTTGTTAATGTTATGGTCACAGCTTTAATCTTCCAGGTGCTCTTCCTGTGGCTACTTGCCAGCGGCCCTTTCTTGTGTTCTGTATATTTCATCTGAATTGGGGGTGGGGTGGGGGTATAAAATGGCTGCTCTCTTTCTTCCCTTAGCTTCTGCTTAATCCATTTTATTATTTTTGAGAAATATATCACCATGGATACTGATTAACTTTAAAATGGACAGAGCCATTCTCTCTCTCTCTCTCTCTCTCTCTCTCTCTCTCTCTCTCTCTTGTGTGTGTGTGTCTCTGTCTCTCCCCCTCCATCTCCATCCCATCTACTCCCTCTCTTTCTCTCTTCTCTGTCTCTACCCCATTTTCCCTCTCTCTCCTTCATCAGTAAATAGACGCACTTGTCCTGAATAGCTTGGGTAAATAATAACTACTGAGCATTTTACTTTGTATAATAAACTCCAGGAATATTAATTCCTCTTTCCTCCCTCCCTCCCCAAGCCTTTTTACTCACCTAAGCCTATTTTTCTCTCTTACTTAAGCCTTGAACATTTTAAAACTTGTTTTCATAGACTTTCTCAGCTTTAACACTTTAAATACATCAAGAGTTTTCCCACAACTTTTAGAGACACAATACCTATACTAAGCATTCTAATCACACACACACACACACACACACACACACACACACACACACACAATTTAAAAGTTAGAGGTTCCGAGATTGTTAATTTTGCCATGGTAGACTCCCAAAGTGTCCTTGACTTTCATTTTGTCCCTTAGGAAGGGGAGGACAAGGCAGGTGGGATGTCCCTTCCCTGGTATTGGTATTCTGCCTCAAATACCAACATTATGGTACTATATTGCTCTGTGACGCAGACACTAAACCTCTAGTTTTGTCTGTGGCTCTGTCTTTGGCTTCTGTGAATGGAGGAGATGAATCAAATGTTCTTCAGACATTGCTCATTTCTGACACTCTGAACACCTTGCTCACGAGTTAGACACGGTGGTTACATGTCCAGTCATGGTGCATGGAGACCCATGAACAGAAGACTGGTTTCGGAAGCTTGTTGTTTGTGAAAACTTATATAGACTGCATAGTATTTGGTTAAGTCTCAAACATACAGAGTCAAAAAGAAGGGAGAGGCAGTTTTTAAAAATCTAGTCCTACATGCTTCAAAAGACATTAACTTCATATTCCTGAAGGGCGTTTGCTTTCTTTAACAAAGCACAGAATATGCCAATTAATTATTTCTCTGGAAAAGTTCACTTAGAGGACTAACTCTATATCTCAGGTCTTCCCAATTGAGCATACTAAATGAACAAATTTGCAAATTTAATTTACAAGTGACACATATTTGGCCTCGAAATTATTTGTCTTATCTTCTTTTAAATGTCAGTTTTTATTTATTATGGAGCTCATGATACAGTGAGATAATATTTGAAATTTGCAAATAATATGTAGTTATTTTGGGGTAAATTTGAGAGGAAAATATATACTATGATAGCATATGTACTAGGTACCCCCTCCATCAGTACAATGCGCCATTGCAGTTCCTTAGCAGGGAGACTGCTCTCAGAGAGCTGGCAGATATCTGAAAACAACTGGGAGTGGTCACTAGTATTTTATTTTACTTTTGTTTCTTAAACTTGAATGAGATTTTTCTTGAAGGAAATTAGAAGTTTGATGAGACAATTAAATGGCTATTTGATATCCCTAAGGAAGCCTGTAGTTTGCTGAGGTGCACTGTTACTCATGTGTTCATTAACTCATGTATACTATGTGCCCGTCACTCTCCTTTGTGGTAGAAAACAGAGAGAATAAGTGGGAAACTCTTTAAGCTTTTTTCTCCATTTACATGTTAGCAATGACACCTACCTTATAGGGTATTATGAGGATTATGTGAAAAAAAATGTGTTGGTAAAATAACTAGAATGTAGTAGTGTTTTAATAGTGGTAGTTCCTCTTTTCTTCATTTATTGGTTGGGTGGTGGCCTTAGAAAAAATCACTTATTGAAGAATTTTAGTTCTCTCATCTGTAAAAGTGAGATAATAAGTCTTATGCAGAAGATGAGTGATGGTGTGTTTTTGAGGCAGCATTTGATAATTATCATATACTCAAATAATATTATTTTTTATCTTTCTATTTTTTATTGGGTCCAAAGAGTCTAGAGAATATCCATGTGGAGATGTTTGTCCAAGATGAATTTAAAAGTGAATAAAGCACCTCCTGTTAGGGTGTTTTCCTCTATTTCTGCATTTATAGCTTCTGCATTAACTTGACTTAGATTATTGAATATGCCTTTGGTAGGAAGTCAGGCCTTTTGGAATATTGACACACGCATTATAGAGAGAAATTTACTTGCAATGTAAATGGTGGTCAATTTAATGCCACAGTCAACACAATAGACTTTATATTGGCCAGAAAACTCAAAGAGGTGAAGAATGTGGAAAATCTTTGTTCAAACTCAGATTAAATTTCCCTAATGACACTTGACAGGCTCATAAAAGTATTGTTTTTCTCAGCATCTATCTAAAATTTGAACACGTATTCATTTTGACTCAAATAATTCTTTTAGGAATTTAATCAGAAAAGATAATTCAACAAGTGTGCTTAGATGTATGAAATCATTGTTTTTCACAGTTGATTAAAAATAAATTATGATTTGTAAATGCCATTGAATCTCATGCATATGTTTAAAATGTTTATCTTACTCCATAATTATTGATGTCTAAGACATATTGTTGAGATCATCTGAAGGGTAAACACTAAAATGCAAATGATAGTTATCTCTTATGTATGGAATTTGGAATGACAACCTCTGTGAGTCCCCGTATTGTTTGAATTTTCACAATGATTGCATATTTTTATAATCAGAAAAAAATTATTATTTTGGAAAAGTTAGCTGTATCTATGCTTTTTTTAGTGAATAGTTTTAATCGTGGTCAGTGGAAATGTAAAGAGAATTTTCTTTGGGATAAAAGGAAGGATATCACACCCCCATAATCCTTTATTTCAGCATCTAACCCAGCTTAAAAAAAATTTTTTTTCCTGTACTTTTAAGCCACCTCAGCATTCTCCACTGGAAGACAAAGCTGGGAAACTAACACTCTTCAAGTCCTGGAATGTTTATTGCAGAGGGAATGCACACATTTTTAGTGAAATACTAGAATAATACTGATGTGTGTTCAGAACTTCGTGTTCAGATGCTTTTGTTGGGATCAGCTTCTGTTTTATTCAGCTCAGGTTCCATAACGAAATGCCACAGACTGGGTGCCTTAAACAGCAGACATTTATTTCTCACGGTTTTGGAGACTCAGAGTGCCAATGTCTGGTGAAAGCTCTCTTTTTGTGTTTTAGATAGCCACCTTCTTGCTGCGTCCTCACATGGCTTTTCCTTGGTGCTGCAGGCTGGTAAAGACAGAGGAAGCAACCTTCCTAATATCTCCTCTTATAAGGACATTAATCCTATCATAAGGAATTTAGATCTCATCTAAGCCTAAGTACCTCACAATAGCCCCCATCTCCAACTACTACCATATTGGGTTTTAAAGCTTCAATATATGAATTTCATGGGGACACAGTTCAGTCCATAACAGCTTCCCAAACCTGAAAAGGTAAATATCTGAGCCCAGTAGACTCCTAGGGTTTAGATACATTCAATGTGATTATTTTTATGGACAGTGTAGGGACATGGAGAGGGCTTCTGTGGGAATACAGTTGATACCCATTATTTGTGGTAGTTCTGTTCTATAAAGCCACCAGGAACACTGAATTAACACATGCTGAACTTTTGCTCCTAGGGGAAATGCAGTTTAGTTGCCTGCAAGCTTCTGGTCACAACATTATATAAACATATAATCTCGATTAATATGTGTTTCTGTTTAAAGATACCATATTTAATATATATTGTTGATTCATTAGCATTTAACTCACAGCCAATAGCACTATAACATGCCTGCATGATGAAAGGCTCACACACATTTTCTCCATAAGGTGCATCACAGCCTTCTTGTGCTTAGGAACATGAGACAGCCCGTCAGCACTATGCTTGGGGACCATTTTAAACAGTGAAATCACTAACAAAAATGCAAAAAAAAAAATGTGGGACTAAATAGGTCATGAATGGGACTCATTAAGAGTAGGAAGGCTGGAACAAAAAAGCAAAGTTGTTGCCTTGGTCACATTCACCTGGGAGCATGCACTTCAGCCGACTCAGTATTTTTTGCTTCTCTGCACATGTGCATGTCTGTAAGTGGCCCCAAAAGCAGCAGGAGTATTGATTTTGGTGTTACAAATAAAGGTTAGCAAGTAGGAGATTTCACAAATATAGCATCTGTGGTTAATGAGGATTAACTGTAATTACATAATATTTTTATTGGGGCATAGATTCTAAATGATTTTTCATAATGTGACCCACAGCAGTAAGAATTTATCTTACAGTGGTTTCCTCTCCATGTTGCTTTCATGTGAAAAATTTGATATTACTTTTATGAAACAGAAAAATTGTGAAGAGCACAGTTTTCCTTTGGGTTGATCCTGCCTCCCTTTCCAGCATCCTTTCTTCCCTCTCCTGCCCTGATGTTTCAGGTCTGTATTCATTCTACCATGGTTCTGTACTCATGTGGCCACATCTTTCGAGAGCCTGTCTCATACCAGAGACTTTCATATCCATTCTGTTATTTCAAAAGGAAATATTTAAAGGTGGCATGGTGGCATTTCAGAATTCATATAAGACATATGAAAACATTACCTTCCTGACACATCTCAAGCCATGCTACATAAATAGTGTCTACTGGTTCTTTCCATACTTTCTACTCAACCTAATCCACTCTATCATCTCTCTGCCTTCTAAACAACAGAAAGAGTAGGGCCTTAGCCTCTGTTTTAAAGAGCAGGTGCCCATTGTAGGAACTGAAGAGCTTTAGGTGGATACAGAATAGGAAAAGGGACATTGCCAAACATACCCACCTTTAGATTAGATTATGTTCCAGATTAAACTAGCCAAGGTCACAAGAACAGATCCGAAATGAGGGGCTCGCCAGAGCAGGAGCAGATGCACGGTGCTTCAGGCCCCAGAATCTTTATTGGAAGAATCAGCTGCCACAGATTCTATTGGTGCAGGATATGTTCCTGACAGAACTGAAAGGCCAAGTTCCTTCTGTGTCACCATTCTTTTATACTCAAACTTAGAATACTACTAAAAGGATTTATACTAACAGTCTGTGGACTTTCCTTTAATGGATGATTACACACACACACACACACACACACACACACACACACACACACACACACACAGCTACCTTCTTGGTTCTTGAACTGAACTCTGTATCATCAAGTGGCAGTGTCCACAGCCCTCTAGCTTTCTCTCACAGGCCAGGTTTTCCAGAAAACAGGCTCTGAGACTCTGAGATCTATATGAAGGTGTAATGTGAAATAATTTCAGGAATACAGTTGTTAGGGAGAAAAGAAGCAGGAATAGGTAGGGGAAAGTTAAAATGCAAAGCATTTGCAACAGAGGATTCGACCTATTCTATGAGGAGCTCTGGATCTGAGATAGCCCTGCTGAATTGTCCTATGTTAAGGGTTCATGGCCTTTTAAACCTTTTATGAGTGTTATGTTTTCCCGAGGGGGAAGGTGTGAGCCTGGATATAGTGGTGCTGTTTGGTTGTGGGAAATGTCTAGAGAGAGGCTTATTTGTGAGCCTTCGGCAAGTGGCACTCCTAAGGAGATGGGATGAAAAATGTCTCAGTCTTGTAGGGAGATCTGGGTGGTGCACTGTAGCATGCACTAGACATCCCTTATAAGGATCAGTGCTAATGATGAAAACCTCATCGAAGTCTATTATCCTCTCCTTACTCAACAATAGAAACTTTGCTAGGTGTTAAGGGAGGTATAAGAAGTTCCTCCTGTTGGATTGCTTGTAGTCTAAATGGGAGTTAAATATGTATGCCTTTAAAAAATTTTTTGAAATAACAATAAAAGATAAATATGTGGTACAAACAATATTTCAAATTTTTATAAGATAGAGACTTCAATTTTGTTTGGGAAGGTTGAAGAAAATCTTCATTGAGAGTCAGGGTTTGTTTGATCTGGGTCTTAAAGCCTGAAACTAATGCAAAAGTTCAGTTCAAATCAGATCAGTGGTTCTCAAGACATGCATCAGAATCACTTTAACAGCTTGTTGAAAATACAGATTCCTTGGCACATCCTCTGGCTTTAGGATTTAGTAGGTCTGGGGTGGGACCTGAAAAGCACTGGACAGTACTTTGAGAGTCATTGGTATAGAGCATTATTAAAATAACACAAAACTTACAAAGAAAAGCACATAGTTGATTTTGAAGACTGTTTAAAGCAATCTGATTAGAATGAAAGAAGTGAGACATGAAATTAGGAATTTAGATTGGAACCTGACTTTGAATGATTCCTAATAGAATATCATGAAAAGTTTTAGAGTAGAGGAATAACATGATTAATTAATAACAAGATTAATCTTAAGGCAATGTGTAAGGTCAATAAGACAAGGCATTATGAATAAATAAAGATCTTTGGGGGCAACTTGGCATCGACCCATGAATAGGGGCTAAATCTCTGAGTTCTTTGTGAGCTCTTATTCTCTTCTATCACAAACTGACCTCAGTCTAAATGGCTGTCAGAAACTATCAAATTCTTTTGGTAAAAGTTGGCAACCACTGGTGTCTCAAAGAAGATGTCTCCCTCATCTCCTTATGACCAAGTGACATTTTACAGTGAAAGTAGATCTAAGTCCAATGCCAAATATGCATCTATTTGAGCAAGAAGGCACAAAAATAGTTTTAAAACCTTATTATGATGACATCGCTACTTTCTGTCCTTAAACACTCTAACAAACACCTTGCATGGGAGATTGACTTCAAAATGGAGTCAAGAATATTCTCTGGGTAAGAACCACTGGCTTTGAAATTGGTTCCTTTAATGGGATGGCAGGGAGAGCGATGGACCAAATGGAACTGTATAGGGCAGTTACGTGTTCAGCTTTTAGGGCTTGATGGATTTTTTTGACCTGTTCTAACCTCCCACATATCTTGAACACTCTCATTTCACCACCACTACAAACAACAGAAACTGATTTCAAACATTTCTTGTGCTGATAAACCTGTGGTACAAATTTCTATAATATCTAAAGTGATTTTAGAGTTTACAACCATTGCTTGTGTATTCACGATTAGTTTACTTCCAGTGCTAACTAACTGCCTCCCAGGTTATGGATTAAAGTTAATTCACATATATTCATTGCTTATATCTGCATCCCCCAACCCCTGGTTGTGGTCCAGTACCAATCCATGGTCTGCACAGCAGAAGCTGAGCAGCTGGTGAGCAGGCAAAGCTACATCTGTATTTGTAGCTGCTCCCCAGCCATAGCCTCACCTCTTCAGCTCCACCTCAGATCATCTGACGTTAGATTCATATTGGAGCACTGGACCCTGCTGCCAAAAAGGTTGGGAATTGCTGCTTTATAATGATATACCTCAAGGTATATAACTATGAAGAAAATATAAGCACTCTTATCACTTTCATTTTTATAGCTCTCAAACTTTGTCTCTATCAATGGCATGCTCATAGACTACTTCTTGAAGAGGAAAAAACAAAACAAAACCTAATTTGTAGCCTTTGCTGATTTCTATGGTGTAAATACTCCCACTTTGGCTGGTTTCAAGCTACAATGTTTTAACAACCAGCCCACAAAATTCCTCAATATTTAACAATCAAATCTAGTAAATTGGAAGAGGCTCTAGCGTATCACTGTCTCTAACCCAAATTCTTTTGTATATCAAATCTGAATTTGCAAAGGCCTTTTAGATATCTCTCCAGTGGCCTTCTCTAATATGTGTTTGCTGGAACAGTGATCTCATTGGATTCAAAGCTCTATATTTTTGCATTTGGCAATCCACAGAGCACATTAAAGCCTACTATAAAGGAAACTATTTTATTGTATTTATTCAAGAGTTTTTAAGGATCTGAGAAGTATCCAGAGCAGAGATGAGAGGAAGGCATCTCCATTTCTGTCAACACATTATCAGCAGAACAGGGCCTCTGCTGGCTGCTTCCCACACCCAGGGGACCCCTGTGAGGCTTCCCCACTGGCAATGTGCTAGTAGCCCAGGACTACCTAAAACTAGAATGGAAAGAGTTGGGAGAGGAAGGCTGAACTGGTCAAGGGACATTTGTCTATCTGGTTTCCTATGAGCTTGAGCAAACTCCAGGTCCTGGTAGTAAGGTATTAGAAGATCTTTGGAGAGTAGAGCCAAGAAAGACAATTAGAGAGGGGCTGCTAAGGCAAGGCCTCAAGGTCCTTGAAGTGGGAGGGTTGCTCCCATTCTCCTGGGTGTTTCTCCAGGAGTATGGAAACACTCTTGTCTTGGCTGAGACTGGAGGTCTTCCCCAACAGAAGTTGCTTGCATGAAAATTCCCCTGTGTATTATATAATGAATAATCACTCATGAGGTCTGTACTATAACAGGACAAAACTTATTAATGTAGAAATACTTAGTGCCACCACAGGGGATCCTTTCATTCTAGTCCAATTGCTCTCTTGTTTTTCTTTCCTAAAAATGAGGCATTCTTGCTTGTGTAGAAAGAGTTCAGCTCCATGTGCACAATAAATAGATGAGGGAACAGAGAGGCCAGGAGTTGAAGAGAGAATGAGTGGGGAGATATTGTTGGTCAGCTGCATAATGTGAAGGAGGTACTTAAGAAAGTATGGCCCACTGTTTTTGAAATTTTCTTCATAGTTTTCAAAAAATGCAAGGACACGTTTATTTATTTGTTTTTCATTTCTCTAACTTCTGCTCTATGTTTTCTTGCTGGTAAGAGCAGATCATGTAAGAGTCAGATTAAGATGGCTTTTTTACAATTTATGAGTTGTCTCCTGAAGAACGAATTCTGCAAATAAGAGGCCATTTAAGGGTGTTAGTGTACATTTTATAAAAGTATGAGTTGTGTGAAATTCATACATCTAAAAGTTGAGGACAATCCATAGCAGTTTTTTTTTTGTGTGTTAGAATATTCATATACTGTCAGAGAGGAAGACTGTGCTTCTTCATATTTGTATTTCTCAGGAATAGTAGTTGGGGGCTTGAACATACAGAGGCTTCAGTGTCAGTCAAAGTGAAATGAATCTAAGCTAAAAATCTTTACAGCATTATTGCTGTAGTTTGGAAATGTAGATTTGTGGATGCATATTGACTCGAAGTTGTGAGAATGAATGAAACACAAGAAAGAAGTTTTGCATGGAGATAAACACAAGGCCACGGGCCAAACCTTAAAAAATGGTCACTTAGACAGAAGGAGGAGATGGTGCAGGAAAGGGATATAAGAGTAGAACCAATCAATGACAGTCTTCTAAGCCAAAGGAAGAGAATTTCAAGAAGAAAATAATGTTCAGTCAACAGATATTTCCATACACTGATAGACATTGTTACGAACAGGAATTTAGAAAAGATTGTTGGATTTGGTGATTGGATGTTAAAAGATCAGTGCAGAAGCTCCCTCCCTGGTGGTCAGTGGAGCACCTGGATTATTGTCTCATGAGTGAGCATTTTGAAGGACCCCAGAAGTGAAAGGACTATTGCCAGCCATGGGCTGTGGATGATGCTGATGTCCAGAGAATGAAGAGGTCTGTGATAGGATGGTAATCGAAACTGATACACAAAGGATTGTGTGGCCAGGAAGCATAACTTGAAAGCCAGAGATCAGAAAAAAAAAAAGGGAAGTGGCAGCAGGATGCACCAGGATCCAAGAGTAATGAGGACAAATAATAGGGTGGTTACTATGTTTTTTTCATGATCACCTCCTGATGGGCCGTGAGAAGGCCAGAGTATTTAAAGAGCTGGGGCAGAAAATGGTTCAATTTTGAATCAGGAATTGAGCACCATTAGAGAAGGAGCTTAAGTGGAGGTAGAGAACATAGACTAGTATTTGAAAGTTTTGGCAGAAAAGAAGAAATTCATTTGAAAAAAGGGTATATTAAAACAATCTCCTCGAGTCACTAAGTAGACATTCTCAAAATTATACATTTTAGTAGACTTTATTTTTAGAGTAGTTTTAGCTTTATAGCAAAATTGAGCAGAAAGTAGAGAGAGTCCGCCATACTCCTTACTCCCCTGCCCCGACACAGGCACAGGGTCACTCATCAAAATCCAGCACCAGAGTGGCACATTTGTTACAAATGATGAACTAACACTGACACGTTATTATCACCCAAAGTCCATAATTTACATTAGGGTTTATTCCTGGTGTTGTACATTCTATGGGTTTAGACAAATGTATCCACTATTATGGTATGACATGTATCCACTATTATGGTATCATACAGAGTGGTTTTACAGTCGTAAAAAATCCTCTGTATTTCTCCTATTCATCCTTTCCTCTCCCCAACCCCTGGCGACCAATGATCTTTTTACTGTCTATAATTTTGCCTTTTCTAGAAAGTCATAGATTTGGAATCATACAGTATTTGGCTTCTTCAAGTTGGCCTCTTGTACTTAACAATACACACTTAATTTACCTTCATATCTTTTTCATGGCCTGGTAGCTCATTTCTTCTTAATGCTGAATCATATTCTATTGTCTGGATGTACCTTGGTTTATTTGTTCATTCACCAACTGAAAGACACCTTGGTTGCTTCTGACTTTTGGCAGTTACGAATCAAGCTTCTAATTGTATTAATACCTACCTTGTTTGTTATTATTTTCTATGCATTGTCCTTTGTTCCTGTTTTAGTCTTCCTTTTTTATGCCGTTTTGGTTTTAACTGAGCATTTTATATGATTCTATTTCCTCTTTTTTAGTATATTAATAATACTTATTTTATTTTATTTTTTCTTTTTTAGTTATTGTCCTAGAGTTCACAGTATACCTTTAAAATAAAACCAAGTCTACTTTCAAATAATACTGCATTGCTTCACAGGCAGTACAAGTACCTTATAATAACCAATGTTCCTAATTTCTCCCTCCCACCCTTTATGACATTGTTGTTGTTCATTTTACTTATACATAATCTGTAATAATCATATATGCTGCTACTGTTATTTTGAACAAACTGTTATCTGTTAGATCAATTAAAAATAAGAAAAATAAAAGTTTTTATTTTCACTTATTCCTTCTATAATACTCTTTCTTTAAAAAAAGAAAAACAGAAACATAGATCCAAGTTTCTGACCTATACCATGCTCCTTCTCTCTGAAGAATTTATTTTTAACATTTCTTGCAAGGCAGGACTATTGGCAACAAATTCCCTCACTTTTTGTTTGTCACCTCATTTTTCCTTCATTTCTAAAGTATAATCTCAGGATACAGAATTCTATGTCAGTGGGTTTTATTTTTCTTTACACTAAATATTTTACTTCAGTCTCTTTTTATTTTCATGGTTTCTGAGGAGATATTGAAGGTAATTCTTATCTTTAATTCTTTATCAGTAAGGTGTTCTTTTTCCTCCGGCTTTTTTCAAGATTTTTTTTCTTTATCTTTGATTTTCTGCACGTTTTTGTTTTCTTCCTCCATCCCCCCACAATTTCTCCCCTCCCCAATTTATCCTGCTTGGTGTTCTGAGCTTCCAGCATCTGTGGATTGGTATCTGACATTAATTTAGGGAAATTCTCAGTCATTATTGCTTTAATATATTTATTGTTTCTCTTTTCTTTTTTGATATTATAATTATGCAGGTATTATACCTTTTGTAGTTGTCCCACAGTTCTTGGATATTCTGTTCCACATTTTTCAGGTCTTTTTTTCTCTTTAATTTTGGAGGTTTCCATTGACATATCCTAAAACTCAGAGATTCTTTCCTCAGCCATGTGCAGTCTACTAATGAGACTATCAGAGGTGTCCTTCTTTTTCATTACAACATTTTTGATCTTTAGCAATTCTTTTTCATTCTTTCTTAGAATTTCTACCTCTGCTTACATTGCCCATCTGTTCTTATATGCTGCCTGCTTTTTTCCATTAGAGCTTTTAGCATATTAATCATAGTTGCTTTAAATCTGCAGTCTAGGAATTCCAACATCCTTGACATATCTAAGTCTTATTTAATGGTTACTCTCTCTATATAAACTGTATTTTTTTGCCTTTTAGTATGCCTTGTAATTTGTTGCTGAAAGCTAGGAATGACATACTGGATAAAAGAATTAAACAGGCCATCAGTGGTATGGTGATGAGATGTGGAGGAGAGAGAAGCTGTTTATAGCCCTGCGACTGGGTTTCAGTGTTTTAGTGAGCCTGTGCCTCTGGGCTATGAATGTCAGCGTGCTTCTCAGTCCTCTTCCCCCAGTGTGGGACAGGATGGCTGGTGGGGGCTGGAGTTGGGTATTTCTAATCCTTCAGATTGGTTAGGTTTGGATAAATCCCCAGGAGGTTAGGCTCTGATAAAATAGTTTCTCTTGAAGGCAGGGCTTGTTAAGAAAAGAATGTTCTAGCATATTGCAGAATGGTTGTTTTTCCCTCCCCTATCAGAAACACAAGATTTTTCTCTAATATAAACTGTGGGTACCTGGTAGAACTGCCAGGGGAAAAGGCCGCAAAAGTGTAGGGGCCACCCTATACCTGGGCCCCCACTGAATTTAACTCTCAGACTTGTCCACACTAAGCCTCCAGCATCTCATCAATTACTATTCAGGTTTTCTTACCACAGGTTCTTACAGTGTTTTCTGTTCCAGTAAGTTTAAGTCTTTGTATCTACCTGTCTGTCTCTCCAATATTTGGGGCAGTGGTTTGCCCTATGACCTCACTTCTCTGATAGAGCTAATATTTGTTGATTTTTTTCAGTTTGGATTTTTTTAATTACACATTTTATTCAGAAGTTTTAATGTGTCTAAGTACCAGGCTGAAACCAAAATATCATTATTTAAAAAAAAAATTCCTTCATGTTTAAAAGCCTGTAAAAACATCTTTGCCTTAGATTATTTTTTTCCAGAGGCAAATGGTTGTGTCCATCAGTAATACTAATTAATGGAAAATATCTCTAGACCGCAGCAGATATATTCTTATTTTTTAGAATGGTAGATGTATTAGCTAGCTCAGGCTGCCATAACAGAATACCACAGACTGGTGACTTAAAATAATTTTATTTTTTCACAATTTTGGAGATTAAAAGTCCAAGATCAACATGCCAGCAGGGTTTTCTTCCTGGCTTGCAGACACTAGCTGCCTTCTCATTGTGTCCTCATATAGTCTTTCCTCTGTCTGTGGGGAGTGTCTTTGCCTCTTCTTATAAGGACATCAGTCCTACCGACCTCATTTAACTTTCTTGTTTCCTCAAAGGCTTTATCTCCAATGCAGTCACATTGGAAGTTAGAACTTCAACATATGAATTTAGGGAAAATACAATTCAGTTCATAACAGTATATTTTATTGCTATTTGCTGAGAAAGAATGCTAACGTGATTTTGAGTGTTTAGGAGTCAATGTTCTGTTTCCCAATGTTAGAAACATATGTGTGTATGTGAATGTCTGTGCTTCTCTAAGTCTTAAAATTGTGTTTTGTGATTCAGTTATATTTTTTTATTAGCTGAAAAATGACTTAGATTTGTTTTTCAAAGTGTGGGTATGGATCATATGCATCAGAACCAATTAGTGAGCTTATGTAAAATGCAGATTTCGAGTTTCACTTTAGGATTATTCAGAATAACTAAGCAATTTGGCCAGAGTTTATATTCTCCAGGCCAGAGATATATTCCCCAGCCATTAAAAAGAAGAACTGATCCTTCTGGGATAGAGCACAGTGCAGAGACATTTCTTGTGTGTAATTTCAATAAACATCCCCAACAGCAGTGCCTGGGGGAAGCATTGTTAATGCCTCTTCAGAACCAATAATGTGTATAAATTCTGTCACAGAGAACCATGCAGTGGCTTAAAATGCTCATATTTTTAAAATCTATTTTTGTACTCACCAAGTTCCCTATCATTTCTAAATTTTTTATAGCATTATTATCTTCTCATTTTTGTCTTCTGTCTTCTAGGATACTATTTATAATTCACCCCTACCCTGAATTTTAAATGGTAAATAAACATTTAAACAATGTGCCAAAAGTAAAGTTCACCAGACTGACAAGAAGAGTCTTTTTGGCTTTTTGTTTTTTTGTGTGTGCCAAGTCTAGGGAACAAGAAATTGCTTGGTGTAAGTAAGGGGACCACAAGTGGTTTTATGTGACTGGGGAAGTGATTCCTAAGTGCTTTCTTCATGAAACCCCAGAACTGTGGGCAGCCCTTTTTAAGGGATGAAAAGACTCCAGGCAACAGTCAACAAATCAATCAACACAAATGGCACTACACTGTAAGAATATTTCCCAGCATATAAAACGTGCCCTAGTTATGACACTGCCGAAGTGGTCACTCTTAAGGAATGTGATTATATTCGGGTACAATAGTTCACTCCCCTGCTCATGTGTACTCATGAGGCAGAACTGTTACCTGTTTCCATAAATCTCACTTTGGAATTGGACTGGCTTTGACCTCTTACTGAACACCCCACATCCGCTCAGGTATTCCATCTGACAGATAATGGCAGAGCACAATGAACGTTCAATTGTGGCAGCAACAAAACTTGCACGTTGGTTAAAACTTCATGGTACACATAGTAGTTGGTTAGCAGAATGCCTGTCGGGCTTGAGGAGCGGGCTTGTATGGGGGGAATAGAGTAGATAAGGTGAAAAAGGCAATAAAACAGCAATGAAGACATCCACCATTTATTGAGAAGCTAATATGGTAAATCTTGTTTCATCTTATTTGTAATCCTCACAATTACATTCAAAGTGCTGTTATTAATCTCTTTCATAGATGAGGAAAATGAGGCTTACAAGGGTAAAGGAATCAAACTCAAATTTATCCGATTCCGGAGCCCAGGTTTTTTCCTATCATGTCTCTAAAGTTGTATGGGCCAGATCACTGGGAAGTTTAAATACTATGTCCAGCATTTCCTAAAGTGCATTTGTGGAATAATGTTTTTCAGGATGTAAGAAATTGTTACTCTAACTTAAAGGCTGTGGTGCCCAGATAGGTTTATGAAATGCCAGATTTCCCCAGCCATGCACACACTCAGGACCTCTATTTTCTGAGCAATGACGGGTAGGCACAAAACCACTGTTTATGGCTTGGGGGTATTCCGGGACCACAGAATAGAGCTTTTGTATGTGTGATGCTAAACTCATCCATTCAGAGATTGAACTCGTGGTTTTAAACTCATTAGTAACACCTTTCTAGGTCCATGCTCTACCTTCCCAAACAATCACAATGCTACATCTTTACTTTGAGAATGTGTAGCAAATTCCCTTAGGAAGTCTGTTTTACTTTGCTTTTTTTTTTTTTAATGATCTTATTTTTTAAGCCAAATTATTCTAGAATGTTTAAAGATTAACAGTAAACAGTGTGGAGGTTCCTTAAAAAACTAAGAATTGATCTACCATATGATCCAGCAGTCCCTCTACCAGGTATTTACCCCAAAGACTTGAAAACTCATATCTGAAAAGATATTTGCACACTGATGTTCATAGCAGCATTATTCACAGTGGCCAGGACATGGGAGCAACCAAAGTGTCCTACGATAGACAATTGGCTAAAGAAGCTGTGATACATATATACAATGGAAAATTACTCAGCCGTAAGAAGAGATAAAGTACTGCCATTTGCAACAACATAAATGGACCTTAAAACAATCATGCTAAGTGAAATAAACGAGACAGAAAAAGTTGAAAACCACATATCATTTATATGTGTGATGTAACCTAAAAGCACCAAATGAACAGAACAAACAAACAAATTCAAGGACAGAGACTGTAGACTAGTGGTTCAGAGAGGAGGGGCTAGGGGAGGAGTGGAGAGGTAGATGGGGTAAAGGGGGTCAAATTTTGGGGTGTAGGGGAGGGTAAAGTGTGTAAAGGTATGGTAGGCTGAAGGAAACTGGACTTTGGGTGGTAAACACAATAGAATATATAGATGTCAAATTATAATGTACACCTGAAAATTATATAATTGTATTAACCAATGGTACCCCAATAAACTTAATAAAACATAAAATAAAGTAAAAAATAAAAATTGCTCAAAATAAAATTTTATATGTATAACGAAATATATGTGTATGTATATATGTGCATATACATATATATATATACACACACACACAGGGTAAACTTCCAATTTTGTTATTTTTAGGGTATTTATACATGTATATGAACATATAAGTTAAAGTTTGGAAGGAAATATAACAAAGAATGAGCAATGATTACATCTTAAGGCAGGATTATAGGTGATTTTAATTTGTTTCTGTATATTTCTCTGTATTTTCTAAACTTTCAACAAGAATATAATATTTATAGGGAGAAAAAACATATGCTTTCTATATGTGTCTTCATTCCCTAATTTTTATTTTTCATTCCATCCGAGCATGTGTCCCTTTCACATATTTTATTCATGGGCTAAAATTCTTATCTGACTTTCACAAGGAAATTAGCTTCTTAATACTGAGAAGAAATGCTAAAATTTTCACTGAAACTGAATGAGTGATCTTGAGCATGGCAGAAACTCTTCAGAGTGTTTGTGTATCTGGTGTGTGTGTGCATGTGTGCATGTGCGTGTGTGTTTTGACTACATAATGGGATTCAAATGAGCAGAAATACAAAACAGGGGTTAGCTCCTGCAAGAGATGGAAGGGAAAAATATACAAAGGAGAGGGTGGAGAAAGAAACTAGAATGGGTAAAACACAGACAAAGGCTAGAAGAGTGGGAGAGAGGAACAGCCAAAGTGAATATAAGGGTTACACATTCCAGAGCATGTTACAGAAATCCACAATTAACAGATGATAAGTACAGTCTATTTCTCATAGATATTGGGGCTATCCTTTCCCTTTTTTATTATTTATTTGTTCTTTGTTGCTATTCTCCATGATCCTTTTTGCATAACGTTTCTGTGTTGCTGTTAATATAAACGCTAAGTTACTGTGTTACACAATTAGAGTGCTATAACATAAGTTAATAATAAGTTTGAATTAACATTATTTTCTAAGGAGTACATTTTGAGGATACTTTGGTTGACTTTAGCCTTGAGATTCTCACAATAATTAAAAGGAAATGAAATGAAATAGTCATATTTCTAGAATTGTGAGAAACTCACGAGTTTTGGTTTATATACATTTGTACAACCTACTTTTATTTTGTTGGTGGTGGACCTTTTCTCCTTTTGGGGAGACTTGTGTATCTGGTGTCTTGTGCCCACATGAATCTGAAACTTGGCCTATAATTTTCTGAAATTACCTAGACCTTTATGGATTTCACTTGAAATTGCTTTGCTTCTCATTAACCTGCCTGAGACGTTTAGAAATATTACCTATTATTTGGTCTGCATGCATAAATGCTCCCCAAATTTTTATGTATGTAGTAGGTAAGCTCTTTATATTGAGTAATGGTGGTTTCTGTTTTTGTTAGTTGTTAAATACAGGGAAAGAGAAATTGTTATATTTGTAGTGCAATTTCCTCTGGGAATTTGGTGGTGGGGGGGGGAAGCCCTATATCTTTATAGAAACAAATTATACTTGGTCCTGGCCAATAAATGTCTTCAAAAATGAGGGGGGAAAAGCTACAGCATTTAATGTTGTTTGGATTCTATGTGTATGACGCACAGAATTAATTTGTGACATTTAACAGTTTAGTTCAACAAACATACACTGAGGACTTGACAGTGTACCTGTTGCTGTGTTGGTGCTGGAAACTCAAAAACAAGCCCCACATGACCAGGCCCTTCAGGAGCCGAGTCTTGTGAAGACATATGCATAGGCACATAACAGCTACAAAATTATCTGAGCTCATCTAGAGTATAATGTAGATGAGGGAGCAACTAAATCTTCTGTTAGGGGCCCTCCCAGTTACTACCAATCAACCACACTTGCAAAACTGCCTCTTACTTTCCTTCCATCTGACTGAACTTTCATGGTTATGTTTATTCTAAAACTTCAAGTAAATTAAAAAGATTATTTTTAAAAAAATACGTTTTATTGTATTTTTCAGATCTTACATATTTTTATCTTTTTTAAAGTTTAAAATTTTTATTTATGTATTTATTTTCAATTAGAGTTGCCATTCCATATTATTTTATGTTAGTTTCAGGTGTACAGCATAGTGGTTAGGCATTTATATAATTTATGAAGTGGTCCCCCCTCTTGAGTCTAGTACTATACATACTTATTACAGTATTATTGACTATGTTTTCTATCCTATACTTTACATCCTCATGACTATTTTGTAATTACAATTTTGTGCTTGTTAATCACTTTACCTTTTTTACTAACATCCTCTAACTCTCCTTCCATCTGGCAGTGACCGGTTTGTTTTCTGTATCTGTACATCTGTTTCCATTTTGTTTCTTTGTTTTGTCCTTTACATTCTACATATAAGTGAGATCATATGATATTTGTCTTTTTATGTGTGACTTATCTCAGTGTAATACTCTCTATGTTCATCTATGTCATTATAAATGGTACAATTTCATTCTTTTATATGATTAATATTATATTGTATATATGTATCACTTTTTCTTTATCTATTCATCTATTGGTGGGCACTTAAGTTGCTTCCATATCTTGGCTACTCTAAGTAATGCTTCAATGAACATAGGGGAGCATGTATTTTTCAAATTAGTGTTTTGTATTTCTTTGAATAAATAGCCAAAAGTGGAATAGCTGGGTCATAGGTAGTTTATTTTTAATTTTTTGATGAACCTCCACACTGTTTTCCAAAGCGGCTGCACCAATTTGCAATCGCAGGAATGGTGTTTGAGGTTTCCCTTTTCGCCACATCCTTGCCAACACTTTTTGTTTGTTGGTTTATTGATAGCCATTCTGACAAATGTGAGGTGATGTCTCATTGTGGTTTTAAGTTGCATTTCTCTGATGATTAGTGACATTGAGCATTTTTTTCATATATCTGTTGACCATTTATATGTCCTCTTTGAAGAAATGCCTGTTCAGATCTTCTGTTTATTTTTTAATTGGATTGTTTGTGGGGGGGGGTTGGTGTTGAGTGGTATGAATTCTTTATAAATTTCGGATATGAACCCTTTATCAGATTTATCATTGGGAAATATTACTTCTCATTCAGTAGGTTGTCTTTTCATTTTGTTGATGGTTTTCTTTGCTGTGCAAAATTCTTTAGTTTGAGGTAGTCCCATCTGTTTTTCTTTTGTTTTCCTTGCCCAAAGAGATATAACAGAAAATGATATTACTAAGAGTAATGTCAGAAAGTTTTCTGTCTATATTTTTTTTTCTAGGAGTTTTATGGTTTTAGGTATTCTACTAAGTCTTTAATCCATTTTGAGTTTATTCTTCTATGTGGAGTAAGAAGGTAGTCCAGTTTCATTTTTTTTCTACAGTATCTGTCCAGTTTTCCCAGTACCATTTATTGTATTTTCTTGCCTATATGGTCATGGATTTATTTCTGGGCTCTCTATTCTGTTCCATCAATTGATGTGTCTGTTTTATGCCAGTACCATGCTGTTTTGATTACTATAACCTTGTAGTATAGTTTGATATCAGGTAGAATATTACCTCCAACTTTGTTCTTATTTCTCAAGATTGCTGTGGCTATTTGGGGTCTTTTATAATTCCATGTAAGTTTTAGGATTATTTATTTTATTTCTGTGAAAAATGCCATAGGGATTACATTTAATCTGTACATTGCTGTGGATAGTATGGACATTATAACGATGTTAAGCCTTCCTATGAGCATGATATATGCTTTCATGTATTTGTATCTTCTTCAATTTCTTTCTTCAGTGACATAATTTTCAGAGTACAAGTGATTTACCTCCTTGATTAAATTTATTCCTAGGTGGGTTTTTTTATGTAATTGTAAATGAGATTATTTTCTTAATTTATCTTTCTGATAATTTATTATTGGTGTATAAAAATGTAACCAAATTCTGAATATTAATTTTTTTATCCTACTACTTCACTGAATTTATTAGCTGTACCAGTTTTTTGGTGGAATCTTTAGGGTTCTCTCTATACAGTATCATGTCATCTGTCTGATTTTTGTGTCTAGGACTTCCAATACTATTTTAAATGAAAAGCGGTGAACATGGACATCCTTGTCTTATTTCCGATATTAAGCAAAAATGCTTTTAGCTTTTCCCCACTGAGTATGATGTTAGCTGTGGGTTTGTCATACACAGACTTGATTATGTTAAAGTATGTTCCCTCTATTCCTACTTTGCTGAGAGTTTTTATCACCACAATGCTAGATTTTGTCAAATACCTTTTCTGCATCCATTGATATAATTATTTGTCTTTTATCTTTCAATTTGTTAATGTGGTATACCACATTAATTAATTTATGGATTTTGAACTAACCTTATATTCCAGGAATAAATCCAACCCAAGCATAGTATATGATCTTTTTAATGAATTGTTGAATTAAGTTTATTAATATTTTGTTGAGGAATTAAAAATATTTTTTAAAATTATTTTAAACATTTCTTACACTAGAATACTCTAGAACAGTGGTTCTCAAACTTTATTTTTCGGCTTGCATCTGATTTCTTTTCTCCGTGCCTCCTGTGATATAGCGTTGGAAACTGAGGCTCAGCAGGAGGCATTTTGAAACCCACTGACCCAGAGATTAAAAATATTTGATTTATGAGCTTTTTTCTCTGTTATGTAACAACTTTATATTGATTCTAATTTTAATGTTTTCTATGTTTTGCCTATGTGTTTATATAGTTATGTACATAGTTATTTAGATTATAGAATTATATCCTGAGGCATAAGAGCCCAGGGATTCAGTATGATGTGTTTTAAACAGCAGTCCACTTGATATAACTAAAGGAGCCACTCAATGTTTTAATTTTGATAGAAATTTTGAAAATAAATAGCATTTTCTAATTATATTTTTTAAGTCATTTACAAGAAAACTGACACAGTTGCTCTTTTTATCAGAATGGTGATGTTACTATTATATAGAACACTGTTATTTTAATTAAGACTGTTTATAGTCTGTAAATGACTGTGGTCCCTTGATATGTATCCCTTCTTTTGGTTACCACCTGGTGATGCCAGGCCCAATATAAATTTCATAGTTAGCCAAGGTTACTCTTATACCTAGATGGAGAAAAAGGTCATTCACATAGGAGAGGCACTACCTCTAAGCTTCAAAGTATCCCCCCTGCAAAGCTAAATCTGTCCACACTAAGTCAGCTCATATCTATATTTCGTAATTAAAAATATATTCTCTGTGACTTTTCACATTTTATCCCCTATGAAATTATTTTTACTTCCAGGAAAGAATGTCCATTTGGTATTAGGACCGATGTTTTTTAGAAACTTTCTAGAGTAAAATTTTGACCCAAAGGCAAATAGAGATAGTGCGAAGAACACTATATCTAATAAGTAGATTTAGGATGTCAGAGGAGACTGAAACAGCAGTGTCAAACTTGATATGTGGCTCAGGGTATGCTTATACTCTGTAAAATGTATTCACATGCGGCTGTCCTTTTAACCACACTGATTAAACACCAGCCAGCCGGTTTCAGAACGTTCTCTGCATTAGGACTTCTCAATCTTGGCACTATTGTTGGACTTTGGGTTGAATAATTCTTTTTGTCAGCAATTGTTATGTGCATTGTAGGATGTTCAGCAGTATCCCTGGTCTCTACCCCTGAGATGCCAGTAGCATGCATTCCACTCTCTTAGTTGTAACAACCAAAAATGTCTCCAGACTGTGCAAAATAACCTAATATGGTACCAAGAATAAAACAAAACAAAAAAATGGTTAGTTCTCTTTTGAAGACCTTTGGAGAACTAACTAAACAACTGATTTATAATAAGTTGTTTAGTTAATATTGTTGAGTTTAGGATAACTTTGACCTAATAACAGTACCCTAATTAAGTACATCTAGATTCTTCTCAGAGGACAACACAAACACAGCAGTAGCGCTATGCTATGGAACGTATTAAATCAGAGTTGCTAGGGACTAAATTGGGTCATTCTGGAGCTATGGAAAGAATTTAGAATTATCATCATCAAATATATTGCCTTTTTTTTTTATGTGTTGGACCTAGAAGAGGAGGTTTTAGCAGATTATAATTTTTCTCTTTGTGATATTATCTATGTGATTATAAAATGAGACATTTGGGACAATATTACCATGTTTTTATTATTAAATAATAGTCATTCCTTAATAAAAATGAAGCCTTGTCTACTATGAGTTTCAGTTAGTTAACACCTTTGAGCCTCAGTTTTCTCATCTGTGTAGTAGATTTACTACTACCTGCCTCATAAGACTGTTCTGAGTTAAATGACAGAATGTCTAACACAGGATTTGACCAAGAATATCTGCTCCATAGAGGGAATTATAAGTACTTTGTTTTAAGAGAATCTAAACTTTTGTAGTATTTTAGTTCACTCACTAGGAAGTTTCTGCCAGAAGATGTCTATATGATATATTCCAACTTGAGAATTTGTTTTATATTTTTATCTTCTCTAGTTAAACTTTTTTAATGGCTCCATCCTTAAAAATGTATTTAAAAATTTTACTCTATTTGTTATAAGCTTTCTTGTTATCTAGCAGAGAACATTTTACCTTATCCCTTAAAAGATCCAAATGAGAATAGATATGGCTTCTGAAAGTCTTGGGTATTTTTAATCTTCTAAGTCTTCAACCAATTGTCATTTCATTAAGGTTTCCTGCCGCGATGTTCTCTCACATACCATCATTAAGATGAATTGTTGCTCTGCTCTATAATACATGTATTACAAGCTCAGTCTACATGTGCTGAAATTACAACTACACATATAATTCCAGTTCCTGGAGAGGAATGCAGAATCACAGCTGCTGTTTCAGGCAGCTTTGATGTCAGTTTCAAGTTAGAAAACCGCCTTCCTAATGATGAGAAGAAAAGCCCAAAATGTGAATTAAAAAGTAGTTCTTCAGCAAAAATCAAGGATTAAAGTCGATATCACATGTTATTGTTAATAATTGTTTTTATGGTAAAATAAAAATTGTTTTTATGTGGTAAAATATACATACCAAGTATATAGTTCAGTGGCATTAAATACATTCACAGTGTTATGTTACCATCACGACTGTTTATACCCCAAACTTTTTTATCATCCTCGACATAAACTCTGTCTTCATTAACCAATAACTTCTTTTTCTCTCTCACTCTTGTTCCTGGTAATCTCTATTTCTGTCCATATGAATTCGCTTATTCTAGGTACCCCATATTAGTGAAATCATATATTTGTTCTATGTCTAGCTTATTTTATTAAGCATAAAATCTTAGAATATCAAAATTTCATTATTTTTTATGGCTAAATAGTATTCCACTATGTGCATATACTACATTTTATTTCTACCTTCCTTTGTTAATGGACACTTCAGTTGTTTCTACCTTTTAGGTATTGTTAACAGATATCTGTTGGAATCCCTGCTTTTAATTCTTTTAGTTATGTACCTGGGAGTGGAATTACTGGGAAAGATTGTATTTCTATGTTTAACTATTTGAGGAACCACTGAACTATTTTCCACAGTGGCTGCACCATTTTATATTTTCACCAGCAATGCACAGGGTTCTAGTTTCTTCACATTCTCACTAGAACTTGCTATTTTCCAGTTTTTTAAAAACTGTTGTAGTCATCCATTTATATGGTAGATATGAAGTGGTATCTCATTGTGGTTTTGATGTGCATTTTCCTAATGACTAGTGGCATTGAGCATCTTTTAATGTTTTTATGGATCATTTCTGTATCTTCTTCAGAAAAATATCTACTTACTCCTTTGCCTGTTTTTGAATGGATTGTTTGTATTTTGTTGTTATTGTTGAGTTATAGGAGGTCTTTATTCTGGATATTAATTATCAGATGGTTTTCAAATATTTTCTCCTATGCTGTAGATTGTCTTTTTACTTTCTTGATAATGTCTTTTGATGCCCCATAACTTTTAATTTTTATGAAATTAAATTCATCTATTTTCTTCTTTGTTGCCTGTGTTTTTGGTGTTATATCAAAGTTACTTTTAATGTCTCAATTAGAATTTAATACTGACTTCCAGTAGTTATTTTTACAACTTGCCTCCTGTCTTCTGTTATCTTTGCCATCAAATATGTTTTCTTCATTTGCAGGGTACCATGACTAATGACAAATCTCTTTTACAGCCCACATAATTCTCAAAGCACACACAATGGGTTTGTTCTATTGACTGCTCCTCTAGCGATTGCTTATATCATCTCATCCTTTCTTCTCTGTATTTTGAGAGGGGACAAGACAAAGTAAAGACTGTTCATGGTATTTAATGCCTAGGCTCACACATAGAGATGGATTTGTTGTCATTATATACTCATTGTTAGAACACTGTGCCCAGGGCACATGTGCTCAACCTTGCCTTTAGTCCTTCATTGTCAGAGACAACTCTATTTACTACTTGGGATACAGCCAATAGAAGACACTAGTGTCCAATATTACCAGATTCCAACATTCTCATTTTATTTTGTCAAATTGTTGGTCCAAATTGTTGGGAAGAAATAAAAAGAAAGAAAAAAAAGAATCAAAATGCCAAGTTGAGGGGTACATGGGGACCTAGGAGACCTGAAAAGAAAACAATTCTGGCCTCAGAAATAGAACAAACAGTCTAGTAGTCTTTCATGACCCTGAAAGACCAGGCCCATCAACCCATCTGTCTTCTCCTTCAGGTTCTTATCACACTCTGTCTCTAAGCAAATTCTGAATCTTACATGCCTTAAAATTTAGGCTGTAGCTTAATCCAAAGCTGAGAGATCAGAAAAGCAAAACACCATGTGAACATGAATAAGTCAAAGCTACCACACCCATCACTTACCAAGTCTAGTAAACATCTCCATGGTGTGTCATAACTATGCTTTTAATTCTTTTTTTCTGGTAAAAATGAAATAGCCTAGACCACAAGCAATATATACAGTTAAAAATACACATAAGTTTAACTATCTCTGTAGTTGTATGACAGTTCAAAGGCTTGAATACCTGAACCTCAAAAGGAAACAAATAATATCACTCAGTGTAGCCATATTAGAGATATATAGACTAAGTTTTTCTGTAAACGTATAGTTAGGACTTGAGAAATAATCTCTCTGAGAAATTAAATGGGCATAGAGAACACCAACGACTCATGGACAGTCTTTGCCTTTTTCTGCCAGGTTAATTACTGCCTTAAGAATCTTAGCATCAGGATCTTTCCCCACTGGGGCTGGCATTCCTCGGGTACCACCCGTTCTGCTCACCTCCTACTGTCCAGGCCTTTCTGTTTCTGCCCTACTCTCTGAAGTAGGGGTTGGCAAACTTTTAAAGTAAATAACCACATAGTAAATATTTTAGATTCTGGAATCCAGGAGGCAAAATGGAGGATATCATGTCAGGACTTACATAATCATTTTATATACGTAATTGTTTAAAAACATAAAACACATTCTTAGCCAGATTTGGCCTACAAGGCAGTTTGCTGAGCCCCGTTTTGGAGGCTGATCGGTATGTTAGGGTCCACATGTGAAAGAACAGCAGTAGTAGGTCATTGGCAGCTAGGGTGAATTTGTGGATGTGGGGGTTCTCCATTCACACAGAAGGTAGAGCATTGTGTCTTTAGGGGGGCACCTTCTAAGGATATTCCAAAGCCATGAAAGTTTCCTTCTATCAAGGTACGGCTGGCATGTAATGCTTTCTATACTTTTACTGATCTCTAAAGCTGTGTAAGAAAAACCATTCAGAAATAGGCAAAAGTTTCTGCTGGAGTTTGGGAAGTAGGAAGGTTCTTTTGCCTTCTGGGCCTTATGAGAGCTTTGAGAAGTGGGACATGACCACCTTGTTACTATGATCATGCTAGTGACCAGCAGGCAGCACACAGAGGTTACAAGAATGAATGAGATAATGTCTGTGAAGGGCTTTGAGCTCTTTAGAAGAAATTTTCTTTGTAATTAGAAAGTAATGCTGCATTATTACAGTTATTATGATTATTACCATTATTAAAGGTAGTGTGAGAAGACACGGCCCTTCCAGTGAGAAAAGTTGTGACTAAAGCCTAGCAACACATAAAGGAAGTGGTTCATGCACCAATTATGAGCTTCCAGTTTGTAATTACAGTGTACTGGGTGGTTTCACATGTACCAGTTTGTTTTTCATCTAGAAGAACAACTCTTCGCAAATGTAACAGCTCCCAAAAGATGTCCAATATGTGCCAAAAGGAACAGAAGCAAGCTCTATGTGGCTACAGAATTGCAAATTGGAAATTCAGTTACTTATTCAGAATTGTCTTTAAATTCTCACAAAAGCATGGTAAAACTTGTCGATAGTGAATTGTTATAAAAATGTAAGCGTGAATCTCACATGTGTGAACAAAAGGATAACAAAAGGAACCCTGTATTCACGTCACACTCCCATCATATTCAACATTGACAAAGCTTTTACTTAAGTCCTGCTAGCGCCAAAAAGTCGGAGTTCAATATTACCTTCTTTCTTTGGTTTCAAAATGCTCATTTTATTCTGCCACATCTCTGGCCCCACGGAGGGTAGAAGGGTAAGAAATGAAAACGAAGGATAAAGAGTAATCAAACAGCCAGCCTCAGAGGTACATGGAATCCATGCTTGGGCTAGTGCTAGTCCCAGGTCCAAACCCAAATGGTCCTGGGGCCCGAGCAGAGCGTGAGCAGCAGCCAGAATGTGCCCTTCTCTGTTCTTGCTCTTCAAGTTCTTCTATAAGCACGTTCTGAAGTGGAGTTCAGACTGTGACTTAATCCAGAGCTCAGAGACCTGAAGCCGGGAGGCAAAGCGCATCACTGAGAACATGAGAGTTTGTTGTCTGCCTGCTTCCTGAGCAGGGTGTTCTAGACTTTCTTCATGTTAGAAAGGGTTGGTTACCACTTTTCCGCTCTGGGAAACCACTCCAGTTCCTGTAAATTGACCTCTCACCCATCCAAAACACAGCCTTTCGCATTCCCTTTTCAAACTATTCGTTCCAAATCCTCCACTAGTAACCACGTTCTCTCACATGTAGTCACCGATGGAGGAGGAATGGACCCTGTTTCAGCCTGGCAGAGGGTGGCAATACATGCCACTTTAGCATAAAGATTATTTTGAGCTAAAGGCACTTCCAAAACGGCAGATGGGAGGTGAGTGCTCTGATCCCCCACCTCCATTTTCTTCCTGAAAGAGGGAACTGAAACTCTATTCAGATGTCCACCCTGTACACGGAGGAAAGTAATATTCCTATCACCCAAGATGGGGAGTCAAAGCAGAGAAAAGTCTGTACAAACATGCTTATTAAACTAACCCTTATTTTTCTAATTTTCTACTGTCAAGTACCCGAGTCCTTTGCTTTGTCATGTTTTCATAATTTATTATTCTTTGTCTAATTCGGTATATAAACTCTAACTGGGTCTTCATTTCCTTATGGGAGCTCCAGTGTCATGTAAAACTTACATAAATAAATTTGTAGGCTTTTTTCCTTTTAATCTTTTTTTTTTTTTTTTTTTTTTTTTTTGGTTACAGAAGCTCCATTTGAGAAGTTAAAAGGGTAGAAGGAAAGCTTAGTTTACCTTCCCTACACTGTGGTGAGCAAACATTTTTACAAAGGCTAATTCAGAAAAATAAAAAGTAATGGGTCTCATTTTTTTCTATTCAGAATAAACATGGTTTTATTAAATGCTAGAAGAAAAAAGTTTGTATATATTCTACAAATTATATTGCTGACCTTATTAAATAAATGAAAGTCAATGAGAAAATTGGCAGAGCTTTTTAGACAATAAAATGTTAAAAAGCCAAGCGTGTTTGAGAAAGAATCAAAAATTACATTTTAATCTTTCAACCCTTATATTTATAAAGTGCCTTAGAGTTCACAAATGATGGCCTCATGTCCACTCTCATTTAATATTTGCAACAGATGAGGTATGTATTATTATCGTTTTTATTTTTCAGTTGAAGGAACTAAAGTTCAGAGAGGCAAACTGATCTGTGTAGATCATATATCCATTTAGTGGCAAAACTGTGGAGAGAATTTGTTTGTTCCAATATCAAGTTCATACACTGAGAACTACGTTAGGACGCAAGTTTGGCTCCTGTAACAAAGGCCCTAACAAGAGAGAAGTTTATCGCTCTCTAATTGTCTGTAAGTAGTCTGAGTACAAACAGTCCCACCACGTGGAAAGCCCAGGCTGTCTACCTTGTTGGTCCTTAGCTCATGGCTTCCATCTCAGTGCAGTAATTCAATAGTTTCAGTTCTTTTGATCACATCTTAATTACAGCCAGCAGGAAAGGAAGGAGAAAGGGAGAAGGGCTTACCGTTTTACTCTAGGAGCACAGTCTGGAAGTTGTACACATCCCCTCTGCTCCCATTAGCCAGACCTTGGAAACACCTAATGGCAAGCAGCCTTGTGCTCAACTAAACCAGGACATTTTATTGACATAGGACAAAATGTGACATGCATACTGGGGGACAACTAGCAAGCTTTGTCATCTGGAGCACCTATTGTATATGAAGAACTAGTGAAGATATTGAAATAGAAGAGACTATGTGCTTACCTCCTGTCAATTTAAGCTAGTCTGAACTTTCCTTTCCTCTCATTAGAAGACTCCCTCTCATCCTCAGCTAGGCAGGACAGCTTGAACCAGGCAACCAGTTGTGAATAATGGTGCTTAAAGATGTTCACATCCTAATCTCAAGAATCTGTGAATGTTACCTTATTTGTCAAAAAAGGACTTTACAGATGTGATAAAATTAAGGATCTTGAGATGGGAAGATTGTCCTTAATTGTTTGAGTGGGCAGGAGATTAGAGTGGGTAATAGGAGAAGGGGAGGTGACCATAGAAGCAGAGATTGTAGTGAAGTGCCACAAGCCAAGGAATGCTGGCAGCCTGTAGAAGCTCAAGAATTGATTATCCTTAGATCCTTTATATGAAGACAGTCTTGCCAACATCTTGATTTCAGCCCTTTAAAACTAATTTTAAACTGCTGACCTTCAGAATTGTAAGAGAAGAGGATAAATTTGTGTTGTTTTAAGCCTCTAAGTTTATGGTAATTTATTAAAAAGCAAGGGGAAACTAATACACCAGGTGAATGGTGAGCCCAAGCGCTATAACTTCACATAAGAGCCAGATGCCACAGCGCCACTCTGGTGGAGCAGCCCTGGTACCACCTGCCGACGGCACCTTCCTTATAAATGATATGGAGTCCTGGGAGCCTTTTCCCTCTCAATCCTATTGTTTTGCCCTCAGACCATGTGTCCTCTCATAAAGCTGGGCAGGCCACATGTGGCCTGGAAATCACTGTTCACTCACACCTGGTTTAAACTTCTGCAGAGGTTTCATTCTTTGCATTCCAATCATTTCATACTAAAAAAAGGTGATGTTCTTTATACGGGTGCACTTTCTATGTGTACCTTGCTTTCAGAGATGGGTAGCCCTGTGATTCATTTTTTGAAAAGTAGTAACTCACATTTTCTCCAAAGAAAGGGGAAAAGGCAGGCAGGCAGATGGGGAGGGAGGGAGGAAGTGAAGGAGGGAGGAAGGCAGGAAAGCAGGAAGGCAGGAAGGCAGGAAGGAAGAAACTTAGAGAAAATAGCTGGCCAGAAAAATATGACCCACTGTATGATGTTTACCAGCGAGTACACTGAATTGCTGTGGTCTTTGGCCACCATCACAAGGAACATTCCTGTTGCAGTCCTCCTCCTTTACACTTGAAAACACAATGATGAGTCAAGAATGGCCACAGGTTGCATCAGAAACAGAGGTGAATGAATAGAGGTGTGGCTCGAACGTTTCTATTATAAGTTCCTTAGGGGTGGATGGAATCATGCTCTGTGTGTGTGCATGAACCACTGGATAGACACCGCACCTGAACCAGAGTCAGACACTTCATCTCAAGATGCCAGTGGGCTCTTCCTTGGTTGGCAATTCTGTGGTTGCATTGATAAGTGTATTTAAATGCACTGTTAGGGCTATAGAATCATACAGAATTCAAGGAGTATTTTATCTCCGCATGTGCCTGTCGGGTTGGAGCTTTGGAGTACCTTTGGGTAGATTGTTCTCGGACAAGTATCAGTGCAAGGGCAATGTTGACTTTGCACAATTTCTCTAATTAAATTTCTCATTGGACTCCAGTGCATTCCTTAGCATATATCAGAGGCTATAGGGCTTCCCCAAGAACCTTTGGTGACAGTTGTTTACATGTTCAACATTGACCTAGAAGTCAAGTTAATTTTCCAGTGCTACTGCAACCAGCACGTCCAAGGCTTCTCTTGAAGCTGCTGCTGTTGCTCCCACCATCTCACTACTGCCTCCTTCTCATCATTTGTGTCCACAAAGTAGGCTGGCTTACAGCCCTGGCTGAAGGATGTACCCTATTCTAGGCACTCCTCATACCATCCTCATTTTATTTTTTTTAGAGCCCTTTTTTTTAATTTACATATTTGTTTTCAAGTCTGTATTCTCTCTCTCCACACTAGAATATAACCTCTTTGAAAGCAGGCCCCTTCTCTATATTATTTACTGTCACATCCCAAGGACTAGAATCATGCCTGGCATGGAAACAGATTCTCAGTAAATAGGTTACATTTATATGAATGCCTCCAATTTTGATGTTCTGAGCCCCTTCACTGATGGTGACTCTTCTCAGATATTTCTGGTAATCTCTAGGGGTTCTTCCATCTGCTTATGAATCCATCTTCATACTCTTTGCTGCAGACCAGGGCACTAAAACTGAGATGTTCACCTCAAAGGTAGGCTCTACAAACAATAGTTGCTTTCCTGGTTTTCAGTGAGCATTTTACTACTTCTGGCACTGTCTTGATTCTCAAGGCTCGTGCCAGCTCAGCTGTCCCTTTTGAAGTTAGAGAGTGAGCACATCTTTCCATGGTATGGTCAGCAAGAGGTGTCCCATAGGGCTCCAAAGTGTTATTGACCTTCCTTTCATATAAAAGCTGCTAGAATGACTGTTTCAAGGTGAGTTCTAATTTCTAGAAACATCCACACTACTGGAGCCATAGGTTTTGTTGCTTAAGAGCGTTATGCTGGTATCCTACGTGCATGTGTTAGAAAATAGTAACTAGTCCCTACACCTATGTAAAAACTTACATTTGATGCGGTGAGTGGTCTAAATATGACTCTAACTTAAGATGTATGCAGTTCCAATGGTGCTGTCAAGAAAATTCTCCCAGGTATTTTCTGGTGCTGTACTCCAGGGTCCCTTTACATGGCTGAGATACTTTGGTAGGTGCTTGGGTATTAGTCTTTTACACGAGGCAAACACTGGGGCGCCATTCTTATACTCACTCAGAGGTTTCATACATGATAGATAGCCTTACGTCTCCACGTATGTTCTTAGCTCTTTTGAGGACTAAACATCCTATTTTTTTATTCTGTATTCCCAGTGCCTGAATATATAGGAGCTGATCATTAAATACTGAATAGTATTTGATGATTCATGCATTTGCATATTATGTTCAGGAAGCTCCAGCAAATAAACCTGAAGTTGTGTAACCTGCTTCAGCTACATTCACATTCGTCATTTAAGGATATTACATAATAAACTATGTACATGTTTTAAACTAATCAGTTTAATCGTGGGCCAGATCAGAAGAGATGAGAATGTAGTTGAAAACTTACTGTTCATCAGCCCTTGGCAAGGTGAGAGCCGTGACTGAACATGCTGACTCTTCTTTGCTTTCCTCTCGCCACAGGCCCAAGTCTCTTCTCATTTTTGTTGAAATTTAACTCTGTTTCTCACGACTATTTTAGACCATTACCAAACCCCACACCCATCTCCATCATCCCTGACCAGTCTTCCTGGATTTGAGGAAGGGTTCCAAGGAACATGTTCAGCTTTTTCTTTTTTTTTTTCACACACACACAGCATCAGTTCTTAACACAATCCAGCCCGGCTTCACCCATAGCTGGCCCATGGGCACTGATGCTGAGCTGCTCCTCATGCCTGCATGTATGTCATTGTCTTTTAACCATCAATCTATATCCTTTTCCATTTTAAAATAAGCTTTTAAGTATGACGTACTTATAAGGAAGTGCACACATCTTAGGTATAAACTTTGATGAATTTTCACAAAGTAACTAGTTAAGAAAGAATATTACCAGCATACAGGAATCACTCCTCAGGTTAATCGTTATCCATCTCTAAAGGCAACTATCTCTCATCCTGACATCTAGCACTAGAGGTAAATTTTTCTTGTTTTAAAATTTTATATAAAGGGAATCAAAAAGTATTTTTTGTGTCTGGACTCATTTGCTCAAAATCATTTATGAGATGGATCTATGTAGCATGTAACAACAGCTTGTCAATTCTCGTATAATGTTCTATTGAATATATAAATCACAATTCATTTATTCATTCTATCTTTTACTACCACAATTTTTTTTGTGTTGGGTATATAACTATGAGCAGAATTTGAAGTTTGTCGAAAGAAGACTTGCAGATTTAAAGATGGAAGGAACTTTATTTGCAAAGTACTACAAAGAAGTCAGACTTCAGAAGGCTCACAAAAACAAAAAATCAAAAGGTTAGTTGAATAGGGGGAAAAAAACCAACTTTCGCACATAATTATCGCATCCACAAATATCATGGCCTGTTTTTAGGATAAAGGTGTTTTTGCAAGGCAGGCAAGCCAAGGCTTATTGGAAATGTTCAAAGTTTCATTTATTTTGAGTCCCAAAGCCACACAGTTGAGCCTATTATTTTTGCAGTCTCTCAGGGTGCAAAGTATTTTGTCATCTCTGTGTAAGCGATACATATGCTTATTCATTATGGTAGCAGGACAAAGTGTTAATTGTGCTTTAGCTGATACTATGAAGTAGCTTTTCAGGGTGACTGTACTAATTTACACTTCCACCAGGAGTGTAAGTTGGTTTCAGTTGCTCCTCATCCTCACGACTCCTGATATTGCTTGTATTTTGCATTTACCCATTCTGGTGAGCATGAAGAGGTGTCTCCTTGCTGTTTATGTTTGCATTCTTCTGCTTTCCTGTGACCACTTGGTTATCTTTTGTTTAGTGCCATTCAGTATTATTCATTTTTATGTTGGATTGTTTGCTTTCAATTGTTATGTTGTAGGAGTCCTTTATATTCTGGGTGTGAAATCTTTGTCTGATATCTGTAGTACAAATAATTTCTCGACTCTGGCTTACCTTTTCCCTCCCTTAATGGTGTCTTTTGATGGCCAGAAGTTCTTAATTTTAATGTAATCCAATTTATCTTTTTTCCTTTTATGATTAGTGTTCTTTGTGCCCTGTTTAAGAAATAGTTGCCTATTCCAAGGTCATGACATATACTCCTAAGTTTTCTCCTAAAAGCTTTATTTTTTTACCTTTCACATTAAGATCTACTATCCAACTAGAATTGAATTTGTAGATGGTGTGAGATAAAAGGTTCAACATTCATTTGTTTCCAAATGGATATCCAATTGACCCAGCACCATTTATCGAAAAAAAAATAATTGTTATCCTTTCCTCATTGCACTGTAGTGTCAGCTTTGTCAAACATCAGGTGACCCTATGTGTTTGGATCTGTTTCTGAATTCTAATCTGTTCCATTGGTTTATCGTCTATCTTCACACCAGTGCTAATTTACTAGTCATTACTATGTCTGATAGTTTAGTTCTTCAAGTTATATTCTTCCAGGTTAAATTTGCCTATTCTTAACCCTTTACATTCTGCATACATTTTAGAATCAGTTTTTTAAATAACACACACACACACACCTGCTGAGACAGTGATTGAGACTGCATTGACTTTATAGACCAATTTTGGTAGAATTGACATCTGTTTGTTTATTATTCAGTCTTCTAATCCATCAACATGGTATACACCTCAATTTATTTTAGATACTTTTAAATTAATCTTAATAATGTTTTCTAGTATTTAGTATTGAACTTTTAAATCTTTTGTTTGATTTTCTACCAAGCACTTGATATTTTTTATGATTTTATAGGTGATATCATTTTTAATATTCATCCTCTATGTTTTTTATTGTTGACATGTAGAAATACAATTGATTTTTGTATATTGTGTCTGAATGTGATATCGTTTTCTATCCTTTTACTTTTGGTTTTCCTGTGTCCTTATATTTAAACTGAATCTGTTGTAAGAAATCTGTTGTTAGGTTATTTTTAATATTCAATCTTACAATATTAATGTGTATCTGTGTGATGTATTTTGGAGTTTTAAATCTTGCTTATTTTTGCTCAGGACAGTACATATACAATTCTTTGATATGACTGCATGTTAAGTAGGATGATAATAGTGCCTACTTCTGTAGGGGTTTTGTGAGAAATAAGTTTTTAATTTTTAAAAATATACAATACTTAAAATATAGTTAGTACTCAATAAACTAGTAATTATATGTTTATTACAGAAATTTAAGTTTTTCCCTAAATTTTCATTATTTCAAATAATTAGCCACAAATACCTATTGTGATATATCATGCTGTTACCTGCATAATAGTCTTCAGCTCTGTTGTTAGATGAACATGTTTATATTTTTCATAGATAATGACAAATTTTCTACTGTCACCTATTAAATACATTTCTTTCATGAATCATCCTAGAAAACTTATTTGTAGTAATAACTGCACAAATTCCCTAGTACTTATATGCAATTCTCTGATTAGTTTATGTTTAAGAAAACTGATCTGTCCTTCTAGACAATAGCTACCATTTATGAAGCACTTATATATATCAGATACCACAGGAAGGTTAAATCACTTGCCCAATATCACATGACGGGTAAATGTTAGTCAAGAATCAAGTGTACTTTGGTCTCAATCTAAGGACTATGCTATGATTTTCCTATGGGCAAATCTGTCTTTTTTTATTCTAACAACAAGCAAAGAATGAAAGTGAAGTGGTCAAAAGTCACACAAGAGATGACTCCCTAGTTTATAATCTAAGATTTAATTGTAAACTTCTCATCAGCAATAACTGTGCCTCTGACTTTTTTTTCTATTTCCCAAAACACAGACATAGAAGAAAAAAAAAACAAACAATAAATACTTACTGCCTGATTAACTGACTAATTCATCTGACCACATGGGTTCTGCAGACTGTGGCTGTAGACATCTCAAATGTTGTCCTTGAACAAATACCGTAACATTTCTTTTTTCTTAACAAAACTGAACAAGTCTGTGACTGTATTTGTAAGTGAGAGTGAAAAATAACATACATTACCTATAAGTAAATCAGATCATTAAATAGGAAAGCACGTCACAACATAATTCTACCAATAGCTGCTACTTCCTCACATAATTGAGGGTTTGCCTTCCACTAATCATGACCTCGGTTCTCTTGATAATCCTTCACATTTACCTTGGCTGATTGGATAAAAGAGAGCTGAGACATCACCCCGGGACTCTTATCATGGTTCTTCTTTATGTCCCGGCTATCATCTCTGCTGGACAGATTGGTCTTCAATAACCTGCTTAATCAGAAGTTAACTTAATTTGTCGACAACAACAACAACAAAAATATTTTTCTGTCTCTTTCCCTGATTCAATAGGGTTTTCCCATTATTGTGGCATAAACCTGCTCACCCTCACCAAGTGGCATCTAATATTTTGAGCTATTGCATTTTTCTTTAAATAAGCTTTTTTAATCAGTGCAGGAGACATTATGCATCACAGGTGGAGCTGAAAAATAACATTCACCAGCTTTCCAGAGACTTGGCTATTGCATTATAAATTCCTGCAGTATAGGAGGGCAGTAACAGTAGTATCAGGTCCCACCCTCTCTTTACCATTTAGAGAACCCTGAATGTTTCTTGCTTATTTATAATAGTATTTTTAATCATTGTGTCACTCAAGTATGGCAAGTATTGATTTGATATCTAAAATACTTCATTATTCTGGAATAATTTTTCTATTTCATAAGCATCCACAAAGGTTGCTAATTTTAATCTTGAGGAATAAAATGAAAATTCAGTAGCAATGTTGATTGGCACAGGTATGTTACTCCTACTCTATAGTTTTCAATAAAAAAAATGGGAATCATATCCTTTTTCATCCAACACAATTTTAATAGGTAGAAGTAAAATAATTTGCTCATCATTAAGAATTGATTCATCATAATATAGAAGGAAATGAATGGTTACATTTATATTAAAGAGGCAAGCTTTATGATTATAACAAGTCAATTCAAACTCCTTTGATTCAGAAATTAGGGACACAATTTGATAAAATGAAAGAACACTGGAACAGAAACCAATATACCTAAGATTAAGATTCACCTCTTATCATAACTGAAGTTGACTTTAGGAAGTTACTCAACCTCTTTTGGTTTCTGCATTCTCACCTGTAAAATGAGTGGGTTCAATTATAGAAGTCCCTTCCAGCTAAGAGTCCATATCATTATTCAAAATAAAGAAGGAATTCCTATAAAAAAACATTAGAATTCAGATTTTTATCTTTTAAACATTTCATTGTTCTATAATTAAGTAAGAAATTAAGTAATTTTATAACTAATATCCCACTAACTATTAGGCAATAGTTAGTGGGATATTAGTTATAAAATTACTTAATTTCTTACTGGAGTTAGTGAGTAAACATGTTTTACCAAAGCTATAGCAGTTCTACTACGGTGCCTCATCTTAAAATTTTACCTTAGGCTAATAAGGTATGTCTTCCAGTTAAACCTTAACAATGTACGTACCATCAAGAATCATTAAATATCCATTCAACTAATGTAAGTTTAGGTGTTTCTTGAAAAAGTGCATCTGTAAAGTCATTCTGACCTATACTTTAGTGTCAAGCATGAATCTGTGTATCTATCATCTGTTCATCTGCCTATTGCATGTCATACTTGTTTATTCAAGTGTTGTTGTACTGTTTTTCAGTGAAGATTATAGAGGCTTTTGACACTTGACTTACCCACCTCCAAGGATACAATAGACTCCATCATTATTTTCTTTTTAAGTCCATCCTTTCCACTGGGGTAGTAGAATAAGATCACCAGGGAAGCTACAGTACAACTTCAGCTTTTCTATACTAAAGGCTGTTCACTAACTTCTGTGAAACTTAGGTCTCATGAGGGATAATATCTGTTTCCTGGGAAACCTCACAGGTGTATCAGGAGAATAAACAAGATAAGTGAATGCATTTTGTAAACTATAAAGTGTGAAACAAATGCAAGGTAATATAATACTCACTGTGAATTCTTCACTTAAGCTATTTATTCATTCACACACACTCAGCAAATAGTTTTGAGCACCTGGTATGTGGCAAGAACCGTTTCCAGCATTGGCAATCCATAGTCAAAAGGCAGACAATAAGGCAAGACTGACAAACTGTCATAGCAGAGAGGAGCCTATGTAAACATGAGGATTAAATGTAATATGTTATCCCAGACTTATACAGGAATAGAAAGGAAATTAAGTAAAAACTAAGGAAATTTGAATCAATGATAAACTTTAGTTAATAATAATGTACCAATATTGATTCATTAATTATAACCAATGTATTATACTAATGTAAGATGGTAATAAGTGAAACTATACACGAGGGATGGAGAAGGAATGGGGAGGATACAGTAGGAAATCTCTGTACTATCTGCTTAGTTTTTCTATAAATCTAAAACTGTTCTAAAAAAGCAAATCTTTTAAAAAGACAGACAAGACTATATGGAGCAGTGGGAAAAGAAACATTAAAAAGGTAAATAAGTTGTTTCAAGCAGTTATGACTCTTACCACAAATGTGAAATAAGATGCTGTGACAATTGAGGGACAAATGTAAATGGTCCTCTCTCTGAGGAGCAATTTTCCATCAGAGACCTGAATGAAAAGACAGTGCCACCCAGGTCACCTAGGGAAAGCATTCCCCTCCATGGAGACATCAAGGAAAAAGGCCATAAGGTGGGGAACAATTTCAAATGTGTGAGGAACAGAAATTATCTGTGAAACTGATGTATACCTAGCAAAGGGCAAAGGTGGGGTGAGATAAATTCAGAGAAGTAGGACTTACATTCTGCAGAAAACCACAGAATGTTCTAGAATTTTGCTGTAGCGTGGACTAAGGATGATGTTGCTCATGTGAAATGGTGCATCTGCTCTCTGTCCTAATGAGATTTTGAGTAAATCTTGGGAGTCAACTGCACTGTCCAGGTTAATAAAACTTCAAGACACCTACAGACTTCAAAGGAGAAATCATAACCAACATGTTTTCATCATTAGCCAAAAGCCAGTTTCCTTTGTGTGAGAACCATAGAATAAGCTTCAAATTTTCTGCCCATTAAGTTTCTCAGGCAGCATATCTATTCATGAGAAGGTAAACTACCCTGTGTTTAAAGTCACAACGTATGTCTCCATTCCCCAGGCAGTTGTATTTTCAGTAATAAGTTTCACTAAGAGGTAGTTGGGGGAACTCCTAAGACCTACTTGCTTCAAAAGCACCCTTGAGTTATCCAGCCTGTCAACCATGCCCTATTCCCTTCTTCCCTCCCACTCAGCCCAGCACAGACTTAAGCTAGTTTTTAAGAAAGACCATGTAACATCAGCCTTTTTGTCACTGCCTTTGCCTCAGATTCCCTGCCCTAGCCTAGGAGAAGCAGCATGCCCACGTTTTGCCTTGGCCAGTATGCAGGCACTATTTACTTCTTTAAGTCAAGCATCAAAGAGAGAGGCAGTGTGAGACAGTAGCAAGAGCAATGAATTGGGAATCAAGAGAACAGAGTTCGAGTTTAGTTGCTGCCTGCCACTTTCAGAGCCTCAGTTCCCTAATGCGTGCGATCAGGGAAGGCGTCTTTCCCGGCTGCTCTGACTAGGTTGTGGTGGGAATCAGCAGCTGCTATCTGTGGAAAGTGCTTTGTGAACCTAGACTGCTCTGTAAAAATGGAAAGAGGAGAAATGGAGAAGTTTCAAGTTGGTGAGTTTGTTTTAATTGATCACCAGCTATGGGAAGAGCACGGCAGCAGGGCAAGTATGAAAAGTGTGGAGAAGTGTGAAAAGTGGGAGAAGTATGCCATTAAGGAGCTAGGAATTATATGGCAGAGCAGAGGGCTATGCAATCAGGGGTTGCAGTGCTGCTCAACTCTAGGGGATGCCATTTACATTATAGTCTGTACATGTATTTGAAAAGTTAATAAAATATTCATATTAAATAATAATAAGTTCTTAAAAATTAAGGGATAAGCAGTAAGTACTAAGCAATAAGCACTCAGTGGTGGTGACATTGAATAAAGGTAAAAGGAAGGATTGGGATTTCAGCCATTTGGTGGAAGAGGAAGCATTCAGATGGGAAAGAGAACAGAAACAAAAGACCTTTCCCCTTGTGGTTGCTCTTGAACTAAGGGATTCAATATTCATTAGAATACCAGTCCCATAATATGGTCACTCAGAGAGTGTGTGTGTGGGGGGGGAGTGGGGGGGGGGTGAATGCACAGTTAGTGCCCCAGTCCCATGTTTTACTCTTCAATAAAAGACATCAACAGCTTCTCTAGGCCCAACTTTTCTTACTCTTGTAAGACATTGGAGTAGAATTAAATAATTTAGTTAAGAATTTAATTAAGCTTGTAAACCTCAAAATTAAATTTGTTTTTAGGAACATTACTTGTATTTCAGTAAATAAATGAATGAAAAAGCCTGAAGCATTTCTGTGAAACTAGGTCAATCAAGAAAACTTTTTATTTTGATCATTTTTTTGTCTCTATTTTATTATATGGCCTTTGATTTTTTTTTTTAAAATGGCCCCTTGTTTTGCGGTTGATATTTTATTTCAATATCTGATTTGAAAATAGCAGAGTCCATATGCTTTTTACAGAGAAATCTGCTTTCCATCATCACATCTTCTCTGCATTGGTGGATTGGCTGGGAATTTTTTCCGCCAATCATTACTGTATTTCCTATGAGAGGAGAAGGAGACAATGTGAATATTCTGAGCGCAAAGGTTTGGCAATGGAGTGATGTCATCACATCTCCCTTCTCTTCCTTACTGGAGCTTTCTGCAAAAGCTGAAGCAGTGACTTTATGCAACACCTGCATCTTTAACAACCAAAGCAGTATAATTACCTTTCTTGGATATTCTATAGAATTGTCAAACAGCAATTTTCTTTTAGAAGACAGGCTTTTAATAATGTCATTTCCATACAGAGTTTAACATCTCTTAAGCTAAAAACCTAATTACAAGAATCTGAAATTTACTTCATGTTTATAATTTGATTTTTATAAAATTGCTAAATCAGGACACCTTTAACATACATTATGAAGCAGAAAGAATACACATAGTGAGGCAAAATTAAATATTTTGGAGTTTCTTGAATATATGTTAATTTCTATTAATATTACTGTATTAACACTATTTGGTATTTTATAGCATTTCTCTTTAATTCGACCTGTTTGTAGAGAGAGATGGCTCACAGTGACATGATTTATCAGGATTATCTGATATGATAATTTTCTCTTTGTTAATGAAAAGTACCAATATTTTAAAAAGAGATGTGGACGAGAGATGGCATATTCAAGCAAGCTGAGACATTTCTTCCAATGGATACATGAAATAGCAATGTCAATACTAAATAATAAGATTAAAATTTAGGTAATGTACTGCCATTTGATAAAGTGGCTTATGCCCAAATTGTATAAACACATTTTTGTCATCCCGATTTCATAATTTTTGAAGTGAAAATGGGATTGTCAACCATTGGAAGCAGTGGTAGTTCAATATTCTACTACAAGGTGAATGTTCAAGTGGGAAATTTAACATATTGCCACATTATTTCATTCTGGTACAAGCTCTAAATTAATGTTATGAAATGTTATGAGCATACCTATAAAACTACCGCTTACAAAAATTAAAGAGTATCTTTTATAATCTTCAACTTGTCACTCTAGCAATTCCTCTGTTGCCCCACACAATTCTCAGAATGTCTAGTATGCTGCATTTTTCTTCTGTGCTCTGTTCAGAATTTCTGTTCTCTGTGCCAATTTGTGTCCAAGGATCCTGCAAATCTTTTGTATCTTTTTCTAAGCATGTTCTCTATGACAAAGCTATTCAGGCTGAAGTCTAATGTGCAGGCTTCCCAGGCTCTTCCTGAAAAAGCATACTCTACCATTTAAAAAACACACAGATTTAAAAAAAGAATTTTAATAGACTCTCAGATGGCATTGTTTTGAATTTCCATCAACTGTCTAGGTAACTAGTGTTTGTTCATGCCATTTTATTCTATAGAAATATAACTGTCATATACAATAATTTTATGCTGTTTATATCTTGGTCATATACAATATAACTTTTGTCTCTAAAATCTTAAATATGCCAGTAGGAAGAATCATAAATTCTGAAATCCTGGAAATGTATTCTTTATGTTATGATACTCAGTTTAAATCTTGACATTGAATGTCAAGATTTAATGACATAACATTTAATGACATAAATGTTAAGAAAATAACATTTGAAAAAGGAATTGATACTCAAAATATTCCACCTATTCATGAGCAATTCTCAATACCCATATTTTATTATGTAAAATATGTGGCAATTCTTGTTTTTCTTCTGTATTTCTAGGCCTCCTACAAAATATGCATGAATGATGGTAGATATATGTGTGCAAAGGTGGTGACTATTTCACATGCAAACATCAAAGAGCAAGAGTAGCATTTTCATTTAACTTCTATATGGACATAACTCCACTAAAGTAAAAAAGCGATCTCTTTCTCTCTCTCTCTCTCTCTCTCTCTCTCTCTCTCTCTCTCTCTCTCTCTCCTTTCTCTAGCTATTGCTTTATATTTTATAGGGTTTCTCCCATATTATCTTAACTGGATTAAAGCAAGAAAACAAGTTTTCTCCATTACAAAATTCTCATTTAATCCTTATCCACACTTAATTTATCAAATTAAATCAGACAAGATTGATGCCAGGGCTTTTCAAGCCGGACATCGTGTGTAAAATCGGCAGACAAGGGTTTGTAAAGGGTGCCCACCGTGACTTGTCATAGCATCTTGCCTCAGCTTCAGCTGCCCTCACGTCGATCCGGGCAGGGTCAGGATGCTTCTTGGTGTTACACTGTGGGCTCTGCGGGGAAACAGAGCAGCTACACAGCCTCCAGCAGAGTTACTTATTACACCCTCGGCCCCCTTCACCTGCCCCAGCCATTCAAAATAACATCACACCATAAAATATTCATGAACCAAGCAGTGCTGCAGCCAGGGCTCGCTACTGCAGGTGGCTGTTACATCAGTAATTGCCCAATACTTCCCTCCACAGCGTAAAATTGTTTTCATTATGTGTCATGAACACAGAGCCAAGCAAAACCCTCTTGAGTGGTTTCCCAAGGGCTGGAGGGAGGTGGTACTTAACTTAAACAGGCGCTTTTGGCTTAGATGAAAAAAAAAAAGAAAAAAAAAAAAAGGAGAAGCCAGTGAAAGCTCATCATTAACTCTCCTTCTAAGTGCGACAAAAAGCAGAAGCTCGTGCAAAACTCCCATAAAGATTATCCTAAATGTCTCAGTTACGAGGAAGAGCTTTAGGGGCTTTAGCAGGTCTTACGATATACTTCAAGCTGCTCAGGCAGAGAAGAGAGTAACTTTCCACCTGACTGAAGTTCCCATGGAGTACAGAGCTAGGGGATAAGCAGGTTCCAGCAATAAACTCCTGCATTGTGAGGCGATAATGCCTAGCCAGGTCCCCCCATTTTGATTCAAGGGTGTCTTTTTCTTTCCCCCCTGTGGAGGACTAATCACAGCTCCACTTTGTTTAATTGCAGCAAAGAGAGAAATGTGTTTAAGAAGTCATTCTGAACCCCTTTAAATGAATGCTGGGGTTCTTCAGGGACAACAAACAGGATGCACAATAAATAAGATTTAATTTTCAGATCAAAATAGGCAAAGTTAAAGATTTTTAGAGACTGATCTGGGAGAGATGCTGCAGAAAACAGAGTAGGAACTGGGGAGGGAGGAAGGGTGGGGGGAGCAACAAGTGGGTTTAAAGTCTTGATTTTTATAAAGCACAAGCTGTTTCTTCATGGTGGAAGGATCCCTACAGGAATAAAATCTCTGCAGCATTGGGAGCTAGCATTTTGATTGTGATTGAGAAAGAAGGAAGGAAGGAAGGAAGGAAGGAAGGAAGGAAGGAAGGAAGGAAGGAAGGAAGGAAGGAAGGAAAAAAGGAAAAAGATCCTTATTATAAACTATTTCCAACCTTGATAATTGACAGAGATTTGCCTACCCTTATTTTCCAACTCAGGCCTAGCAAATATTGGCTGCTATGTGTGCCTTGAGATGGCCCCAGGGTCACGAACTCGGGGCGAGGGGGAGCATTTATCTATCACGTGCTTTCTTTTTAAGTTTGATAAAACTAAGCCACAGGCCAAATGATTGGGCAACACCCTTTTTCATTAACTTAAAATCTATTGCTTCCACTCTGGCCTTCAGAACCTCTTCTTAAAGGAAAGCTAACTATTCCCCTTTCTCTCTTGTAAGATATGTATTAGCTGACCGTTGTTCGCTTTCTTTAGTAATGCTTTACCATGGATGACATCATAGCATCATCCAATTGTGTAGCTGTCTTAAATGGTCTTATCAAACTTGAAAATGTATAATACAAATCCCTCATGTTAAAAACTATGACTTTTAATTTCTGACTTGTTCTTTTCCTGAAAGTTTTCATCAACTCATCTAGAGAAAAGTAATTAATTCCTTTTTAAAAATTCTATGACACAATTTTGATAGTGTTTTCTTTCACCAACACAGTATCCATTGATGACAAATCGACCATAGACAACTGTCAGTGTCATAAATTGAAGAAGGCAGTGGGTATAAAATCTCTCATGAGCATCTGCTGCAGGAGGTTTTCCTCTGGGTTAAATGGAAAATGTGAGGTTATTTAGCATCCTGCAAAAACAATATAGAGCAAGTGTGTGTGTGTGTCCGTGTGTGTCCATGTGTGTGTGTCCGTGTGTGTGTGTCCCCACCATATACATATGTATCATGAATGATGGATTTCCTTTGCATCTGGTAACTATAGACTTTTTTTTCCCCCCTGAATATAGCAAATGACTGTTTGAAAATGAAAAACCACTATGTTTGAATGTCGTATTATGCCTAGTCCCTTTTTGAATGAAAGGCAGCTTTAAAAAGTTAGGTACATCATTGCCAAAAAGGGGGCTAAATAGTATTGTCAGCATTTTGAGAAGGAATAGGTCCTTTTTCCTGTTCCTTCTCAAACTCCTTCTGGACAGCTGTTAGTGACTTACGGAACTTTTCATATGGATATGTATGTTAATGGCAGGCAATGAACTGGAGATGAAGAGGCCCAAACACAGGCCCAGCTCTTCAGTACACATCAAAAGCCTTTACAAAAGGAGCAGTAAAAGAGGCAGCGATGGCGGAGCCTTCACTTTTGTACCCTGAATTAGTTCTGCAAGCAATGAAACTGATCTTTTCTCCTTGCCAGAAAAGTCTGCTGATTTTTGTGAGTGCTCATTAGCACAAGAGGCATTTGTGAAGATAATTGACTGACGCTGATACTGCTGGCTGTCACAACAGCGCCAGCCGTGTATGTGCATTTTAATAGTTGTATTTTTTTTTCTTTCTTAGACTTCATGTTTTCTAAAAGATACCAGTCTTACAAAGGTTTATACTCTTAGCTGAAGCAGGTTTTAAAGTCTTTCCTTTGAAAACTGACAGCTGAGCTTACTTTAAAAAAATGGATCTCTGTACACAGTACCTGGTGTGGACATGTATGCATAATTTAAAAGATCTCATCTGTTAAATGCATGCAGCTGAACAGAAATTTTGCAGAAGTAGATCCAAAGCATTTTGATATCAAATAAACATTTAGGTAATAGTGTATACCATAGGGTTCTCAAAATATAGACTGTCACCCTGAGGAAAAAATAAGTAAGGCAATATTCTATTTTTATCATAAGCAACTATGATCATTTTATAAACTTTAAAACTGCAACTTGTTTCCTTTTTGGAGACATTTTCAATATTGGAAATTTCAAAAGAAGGTGTGGGGTCGGGGGAGGGGAATCGTGCTTGGAAACTCTCACATGTCCGTGCTCTGACATGAGGCTGTCTTCTTTCTGGTGGTATCACCCAGAATGGACTCCGAAGCATCATCATGTAGATGTCAGAGGACACTCGAGTCTGTGGGCTCACAGTGTCAAGGAATTAAACACCAAACGTGGTGTGCAACCGTTCTTTCTTCTCTTGAGTTCTTGCTGACAGTTCACAACATTTCATAGAAACTTGTGCTACTAGGTTAACATGCGCCTTCTCTCTTTTCTAAAAGAACTTCTAAAACATTTACTTTGTTTAAGTACACATTTATCTGTTTTATTTTTTGTCTGAGAATTTGTGTTATTGCTTCAAAACACAGATTTCTCCATGTGTCTTGTCCCAAATGAAAGATATATCATAGCAATATGCTAAATCTTCTGTAATCGATACACAAATTAAGCTGTTTAAGGACTTCATACTTCAAATATTCTAAGAATGCTATTTTTCTAAAGCACTTCAGAAGCCTGCTTAGTTGTAATGAGTCACATAGACAGTATAATCTTTGAGAGAGAAATAAGTTATTTTCTCAAGTTAAGGATGGCGGAATGGGTTGAGTGAGTGTGAGAGTCCCTTCTGTACTGTCACCACTTTAGAATGAAAATGAGTTGCCTCTTTTACCCTCCAGATAAGTGTTCATGGCAGCCCAGCTCCTTCATAAGCCAGGTTGCTCTGAACCGGCTCCAGGAAGGATAAAGAGGTTGGCCATTTCACTGAACACACTTTCAAATCTGCTCCTTGAGCTGATCTTTCAAACAGGCTCTTGATTTCTCAAAATGTAGCTATCATGTCAACATTTTCTGAAAAGTTAGTCATTGAATCCTTGATGTTTTGCCTTAATGGGGCTATGTTCACAACACAGAGGAATCCAAGTTAAAACATTTCAAAAAAAGAAACGAAAGTCTCTTGGCATCCTTTTTAACCACCTGGCTTTCCTTGTATGATGTTCTGAAAAGAGGGAAGCCAGACATCACCCAAAGGCAGAAGGTGGTGTGTGCTGTGATGAGTGGGTTCGGGGTGGGGACTCTTTCATTCCTAGGCTAGTGGATGCACAGAGGAGATTTGAACGAAACACTGATGTTTTCTTTACCAAACTATCATGTAAAATTGTGTTTCATAAAAAGGTACTCAGAGAATGGTATTCTGCATGTGACGCAAAGCAAAAGCACAGTGTCCAAAAACAGGCAACAAATAGGAAATAGGAGAAAATACCCACTTTGTGATCATTATGCTTCCCTCTTCAGAGATACCTGAAGTCATGTAGGAAAATGTAGTGAGGTCTTAGTGATTATTAACTCTTTTTCAAATGTCAAATGTTGGAACAAATCACTTTCCTCATGGGGATTACATTTAGAAGGGGACATGGGAGTAGAAACAGATATTAGTAAATGTATGACAGGTAGTAAAAAATGTTATTGGAAAAAAAAAAGCAAGATAAGTTAATAGCTACTGATGAGGCTGCTATTTTTGATGGTCCAAGAGGGTCTTTCTGTAGAAAGGACATTTGAGTAGAGACTGAAAGAAGTAAGAGAGTAAATCATGTGACAGCATGCCAGGATGAGGGAACAGCAAGTCCAAATGTCCTGGGGAGTTGCTTGGAGGACTTCAAGAGGAATAAAGAAGACATAAGGCTTCCTAAGTAAAATCCAAGCTTAGCCACGTCCAGCAGAATGTGATACACGTCAGGCAGCACCTTCTTACTTTTTTCAAAAACCCATAAATGAGTGTTGCCCAGTCATTGGTAGAAATCATTTTTTCACAAACATATTTTAGACCAATGACATCTAGTGACTATAATGAAATTATTCATGTTAGAGAAACGTGATGAAGCCTTATAATTTTTCTGATACTGAACGATATAACTTTCACTACCAATTTTCTAATGAGTTTGTAGTTATCTACTTCTGTTAAGTGTTTTATTTATTTAATAGATAGAATATCTTTGTATATTTTTTAAGGGAGAAAGGAGAGACTTACCAATTTAAAGAAGTCAAATATCAGTGAAATTACTAACCTGAATTTGCTGATAGATGAAAAATGGGAGTCTTTAAGAATGGCCAAGTAAATAATGTATCTGAATATATTTTTAAACAGTGACTATATTCTGGGAAAGATTTATGTTTGATGAATTCATATAATCCAAGTCATAAATACACAGAGACTTTACTATGAAATGTAGGATTTGTAGGAGAGTAGGGCATAAACATCAATGGAGAATGCATGTCTTATATAAAACTTATAGCTTCTCCTAATTTAGTGAGGTTAGAGGACCTAGAAATCCAAGATTTTCTGGTTTTTCAAGAGCAGTCAGAGATATAAATTAATTTTTATGTGAAATCATCTGATTTTTAACTCTCGGCAACTAATTTTAAAATACACATATAAAATATACCTACGGGCTGACTTCTGCCTACTGCCATGTAGTTTGCAGCTTTGATTTAAAGAAGTCTTAGACATAAAATTTTTTGTGTAAATAAAATTCTACAATGGAAATAAATATACTCAAATTAAAAAAAAAATTTTTAATATATTTTATAAATAAATATTTCTTACAAAGGAGTGCTTCTGTACCAGTAGTGTGGTGTTTTCATGTTCCACCGGGTGCTCTGTGCCTGTTTAAACATTGTCGTGGTGCTCGTAGAGACCGTGAACTGATAAAGTTGATGAAAACTACAAGTAGAATATGGTGGAGGTGATGTTTACACATAAATCATCAGCATTTACTCCATCAGTTCACAAAATTTCAGTCCAAATGGTTAAAATATAAAAAGCCATTGGGATCAGTCACTTAATTTTCTAGAACCTAGTCCATAAATTATATAGTTCCCTACTGCTAGCAAGCTAGAGATGAATAAGTCACAGTTCCTGTCTTTAATACATTGACAAACTATTGGTAAACATCTCTGCATGCATATGGGTGTGTATGTGTGTGTGTGCACGCGTGTGTGCATGTGCACGTGCATGCACGTACTTGAGAGAGAGAAAGAGAGAGAGAGAGAGAGAGAGAGAGAGAGAGAGAGAGAGAGAGAGAGAGCTGTACCATGTTGCTATTTACAGTATGGTCACCTGAGAGCTTGTTAGAAATGTAATATCCCAGGACCCATCCTTGACCCACTGAACCAGATTCTGCAGCTTGAAATCCCCAGATCTGTATACTGTATGAAGTTTGACAAGACTTTTTATAGCAAAAGTTATAACAAAGAGCTTAATACTGAGGGGAACGGTCACTGCCAGCTGTGGAGCCTCAGGAAGATGTCAAAAAAGAAAGCTGACTTTGAGCTAAGAGATGGAAGATGGTAAAGGCCAGAGAAATGTCCTTTCTTATGTGGATTCACAGGGCACTGAGGACATTTGATTTACATGTGCCCTCCACTCCAGTTCTGTCCACCCGTTTCAGCTTTCTGCCAAGAACCTTTCCACTGATCCTAGCCTTTCAACCTGTGGTGTCTGCACATTGGCCTAGGACATAGTGGTTTAGTTTTTTGTTCCCAGAAAGAGACTTGGTCAATTGACTTAGTTGGTTTGTTGGTAGCATCACTAAATGTCTTAAAATGCCACTTAGTGAGTGGTGTGTATCAAACTTACAGATGTGTGAATATATTCAGGGGCTATGAAATTTTCAGTAATCTTAAACAGCTCATGTAAATCATGAACTTCCGAATATATTTAATACATACATATACAATATATAATTTATATAATATATGTGTGAATATCATACTAGAATATAAGTTCCATCATGGCGAACACTTATATCTGTTTTACTCACCTGATTTTAGTGTTTATTAAATAGGCATTGAATTTTTTTAATATAACTATTTTTCTCCATGAAATAACACTTATCCTTACTATGTGTGGAGTATTCTGATATTTTCTATTCTGTATTATTTCATTTAAAAATAGTAGTTGTGGCCTGCTAAAGGTCACAAGCTGTAGTTTGCAGTTTGGTCTGGGCTCTGGCCATGTGTCGTGAGCACCCTGGGAGAAGGAAGGGGAGCTGCATTAGGGGAGCCCCAATTTCTGCTATTGGAGTTCTGTGTAAGAGTCACCATAAAAAAAATTTCAGTATTAAAGAAGAAGAGTCTTGAAAACTACTACTCAAGATTAACTAACAAGCTGCATGAAAGACTAAATAAATACATTGTCTTCTTTTTCATGTGAGGCTAGAGAAGGTCTGAGAAGTAAGGGGTACACCCTGAGGCTTGGCAAACACTGGCTGAGGCAAGGACAGATGCTGGTCTGTTGGGTTCAAGTCCTCCATCTTTCCACCACTGAGATTGTGAAAACAGACTGTGAAAGCCCTTGGAGAGCTGTGAGATGAGTCCTGAAGCCAGTGTACAGGAGAGATGTTGCCACATCGTGTTGCCTTTACATTCGGTTCATGTTGGAGTCTATGGCTTGCCATTTTTCATTTTTTTTGTTGATAACTTACTTTGTGGGGGAAGAAGGGTTGTGTTAATTAGAATTATTCCTCATATTTGTACCCTGAATATGCCTTTAAACAATTTGCTTACTGACATGTGTAAAGCAGTCAAAGTATAAGTTAAAACTAGAAAATGAATTAACCATTTTATCTTCAGTGGCATCTAAAACCACTTTTAAATACGTTCAAATTCTCATCAGAGATAATGGCCAACTAGACATTTTGAATCCAAATTTTTAAAAAAGCAGAAAAGGCCCAGAGTACTTAGCTCTAGTTGTTTTCTCATACACCAATCAGCATTCTTTGTTATTATTCTTTGTTATTCTTTGTTTAGGAAATTAACATAATTTTTTGGAGGAAAAAAACAGTTTAGCGATTGACACCATCAACTTGTTGGGTCTCTTCCATGCTCTCTCTGGAGATCCCAGTCACAGAAATAATGTCTGTTGACAAAGGGAAACATGGAGTAACATTTCCAGCAAGAAAGTAATTAATTACAAGTTTTGATTCAAAATAATTGGATATCATATGGCTCGGGCATATCTGGCATGTTCTTCCTTGAGGTTCTAGCCCTTCTGCCTAGAGCATGCTTTTCTCAGATCTTCACATGGCTTCTACCATTCAGGACTTATTTACCTAAGATGTCACTTCCTTGAAGATGCCTTCCCTGAGCACACTCTGAGGTAGAGCTTTCTCACCGTTAGCTGTCTCTGATCAGAGTCTCCTCTCATCTGCTTATTGAGGCATTGACTTGTCCCACTGCCCAGCTAGACTGGAAGCTGCATAAAGGCAGGCCTCCCTTCTCTAGCCCTAGTGCCAAAATGTGTCTGGCATATAGCATGTACTCAATCGTATTTGAGAGAATGAATTTATATAAGGTTTATGAAATCTTTTAGATTTCTAATAATGTTCTACTGGTCAAATTTGTTGAATTAGCAACATTCTTAAATAGTATTAGCTCCCATGCAGGTGGCCCCATCCTTACAAGTAGTTTTTCTTTTAAAAGACCATCTCTAGATCAGTTGCTTAAGATTCAAAAGGAACTTTCCCATGGAACCACTGTTTTCAAGGTGGTTCTGCAGGCAGCTGTCATAGTCTTGTCTCTAGAATATGCAGAAATATCACTGACAATTAGTCTTGAGGTCCAAGTCCCAACTTGAGGTCTGATTCTGAATTCGAGTTGTTTCTGGACGAAAGAGGCAGCTCTAAGGCTTGAACCATGAGTACCCACAGCTTTTAATTTTATCAGGTTTTAAGGACCTCTGAGCTTTGGAAGAAAGAAAAGGTGGAGAGAGCGGACCTGGGGGCAGGTTGAAGGTTTGGGGGCCAAACAAGTAGCCGGAGAGAGAATTACCAACATTAGAGTTGGAAAAGAGCAGGGGAAGACTCTTGTAGAGTTTGGGCCAAGTTAGAGTTTGGAGGCTCCCTCATTTGGGGATGATAATGAGATAGGGTGCCCGAGGAGAGCCATGGTGCAGGTTGGGCCTGCTAACAGGAGAAGCTGGAGGGAAGGGTAGTACCAGTAGAGAGAGGGCCCCACAATTTATGAACGATCATGTTTTAAGCCTTTTTCCAGTATTTTGATGATGTTACTTCATTTAATGCTCAAAACCATGGTTTGGGGCAGTTATGCTTCTGTCCATTTTTCTGACAAGGAAGTTGGAGATTAGAGAAGTTAAGTAATATGTCCAAGACTGTCAGCAGTAGCTGGATTTGAAACCAAGTCTCACAGGACTGCAAAGCCTGATCTTTTAACTATGTCCGGACTCTCCTACCCCTTTAAAAGAGTGAGGTGGGTAGAATTAGAGACTAAAACAAGCAGCAGAAAGAAAAGTTTTATTGATTTGGGAGCCAATTATATGTGCCATAGTCTTTTGATTTTATGATTGCTGTCTGTTGGGTTGACCTTTTTTTCCAGCTGTATTAAGGTATAATTGACAATAAATTGTATATATTCAAAGTTTACCACATGATAATTTGATATATGTATACATTATGAAATGATTACCACAATCAAACTAATTAGCACATCTATCACCTCATAGTTAACATTTGTGAGTGTGGTGAGTACACCAAAGATCTACTTTCAGCAAATTTCAAGTATATAATACAGTATTATTAATGATAGTCACCATGCTGTGCATTAGATCTTCAGAACTTAGTCATCTTTTAACTAAAAGTTTGTACCTCTAGACCAGCATCTCTCCAAGTCCCTCATCCTTCAATGCCTGGCAGCCACCATTCTACTCTCATTCTGTAAGTTTGACTTTCTTTTAGATTCCTTATATAAGTGAGAACATATTTGTCTTTCTCTGTCTGGCTTATTTCACTTAGCATAATGTCCTCCAGGTTCATTCATGTAGTTGCAAATGGCAGAATTCTATTATTTTTATGGCTGAATACACATTTTCTTTATCAATTCATCCATTGAGATGATGTGTCCATATCTTGGCCATTGTGAATAATGCTGCAGTGAACATGGGGATGCAGGTATCTCTGAGCTATTGATTTAATTTCCTTTGGGTAATACCCAGAAATGAGATTAATGAAGCATATATAGTTTTATTTTTAATTTTTTAAAGAACCTCCATACTGTTTTCCATAGTGGCTGAACCAATTTACATTCCCGCCAACAGTACGTGTATTCTCTTTACACTCTCACCAACACTTGTTATCTCTTTGTCTTTTTTAAATAAAAGCTTCTTGGGTAGACATTTTTAGAACAACTCTTCCATTTTTTTTTCTCATTCTCTCACATATTCATTTCTTGTACACACAGTTGGTTTGAGAAAGTTGGGAAGTGTCCAACGGCCAGGACAGGGAGGGAAATTGAATGGGTGATTGTCATTTCTCCTTTTCCACTGCTCCTATTGCCCCTGGAGGAAGCTGTTGTTTATTTAGGTTTTATTTAGGTCTTGTCCTCAATGTAGACAATACTCCAGAAAAATTTGCAAGGAAAGTCATTAGAATTCTTATGAGCCTCATTTCAGTTCAATAAATAACTCCATAAATCTTTATGAAGAACAACTGTGATACAGCAGGCCATGCAAAGAAGAATAAGCCATGGCTCTTTTCTTAAAGAACCTTAGAGTTTTGTAGGAGAGGCAGAAATATTCATGCCTACACTACAGTGATTGTGGAAAATGGTAGAATTCAGTGTAGAAAAACTGTACTTTGTAATTAAAAATTTGTTGTAATATTAATATCAAAATATTTAAAAATGAAATACCCTCTTTATCTTATCCAATTATCATCTTTAATGATAAAACTACTATCCAGTGTGATATCTGTCCTTCTGGAAAATTTTAAAATGAATTTACAAAGGTGTTTTTATACACCTACACAGCCTTTTTCTTTCTTTACCTTATTCTTCCTTCCACAAAGATGAGATCATACGATACTCAATATTCTCACAAAGGTGAGTAGGACAGTTGATTGGCACATAAGGTGTAGGGCTGGAAAGTATGTTTAACTGATGAGTCTAAGCTTATTCTTCAGACAGTGGGAAAACATTAAGGTTTTTTTCTATTGTAGCTGGTGTCATAATTAGATCAAATCTGCTTTTATTTATGGCATAAAAATACCGTGGGCATTAATCACTATTCTGCTGGCTACAACCATCATATTGGTTTTAAAATGTGTTTTTGTTTGTTTCATTTTAAATTTCTGTTAGCCATTTAAAACAAAACTTAGGATTCATTGTTGTCATTATTATTATTATTATTATTATTATTATTATTACTACTACTACTTGGAAAGTATAGGGCTTTATGTGCCCTTTTGTATCAGCAAAAGTTAAAACAACTTGATTTCCTTCATTTTTGTCATATTACAAGTTCCTAAATAATATGGATTTTGCCTATGGCCATTTATTTATAGAGGCAAAGAGAATTTCTGAAATAATGCCTTATTATTCTTACTATATTTAGGATTACATGAGTGTATTTTTTACATGAAGTGAAGTGAACATCCTGGATTGGACCAACTCCCCTGAATGTTGAAATTGCTTGCTTGTTCTTATAGCTCTTAGACAAGGGAGAAATGCGGTTTGTACCTAGAGATTAGCATCCTGACTATGCAGTTCCATTGGCATTTGCTAGGCAGTAGGCATACTGAGACCCTTCCATGATTTCTCTGCTATAAAGTCTTCCAAGCACTGATAGTCTTTCACCAAGCCCTTCAAAAAATGAGTCTGGGCACATAATTCATATACAGATAGCTGAGGTAATTTGGAAAAATCCTGAGGATAATTTCTTTAGGTTACACTTGACTGGAGTTATATTCTTTTACCTTTGAAAACTTCTAATGTAAAAGGGGTGGAGTAGGGCTGGGAAATCATCACTGTAGTAACCATGAGAGCTGGGAGAAGGGTAAGGTTTGACTGCTTTGCAATGACTTAACTGAATACTGATAAACAGAATTATTATGTTTCTATTTAATGATACAGACATTTATATAATTTATATATATATGTATATAACACAGTGATTCTTGTATGAGATAGGATACTTCCTGAGTACAGGGTGTGTAGAATTTGTCTTTGTGTCTCCCAAACAACCTGGCACTATCTTGCATGTTGGAGAAAACCCTCAAAATATTGTTGAATAGATGATTGAATGATTAAGCTAATGAATGGCATCAAAGCTACTTTGTTATTCTCATCTATTCCATCAATCTGTATACTCTCACACTCACTTCCTCTCTAGCATAATTTCCATCTTGGGAAATGGAGGAGGCTAAGAGGTGGCTAAGAGGCATGGTTTAAAGAGATGGATTTTCCTGTACTGTTGTTGTTGCTATTGTCTTTTTGATTTAACAAGCATACTGCACCTTAATGAGATGAATGCCAGGGTATTTACCTCTAATATTTTAGAAAACAGTGTACCTGTTAACTGCACTCACCATTTATGTAAATATATGCATGCAAATTTAGAAAAGTATAACTTCATTAAATTAAATCTATTTTATCACAATCAAATGATTGAGGTAATAGAGGGGCAAAGAAAGATAATGCTCAGTTTTAATGGCTAAAACCTGCGAGTGGAGCATCATCTTGCTGCTGCTGTTGTAAGGGCTGGTAATTACAGCGGTCTAGACATAGGGACAGATGCAAAGTAGAGCTTATTATATCAGACATTTGCCCTACTATGATACAGAAAAATTCTGAAGATAATTTCTAATTGTCCAGAAAATATATTTCTTCATGAATTATTCTTAATTTAATTTGAAACAGACCAACTATTGGATTTTACGGAACTTTATCAAATGATAACGTGGATATTAAATTTAAGAATATGTTCTCTTCAATGCTAGTGTTTTTGAAAAAGCAAATAAAATCCTCAAAGATTGAAATTATGCAAACTTTTACAACAGGTGGGATATTTGCTTGACCATGTAATTAGAATTGTGGCCATCATTGTCACCTGCCTGGCTTTCTAAGTTTGTAAAGTTAATACTTCAGGTAGTCCCTTTTGTTATGTCTTTTTTAAAACTAAAGAGAAAACCATGTTCTTTTATTGAACTTCAAGGTTCACCAAAAACAAAATCTGTTCTTAAAAAATATAGAGCCTCCCCTTAGATTTATAACTTACTCTAAAAGTGGTCGATAAAGTTAAATTCTTACCCATTTTAGTTCTAAAAGATTTTTTTTAAACTTGCCTAAGCATTAAACATGAATGGTTTTACTGAAGGAAATGTGACTCGTATAACCAGTTCTTTCTCTAATTTTTTAAGGTTCATTAGAAGTGAGTAATTCTGTGTGTCTGTAACTTTATGCCAGTATTTTTAAGAAATTCATTTTTTTTTCTGCCAGCAGTGAATTTTAAGTCTTAAACATGCCCAAACATCTCAGAGGATTTAAATTATAATAGTAACTAGTTTCTTCCCCCTCCCTTAAAAAAAATAGAGCACACTACTGAAATTATTTAAATTGACTGAACCTTTTAAGCAAGTAAACACATTTTAACTAGGTTTTTCCCCCAGTCCCTCCATTCATGCCAACTATAGAAATTAGCCTTCACTCTTCCTTCACTTACACATGGATACACACACTTGCATGGACACAAGAAAAATTTCTTTTCTCCTGTCAGCATTCCTCCTTAACAATGGTTAGATTAGTGGCATGAAGGCGGCCGCAGAGAAAGGACATTCAGGCCAGAAGGCTCCCCACAGGCACAGCTGGTAGGGGTTAATGGCGGCTGAACCTCCCAGCCGGGGCCTTTTCTCTATTGTGTGTTCAGCTCCTGGGAAGGAGGGAGACTTGTGACGGCCTCTGGGGTTCAGGGGATCAGAAGTATAGCAACTGGGTCACAGAAGCAGTGCTCAGGGGGAAGGAGAGTTTAGGACTGCAGGAAAAATGAACTCTGAAGTACAAATGGCCATGCCTCTCTCTCTGCACACGACTGCTGCAGTCAGTGCAAAGCATCGTTTAGTGCCACGGCTTATAGCCTTTTAATTCATATCGTATCCTTACAGGAACAATTAGGCAGGGATGTTGAATTATTCATATTGGAAAGTGGTGGGAATTTGAGTCACAATCATACACCTATGGCTCATGTACGTTATTAAAGTTTGCGTGTTGATGTCTGGGAGTTCTGTTTTCCACATGGCGTAAAGGCTCAAGAGCTCACACAATGATCAGCAGCGAAAGCTGGGAGCCTCCTGATAAACAGCAGTTTGAAATCTGGAGAGAGAGTGACAAATATGCGTGCGTTTCCAGATAGAGTAGGTGGGCTTGGATATGGCCATGGCATGGGGAGTGGGATGGAAGTAGACATAGGTTCCTAATGTCTCTTTTGAATTAGAGCAAGACAAAGCAGTAACAACAGCAGCAACATCAAAACCATCATAGATGTCTTATCTCTTAAATAGATTTATATATTTAACTCAATCAATGAGACTTCACAGGCAAAACAAATGTCTTTTACAGAGGGGCTGGATTTCTTGAAGAAAGAGAGTTGTGTCACAAAGCATGATCCTATGGCTCAGGGCCTGGAGACCTAAGGGTCTACAATAAATATTTGTTAAATAAGTGAGGACCCCACAGCCACAGAAATTGGCTCTGCTGTTCATTTTTAGCTTAAGAGGTCTACTTGTTTGTAAATCAGAATCAGGCCCAAGGAGGATGCTTTTTATATTGGTGAAGTGAATTTGTTTCTTTTCCAAAGAGCTGAACATCTCTACCAAAGGACATTAAAACAGTTCACTTCCAAATTAATGTTGGCCTAATTTCTTTTCAATAAACCTGGCCTTAAGAGCTGTTTAATTGGAGACCCGGTTTTTGGCTACATCTAGGCACTGAATGCTGGAGCCATCCTTATTCTAATGCTTTTGGCTTGGTTTGTCTAATTTGAAATTTTAATTTCACTTGACTAAAATTTGCCCTTTACTTGAGTTTGTTTTGACTTATTGTGCTCTGAGAAAAGGAATTGGGGCGCTAGAGAGCTGATTGGGGCCCTCAGATTTTACCTGCAGCACCAACATTTAATATACTTCCTTCCTCAAGTCACAATAGTTTTGGGGGAAACAATACAGCTCAATGAGCTCATTCAAGTTGGTCTCTTTAGGTTGTAACAGAGGAGGGAAAGCAAATGAGTCAGAACCCCTCGTGTTACAACAACACTTTGAAGCAAATTGAAGAGGTTCTGCTTTGCTGACCCTTGATGTGTCTTCTCAGAAGGGATTGGCATTCAGTGTGCACAAACCCCCCAGGGACTCCTAGTCACGAACGATCTGTGGGGGTGGCCACCTTATTACAAGAGTCATCACGAATGTCTGGAACCTGCTAGAGGGTTTGTACTCATGCGCTAATTTGGGGTAGCTGGCGTGGAGTTGACTGCCTGGATTAACGTAGCTATTTGAACATGCCAAAGTTTGCTCCTGTGGGAAGACAACAGTACAGGTGAGAGTTATTTACAAAATTCACAGGTGTAAAAACATCAGGCATTGTTTGATTCATCAATATTTTTTATTCCCATCATTTCATTTTAAGTGTTGAGGATTATCCTAGCATCTGACTTTCTAAATATACCAAAGTGAAAATGCAGAAGCTTTTCTAGTGTACACAGTAAGTCAACAGCAAGGCCGAAAGGGATCCCTGAACGCCTCTGGGCTCCACTGGAGAAAGCTCCTCCCTATCTAGAAAGTACTCAGTTTTCTTCTCATATTTTTTTTTATTTGGGGATGAGGGGTGTGGCAAACGAAAACTGTCAGATGGCACACTGCTGTTATCACTCTGAGCACCTCTAAGGACTCCGAAGACTCAAAGTCCATTATTCTTCCTTAAAACTCTAAGCAGTTTGACTAGAAACTTGAAAGTTCTGTGTGTGTGTGTGTGTGTGTGTGTGTGTGCGTGTGTGCGCACACGCATGTGTGCATCTTTATACTTACATTTCTTTTCAAATTTGAAAGAAGGTAAGCGGGTCACCTAGACTGAGACTTTTCTCCCCTGACAAGTTTCAACTCACATTGCATTTTTATGGCTGTATTATTATACATCCCAGAAAATAAGACGAACAAACCTTCTTGTAGCAGAGTTTGTGGGTACCGGAGTAATAAGATACATTTACGTTTCCTATTTTTTTTTAATAAAAGAGAAGGTGAGACTAGGAGAATTTGTTGACCCTATTGCCCTGGCATGTGTATTAAGTACATAAAGACACAAAGAAGTGTTAAATTGAGAACTCAGAAAGAATTGATTCAAGTGACAGCCTCTCACATTATGGAGGTTTTAAATTTAATAAACTCCTGATCTCCCTGGGGTGAAGCAATTGATTCACATAGTTTGTTGTCACGTGTTGTTAAGTGTAGGTAATTCCATTTTCAAAAACAAATTTAACAGAAGATGTTGTTTACAAAATCATAGTGCTGTTTTTAAATCACTCTCCCCAAGATCGTGTGATACAACTTCACAGGACGTGCTAGAGAAAGGGTTAAGTTTTCCTGACTTTCAGATACAATGAAATTATGACAGGAAGAAAATTGTGCCATTTTAGCATGAAAATGCTTGTACAAATACTGTCGTTCCTTCCTTCTTACTTTCTTTATAATGCCTCAGCGATAGCTAAGATGACAGACATTTGACAGGTATCTGTAAGCATACGGCCCAGGCAGCTCATTAAAGTTTTTCTTTCTATGCATCAGCTTTCACAAAGGCAAAAACCCATTAGCATTGACTATTTTGCAGATTAGAAGAATTAAGGGCTTCAAACGTTGGCTTATACCAAGCAATGTCATTTGTGAAGTGATGTTTGCTTTATTATTTCCCTTTCTCTCCCTCTGAAACCAGACTGACATGACTTTAGCTCAACGTAGGGCGTAATGTGCAAACCAAAGGACTGGCTCATCGATGAAAAGAAACACATTCCCTTTTATACATGACTGGAATGGCAAAAAGGGGAGACTTTACATGTACTATTTAGGCTCATTAGAGGACTGATTATGATAGTTCTCTGGTGTAATCTTTAATCGACTTTGACACTAGATTTGCCCCGTTACAAATCCTGTCATGCAAATTAAGTCATTTGTGTTGTTTGATATGGAAAGATCTGCTATGAAATGAAAGATTAGCTCACAGATGAGGCACAAGAGACCGCTGCCCTCGTGCACTGTGCAACTGATTACAGGGATGAGAGCGTCCATTTCTACACTGCTGTTAACATTTAGGAAAGGGGATTAAATTAACGTGGCTTTAGGTCTTCCTCCGTGAGGATATTCAAAACAAATGTTCAGGTTTTCGTAGCCATTATTTTTGCACTATGCCAAACAGGTGCTCTGAAGGCAGTGCCTGGATTATGGCACAATCCACTCATTTTCACGTGTTTTCCATAGGATAGGATTGTATATGTGTGTGCTGGTGGACAAAAATGCCTCTTCTGTACAGGTGATTGGAGTTGACTGATTCATGGGCAGCTGGACAAACCAGGTGGGAATACCAGTTGCCCCCAGCAAACCATAATTTAATTTGGGCCTTTTACTTCCATTCCACCTTCTATTTTAAATGTGGGATGGCCGTACTTTCAGGTTTTTGGCCTTATTAATTGATTATAAAATGAAAAAGGTAGTAACTGGTAAGAATTAAGGAGATTTTTTCTTCAAAAAGGTTCACGTGGAAAACTAAATATTGTAAATAAAACAATAACGTGAATATTAATGCTATATAATAACTTTAGAAATTCAAATCTTGGAATTTCTATAATCCATGTTAGCTTTGCTGGGTATCTCTGGCCCTGAAAATACACAGTAAATATTAGCAAGAGATGGGGAGGAGAAATTAGATTTGATTAAAACTGCTTCATCCTACAAGAATATCACAGAATATACTAGGTTGGGGCTTTTATCTCTTGAATGATCTTTTTCTATTTATAACCAGAAGTTCACCACATTCAGACCAAATCAGACAGGCTGATAAACAAAGACATCTACCTAGTAAGGAATATTTTATGGTGAGTTGAAAGTAAGCATTAGGAGTGGTTGACAGGAAGAAAATCATAAGCAATATAATTCAATGGCACAGAGAAGCTTTAGAAATAGTTTGATTTGCTGTACATCATGGCCACATAGCATTGCTGTATTTACAGACCAGAGATAAAAGGTGAATTAATTCCTTTTTCCTATGATACATCAGCCAAAATGGATCAAGAAGCTTGTTCTTCCTGAGACCACTTTAGGGCATTTAAAGAAAGTGTCATTTTCTACATATGCTGAAAGTTTTGTGATGATCATTTATGAGGAATTACTTTAGGTGAAACCAGATCTTAAGGGGTAAGAAAGTAGCTATATAAATGAAAAAAAAAATAAAATAAAAACAAAATTTTAAAACATGAGCCATATTTAGGATGTGGCCTCATTGGTTTGTTTGTTTGTTTGTTTGTTTTTTAAGTCATACATTTAGAACATGAATAAGAGTTACAAAGTTACTAGAAATAATTTTGCTTCATTGAAAATTTAAAAAATAATCATGAGAGTCCCAAACCGAATATATTCCAGTTGTTCTTATCTTTAATTATTTCTTCTTTCTTAATCTATGGCTTACATCCAATTTCTTTTCACAAATAGTGTTTTTTTTTTTTAAGTGACAAAATATGATTATAGACTTGCCATTAAATGAAAGATCAAATGCAATACAGCGGTCAGCTGGCTGAAAAGTATGTAGGAACTCTGCATGTCAGGCACCAGATAAACATTGCATGTAATTTGGGAGCTGTCATGGAAGGTACCTTTGATTGAATACTAATGTAAATAGTCATTTAAAATCCCTTTTAAATGATCATAACAGAAGTTAGCGTGGCCTCCAACAGTTTCATCCGTGTATCTTCTTTTGGAACAGTTTTAATAGACATGCTTCATCTTTTGAATGAGCCACACACCTCTGTTTTGATCAAATTTCATCAAATTTGATCAAATTTGTATATTTGCTTTCCCTTACAGCTTGGTAGAGTATTAGCCATTTAGATATCATTGAAAGAAATTTTAATGAATGAATAACATGTAGGTTTTCCTTGACAATCCCCCTAGGAAAATTAATCCATAATGGAATTTAAAGATTTTAGAAAGTTCACAATTTCTCACCAAGCTCTAGGAAAAAATCCATGAAGATTTCATTTCCCTTGATATTATAGAAAGATCTGTGTATTTTTAGTAATGTGAATTTGTTTAAAATCATAAAAATATGGAAAAGAAGAGATCCTAAAAAATGGATAAAAGAAGAAAAAAATAAAATGAGTTTTGCATAATAAAAAGTCGAAACATCTGTAAATTAAGAATTGGTTAAATATTGTTGTTTTTATTGTTTTTACACAGGCATTTGTATGACTGTTTCTGTTGTTTATGTATAGTATTTCATTCATAACATATAATCCTTGCTATTCATGTAATATTTTTATTATATACATTTAATGTCTGGTGCTTGACATTTTAATTTAATTTTGTAGTACAGAAAGCTAAATTGTTGCTATTCCTCAGCTATCTCCTTGGCTTAGGGACCTAGATAAGCACATGTATTGTTTCAGGCCACTGATGGGCCAGTATCAAAGGGCACACTGGTACTTTGAGACAGGACAAAGGTTCTCAAACTTATTCCTGCATTAGAATAGCCTGGAGGGCTTGATAAACCACAGGTTCCTGGGCCCACCTGCAGACTTACTCAGTTGTCATGAGTGACATCTTGTATGTATAACGAATTGGTTGATGCTGACATACTGGACCAGGAACACTTTGAAAACCATTGAGACAGGGTACCACCGATTCCTGAGGATATGAGATTTTCACAGGGGAACATCTCTGAGCACTAGGGAGAGGAGGGAAATATATTGCCAACACATTTTCTTTAATGTAGGCAATATCCAACTTTAGTTCTCAGAATATATTTTTCAGGTTTTTTAAAATTGAAATTCAGATATATTTTTCCATTGAAGAAAAATATAATATCTAGGACATAATAAGTCCATAATAAATTTTTTAAAACTGTGTTTCTTCCTCAGGGCTAGCCCAAAGAAAATACTTAGCACATAATGGTTTTCATACATAGGATTGTGTAGTGTTGATGATAGTGCAAATTTTAATTTAAACACCTAATTGCCATCATTTTGTGACAAAAGTATTTTGAGTTCTGATGGGCACCAGAACAACATCTGAACATTAGAATGAAATCTCTGCAGATGAGGTGAACAAAGGGAATAAGGTTAATGGGTATGAGGGAGTGGGTAGAGAGAAAAGCAGAAATTCCAGTTATAGGGATTTCAATTTCCAAATGCAGTCCTTTTAGCAACCTTTAAAAAAGCAATGGTTATGCGCCAGTTCCTGGGTTAGGAGGTTAGTGAGATGAGCTCCCAGCCTTCAAGGCACTATGATCTTAGTGCTCTCTGTACTTGCTCAGATTAAGGAATAACTGGTTGAGGACTGGGGCCAGTAGTCCTAGGCTTGGACCTGCCACTTAGTACTTGAGTAGCCTTGAGTCAGTCAGTAAACTTCTATGAGCCTTGTGTACTCCTCTGGAATAGCCTTCACATCATTTTGTTCATGTTTTAGTCATCCTCTAACATGTCATGATTCTACTTAATTTTCACAGCCACCCCAGAATGTAGGCATTGATCCCATTTCAGAATTATAATTGTTTTTCTAAGACAGTGACAATGGTCTGTCCTGTACTTCACTGAAGATTTCTGAGGGTCGAAGAGATGATTTATGGGTAAGGGCTTTGCCAACTATAAAGTGACATGTGAATATGAGGGGTCATTGTTCAGTACACATAAATGTATGTGTAAGAAAGTTTTTCTCTGTGCCAGCTACCCTCAGATGTTCCTAATTAGGAAGAAAGAAAAATGAGGCTAGAGCTTCAAGACCCCCACATCTCTTCTCTTGGTTACTGTGTGTAGATGCTTTTTGAATTGAGTGCCACATTCAACAAGGTGGTCTGATTGTCTGCTAATGCCCAGGCTTCTGGTTCATAGTAGTGCCCTCAGGGCACAATGCAAGCAAGTTCTTCATTCAGTATCATCACACGGTTTTGTATAGCTGGCTGGTGGTAGTGGCCTTGATGGATACTCAACTTCCAGTGAGAGCAAATGAGGCGTCAGTGTGAGAGGAAAAAACTCAGGAGCCTGTATTCTTTGAAAGCTGGTCTTAGTGACATACATTTGTAAATGATCCTCATTGTTAAGATGGGGTAAAAATAGTATCTCCAAGTTTAGTGAAGGTTAAATGGGTTATTGAATGTGAAGAGCTTACTGATAATGTAGGTGCCTGGCACAGAGTGAGTACTTCAGAAATGCTGACTGACATTATTATGATGATATATACACTAGACACGTGTAAGAATACACTCTTTTAACCTAAAATGTCATTAAAATTTTAAGCTTAAATTCAGTAAGTGTTCAAAATCCATTTCAGAAGTGGACCTACATCCCAATCTGATAGGATTGGTGGCCTCATAGGAGGAGGAGAAAGATCTCTCTCTCTCTCTCTCTCCACACACACACACACACACACACACACACACACACACACACACTCACACCAAGGAAAAGAAAGGCTGTGTGAGGACACAGAAAAGCCAGAAAGAAAGCTTCACCAGAACCCAACCACACTGGTACCCTGATCTTGGACTTCCAGTCTCCAGAAGTATGAGAAAACAAATTTCTGATGCTTAAAAAGAGAAAGTAGACCTCCGACCATGTTATACTTGCTACCTTGTCCCTGTCAATACTTGCAGCTTGAGCCTAAGTTCCTTTTGTCCATTTCTTTTCATGCCTTTATCTCTAATAATTCTGATATCCACATTAATGCCTCTTTAAATGTCCACAATTCCCTGATCCTTGCTTTCTTGAGATTTGACAATGACAGCCATCCACCTGCAGTCATTCAAAGCTGGCATTCAAAGCTGTTCCATCTCCTAAATTCAAAATTTCAAGTGTTAAAATGTTACTATTTCACCTCTTATACCACACTTCTGTCTTTACTCATTGCTTTCATTGTGACCTACTCTTTCTTATGCCCATGTTACTCTCCCTGATTTCTTTGTGTGTTGTCTGCTTATTATTATTATTATTATTATTATTATTATTATTATTTGTATTTACAATGTGGTAGGCACTGTGCTAAGAACTAAGAGTAGAAAGACAAACTACAGAGTCTGCCTTCAAGGTGCTCTTGACCTGATGAGGATGGTAGTGTACTAACCCAATTTCAATAAAATAATGTGGGAATGGGCATAGTGGAGGCATATACTGGCTACTATAGAAACTTAGATAAGTAGACAGTTTACCACAGAATGTGATGCTTGGGTCAAAAGACAAGTAAGATTGGCCATTTGTAGTGCAGAGAAAGGTGATAAGAGTAAAGGAGCAGTATAAGAGTTGACATGGAGACCTAGGAGTATTTGGAAGGCTTGGAGAAACTCCAAGTGGTTAGATGCAGCTTCAGCCTAAGGTACAGATGGGAGATGCTTGGAGAAAGGAACTTGGGCCTGGAAAAGTAATCAGGACCCAAATTATGAAGGTGCTTGTGTTCTCTGTCAAGGAGACATATAACCTGATTTGTTAGATGATATCACAAAAAGAACACTCTAGCATCAAGATCGGGGGCAGGAACGCCACTGAGGGGTCATTTGTACTCATCCAAGAGGAGACGATGGGGGTCTGAACCAATGTAGAGGCTGACTCTGGGTTTTGCTCCTCTGTCTTCCCAAGCAGAATTCTGTCATCAATCATGCCAATCCTGATTTTGCATTACCTTTTCAAAGTCTTAAAACCATATGCATCTTTAAAAAAGTACATGTGTTTTAACTCACTAATTTTACATCTTAGAATTTAACTGAGAGAAGTTCCTAACAATAAATAGGTGTATTCATTGAATATTACAATAAAAATTTAGAAAAAGCCTATTTATCTAATAATAGACATTAAGTAAATTTTTCTACATCATTCAGTGGTATTTGAGGCAACCATTAAAATGATCATGGTGTTGGATTTGATTATTAAACCACAACCCCCAAATAGTAATACTGAGTAATTTGCAAAGATTCTCAAACCAGCTTCCTTCTCAGCAGACCTGGTATTTTTCTCCTTCACAACTTGATTTCCCACCACCCTTAGGGGGTCTTCAGTGTCAGGATATTGACAATGGCTTGAAGACATCTGTTGCCATCTTAACTTTCCTAGAACAACTTTCCTACTCTCCTGATGCCTTATTTGGGGAGACTTTTTTTTAGGAGTAGTAAGCCACTAATCTCCTATAAGATTTAGGGCAGGCTGGGCCTTTTCTTCCGTGTATTAATTAATGTACTGTAAAGGCAAGAGCTTTAATGTTGGTTATGCAGCTGGCCACACCAGATGTGGGGTGATGGTCTATAGACTAGTAGAAGTATTTTTCTAATACATTTAATCAATCATTGAGTTAAGGTGAAACATCAAAGCTAAGCTACAGTGCACATTCATCATTCATTCAATAAAATCTCATTGAAGAATATCCTGGGCATTGGCATGGTGGTGGGGTGGGAGAGGAACCATATTGGTATTTATAACCTGGATCCTTCTTGTTAGGAGTTTGTACTCTTGTTGTAAGAGAACAACATATGAAAAGAATGCCAGGCGAGAGATTTAACTAAGAAAACAACAGCAGCAAGAGCAACATGAATAATAGTAAATAACATTTGTATAGAATATTTGACAGTGTACAATTTATATTTCACATTAGAATGCTCCTGTAAGGCGTGTATTGCCAAACCCATGTATATATCAAGCATTCAAGAGAAAAGGAAAGCACCCTGGGTGGGTGTGATCAGCCCAAGAAGTGGCATTTGAATTGGAATGTGAAAGGGGAATGGGTTCAAAGGAGTAGATAGGGAGAGAAGCTTCTCTGGTGAGGACGATACAAGAAAAAGCATGGAACGGGGAAGCAAATATGAGTCAAGTTAGAATTGGAAATTAGACTGGAGCTCGGTTTGTACAGAGGAGTAAGTAAAGGCCCGGAAGTAGGAGACTAGGGGTGATGCAACATGGAAATGTAGCAGATTGTGGAGCTACTGAGTGGCAAGCAGAGGAATTTGTAAATAATGGAACATCATGTTAAAATAGTTTTGGAAGAATAATCTCACAATGGAAGGCAAAGGGACAAAAGTGGGGATTAGAAGGGACATCAGATATGCAACATTGAGATTCTAAGCACCTGAATTATGATGGTGAGTTGTCTATTTATGATAACAAACTATCCAAAAATGTAATGGTTTGAAGTAGCAATTTATTACTATTTATTTTGATCTGTAGGTAGACTATGCTCAGCTGGGCACTTTTCTCTTGGGATTGCTCAGAGAGTTATAGGCAGGTGTTGCCCAGGGCCGCAGCCATCTACAGGCTTGACTGAGCTGGCCATTCAGGATGGTTCACTCAGATGACTGCCAATTCATGCCAGATGTCATCTAGAAATTCACTGTGACTGGAGCACCATCCCATGGCTTCTCCACATGGCTTGGGCTTCTCAAAGAGCGGCTACATGATTCTGAGAGCTGCAAGGCTACTCATCACCTGGCTTCAGAAGTCCCAGAATGACACTTCCATTGACATTTGCTCAGATTCAGAGAGAGGGGAATTAGATTCCATATCTGGATGGAAGGATTGTCTAAGAATTTGCAGACATATTTAATTTGCCACAGTGAACATGGGAAACAGACATATGGAGAAATAACTTGTTCATCAAGTATAGGGGAGGACTTACATAGCAGGTAGGGGCTAAGATCTCAAAGAAGTTATGCCTGATTATAGGGAGAAATGGTTCTCTAATATCATCCCCTTTTGCCTTAGTTTGGCATCATTCAGTATGATGTAACTGCTGCTTATTTGCATCTACCCACCTTTGTTTACCTTGAGAGCACAGATTGAAACTGAATTGTTTCTCCTGTATTCCTAGCACCCAATTCAGTTTTGGTCATATAATAGACATTCAAAATACATTAGTTAAACAAATGCATGAATGGGTCATTATTAGAAATGGATAAGGCAGGAGGAAAAGCTGCTTTGGACAGAAAAGATCATCTTTCATGTTAGACATATTAAATTTTAAGGGGCCAGGGATATTTGGAAATTGCCAGCCATTAATGAAAATGTGAAACTGGGACTCAGCAAGATCCAAGTAATGGCATAGATTTGCAAGTCACCTATACAGAGCTGATCATTGTCAGGCTATGAGTTCGTTAAGGGAGAGATGTAGAAGAAGATGACTAATAGAGACTTAGCCAGAAGCTTTTATTCTAGGAATCAGAGGAAGAATAAGCAAGTAGAGAATGTGGACGGTGGCTTCCTCCTTTCAAAGGTGAGAAGGTCCTGATGAGCAAGAGCATAATACTTGTGAAAACTATAACTTATCACCTTCATTTTGGAATCTTAGTAACTGGTTCCTCTCCCCAAATATCAAAAGATGTAAATCTAGGAATGCTGGGAAAATTTCTGAAAGAAACCATTTAAACAAGCTAAAAGCTATATATACAAAAAATTTCCTTACAGAATTACCAACAACAAAAGAGTCATTCTGCAGAGATGTCAAGAAAGATAAAGAAAAGACAAGTAGATGTAGAACACTGGCTGATAAAAACTGTTTTCATCAAATATGTTTGGTGTAGATCTTCTTTCTATACTGTTTTTCAAAACATTTCTAAAAGTCATCTTGTTAATACAGAAATTTAACTTTGCAAAACATGTCTTTTACTCCACCCCTCACTCCATGCCCCATAAACTCTGGATTTCAAGATTTTAGGGTAAGAAAATAGTTCTAAATGAGTAAGTAGAAATCCCCAAATCTTTGCTCCTGCTTTCCACCTGATGCTGGGTGGATCATTTAGCTTTGAAGCTTCTTAGGATCTTTTCAGCTCTAATATTTTTTTATTTCATGGTTTTGAAGATACGAATTTAGAGTCTTTTGTCTGATGTTTATATAGTTAGGAGAGGAGAAATTTTCCAGAATTGTGGCCTTGGTAGAGTAATTGGTCCTGAAAGCTGGATTCAGGTTATTTCCTTTGTGACAATGACAAATAAAGCATTGTTGATAGTAAGCATTAACTGAGAAAAAAGAATACCTTTTGGGGCCTGTAGGTTACTTCCCCCTCTGATACAGACCACATGTAAACGGGTTAAACCTTCTCCTCAAACAGTTGGCTGCAGATCTTGATTTTCAGTAACTTGAGGCTAAGCTCAAAGAGGGTTTTGACTCCCTTGGTTCATCACTTTAAACCTCAAGAAAGATACTTTAATGCCAAGAACAGAGATAAAGGCACTTACCAAATATAGCGTAATGAGTTAATTATATCATAGAACATGCAATATTACCAAAGAAGATTTATTGATTAGCCACACAAAACTTTCTGGGACATGTTGCAGTATCTGACCATTTTAGTAAAACCAGAATATTACAAAAAAGTTATGCTATGAAAAACAGGTAGTGTCTTTGAAAGTCAACTTTACTACCCAAGTAAATTTAAAAGTCTTGGAATGATGTGGCTCTGAGCTACCTTGGAAACAAATATGGATATATATCTATAAAAGCAAAATAATGTTTTTTGAAAATTAAAGTATTCCCAGTTACTATAGCAGTATAGGCACAGTGGAGCATCATGAATCAAATTTGCCCTGGTCTCTCTCAATTTAACATAAAATCTACAAGGAAAAAGTTGATTCATAGTTAAAAATTTTGTTGTTGTTGTTTGCAAAAATTGATACCTACTTTTAATTTTATTTTAGTATAATTCTGTAACGATGATGATGACAGTATGATAGTAAGTACATATTATAAAAGATTTAGGAGATTTAGCATAGGGGCCTAGTATATTGCTCCTGGAACATAGCAACAAATATTTGTTGTTGTATTAAGGTGGCTTAGTCTTCTTGGCATTCAACAAACTATACTTTGGCGAATTAGACCCTAGAATATGTTGATTTTTGGAAAAATTTGGAAAAGATGTATGCAATTTTTAAAGTTTGTTTTAATTAAAATAGCATAATTTAGTCAAAATTCAGGACAATGAATAAAAACAATGTTATGTATTATCCACATATATAAACAAATTAATATATTATCCATAGAAAATTAAAAATATATAAAGTTGATTAAATGAATAGCATAAATATTAAGCATACATTAATCGTAAATATAAAATATTGTCAAGTAAACATTGAATGGTTCATAGTATGTGCTGAGTGTATGCTCAGTTTTCTATTACTGACTCTATTTCATTCAATTCTTTTAACAGTCCTTTGAAGTTGAAACTGTTACCCCATTTTCAGAGGAGAAAACTGAGTTTTAGAGACCTGCCTCTAACCATACAACTGAATTTGTCATTTGAACTCCATATCTACCTGGTTCCAAAGCTCATGATCTTAACTACCACACCCTGAAAGAACATGAAATAAATTCCAACAAATAGAAATTATGGAGACAGGGACTCATAATAGTGGACTGCTTTTATTTGTCCGAGGAAGTGGATAACTTTAAGTGAATCATCTTTCCTAAAGAAATGAGCATAATCTAAAGAAAATCATGCACATGGTATACCTCATTTGCTACACAAAATAAGGTTTCATGGGTAGTGAATGAGGATGAATCCTCATGGTAACGAATTGGGTGAGGTAATAATTTTCAGATGCAACATATTATATAAACTGTAGTTTATATAAATACAGGGCATTAAGAGTCCATATTTCTCATATTTTGTTACTCAGTTCTGTAGTTAGTTAATGTTAAAAGGTACATTTGTGAAAAATTCAAGCTAGCAATCCAGTAACTGTTATGCCTTTAGACAAATACATTTTTCTATAGAACATGTAGGATTTTAAAATGACTCTGTCTTCTCATATTGGCACATTATTATATGCAATTACTTTATACTTACATATGATTTTGCTTCTTGCCCCTTTAGACTCTGCATCAAATCTGAATTCTCTGTCTGCATTTCCAATCTTGGGACCCTGACTTTCTCCTTAAGGCAAGAGGTGGGTGGAGGAACAGGGAGAAGAAAGATACAAATCTTGCACCAAAGTCTCCTTCAAATCTCCCTTACTAATCTGTACCTGTCCTGGAAAGAATGCTAAAAACAATATGGGGATGGGGGATGCCCAAATCCATATAGCATCCCAAGAAGAAGAACATCTAGAATTCTAAAATTATCAAAAGAGCACCAACTTGTTTCATTCTACACACACACACACACACACACACACACACACACACACACACACGAAAAGAAGAATGAAGAACTGGAATCATTATATGCCACCTTTAAAAAATATGATTTGCATTTTTTTTCCTCTGAGGGTTATCCTTCTGCCTTGTGACTTGGTGATAATCTGTCAGAAATACAGACAGGAGGCTTTATATATGGGGTGACTCATTACTAATGAGAGTTGGTCCTGCTGCTTTCAGCCTCCTTAGTAATGCAAACCATGCTGCTTGTGGCTATGGCTCTGGCTGTGACCTAACCCACAGCCCTGCACATTCCGGGTCTCCTCTTCTCACCAACCCTCCAGTCCTCACTAGCCATCATTTATAGCTTCTTCCCTAAGATTGAACCAGAAGTTACTCAATTTGGAAAGACTAATTAACATCTGGAGAGAAACTCTCTTCCAATTTGGAACCCCCAGCCCTATAGGTATGGTGCCTTAGCTTAGCTGCCGAGTCTCCAAGGAAACCATTGCTATTTGTGACTGGCACTCAAGAAGTAATTCTTACCTGCTTTAGCAAGACTGACAGTGTCATGACAGCTTCAAGAGGCTGTCGTTTCCACAACGAGAGATTCTGTAAATCGATTATTAATGAAGCACTGCCGTATTTTAAGTGACTCTGTTCTTTGAGGGAGCGTGTTTATATTTAATTATTGAAATGTGAACAGAGCAATGGCACAGTAGCACAAAAGTCAGCTATTATTCCCCCAAAATGGTTCAAAAATCAATCTTCATTCCAAAACCCATAATAAAAAAATAAAAAATAGCAATTTATTGAGAAAAACTAAAGACATCCTGTGTCAGAAAAGCTATCATTAGTTGTGCTAAAACTAATATGTACATATTTTTAAAGAGAGCTGTGCGTAATTATGCAAAAGAATTTTAAGTACTTAGTGAATGGAGGACCCACTGAATTGTCACTATCATTGGTAGTTTGACATTTGCCCTGCTTCTGCCTGTCACACCAACCATGGAGGCAGCTGTTATTAGAGCTGTGTTTGAACAGTTAAAAAAAAATTACCCAGGCTACCATGCTTCCATTCTTTCTGGAGTGTGATCAGCTTGTGCTAAAGAAGTTTTGACTCCTTCTGGCTTCAGGAATTTTTCCGACAGAACTGCATCTGAAATGTATGATGATGGAAGGAGAGTGGGGTGACAGGAAAGCCTTCCCAGTTGACAGTAGTGGCCCCAGCATCTCTATGTAAAAGGGACCGGGGCAGCAATCTGAATGAGAGAGGAGTGGAGAACTTGAAGTAGCGTTCATGTAACGTTTTTCATAAAGGTGATAAAACACTTAGTTTCTTTAACAAAGAGCAGATGAGAACTGTTGAAGTTTACTGGAAGTCTGAAGCCTCCCAACTCACTCACCGTGCTGTCACGGTCTCTTTGTACTCAGTTCCTGTGTTTTCGGAGAATGGCAGGGCCACCAAAGTCTCATAAGAGGTGTGTGATATGATCAGATCTGTATTTTAAAAACGTACATCTGAGACTAAGGAGGAAGCAGTATGACTATTGTCCAAGGAAAAGAGGATAATGGCTTGGACTCAGTTACAGTGGGAGCAAAAAGACAAAGATTACAACAATAACCCCAGCTGCCAGTAACTATGAGAGGACTTTTTTATGCTTCGTTTTATTTACTCTTCAGAACAACGCATTAGGGTAGTATAATCATGCCCATTCTACAGACTCTCAGCAGTGTAAAGTTGGCAGCACAAGTAACAAAGCTAATAGGAGACGGAGCTGTGATTTGAACTGAAGTGTACTTGAGTTTAAAGTCACAATGCTTCAATAATGAGGAGGCAGATAGCATTAGGTAAGTAAGCAGTCATTAGCATGTAATAAACAAGTAATTCAGGCTTGCTCTGAGGCTTTCGGCTTAGATTATAGGTGGATGATGATGCTCCCTAGAGACAGAGAAATAAGAAGAGGAATAGCACATTTGGAAGGGAAAATAATGAGTTCGTTCAAGAAATAGTCATGTTTTCAGTCAATGCAGAATTAGAAAAAGAGGTTAGCAAAATGTGCTAAGGGGAAATTGGAAACTCAGCTCTGGAGATCAAGTTTAGGGATCTCTAGAGGTTTTCAGCAAAGCTGAAGCCATGGAAGTTTTTAAAAATACAACAACCGCATATAGATATTAGGGAGAATAAAAAGAAGAGAACTGAGGATAAAATTTTAGGAAAATCTAGTTGAAAATCTAGGTGGTTTATAAAAGAAGCATATCTACCCTGGATTTTCTCCCAGATCAATTAAATCAGAATTTTGGAGATGGGGCCCAGGCATAGGCAAGCTATTAAAGTTCCACAATGACTTTAACCTGCAACACCGCCTGAAAACATGGTCTAAGCAGTAGGCACAGGGAATGCAGAAGGACTAAGTTCTGTAAAGCACCAGGGGAGAATAGCAGCTTGTCATAAGCTGAAAGAGGTCTGGTAAAATAGGGCCCCAAAAGAGGCTGCTTTCACAATTTTATCAGAGGACGTTTGAAGGAGGAAAGAAGGCAACTGCCTGTATAAATGACCAGAACGAAAGCAACGAGTATCATTTCCTCTTTCAAGGATTTAGATGGCAAATCAAAGAAGAGATCAAGGACTATTTGTATGTGGGGATGTGTGGCAAGACTGGGAATGACTTCCTCGTGTTCGTAGGCTATGTAGAGTGATCCAGTGGAGCTGGAAAGTCAAAGGAAGAAACGAGAAAGGCCACTATTGAGATTCCTGAGGAGGCGTGTGTGGTGATTGAGTTGAGAGCTTAGATTGGTCTTGAAAAGGAGGAGGCACATTCTTCTATAGTAAATGAAAATAAATAAGGATGAATGGAGATGAGTATGAAAATGGAGAGAATTGTTTGGAGTTCACACCTGACTATCTTTATTTTCTTGAAGTAGAATGCTTTTGGGTCTCACTCCCCTAAAAAAATATACCCAGAGGTCTCACAGGACAACCCAGATTGTGCTGGATCTGGTGGTGGAGATTTGGAATACCTTAATCTCAGGACTGTGGTATATGCAACTGAAGGCAAATTCTACAAGTCAGGTTATAAGGGGATCAGGAATTTAAAGCCAAAAAGTCTAGATAGAAGGGGGAACCCAAGGTATAGCACTGAAACAGCTTGAGAAGCCAGGACACTTGATAAAATAAGTGGTCAAAGTGGACATCAGGCAAAGGGCCAAGCTGGAGGAATCTAGGCAGGTACTTATAGTAGCTGCTTGTGCCACTCCTGCAGCTGCAGTCCAGCAAAATACAGAGGTTGAGCCATTTCCTGAGAGTAACCAGAATGGTAGCAAAGCCTGGACTGCCACCTCAGTCGCCAGTCATCATCACAACAATGCAGGGCCAGTTGTTTTCAGAGACATGCGGTGTGGTGGATAAGTGCAGCAATCCCTCCCTTCTCATATTTTCCCATGTAGACTTCCCACACCTCCCTTTGGGAGGCGGAGTCTGTTTCCTCTCCCTTTGCATTTGGGTTATACCTGTGACTTGCTTTAACCTATACCATGCAGTGGAAGTGACGCAGTGTGACTTTTCAACCTAGATCTTAATAGACTTTGCAGCTTCTGTTTATTTCCCTTTTGGAAACTGTATAAAAGTTCTTAACAAGAAGCGATCATAAAGAACGAGGGCAATGTAGGGGTGAAATGCCTCAGCCAAAAGCTAGCACCAAGGCCCCTGAGACATGTGAGTAAGGCTTTTTGGCTACTCTAGCACCAGTTGCACCAACCCAGATGACGCTATGTGGAGCAGAGACAAACAGTCCCCTCTGAGCCCTCTCTGAATTCCTAACACAGAATGGTGAGCAATAAAATAGCTATTTGTTTTATACCACTAAGTGTTGAGGCAGTTTCTTATACAGCAATAGGTAACTCATATGCATGGCGTGGAAATGAAAGCCTGGGCCTTTGAGATGGGAGTTCTTACACTGAAACTTTAGTTATATCACTCTTGTGATCTTGGAAGCACGATATGTTTTAATTCTGACAAAGTCAAATGTATCTATATTTTTACTTTGTTGCTTTGCTTTGGCATTATATATTTAGGAAAGACACTACTGCTTAATCCAAGGTGACAAAGGCTATGCCTACATTTTCTTCCAAGAGTTCTATAGTTTTATGTTAGGGCTTTAATCCATTTTGAGACTGTTTTTGTATATGGTATAATGTAAGGTTCCAACTTCAATTTTTTTTTTTTTTTTGCATGTGGAAATCTAGTTGTCTTAATCTCATTTTTTTGAAAAAAAAATTTTTTCCTTATCAAATGGTCTTGGTACACTTATGAAAAGTCAAATGACCAAAAATATAAGGTTTATTTATGGACTGTCAATTCTATCGATTATATGTCTACCCTTATGCCAGATTCACGATATCTTGATTAGTATAGCTTTGCAATAAGCTTTGAAATCAAAAAGCATGAGTCCTCCAACTTTATTCTTTTTTAAGATTGTTTGGACTATATGGGGTCTCTTGCATTTCCATATGAATTTTAGAACTAACTTGTCAATTTCCAGAAAGAAGCAAGCTGCAGTTTTTGTATGGATTGCACTGAGTCTGTGCATCAATTTGAGGGATATTGCCATCGAAACAGTGTTAAGTCTTCTACTCCATTAAGGACTATTGAGAAAAGTCACTTCTATCTTGTTGCTTTTATGTTTCTCTCTGCTTTTAGTTTTCTACAGTTTGAGCATGGTGTGTCCAGGTGGATCTCTGCGTCTAGCATACTTGGAATTCATTGAACTTTATAGATGTGTAGATTAACGTTTTTCATCAGCTTTTAAAAGTTTGGGAAATTATTTTTTGTAATATTGTTTCTGCCTCTTTCTCTCTTCTCCTGGGATTCTTATTATGCTTATATAGGCGCACTTGTTGATGTTCCACTGGTCAGTGAAGTACTGATTATTTTTCTTAGTTTTTTTTCTTTCTACTTTTCAGATGGGATAATCTCAATTAACCTAATTTTTGGGGGGAGGGGAGGATTTCTTTTTTTTTCTTTTAAATTAATTAATTTATTTTCTTATGGTGACATTGGTTAATGAAATCTGGTAAGTTTCAGCTGTACATTTTAACAGTTAGGTACATATGTATTTACATTGGGTGTCCATCTCCCATAGTTAGATTTCTTTCTGTCGCCATATATTTGACCCCCTGTACCTTGTCTACCTCCTCCTTTCCCCCTTCCCTCTACCCTCTGATAACCACTAGTTTATTGTTCATGTTCATGAGTCTCTTTACAATTAACCTAATTTTAAGTTTGCTTATTTTTTTTCTGTGTAAATATATTGTCGACTTCCTCTAGTGAATTTTTTCATTACAATTTTTGTACTTTCAGCTCCAGAATTTCTATTTGTTGGTAATTTACAACTTCTATTTCCTTATCGATATTCTATATTTGATAAAGCAGCATTCTCATATCTTCCTTTAGTTTTTTTTTTCTTCAGTTCATTGAACATATTTAAGATAGAAAATTTAAGGTCTTTGTCTAGTAAGGCCAGTGCTTAGACTTCCTGAGAGATACTTTCTATTAAGGGGAATTCTTTTGTTTTTCTTTACATATCTCATAATTTTTATCAAATATGGATGTTTAAAATAATATAATGTAGCAACTCTGGAATTCAGATACTTCAGTTTCCCTTGGGATTGTTGATGGTGGTGATTATTGTTACTGCTATTGCCAAATATTTCTTTTCTCTCTTGAACTAATTTGGTAAAGTCTCAATTCTTTGTTATGTGTTGCTATTGAAATCTCTGTTTGGTTAGTTTAGTTAACAGTTGGGTAGAGATTTCCTTAATGACTTGGAACTAGTAAGACTCCCAGTCTTGACTAGGGGCTTCTATGTGAGTGTTGGGAAATTCCTTAAACATTCAGGCAGGAAGGCTGACTCTGCCTTAGCCTTTACCTCCTACTTGTGCCGAGCCTCAAAGTCATCCAGAAGTGAGAGTTTAGAGTCTTCTCAGGTCTTTCCTGAGCATATGCATACTTCTGGGTATGTTGTCAGTTCATATGCACATGTGTGATCCCTTTGATTCTCAAAATATATGTGAGATTTTTTCAGGGTCCCCATGTTAATCTTATTTCTGAGATTTCCCTTTTAAGTTCTGCTAGCTTATTGTTTACTCTAACTATTAGGGCTACCTCATGCAGTGGTGATATTAGAGCATTACACTGGTTGTTTTCAACAAATGCCTCCAGAGAAAAGTCTCTTTGCACTGGATGAGCCCTGAACCAGGTCAAATAAAGTCAAGTCTTGTGAGCAGAACTGCCAGACAGGTCAAATAATGACGATTTGATAGGAATGGGATTTGGAGGAACATCAACCCCATTTTATCCTCTCCTGGGGCTGCTATACTGCTGTTTTCACTGTGATTGCAGGCTGCCACACCAGTGGGGTGAGGGGATGAGAATGCTATAAGTTAAAATGCCACAATGATCTCCATTCTTACCTTTTTTTTTTTTCCTTGAACAAATGCTCTCCAGCCTGAAATTAAGCCTTTGGTTAATTCTGATTTCTGAAAAGGTTTATTTTGACAATTTTTGCAAGCATTCTCATTGTTTTTGTGCAGAAAAGCACTTTCAGAGGTCTCGATTCCACCTTTCCAGCTGACAGAACTCACTTATGACTTGGGCAATTATATAACCTCTCTAAGACAAAGAATTCAAGATTAAACATTTTGGATTAAATGGGCTAACAATGATAAAGTGGCTGCAGCATAGGAGAGCTTGATAAATAATGGTTTCATGAATGAATTGTTGAAATGTATTGAAAGCTGGCATTTATGTGGTAGAGAGGTCAAAGAATGTGCCTGAATTCTCCTACCCTGATGTATAAAGCTTTGTATAGTCTGGGGAAAGAAGAGACGAGTTCACCTAGCCAGAACAAGCCAGACTCTTGGTTACTATGGAGATCCCTAGAATTTAAGATATAGTGAAAATTCCCACCTGAGTCTACAAGGATGATGCAAGACAGAGAAGCAAGCTAAGTATTCTCTGAGAAACTGCAGTTTAGAATCCTGGAGAGAACTAGTCAAAAATCCAAATTTCAGGCCCAGAGAAATTAGGATATGGATTCCTAAGACCAGAATATGAGAGTTAGGTAGGGCCCAGATTAGTGCTTGCTCAGGTCAAGAATAGGGCTAGGAGATTAAATGGAGAAGGAAGGCAAGTGACAGACAGAAAAGGGGTCCAGTATGATTCCTAAGCCAGTAGGACCAGGTAGCTAGAAAGGCCAAGGGGGCTTGAGGGTACAGGTTGAAAGAATATATGGGCATCATTACTTCCTGCAACACTGGGGAGGGTGAGACATTGTGGGGTTGGGTAGGCCACGAGCATGGCCCCACATCACACAGAAAAGCCACAACTAAAATCTGATGTTGGAAAGGAGATGGAATATTAAGCCAAGGAGGAAGAGGCTACTTTTTTATTTTTCTTTTACATTAATGGAAAGTTTTTCTTCTTCCTGTATGGTTGAAACAGTAGAAATTATTTTCTTTTCTCCTTCCAGAAGCCCCACCAAAATCCTTCCATCACCTAATTAAACAAAACCATGCATCACTGAGCAATGTAGAACAAGGCAAAAATAAACACAGAACTTAAAGATAGCAAATTGCCTTTACCAAATCTGTTTATAAACACTTTTCAGTTATATGCAACATTTTGAGCTGGGGTGCCTCAGGCTCAATTGATATTGTTCGAACAACTTAAGCTAATTTTAATATTAGCTAGAGAATGAAGGTAATGAGACAAATTAGAGGCAAAAAATGAACTTCATGGATAAATTTTAAGTAATTCATAGTTTGAGATTATCTTTGTCATGGTATCATTTAAAAACTTACAATGTTTATTGAGTTCTTTGCATGTGGTAGGCACTGAGCTAGGACCTGGGGAGAGAGATGAAGACAATTCAGGGAACTAATTCAAGTGGTGAGGGAGAAAAGGAATACACAGTTAATAACCAACTAAATTACAATGAAAAAAACCTGTTAAATGTTTGAAAAGGATAAAACGATGAATTGTAGAAATTTGTAGAAATATGAAGACAGAAACAAACTCAAAGAAATCTTTATATAAGAGGAAGATAGCAGGAGATATGCACATCGAGAGTTTTAAAGGAAAGAACTTTGGTAGGCAAACATTTTGCATCCATCAGAAACTAACTTTCATTAAGAGAGAACTTTTATCAATATTTCTTATTTCATGTATCAGCCATTAAAATCTGTATACAAGTTTATTCCCTACATAGTAATTAATATTAAGAATGCAATACTTCCTTTTAAAAAAGCTATTTGAGTTTCTACTTTTAACTAAGAAGTTCCATCAATTCATCAGCAGAATATAATTTTAGAGAACTTTCTAACTGCATTATATTTTGCTTATTTGCAAGTCAATCTTAATTACCCATAAAATTTATTGACATGTTTGTAATATTTTCTCTTTTAATATAACCATTTGTTTTACAACAACAACAACAAAAACTCTGAAAAAAGCAAGCTATTGACTGGAGGAAATATTTGTGAACCACATAGTTGATAAAGGACTTAGAATATGCAAAGAATTCTCAAAACTCAACAGTAAAAAAAAAAGGCAGTCTAATTAGAAAATGAGCCAAAGACATGAATGAGTATTTCACAAAAGAGAATATGCAGATGAAAAATCAGCACATGAAAAGACATTCAACATCCTAGCCATTAGGGAAACACAAAATAAGACCTGATGTGATATCACTATATATCTATTAAAATAGCTAAAACAAAAAATAGTGACAAGATCAAATGTTGTTGAACATGTGAAGAAACTCAGTTACATATACTGATGGGAATGTAAACTGCTACAGCCACTCGGGAAAACAATTTGACAGTTTCTTAAAAATCTAAACACATGCTATGCAACCAAACAATCATACTCTTGAGAATGCTTCCCGGAAAATAGAAACTTATGTCCACATAGAAATTTTTAGATGAATGTTTGTAGCAGCTTTATTTTAAATTGCCAAAAAATTGGAAATAATCCAAATGGTTAAACACTCTATGATACATTTGTATGCTGGAACACTGCTCAGCAATAAAAAGAAACAAACTATTGGTACTTGCAACTGGATGGATCTCAAGGGAATTATAACTGAGTGGGAAAAAACAATCTCAAAAGGTTTCATCCTGTACTATTTCATTTATATACATTCTCGAAATTACAAAATGAAAGAAATGTAGAACAGATTAGTGGTTGCCAGAGGTTAGGGATGGGATAGGGAGTTTAGGGTGAAAGGTGGGAGACGGTCAGGTGTGACTGTAAGGATCTTGGTGGTGATAGAAGAGTTCTGCATATATATTGGTTGTGGTGGTTACATGTATCTACACAGATGCTGAAATTGCATAGAACTGCACACACATGTGTTCACACTCAAATGTAAACCTGGTGAAATTTGAATAAGATCTATTGTTTGTTCCAATGTCAATTTTTGTGCTTTGATACAGTACCATAGTTATGTAAGATGCTTTATAAGATGTTACCTTAGGGGAAACTGGGTGAAGGACACATGGGAACTCTCTGCAGTAGGGTTTGAATCCTCTTAAATGTTGGTTGGGTAATTGTAAAGGAACCTTTTTTTTTTTTTTTAAGATATAGATTTATTATTTTTTTAATTGCTTAATTTATTTTTATGGTGACATTGGTTAATGAATGTAAAGGACTCTGGACTGGAACTATGAGTTGTTTGATTAGAAACACAATTGTCTGGATAACGACCTCGCAGATAGTAGGAATAGGCTGTGACCTGGAATACCTGTTATTGGAAGACTGGGCAGTGACTCAGAGTCTTGTTCTCAGTGATTGGAGAAGTACACAGTTCTCACCTTTATATTTCATCACACACTCTTCTTTCCTCTTTCTTGGGCGTTCTCTGTTCCTTCTATTGCTTCATAAGCACAGTATTTATTTAATTTGGGCTTTTAGCTGCCTGCAAACTAAAGCTTCATAAGGCCTCAACCCAAGATGATATCTGATAATGCTGAATGCATGACTCCATCCGCAGTATCGCATTTTAGAGAGATGCTGCTGTGGCCTGCGACCAGGCTGGAGGAGGAAGAGGGAATGTTTGCCTTGATTGCCGCCATCTCCATTCTCATTTTGCTCTGCTACTGATATTTTAAAGATCAGGGATGTTTTGAGCTGCAGCAACCTCTAGGAAGTGACTTCTAACATCCTTATCCCTTTGATAAAGATGGATAAATTTATAAAGGAATGTTCTTTCTGAAGTGTTGAGAATGACTGAATGCACAGTGTGGATTATATTCATTTTCTATACTGTTAACAAAACTGCAATTTTATTCAACAAGCTACAAAAGCTATTCGGTGGAATTTCCTGTATCAATGCTAAGAATTTAATAGAAACCCTTTAACAGTATGAGTGAGGGAATAGCCTTGGTTCTAGTCCAGTCCAGAATATTTTTACCCATTTCCCAAATTACACTGACCCTCCTCTTTGTGTCTAATGCTGTTCTTGGTTGTATTACACAGTCTGTGCTGGGATGCTATCTTCTGGTCTCTAAATCCTTATCCTCAACCTGAAACATAACACAACTATGTGTCAGATACTTCTCCTGTGTGATCTTGTTTAACCCTTATATAGCCCAAATGAGGTTGTTTTATAGATTTATACTTTTATACATTTTATGGATGCTGAGGTATCAAACATTTAAGTAATTTACTCAAAGTAATGTGATAATTATTTGAGCTAGAATTTGAACCCATTTCTGTATTATGTAATATTTACTATGTGTAATATGTATATATTAAACATTATACACATTAAATATTTAATATGTATATCTTAAACATTACACACATTAAATATTTAATATATATAATATGTATATATTGATGTGTTTAACATATACAAAAGAATAAATATAATACATATGCATAATAAATCCATTCAACATTATTAAACCACCATTCAACTTAGGAGTTAAACATCAAGGATGCTGTTGAAAGAGCAAGTGTTCTTAAACCATTTCTTTAGGAAGCCTCCTTTATGAGCTTGTTCAATCTTCTCTTTAAGAGAAATTTTTAATGAATTTCCAGAATCTTGTTATATCTGATGCCTACATAAAACAAGCACCACTGTATGCTTACTAACTTTGTTGGAACTTTCTCTCATGTTGTTTGCTTGGACCTTTAGCTCTCTCTGTCTTTCTCTGCCTCGTGCTCTGAGTTCCCATGTTTTGTCTCTCCACACTCCATTCCCTGACCCAGGATGACCATTTGGCAGTGACTGCAACTTAATGATTACGTCCTGAGAACTGTTTTCATTGAGCTGAAGCATTGATTCTATGATGCTACTTGGCCATGCCCCCTGACTGGTCAGCATCATACCCCCTCTGCTGCTACCTTATTAACTACTCTCACGTAGATAACACAGAACTTCCCTCTTGCCCTCGTAATCCCATAATCCTATATTTCACTTTGAAAATTTGCTTTTTTTGGCTTCTTTGACATGCCCAGCCATCCGTGGTACATAGACATTCAATGGTTCTACTTGCTATTTGCAACTTATGAAGTTTCATTCAGCTTGAGCCATCAGATCTGAGACAGCAAGCTTGTTAAGTGATTAAACTCATATTCTTTATTTGCGTGGCGCCAGATTTCTAGCTTCTTTATAAAAACTAGCTCAGTCATGTGGCAGGTTCAACTAGAGATTCCAGATGCAGATCATTTTCTCCACCACAAATTACCTCAGTCTTACTCAGAGTTTGAACCATAAAGTTGGCAGAAAACAATTTTTTATAACTTGCCCTATTATTGTTGCCTGTAAAGTAAAAAGGTATTTTTTTTTAAAGAAAAGCCTAGTAATTTTTATTCTTTATGTAGCCAGACAGCATAGCTTTCTTCATAAACTGAATATTTGAATAGCACTAAAGAAATTTTCTATCAGCTTTCTTCTGTATCAGTCTTCAGAGCACCAGGCAAAATTTCCAAAAAAAAAACAATATATGGTACACTTTCATCATTCAGGGTTCCTAAATCCTTTTCTTCATGTTCAGGTGCTCATTTTTCTAAGTTTAACATCCAGTTCTGTTTGTAATGATTGTATTTTTATACATTAAGAAAAAATTGGTACTAAATGTACATGTTTAAAGGAAAATGGTTAAATCATAAGCAGGATGATAATTCGATATCTATGAAGTGCCAGTTCTAACTATTAATATGCGAATTCTGCAATTATCACTGAACTGTTCTTTGAAATTTTAGGAAATGGCAAAAAAGGGGGGGTTATTAAATTTCAAAATTAAAATTTAAGAATATAAAAATCATTTTATGTAAATAGTTGTTCAGATATATGTTCCTCTGAATTGGCAGAAGTACTATAATTGGTCTTCACTCTCTAAATGAATATTTAGTTCAAACAGCAAACTAGCAAGCAATGGATTTTTATGCTACAGACTTCTGCATTCTGCACACTGTAGGCACTCAGTTATTGAATGAATAAATTTGGGTGATTAGCTGGAAGATACTTTGAAAGGGAAACAGAAAGATTGGATGAACATTAAGGAAGCTGTTTTACATTATCTATTTTAAAGGATATATGAAACTATGTCGAGAAAATAACATTAATGCCTTTCATTTGTTCTGGTTCTGATTGCTGCATAATAAAACACCCTAAAACATAGTAGCTAAAAGTAACAATCATCATTTATTTTTCTAGTAAACCTGCAATTTGGGTGAGGAGAGCTTCTCTCTGCTCTACACAATTTAAAGGAGATGGCTCCGCTGGGGGATGGAGGTTCTCCTTTCAAAAGTGCTCCCTCCCAAGGCTGGCAAGTTTGTGCTGGCTGTTGGTGACCCCGTGGGCCTCACCTTGCAGACTTCTGTATGGGCTGCTCAGTCTTCCTCACATGGTGGAAGTCATTAGTTTCATAAAACCTGAATTCAGAAACTTGCAGTGATACTTCTTCTGTATTCTGTTGATGAAGGAGTCACAGAATTTGATTCAAGGGGAAGAAAGATAGGCTCTACCTCTAGAAGGAAGGAATGTCAGAGAATTTGCAGTCATGTTTGAAGACTGCCGCACCATTGCATTAAAACAAAACTCCTGCCCTTCTTTCAGCCTCAAGGCCTTAGGGGGTTGTAAACTTTTTCTGTAAAAGCCAGATAGTAAAATATTTTAAGTTAGGTAGATGAAATGACAGCTACTCAATTCTGCTGTTGTGGTGAGAAAACAACTATAGGTGATAGGTAAACAAATGGGCATGTCTGCTTCAATCAAATTTTATTTATCAAAACATGTGTCAGGCCAGATTTAGCCCACAGGAATACATACATGCTTCCTCTTACTTTTCCATTCTCTCCTCTCCCCTGCTACCAAGCTCTAATCACATAGCTTCCTTTGAGCTCCTCCAAGACAAAGACTTTCTTTGTTTTCCTTGTGGCCTGTGCACATCCTATTCCTAATAGCATTTGTTTTGGCCTGTTGCTACGTTGGCAAGTTTTTCACTAACTGTACCTTGTTGAGCTCCCCTTGCAATTCTGTATTTTCATAGGAGCACATTGTATCTTATAATTAACATATGCATTTGTTTTCTACAGCATTCCCCCAATATTTGAGTGTCTACTGTGATTCAGGTGTGTTCTAGATACTAGGTTTAAATTGACAAACATAGCTTATCAGGTTCTATCTGTAACCTGGCAAACATTCTTTTAAAAGAGACAGAAAACATAGGTGAAAGTAACAGATAGTGCTTAGTGCTATCAAGAAAATAAAATAGGACTATGAGACACAGGTCAGGAAAGGCCTGAGTGTAGAGATGACATTTGAGCTGAACACTGTACTATAAGGAGCCAACCAGACAAAGATTTAGAAGAGATTTTCATTTCATGTAAGAAAAAAATCCATGGGGCATGTGGGATGTGGCTGGGTAGGGTGGAGTTTGGCGTGACCGAGGAAGCGGAGAGAAGCCAGTATGGCTAGAGCAAAGTAAGTGATGGATACTGAGAGGTGCAGTCAGAAAGGCAAGAACCAGATGTTGCTGGGCCCCACAAGCCAACATAAGAAGCTGAGATCTTATTCGCTGTGTCTACATTTATTAAACTTCCACAAAACCTTAGAGAGCATGTGCATTGGGTTGGGCCCTGTGTTAAGTCCTAAGATGTCACAATGAACATGTGTCCTGCGTTAGACTGCATACTCCACAAGGGAAGGGATTCTGTTTTATCAGTACAGTATTCCTAGAGCCTAGCCCTTGAGAGGCACTAAGTAAATATTGGTTGAATGAGAATATTATTGTCTATGACCTTTATCTTATGGTGGGTTCCATAGAAGCAGGTCCCGAGATAGTGATTCGTATGAGAGTACTTTATTAGGAATATTTCCAGGGGAAAAAAATCATCAGGAGAATGTGGAAGGAAAGGAAACTAAACAAGGATGTGAGATCCAATATAACCCTAGAGAGGGTCACTTTGCCCAGGCCCACAGAGGAGACCTGCAGACCATGAGAGCACATCTCAGGATTGTTCTCTGGGGTCAGGGAGCTGGGGCGTTTATCCTTTCACGTGGGGCAGTCCCAAGGAGACATAAAATTTCAGGAACTTCTGGTTCACTAGCTCTCAGGAAATGAGGGCCATTTTCTTTACAGACAAAATGTTGGTGGTGGGGGGCTGGTGTGCTCTATGGTAAAGGGCCCCAAGGTCATGTGGGCAGAGCCCGAGGACATCTGCTCCAGGAACAAGTGGTTTTCCATGTAAATATTAAATATGTTACTACAAGAAGCACTTTAAGAAAATGGCCCACATTTTCAAACTGAGGGTTAGAAACTAGAGAATTGTCACAACAATTCTAACCAACAAGCTTTATTCTACATTAATAGTAATCCTGCATATATTCCATTTATTTTATTCATTGTTATTACTTTTTATTATTATTTATGCCTACAGCACCTGGTCTTTCTAGGTGGTCTCTCATTTAAGTACTAACCAGGCCTAACTCTGCTTAGCTTCTGAGATCAGATGGGATTAGGCTTGTTCAGGGTGGCATTGCCGTACACCATGGACCATGGCTTCACTGGGGCACAAACTCCAGGACCTTCTGCGTGTAAAGCAGACATGCTAACCACTACACTATGGAACCATGTCTTTTATTTATTTTAAAAATTCACATAGGTGCTATTGTGGTTAATAAAATCCAAGTCCATTTAAAAAGTGCTATTGAATTAATAACAACTTTTTCTTTTAGTGAATAGGAATGTGAGAGGCATAACTCTTACCATTTGGAAAACCTTGAAATTTTTTGGTATTGTTTAAGTGTCCTCAAGCTCAAAATATGGGTGCCCTGATATAAATCTTCATAAATTCCTTATCATTAAAATATAACATATATTTTTTTCAGAACTGAGATAGAAAAAATTGATTTTAAAGAAGCAATTTAATATTTTTTATAATAAATAGTTATTCAAGTTGGATGAAGCATCGTGAGAAATTTTCATGGGTCTTGAGACAAGAGCTTTGGTTCCACTCAAGTCACACCCCCAATTTCTATGTATTTCTTGAATAACATATTATTTTCCTGCTTTGAGCCATGGATACCAGGGAAAAGGCAGCTGTAAGACATTGTAGTGAACATAATACACTGTCACTATAAAAAGTGTTTGCTGTTATAAAACATTGTTTTTCACTTCATTTCACATAATCATAATCCATTAGGCATTTCTGTCTTTGACCTTCAATAAATATCTGAGGACACAAAATGACACACGATATAATGGATTTCTCCACTTCCAATTTGTTGGAGAGAAAAAAACTTCACTTAGGTTCTTTGATTCTCATTTCCATTTATTTATTTTTAGTGAGGTTACCCTTTTCAAGTACATACTATTTTTATATCCATATCCTAATTCTGTCACGTTCAATGTAAATGACTACACAAATGTAGTATTTAACACATGATTTCTTTAACACATGGCCAAACTATTAGCATTTCATGGGACTTTTCCTTCTCTCTGTGTACAGTGTAGGGAGATGATACCACAAATATTTTCAATCCTCTCTAAAATAAAAGCCAACTTACTCTCATTCCCAACTTAGTGTCTCTTACTTTTGAATTGACTTCTTTTACAACAATTAAAAGTACTACTTTTGTCCTCTTTTACATCATGGTTTATTAACATATATATTTTAGGCTTAAGCAGTAGTTTTCAACCAGGGCTGATTTTGCAGAAAACATTTGGCTATCTCTGCAGACATTTTCAGTTATCACATCTTGAGGGAATGGGCACCTAGGGGGTAGATTCCAGGGATTCTGCTAAACATTCTATAATGCACAGGACAGCCACCCACAAGGAATTATCCAGCCCCGAATGTCAATAGTGCCATGTATGAGAAACCCTGAGCCATATTAAGATCTTGCCTCCATCTTTTGGAATAGATGGATATGTGCAATAGTTTTTAAGCTTTAGAAGCATTCGGTAATTAAAATCAGTCTTTAGGTTTTCATGTAGTGTTGAGCAAATACGCTCAAATCAGATCAGTAGGGCTTGGCTCCTTCAACCTTCTACCTTGTGTAGAGGTCAGATAATAAACCTAAATTTTAGGGCTCTGTATGCTTAACACCCTGTGCTGCTATTGGGGTCACAGTAAGGTGACTGAGCCTCTCATCACTTCCTCCCGTAGATGATTATGAGGAAAGGTCTCTGCATGAACTCAAAATTTCAGCTGCCTCCCAGAACAAGTTGTCTGTGTTCAGGAAACATCTCTTGATTCAAGTCACCAGAAACTGATTATGCTTAACCCAGACATGCTCTTTGCAGATAAAAGCCATGAAATTTCATAAGTACTCTAAAGTGCTAAAAATTTGGATGGCAAATGCACAAAAACTGCCATCAATATCCTCAAGCTTAGAGCTGCTATTAATATCAGGCGTAAATACTATGACTTTATTTCTTAAACTACATAAATAGTGCTTAAATGTTTGGATTTATTATCACATTTGGCATATTTTATTTATAGCATAAGAAAGGTGAAACATTCTGCGACATTGCATGTTAAGATTAGGATTTATTGTCCAGGAATCCTTGAACAATTTTATCAAAAGCCCATTTCTAGGTGGTGTTTTTCTGCAATAAATCATACAGAAAGAATCTATCAGTGGACACCAGGAAGAGATAAATGAGTGTAGAGGAAAGAGGGTCATCACAGATTTTTTTCTGTATCATGACCTGTCATTGGCAGAAATCCATTTATTATGGTTCACAGATGATTTTTTTACCTACTCGCTGTGTTTTCTGTTTGGGGTGTTAGCTAAGATAAAATGAAAACCTGGCAAAATGTAAGCTATCAAAATCCATGAAGACAGACATAAAGATCATGAGATACAAAGAATATCGATTTTTTTCTCCTCCCATGTAGCTGTAACTTACTTTTTGAAATATCTTTTTAAAATGTAAATATTTTTAATTATTAAAGTAATTTCTCCACTTAGGTAGGTAGTACAATTAATGGAAAAGCAGATTCCATTGCACATTAGAATTTTGCCCCAGAATGTTTTTTTAATAGAAAAGCAGAAGGGGTATCTAATCATTGTTGAATAGTTGTCACGCACCCCATGGGTGAGTTTTCTGTTCTTCTTTTTACATAACGTATCTTATTGAAGTCCTGTTATCAGGACTCTGCATTTGGAATGAGATCAGGTGCATGAAGAAATACATGCTAAACGCCAGGCTAAATATGAGAATAATCTTTGTGAGGTTGCCACCACAAGAATTGCATTTACATTTGATTGAGAGAATTAAATAAAATATATGTATTTGCGCTGTCTTTTCTCCTCAAGTTGTCTAGGCTAAGAAAAAACTTGCAAAAAGTGTGTTTATAGCTTTTTAAAAAGAAACACTAATGAGTGTACATTGAAAGCTGTATTTCTACAAGAGTCCTTAAAACAAATTTGTTTGTTTTTTGAAGGAGGTTGAGGGCCTCCCATCTCTGCATTCTCTGGGATATATCTCTGTATGATACTATAGTGTCACTCACACATCCCTCTCAAATGGATACCAGCTTTAAACATAATATAGATGAGCAATAGAGGAAATATTAGTATATGATAGCTTTTCCAGGGTGTGACCCAAAAGCTCAGTCATCAAAGTAAATAATATTTTAAGGACACTTTTAAGGATTCGAATTACTATAAAACTCCATGATGAGTAAAATATAAACATTCTAAATAAAGACAAGTTCATCATTATTGATCATTGATTTTCCTTTTTCTCCAATGTGGCTCAGTATGGCACAGCACAGTATCCACTGAATTAAGTAGAAAGGAAAATTTTAAAAAGCCATATTTTTCCAGTTTTATTAAGAAATAACTGACATCACTGTAAAAATTTAAGGAATACAACATGATGTTTTGATTTACATATGATTATTGCAATAGGTTCAGGTAACATCTGTCTTCTCATGAAGATATACTATAAGGAAAAAATTAAAAATAATTTTTCTCCTTGTGCTAAGAATTCTTAGGATTTACTCTATTAACTTTTTAATATATCATAGAGCAGTGTTAAATATAGTCTGTTTTGTTTGATATAAGTATACCTACCCCTGCTTTTCTTTTTTTCTTTTTCTCTTTTTGGTTATCATTTGCTTGAAATGACTTTTACCATCTCTTCACTCTCAGTCTGTGTTTGTCTTTGCAGGCAGCATATCATTTAATCTATTCAGCTATTCTATGTCATTTGATTAGAGAATTTAATTTGTTTACACTCAGAGTAATCTTTGATGCGTGTGGACTTCCTATTGTTATTTTGTTCATTGTTTTTTGGTTGTTTTTGTAGATCCATTGTAGGTTGCATTTTCCACTGGGCCTTTGTTCTTTTCCCTGTGTTTTGATGTCTTTTGGTATTACTATGCTCTGATTTCCTTATCATGTTCTTTTGTGTAATTATATAGATTTTCCTTGTGGTTACCATGAGGTATACATAAAATACCTTAAAACCCTCTGTTTTAAGCTGATAACTACTTCAGTAGAACTTCAAAACTATATACTTTTACCTCTACTCTTTCTCACATTTTAGGTTATTAGTGTTACAAATTACATATTATTAATATTGAGTAACTAATAATAGATTATTGTAATTATGGTTATTTTTACTGTATTTTTTTAACTTTTATACTAGAAGTGTAAGTGAATTATGCACCACTATTACCCAATTACAAAATCTAACTTTGACTATATATTATCATTACCAGCGAGTTTTATGCTACCTTTTTACATTTTTTTAAGTTAATTAGTGTCCTTTTACTTCCACTCAAATAAACTCCATTTAGCATGTCTTGTAAGGCAAGTCTAATGGTAATGAACTCCCTTAGCTTTGGTTTGGGCTTTATCCCTCCTTCATTTCTGAAGGGCAGTTATGCTGGGTATACTATTTTTGGTTGACAGGTTTTTATTTCAATATTTTGAATATATCATCTCATTCTCTCCTGGCATGAAATGTTTCTGTTGAGAAATTTGCCAGTTGGCTTATGGTGTGTGTGTGTGTGTGTGTGTGTGTGTGTGTGTGTGTGTGTGTGTGTGTGTACATGCACGTGTGTTGGGCGAGGAGAGATCCTTTGTATGTAACTTCTCTTTTTTCTCTTGCTGTTTTTAAAATTCTTTTTTTTTTTTTTTTGACTTTTGACAATTTAATTATAATGTACCTGGGTATAGCCAGATTCTGGTTCAACCTGTTTGGAGTCCTTAGGACCTCACAGATCTGGATGTCTATTTTTCTCCCTAGGTTTGGAACATTTTCAGCAGTTATTGCTTTAAATATATTTTCTGCCCTTTTCTCTTTCTCCTCTCCTTCTGGAATTCCCATAATTCAAATTTTTTGTGTCCCATATATCTTACAGACTTTCTTAACTTTTTTTCCTTTTTGCTCCTCTGCAAAAAACTAGATAATTTCTGTTGTCCTATCCTTCATGCCACTGATTCTTTCCTCTGCAGGGTTGAGTCTACTTTTGAAACTCTATTGAATTCTTTAGTTTAATTATTATATTTTTTGATGATTTTTACTGCTTTGTCTATTTCTTTATTTTACTTAGGTATCATTTCCTAATTTCCCTTAGTTGTCTAACTGTGTGTTCTTGTAGTTCATTGATTGGTTAAGAAAATTATTCTGAATTTTTTGTCTGATAGTTTATAGATCTCCATTTCTTTAAGATCAGTTATTAGGACTTATTAGTTTCCTTTGGTGGTGTCATATTTACTCATTTTTTGTGTGTGATCCTCAATTATTTACTTGGTACCTGTGTGTTTGAGTAATTGGGTTTCTCTTCCAGACTTTAGAGGTTTGCTTTGGCAGAGATAGATCTTCACTGGTAAGCTCAATTTGGATTTCTTGGTGTACCTGCTGTTAATGTGCTTGGGCAGGTAGGAGCTGCTAGTATGGTCTATTTTTGGACAAGGCAACTATCTGAGCCCTAAGATTGGGGGTAGGGTTGTATGACACTGACTGAGAACATTGGGTAGGACAGCTGGCTTGGTTCCCTACCCAAGTGAGACTGTAGGATGGGTTTCATGGTTGCCTGAGTTTTCTGGTCAGGCTTGCTAGTCAACACTGGGTACTATATTCATTTGTAGATGAGGCTATGAACTAGAGGCCCTGCTCTGTCAAAGCAGCTGGATGGGACTCAGAACTCATTTTGGGGGGACCTGAATCAGGCCAGAGTATGTTCTGAATTTTCTGGTCATGTGAGACCTCCAGTTTTGCTGTGTAGATGGGGAAAGACACAGGGTGCACTCTGTTCGAGTGCTACTGTAAGCAAGGTTGGGCTGTATAGTTTTTCCATGTGCTCTAGTTAGATTCCCTGGTCAGGCAGGCTGGAGGCTGTATTCAGTAATGAGCAGGACTACAAATTAGTTTCCCTGCCTGAGCGCAGTGGGAGAAGTAGCTCTGAGGCCAGTAAAGCTCCTTGTTTGTTGTCTTAACTCAAGCTAACCCATGCCCAAAATTCCATGGCCAAACAGGTCCACTGGCTTTGCTCTGCAACTATCAGCTCTGTCTGTTCCTTTTTTTTTTTTTTTTTTTTGGCTTAACCAAAAAGCTTCTGGTTTTTACCAGACCTCTTGGTCAGATGGGGCCCAGAGCCACAGCAGGCAGATGGCGCTATGTCTCAGCTCTTTTGCCTGAGAGGGCACAAGAGGGGCTACTCCAGGAAATTCTCAATTTCTCCAATAGGCTCACACTTTGGCAGGGACCAGGAGCTACCTTCAGGCTTATGTGTGAATCAGTCCCCCTATCTGGTATAGAACGGAAACCCTGCACTCTCGGAACTGGTTTTGTTCTGGGGTGATCAGCTCTGCTCACCCATTTCTCCACTGGAGCATTGCTGGATTACACAGCTTCCACGTATTCCTGCCAGCCATTCTGGTCACATGTGGCCTGGAGACACTCTCCATATTGGGTAGGGCTATGACTCAGCTCCTTGCCTGGGCTTTTGCAAATAAGGCTCTAAGGCTGGCAAAACGCCTCATTTGATATTTGAATCAAGCAAATCTGTACTCCACCAAGTTCCGTGGTCAGAGTGTTCCACCGCCTTCATTCTGTAGATGAGCAAAGCTGCTGGTTGGTATTACTAGTTGGGTGCTGCAAGTATGAATTTGATCTGCCAAGATCCAGTTTTAGTTGTTACAAGCCCATCCCCAATTTTTCATCACAGTCAAATTCCAAGTGGTTGAGCCCCACAGATTTCCATGCAGCCTCCATGGGACAAGATCATAGTAGTAGCTTCCATGAAGCAACCCACAGTATGTGGGGGAGGGAAATGAGAAGTAACTTGTCGTCCCCACCCTTTTTTTTTCTCCCACTGGAGAAGCAAGAGGTTCTAGGAGACCTCTTCATGGTGCTGCATTGGCCTGGGGTAGGGTCTGTGTGGTCAGTGTGTAGCTGCTTCTCTTACCCTCTGCATCTGTCTTGGTCTCTGTGGTGTAGGAGGGTACTTTGACCTCATCCCCATGTTTCAGGATTCTCTCAGTGGTGTCTTGTTCTTGAACAGTTGTTTATTGTTCTCCTTGTGCTGGGAGGGAAGTCAGGAAGGACCTATGTTGCCACCTTGGTGATGTCATGTGCCAGTTATTGTCTTTGTAACTGCAGTGGTTCCATTTTGACAAGCTGGACATCTTCTGGAAGCAGGAAGTTATCATACATTGTTAATGATGTACAGGTTGTACCTGGGAGCATCACAGAAAAGTTTATGGAGAGAGTCAATTCACAAGTTCTTGTCCTGGTCTACCACATATCAGCTGTGTGACCTTGGACAAGTTATTTGACTTTTCTCATGGCGGTTTGCTAATCCATAAAGGGATGGTGGAAAAAATAAACGTTATGTAATGTTTCTGGAACCTGCCATGTCAATGAGAGGCACCTATATTAAAATGGGTAATGTGGTCATTGACTTGAGTTTATTCAAGATTAATTTAAATTATTAATTATTTAGCTTATTTTCCTAATAAAAACATTTCTCAGGTCAGCTTCCAAATCCTTTTATCTGGATACCAGAAGGCTCTGAAATCAACTCCGAATGCCAGCATTAAATTCTATTCCACCTCTACCAAGATTATATCTCTCTTGAGGATCCATAAAAGCCTTCAGAGTTTATCATTTCTATGCCTTTAATAAACATTGTACTTGTTTTGATTCTTAAAATGTGGTGGGATATTAGATGACTAATTTTTTTCCAGCTAAACAGTCTCTTCCTTTGGGGATCCAGATAGAACTAAAACTGGGGAAAGGGATCAGACCTCAGTCATTTCAGTCAGTTTTGGATTGAAGCTTCTGAAAATAAAGATTGATGAAGACAGCAGTTTTAATACACATATTTGTCTCAGACTTCTCTCATTGGCCATTTTAATCAAATGTTACCCTTATATAGGTAACTTGGAAGTTTTATTTAAATTCTTTGCCCAAAAATAATCCCATTTTTTTCTTCAGCATACTATAGTAATTCACTTACAGCATCTCAGACATTCATTTGTGTTCAAATGTTAGACAATATCTTAAAAGAGGGAGTGTGCCCCGTTTGGGAGTGGGGATTGGCATTAATAGGGTATTTTTGAAAAGAGTACATAATTATGAGTGATAAATAATAGAAAACAGAAATATTTTATTCTTTTTTGAGAAGTGAAATAATCACACTTAAGGCATCTGTTGTGCTACTATCAGAAGAAAGTCTAATAGTTTGTGTGTGTGCGTGTGTGTGTGTGCACGTGTGTGTGTGTGTAAGAGAGAGAGACAGACAGACAGACAGAGAGACAGAGAAAGAGAGGCCACACATGGGTATGTGAAAATCTGAACTTACTTTTCCCTTTAGTGACCCTAGATCTGTGTCTGCTGTCCTTTGGTTTTGACTCTTGGTCCCCATCTACTTTCCTATAAGCCTTATCATCAGCATAGGCATATCTGAAGCCTTTGTATGCTCAGTCTGAAAACTAAGTTAATAATGGAACTGTGGTGTTTGATTGTAGGACCAATGGGATTTAACTACTTTACCTTTTAAAATAACTTAGTTCAATTCTTACAAAGAGAGTGACTGATAGAAACAGAGAAGACTGACTGGACTCTTAACCCATTGCAGGGTGTAAATTAAAGGCTGTCTTTGGAGTTTTAACTCAGTCTAGACATTTTACACAATTATTTTCTCAACAGGGTAGAATAAATGAAGCTTGCTTCCTTTGCCACATACTTGCTTTTTATTGGAGTGTTGAGGAGAAAGAGAAGAAAAAGAAAGTAAGGGAGAGAGATACATTTCACTCTTTTAGTTTGGAGAAAACTTGAAATGGAATGTTGGTTACATGGTTGCTTAAAGCATCCCTCATGTAATTTATCCAAAAATTTCCAGTTGGCAATAAAACATTATGAATTTAGAGTCCAAAAAAATCCCCTTTGTTACCAAAGATATGAAGTTGTGTCTTGGGAAGTGGCAATAACAAAAGGAATACTCTCTAAAAATGATGGTCTGATCATTCTGACCTATGAATTGTTTTTAAGATAAACAAAATTACAAGCAGAAGAAATATTGACATGGCCTGTTATATTTTCAGCTTCTTTGGCTGCCTTCTTGGGCTGATGTTTAAAGGATTAGAATGAAACTTACCTTCTGTGTGTTTTTGAAACTTCCCACTGATCAGCCTTGGAGAAAAATGCACTGGTGTATCATGTTTCTAACACTTAAAGATCTAATTGGGATATTGTTCTGTACATGCTGTTAGACACTGTAGTGACAAGAAGAGTCCTAGCCCACATTGGCTGGGAGCCAATACATACCTTCCCTGAACAAAGTGCAGGATAATTAAAGTGCAACTACCGAGAGAGCACCGCAGAGCATGCACAAAAATAGCCATCAATAAAGTGCTGGAAAGCATGCTCCTTGGGAACCTCAGGGGCTCATTGCTACATTCACTTTCCTTTTCTTTTCAAATACAGTTCATCAGAGGTATTTTTCCCCTGCCTCTCGACTATTTTGTGAGAAGTTCTAAATTTAAAAAATATATTAAACTAATATTCCTAACATCCCTCTCAATCATCTATGTGAAATTACCCGAAGAACACTGTTAGGAGATCAAACATATGTGATTTCATAAAATGTAAGGGAAAGGAGGCATTTTAGAAGCTTCATTTCAATTACAAATGGAGAATTAAGAACTAAATAAAATGCAGGGGGTATTTTTACATCAGTCACAATTCCTATTCAAACAGCCTATTTAAATGTGCACAGGCCTTTCACGCAGAGCCACTCAAATGCCCTTGCATAGCAGGTTCTGCAAGTAAAGCAGGAAGGGGTTGGGATTGTATAAGACTGCAATATGACCCTGGGTAAGCTCGCTTACCTTTCTAACATAACCATTTAAAAAATAGTTTTTCCATTCATTTTTTTTAAGCCACAATTTCGTGCAAATCGTCAAGCATTGGGAACCTCTGAGTAGCTGGTTCCTACAGTGAAACCTAAAGGATTTACACTAGAACTTCCCAACACCACTAAAGGGAACAATGCATATAAATCCCTTTCACAGTGATGAGGAAATGGGATCCTTAGAAAGCTCCTTCCCTATTCAATGAAACCTGCCAATTTTTTACTCTTAAAATATGATCTGTCCACAGGGCAACTTCAAAATGGTTTCTCCACATTTCTTTAGATCATGTGTAAATCAAGTGCTGTTCAGCAGATACCACAAATAAATCATCCAGATTTTATTCCTTCTCTTTTTACTGAATGCATTTGCAAGATCAATTTCTGATTCTGAGGAACTCCCTTGACCAGGTTAAACTCTAGCTGGCTCACTTTTTATTTTGGTTTGCTTTTTCCTGAGTGATCCTCAGGAAACACAATGATAGCCTAAGTTTACTACACAGTCATCTGGCAAGGTCAAATGGAGAATTATAACAGATTGGCATCTATTTATTTATACATGTTGCTGTGCTATGCTGAGTTAGCCTCAACATATTCAAATTTTTAAATCATATAACTTGCTTTCCAATCAACTTCCTCAAGACAGCTGAAGGATTTGAGTCAATAGATATTCCTATGTCTTTTGTTTTTTGTTTTTTTAAATTAAATCTCTTTATAGGGTCACTTAATGACTGTTAGGATGCTTGATGCAGCCCCCAGGTGGAAGACTGTCTGCAAAGCATAAAGAATGAGCTTCTCTCCTTCTGCCACTGCCTCTGCTGATTTACAACCACTTTGTGTTTGATGTTGGACAGGATAATTTCATCAGTCTCCAACCCTTGTGATCACGTCCCAAAATGACTCGTCAGGTGAAGCCCCTGCGGAAGATTGCTTGTCACCTGTAGGAAGTAGCTGTCTGCTGTGAGTACTCTTTCCTCATAAATGTAATCATCTGTTAGTTATTCATTGAGCTATACTTCATGGGCTCGATGGAGTGATGAGGGCAAAGGACCAACTCCTTACTGGGAAAACGCTTGGAAACAATGCTAGTGCCCCACTGTATCTTTCTTTCTTCTCTCTCTCATCTCTTTCTAATGTTGGGAGGAAAAGTGTGTATCTAGGCTGATTTTTGAAGGTTACTGTGGAAAATGTTTATTTAAGTACATTTAAGAATATTTTTAATTTTTAAAAATTTTACAAGTGAGGAAATGGACTTAGAATTGGTAATTGCCAAATATCAAACAGCTTATCAGATTGCCTGCTTTTCAACTCCTAATTCCTAACCAGTCAGCAGTATTCCAGAATAAATCATATTTCCATAAGGTGACACAATTGCCTCTCTTACTTTTTTAAGCCTTATCTAGAATGAAATAATTGATATATTTGGGCATCATGTTTAATTTAACCCAATTACTAATTAGCCACTTAGTTTGTTTATTTATTGACCCAGTGTCTATTAAGTTCCTACTACATGCCAGACATTGGGAATATGATGGTCAGCAGGAATGGCGCTTGCCCCACTGGAGGACTTACCAGAGGGATTAGGCTGTACTATAAATTATTCCAGTGACTGTACAAGTACTGCCTATAAGAGCCTCAGCAGGGAAGTTAAAGGCAATGAGTGTGTTTAGCCAGAGTGACTAGAGAAAGCCTGCAGAGGACAGGCCACTTGAGATGGTCCACAGATGTGTCTGCATCCCCAAATGGCACAGGGCCTCCCAGGGACCAGTATACACTGGGGCCATTTACACCACAGTCTGACTTGTGCCAAATCACAGCATGATTATTCTCTGTTATATTTTAGGGAATTTTGGCAGAAAGACTCCTGGGACCTGTGCAAATAGGCTATCTTGACATCTTGGGGAGGGGGAAAAGCAGAGACTAGGATAGACAGTGAGCCTTGGGCTGTACCCAACAGTCCTGCCCACAGTTTTTGCTCAGTCTCTGAAGGGGGTGGGCTGATCAGTGGGTGGTTTGAAGCTGTGGTCCTGCTTAAAATTAAAATTCTTGATAAATTTGAAGCAATATTTCAAACAGCCCAGTGGGTCCTTACCTAGTTGATTCAGGGTACTAAGAAGCATTCTGGATCAAGTCCCAGGAGGAGATCCATAATGCATTCAAGATGTACTAGAAATCTTATTGGTTGCTATGGTGAAGGTTAGATTATGGTCTGGGAAGGGCTGACCTTATGGTTGGAAGATCTAAACATAGAAACTTCCAGAGACCTTATCTATTCCTATGCTTAAAATGAACTTTGCCAACGCACATTAGTTGATTCTTCTACCTTAATGAACTAGACCAGAATATCTTTTCCATTCATAGTTTTGTATTAATAATTGAATTTCTGAAACAAACTGAAATTTGTTTGCATTTCAGCAAATACACCCTTGTTGGAGCCTATTCTCTGCCGGTAGCACTGAATGCTCTTTGTTGGAATTTTGCTCAAGCCGTGTCTATAAAAAAAGTGAAAAGTGGCTGCTTTCTGATATTCTCTGGGGGAGGAATGACCTTTTTTTTATATAAAATAATATAACCACAGCAATAAATGGTTATTAAACACCACGGACATTCATCATGTGCTAAAGGCATGGTGTCATAAAGGTCTACAGACATAGATTTACCTCTGAATACTGCAGAGTATGGAACTTACTAGAACTTCTTTCCTATATGGAACCTAAGTGCTTCTGTGTGATTTGATGTTGTCCACTTTGTAGTATAAGAACAGAAAGTAAATTAAGTAAATTATGTGTAATTATTGGGTTCTGAAGCACTGAAAATTGGTGCTTCTGCTACCAAAGACAGCAGTTTAATGAGAGAGAATGGCATGGGTGTAAAAAAATTCCACTTATTTATGTTCATTAGAAATTGTCCAGTAGATTCACTTTTTACTAAAGAAAAAAAAAAGCGTTCCCAAGCTGGGAGGTGTCATGTTCAGCTAAGAAAAAACATTTTTATGATCAATTTAAAGCACACAACACCGGGAAAAAGGTTTATTATAGATGCTCTGATGAGTAACTCCCAATCACAGTGCTCCCAGTAGGCATTACCAGGCACAATGAGCCTACTAGGCAATGAGCATTTCCCTTTAATGAGGTGGCATATCTTTAACTAAACCATATAAAATGAATATGGAAATTAAAAAAAATGTCAGCGGCAATGAAGCAGCCTTTTGTCATATCACTGCTATTGGCCATAATAAGCACAGGTAGAATGCTGGCATCAGGGGTCATCTAAATGCAGCCCTCGAAGGCATAACTTTGGCACAAGCCAAATCATGTACTCCAGAATTGCCTTCTGTAGTTGTGAGACAGGTAAACCTACCTGCTTCAGTTCCATATGGGAGCATATGACTTTCCTGAAACATGGGAAGTATCCCAACCTTCCCTTGAGGATGATGGGTTGGTCCACTAGGAAACAATCTTCTAGAAAACAAGTCTAATGGGTGCTAATAAGTTAGGTGCGAAGTTCTGCAAGACATATAGGGACACACAGTCTGCAAAAAAAATAAATGTCAAGGGTTCATGGGAAATCATACTTTTAAAATAAAACCATGATCCTTTTCTAAACAATTATAACTTAAATGCAGAGAAGAAAGTAATTTGGACACTCCCCCATCTACTACAAAAGGAGATGTAGGACCTTTTTTTACTCTTTAACAAAGCTCCATTGTTTTCTCATGATTTTGCTTTATAGGGTTTAAATTAAAGGGAAGCTACTCTATGGCAAAGCAGATCTTTGTTTTAAAACATTTAAGTAGCACCTATATTGGTTAACTCCCTTGAGGGCCAGTGCTTGTTCTGAGATGTATTTTTTTTTTTTAATTGGAAGTATTTTAAGTCATCATCATGAAAAAGCAGCTACAAGGCAAGAAGTAAACTACCATAATACCACATGACTTTACATAAAGAGTGTCCCAAAAGTCTTGGTGACATCCCTTCAGACATCTGATATATATAATGAATTAACTTCTCTTTTAAGCACCCAGAATTTACAAGATGCGTACCATCCTTGGGACAAGAAAGTAAACAATCATTCAAATTATTTTGTAGCATCCCAGAGAAACTAAATTATCTCCAAATCTTCAAGGTCTATTTGGCCCACTTGTTCTACTGACTGAGATAAAAAAAAAACTTTAAGTAAAAAACTGACTTCTTCGTAGGGATTGTAACCTGGTACTTTCCAAGTTATTTCATTAAGTTTACCACGTAATTATAATTGAAGAAAATACAGGGTTCATTTTTTAACCCATTATTACAAAATCCTTCACTTTAAAAGCTGTTATTAAAAAAAAGAAAAAGTAGCCTTTCAGTAAAAACTGATTTGGAAAGCGTTATGACATATAGAATAGACATAGGACTTTTAAATTTACTGTGTTATAGGGAAAACAAGTGAGGCTTTTAATCTTTTAAGTAATATTCTGGGTATCTTTATTTCCATTTCCATTAAATTTCATGAGGACATCAATATTAATATCATGGTGGCTTGGAGCCACTATTTTAGCAATGTGTGAGCTGTTTATTTCCTTTTTCTTTTTTATTTTGTAATGAAAAGTGTATTAAATGTGAAAAAAAATAATTTCAATTTCTCAGATATGTAAAAACATAAGCTCATTAGAATAAGCTTATGCCAAATTGTACACACTTTTTGAGGTAAGATTTAGTTTAACTGAGGGTGATAAGCACTAAGCCTCCATAAACCCAAGATGTAGAAGCATAGAGCAAAGCCTCAAGCAGAGTCTCATTAAAGAGATGAATATTAAACTAAGATTCAAATGATTAAGAGTTAGCCAAGAGAACTGGGAGACATCATGTTCTAGGCAAACTGAATAGCATGTGTCAGAGACCAGAAGTAAGAATTAGCACTATTTATTAGGAGATTTGAAGCAACAGAGAAAGAGTGCTGGGAGAATGGCAAAGAAAAGACTGGAGGGATAAATGGCTCCGGATGTGGAATTTATTTCAAGGATAACCACTAAAGGATTTTTAGCATGAGATTGGCAAGATTAGATATGCATTTATTAAGATCAATTTTATAACTGCTCAAAGGATAAATTATTGTGGAATATTCAGATAACCAGTCAGGGAACAGTGCAAGATATTTGATTTAAAGCATAGATTAATGTGAAAGAAACTTTATGAAAATTTAGACAGGGTCCAGCTTCTCCCTAGCTGTACATATTATTTTCAAGAGTTGTATGTTACCTATCAAGTGAGAAAGCATTGAAAGGTTTAATGCCTAGAGAAACATGATGGCTGTATTGTTGTTGTTATTAAGATCATTCTGGTGGTGACAAATTCTTTTTTGCCAATTATCTATTGCAACTGAGAAACTACTTCATAGTTAATAGTTTAAAGTTACTAATCATTTCATTATGCTCATAATCTATTGGTCAGGAATTTGAACAAGGTTCAATTAGGAGATTCTGCTTCCTAATGTGCCATCAGCTGGGGTCACTTGGTAATTCTCTGGGTGACTAGTCTGGTCTGGAGGTTCAAAAAGGCTTCACTCACACGTTTGGTATCTTAGCCAGGATGACTGGAAGTCTTCACCAAGCTGGGCCATTCTCCCTCTCTGTATAGTTTCAGGACCTCTCCACATGGTCTCACTAGTCAAGTGTTCAGACTTCTCACATGGTGGCTCAGGTCTCCAATAGCAAGTGTTCTCTTCATTTTATCACAGCTGACATAATTCCTTTTAAATTTTTATGGAATCTCTATATATCAAACTATATTTGATTCCATGAAGCCCTACAAGATAGGTGCCTCTTTACTTTGGGCTCCCTGAGAAGCTGCTGTAGGACAGTGCCTCTAAGATTCTTAGAAGCCTGCTGTTTCATCAAGAGAGCCTTGAAAGCACATTTTTAAGGTTCTTAGAAGGTCTTTTGTCTAGCAGAAAGTGTCCACAAGTTTCATCTTTCTGAAATCTTAACAAGGAATTTTATAATTTCATCCTTGACTTTAATTTTACCCTGAAACATTTTACTACCCTGGATTTGATCCTTGCCCCCAAACCATTTCTTACTTTGAAAATCTTTTGCTGGCTTCAGAGATTTTCTTATGCCCTATCTCCTCTAACTATTGCTTAAAAATTGAACATAGTCATTCAGCTTTAAGTTTACACATAGGCTCAAAATGAAGAAATGGAAAAATACATTCCATGAAGTGGAAACCAAAAAGGACCAGGGTAGCTATACCTATATCAGACAAAATAGACTTTCACTATATGTAAGAAGTGTATATGCATACATCAGAGCACACAAATGTATTAAGCAAATACAAATCTGAAGGAAGAAATAGATAATGTTATGCTAATTGTAAGGGACTTCAGTATCCTACCTTCAACAATGGATAGATCATCCAGACAGAAAATCAATAAGTAAATTTTGGTCTTGAACTACACTTTAGATCAAATAAACCTAACAGATATATTAGAACATTCCATCCAATAGTAGCAGAATACACATTCTCCTCAAGTGCACATGGAATATTCTCCAGGACAAATCATATGAAAGGTTACAAATTTTTACAAATTTAAAAACATTGAAATCATACCAAGTATCTCTTCTGAATACAATTCTATGAAACTAGAAATCAATAACAAGAGTAAAACTGGAAAATTCACTAATATGTGAAAACTAGACAACATATTTCTGAGCAATCAATAGGTCAAAGAAGAAATTGAAAGAGAAATAAAAGAAAATATCTTGAAACAAATGAAAATAAAAACACAATATACCAACATCTATGGTATACAGCAAAATTAGTTCTAAGAGGGGAGTTTATAGAGATAAATGCCAAGATGTGGGGAAAAATGATCTCAAATAAGCAACCTAATTTTATATCTTAAGAAAGTAAACAAACAAACAACAAAAACAAACAAATAAACAAACGAAGTTCAAAGTTAGCAGAAAGAAGGAGGTAGCAAAGATCAGAGCAGATAAATGAAATAGAGACTGCAGAAACAATATAGAAGATCAATGAAATTAAGAGCTGTTTTTTTTTTTAAGATAAACAAAATTGGCAAACCCTTAGCTAGACTAGATACAAAGAAAGGAGGAGACTCAGATAAAAAAATGTGAAATTAAAGGGACATTATAATTGATACTGCAGAAATGCAAGGATTCAGGGGACTACTATGAACAGTTATACACCAACATATTGGATAACCTAGAATAATAGATAAAAACCTACCAAGATTAAATCATGAAGAAAAAGGAAATCTGAACAGACCAATCATGAGTAAAGAGTCTGAGTCAGTAATGAAAAACCTCCTGATGAAGAAAAGCCCAGAACCAAATGGGTTTCTTTGGTGAATTTTACCAAATAATTAAAGAAGAATTGACAGTGATCCTTCTCAAATTCTTCCAAAAAATTGAACAGAAGGGAACACTCCCAAACTCATTATATGATGTCAGTTTTATCTTGATACTAAAACCAGATAAGGACACTTGAAGAAAAGAAAACTACAGACCAATATCCCTGATGAATATAGATGTAAAAATTCTCAGCAAAACATTAATAAACCAAAATCAACAGAACATTAAAAGGATTATACATCATGATCAAATGGGATCAAGGATGCAAGGATTGTTCAACATACACAAGTCAATAAATACAAAATATACAAATAGACTGAAAAATAGAAGTCACATGATCTGTTGAGATGTCATTTAACAAAATACAACATATGTTTATGATAAAAACTCTCAAAAACTTGGGTATAGAAGGAATGTACCTTAACATAAAAAAGGTCATATGTGGCAAGCTCATAGCTAATATACTCATTGAAGAAAGGTTAAAATCTATTATTCTAAGATCAGGAACAAGACAAGGGAACCACTCACTATTCCTATTCAACATAGTACTGGAAGTGCTGGCCAGAGTAATTTGGCAAGAAAAAGAAATAAAAGAAAGGCATTCGTATCAGAAAGGAAGAAGTAAGATTGTCTCTATTTGTAGATGATACAATCAAATATAAAGAAAATTTTAAAGATTCCACCAGAAAACTGTTAGAACTAATTTAAAAGTTTAGTAAAGTTGCAGGATACAAAATTACCATATAGAAGTCAGTAGCATTTTTAGACATTAACAACAAACTCTCTGAAAAAGGAAGTAAAGCGAACAATTCCATTTGCAATAGCATCAAAGACAATAAAATACTTAGGAATATATTTAACCAGAAATGAAAGACCTGTACACTATAAAACTTTCATAAAAGAACCCGAGAAAGACTCAGATAAATAAAAGATATTCTGTGTTCATGGATCAGAGGAATTAATATTGTTAAAGTGTCCATACTGCCCATAGGTTCAATGCAATTCCTATCAAAATTCTAATGATGTTTTTCATGGAAATAGAAAAAATCAGCCCTAAGATTCATATAGAACCCACAAAAGACATCGAATAGCCAAATCAGTCCTAAGAAAAAAGAACAAAGTTAAAGACATCACACTTATTGATTCCAAACTATTTTACAAAGTTATAGGAATCAAAATGGCATGGTACTGTCATAAAAATAGACAGATAGACCAATAGAAGAGTACTGAGAGCCCAGAAATAAATCCTCCTAAATATGGCTAATTAATATTTGACAAAGGAACCAAAAATATTCAGTGGGGAAAAAATAATCTCTTCAATAAATTGTGTTGGGAAATGTTGATAATCACATGCAGAAGAATAAAATCGAACACCTATTTTACCTTATTAAAACAACTCAAATGGATTAAAGATTTAAACATATGATCTGAAACCATAAAATTCCTAAAAGAAAACATAGGGGAAACTATCCTTGATATTGATCTTGGCAACAATTATTTTGGATATGAAACCAAAAATATAAGCAGTAAAAGCAAAGATAAACTAACAGGACTATTGAAAACTAAAAAGCTTCTGCACAGCAAAGGAAACCATGATCTAAATGAAAAAGCAGCCTACAGAATGGGAGAAAATATTTTCAAACCATCTATCTGATCAGGGGTTAATATCCAAAATATATAAGAAACACATATAACTCAACAAACAAACAAAAAACCCAAAAATTCTGATTAAAGAGTGGGCAGAGGACCTAAACAGACATTTCTTCAAAGAAGACATACAGATGCCAACAGGCACATGAAAAGATGCTCAGCATCACTAATCATCAGGGAAATGCAAATTAAAATCTCAGATATCACTTCACACCAGTCAAAATGACTATTAGAAAAAAGACAAATGATAACAAATGTTGATGAAGACATTGAGAAATGTAAATGGGTATAGCCAGTATTAAAAACAGTGTGGAGGATCCTCAAAAAATTCAAATAGAATAACCATATGATCCAGTAGTCCCACTTCAGGGTATATATTCACAGGAAATGAAGTCAAGATCTTGAAGAGATATCTGCACTTCATTGCAGCATTATTCACAATAGCTAAGACCTAGAAATAAATGTACATCTACAGAGGAATAGATAAAGATGTGAGATTGTGTATGTTTGTGTATACACAATGGAATATTATTCAGCCATGGATGGACCTTGAGGCATTCTCCTAAATAAAATGTCAGACAGAGAATGAAAAACACTGGTAGCACTTCTATGTATCGTCTAAAAATGCTGCACTCATAGTAAAAGAGTAGAATGGTCTTTGTTAAGGGCTGGGGTGGGGTGGGAGGATGTTGAGAAATGGGGATATGTCTGTCAAAGTGTTCAACTTTCATCTTTAGGATGAATAAGTTCTCGCAATGTTATGTGCAGTGTGGTGACTATAGTTAACAATACTGTATTATATACCTGAAAGTTGCCAACAGAGTAAATCTTAAATGTTCACCACAAAAAAGAAATAGCAATTATATGAGGTGATGAGTTATTAACTAACCCTACTATGGTAATCATTTTGCAATATATAAGTCTATCAAATCATCATGGTATACACCTCAATCTTATACAATATTATACATCACTTATATCTCATAAAACTGGAAATTTTAAAAAATAAAAATAGCCTTTTAATGATAATAAAAATTGGAAAATCTAATATAAATTTTTTTTTTTTTTGAAACTAAAAGCAACAAAAAACAAACCAGTACAAAGAAATCAACCTGCCATTTCAGAAGCAGTGCGTTAATAGGTAGTTGAGGGCTGGAACAGGAAAGGCCACAACTGCTGGCCTCTGAGGTGTGATTGCAATTTTAACTGCACTTGAAGAAGTAAACCTGAAAAGGACAGATTTCCATCTGAAGTTCCTTTGCCTGTCCCTTGGCTGTTGTATGTACAATGTATTTTCAGTTCATCTGCCACTTAAATGTGCACACTTGGATCTTATTATCCCCTATTTTCCTCCTTGTTATGATTGCTTTATTTAGTCAATCTTATTACATTATGTGGCTTTCCACATGTCACCTCAAATCCTTTTAGAAATAAGTCAATACACAAATAAATAAACCAATAAAATAGAAATAATTTCAGACATATATTTATTATGACATTTAGAAATAGTTGTTAAGACAGAGAATTGTATTCTTGTTTATTTTATTTCTGAATTCCTACTGTTAAGAATAATCATCTGAAAACCAAAATACAGAGTTTGTGTTGGTGTTGCCATAGGAAATACAGGAAGCTTTTAGTTGATAGGCATGCACTGTGCCAATCCACTTTGGTCTGAGACTATTTAGGTGGTGACCAGAAAAGACATAGATCTGAAAACAAAGGAAATGGGGGTTGGGGGAAGCATGCTATCAACATTTTAAACTGACTTCAAGAGTTATAGTCACCAAGAAAAGAGAACTAAAGACCTGATCCCCTTAGCAGCTCACACAGCCCATGTGACAGTTCCTTCCCTTTCCATGACTCCACCCTCCAAAGGTGAGGGCTGGTTTCTGATACCCTCCTCGAGCTCTCTTTATATTTCTGGTATATCTTTCATTGCATTTGCCATGAGGATTACAATGATTTATGTGCCTCCTCCTGAAAAGTCAGCTTTTCCTGAGTGTGTGTAAGTTTTTACTCAGCTCTGTATACCCCGTGCAGTTGCTGGCACACAGTTGGTGCTTAATAAAATCAGGTTGAGTAAATGTATGAGTGAAACCCCTTTCTTTGCTTCAATTTCATTTACAATATAAAGGAAGTACCCGACTAATCCTAAATCTCCTTGATTCTTGCACACAGGGCACCTAGACCTTCCTAGATCATAACACAATCAGTCCTTAAAACATTTTCTTAAAGTTATAAACCATGAGACTTGTCAGTCTTTATTTTGAGTGTTGAGACATCTAACAGGTAGTTAAGAAACTTTAATCTGAGAGTGAGTACCTGGGGAAGAATAAAAACGTGGATATACTCTGAGGAGATATCAGTGTTTCCTGTATGTTTTTTAATTTCGTTAGACCTTTGAAAAAAATATTAATGAGAGAAAGAAGCACAAAAAGGCTGTCACTTGGAAAGGAAAAGAGGCCAGCGTGGAGCAAGAAGGCTCAGGAGCAACTGGAGAGAAGAATGGACCTGAGTCCTGTCTAAGAGAAGAGAACTGGCCAAGGACAGGGCTCTGAAAATGGGGGGAGGCTGTCTGTACGAGGCATTTAACCTACACTTTTACTCAGAGAGTAAATTCAGAAAATGTCTGAAGCTTCTTGCCTTTTTGTCACTAACACCTTATTGGAGCTGCTTCAAAATGAGAGTTTTAACAGAAGCACTTTAAAAAAGATCGAGACAAATATGTAATAATTGCACACTCAGGCTTGTAATTTCAGAAATTCGTGATGTTAAGGGCTCCAAACATGCTACTTCAAATTTGGATTCCTTTTCACTCTACATGAAAGACTAGTCTAGTCAGATTGGAGCTGATCGCTATTTTTGAGTCAAACTAGTAAATAATTGGAATTCATTGTTAGAGTGGGAAAACTGTGCTTTTTCCATAATTCAAAAATAATTGAAAGAATCTAACTCAACAATTTTGAAATAATGAATTTTTTTTTTTAGGTAATGGTTAAGTTCAGTCCAATCTTAGAAAATTCTGACCTTGAAAGATTTGGGGGTGGGCGGGGATAAAGAGAAAGGAATCGATGAGCAAAAATGGCATGTCAGAGCAAAACCCATCGTTTTTAGCTGTTATATGTTGCATTCCCTAAAGGAATATAGAATAAATTTTTGTGTACTATACCCCGTATTTTGACAAGTCAAGAAAAAATGTACTCTCATGAGTCAAAAGGGGTCACCAACGAATTGTGTTGTTTAATTGTTTAGAGTAGATGCGAAGTGTAGGTGGAGGGGGTGCAAGGGGCTATATTCCTCCTGAGGCACCAAGGACATTTACTTTCCTGTATTTTACAAGTGCATAAAGCATAGTGTGTACAGGCTCTTACTTTCTCTTTGAGGAAAAGAAGGGAAAGGGAAGGCAAAAAAAAAAATCATCTGGATGGTAAATAGAAGAGGCACTTGTGCAGTCCTGGCCTCCTGTCATTGTCTCCATTGTGCGTGGTGTCAGAGCCATCACATTAGGTTGCCACCACAGGGTGCATGCAAATGGGAGAGGGAGTGAGGCAGGCAGTGCTGAGCAGCCACCACCTGCACATTTCAGATTGTTGGCAGGTACATTGCAGTGGACTAAAACAGAATAATTACTAGAGATAGAGTTGGCAAGTATAGTATATGGGAAAGGCATTCAATTGCACACGAATATGATAGGTGAACTATAAAAAAAATGGTGGGGAGGGAAAGGGAAAAATTCCCTATTAAACACCAGACAGCTGGCAATTCCAATCTTCCATTTGGTTTTCTGTGAAATAAGAAAAGCTGACCTATGAAGTCAGATGCTAGCAGATTTTAGACCATTTATTTATGCAGGAGTAAAGAACAAAATCGGGGCCTTGAGAGGGCCTCCCTGAGCACCCAATGGAGTAAGCCCTCGGGTCCAGGGACGGGTAGGGAAATACGCGATCGGCACACAGGGCACGAGGAAAGGCAGAGTAGACCATTTCTTTGTAAACACTGGGGTGCTTATTTTATCTATCACACATATGGCACTCTGGGCTAGTCATGTTCTAAGTACTGTATATTTATTATCTCCTTTAATTCTCAGAGCGACCTTATCACTGCTCTTCTTATCATTTCCGTTTTATATGCAGAGGAGGAAACTGAGTTGTGGAAAGTTAAATGATTGGCTGAAACTGTTTAGTTTTTAAGTGGCAAGGTAGAGAATTCAGTTCAGGTCACAGAGCTTCCAGGTCTACAGTCCGACAGGTCAGGTTGAGCTGTCTCCTAGTGAGGATGTTCAGGGACATTAAATGGTAAATTGTCAGAGATGTGCATAAAACAACAACGAAATGATCACTTAGTGCAAGTTATCTAGAATATTCAAAGTGAACAGCACTCTCTGAATGTGTAATTATTTAGATTGTTTTTTTTCCTTATAAATTTCTGACAGCAATTCCCTTTATCAGAGTTTTGCCAATGAAATGGCTGAAACATTATGACTCTTCCTTTAAAAAGCTAAAAATATGTAAATATGTGTGTTACGTACTTTCCCCAAATTGCAGTTATGTATTGAGCTGGGAGGATCGGCCTCAAGGATATAGTCCACTTGGCCACTCATTGGATCATTGAAATCTTTCTCATTTTTAAAAATCATTCGAGCCATTTCTCTTAAGAGTAGCACTTCAATGTTACCCATACAGAGTCTATACTCCTCTATCTGCCTAACACCACTTCCCTTTCTTTTTTTTTTTTTTTCAGATTTTTACTCCCAAATTAGGACATGGCTTTCCCCTGGCAATCATTATTAATTCATGAATTGGCATGTGACTTATCTCCCTTATTAGGTTGAAGGAAAGAAATATTTCATGGCTTCTTCCCTATGTTCTTCCTTCTCTCTTCCTCTCCTGTCACTCTCCCTGCCTCCTTATCTCCCTCCCTTCCTCTCCTCCCTCTTTCTCTCTCCTTGACAGCCATCTTGCATCATCTATAGGAGAAATCAGCTGAGAGCAAAGTCTGAGAATTGCAAATGAGAGAGAAAGTGAACTAGGTTGTTCATGGCAGCATTAGGTAGCTGATTGTAATGGGCCTGGAACTTAGTCTACCTTTGAAGTTCTTTTCTTGTGAGACACATTTTCCACATTGTTTTCTTGTGACTTGTAGCCAAAAGCATCCTAAGTAATGCAAACCCTAACACCTGCACTTCTGAGTTGAACACTTCCTTACAAGTTGGATCTGGGCCCTTAGCAGCATTGACACTGATCTCTAAATAACTTCTGCATCTAGATTTTTACCTGTGAGCCCCTTCAAATCTTGAAGCCTCTTAGAGACTGTCTGAAGTCCTGAGCCAATCAAGCTCTGAGACTCTCTTAAGGTACACTGGCAATCGTGATATTGTGGAAAGGAGTGGGACAGAAAGTTGGCATGGCAGGGACCAAATGGGTAACAGAAAATTGTTAGAAAAAAGAGTCTGCAACTTTCTACTAGAGGTGTTATTTTTCACCCTGTGGGTGGACGAAAAAAAAAAAAAACAAGCTTTTCAGTAAGAACACTAAAATCAAACCCTGACTCCACCATTCATTAGGTGTATAACCTCAAGCAAATCTAAGTTTCCTCACCTGCAAAAAGAGTATTAATAATCCTATTATCTCTAATCTTGTAAGGATTATAAATAATATAGAGTAAATAACGTATGCTATGTCCAAGAATGGTTAACTTTATGATCTTGATTCTACATCGCTGTTGTCCAGTACTCTCATGTATCCAACTAATAACAATTGAGTTTCTACAACGTTTTTCAGTTATGGTCATAGGCACCATGCTTGATGACACCTTTATTGAATATCACTGTCTTTTATAAGGAAAATATTCCTGTATATATTGTGAACAATTGTATACATACTTCTATTTTTTAAATCTTTCAAGACAAATACTTCTCTTTTTTCCAGCCTAATTATAACTTTCTCAAATGTAGTCTGTCTCTAAAATGTACAGAAGCAATGACTTCCTTTTGAAAAGATCACACTGTTGTCTCCTTCTAGTTCAAACTTTATGATCTACTTTATTAGGGACAGGATATTCTAAAGTTTAAAATGAATAACTAGAGCTCTATGTGGAAGAATGAGGAATGAGGAAAAGTCTATTCCCTTCTCCCTTGTAAAAATATGAATTGAGGTGATTTTCCTGATTTTTTATACTAAAGTTAACTCTTATCCCAGACATAAGGAGCCTATTTCTCCACGTACCAGAAGAGGCCACACCTTCTGTCCTTCAGGATGTTTCTATCTCTGGACAACTCTCAGAATTCCTGACAGCCACTATAAGGAAATTGACACATCCATTTACATGTGGTGGGACCAGAAATGACCATCAAAGAGAAAAATACCGCTGAGACAAGAATTCACAGGCATGGGTTAGTGATTCCAGCCCACATGGAGATTCATCCTCCCGCTTTACAGGAAAGGGCATGATTGATGGAGGAAAGAGCAGTTTATCTTTTCTTGATCTAGAGCTTTACAGAAAGAGCAATACCCCTGAGCCCATTCGGTTGGTGGAAGCAATAATTATTAAAGATATTTCCCAAGGGAATGGGGATCTCTGAGTTTGGGGACCACAGAGTTCTTTGCCCCTCTCTGCTTCGCCCTTATTTTCCCTCCATTGCCAACCCTAGAATTCTTAGTGCTACTTTGTTAAGAGACTCCACAGGTCCTCTTTCCACATGGATGACCTCAAAGAAGTTTTCTCATTTCCTTCCAATGGAACAGTTTTCCCTTGGAGACTAATGGAATTGGGTATCATCAGAAAAGGTGGTAACATTAAAACTACCCCCATTTCTACTGCGTCTCCAATAAGGGCAAATTATATGTAAATTTTGAAATATCTGCTCTGTGAGTTAAATAATTGACCAAGTATATCCAAACTACTTACCAGCATTGCAAAAAACAGCCTGCTTTGACTTTCTGAGGATTGTTACCATTTCTCTTCTACCTGAGTAAACATTCTATAGTCTTTTTCTAACAATGGATCAACTGATTACTTTAAAAAAATTATCAAGATAAAAATATTAAAAAACACAAACTCAGCAAAGCTCCTATTTTCCTAGATGCATGATGATTAAAAAGGAGTATAATTTATGGTCTCTGACGTTATCAGATGCAAGACAGACTCCAGACAAGGAAAGTGAATAGAAACGTAAGAGAACATGAGGAGGCAAGAAAGGATGGCATTTTCTGAGACTTGAGAACTAGTGCAGTGAGATGCCTATTGGCTGGAGTGATCAAGGAGGGAGTCGTGAAAAGACTAACGAATAGATAGGAGATAAAGAATGACAAATAAGAGAAAGGGCACTCTAGGCAGAAGAGTGTCGATGAAGGTTCCATGGTGAATTCCCAGCTTTACTGGACCAAAGACAGGCTGAACTGGTATGCTGGAGCCAGTTAGTTGAACTCTGAGTGTGAAATTCAGGTGTTTAAGTTTTGCCTTGCAAGTATTGAGGAGACATTGAAGACTGCACAGGTGAATGTCATGAAGACTCTGGAAGTTTATGACTGAATCTGGCAGGTGTGAGAGGGAGGGATTGAAGTGGGAAGACAGGAAGTGATTGCAGAGGCCATTGCCTCCTAACTCAGGGTGCTAGTGGTAGGGACACCATGAAGGGACATAGTGAGATGCTGACAAGTGTTTTTCTTGTTGACACTCACTGAAGGTTTCATATTTCTTTACAACATGTCATAGGAAAAAATTACAGTATTGTCTTTAGCAAGTTCAAAATGCAGAACATGATATGATTTTGATTTTTTAAAAAGCATTTGAAGAGTTATTTTAAAAGCTCATGAGCTATACATTCAGTATAAACCAGTGTTCATTCTCTTCATTGCATGTAATATGGATAAGTAAAATATGCATCCTGCATATGATTTGTGTATATCAATAACAATGTGTAAAGAAAACATATCTAAAAACTAATCAGGGTTCCTGATTATAAACTGTATGAATCACTAAGATAGTATACTTGGAGTAGAATCTTCCGCATCACAAATCTCCACAAACAGATATCAGCCTTTAAATTAAATTTCATCACCAAATCAGATCATAAAATATCAGCCTAATTCTCTCCTTATAACTGAGAGTAACTAAGGAGAGGGAAATGATTTCTCATCTCCTTTACTTGCTTCTCTCTTCGCCTATCTCCTGTTTATGCCAAAAGCCATATTTTTAGTTAGATGGCAGCTGAATGAGACTTTCTTAATCTTTATTTATTCTCACACATATAAATTTGAATGAGATGAAAGCATATCACAAGACAACGTTGCTGCCAACTTTGTCCATCCCACTCACTCCTCTCCCTTCTCCACGTCCAGTTGGGGTCACAAAATCCAAAGAAATATGGGGGGAATCAGCCTTGACCTAAGGGACAGAGAATAATGCAGGACTGTCTATCCTACCTCCTTCACACCCCTCAACATCTCTCCCAATGGACAGAGCTTCTTCCATCTGTAGAGAAAATTCATTTCAAACCTTTTAAAAATATTTTAGCTATGTTCTCATGTTTAAGTCTTAGAGCTCAAACATGCTTTATAGGTAGGGAAAATATTAAACTGTTAGTTTTTTTTTTAAGGCAGGTATCATGTTTTGTTCATTTAAAAATCCTTTGTCTTTGCTCTGACTCCACAATGCCTACCTCAGACCTTAACAAATAGCAGATACTCTATTAATATTTATTGACTTGAGTTACTGAATCATACTTTCTTGAAGACTGGATTGGAAATATATACATTAAAAAGATTAAGTAAGTCAAGATAATTTTAATCAATTATACCTTTTTGCTTTTTGGTTTAGTAAATAACCACTGTAAAGGCCCATTGGAAGAGAGTACTGGGCCATGTGTTTTCAATGGTGGCTGATGCTGATATATCCCTATATCCATTACAGCACAGGTTTGTGGACCTGACAAAATGCAACAGCGGGTGAGTCCTTTATTGAATGGCCCTCGGATGGTTAATTTTGTTTGCTGATGGCAGATACTGAGGCTACAGAAAAGCTGCTCTTGTTGTTCAAAGAGCCTTTTCAATTTTTAATTTGACATGGAGAGTTACATGGTCTACGATACATGCAGACCAGCAGTTATCTCTCATCATCAACTTTGGTTGGTTTCAACCCGTCTTGGCTGAAAGCAGCTCTATTGTAGGTATTTTTCTGGCTCTAGCTTACATGTATGGTTCAGTGACAAGACTCCTGATAAACTGGAAAAGAGAATGAGGAAATGGCCTTTTAAATGATCAACTGATCATTCACTTCTTTATGTTTAGTTCTGTCTGACAGACTTATTAAAGAAAAGAGTCACACAAAGAAGACTTGGGATTTGTCCCCCAGGTTCTGGTCAAATAAGAATCTCAGACTTTTAAAGTAGAAGGCATTTGAGCAATTATCTCATCCAGCATTGCCATTTTAATACAAGGAAGCTGATGCTCAGAGAATTACATGACTCACCCAAGGTCATGTGGCTCATGTTGGAGTCAGAGTTGGAAATCAGCTTGTTCATGGCTCTTATTGTTATCTCTTGCTGATTTTTTTTTTAACTAAAAGAGTTGACAATTTTATTTCCACATTTCACCATACAAATGAAAATTGCTTTCTTTTTTTTTTTTTTGGCCCACTACTTCCCTCCAAAACTACTCTCCTTTTGATAGGAAGGAAGAGCAAGGCTTCCTTGTCATGCTATTAGAAAACATGCAGAGTCACAGCACCATAATCTCCCGGTGAAATAGAACAAGTAATACAAAACTGATAGAAAGAGGCTCCCCTCTCTCTTTATCTGTCTGGCTGAGTCATTCCTGGCCAAGTGGGATCATCACGGGATGGGCAGGAGGTCTCATCACTGGGGGCCCTGGCATCATTGGCATGTGGCCTCCCATAGGTGGGCTCATTTCAGGAGCGGGTCCCACAGGCATCCTCTCAGGAGGAGGAGGGCCCATCATTGGCATCATAGGAGGGCCCCCCATTAGGGTCCTGGCATTGTACCAGGGCAAGAAGGACCTGGGAGTCTGGGGGGAGGTGTGATCATTGCCCCTGCGGGAGGAGGAACAGAGAATGGTGTGGGAGGCATCTTTCCTTGTTGAAATGCCACAGTTGTTTTCTCAATCAGGCCCTGAGCCTGCTCTTCTATCCATTTCTGATAGTAGTCTTTCACATTCTCTTTGTGTTTTCTTCCATTGAAATGTGTCTTTCTCACAGATGGAGGGTCGTGGGTGAGGTATGCATCTCAGTAGTCACAATAAAACTTGGGCATGCAGCTCTGAGACCATTGACCACTTCGTTCTTTTACTGATTTTTGTTAGGGATACCTAGGAGAAGAAAAAAACTAGATACCTCAGTTTTTCATGAACTTTTTCTAAGAACGCCATTCTTTGAGGATTATTATGAGGTTTCTAGGTGTCCTTAGGTACACTGCCATTTTAAATGGGTTTTGTCCTGTACAGAGCATGGGCTGTGAATTTGAGTTCAGTATATAACCATTGCCGTAATTTATTGAGCACCTATTGTATGCTAGGTGTTGTGCATGTATTATTTTTTACCTTCACAGTGAATCTGGAAGAAGGTATCTTTTGTATATGGAGAAGCTGAGGCTTAGGGAGCATCTTTCCCAGTGTCATGCAGGTATTCAAATCCAATGTCTAATTGATTCCCAGATCCCCACTCCTCCCTAATACCATGCTGCCCTTACTACTGTGTGTCTTCTGGCAGGTTAATTAAGGTCTCTAAACCAGTTTCCTTAACTTTCAAATGGATGTAATAACATTCTTCCCAGCATTGATGTAGGATGAAATGAGAAATAATGTTTCTAGAGTAGCTGGCTTTGAACTTGACATAGAAGACACTCAACAAAAATCAGTTTTATTCTACACCTATATCCTTCTCCCCTTTGAATTTCTCCGTAGGATTTATATCCTGGACTATATTGACTCATGTTGAAAAGAGAAAATGGAAATATTTCTGAGGTGTTAGACAAGGTCAGAAGTGGATTAAACATTGCAGGTGACAATCCCAAACTGTCAAAATGAGCTAATGGCAAAATGTAAATTGCATAGACTTGGGTTCCAGGCCTGATCCCTGTGAGTGAAATAATTGAATCAGCCACAGCCAGAGAAAGCACCAACTTGAATTCGGCATCCTGAATTTAAAATGCAGGTAGCATTTACACACACACACACACACACACACACACACACACACACAATGTGTTCACTCCAGGTAAAATATTAGACAGTGGATTTTTTCATGTCTTATTTATTGATCCTATTATATATGTTCTATACAAAGTGAAAAGATGTAGGCATATTCATTTAATAATTCCAAACAGGCATCTGAAATTATTTCAGCATCTCTTGAAGCAATATACATTCTTTTGAACTATACTTCTGAAATTATAGTCTAAGAATAAATGTGATTCAATTTACAAAAATTCAATTTGCATGTAATGCTTCAGAGATACCTCTATTGTATTTAGCCAGGAACAGTTTTTACAGTTGATAGCAATCAAAGAGGTTTATATTAAGAGGATAACAATGAAACAAAAATACAAATAAAAAGAATATCATGCTTGATTCGGCCCTGCAAAAGATATTGGAGGAAAATCACAATGATGTATAAAACAAGATCAGCAAGTTTTTAGATTTAGTAATTGACCTTAAGAAAAATCATTACACAAACTCCTGAATGAAAGGTGTGTGTTTATGGCTGAAATGTGAGCAGATTGCTTCATTTAAACATTCCATCACACAAGACTTGAGAGAAAGGTGACTACCAAGCAAAAAAGCAGCTCTGGTCTAGAATATAAGTTGCAAGGTGGTGGGTTCCATTTATGATTATCATTTATTACTTTTTCCATTACTTAGCACTTGATAATTATTCAGTGAAAATGGAGAATAAGACCTAATCCGTGGTAGATGAAAGTTTGTCAAAGGGTTACTGAATAAGATGTCACCCAAATGTATGTGTACTGTTAGTGTCGTTGCTTTGGGTTTCTGTGGGTAAAACAAGGTGGAGAGGACTGCCTCACCACATTTATGCTACAGTGTAACTTGACCCAATGCATCTTTCCACTGGGTATTGTTTCAGGGTCTGCCTAGCATCCTCTCCTGCAAGAGATAAATTGTAGCTACATTGTGTGTGTGTGTGTGTGTGTGTGTGTGTGTGTGTGTGTGTGTGTGTGTGTGTGTGTTTAGGTGAGGTAACCCTTGGTTGACCTCACAGATTGCAAAGACCTTGTCAGTTTACATTCCCTTATTTTTTTATTATTATTATTTTTTTTTATGCCTACAGCACTTGGTCTTCCTAGGTGGGTCTCCCATCCAAGTACTAACCAGGCCTGACCCTGCTTGGCTTCCAAGATCAGATACGATCAGGCTTGTTCAGGGTAGCAGGGCCATAGACTGCATTGAATATTTTTAAATAAATTTCCTATAAAATATTCCAAGATCCTGTGTATAAGTTACCAACCATGGAGTGAATCTTGGACAAGTCACTTGACTCATCATTAGAAAAAGGTGTTCTGGAAAACGAAGTGATGTTCCAATTTTGCTTAAACAATAAGTTTCTGACTTAACGGACCTTCAACAACCCTCAGTTGAATTAATCAGCATATATTCTCTAACGGAAAACACGTTTTCTTATTATAGTGCAATAATTCGGCTGGGTCGCTTCTATACCACAGGGTCTGCCCTCATAAGGGCCCTCTCTGTGCAGTGAGAGGTGGTTCACTGAGGCAGCCTGGTCTCGGAGAGCTTGAGTTAGATCCCAGCGGAGAATCTGAGGCCTTTAACCTGAACATCGCCTTCCCAGTACATCCCCACTCCCTCTCTTGCACTTTGCAAGGCAGTCCTATCTCTGCCACTCAAGAATGTCCTGGGCACTTTGGTTGACATCTCTGGAATGTTGCAGTCTTCCCTGGCCTGCCAAGGTTCTGGTGATCCTGTCCCATACCACCATCACCCATCTAGTTTTTGGGGCCCTGCTGGGGTTGTCCTGGCAGGTTAAGTCTAAAAGGAGCAAATAAGATCCCAGGGAACTGACAAATGTCACTTGTGCTGGGAGTTCACTTGAATGCACCTCAGTGTGCCAGGGGCCAGCTACATCATGTGTGGGGCCCAGTGGGAAATGAAAGTGACACCTGTGTGCAAAAGTAGGGAAAAGTGCAGTTAAAGATACTAATATATAACTTTCTGCATTCTCCCAGAATCTCTCTTTAAACCTTTCATGGTGCTTTTACTTGCTGTTCAGCAGCGTGCCCCCCGGGCCGGGAGATGCTCGGGGGAGAGTGCAGGCCCCAGGCACCACACCCTCCTGATGCCAGGTCCCCTCCCACCAGCAGCCAGACCCACAGGCTACAGCTGGCCAGGGAGGAGAAGTTCAGTCTCCTCCCAGTGGCCTTTTCCAGCCCATGGTGGACGGCAGCACTCCAGCAACCGCAGCCTTCGTGCAAGGATGGGCTGGGGACCTGGACGGGGAGTGGGTAAGAGGTGTGCTGGGTCAGAGCACCTGCCAAGTGCATGTGGTGCCACCAGCATGGGGCCCAGGCAAGGACCACCGTACCCCCACCTGGAGACCCCCTGGGGCACACAAAATCTGGTCCTGACCCTCCCCACAGCCACACCCAGGCCCAGCTTTCATGGCTGGGACAGGGCAGTAGACATTGCTGAAAGACTGGAAAGGAGAGGGTGGGGAAGCCCTGAGAGGGTGGGGAAGCCCTGGGCACCAGGGAGTAAAGGAACAGGCATCCACGAATGCTTTCTTAGAGAGGATGGGAGGCAGCAGAAAGTCAAGGCACAGAGTTTCCAACACATGTTCCGTTGTCCCATCAGCCGTCACTGGCAAACACAACATCAAAGATAAGAAGAAATCTAAGACTACAGCAGCAGAGCATCAGATCCTAAGTGAGGGAGCTTCTTAAGCACAGGATCCTGCATGGCTGTTCTGGGCTCAAGCCCGCGAAGCCTCAAGTGTAGGGGATGTCGTCTATACCGATTCTGCCCCTCTTTTTACAGACCCTCATTTCCCTTCTCTGCACTCCCTCTACCCCTTGAATTTGTGTATGCCCTAGGGAAAGAGGCTTCTTCCAACTCATGCTCAAGTCTTTTTCTTTTTTTTTTTTTTTTTTGAGCATCAAATGCCTTTAGTCTACTTTACTATGGTAAGAACCCCACCCCACCCCAGCCCCGGCCCTCGCCCCAAGGAAATGGGTTCTTTATAGTCTAGGTAAAACGGGAGAAAAACCCTGGAGTAAAAAGGAAACATTTGCAATAGAAAGCATAAGTTGCTTAACATATCGAAATTATTTTTTCCACCTGCAGGAATCCTAACACTTAACCATGAAATTCAGTGTGAGAGTGTGTGTGTGTGTGTGTGTGTGAGTGTGTGTGTGTGTGTGTGATGCACGTGCATGTATGCAAATAAGGAGTTTTGCTGACTATATCAGGGAATGCATAATAAACACACATATTTAAATACAGATTTTGATGTCATGTAGGATATTCTTTATTGATAGTCACTACTCTTGAAGAAGGACTTAAATGAATCCAAGGAGCCACATTCTGCCCTCCCTAATTGGCCATGATAAAACACCTAACCTTAACAGAACTGCATCCTGGGTCTCTATCCACTACTTTACTTCAAGCAAAAAGATTTGATACATAATCAGAAATGTGATTTCATTTTCAGAAGCCATTAAGGAAGACAGTCCACAGAGTAATCCTATTAATATTTCTGCTATTAAGATATCTGTTTCCTATATTTGGAATACCCAGACAGAATGGAATCTAAATATTTAAATGTCTCACAGAAAAACATCTGACAACTGGAAAATGTCTTAAAAGCCTATGAAGTCTGACACTGGATAATCAGAATCAGCTAACAGAATTCATTTTTATTAAAGCATTTCAAATGATCAAGCCACTGATGCGTTTTAACACTATAATGGCATAATACCCTTGCCTCAAATCTTGAGAGAGGCAAAATGATCACAGATTAAGCAAGTTCAACTGCACACAATGTTTTCATAAGCCCAGGAATATTGCTCCATAAGAAAGATTTCTGGTATGAATGATGAGATTTTGAGAAAGTACCATTTTGGTATAAAATGATCTAGTTAGTTGCCTGTGGTTATAAATTACTTCAGGCCCAGTTCTCTTTCCCCTCTTCCTCAGGTTCCCTTTCTGCCTGATGACAAAGGGAGTTCTGAGCATGGAAGAAATGAACCAAGTGATGAGGTGAATGAGAATCTGACCCCACATCATTTTTTCTTCTTCCTCCCCACCCCCATTTTGTTATGTATAATAATAACTGAGAGTGTGACAGGAAGTAATCAACAGAGAGGGCACGGATACTTGAAGCAAAGAGAGAACAACATTTGCAGCCAGGAAGTAATCTTCACTTTCAGCTTTCATTCCAGCCCTAACACTTATGAGGATGAAAGAAGAGAATGGCCATGTTTCACTCTCTCCACGAGAACTGCGCTGCCCACAGGCCTGATGCTATGGGATTCCGGGGCAGTGTCATCATCATTATCCAGAGAAAGCATCTGACTTTTGTGTGTCCTCTGGAAGGCCGTGGAATAGAGCAATCTTGTGCAGAACTGGTGGAGGAGACTCTCATCTGCAAGGGGAAACACCAGAAGAACGACGGTCTGTGCTCCCCTGTGCTATCAGCTCCTTGTAAATTCAGATTATCAGCAGGTACAGGGACACTTTAAGAGGGTTGGAGGACTGACTCAACACTATCGCATTGAAGGCAGTATGGCAGAAGTGAAGAACATAGGTTTTAAAATATGACACAGGCTGTATTCCAATTCCGCTTCTATCTTGGACAAGTCATGGGATACTGAGCAAGTCACTAGGATCAGTCCACTCATTTGTAAATGCGGCTGCTGAGACTACCTCTCCCACGGGTGTTATAACTTTTAAAACAGAGATTGTGTAAAGACCTCACTTGGCGCCTGGCACACTGTAATGACTTGATACATAGTGTCTCAATACCATGACCACAAATGATTTTTTAAATAATTAATGATATATTGTGGACATTTTTTTTTTTTTGCAAGCCCATGAACCAAGTAGATCGGGGTCCTTATCTTTTTCAATGTTTTGCAAATTGTCCTTCACATCTCCAGTGATATATAAATAATAAAAACAATTAAAATGTGTGTGTCACTTTCAAGCCAAGCAGACATCTTAAAGTTTTCATAGCATCAGTCATTACAAATGAATTGTGGTCTAGCTGATTATTCCAGCTGTTGTAGGCACTCTCCTAATTTTTTCTCTTTAATTTTTCCCACATTATTCCACCTCTAAGAGCAGGACTCAGCAGCTGGAGTCACCACAGGACCTGATTGATGGCTGCAGGACCCAGATGGCAGAAGCCTGAAAATGTTTCTGGCAAATACCTCTACAAGCTGGAGTGTGTGTGTGTGAATGTGTGTGTGTATGTGTGTGTGTGTACTCTTCCCTTTTATTGGCACTTGAGCTAAATGCCCAGCAGCCACTTCTTGGCTGGCTTCCATTCAAACTACAGTTGGCGCCTGTGAAAATGGCTTTGGCTTCAATATCTTATGTGAGACTGTCTATCATGAAGAATTTTCCCACTGCCGATGGTTTCTATTTTTATGAATACTTGAAAATACATGTCTCACATAAGAGTTCTGACCTCCTTTTATCTTTCCAGTGGAAATTCTTTCATAAAGAAATGTCATCTCTTTATACAATTATTCTTTGTGTGGGGCTATTTATAGCACTGTGAAATTAGGGAATGTAGTACTCCCTTTGACTTTCAGAAAAATTGTTAAGCATCAAATTGCATGTCAGAAGAAAACTGATCTCATGAAAAAATTAACAGGCCTTCCTATTTTCCATTGCCCCCTCCCTCATAGTTGCGCTCCCAAATACGTAGAGGACAAGTAATCATTGCTCTCCAATAAGATAAAACTAGCAACAAAAATAAAAACATGCCTTATCTTGTTTGATGCAATAGATATGCTGCTGAAAGGGGGGCCTTTTAAATACACTGGATAAACTAGAGAGTTTGCTTTCCGAATGGAAATACGTAATGGAGGTGACTGTCCAGAACCTGATATACATGGTTTACCAATTGGGATTTTCTCATACTGCTTTTCCTTAAAGCCGGATTCACCTCTAAAATGGCTCAATATATTATGTGACTTCAAAATCTCTCAATTTATCCATAAGCACTCTTTGTAGACATTTTTACTTTCCTTAGCTGTCATTTGATTTTCAGAAACAGTAAAATTTTTATTCTACCTGGAAATTGAAAATATACTAAACCGAAATAAGAACTAATGTCTTTCTGGGACCATCGATTTAAAGGTCAGGAGCATACTTCACAGTATACCAAATATTTAAAGGAGGAAATACAAGCTCCAGCTGTGGGACACCTCACCAAGCAAGGAAGTTTCTTTTAAAACTGCAGCTAAGACAATAAGTAAATCTTACAGACTTGCTCATGTATCCTTATTAATTAGCTTGTAGAGGCTTAAGTACTGAGAAAACAAAAGATATCAAGACTTTCTCTCTTGTGAATTATGAAAAGTTTTGTGCAAGATATAAAGAAAGTCTCTCTGCAGACCTGCAGGATCCCATGGTCAAGGAAGGTTGAGGTCATGGGTGGGAATGTACACTTAAAAAAGTGAATTTTATTATATGTAAATTCTATCTTGATAAAAAGCATTAAGAACCCACTCCATTTTAAAAAAATTAAATGATAAACAAGCTAATGGTAAGTATGAAGATCTAAGGAGGCTTTATAGGTACTTTTAATATATTAAAAAAGGAAGTGGATTCTTTAAAAAAAAAAATTCTGATTCAGACTCTCAGTACCTGCCCACTTTTCTAGCAGATATTTTACTCTGATCTCAATGGTGGTAATGATTCCAGGTCTGATATATATTGCTGGGGACTTAACCCCAAGACATTTCCTGTATTCTGAGTAGTCACAGGTGCAGAATTCTTTATAAGCTTGAGAACATCTAGCCATAGTCACAAAGACTCAGAAGGATTTAAGACTAATGCTGAGATGCCCGTGATTCCCCATTTAAGGCTACTATGCATGAGTATCTTTTTGTAAGGGGGTGGGCTGAGGGCTGTATGGTGAATCCAATTACTCAGATTTGGGAATCACTGTTTTAATCAATTAGTTTAACACTTACCTTGAAATATGGGAGACCCAGGGATACGCTCGAAAACTTTCTTTTTCTGGGTGAGATCAGGTTGAAATAAAGGAGAAGAGTAGCCTTGAATAGAAAAGGAAGAGGAAAGATAACATAAAGCCTTTGGAATATGTGGAAAATGGGAGAAGCATCATCCGCTCTTTGATGGTGTCTGGTCAGGACATCGTGGGATATACGGCTATGTATATGTATGACTGTGTGTGCATAAATGATCAAGCCAACTCTTGATTGCTGGGGGCCACCTCCTTAAGCCACTTTCCAGCCTGTTAACACAAACAACCAATGGTCGTGCCTTACTGTGAGCGGCCAAAACAGTTGCCTGAGTTCTCTAAGTGTTGCAGGCATCACACTATGATCAGAACACTCATCTTAGGCCCTTATCTCAAAAGGGACATCTGAACAAATCCCTGTCATGGAGGAAACCAATTACGTTCTCATCTAGGTTGGCACTTCTTGGCATCTTTCTGACAAGTATCCACACACTTAAATGAGAGAGGTCACAGGGTGTAGTTAATTACTAAAGGTTCTATAAATTGATTAAATCAGGACTCTTCGTTTCATATTTAACTCAGCTTCAGAAATCCAATCCAGTGGTCATGGGGATTCAAGTCATCTGTCTTTCTAATACTCTTCATAATACCCAACTTTTTCTGTAAGCCTCCCAAGTCAATACAAGAAAAAAGAGTACATATTTTTCTGAAAATCTTAAAAATGTTTCACTGAGTACATCAGAATAATTTGTCATTAGCTTGGTAATGTGGAGGCATGCATGCAAAGTGGATGCTGCTAACTTGATTTTCAATGCGCTCAAGAAACAATTTGCCTTTCCTCTGAAATAATTTGAATAGTTTTCAGTCCTATTGACACTATTAATTTGCTTTGTGCTCTCCCCCCACTCCCTGCACCCCCAATATACACCACCATTTTTCCATCACTATTGCAAACAGAAACAAGGAAAGCAAGGCTTGGAGAGCTCTTGTGGAGAGAGCCATTTGCTCCAGCTCAAGCAAACAGCAAGGTCAATCAGCCTGAAATCTGAATTTTTCAGACACATAATAGACCCTTGGCTTATCAAAGCCTCTTATCTGATTGGGAAAAAAAATCAAAGGTAAACTTCAGGGCTCATGGAATTAAAAGACAAATGAGATGTCATAATTATCAAAGTGGCTAATTTAGAAAATTAAGCTGTTCACATAGGTGACATAATTGCTTGTCACAATCACTCTTTTTCTCATTAGCTTCTTCCATTCAGCACCTACAGGCTGCACAACAGTCTTTGGCCTTGCTCAACAATATGGGTGTTCTTTTGTGGTTTAGTGTCACAGTGTTTCCCTCATCTCTGATAAATAATGCATATTTATTAGCAGGTTTATTCAGAGAATAGTTCCAGAAATCCCGATCTTTCACATTTTGGTATTTGGTCGTATTTTAAATTCATTTTTGATCAAACATTCTTTTGAAATAGTTAATTATCAAGATAGGATTTATAGAATTGACATAGCATATTAATATTCTATAGAAAACATTAAGAGTTTTGATATATAGTAATATTAAGGGGAAAAATCCTCAGTAGTTAAACAAAATTAGTCTTTAACTCTGATAGAAGGAAAAGATATATATTTTCAAGGCATCAGTTTTCCTTGCCTGTTATTTTATTAGGTTTTTCTATAGATCCAGCATAATGTAAATAAATTCTCTATAAGAGAATTACTTGTAAGACTGACAGTAATACTGTTTATGTGTAAGCAAGTTCAGAAGTTACTAAGGATAATGTCTAAAAATGGAAATGAGTCATTTGCTATGTCCTTTTAAAGCATGCCACTGTGTCTGGGTGAGGTCGAACATGAGTGTTAGGTTGACTCAGATTCTACTATCTTGTAAGGTGGTAGGACATGGCTAGTGTGGCTTTTAGAGGGACTACATTGATGTTCATTTGAAGAGATCATTTATCTTGAATGTATACAATGAAGCTGTAATCTGCATATTTCTGGAATATTCATGTAACTATTGTGGTTTAATTTCACCGACATTAAATTAACGAAGTAATTGGCTTAGAAGAGTTATTATGGTTATATACTGAAATCCAACAGCTTAAAAAGAAAAAGAAAAATTCAATCAAATCTCTAATGTACAAGGTTTCTATAAACCTTGGCTTTACTCATAACCGAACCTGAAGTGGTTGTGTACCCTCTGAAGCCCTATAGACATAGAACTTAATGGGGAATTTATCCTCCAAAGAAACAGACAGAAGTCCAGTTATGTTACCATTTTGTTTATTCTCTTGACACTCACAAGTACAGTCGTTGGTGAGAGGAATGGCACACCTGCTGCTCTAACCAGCCAAGGCCAAAGACTGAAACAGAAAAATGACAGAAGATATAGCACTTTCTTTGTCTCCTATGCCCTTCAGGCTCCAATAATACAGCAGAGCCCTTGGGTTGAGTTTCTTATGGTTTTTTGAATAAGAAAGTGTGCTAGTTCGTGGCAGAGTAGGTATTGGGGTAGACTTTACAGACTGAGAGAAGATGGGAATTTGCAGGGCTAAATGGTGGTTCACTGCAGTGAGGCAGGATCAATGAAAGTCAGCATCTTGAAGACGTCTCAGTGGAGAACCGAAAGCCAAGGGAACACCTGTAGTCATCAATGAGAATGACGGTTGGCTATTTTCAGCAATTTGACCATTTATTTGGACTTCCCGTGGAGTTCAGGAAAATTTTAATGCAAAGGTTTCCAAATGATGCTCTGTTGTTCTCTAGGCATTTTGAGTTGAAAAGGCAACACAGACAAAGCTCTCATTCTTCCACTTCCTCCTACTGCAGCCAGCACAAAAGTGATCTCTTTTGCTTTATACAGTGGCCTTCCACTGAAAGCTGAATTTGAAGATAGTTTTCATGGCTAAAAATATTTAGAAAACCGCCGGTACAGTGGGTAGGCCTATGTGTGTGACAGTACACCTGGAGATAATATGTTCGAGACAGGATAACAATAACAGTATTGCCCGAGAAATAACATATCACCTATGTTTCCACCCAATAAGCAAATCTGTTGTCAACTCAGAAAGTTACTCTTCCCTGCATTCATTCTGCGAATGTTTATTGAGTTCTCCACTACCCATTACTTTCCCCTCAGGTCTGCCCAAGGTCCCCTGAGATAAAATCTGGGAATTCCAGTTGCTCATTTTAGCTACTGCTGTTGTTCGGGTTAGACTGTTTATCCAATCTTCCAACCATCATTCCTAGCTTTTGACCTGTCTTGTGTTAGCAAGCCTTGGCCTCATTAACATCTGTGATGAATTAAAATTATATCTTAGCAGAGATGGGGAAAACTAGAGAGGCTCTGTATTCTTATAATTGGAGATAGCAATAACATGTAAAAAATTGGGAGATATCAGTATTTTACCATTTACAAAATGGCTCTTGTACATGATGCTAGTAAGATTAAGAAAAGTGTGCTGATTTTGTGCTTTATCCTCATACATTGTTAAACAACTTTCTCAAGTTACACAAATAAGAAGTGACCAATGGGATCTAAACCTAAGTTTGTCTGAAACAAAGGTCTTTCCAGAACACTAGTACACACCAAGTGTGGTCTGTGGGTCCTTGTTGGTCTGCAAAGAGGTAAGGCCAATTGGGAGTCAGCATTAAGCTATTTTTAGAGTAATTTGACAGTAATTTTATACCTGTTAACTATAATAATAAAAAATTGAGGTTTGTAAATCATATGTCTTTTGCTTTGTTGTTTCAGAGTTTAATAATACTCTTATATTGTATTTTGCAAAATAATGGTTCGTGACAAAGCCAAGACAATAACTAATTTGCTCTGCAGATCATTTGAGGGGCAGTGCACTGCGCTAAACCGTCCCTAAAATTTTGGCTCTCTAAGCAAGATGGATTCAGTACAGGAAAGGAGTGGCACCGCTATTAGCCCACACCTTCTTATCTTCTGATAATAAAAGATGACATAGATTCTCAATGGCTTGGCTCTGTTTCTCTGTTGAGTCATTTCGTGTCCAAGCATGAGAACTTTCCCACAGGCTTCTCCCCACTGGATGGCTGACATAGCACAGTGTTTCAGTCCTTGCCTCTGAGCTCTAAGCTCTTCTTCCAGCCTAATCAACTTTATCTGGGAGCTGGTTTAATTAGTTTCCTCTCAGAATGGGTTGAATTAAAGAGAGGCTTTCTAATGGCTTGTTCAGGGGCACCCCCTGAAGAGAGAGATCAAATTTATTTATGATGCCCTTTGGCTAGGTGTTTGATTTTCTTGACAAAACACCACTTGAGTCTTTAAAGGTTTGTCTTTAGGTGTTCTATAGCTGGCCTGGAGCCATGTTCTCTTAAATGATGATCAAAGGCACAGACAATACAAGTCAGTCAATACAAAGTGTGTTCTATTTAAAAATAGTGCTTGGGAAGGACGTCCTTTAAGTTTTTCAGTCTTTAAAGGGCTCTGTATTGGAGACAGTTACAAACAATTCTACTGTACTGTAATTGAGTGCATTATAATTTATCTGTATTATTTTCTCTCAAGACTCAGAAAGGATGGCCCTGACCCAAATTTATTTGCTTACTTGATTGAAGAACAAATTCGTTAGGAGTTCAAGGCGTGTGTATGATGAGATAGTGTTAAAATAGAAGTAAAACTACATCATAATTATATCTAAAAATTAAAAACCATAATTCTTGAAGCTTTTGTTTATCAGGGTGGTAATATTAAGGACAGGTTTTTTTAGCAACTGGAAATGTCCTCTGTTTACTGCAAAACTATTATGTTTGGGAGAAAATTGTTACATTGTCTCTTGTCCCTTTTAAGGTGATGCCACTGTAAAGTTTAAAATGATCACAAGAAGTCTTTGTAAAGCTGTACTACTAAAATACATTTAGTTGTTATCAGAAGTCAAACTGTTATGATCAGAAATAAACTTAGAATTTTAAAAGGATCAACTACTCTTGCAAATTGAATCTGTCCTTGGTAGCATTTTCCTGGCTGTTGCTTGTTCTTCATGTATATCTAGTTCTGCCAAGGCATCTGCCCCTGTGTTATTTTCCAAATAGAGTATTCAAGATCTGGACAGAGATTATCTCATCTCTGTACTGTAAAAGCTGGTCTTTTGCCAACAGTGAATGTAAAAACCAAGCAGAGTTGCTTGTGATATTTTAACATAATGATCAATATTGAATCTTCCTTAACAGAAACTGTTCAAAGAATTAAGAGTGTTCTGTCAAAATCTTTTAGGCAAAATTGCACATCACTAGATTCAAGAAGCCAAAGTATAGATTATTGATTATCCAATAGTTTATTAGATTAATTTTTGAAGTACTTTTTATTAGTTAAGGAAAACATTATTCAGGTGCTAATAAAAATGAGATTATAAAGATGGAGAATTCCCTCAAAATAAACAAAATTTTTAGCAGTCATTTGACGATCTACTTAAATTTTCCACTCAAACTGAGGTAATAAGATTATATTTAATGAGTCTATTTAGAAGTAATCCCTTGGTCTAAAGCTATTTATTTTATGAAGTGGAAGCTTAAGAATGAATTACCTGGAAAAATCTAAGCCAGAGAAACTTTCTTGTTTAAGCATCTGGTATGGAACTGGTGTTAGTAAATAAATAAATAAATAAATACATAAATAAATACATAAATAAATAAATACATACATACATACATAAATACATAAATACATAAATACATAAATAATTTACTTTAAAAAAAACCTAGTAAGCTCACAAAATTGTGACTAGATTTGCAAGTGAACTCACTCAAGTCCTCATAAGATAATAAAGTCTTTAATTCAAGACTAGATTCCTTAAGTAAATGCATATTGACAGAGCAGTTGACTAAGTTCACCAATGTGTAATAATACCTACTTGATCCCTCTTGGGAACCTTCTTAAATTGCTCTTCTCCCCTGAAACTAAGATGGACTGTGGTCAATATCTCTAGTCTCTTTTGCATAGTTCTGTGTTTGGATTCTATACTTGTGTCATGGGGAGAAGTGACTCCTTCTATGGTAATAACACCTTTTGAAGTCTAAGAGCTGTGCTGTGCTCTCAGACTTACTTAAGTTTCAAATTCTATTGTGCAAGGCTTCTCTGTTACCTGTCATTGACCCTATGGGAGTAGGTCCTCCGCTGTTGTCATCTTTCTACTTGTACTTCTCTCTCCTTCTGTGCCTTCACTTCCTTTAATGCTCTGTACTTCATAGCAGAAAGGCAAGCACTACTCTTTGTTCTTTTTAACTTCTTGTTCCCTTCCCTGTACTGACCTTATGAACCCATTACTAATGAACCACTAGGCTATGGAAAGTTGAGCTACTTATTGCTCAAATTTTGAATTCATTTCCTGAGGTCAGTACTTTTCTCTAAAGCCGTCTGTCTCCCCAAAATTAGGTTTGTGTATGTGAGTACTGTGGTGGGTAGCATAATGACCCCCCTCACCCAAAGGTGTCCCTGTCCTAATTTACAGGACATATAAATATGTTACCTTCTATGGCCAAAGGGACTTTGCAGGTGTGATTAGATTAAGAACCTGAGATGGGGAGATCATCCTGAATTGTCTGGGTAAGTCCAGTGTAATCACAAGAACCCTTAAGTAGGAGAGGGAGACAGAAGATAAGGTCAGGGTGATGCAACGTGAAAAGGACTCAACTCATCTCTGTTAGCCTTGAAAATGGAAGGAGGGGCCAGAATCAAGGAATGCTGGTAGCCTCCAGAAGCTGAAAAAGGGCAATAAAATGGATGCTATCCAAAGGCCCCAAGAGGAACATAGTCCTGTTGATGTTTGATTTCAGCCTGGTGAGACTCAAGCCAGAACTCTGACTCAGAGAACCATAAGATAGTAGATTTGTGTTGTTTTCAGCCACTGTGTTTGTGGTAATGTATTATGGCAGTGACAGAACATTAATGCAAGTCCTTCAGGCTCTCCACCCTGGGCAGCAACATGGTGCTAGCCCTACTGACCTCTGTGGATTCCCTAGGCAAGGGGACACCTCAACTCCCAGGGACATTTTGCTAAATCTACTATTTACCCTGGTCTTTTTTGTTTCAAGTGGGGGTCAGGAGGGTGAAAGTGTTTCTCAGCAAGATTCTTTCTCCCTGAACAAAACATACCTTTTCTAAATAAGCTCTTCCCATTTATTCCCATTAAAAGCCCACCCCTTCTCTCCTCTATGGCAATGAACAAATGTTTGGGTTTGACCTGAAAAAGCTGTGGCACATATTTAAATTGCAGTTGGCCCAGGAAAAAATCATGTCAGAACTTTAAAATCAGTGAATTGCTCTTCACTTCCTTGTACATACATTACATAAGCCAAACGATTTGTTGAAAATATTAAAACAATATATGCATTGGTATTATTTAAAATGGAATTTAAAAAATTCATTATCTGATCCAAAAGTGCTAAGCATAACCATTTCTTGGAAAGATGAGAACATGTTCACATCTTCTTAATAATTTTCTGATTTAAGAGAAATTTAAAATTTGCAATATTTGTTATATGCTGACATGTATACACACATAACATTTAGCAAGTATTTATTTAGCACTTACTATAAGTGTGGGAATACGAAGACATACAAAATGGTCCCTGCCACTCACTGATGACGCTTTGAATCCAAAATTCCTTCCTGAAACCTTGTGTATAGTCACAGTTCTTAATTTTTTATGTGCCATGAACTCTTTTGACAGTTTGTTGCTGTGTATGGGCCCCTTCTCGGAATGTTTTTAAATTTACAAAGTCAAATACAATATTTAAATCAATATTTAAAAGACGTAATTGCAATATGGACAATCAGGCCTCTTTCCTAATACTTTTTCTAGCAAGCTCTAAGGAGATTTTGATCAGGGACATGACAGCTGCTGGAACAACCGTGATTTGTTGCCCACACTTAAAATTGAAGAATGGGCTAAATTTCATTGCAGGGAAAATAAAGATGTAATTCCTTTTCCCACACATGTTTGAGGATCCCCAGGACTGCAGTTTTATTTAGGTATTCCTGATCTAAGCTAATGTTAAAGCATAGCTTCAAAAGAAGTGGATGTTACAAATGTTAGTCCTGAATCAGGATACACTTGCTGTATGCTTTTCTAATTATTCATTTTAATTTTGATGGGTCCCCTCAAATATATCACATTCTTCTTTAGTTGCAAAAAAGAGGAATCTTTAAAGGAAAGAAATCACATCAATAAAAGGGACAATCTGCTCTTGTCTGTTTATTTATTTATATCCTGCCTTGTTCAAGGAAGGATTTAAAACGGCTTGTTCCTGTCTAAATTCCTAGAACTTGGTTAATTAAATCTTCTGAAAATGTAAATTAAAATGCAGTAACATTATTTGACAAATGGGACAAAATTATTATCATCTTTTGAATAATTATGTGATTGGGAATGTCTACATCATATTTATCTAATCTGCAATTAAATTATTTATATATGCAATTAAATCATTTATATCTGCAATACATAAATTCACATCATCAATAACAGGAAATGTGGCCAATGGCCAAGTTTGTCGCAAGAAGAAAATAGCCTGTGTCAGGAGGAAGGGTCACCAATGATGTTCTAATTGAAATGCTGACAAATTAAACAAGGGCATAACTCATCATCGCAGCGAGCAAGTGACACAAAGATTGCCACACTGAACTGGCATTATCTTGTTTACCCTTTTCTACATATTCGATAAAACACACTTGCCTCGTAGCAATATCAGTATTAATCACTGAAGCAAGGGCTCTCTAGTTTCTAATCTCTGTTGGGACAAATGTCTACTTTATAGTGTAAACCTCAATTAGTATTGCTACCATAAATTTCCACCTGCAATTTCACACCAATTCAAAAAAAATTCACTAAACACCTAACCTGTACCAAATACTGTACTAAGGCATGCATGGCCATAGGACTATCAGTCTACAAACCACAGGGTCTAGAAAACAAGTCTTTATATTCTCTAAAACTTAAATCTGACTTAATTTCCTACCTAGAAAATCAGTACTAGGGCTTCATCCCCATTTCGCATTAGGTCACACAAAAATCCAGAAGGCTCACATGCTGTTAGAACATCAGGAACCTGTAGGCCATCAAAGCACCACCCATATCAAAACCAATGTAGTTCTTAAATTCAGGTGACTCTCTATTGCCAGGTTTTTGTGGGAAACAGGAATCTTTGCAGAAGATGGAAGCCCCAGTTTAATGCCTAAGTCTGCTCTCCTGAAGTGCACACACAGCCATTTCCTTGAGAACTGCCTCCTCTTTCAGGGTGCTGACACCAAGTGGTGCAGGGTCTGTAGTGTTTCTGCAACCTGTGGACCTCCCTACTCTTCCTACCATGGGGGACACCTCTTAAGCACCCCTCCTGTCCTTTTGCAGCTGGATGCCTTCCTCTCCTTGCCCACCAAGACAATAGTATTGTCATTGATGTGTCTGGGCTTTTCCAGAAGAACCAAGATGTTATTGACTCCAGGTAGCTTCAGCTTTCCCCACTCATGACAATAACTCCCTCCCATCAGTTTTGAGTATCAGACAATGGCAGATCAGAGAAGAGGAATTGAATAAATAGAGGAATTGATCAAGAGTTATGAAGTAAAGACAGAAAAGGAAAGAGGCTACAGAATGTTTTCTATAAATTATCAGGATTGAACTGTGCTCAGAAAGAGATGGTAGGAAGAGGAAAATCATCTTACCAAAGAAGTATCTTCGGATTTCCAGTACTCAAAACCAGACAACATGAAGTCTAGTCCTGAAGAAGGATTGCCCAGGAAATAAAGGTTATTCCTGAATGCCTCCTGCATATTGTAACAACATAACAATGGAAAAGATCAGCATGAGTGGGTCCATCTGGTTTCAAGCAGGTGTCCTGAAAGAGGTATTGGCCAGAATCTAGGACACCGTCATAAGAGCTAAGAAATGAAAGAGGGCCTTTCATCTGGTTTGTTGCTTGCTTGCTGGCTGGCTGGCTGGCTTACTTCATTGCTTGCTTGGTGGGGTTGGTATGGTGAGCAGTTGCATGAATATTAACCTAAGCATGTTTGAGAATCTGAGGTGCTTCTCTCTCTAATATTATTTAGGCAAATAGATCCTAAGGATTTAGACCAACATAACTCCCTATATCTGAATTAAGTAATGCTGAGTCTGGGCATAAAAAACTTGCTACTTGCTCCAGAAAATACTTACTTTTAGAAGACAAGGCTGTGATCTAATGAAAGTGACTTGCTAATCGAAAGTTGCTTTAAGACCCTTGCATAGCTCTGCTCATTAATCCAAAGCTATAGTGTCATAATCTATTTCCAATCTTCATCAGGCCCCATTTGGCAAATCCCACCTGGAAACTATTCAACTTGGGCCCTAAAATCCTGTAAATCCCTTAGCTTTGCTTGATTTGAAAAACATCAGGGCTGTGTGTGCTCTTCTGGTGTTGGGGTGTTGGTCTGGGTAAGAGGGTCAGAAGCAAGACAGAACCATGGGGCTGACACTTGTGTCATATAATTCCAACCCTCTATAGGGAACCCTATGAGTTTTCTACTGCTAGAACAGTGAATTAAGTTTCAACTGGGGCCAAGGGCCTCTACTGACCTTCAAATATCCATCTCTAACAAATCAGCTGGTTTTGCTAAATCCTTACTTTGAGTTGTCAAGAATTATTCTTTTTTTTTTCTCATTATTTTGTGCAAATTCCATCAATTCATCATGGGGCATCATATACCTTAGATAGGTATATGAGGTTGAAAAGGAAAGTTAAGTTCCCAAGTTAAAAAGGAAAAACAGTTCAGGCAGGGAAGAAGGAAGGTGCTTTTTCAGAGAAATATTGGGAAGCTGTGCAGAGGCCAGCGGGAGGGGAAGTATCAGACAGTCAAGCAGGTGGCCCAGCCAGCAGGTAAGCAGCACCACTTGCCATGCTAATTGATAGGAATTACACCTGTTGTTCCCATAGTTTTAGGAACAGTTGATCTTAAAGATATGGGAATCTGCATTTATATTAGGATAATTTGGTGAGAAACCTGGAATTAAAACTTTGGCCAAGTGATAACCATCCTTTGCTGCCTTCTGGAGAGCTGCAGGCATGTTAAAGGTATAAAGTTGAAGACATGAGTTCTCCATTGTTTATAAAGAAAAGACTTTACATACTATTTTCAAAGAAGTACATCAAAGTGTGGGGTAATGAGAGACTTTTATTAAAAATAAAAAGTTAGCTATACAGCCAATAATTTATATAATCCCTGAAGCAAAAGATCATATCTGTTCTTTTAAAAACATTTTTTTAACTTCCACAGCTGAAAATCTTTTTTTTTTTAAGAAAGGGTTTATTAGACAATTTGCTAACAAAAAGAAGACTGATCTTGGGGCATGGAGTCTAAACCACCAGCAGTATGGCCTGGTAGGAAGGACAACATGTCTGTCGTCTCGTAGTTTGTGACGGTTTTTATACAACAAGAAGGGGAAAGGAGAAGAAAGATGTAAGCCAGCTGAAAGAATTTACATTAGCTATAGTCAAAGGGGTGGGAGAAAGTGAAGCAGGGCTAGTTGGGGGAAAAGCAGAGTCCACCAAAAAAAAACAAGAAAGAGTCTACTCTGTGGATTGGCCAAAAGCAGTTCAGAAAACCTACGTGTAAACAAGAAGCAAAGCTAATAAAACCCTAAAAGAAAAAAATGACTGTAAAAGAACTGCCTGTGACTCAGTGGGGTGTATCCATCAGGTACTGACTACCTGCAATGTTTTCCATCAGGCTCGTTTCGAACATCAATAGAAATATTCCAAATAAGGAGTTTTGAAAACCTGGGCACATGAAATGGTTATGTCTAGAGTGAGATGGGGGTGTGTGAAGAGTTTATGGAACTGTCAGTTAATCAGTCAGACTTTACCTGTCATTCAAGTTTGGGCAAGTGTTCTGTGACAGGAAGGCTGTGGCTGCAGATGAGACTGTGAATGGTAGACAAGCAAAAAGACAGACCACGTGGCTGAGGCCACCGAACAAGCAGATACTCCTGTGTTGGGTTGAGCATGGTGACAGGAGGCAGGAGCCATGTTTTGTACAGTTACATGGGAATGTTTGAATAATAAATTCAGTGAATTGAATATGACATATTCCATAATCATGACCACAGTCATTGTTTTAAGGCTTCAAATATGTGGGATAACAGTGTTAGGCTAATTACAGAGTCCTTGCTCTTTAGAATTAGAAAATTCAGGATGGAGGAATTTTAAAAAAGGTAGACAAAAGACTGTAAATATTAATACAAACAAAAAGAGAGCAAATGTCAAGAATTACAGATGTTTAAAGCTGGTAGAAGTCCCACGGGTCGCCTAGGGTTGAATCTCCTTGTTGGAGAGTGACTGGCAAGCAAACACAGAGAGCTGACTTGTCCCAGGTCACCCTGCAGTTCTGACAGCTGAGTCAAAGGCTCCACAGACTACAGGATGCTGGAGGAAGGATCCAGGAGTATTTGGATGAAAAATAGCTGTGTATGTTGTAAAAATCATATTGAGGTCAGTAGAATTTTAAATGTGGGAAAATTCAACTTTTTAGAGTATTCTCTTATTTAAAATGTGCTTTGCTTATTGCTTAGCATTGATTCTGGTGAACCTAACAAAGGCCCATTTTACATGATAAATTCCTATAAGTTAGAGATTTGTCTATTTGGCTTTCTTTGTCCTAGTAGAGGAGCACATCACCCCCATGCAAACTCTGTGTTTTCAGAGCAAAGGCACCCAGTGAAGAAGCGAAAAATGAGTTCCGTGGGAACATTTTGGCTGATGTTTTTACTTTAAGGCATTTCTATTGATGAGTTATGAAGAGATATTAATCTCTGCTGAGCGCACGCGGCACAGTGCCCAGCACCAGAGCTCCACTTTACAAATCATTTTACCATTAGCCCGAGCGGCTCTGACACATCAACAAACCAGTGCAAGTGCATTTGCTTTATTTTAAGGTAGAATATTTATTTTGGATAATGGATTATTAAATAGATATGTATCATTTATCTCTGCAAGTCGTTTTATTGAGAATGATTTATAGCACATCAACAGCCATTGCAAATGCATTTGCTCTCCTTTGAGGACTGCTCATTTTATTATGAATGGCTTACTGAGCAGAGAGAAGCCAATTGCAGAGAACCTGCTCTCTCAGGCTGTGGTATTTTACAAGGGTTGCCTTATAAATATTTTGTAAATTACTTATACATCTTTTCTTGGCAAAATATGCTGAAGCCCAATTAGTATCCCAATTCCATGGGACCATTATGGGACATAAGATACTCATGAAAGTGACTGGAAGGGGTGTCCTTTACATTAAATAGTAGCAGTGTACTCTGACACAAGCATATCCAGGAGACTTTGATTCCTCATCTGAAATGCCAGTGTAAATTAGACTATTTACGTATCAGAATTTGGATGACATTAGAGAAGTTTCATAGCTGAGAATGCACCTAATCTACCCACCACTGGCTACCTCCAACTTTTTTGTTATTGCTGCCCAAAGAAGTACTATTGCTTCTATTCCAACCTGATGATTCACTGTGTGTGAAAATCACAGAAATGAGTGTGAAACGCAACCTTGGTAATATTTATTTGGATGGGTTTAAAAAAACAAAACTTGACTATTAAGTGTATCTTTAATACTCTAATGGATCTTAGAACAATAATCACCCATTTACTAGAGTACTTTAATACTCTAGACGAAAAATACAGATAAAATGTCAGTCTATCTACAGTATAGCTACAGTATAATGTCAGATTTTTAATTTCAGAAAGAATGAACACTGCCAAGTTTTGAAGGTCTGCATCAAGGATACTGACATAATTTTCAAAGTCACGAGTAATACTTCAGCCCCTGCCCTCATCATAAAACCCTGGGTTGACAGTAGCACATCTATCCCTAATCTGTCCTGTGCCTAACAATGTTGCCAGAAGCCTTTCTGAATATTTGCAAAGGCAGGGGCAGAAGTGGGTTTCGCAAATGAGGGGGGGTGATGTATTTTATTGCTGATACGGTTTCACCTGTATTTAGTTCCACTGACATGGCAAACCCCGAGGCCAATTGTCCTTATTATAGCCCCTGTGTATTTCTCCCCAGCACACTTGCTCAGGGGGAAAATGTGAGCGTGGAGCGTACTTAACTGCCAAGCTGAATGGCTCTGTAATGTAGCTTCAGTGTGGCATAAATTAAGCTGTCATTTTTTTGGCAGCAAGTGCAGAGAGGCGATTTTCCTGTACTGTAACATTTGAAACAACAATTTTCTGGCTCCCATACTGACTGACAGTTCTGTGTGATACATTCTCAACGTGTGTGCTTCAGGGCTGCAGCTGGAAACTGCCTTCAGGGCAAGGTATTGTCTTTATTAGCAAATCCTGGCTAAGGTTGCCCTCACGCAGACATTTCCTGACTCCGACGGCTGCCACTCACCCTGAGGAGGCTGCCACCAGGCCAGCAAAAATGGCTCTGGAGATCTATCAGCCTGAGCAAGGGGCTTAAGCATGTTTCTCATATGCAAAGTGGTCTTTTATCATGAAAATCAGATTGTGAGTTTTCGTGTGCTGGTTCTAACAGCGTAAAGCCTTTTATGAATAGGGAGATTTCCTGGAGCTGGGGGAGATTTTGTGGGCAGAAAACACCATTGGATGCTCGGAGGGGCTTCCAGGTGTGGACTGGAAGTGCTACCGCCATTCCGTATCCCAGGCTGCAGGTTGGCTACAGGGCAAAAGTGGAATGTCGGTAAAGGTAATGAGGGGTGTCGGCAGGAGGGTCTCTGGAGGGACCACAGCAAACTGCTTTTCTTTAAATGTCCTCTATCCTGCCTCCCACCTCATCCCCCACAGGTGACTGTAAAGCACTATGGGCACTGCTACTTGCCAGCTCTCGTGAATACACATAAAGGGCAGAAAAGGTTACCTTGAAAGCGGTCAAAACAAAACTGTAATCACATCAGTCAGGATGCAGCAGGGAGAAATAAGTTATGTTAACCCTCAACCTGCAGACAGAATATTTGCTGGTATACGAAGAAGATGAGGCTGCTCCCCAAATCAGAGCAAAGGCCTTCCTTCACCAGTTCAGTTAGTCAAGACTGCACCTCAGTTTACCCACAGAGGGGGGCATGCTCATATTTTGAGAGCTCTTCAAGGAAGAATCCATGACTTCTCTGAGTTGCATTGTGAAGCTCTTTGCCAAGTGAGTAACTTGTTCCCAGTCAGCACGTTCTTCTATAGAACTTAAGTCTTTTTCTCTTCCCTTGTTCTGCTTGGTGCTGTCATCAGGGGGAAAAAAACACCATGTTATAAGCATCCCTCATAAAATAACATTTAGAGGCTGGTCATTTTCACATTCAAATTTCTTGGCTTCTAACATTTTTCACATCAGCTTTGTGAAGTACTCATGTATTTGTTCAAACGGTAAACACACAGGGTTTACAATGGGTCAAGTACTGTCCTAGGGACACGAAGATAAATTACAGATTAAAATTGAGTCCCTCCATCTATGGCCTAAGGTGTACTTTCCTGCCAGTCTCACATCCTTGAGGTCTGTCCTAGCTACCTCCTTGCGAGCTAGAACTAGCAACGTTTTCTCTCACTTTCACATCAAAGCCCAGGTGGCTTTATTTATAGGAAATGACCATCCTACCCACTTCTCCTGATCAACACCCCACTCATACAGAAGCCTTCCCTGACTGAATCTGCAGCCTCCTCAGGGTTGGATGTTCTGCTCTCTGGTACGTGAGGATCCTGTGTATATATCTCTTCCAAATTTTAATTTTCTTTTATCTGTCTGTATCTAAAGCTACACTTTAGATCTTTTATGACAGGGACTGTACTCCGTAACCCTATTGCAATTCCTGCTATATAAATGTTTCAGTAAATGGGTAATTATTATTCTCAAGATACATTCACAAATCATAAATCCCCAATAACAGAAAAAAAATTCTCTGATAATAGCTCATTTTATCTTGGGGAGAAAAAAATTAGGATATAGATAATTCATGTTCTGTTTCTTTTATGATATCCTATCAAAATCCTGTCTTTTGTTCAACATTGCATCATATACCTACATTGTTAATCCATGCTCAGCCCATGGTCAAGTAGCTTCTAAAGGTCTTCCTGCTGTGCATAATATTCTGCCATTCTCTAGTGCTTATTTCTGCAATTTGCTGAGCTATGATCACCCGCACTGAATTTTCATTTGTTTATTCTAAACCATATTACAAGCTTGTCAAAACTACTTTAAGTTCTCAGGCTAGACTTGAAGATTCTGAGTTTTCTCTGTTTGTGTCATGATAAGCCAAGGATAACATACATGTAAAGAGAAGATCTAAAACCAAAATGAGTAAAATACTCCTGGGGTTCTGAAGGCAGCCTGTGGTAGTACTGTGTTCTGAGAACGGGCTGTAGGGAAGACAACAGAGACCAGGTTCTGCTCTTAGGTTAAGCCTTTACTAGCTATGTGACTCTGAGTAAGTCACATAACTATTTAATACTCACTGTACATATGAGATTTTTGTTCAGTTGTTAGTTCTATGATGATGCATATCAAAAAAAGATCTGAATGTTAGGGAAGAGTAAGTGAGAGTATTTTTGTTTGACTCTTCAACAACCATACAGATTTGTAACCAATGCGAAAAGAGTCCTTGCTAATTCTCCACCTTTTTCTCATGATCATCTCCACAAAATTTGTTAATTACATATCTACTCTATGAAAATCTCTAAACCAACTTCTGAAGTAACCTATTAAGCAACCAATGAAATAGTGGGAAAAACTTCCCATTGTATCTTGCCTTAAAAAGTTAATAGAACACTCACATAAAAAAAAATTTTTTTAAGTAAACTGAATAGAAGAGTCTATATAAGGATCAAGTGAGCATTTCTCAGAATACCTTGGAAGGCTTCAGGCAATGTTATTTCAATCTATACCTTGAAGTTTTGATAGAATTCCAATCAGTACAGTGGGAGAGAAAGGATATTTCCACAGTGGAGGAGATAGCATGTGCAAAAAGTTCAGAGATCGAATTTGTGTCCCCATGTTCATAGCATAATTCATAACAGCCAAAATGTGGAAATAACCCGTGTCCATTGACAGATGAACAAAGAAACAAAATGTGGTACATACATACAGTGGAGTATCATTCCACTTTGAAGAGGAAGGAATCTGGCACGTGCTGCAATACGCATGACCCTTGAGGACCTCATGCTAAATGGAATAAGCCAGTCTCAAAAAACCAAATACTGGGTGATTCCACTTACGCTAAGTACCTAGAGTAGCTAAATTCATTGAGACAGAAAGTAGAATGGTGGTTGTCAGGGGCTGGGGGGAGGGGACCTGGAGAGTTACTGTTTAATGGGTATGGAGTTTCAGTTTTGCAAGAGGAAAAGCATTTCTTCTTGAGATGGATGATGGTAATGGTTGCACAACAATATGAATGTACTCGATGCCCCAGAACTGTACACTTAAAAATGATGAAGATGGTCAGCTTCATGTTATATGTATTTCACCACAAACTTTTTTAAAGTTAAAAAAAGTTAGAAATGTAATTTATAGAAAAATGAACAATAGATGGATTTGGCAAACATTTATATAATAAAGTAGTTGAAGGCAAACACAAAAAGTGAGGTTCAGACTGGATCACAGAAAGTCTGTAATGGATGCCGAGGATTTGTTGATAATCACTGAAGGCTTTTGAGCAGGGGAAGGATCTTTTGGAACTGTGCTTTCTGACGCCTGGCCTGGCAGTGGTATGCAGGTTGGCCCAGGAAGCCTGAAAGCGAAGGCAGAAACCCAATGTGACTACATGTCATTACTTCAGGAGTGAGATTGTGAAGCCAAAGGAGATGTCGAAAGTGGGCGTGAGGAGGACGGGCAGAGATAAGGGATGTGGTGAAGAAGTGAGAGTACCTGGTGGCTGACTGACTGGAGGGGGAAATGGAGTAAGGGGTGGTTCAAAGACTGCGCTTGAGAGGCTTGTATTGTCCAAAATGGCAATATAACAACTTGCTTGTTAGAGAAGATGATGAATTCTGTTCAGGATGTTTAATTTGAGGAGACAGTGTATTATATAAAGGAAAATATCCTTCAGGAAATTGGTGTTCAACAAAAGATCAGGACTTGAGACTAATATCCAACAGCCATCTCCCGAGGAGTAGAAAATGGGCCATAAAAAAGGAGAGGGGAGGAGTGGTATTATTGAATGCCCCCATAGGCTAGGCACCCCATGAGAAACTTCCTGGACAACAGCACAGCCCTATGCATTAGGTGGTAATATCCTCACTTGCAGAGGTGGAAATTGAGGCACAGAAAGGTGAATTAGCTTCCCCAATTTCATGGGCAAACAATAAGTGGCAAACAGAGAGCACACACAATGACCCGCCTCCAGGGCCTGTGTTCCCCCCTCACTATTCCATGCCACCTGTCTTGGGAGACATGAAGCCTAGTTCTGACTCTGCAGTAATTTGGTGCATGACCTTCAGAACATCTCCCTCTGACCCAGTTTATTTATTGGTAAATACTCATATATAGATTATTAAAGGCAACTATTAAGTTCTTTCCCAGTGCCTAAGTTCAGCATCTCCAAATTTTGATGGAAGACACAGGGATGAGTAAAATCTCTGAGGAATTATCAAAAGCGACAGTGACAGAGGGTAAGGATAGAGTATAAATAACAAGGTAGAGATAAGGAAGCATTACCATTAGGAGAGGGAAGACGTGAAGAAGACAGAGGTAGTGATCAGGAATGTGGGAGAGGCACAAGATAGCATTGCTCCCTACAGGTCATGAAATGGGGCATTTCAGTAAGATGCAGACAACAGGGTCTCATGTTGACTGGGCCAAGAAGAGTGAAGAGTGACATTAGACCATCGGTGAGGCCAGATTGTAAAACTTTAGGAAGAGAGTAAATGATGACATAACGGACATGGAAATAGCATCACTTGCTGAAAAAGTTTGATCGTGAATCATATTTTATCTATGTTTTTGATGAAGTTATTAAAAAGCTTTCGAAAGTATTTTGGGGTTAAGAGATTCTGCAGAACAAACTCTGTTAGAAAAGCTTTTCAACTGGTCATTGAAGCCTGAATTTTAGCTCTGTTTTTGTAGGTAGCTGTGTTCATTGGTCATGAAACTTATCCCTACTGGGTTCCCATTTCTCCATCCGAAAGGCTCCCAACCTCTTAACGTGAAAGTTATTCCCTAGGTTCAGAGATTTGGTTTACCATTCCGAATGAATTAAAAAACAATTTGTTTTCTTAGAAATCAAAGCCACATACCACTAGTCTGTGCATCTGACAATGCTAATGCAGGTTGAGAACATGCTCCGGGCTAAGTATCTTTGTAAGCACATTACATATATGAACTCACTTAGTCCTCCCACAATCCTGCCAGGTAGGTTTTATTGTCAATTCCTTCTCAAGATGATGGGACTGAGGCAGAAAAGAGTTCTGAAACTTAGTTGAGGCCATATAGTTAGAACGTAGTAAAGATGGACAGTCTGTGGCCAGAATCCCAGTGAATTATCGACCAGATACAAAGTAACTCAGCTTTTTTATTTACTGCTATCTTGTTCTGAATAAATTAAATACCCAAACGTCAAATGTCACTTAAGCTTTTTGAAACCAGCTTGACTGATTTCCATTTCTACCTTAAAAAAATGGAGCTTTGCATTTTACTTTGGAAATGCTCTAAATCCTTGCTCCTTAAAGTGTGGTCTACAGATCAGCACCATCAACATGACCTGGGAGCTTGTTAGAAATGCAGGTGCTCAGGCCCCACCCCAGACCTACTGAATCAGAATCTGCATTTGAACAAGGTTCTCTGTGAGTCATGTGCACACTGAAGTTTGAGTAACGTGCATCTAAATGTTCTCTCTAATCCCTTCCAGCCCTGGCGTTCTATGATTCTACTATCAATTTCCTCTCCTCTCAGCACAGACTTGTCTAGCAGAGTTTGTTCTGCAGAATTTGTCCAGGATTATTTACTTGCCACCCAATCATATGCTCTCTTATCAAATGAGGAAGTTAAGTCATTTCCATTGAATAAATGTGACCTCTTTGGATTTTTGCAGCTCTCCGGTTCTGTGACACACAGATCTCAAAAAGCTATCCCATCTCTTGAGGCCCTGACAGACATGCATGGAGATCTTTTCTCTATCCCTCCCTTTGAATATTGTGACATTTTCTTATACTTTTACTGCCTGTGAACAGAATTACTGCAAATTCCCTTCTAACTGGTCTTCCACAAACTTCTATCAGCAGTTTTTACTATATTCAGATGGCTACTTCCAATCAGACAGCATCACCTGCTCAAATGCTCACTCAAATCATCCTCTTCCAGAAGTATTGACTTCCATTCAGGACCAAAAGAAGGTTGCATGTGGCTGAGATGATGTCTGGTTGCTTTTTCTGTCGGCCCCATGTCACGGAGCTCTGAGTCAAGGAGCAGTACTGAGTGGAATCTATGAGACAGCCTCCCTTGTTTTGAAAGTGAATTCAAAGGACTTGGCCATTTGGTGACTATTGATGTTACTCACAGGTTTCCAGCCTGCATTAGGGTGTTTTATGAACTAGCTCAGAGCGTTTATTATATCCACGTTGAGTAGCGTCATTATAATTAAGTGCTTGTCACAATTTCCATTACACACCCCTGTTTTAAGGGACCCAACACACAGCCATAAAATTTACTTTTGACTGAAACTTGTCATGCCTGAATCCAATACCTAATCACACTTTTCATTAAAAGCCTAAAAATTATATTATGCTAGTTTACTCATAATACTTTTATGCTCAGATGAACAAAGATACTACTTCTCCACCTCAAAATGGTCATCAATTGTTTTTTCAATTAAAAACATACATATAATAAACTAAACTAAAACAAAAGTATGCTATAGGGCATAAGAAATTTCATAATGTGATTGATTTGTAAACCTCATGTTATATTTTCCAAGAATTGGCAGTAATGATTACATTAAATGCTATAAATTATGTGCTTATGTTATTGCATATAAATTATCTAAAATTATTATATAACACATTTGAGGCACTTCTGTTCAGTGACCTACCATATATATGGCTTTTTCTCAGTTTGGCTTTGGGTGAGGAGAGGGGTTGAGAAAGAGAGAGAGGTGGAGAGAAAGGCAGCATGAACATGGCACTTTTGTGACTGGATTTGTAGATGGGTAAGTATATTATTATAACACAACCTGAGTTGTGAAGAAAAGCTACCAACATCCTCATATGTCCTAATCCCTGGCACCTGTGAATATGTTACCTTACATGGCAAAAGGGACATTGTATATGTGATTAAGTTAATGATCCTGAGATGGGAGATTATCCTGGATTATGTGACGGACAAAATGCAATCACAAGAGCTCTTAAAAGAGCAAGGAAGGAAGACTAGAGTCAGGGAAGATGAAACTGAGGCAGAGGTCTGAGTGATGTGGAGTCATGAGCTCAGGGATATGGACAGCTTCTAGAAATTATGAGAGTCAAGCAAATGAGTTTTCCTTGGGAGCCTCCAGAAGGAAGGCTGCCCACCGACTCCTTGGTTTCAAGGCTTCTCACCTCCAGAACTGTAAGAGAATACATTTTATGTTGCTTTGTACCTCTAAGTTTGTGGTAATTTGTTACAGCAGCAATAGGAAGCTACACAAATACTTCAGGAAATTAAAAATACAGGGACGAAGAGCATAGATCAAGGCCATTATTTTTTAAATTTTTAAGAACTATTATTGTCTTTCAGAAACATGAAAGGAAATGCTTTGGGAAAGCTATTAAAAAGTTTTTAACTATTTTTATTTCTCATTGATCGACATTACAGATGTTTGCTACTTTTACTGGTAAACCTGATTTAACTGCTCTGGTTCAGGTATAGGGTAACACAGTCCTGTCAGACACCTGAGATCTTCCTCTCCAAGTAGTAGACACCGGATCGCACATCGTGTTGCTGGATGTTCAAGCTGACTTTGCTAAGCACAGGCTCCTTTATTGGTTGGGAGGCTATGCAAGCATTTTTAAAGTAATCAGTAGGAAGTTTGGACTTTAGACTCATTTGAAACCATGCTGTTTAGCTCTCATTCATCTTTTCAGTGAGCTGCTTCTGGTAATGGGTTTATGGCCAAGCACATTTTATTCAACTCTACCTTTCTAACACGTGTGCTTTAAACCTAGAAGCCCAATCCCTGTAACTGTTTCAGCCAAGAGAAAACTGCCCATCCTCTACTCACCTGCAGGGGAGGTCGAGCAATAGAAATAGACACGCCTCTCCTGACAGATGCTAGTACGCAGTCTGACCTGGGAATAAAATCTTGTGCATTCACCTCCTTTATTGAATAATGTTAACAAATAATGCACTAGGTGTTCAGCGACAAAGATAACCTGACCGTAAAACTGATGAATCTCCAGATCACCCTAACTTGTCTTAACTGTCCCCAACTTTGATATCCCATGGCAATAATATGACCTAGGCAACAGTAAATTATAGCCCTATACAGCCTGAACCTGGTACCCCAGCTAGGTGTCCCAGGTAGGTGGAAGGCATTCGCACTAGCACCGATGCTCCCCCGAAGGTACCAGAGCCTCTGAAGGGCAAGAACAATTAATTACCTTGCACATCCATCCTCGAAGCCTGTATCCTGAGCCATGGACAGTGATAGAGATCCAGATGACAGAATAACTATGCAAAAATGCCTCCCCATCAAAAGCAAACAAACAAAACCTCAAAAACAAAAACAAAAAAAATGCAACATGCTCAAAAAGAAGGAGGCCTGCCACCTTTATGGCTTTAGTGTGTTTTTAAATTCTATAAGTGACCAAATGGGACTCAACGATTCTTTCAAGCCATAATGGGGCCATTAGATTATTTTTACCTGGCTTTATACTAAATGGATCCCTAGGGAGCTGAAAATTGACCTGAATGCCTATGGGGTCCCTGTATTTGAAAATCCTTGGCACCATTTGCACATTCTGTGCTGCTCTTATTCCTTTTGGCCTTATAATAGGGTTATTTGTGCATGTCCCTAATCTCTACTCCTGGATGTCAAGATCTAGAATCTAGGTATGACTAGGTAACTAGTCATTGCACAATAAGCATTTATTGGAACAGAGAGAGAAGAAAACGAGAGGAGGGAGGGGAGCACGCTAGCCCCTTCCATTTGCCACATACATTTCCACAGTAAACACTAAGTAAAATGGGAAGTGCACTTGACATTTGGCTGCAGGGGCCAGTGCTCCTGGCTTTTCTGTTTCTGGCTTCATAGGTTATAGAGAGGTTGGCAGCAGGAGTGCCAGATGAGGCTAAAGGCGGGGGGGAGAAGCCTGGACAATGCCGAGTTTATGGTTTCTCGAATCATCCCAAGGAATGGATTGTGGGCTCTTCCTCCCCACAGTTTCAAAAGTATTTCTTCTGGGAGGTTTGCCCCCATGGGATGAAGCTAGTAGAGACCATGGGGCCAGTGTGCCAGCTCCCATTTGTCCCCTGCCCACTGCATAGTTTCTCCTGAGTTATTATTTAATGTAATTTACCCAAAAGCCCAGATTGTCACCTCCCACCTGGGAGTTGCAGGACGTGGGCCCCCTGTCTCTCGGGGAGACTGTCTCTACCCACGAATCGCAGGGACTGTCTTGCCTGTGCTTGTGAATCAGACTGAGCCAATGCTCCTGTGAGCCAAGGTTTTCCCTCCTCGGGAATTCAATCCCTTCTGGAGGGCAGCTGTCTCGGGCTGCCTCTGCCTTTGGCTCCTCTCTGGTCAGTTTCTTGCTCTGAGGTGGCCATTGTCCTGGGCACAGTGTCTGCTGAAGCCAGAGAGTTCCTTCATGCCTCTAGGTAACCTGAGGCTGGCGTCTGGCACTGCCAAGGCAGAAGACCAGAGACTGAGGTTCATCAAGAGGAGCAAGCTGATGCCGCAGCCTTCATTTCTAGTTATATCTTCTGCATTTTTTGATTGACTAGATTCCACATAACCAGAGGTAGTGGCACCTGGCCTTGTTCAGAGCACCCCTCCCCCTATTTCTTCCTGTGGAAGGGAGAGTATTGATGGCAAAATTCAATACAATTTTTATTTTAAGTGATAAGCTATAGTGGTTACCTGGCAAAGATGTGACTGGTCCCAAGCTCTTTCTTTCTCCTTTTGTGTGATGGACAACATGGATTTTTCAGTTTCTCCTTCAGATTTACCTGAGCCATTTGGGAGGCAGAAAGGACCTTTTTCATCCTCCATCTCTCCCAGAAGTCCTAAGGATAATTCTTGGCAATGCTGTGGTCTACCAGGAAACCACTGTCTTCAACACAACAAAAACCAAATGGCAGCAGGCCTGTTGCACTGAGTCTCAGCATCTTGCCTTTGGGGGCTGAGAGTTGCTTCCTTTAATCAGAGTGGCCTCTCATTGCACTAGACAATTTTCTAAGGGACAGAGTGGCTGGCTGCCATAACCACTGAAGAACTGGCAGGAACTTTTGAGACCCTTTGCGATGGCTTATAGTTCGTTCTTAAGCCACTGAAGGTGACCTCTCACTCCGCTGGGAAACTGGGTGCCTTCCTCAAAGTAGGGTACTGAAGATAGCAGCAGGAATTATTCAAGTCTGGCACAATCTGCAAGACATCCTGCTGCCAGGTCCTGTCTGAAATAGGGTTTCCAACCACCATTCCTGGAGAGACTTGCTCCCTTACCTGCTGTTAGGTGTTAGGACAATACTCTGAAGGCTGGCCATATTTCCAAACCCCTGACTAACCTGTCCTTTCTCATTCCCACCTGCATGGGCACCAGACTTTCAAACCTACTGCCTACTACTTGCCGTTTTTGAGGCAGGCCATGCTGGCCCCTCTGTGCGACGTGTGCCAGCCAGAGTCACCAGTGCTTTCCTCTTCCTCAGATTGCTGAATGTTCTTCCTCATTGTCTCACCCAATAAGTGGACACACTTGGGCTGTGGACATTTTTAAGCTTAGTGTAGAAGGGGGCTGTCATTACAGACAGGGATTCTAGCCATACCTGTCATCAACTACATTTTTCGCTCTTGTAAATTCTCTAGCCAATGTTGAGAAATTAAGCATCGCTCTCTAGGGACCTCTCCCCTTTCCTTGTATCTTCCTAGGGGTAGAAGGAAAATTGACATTCTCAGCAAGCTCTACAAGACTACATTTATATTTTCTTTTCTCCTGGACATCCTGACAAGGACATTCTATGCTGGAGGAGGAGTTTTAACAAACAAATCAATTAGCTCTAATCCCTGGAGCAGCAGTTAATCCTTGGCGCGGAAGTGCATGATCCAGGATTTGAATAACCCCAGAGGAACCCTCATCACTGAGCTCAAACAACCACAGGCCTCCCAGTGGATGCTTCCAGTGTGGTCTTGTAATTGAATCACAGATTTCACTAGATCTGTAGCTCACATCTAGGTTTATTTAAAACCTTGATCCAACCTAACTTCTGAGTTTCCTTCTCCTCCCTGGAAGATTTTTCTGAATATTCCAGAGAGTTTTGCATTTCTGACGCCACCACCACTCCCAGCCAGCATCCCTGATGGAACCATCACTCGCAGTTGCCATTGCCGTGGCCATCAGAAGCCCACCGAGGATACCCCTATGTTTTGTCCATTCAAGACCGTGCCCTGCCATCAGGGCCACTGCTGTTATTACTTCAACCCCAAAATACAAAAGGCAGCCTTGCCCCAATGGCACTGTAAGAGGGGACCCGCTGATTTGCTTTGTGAGTTATGCTTTGTTCTGAGGGGCCCATGGAAGGGTGGGTCAGCACACTGAAATGCTAGGGAGTATGAGCGGGCTTCTTCCCATCTACCTATAACCTGCAAAAGTAACAACTCCAGAGCATTTATTGAGGGCTTACACATACTGCTGTTCTAAGCACTTTACATGCATCCACTCATTTCATCTTCACTCTGTGACATGGCTTCTGTTACTACCAGCCCCACGTTACAGATGAGAAAGATGAGGCAGAGACCAGTGAAAAGTAGCTGGAGGTCAGCAAGGAGGAAAGCTAGGCTTGGAACCCAGGCGGTCTGTCTGTAGGATGTGTGTCCTCAACCCCCGTACAGTTCTGTCTCACATGTGCGTGTGCCAGCCGGTTGAAACAGAGAAAGTGTTAGCAAAAACCATTATGCTCCTTTCCAAATCCGTATTCTCTTCTGAGGAATACAAAAGGAGGCCAAGTCCCAGTAATCATGTCTGCTCTCCTTTTTCTTCATTTTCTTAAGTGCCTCAGAGTCTTCCCTTGCAATTTGGCGTGTGTTTTTCCTCTCCACCCTCTACCCTACTCCATGTCATAAACATCCTTGTATTCTGAAACCTCAGATATAGGCATGGCTTGAGGATTTTTCAGAGAAGCTCTTAGTCTCTCAATGGTTACATTCAGGTGGGAGGAAGAAAATGTTCACCTCCTCAGCCAGCTGTACCTAAATCTCCACCCTAGCCAACCAAGACTTCTCTTACAAATAGAGGAGATTATTTTATTTCTGTTCCCTGAGAGCAGACAGCAAATCTTTGAAGTTGAATTTCTGGGGCTTTGTCAATGATTCTTTCTTCTATAAGCAGGTTTTATTAAGGAAGGAAGTTAAAGAAATTGAGGAAGATCCAGAACATTTAGGAGAGGTTGGCCAAAGCAACCCGCATTTCCCACTTTTGCACTATTCTCATCAAACATGATGAAAAGATCAAGTCACTATAAAGGACTTGGCATCACCATGGTTCAGTGCAGCTGGTTGCACAGAACGGGTCTAAAAATGAAATGACTCTTCTATTGTTTGCTTATTACTCACTTCAGATAGAGAATACAAGAGCTAATGACATTTTTCTCGGCTCGTAAGTGATTTTACTTCCATGACACTTCCCTGCATAGCCCCTTCCTGGCTCCACAGCCAACCCCTCTGCTGTCTCCATTTGCTTTCACCCTTATACTATTTTGCATTCAAGCACATTAAATGCAACCCATGTTATACAAGCCATTATTTATTCTCACATCAGAACACTGCGGGTCACCCACCACGTGCTAAAGAGAGAAAACCCATCAACAAACAGGCCCTGTCCATTCAGCCTGATTGACATTTCCGTTGTCTTTAACTGGGGTCTCTGCAAAACGATATCCACCAGGAAAGATGTGGCAAGAACGGCCATCGGCCATCGGATGCTGCCTGTCTTTGCATCTATAATCGAGCACCATTTGACCAATGCTGAGGGGGTTTCTGGGCGTGTTTTCCTCCTTTGTCAATGTTAATGCAATGCCAAGTGATAAAGATGCCCTTTGGCATTTAACACTCTTAGCCTTTAATAATAAACACTTTCTGCATCTCAAATTGCTGCTATACATGAACAGGTTTTAGTCAACCCCTGAAGCGAATATGTACCTTCTCATTACAGGGCAGCGGTGGTGAGAAAGCAATTCACTAAGCCATAGGGTTGGCAATCACCCATATTTTCTGCTATGAGTAAATAACTTCAATTGATTTAATCATAAAAGAATAACAGGAAAACTACATTGATTTCCAAATCCCTAATGTGAACATCAGACTCTATTGACCAGGCTGCATGCAAGGAGGTTGTAGCCATTTGTATGAACTCGAGAAACATCAATACTTGATCATTACTCCAACAACAAAAAAAAATGACAATTTGGGCCTATTTCAAAATGGATTGAAGTAATATTATGCAGGGTGATTGGGCAATCTAGAGTGATATAAGTGATAGTACGCTGCAGTGCTCATTAGGTTAAAAAGAACAAAATCTATAAATTCTGGTGAACAGTCCTCTTGTTAATTGCAATAGGTCATTCACCTTCTATAGTAACAGTAATAACACACTAGACCTCTATTTCTATTAAAGTAACCAAATTGGGCTGTCAAAAATTTATTTGTTGCTCATGTAAATTTAGTTGCTAAGAAGACCTGTGCACATAGAAAATCTCTTTAAAATGAATGGAGAAACTGCAGGTTTCATCTCAAACTACTGCAAAAATAGTGTTTGTTTCTGTGACGTTGACCGATTATTTGGGGTTTAAAAGCAAAGTAAAAAATCTTTAAGAGAAATGTTTATATATAAAAATGTGCAAAAAGAAATAAATGTGTTCTTTATTTTAATGTGGAGCAAGAATGCTGGACTGAGGAGTTAAGCAGGTGAGCGTGTTTATGTAAGAAGGGATCATTCACAGTAAAGAGAGGCTATACTAATGAGAGGCTAGACAAGGGGGCAGGAGCCAGGACCATCCCAGACTAGGTGGGCACGGCGTCAGCATCACTGCAGAGTTAGGGGGACTACCCACAAACTCTGCCAACTAAATTCCTTTGAGACTTCGAGCATCTCACCTCCTACTTGTGGGTCTCTTCTTCACCTGCAAACTGAGATTATCTGAAATCTTCACGATTTCTTCCAACCATAAAAATCTGACAACCAAAGTTGGAGAAGGATTTTAATGTCACCATTCTTTTACTCATTATGTATTACTGTGAATGCTTCTTAACTATTGATCGACTCAGGACAAAGAACTTGTCCTTTACTAAGCTTTACTGAGGCAGACAATAATTATTTTAATGAAAATTCTTGTGCAGAAAATATAACAGGTAGGCTCTCTCCCATTCAAAGGCTCACAGCCCTGGATAATGTTTAAATATGTAAAATGTTGGTGAACCCATATTGAGCACTCACCACATGGTGAGCCTCTTAAGCAACTTGGTGGTCTTAAACTAACAGATACTGCACTTTGTGTGTGTGCCTGGCACAGAACCAGGTCTTCCAGGGACATGGAAGTTACATAAGTAAAGATATCTACCCCCAAGTAGCAGACATTGCTGCTACGGAAATGAAATTAACACACGAAATAATTTCTGAATTGGATGTGAGAATAAATAATTTGTTTGAAAAATATGCTGTAGAATGTAGAAATCAGAGCGAATGGGCTCATTCAGAGGTGATTACAGAGTTTGTAACTGGAATAGTAGGTGGTATGGAAGATAAGTTTAGGCACACGCAGACAAGGTATTAAGGAGCACTGTATCATTTTATGAGAAAGTTATTCCCCTGTCATTTCTTTTAATTATACTAGTAAGACTTTATCCTCTCTGTATCACTTGTTAATTTCCCTTGTAGAGAAGAGAAAACAGACCTCAGGAACAAAACCTTTGGCTGGCAAAATTATCCACATGTACATTATTGACATTATCATGTTTCCATTGTATTCATCTTAAGGTTATTGTCTAATTCCATTGAGTGATAATAGTTTTCCTTTTTCAACTGTGATATAACGTTTACTTTAATACTACATGTTTTTTAAGGCACAGAACAATTAACAATGTGTGAAATAAGGAATGATATCAGCGGCATGCAGATGTGAGGACAGTCCTGAGGCAGTACCTGCGTGGAAGTTTGGCAACCACTGTTAGGGTAGAAAGAGCACTGGCCCTTGGATGAAAGCCTTGGCTTTAATTTCTGCTTCTGTGGTTTATTAACAGTGACCTTGAGTAAAGCGCTTATTCTCATGGAGCCTCAGTTTCCTTGTCTAGAAGGTGAGGGGTTGGATGAGATGAACTGCAAGGTCACCTTCATGTCATACTTGTGTCATTAAAGGGCTATTGAAGTCTTCTGAGAGGACAGTGACAAGATGAAAGTGGCATTTAAAGAAGATTAGTCTGGCAGTGGCATGAAGGTGAGATGGGAGAGGAAAAAGCTTGGGGTCAAGAAGGCCAGTTAGGTGGCTGCTTCTGTAATCCAGGAATGAGCTGATAAAAGTCTTGGCTGTGATGAAGGTAGTGGGAATGCCAGGGATGAGGAGACACAAAGACATTTCAAAAGGTGATTTGACAGGATTTGAAAGCTAAATAGTGAATAGAACCATAAAAGTGACTTGGGGATTTTGAACTTGAAGTAAAAAAGGAAAGCTTTTGACAAAATGCATATCTCAGAAAGGAGCTTGTTTGGTTCTGAAACTCTTGAGTTGGGACTGATTGTGAGATCCTAACATTAAAATGCTTTGGAGACAGATGAAAATATAGGACTGCACTTAGATACAAAGAATGATGCAGAGCCACAGATTGGGGAGTCTTCTGCATTGAAATGATGAATAGGTTCCGAGAGAGAATAGAACACATGAATAGCAGAGAGTCCAAAATTGAATTTTGGAGTATGCTGCCTGTTGTTAAAGGGGCAGAAGCAGTAAAGACCAAGAAAAGTAACAAATGTAGAATTTTCAGAGTATGAGAGAAATTGGAATAGTGTAGGGTTCTGCAAACCAAAAAAAGGAGCCAGTTTTCAAAAGATGAGTAGTCCCAAAGTTCAAAAAGTCATGCAAAAAAATCAAGCTCTGAAGCGAAGACTAAGGCTTAACTAACATCATTAACAACCTTCTTCTGAGCAGAAAGCATCAGAGTGGTAGCAGCTGATTAAGAATAGATTAAGAGCCGATTGGGAGGGTAAAGTAAAGGCAAAAATACAGAAATATGGCAGGAAGTGGAAAGAGCAAAATAAGATACTAGTAAGAAAAAGGAAAGTTGTAGATTTAAAAATATATGAGATTATAATTTTGATAGAGAGAGATCAAAGGCTTTTGGAAAGAGCAACATGAAAAGTTCTGGAAAGTGAAGTAAGGTATGGACTCCACGCTGTTGAGGTCCAAATTGCAAACATGGCCTATCCTTAAGTCATGAGGGTTCCCCATAATAACTTCAAAGAAAGAGGCATGTTTATTTTTTCCTCCCCAGCACATCTCCATCAGGTTCAGGTGAAAAAAAAAAAAACTAAACTAAAAAATTGGTTTAGAGTCACTATTTTGTGGGTGGACTTTACTGTAGGTTCACTCCTCCAAACGTTTCCAATCTCAGTTGGACCCTGGGGTTGGGATGGACATGTACTTTTCCTATATTAAGTCTGGGATATCCTGGCCTCCTTGCTCTTGTGAAATGTGCATGCTCACACTTTACCACCCCGAGCAGGATTAGCAAATGCTATTTGGGTATTTTATTTTGTGTGTGGGCCTTTCCAGAAAGCTACAAAACATTATGAGCCAGGATCTCAACTTATGTCCGAAAATAAATGAGGGTAGGAGTTTTTACCATCTGTAGGAGAAGAATCTAAATATACAGGGGCCAGATTGCCGTCCTATATAATTCTCAGAGAATTCCCTGCACCAAAGCTTTAGAGTTCACTTACCTGAACAAAGACTATGAGCAGACACTATGCCCAGCTGATCTGGAGCCTATGTGTGGTTCTATGTGTGACACATTTTATCTCTGAAAAAAAGAGAATAGGAGGATAAATTGATTTTTCTGGTATCAATTAAAGTTGTAATTTTGAATATATGGACTAAATTTAGTGTTAGAGAATATACCATAGTAAGAACACAGACTCTTAGTGTCACAAAATCCTGACTTAAAGATGGCACCCTGTTGTATAAGCTTCGGCTCACAATATCTGGATTCATTCCTAGAAGCAGGTGACCTGGAGATTGGTGAAATAAAATGGTGTAGTTAGTGGTCCACAAACTCAGTTGCCTATAGGAACCAGGGAGTTAAATTAACTAAATCAGGTGGAGTGTAGGGCAGCAGGGCCAAGTGGAGCCTGCAGTAACCTGCACAGGATATGCCCCTCTGGGATGAGGAGTCACCCACTCATCTCAGGCCTGGGACAACGAGGCCTCAGTGAAGTAAGACCTTCCAGTTCAAGAGAATCTAGAAATCCTGATTTTTAGATGACTCTAATTTATTAAGTCTTAGAAACCATTTAAACATGTTTTATATATGCTATTAGCCAAACAAAACATGTCAGTGAGGCATAGTATTTTACAAACTGACTTCCAACTCACAATTTTTGAACGACCAAGCTCTTTCAGTTCTCATAACCCAGAGAAAAACTTCGTTTGCCCTAAATGACTAGTCTGGGGCCCAGCGCTTTTAGTGCCAGAAGCTTCCCTATTCTTGAGTCTCACCCTGAAGCGGTGTCCTCCTGTTGGGGCCTCTGAGGTCCAAAATCGCCTTTCATCCTCATCTATAACCCATAAAAACCTGCTTCCATCAGTGGCCCTGATCTCCCCAGTAGGATGAGATGTTATCTAACTAAAAAATGGGTTACAAAATCAGAATGCTTTCTGGAAGGATTTGCATCTTTAAAGAGAATATTTAATATAATGTTATATGTCAATTATATCTCAATTTTAAGAACAGATAGAACTTGTGAGCCCAAATCCACATTTAAGCAGTCTGGGAGCAGAAGGAAATGTACTACACAGCTCGCCAAGAGGCATTTTAGAGAAGTTGGAATCTTCCTGATTCCTCTAAATTCCCTTGGAGTCTAATACCTGCTAAGGAGCAGGGCTGGCTCCGCCTCATTCATTTTTTCTTTCATTCTTTCAGAAAACATTTGTGAAGTTTATACCATGTACTAGGCACAGAATTGCATCCTAGGGGTAAAGGGCTATCAGGCCAGATAAGGACCTTATCCTCAAGGTCATGACCAAACCATTCATGTTACATGCCAAGAAGACAAACATGCAATCGGACTATTATATTACACTGCCTCAGGGTTCCAGCACTGAGACTCGTGGGTGGGTGAGTGAGGGGGACACTGTAGACCAATGTCTTGCCCTTTCCTGTCCCTTTTTCCTTTCCGCATCCTATGCATTCTCATTTGCTCCAGGCCAGACTCCCCTCTGTTCTGCACTCTGTCAGGTGATCGAATCTACCTGACCCCGTAACTAGGGCCCACCAGGCCAGTGGACTTCGCAGCGAGGCACCATCATTTCACTTCTGGCTCCAATGGCTTTGGCTTTCTCATCTGCAGACTTCCTCATTCTGCTCCTTCTGCCAGGAATGGCATTTCTCCTTGACCCTTTGTTGTCTGCCTTCTTGTTTAGTTAGTTGGTTCCATTTCCACATCTATTATCAACCTGCAAGGTCAGGGGCCATGTATTTTTAATCTGTGTATCGCCGTAGTGTCTTCGTGTTTTTGGCATTCAATAAATGTAGAGTTAAATGTGTTACCACCCCTCCCTTCAGTCTCAGTTTCTAGAATTCCTATTTATCCTTTGAGGACTCAATCAAACGCTGGCTCGGCTAGGCAGCCCTCTCTGATTGTTTGAGCCTTCGAGGATGATCTCCCCTTGTTTAGAAAATGTCTAGCCTTAGGTCTGAATTCTTCTTACTGCCATCTCACACAAGGCTTTGCACTGTAAGCATCGTGTACGTGTGCCTCATCTCTACTAGACTGTCATGCTTCTGAGGGCAGAGGAAGTTTCTTCTGAATCTTTCTACCCTGCACAATAGATAGCACATGATATTGCCCATAGTTGGATATCAATAAGTATGTAGTGAATCAATGTGCTTGAACAGATGAATGACCTGAATAAGTGAAGAGGGCAGGATCTGAGGAGGATCACAGCAAAGCTGATTCCACCCAACGGCTCTCTTCACTTACACTTAGATTTCAGAATTTGATACGTATTTAACATAGGCATTTTCATGTCTCACAGGTAACTGTTAAAAATAATAATTATTATTAATTTAATTTTCCAAGTAACTAAGGACCACAAACTCTTTTGTGTTAAACCTTTATTGAAAAAAATCTTTATGATAAAAGGTAGAAGGAGTTCATTGTGATGTCCCAATCATTATATCTTCTATAAAACATTGAACTTTCAAGGGTTAGGAGGGTATTTAGGACTCATTTCCTTTATTGAACTTGAAACAGGTAACTCTATTTTTTCCCCTTAGCTTCTGTGTTTTTCTCTCTTCTCTTCTTGCTATTACTGTTTCTGTTACTATTTCAAGCAGCCTTCTCTCTCTCTCCTCCATTAAGTTTATTTAATCAACAATTAATTTTGAGCACCTGTTATGTAGCTCTGAATCTGCTATAGGCCTGAAAAACTGACATCCCAGATTGTAAGAATGGTGTTTAAAACAGAAATACATTTTTTTGAGTGAGAAATTATTTATTAGTAAAACAACAACACTTCAGTGCATGGATTTTCTAAACTCTAGTTTGGATTCAGAGTGAGCAAGTAAACATCTCATTCTCATCTGTGCTACAGAGAACAACTAGTTGGATAACTGAGCAGGGGATAGGTGTGGTTCAACTGAACTTAGAGCCTCTACAAGGGAATTGATGGCCAAAACGACAAAAAAATTTACTCCTTTCTGCAGTGAAATCAAATTGCAATTCAGCATCCTGACCTTCACTCTTGATTTTGCCATTAAAGCATGTTGCCTTCTCATCATAAATCCCTGATGAAATAATGGAAGAAAACAAGGGAAGAAAACCATAAAACCATACTTCCTAAGGACTAATGACATAGCTTTGCCAAGAAATCAACACGTCTTTTTTTTTTTTTTAATTTCTTTATGGCAAGGGGGTTAAAAAAAAAAAGGAATGGCCAATCACACAATCTTTCTCATGAATATTTCCATAACTACAGAATAGTGATGGATTAGAGACTTATCTAAAAGATAACGGTAGTTCACATAGCAGTGTTTAAGGTACTAAGAAACTACATCATAATTTCTCAGAATCATGACTGATCCACCTTCTATCTGTAAAAGCCCATGGACTCTTAACTATTGGAAATGAAAATAATGTACCATTGATTTGAGCAGCCTTTTAGAATCTGAAAATAATGATCTGAGAGATTTGTAATTATCTAAACTCCAGTAAGAGTCCTTGAGAGTTTTTTTTTTAAGAAGGAGAAGAACAACAACACAACAACAACATGACACCATATATAAAAGGTACCTGAGAAAACAAGATGTGCTTTAAGCAAATTTAGATTCTATCGCAAAGAGGCTGTCATAGATGCTAAGAATTGAGTCCCTCATTCTGCAGAGGAGCCTGGGCAGAGCAACCTTCAAAGAAGGCAAGATGAACACTCCTTAGGGGAATTTTTATACGTGAGTAAATAGTACTCAGCCATCTTCATGGTTACAGTGTTATTATCTACATATGCCTCGGGAAGTCATAAACTCACACACCAAATCACACCTGAGACAAGCGTTGAGTATTGGCTGCCTTTTCACCTTGTATCCATTTGTGTGTTAAATAGCTGATCTGATGGGCTCTTTTTTCTTCACCCCTATAAGCCAAAGTCATTGTCCTGTCAGTGTATAATGATCTTAGCATTTTTGGAGGGCTTGCCACAGGATTTTTCCATTGCATTATGGAGCAGCAGCACTATCCATAATCAGATGGAATGTGGAGGGGAGGGGAGAAAGAAAGGAAGTGGGGTCAAGAAGGACAAAGGAAAGAAAAGAGGAAATTTTCCACTGGGAAGGCTGGACCTGAGTCCCTCTCAGTAAAGAGCTCCTTAGGCTGTCCTGGGCAAGCTGTTTGATTTCTCCTCAGATGCTTTCAGTGCCCCAAGGCTCATCAATACGGCAAACGTTTTTAAGTGGGCCTCTTGCCCCTCAAATTTCTGAGAGCCATGCCCTGCAGAAAACTGATACGATGTACTCCTACCTTCAAACTGCACTTGCAGTGTTTTCCTAAACCCACTTTTGTCTGGTTTCTAATCCATCAGGTATTAACGTTAATCTGATATTTCTGAAGTGCCTAACGGTGTTTGTCTGTGGAACAAGCTGTGGAGGAGTGGGCTGATGGATTGGCTGTGGATCTGACAGCAGTTCAAATTGTGAAAAACAAACCTACTTACCCCAAAGCACCAAATAACTATCATATGTTTTCTAAAAATAAGAGCAATATATAAAAATCTTATAAGAAGAACACTAATTTCCATGTTGGCTGCACTATTTCAGCACTCCCATAAACCTGCAGTAGCTTTAACAGAAATACAGCCAGAAGAGGCGTATTTTATTCCTCAGCATGCAAGCCTAACGAGTAGAAACTTTAACACGTCTTAAACAGTCCCTGCATTCAAACTTGGGGAAGTATTTTAACAGACATACAATTCACACTCTACCTTTAATATTTGGGGGAGATAACCTAGTATCTGGTTATGATTTACAGAATCAGAATTAGTGTGATAGACAAAGTATTGTTCTTAGGAAGAAGTTTTCTATCCAAATTATAGCCCAACTATTTGGATTTAAAAGAAAGTTGACCAGATCAGCATAGCCCCTTATTTTACTAAATGTGGTTATTTTACCAAAGCAGCTCCATATTTGTTTTCTCCACAGTGGACTCCAAGATGGAGGTCTTCACTCTTGAGTCATTAGTTATCCTAGGAGTCCTCCATGTGGATCACACTAAAGGTGAGATTTGGAAATCCATTCTCAGAAATCAAATGGAAGGATTGGGTGTGAAGGTGTCCTATCTTAAACTAAATTCTGAGTAATCAAGGCTGAAGCATATATATTAAAGTGTATTAAGGACAACATATTCTATCCTCCTCAATTTTAAAAATAAGTTGTTTTTAATATAAAGGTAACATATTACCTACAAAAAAGTGGAGCATCCAAATAAAAGGAAAATGCAAAGATAATTACATTTAGCCTTTGATGTCTGTCTTTTGAGTTTTATGTTTATGCATAAATACCAATTATATATAATATATATTGAATGTAATAAAATATGCTTGAATTTAATTAAAAATTTATTTTTAGATAGTGCTGATGATTGCACAACAGTGTGAATGTACTTAATGCCATTGAACAGTAAACTTAAAAGTGGTTAAACTAGTAAATTTTGTGTCTATTTTACCACCAAAAAAATACATATTTTTAGAACAAGGTTTTAAAGACCATTGCACTTTGTTTCTTGTGGCTATAAAATATTCTGCTTTGTGGATATATGCTTTACATTATTTAAATCACTGATTTTCACTCTGGCTACACATTATAATCACTTGGAAAACTTAAAAAATACAAAAAACCATGCCCTACCTATGAGATTCTGATTCAGTTCATCTTGGAAGGGACTTAGGTACCCATAATTTTTTAAAACTTGCTAGATCACTCAAATATTCAGTCAGTGATGACAAATACTCATTTAAATCATGCCTTTTCTTAGACAGTTAAGTCATTTCCTGTTTTTGTACAATTATACATAACTCTGAAAAGATTAAGTTCAAAAGGATATTGTAGTGAAAATTCATGTTTACTGCTGAGTACAATGACCATATATTTTATCATCCTAATCAGGACTTCTGAGAGTGAATGGGAGTTGCTATTATTCATTTCACCAGAACAGCAGATGTGTAAACCAGGCCATTTTCTGACAAACTGAGTCATATATGCATTATTCGAACAAGTACAGACAGTTAAGACATTTGATAGTTATTACCTAAATGCCACCCCAAAAATACCATACTAATTACATCAAGAGTTTTTGAAAGTACTTGTTCCCGTAACCCATAAACACATTGAAAAGTATTAATTCATTTAAAAAATGTATTAAACAACTACTATATGCCACCTTATGCTAGACATGGGGATAAGTGTTAAGAGCAAGCAACGAATAGCCTCTATTTCAAAACTCTATCAGAAATTATAGACATTCTACAAGTGCACAATGCTATAAATATTATTTATTCTTTATAAATTTGTTAGGCAAAATGTATTTTGTTTTTAATTTGTATTTATTTGATCACTAGTGAAATTGAACATAGTGCTTATGACTATTTATATTTCTTCTTTTGTAAATCATCCATGAATATCTTTGCCCATTTTGCTATCATATATGTTTCAAATATTTTTCCAATTTATTGTCTGACTTTGACATTTATTTATGGTGGGTCTTGATGGAAGATTACAACTTTTGTGTAGTAGTACCTATCCATCTTTAATAATTTCTCTTTGGTATTATAATTCATCTTTACTGCATAATTAATTAACTGCTGTGGAATGAGGTAAGAATCTTGAGTCTAATTAAACAATTACTCAATAACATTTATTTAAAAAATATTTTCCCCACTAATTTGAAAGGTCAGCATTACCATGCAATAAGATCTTATTTATGTGTAGATCTGTTTCAAAGATCTCTATTGTGTTCTTTTGTTCTGTTTGTTGGTTCTCATAATACAATCTCAATTTAATTAATCAGTTTAGACTCTGTTTTAGTATCTGATTGTGCAAGTCCTCCACTGTAGTCTTCTTTTTAAACATTTTATTGGTTACTCTTACCCGTTTAATTCTTCTGGGTTAATTTTAGAGGCACATTGTCAAGTTCCCTCCAAAATGCATTGATGTGATGGGAATTCAATTGTTATTTTAAACAACATGTACAGATTAATTTAAGGAAGATTGACAACTTTATAAGATTGAGATTGATGCCTATCCAGGAACTTGGTATGTCATTCCACTTATTCAAATTTTTTTATATGTTCTATATTTTTTTGATTTCATGAGATTTTTAAAAACAAATCCTATGTATTTCTTGTTAGATTAGTTTCTAAGTATTTCTTTGTTTGCTTTGCTCTGTGTGTAGGGAATTTTTTAAAAAATCCATTTATGTTTTCTAAATAGTTATTTCATCTCACTAATTTCTCCCAGCCCTATCTAATAGCACACTACCATAACAGAAAATAATATACAACGGTAACTTACATAAATATATCCCTCTAATTTGATTTGTTTTTCCTTTATTTTCATTAAAAATATTATATAACAATGGTTTGGGTTACTCCAGGCTCAGCCTGTGATAACTTGCCTGTTCATCTTTCATTCACCAAATATCTTCCAGGGCCATACACTGAGCCAGGTGTAGGGATAAGATGGTAACAAGGGAGGCAAGAGTTATGAACAAGGAGTACACAGAAAATCTGTCTTAGCTGGGGTCCTAGTTAGGCAAGGCTTTCCTGAGAAAAATAATATTTAACTTGAAGCTTGGAGGGTGCTCAGGATTTAGTTACACAAAGAAGAGGAGAGAAAACATTTGGAGCACAGGGAACAGCATGAAAGGGCTCTGGGCACGACAGGTCTGCAGAGTGGGCAGGAGAAATGGCCCTGAGTGAGGCTTAGGAATATGTTTCAGGGCAGTCAGCATACACTAAAGCTTTTGAATTTTATTTCAGGAGAATTGGAAAGCGATGAAGAGTTTAAATTAAAAAATGAGTTAAACACATCTGAAAGATAACGTGGAGAACAAATTCAAGGAGAACAAATTCAAGGAGAGCACGAGAGTTTTCAGGGAAAATAATAAGGATTTTAGAGTAGTCCACCTGAAATAACCAGATCTTCCTGAAAGATGACAGACATCTTTAGACCAGAGAGGTGGCTGTAGGTGGAAACAAAGTGATGGATAAGGAGGCATATAAAAGACAAAAACAATAGGATTTAGACACTGATTTGATGTGGACTATGAACATGAAAAAGATGTTAAGAACGACCTCTAAGAATCTAGACTTGAGCCATGAGTTGCTCAGGGGTGCTGTCTATGAGCTAGGAAACACAGAGGACAGATTTGAGGGTGAGGGGACATTCTGAGGTCCTGTTTTGAAGGTCTAGGGGTTGATGTGCCTATGGGACATTTAAGTAAATACATCAAGTAGATAGTTGATATATAGGATGAAATTCATGAAAGAGGTTTGAGTAGAGAATATAAATTTAAGAATCACTAACACATGGTGGTTGAAATTATACAAGCAAGTAAAATTCTCTAAGAGTGAGTAAAAATAAGCATTAAAAAGGCCTAGATCTTAAGGATTTTTAATATGTAACAATCAGGCTCCAGTTAGGTTAAACGGGGAAGGAACTGACCTAATGATGAAATATTTAATGGTATTTGAGACCATGAACAAGGCAGGTGGCAAAAGCTTATAGAATTTAATTCAGTGATTTTGCCCACTGTAAAAATCTTCACCATTTTATTACATTTCTGATGTATTCTAATGGAAAGAGCCATTTCCTTGCAATTTCTCAATGTACTGCTTTAATTCTCTTCGATGGAACAAAATTTCCCAGCCCCAAATGACTATAGACTCTTGCTGTATTAGATGTGTCAGCTCCCCTTTAGGGCTGAGTTAACTGCTCAGAGTCCTTAAACCAAGTGAGACTCCTCTTCATTTGAAACTGCCTTCCATTTGTCAGACTCCTCTCCTCCTATGTTTCCTCAGAATCACCGTCATGGGCAGAATTCAGGAGCATACCTGCATCAGCCACCTGGAGCCAGAGGAGCTCTTATTTTAATTCAACAAGGCACATCACTGAAGCTTAGGGAATAATGCCATTACCTGGCGATTCTTGTTTAGTACAATTTGTTACACTGATGCAAATTGATGCTGTTTTTGGATAGTTGGCAAAAGCATTGGTGGGAAGAAATGGTGTTAAAAGTCAAACTAGTAGAAAAAGATGCAGAGCACATTCGGAGATATGGGCCCGCACACAGCCTCCCTATGTCATAGGCCCCCCTATGACAGATAACACACAGAGGGACAAGGAGAGATGGTGACTACCACAGCAGCTCTGAACCATCCATTGTGGCAACTGCAGTTTCTTGGGTTCATTTGACCATTCATTTATTCAATAGTGATGGAGCAGCTACAGTGTGCCTGGCAATATTCTGGGCACTGAGGCCGCAGCAAGGAACTGAATACAGAATTTATATGCTAAATGGTGGAGGAGACAAGAAACCAGAAACCAAGAACCCATAAGCTAAGAGGAAATACAATCAAGTGATGGAATAATGAATGACTTAAGGGACACATGGGTTCGGGTTGAACAAGCATCACAGACATGTGATTAGAAAATTTACTTGATTAAATCATTTTCTGGAGAAGATGATGTTTTAGTGACAGAGCCCTATCATAGAGTGTGCCTTAGTCTGTTTGTGCTGCTATAACAAGATGCCATAGACTGGGTGGCTTATAAACAATAGCAATTCATTTATTATAGTTCTGAAGCCTAGAAATTTGAGATCAGGGTGCCAGTGTGGTCAAGTTCCAAGAAGACTCTACTTCCTCGTTCATACATAGCCATCTTCTTGCTGCACCTTCATATGGCAGAAGAGGCAAGGGAGCTCTCTGGGGTCTCTTTTATAGGGACATTAATTCCATTCATAAGAGTTCTGCCCTCATGACTTAATCACATCCCTAAGGCCTCATTTCAAAATACCATTACATTGAGGGTTAGGATTTGAACATATGAAATCTGGGGGGACACAAACAGTCTAGAGTAGAATAGGTTTGAATTCCATCCTGACCCCCTGTGTAAAACATGTGATCCTGAACAAATTATTTCAAATCTTTGGCTTGCACAAGGTGTTAAATTCTCTGAGCTTTAGCTTCTTCACTTGGAAAGTAGAGCTAGACCATCTACTGTGATAATCAGTTAACGTTCATCAAGTGTGGATTAGCGTACTGAACTCCCACCCTCCCTTTCCTTCCTCAGGTAAAGACTTAACTTAGCCTGACATTCTGGGTTTAGATCTAGCTGATGCACTGCCTATGATCTCTCTCTCATGGCACAGCTTCATAATTTCTAAAATCACAATCCAAGACACATGGCAACTTATTTTAGTGAAAAAAATGTACTATTACAGATGTATTTCAAAATATAATAACAAGGAAAATTTGGTTTGAGTAAAAGACTAACAGCAATCTCGCAGAGTCCCTGTATGACAAGAGAAGCACAGATGGTTCCAATAGTTTACAAAGATGTTACCATCCACCCATATTAGAATAAGTCCTTTGTATTGCATTTCTTGTATTAGTAATAGCTATTCTGAGCATTTCACACGCTCTTGTTTAATCTACTACTGTTTAATAGTAAAGACATAGATTCAAGTTGCTATAACAGAGTTCCAGAATGCAGGGACATAAACAATACAAAAGTTTATTTCTCCTTTATGAAACTGTCTTGGAATTAGTATTCCAGGATTGGTAGGGCAGTTCCACAGTTTCAGACCCAGAGTTCCTCTATTTTGTCTATCATCCTTGGACTATTGGCCCCATCTTCACAGTACAAGATAACTCACTACCATCATGAGGACATTCCATCCAGTTTGTGGGAAGGGGACAGGACATTCCTTCAAGCTAGAGATTGCAACCTCATTTTCACTTATATTCCATTGGCCAGAGCTTAGAAAATCTGAACACTCTGCAACTGATATTTTAGTGCATGAAAAAAGAGAAGAAAGAATATGACAACTACTCACAGATTGAGCCAAAACTTATGGTAGTGTCGCCCATTTAGTAATATAATCTGTGCCCATGGACATACTAAAGTGTGACCATAAAGTCAGACAAATACGTTTTAAAAATATATAAATGATTTTTTTAACATACAGATGTATTTACTTTCAAACAGATGTATTTTAAGGAGTTTCTTAAAATATGATAGGAATCTCTAAAAGCAATCTCAAAAATGTTCACAAATAAGACATTTATATAGATCAAAAAGCTCTAGTATACTTGCTCAAACAATGAATGGCCTTTAACTTACACTAATTCTTCATACTTTTAGGATAATGTTACCTAGCCATTTGGGAGAATGAATGCACTGAACTTGACCTCACCTACTACATGCTATGACTGCAATATACCAGGGGGTCTTCATCCCCAGGCTCATTCTTACGACGTCCTCCAACATATTTTATAATAAATCCACCCATACATTTTTGTACTTGTTTTCTAAACAGTTTGAACTCTTTTGTGTCTTGAGTCTTTGCTTTTGCAAAATCACTTCCTCTGTAAAGTTGTTACTGACTCAGCTATCTGAGTCAGTTACTCATCCCTTTATGCTCCTGTAGCACACTGTGTACTGCAGACTTTTAGCACTTAACATACCATGTGCTAATTATTCATTTTCCCATAATCCCTACTTTTGCACTTGTGTATGCGCTCTTATCCTCCACACACCTGCTTGAGAGGGGGCTGCTTAGGCCTCATTATGACTGACCTATTCATTCTGATATGTCCCCTAGTGCCTTCTACCTAGTGGCACTCAGCTATGTTTGAGGAAGTTATTGAATGGGCAGCCGAACATAAACTGTCCTGAGGAAAATCACTTGCTTTATATCACTGCCCCTCAGCTTCTCATTATTATTTTCAGTTCCTCTGGGTTGTGGCTTAAATGTTCTTTGAAATCTTATGATTCTAGGTAGTACTAGGCCAAGATTGCGATTTCAGTGGCAGAGGGATGTGCAGGTTCTAGGTACAAAATCTGCTCAAGGAAAGCAGAGTGAACACTATGACTTTCCAAGACAGCACCTTTGTTACAGATTGGACAAGACGTGTAAATGCTGTCTCTAAACACAGGCACTTCCGTTCCATTAGTGAGGGGCAAGGTAAAGAAAGGTTTAATCTTACTGGAGCTGGAAGCACAGCAAAGAAAGGATTACTACACCATCCCAGGAAACTAATTCCTGACTGCAATGCCTATTAAGATTATTGAAAATTAGAAAAGCTAGCATTGCAAAGCTCTTGAAACTGTTAAACAAAAATAGAAATGATAAAGGGAAAGCTTTAAATTATTGGGTTACGATCCAATATGATTACAGAATATTGTCACAAGAGCATGTTAAATAAGAAAATAAAGAAAAACTATTGCTAAATAACATCACTTGATGCCACTTTTAAATTTCTTCAACATGCCATTTCCCCAAAGGAATGTCCTGGAATACTTTTGTAATAAAATGATTTATGCACTCAAGTTGAAAGAGTAAAAAAAAATTCTACATGACACATTTTCCTGGAAAAACAGGACTGAGCAAGGGCTTCCAACCCACCAAAACGATTTGTTTTTATAGGAAAAAAAAATGTGTAAGGTATCCCCAGTGACTTTCTTAAACCGTCAGTATCTAGGGATGTTGACTATCCCTAGAATGTGATGTTTACCAAAGTTTTCACAAGGCAAAAGCTATCTCAACATGTAGGCTCATCTATTTATCACAAATGGAGAGAGAATGGGGACCAGGCAAGTGGCCGGAGGGAAAGTAAACCTTAGAGGAAGCAAAAGAGGAAGTGTTGTCAGGGCCTTTCTTTACTTTCCACGTCCCTTTAGTGGTCGGTGAATATCAATGAAGTGTTACCGGCCTCAAGCCAGGAGCGCTGATCTGAACCCGCCCCGTTGGAGACCGAGAGCATCAAGGCCTTTTTTTGTTGTTTACTCGTTTTTCAGCCCCCTACACACCACCATCGCAGGTTTTTGTTGTTGTTTTTTTTTTTAACCCACTCCACAGGGAACTTCGAGGTGTTTACCTGCCTTTAATGTATGCAGCATTTTCAAATTGTGCCATCCCGGGCAGGTGTGACCGTGCTTTGGCGGAGGAGCCTCGGTGCTATTTTACCTGCTTGAGTCTTGTCAAAAAAAAAAAAAGAAAAAAAAAAACCATTTGTAATGCTCCCAGCTAATGTGCTAGAAATAAAAGCCGCAACCTGTCAAGTCAACTCTCTGCACCTGTACGAAGCAGTTAAATTGTTCCATCTGCCATTCTCCCGGGAGATCAAAGGTCCTCCCGGGAGGGGCGCCCGACAAGCAAAGCAAAGGATGGAGCTCCTTGCAGTTTAAAGAAAGAAGAGGATGATGGGCGAGACCCGGGGGAGCACAGGGTCCCCCGGCCCGCGCCGCGCCGGGCCCTGTGCTACCTGCAGGAGCCTTTGTCCGGCCCGGCGCTCCGGGACCACATTCTTCCACAGTAAGAACCGCGGGGGGAAGACATTCATTCATCCTTTTTTTTTCCTTTCTTTTTTGGTGACGTAGCCGGCGCATTCATGTGTTTTAAACCTTGAATAATTTTTGTCTCCAAGCTCCCAACAAGTTTTATCCCGTCCGCAGGTCAGTTTTGTTACAGAGGCCAATTAGCCGCGCTGGGGCCCTGCGCCTGCGGCACAAAGCCAAGGCAGCGCGGGGCGAGCCCCACCGAGAGGCTGCTGAATGACTCCGCAGAGCTGTCATCTGAAAGGGGGGCCTTTGAAGCATTTACCTTGCACGGGACGCTATTGTCCCCGCAGGGTGTTTGATCTTAAAATAATTTCCTTAATGATCTCACCATGGAAGCAATTGGCAGAGCGAGATGAGGCTGCAAGGCCTAATGGACATGGGAAAAGTTTTAAAAAGAAAAAATTGCTGGAGGAAGCTCCGTACATCGCTGCGATCTGTCCCCGTGGCCTGGTCATCACCGATGGGGCAGGGCCCGGCTGACCGAGGTCCTCTCGGCTCAGGTCATCAGAGGAGATCAGAGGCGGCCTCTCCCGCCTGACGGCACAAGGCTGCGCTGAGTCCTCTCTGCCTCTTGCCTGCATTTCGGCTTTTGTCGGAATTAACGATCTGACTTTGTTTTTACAGCCAAAGATTCTTTTTTTTCCTTGCTCTTTCCTCTTGGCAAGCGTGGAGCCGTTGCATCGCGAAGGCACACACGGGAGCAAGGTGGCACCTCCAAGGGCAGGCTTCTGAGCGGAAATCAGGGCCAGATGGAAATGGGAAAGTCGGCCCTGTTTTGCTCGCCCTCTCAGTTGGCAAGCAGGACACCAAGTAGACACAAGATTATTTGACATGGTTATTCTCGGCCAAAATATGACTTGTAAAGGGAAACTTTACAATATAGGCCCCAATTTGGCATATTTATAACCCGTCTCCTTCCTTGTCAATTCTACTTATGTAGCAATTGGAAGAATCATCTTAGGGCCAATTCCACCTGTTTTAGATCAAGAGCTAGCACTTTGGGTTTAAATTTTTTCATCATTTGGCTCTTTCAACTGTTTAAAATTTGCGCACTGCCATAGCCCCTTGTTAAAAACATCTTATTTTCCCCAATTATGGAATTGAAATAGACACCTGAAGCAAATACCCACTAGGGAAAAGCTCAGTTTCAAAACTGCTCTCACTGTTTATGTATTTGATACTAAATCTAAGGAAGTGTGATGCAATAGAATATAGATACTCAGCAAATGAACTAATTTCCCCTCTAATGCAGATTCCAGCTAAGTGAATCATAGCAGCCTACACATCCAACCAGATATCTTGATATGTATTTGTCCTTTGGGACAAGATACCCAGGGATTGTATCTAACTGTGTCATCAGAATATTTGAATTTGTTATTTGCGTAAAGTAGAAAAGTTCAACTTTGAGCTCAAAGCATGAGTCTGATTCCCCAACGTCCACAACTTTAGCCTGTGTCTGGTAAGACAGTGCAATGAAATATTTTTAGTTCATGCAAATCAAGTAATTATGAGCATGAGTACCAGCTTTATGTCAGCAAATGCCTGTTTGCATGTACCAATTTGGGGCAGTGCAAATGTTCTCCAGTTTTTGAAATTTAGCTTTTGGAGTTTCTTTCTGGTTAATCTACTGATATATGCTTGAGAATCTCTACTTACCAAAATAGAGGAGCCCCCTTTTGAATATATATATATATATATATATATATATATATATATATATATATATATATATATATATATTACACACACATATAACCTATACTTGGAAATTAACAACTTATTACTATGCCTCAATAATTTCTTCTCTGGTGCAGGGAATTAACTATGCGAGGCTGAACTAAAGATTATACATGCTTTGTTTATATATTCTACTTGTTAAATTACTTGATAAATGAGCATGGATCTCATGCTATATGGTAGAGCAAAGAATGGCAGAAAATCAGGATATGCATCGATGGGTCTTCACCTTCTTCAGTTAGCTAGCAGGAGATATGAGGCTCACATAGGAAATGTGGGGATTGAAGGGACATAGTGTATGTGAAACACATAGGACTGACACAGAAAATTGAAGATGCTCAATAAAAGTTCTTTCCCACCCTTGTTCTGGAAACCACTCTGAAGCTTTAAAGTCTGAGTTAATTTTGGGTCATCATTCCTCTCCAGTTAGCATTTCCCCCTTTCCAGTCATGATCCTGGAGAATGTTACAAGTATAGCTTCTTTCAGTGGGTATGTTTGAATGCTAAGAATATTTTAGATATTGAAAATATCTAAACATTCTGGGAGAAATCAGATCAGTCACCTCCAGGCCATCTCAAAACTGAACACTAACCGGCTTCCCAGGTGCTGGGTGCTTGGTGATATTTCCTCTCCTCTAGCTTTTCTCTTTCTATTTTTCCCACTTTCCCAGTTTTTCTGTCTCTCCCACTGTGTGTTTCTCCATGTCTGTTGCCTGTCTCTCTCTGAAAACCCAGGATGTAAATTAAAAGGTCAAAGTTGAGTATGTGAGAATTAGGATTTTTTTCTTGATCGTCATTTTATAATTCATCTACCATGATTTGCTTTTCCAAGTAATAGCTGTGAAATCACAGGCTTAATCTCAGAATCTCCCAATCTACTAGGAACCTGGATGTCAAGAAGCACTTGACCATCACAGACAGCAAATGCTGAGCCATCTCCTGAGCTCCGCTAGGCAGCAACAACTCTGCCAGTTTCAGCATTCATACTAACAGACAAGTCAGAAGAGGGGTAAAAAAGAACAAGGTTAAGGTCAAGCCACTCACCCACCTCTTCCCGCCCAGCTCTCCTCCTACCTTGCACTGATTACTGTACTATATGTCAGAGGTACTCCCACTGGCCTAGAACCATCATCTCATCCAGAAGACACATAAATTCCACCCAGGTAGTTCTAAAATCACCCAGCTGATCATTCAATTTATATACAGTATCAAGTGTTCATTTCACAGCCGCTATTTCAGTCCCACTGACCTACCGGTCCTTGACATGTGCTTTGCCAGGGCCCTCCAGTGATGTAAAGGTAACTTTTTAGCACTTGCAGAAAAAGCAATTGAAGTTCATTTCTCACAGATTACCAGGCCCCATCAGAAATGAAGATGCTGTAAAGCCGGCATCTGACAATTTTCAAACGCTCATCGCTGTCAGTAGAAAGAGTCCAGTGTGGCGACCGAGGGACCAGATGAGTCCTGTGGGCTTTGGTCCTGTATCTCAGTATGCTCTGCTATATTGCTGTAAGGTCTCTTCAGGGCACACCAACGCCACCAGGAGACTGAAATATCTGGCTGTCTCTCTAGGAATCTTTATGCTATTCTCATTTCTCATTTCAGTTTTCTCATTTTACTTTTTGCATAGTTCCATAGTGGCAGTGCTGACTTCAGAGAGGGATTGCTGGTAGCCTAGCAACAGTTGACACATGGAATTCCCAGAAGAATAGGGTAGGTAACATCTGTCCTGGCCTCATGCTAGGAGTGTCTTTCTTGCCTTATAAGCTGCAAGAGATATAGGATAATCGCATTTCTCTGGGCTCTGCTTCATGATCACCCTTACCTCTCCAGAGCTGCACCAGTCCCTTTCCCCATTCCCACACCAGATATTCTCATAAATCCTTGTTTCCTGGCCCCCCACCCTCTGTCCTCTGCTTCATCCCTCCTACTAATTTCCTTCACTGCTCTCTCTCTGAATCAAGTTTATACGAAGTGAGTTTCTGCTTGGGAAATTAAAAGATGTGTTCTCTGGCCAGTGGTCCAAGTTCAGTTTTCAGACAATAAGCACAACATGGTTAAACGACTCTGACCAATATTTGGGTGAATTCCTTTCCCCAAACTGTAGGAGTTTCTGGGGCAGCCATTTTGCCAATAAGTTCAAGAAAAGGATGTCCAGAGACCCACATTTTCAAATTTGGAGAATGTGATGACAAATATATGAAACAATGGAAATAAGGTTTGTCATGGTGTGCATTGTGTGTGTGTGTGTGTGTGTGTGTGTGTGTGTGTGTGTTAAATGTTAGAAATAAAAAGCCCTGGCTCTTAAATATTAACTGGAAATTTAGTTTGTTTAAGAATATTTTTTCTGAAGCAAAGTGATTGCCCAGGACAACTACAGAATTTTCAAATTCTGAGGTTCTTACTCGGACTTTTCCACTTTGAATGATGTTAAATCTCTTCTTCAGCTATCATTTCTCTCACACTTCTCAAGGACAAACATCTGTAGCAATTTAGAGTTAACACGGAAAAAAACCTTATTTGTCTCTAGTAGATGTTTTTCAGTAGATATTTTTCTAAGATGTAGCGTAGAAAGTGGATGACTTAGAAGACTTTCAGAAAAGCATATACCAACGTGACCCCTGCTATTAGTTCACACAATCTCTTGGGTGTCATGGGGAAAAGAGAACTAATATTTGATTGTCCTCAGAACGTCAGACACGATGACTCACGGAAGCTTGTTCAGCCCAGGAAACTGAGGCCTCAGAGAGTAAAGAAAGGTCATATGGGAAGTCACGAAAGCCCATTTCTCTCACAGGCCTGAGGTTGTTGTAAAACGTTCATCTTCCCTGGCATAAAATGTCCTTGGTGATGGGGACGCCAGTGCCTTTCTGTGGTGGATGCTGCAGTGCAGGTCCCAGAGCACCCCCTCACGCCTGGATGCCCATTCTTCCACCATGTACTGCGTGCTGATGGCTCTAGGCCAACTCCCTCTCTCTTTTGGTCCTTGGCTTTAGAGAAAGACCTCTGTCAGGGTTACACTCCCTCTCTGTGGGCAGCCTACATCCAAACTCTGGTTGTCTGGGGAATATAAAAATTGCTATACGCTTTCTTGGAGGTGGCTCTCTTTATAAAGACAAGAGGTTTGGTTCGATTTCCCTGTCCGCTGTTCCTCCACCCCAGGACACATAGGAGAGGTAAAAGGGGGAACAGGTGTCTGGGGGGATAAAGTCAGGAGAGGGAGGGGAAATGTTGGCAGCAAAAGAGGAGGAGCCAGGTTTGAATTTGAATTTTGGTGGAAGGAGGTGACTTCCTTGTATCTGAAGGGGAGAGATTAGGGTTGCCTGTGCCCACAAAGATCAAGGGGTTAGGATTAGGATTAAGTTCATCAATAGCACACTAGCCTTCATCTCTCAGAATACCTGCTCCCTCTCCATCCCTCCCAAGCTCAGCCCCCTGCCTCCGTGTAGAACTGCCGAAGGGCCATCCCAGTTGCTCACCTCAGGAGGGGTGACGGAGGCCTTTCCTGCACCTGTGCTGCATGCAGTTCCACTATCCTCTGAGCAATGCTCTTTTCTTCCCATCCCCAAAGGGGTTGCTCCTGAGAGACTCCAGTAAACTGCCTGCTTGTAAACTTCTATCACACAATCTTTTGCCTAGAACCTGACCTGGGACACTTACATTCATGAAATACGTCATTTTCACACACTGCTGCACGGTATCGCTGTGTTCATAACAAACCCAGGCTCAGAAAAGTCCGAGGTGACGTTCAAAAAAGTGCTGGGCCCGAGGCGGAATCTAAATTCTCGACTCCTGGTTCCTGCCTCTGATGACATAGGGCACGAGTGAGAGTTACAAAGGCGTCACACCTAACTCTCCCTAGAAATGTTTCTGCTGAGACTATTACTCTTCATTACTCCACCTTCCACCAGTCGTTTCTGCCTCCTGGGTTGCTCACCTGTTCCCCTCCCCATGCTTGCTTTCCCCAGCCTGCCACTCCCTTCAGCAGCGCGTTCTCTACAGCAGGGTGAGGGGAGAAGGGGCAGGAAAGACGCAGGCGTTGGGACCACCCTGGCCTCGGTGTTGTTTCCCTGCAGAGCAGCCCAGAAGGAAATGGTGCCAGGATGTGTCTGGTGCTCTGGGGCTGCATCACTGACCTCTGTTCTCGACACCTCCTTCTTCTAATGCTTTACACACCTGGTCTTAAAGTAGAACCCAGCAGAGCCCATGCCCCAATCACTTTGTTTGCAGAAGGCAGGAGTGTCTTAAGCTAATAACAGTAAGAATGGGGCAATTGGGACACCCAGCAATTCCACGTAACTCTTAAAAATGTCCTTAGCTCTGATCATGGAGCTTACAATTCCCTGGGGGACCCTCAGTGGCTAAAGGAGGAAATGTCCTTTACACTCCTCAGTGAAAAGCCTGGAGATGTGGTCACTGCCTTGATGTTCTGGAGCGTCCAAGGCCTCGGGGGATTTCTGCCTCGCCCTGCAAATCCTCTCAGATTGGATTTAGGTGTGGCTCAAACCAATTAGCTTCTTTGGTAGCCTCAGGACAGGTGTTTGGGAAACCAAAAGTTTATAAGTACTCTTTTTTGTTTTGTTTCCATTCTTAATTTTTCTTTCTTTTTGTTGTTGTTTGGGTTTTTGTTTTTTGTTTTTTTTTTGCTTTTGTTTTCCTTTTGACAATATTTTGGAACAAGAGGTAAGGTCGTTCAGATCTATCTGTGTCCTGGTGATTTCAACCAATGTACCACTTCCCGCAAAAAGTGTGTCTCCAGAAGGTGCACTTAGGTTGGAAAAGTGTGGAAAAAGCAGAGGAACTTGTCAGTGGCCAGACTGTTCCTTATTGTTCTCCCCTTCATGGCTGAAGAAGACCTACCAGCCAAGGTGCTCACAGCTCATCCTTCGGCTTCCCCTGGGCCCATGGTAATATTATGGTCTTGGAAAAAGCCCTACTCTGACCAGGTGTGCAATGTACGTACGTGTGGTATTTTATCATATTTTACTTATTCTCAGCTTAATGCTAAGTGATCTTTTTAACAAAGAAAAAGGAAAAGGCTTAGACCTCTCATGTGTTTCTTGAATTTGTCATTTATATTTTGCAGGGCTTTCCAAAAACCTATGTGTCATGGAATTTGTCTTAGAAGTGTCTCCTCTGTGTCATACCAATTCAGAGGAGTCCAGGAGTGGGCCTCTCAGGTCCCCTGCCATCCTGATAGGCAAGGGTTAAAAGTGTGGAACCCAGATTTCCAAGGTTCACGTCTCCCCTCTGTTGGTCACTGGCCTGTGTGACCTTAGACAAGTCACCTGGCAGCCACTCAGGTTCCTCATGTGCAAAACGAGGATCCTAATAGTGGGGTGACTGTCAAGATTAACTAAATTAGTTTATTTTGAAATCCTTGCAGCAGAGCTTAGCATATAAAACCTACATGTTATGTATTATTTTCCTGCTATCGTTGTTATCTTTCCCCAGACAGTTAGTTACAGCCTGCGTTTCAAACAACTGGCCTTTGTGTTGCCTACTACGTTTGTGGCAGAGAGAGAAAAGAGACAGACCCTTTTCAACATTTAAATATCATCTATTTCATAGGCAAATCTTTTTGTTGACTAAGGATGAAAATCAGAAAGTAAGTGCCCAATGTTTTAAAACTGGGAATGAGGTATTTTAAACAGTTCTCAGTTTACTTAAGAGTTTTAACACAGCTAACATTAGTAGGAACTGAATGTCTGAGAATGAGGTTAGCGTTCTGCATAAACCCTGCTTTTAAAAAGCCCACAAGAAGGGTCAAAGACCAGGAAATGCTCTCACTATAATTCTCATTTTCAGCTGAATTGGACATGGCAACAAGAATGCAGGCCTGAATAACATTATGTTCCAGGAACCTTTAACTTTGCATCATAATGACCTGCGGTCTAAAAGAAGCAAATTGCAAATGGTTTCCAAAGGATAAACTCTAATTTATATTAAACTAGTGTTATAACTTAAGCAGCTCAGTTTTGAAAGCAAAAGGAAAAACCCTCATCGCTCATGTGATGGCTCCTCAATGCATCCCTTTACTTTTTACCTGCAAAATGCTCTGTTTGCTGACAGGTTAAATGCACACTATACACAGAGGGCCAACATTTCTCTTTGTAACACCGCAGCAATCTTTCTAGTTTTAGCAGCATTCTTATTATTTTAAGCTGTCTCCATTGTCTTCTAAATACCATAATTAGAAGCTGAAAAGCTTACAGCAACCAAACCCAATAAGGTTTCATTATGAACAAAATATTCTACTGTGGCTCCACAAGCAGCCCTGTGTAGTCTGACATGATGAAGGCTTCAGTCTTCCTGCCCAATTAGGGCTCCAGGTATGTATAAAGTTTTCCCTTTCGGTATTATTTAGCAATTCCATTCAAGTTTGTGTTTCTGGGTCATAATTCTTTTCTAACTGGTCTCTTTGTTTCATTTTATGCAACTCTCATTTTCCTATGGACGTGGAAAAGAAAACGTCTGCTGGAAAGCGTCTCTTGAATGTCTTTTCTTGGTAGAGTGGTGTTTTATGAATGATTTGAATGAGTCAGTGAGCAGAGAGCTGAAATAATTAAACCGCTTGACTAAAGAGAAAGGGGATTATTTTAGGGCCCAAGAAAATATGGCCCTCACCAGACCAGTGACTTGTAATTTTATGCTTATCTTCTTTTTCCTTTTGATTCCAGTTGTCCTGAACTCTATCCAAAAGTCCTGAATTCTATCCAAGTTGTCCTGAACTCCTGTGGGAAATATTAGGAGTCAGGCATTATCAGCTGTTTACACTTGAGTATAAATGAGTACATAAGCTTTTCCTCTCTCATAAAGAAAAGGTGAACGCAGAGGGCGTCTAGATAACTAGTGAGGGTTGAAAAAGATGGTTCAAGAAAAAAATAAGTTAGAAAGATTAGAAAATCAATCTCATGTTTTACCTGGGATTGTTGCTCATTTGAATCCCTTGCCTAAGTATATTGCCATGTCTTTCTGTGATGGCTCTAAACTTGCAATTATTAGTAGGGAGAAATAAAGTGTGTTCTGGTATTCTATAGATATTTCAGGGAACACTTTCCCACGGCCAAGAAGACACTTGGTTGTGAAGAATTCTCCTTTAAACCAAGCATGTGAAATGTGAAAATAAATGTTGAGGGTTTTTTTCTTTGCTTTATATTCTGCTGGTGAAACACTGAACTCTGAAAAACGGGCATGTCACTATTGCTTTTAATAAATCTGCTCACCTGTCATATGTTTTCGAGGTTTCCCAACTGTTGGCTAATTATCAAGCTGTATTTCTCTTATTTCTCTAATCTTTTGAACACAATGAAGCATATCAGTCAGCATAAACCTGAGGGAAACTGCTTACCTCTGAAATCCCATCTCAACCGTTGTGAGATGCTGGGTCTCCCAAGACAGCCCCATCGCACATAGCAACGTTCCCTTTCCCTCCTCACTCCCAGGCTGAGTCTAGATTCATATTCTCTTTCCCTTTTTCCCTTCCTTGCCACCTCTCCCCAGAACACACACACACACACACACACACACACACACACACACACTCACTCACAAACACACACAGCAAGGGCAGAACCTGCTGATGAAACCAGGGGATCGATACTCATCCAGTTAAGGAGAAAGTGACTTGTAGAACCCTCTCCTTCATAATGTACTATGGTTCAAAATTCCCTTTGTGGTTCTTCATAATGCACTGTGGTTCAAAATTCCCTTTGTGATGTGTCCCTGTGTCAGGATCCCATCAGGGAGATGTGGAAAATCACCCACTGACTTGAAAACCTCTGGGGACATTGCTAGGAATCTACCTTTAAAACAGGCTCCCCAAGTGTTTTGTAAACCATGGGGACCAGAGAGCCACTGCCCTGGGCTTCCCATTCTCTAAAGGAAGGGCCACTTATCCTTAAATAGATTACTTAATCTTGAATTCTCTCCCAAAAGACAGATGCATCATTACCCAAATTTCTGAGTCTGGCAACAGAGCAAGAAAGAAAGAAGGAGATTTTGCTTCTCCTAGACTGTTCTTTTCCATGCCCACTTTCATTGTCCACAGTTCCCAAAGGCAGAGGTCAACCTACATGCTCTCTGGGGCATGAAGAATCGGGACACCCAGCAAGCCCAGCTGACCCACGGGTACTGCCACTGTGATGGCAGAGGGAGGGCCTTCACCTTCTTGCCTTCTCCCTGCTTGGCCATAGGGCTCAACTTTAAGGATATTTCTAGAGTCCCCAAACATGAAGTTCTTCCTGATTTAATTTTTAAAAAAATGAAAATGGGACTGCTACATTCCATTAACATGATTTAAAAAATAAAATGAGATGTAAATACCTGCTAAACTCAAAGACTTTTCCTTTTCATCTCCATTTGTCTGGGTATTAAGTCCATCCTGATGCCTTTTTCAGAACATCTTTTGCCCCTGAGCAGCAAAAGACCCTTTAAATTATTTTTATCTGCCTCTAACTGGATGGAGCCTGTAGTCTGAAAGTCCAGGGCTAAAATTTTATTTTATGGTTTTGCAAAAAGTGAAACAGAGAAGGCTCCTTATTTTTCCCACAATAACTTTAAACGTCCAGCAAAAATCCTCAGAATAGACTCCTGGAGATCTCAGAATTTGTCCAATGTATGTTGCCAGATTTAGCCTTATTTGACAAAAACTCTTGACAAGCTGATGACTTCTCCCTTTCTGGACAAAAGGGTAGAAAGTGAGAAATTTTTAAAGAAAAATTAAAATCAAACTTAATGAAAGAATTCAAGGATACATATAGATGTGGATAACAATGAACTAATAGGATGAATTAATTGTTCCCAAATTTTCAACTAGTAAGGGCTCTGGGTCTCATTGGAAAATAATAAACAAACAAACAAACAAACAAACAAATAAATAAATAAACAAACAAACAAATAAATAAATAATAACTTCTTTATTAAAAAATATTTCACTTTTCTGCATCACTTACAAGGTCCCTAGAATTTAGGCACAACCTACTGTTTTAGTCTCAGAGCACACCTATTCACACCTGCCTGCTCCAGCCTTACTTAACGATTCAATTTCCAGACTCATTCTCTGATGCCTCCTTATCTGTGTACCTACTGATCTTCCCCTGGGAAACTTTTCCTCCCCACCTCCTTCCCACACCCACGCCTCTGTGCCATGTTTCGAATGAATGAAGGTTAAATGAGGAACAGCAAAGAGCTGTGCCAGGGAAAGTTAGTTCTACCCTTGAAACAAGATTGCACAAAGTAATAGATTTGTCTCGAAATAGACTGCCTACAAATAAACACTGAAGATATTTACCTGTGAAGACTGTGTATCCCAGACATTCTGCATCATGGTTGTACTAGACAGTGTGGAAGAATGAGAACAGAGGAAATAATGAGAGTAAAGCAGGAGCTAGAAACACCCGCTCAGATTCTGAGGGAAAAAATAAGTGTCCTCCCTAACTTTTGTACAATCTCAAAGTGTTAAAGAAACGAGGTGTTGGTCAGTGAACCTGGATGAAAGGCCCTGGTTTTTATTCACAGACTGACACGAAACAATAGGCAATTACAATGACTAGAGGTTTGTATAGATTTTAAAATACCTTTTCAAATTATTGAAATAGACTCGTCTCCTCCTCTCTTTCTTCCTTAGGCTTTGAGCCACTTTGAGCCAAGAGATCTATCAGTTTTGTTTTTTTTTCCAGCCCTGACATCATGCGATTTTGAAATCTAAATCAAAGGCCCCAAGTGCATTTTAAAGATTTTAATATAGGGTTCAGCAGCCAAAGCCTCCCCTGCCTCCCTCTATTTTGAGAAGAAAGTGAGGGTAAGTCATCCTGGGCTTTTGTCCCTCCACTCCGCCGAAGCTGCTGTTTATCTGGGTTGCAGAGCCAAACCCGGTGGCCTATTTTAAGTCCCCATCTGGCCCATCTATAGCATTTGACAGATGACCACTCCCTCCTTGAAACCCTTTCTTAGTTTCCTTCTTGGTTTAGGCTTTTTTGTTTCTTTGTAACCTTCTAAACTCAACATTGGAGTAACTACAGCTCAGTTTTGGAATATCTTCTCTTTATACTCCTTTCCTAAGTGTCATTATTCAGTGTCATGGCTTTCTACGTGCTGATAAGTCCCAAATTTATGTCTCTGTTCCCAGTGATGTGCCCGAGGCAGCTCACCTGGTCTCACAAGATCACATTCCTTCCCAGCTCTGTGACAGTGACTTCACATTAGTAACTAGAAGTCAGCCACCGTGAGGTAATTGCACCAAAGAAATTGGCCAGCATTACATCGGCCCAGCTCGCCATTTTTTCTGGCCTCTTCCCCTGAACTCCAGATTTGTGTGTCCGGCTGCCTACCAGATACCTCCTTCAGAGGTCAGACATCTCCCAAACTGAACACCTCTCACAGCCTAGTCATTCTCCCCCAGTTTTCGCCTTATTAAGTAGCAACTCCATCTTTCTAGCTGCTCAGGTCAGAAATGGATGAGTCATCTTTGACTCTTCTCTCTCATTCCACATATTCAAACCATTAGTAGATCCTACTGGTTTTACCTTCAGAATATATCCAGGACATTTCCAGTATTTACTCAAGGCACTTCCACAGGGTGCATGGATTAGATCCAAGAAAGAAGAAAATGGAGTTGTGTTTCCCAATAGATTTCATTAACCTAGTCAGGCTTGCTGCTGTCCTTCCCTGCTTTGCCCCTCTCCTAGCAGACTTAGCACTCGTGGTAACATGAGTCTTCTCTCCTTCATTTTACAACACACTCCATTCACATACCCTCTTATGTGAATGGTTTCAAAAAGAAATCAACGGAATGCATAACCTTTACCAGTATCTCCCTCTCACGTATTTTCAACCATATGAGAGGTGTATGTGGAGTCTACATTCATGCAACACGAGGCCACAAATCATAGGTGGACTTTCCATGGTCCTAATAAACCTTAGGCTTCAGGGTCCCTCACTTGCCTCCTGTGAGTCCTGGGAATGGAGGCGAGTCCCAGAGTCTAGGTGGGGAGGAAAAGCCAGGCTGCCACTTCACAGGCATGTCAAGGTGCCACGTAGTGAAATTTAATTTGCTGATTCTATAATCTGTGAAAGGAAAGTTGCCATACCTCTCATCTAAATATTTTTGAAATATTTGGGGGAGCTTTTAAAAGACTAATCATATTCCTGATATCTGATCAAATGAATATAGTCCTGATTTTATTCTGATCTTCCAAAGAGTTTACATCATATTGCTACATGTCACATATGTAACTGGAACTTTGACAGCTTCTCATCAGAGTAAACTCAAAGCAATACTGTCAGTTATTATCCCAGATTACACTAATGGCATAAAATAGAATTTCAGAAACATCAACCATTAACATCTGCCGAATAATATGAGCTGCTTAATTACCACTTTTTCCCCTGACATGAACATTTTGGAAGGTTGTACTGCCTCCACCAGCCTAGGAAAAGACAGAGCAGGGTCCTTCAAACTGAGAATACAGGAAAACTGCACTAAGAGTCTGAGAGAATGATGTCCTCCTCAAAAAACTTTCAGTTTTCCATTTTTCACTATTCTAGTTGGCTAGCCTTTGAATGGTTGAAGTACAGATGGGTCAACCCCCTTAAATGTCACCCCCTCTCTTGTTAATAGCCAACGACAAAACAAACAGATGGCTAAAGAATGGAGTTGGAGGAGAGGGCAGATGGGGAGGGAAGGGATACAGGCTGGAAATAACTCAATTCTTGGTTTAGCAAGTGGTGTGTGCAGAACTCTGCTGGAAACGTCCATAGGAGTTATACTTTCAGAAAGACGATAAGATTGGATTACATCTTTAAAATAATTGTTCAAATAAATGGACTGGCACGGAGGAGAAGCCTGTATTGACTTTCTGTTTACCTAGAAGGGGGAGAAAAGTACAAAACAAGCTTTTCTTTCAGTACAATGGCAATCTTCTAATAGCAGCACTGACTCGCTCCAAAATACAGGACTCAGAGGTTGATAATCATCTTTCAGCTCAGGTTATTGCATGCAATTTTTCACGTTCATTCAGCTTTCTTCATATAGCTCTTAGTAAAGTAACTCTCTTAACAATAAAAGCTTTTATGGAGCCCATTGCACTGGAGAGCTAACCACTCCTGTTTTTTTCTTCTTTTTCATCTTCTTTTTATTGGCTCCTCGGAATATTTATTGCTGCCTTTGTTCTCACTGCAAACTTATGCATCTGGCTGTGTGTGGCCATTCTCGTTGTTTTTGTTGTTATCACTGATGGGTAAGTGGGTGTGTATATATATATGTTTGGGTGGCTTCGTTTTTGTACACGTGATTCCATTTTCATCATCCTGTCACTGCAGCTCTTCATTGTTTAACTGAGGAACGTTCACTCTGTGACCTGCATGACATAAAACTTTATGTGCTGCCATGCTACTTCTTCCTGATAAACAGGTTCTCTGGCGGAGGGAGCCAGCCTCGAGTGAAACTGGGCTTCAGGAACAAAAGCTTGACTTTCTGAACACTGGATGAACAGATTAGATGCCCTGGTAAAGAGTTTCACAAGAACTAACTTAAACAAGCAGAGGGTGCACCATCTGGCCTGGGTCAAGGCAGAAAAAGGAAGCTTGTACTATGGCTCAGGCTCATGGATGCAGGAACAGCACCCACGAGAAGACGTGTGTGCTATACTAAAGCCCTATGTTTAGGCATGACAACACTGGCACCACAGGCTTCAAACTCATACTGAACAATGAATAGCCTTGCCATCATGATTCCGGCTACTATTAAGTCAGTCCTCTTATCTAAAAGATAAGACACTGGTTGAGATGGCTGGCTAAAGTGACTGGGCAAGTTATTCAACTCTCTGAGTCTCAGTTTCTGCACCTGCAAAACGAGAATAATTATAGTATCTACATTATAGGGTTGTGGTAAGGATTGAGATGATACAAGTGCTTAGAATCATACTTGGCCCATAGTAAGATCTCAAAATATTGGATCTTATTTGCCCTCTAATTAGAATGTAAACTCCATAAGGGTATATTCGGTATGTTTTGTTCACTGCTGTATCTCTAAGAACTTAATAGGTGCCAATTAAACACTTGTCGAAAGAACTCCTCAGCAGGCATTTGTTCCTGTAAAGAAATAGGGAGAGGAGTCTCCTAAATGTCAAGTACGGGAAAGCCATGGGTTTCCATGGGTACTGGTCCCATTAAGTGCCACCCAAGGGGGATTTGGTTGAAAGGAGTTTGGAGGTGTTTCACCTCCCAATATTGCTTCTAGGTCCGAAACTCTCAAACCTGTCCAGAAAGCAACACAGGTGATTCTCAGCTCACAAAAACCTACCTCCCTTTTCCGCCTCACAGGGGTCATTTCTCATGACTCCTCTCTGCTGTGAGGCTCCTTCAGAAGTCCTTTGGCACAGGAGGCTGTAAAGGATTATGATTCCCTTGTTTCTGATGCACTATAGCCAAACTGAACATAAGACTGTTTTGTTGTCAAAGACAATCAGGAATCACAGATCCCTTGGCTTTGAGTGCTGGAGTTTGCAAAGACATTTTTTTACCAGCTTGGTCTGTATAACAAACTGCTACATTTATAAAGGCATTTGTTAACATTGGACTCTTTCCGAATACATTTTAGTTGAGGCCTTAAGAACACAAAACACTAGGTGGCAGGGGTGTGTGTAATTTTATTAATCTATAGGTTCATTTCTCTATAGGTCCATAAAGCTTCCTTTAGACAACTAGATGAGTTAAAGACAAACTCAGCCCCTTGCTTTCTTCCATATAGCCAGGCCACAGTGGGGTCCATGAAGGAACCACAAGTGGCTTTGCTGGTGGTGGAGTAGGACAGAAGTGCTTCAGTGCTGACTTAGCCCGCTTCCAAGCATGTGCTGTTACCTGATTCCTTCAGGAACTCCCCTGGACATATATATGTTGAGCAGAGTTGAATGCAGTGGGTCAGCTGTACTGTACTGAGCATCATGGAGTAGGCCACTCCCCACCAAAGATACCTGAGACATTTTTTAAGTACTGACAGTGTGTGTGAAGCACCATTAGCTCTCCTATGGCCAGCATGTCGCATGACTTACAACAGTGCCTACAGTGCAGATGTCACATCAACCAGTTCTGCAGCATCCTTCTTTCCACTTATCGAAGGTTGCTTGGGAGGCACAGCATACACAACAAGCATTCCACGTGTGTGAGGACAGATCTCAAAGGGATGAAATGCCCTACTTATATTTCCTGTAGAGCTGTATTCCATCTATGCAAAGGCCATCTTTCCATTCTTTCTGGCAGTTTTTATACTTGTGATGCGTCTCAGTATGTTTGTGTTGCTATAACAAAACACCACAGATAAAGGGGCTTGTAAGCAGTTTCTGACAGTTCTGGAGGCTGGGAGTCTGGGATTAGGGTACCAGCATGGTCAGGAAGGGGCTTCTCTTTCAGGTCAGACTTCTCACTGTGTCATCACATGGCGGAAGGGACCAGGAAGCTCTGTCCAGTCTCTTTTATAAGAGCACTAATCCTTTTCATGTCTCCATCCTTATGTCCTAAGCACCTCCCAATGTCCCCATCTCCTAGGACCATCACATAGGGCATTAGGATTTCAACATATGAATTTTGAGGGGATGCAGACTTCCAGACTGTAACACCATGATTACATCAAATGTTGCCCCAACTTCTCTCACTTTGGTTTTTATCTGCCTTTTTCCTCACTGCAAACATAAATGATCAGAAGCATATTATATAAATCTTCTTTGCCATTAACCTTTTTAAATGAGGTATATTATTTGTTCAGAAAATTATATCATATTTGTATAGGATTAATTTGTTCTCACCAGGCTACAAGTTTAGGAGGAGGCACCCATTAGAAATAATTCCTAGGAGACAAAATGTAGTAACACAGAGGCAATATTTATATCATGGGCTTCTTTAATATGGAAAATTAAATATCACCTTCTAGTCCAACAACTTAGTGCTCTAGAGAAACATTAATACTGGTTATGCTGGTCTACTTGAGGAACACATGTTAGACCCTATTGCCCAATAGCACTGTATTCATCCATCCATACACTCAAGAAATATTTACTGAGTGCCTTCCACTTGGGATAGAGTTCCTATAATTTGTTGGAAGGGAATTTTTGTTTATGACAATTAAATTATAATTTATAATTATGATTGTGTCAACAAATGAATAAATTATCATTGTGCTACATTTATTCATTCAACATATATATGTGAAACACCTCAATGTGCTAGAAATGACACTAAGTCCCAAGGACATTAAAACCTTTTATTAAGTAAATCATCCTTATCCGAGTAAGAGAAGCAAAAAAATGTTCCAGGTTGAATAAAAAACAGCTGATGGAAAAAGTGGGATGGCATCCATTTTAACCTCCTTCTGCTGAGCCTTCCTTTAATATAAGCAGCTCGGAAGCTACATGCCTCGTTTTCCAGAATTCCTTGCAGCTGGAGTTCTGAATGCCAATTCAATGCCTTTACGCCACACTTGGAAGGCCGATGTAAAGTTGGAGCCATTTTTCTGTGCATCAGTTGTTTTCTGCTTTCAAGTGGCATCATGAAGATGTTGGTTTTTCTGCAGCAGTTTCTCTATGACCAGCCTTTAGCTTCATGGGAGCTGAGAGGCAGATGTGGTAGCAATAGCTTCCCGACCCTGAGATAAAAGTTCCAGGCAACAAATCCTGTGGATTCCCCACCTTCCTGATTGTGGTGGAGCCGGCAGCTTCCATGCCAGGCCTGTTCAGAAGTGTGATTCTGAGAGCTATTCTGGAGGGACCAGTTGAGGGCCCATGTCTCCAGCACTTCCAGCAATTTTGTAAGTAACTAATTCTCTATGTTTCATTCTGCCTTAAAGAGCCAGGTTTTGCTCCCTACTATAAAACACTAAATTTAAAATGAGAAACACAGGAAATATAGCCAAAGATTTTCATGGTGCAGGCCATGAAGAGAGCAGTTAGGCCCATGCCTTAGGTACTGTTAGGATCTGGGTCCTATGAAGCAGATTAAATCCAGCAGTGTCTGCTTTGCCTGGCTGAGTTGTTTTTCTTATCCTTCAGGCGTTGGAGGGGGACTTTGCAAGTTTGGTGCTGGGAATGACGACCCTAGAAAATGGTGACTACACTTTGTTCATCTTTGTATGCTCAGTGTCTGGCAGAGTGCTCGGGGCATATTGGTCCTTAATAAGGATGATGCTAACTTATGAGAGTAGTGCTCTAGAAGTTTTCTTCTGGCTTCGGTGGCAAGCTGAGAAAGAGAGAGGACACAGAGCCATTGGCATAAACCTTATCAAGGCATGAAGTGAAAAGAATCTGTAAAATGGGAAGGATTGGAAGCAAGACTCAACAGGCACTAGGGACTATCAATCAAGGCTCAAAAAGAGAAGTAGGACCAAGAGGAGAAACCTATTTAGAAATTTATGGCCAGCAATTGGCTTAGATGACTGTGGGAGGTGACGAGGCAAGTCTGAAATCCACTGGGCAGGTGGTCGGGCTGGGTCTCTCATCCACAGGTGGGCACTACTATTCACAGGTGGGATTTCTTCAGCGAAGCCTTGGTTCTGCCCTTAAAGCATTTCAGCTGATTTAATTATGCCCACCCAAAATTTGTAGGATCAGCTCTCAAAGTCAACTGATTATGGACTCTAATCACATCTGCAAAACACCTTCCCAGCATCACTTACATTGGAGTTTGATTGAGTAACTGGGGGCTGTAGCCTAGCCCAGCTGATACACGTCAAAAAAGACCATCACAGTGACCAACTGGAAAGAGAAAACAATAGAAAAGGCTGAGTAAAGGTAAGATGTGGCAGGTCCATCTACTCTCGATGTCCCAGCAGGCTTACTTAACTATTTAAAGCTCACTCAGGTGGCAGCCTGCTCTATTTCATGAGATTGATGCAGGTAGTGTATGACTGAGTTTACTAACAAGAAGAATAACTTCTCCCTTAAAATTGAGGTAACCCTCTAATTTATTGTCCAAACTACAACAATATTGAGAATAACAGAGGGTTCTGTTAGAAGTTATATCAGGAGCACTAGCAAAAACCAGGCGAGCCCCAGGCAAACAAGAACATCACTCAGCCAGAGATGTTTAGGGTTCTTTTAACTTTCCTCTCAAGGCTTCTTCAGTACAATGAGGATATTCAGATTACTTCTCGCCAATTTTTAATATTACAATGGGGGAAAAATGCCTTTAACATGAAGCTTTGTTCATTAAAGTTTACATGGAGCAATGTTATTAACACTGGAAAATATTTTTTAAAAGCAAGAATAATTTTTCCTTGAATGAACCTACAAGTGAAATGATTAATTTTATGTAAATATTAAATGGATAAAAATTGTGAACAGTAGCCCCTCCTACCAAACCATGCCAAGTGATAGGGTGATGATATTGTGTAAGTCAGGCAGTAAATGGTAACAATTAGATTCTTGACTCTAGTTCACATCTCAACTTCTTTCTTACTAATTATGTAAACTTAGACAAGTTTCTTAGTCTCTCTAGGCCTCAGTTTCCTTACCTGTTAGATGAGGTTAAAAACGAAGCCCATACTACAGGAGCATTTGAGGATTAAATGAAACAATGCATGCTGAAATTGCTTGGCACAGTGCCTGGCACGTAATAAGTTTTTCCATAATCAGGAATTACTATTATTGTAATATAGCTATGCAGCCTTTAAACCAAAATATCAAATAAGATTTTTTTCAGGCATCACAATAAAATGCTACCCTTATATTTACTTTTATGGATGCTATGATCTGGTAGGTTTCTTCTTTTTTTTTTTTTTTAAATCACGTTCATTAAAATGTATTATCCTGATGCTTTCTCTGGAAATATGCTGCTGTGGGATAAACTAACCTCTTCCAGAGTCATAAGCATCATCCACATTTTCAAAACCTTTCTCATAAATGTGGCTCCTGTCCATAAAGTGTAATTATTGAATACAGCTATGTTTTTGAGATTTCTGCTGAGAGAAAAACTAGCAAAGCCACAGGACTACTCAACCTTACTAGAAATGATGGGGAATAAAAGAGCTTTCTCACCACGCTTTGTAGTTTATGAGACTTTTTCCAGATAATTCATTAGTTGTAAAGTGACATGAAAATCAATTAATTTTAATGGTGGATAACAGATTATGGTATTTAATAGTTCATCTAATTTCATGAGGCAAAGTGAATTAGACAATGCTGTGTAAATCTAATGAGGGTTGTGAGAGCTCATTTGACAGTCAAATGCAAACATGAATGAGCATATCAGAATTAGATAAAAATGAAAGCATTCTATACAAACTGTATTTTGTTCATATACAGAATTAAGTTAGAAACTTGTGGAACATGAAACTTGTACTTTATTTCCCTTTAGCTAGCTCTTTAAACTTATTCATTAAGCACTTACTATCTAAGCTATGTCATATCTATTAAAGAAAATAACACAGGATGATACATGCATTTCCCTCTCCTTTCATCTTTCTAAATGTAAGTAGAATGACTTAGAAATGTTGGTGTTAAAAAGTTCTTCATGAAGGGTTTTTTATGGACATTTGGATGATGGAGGACCAGGTTCTATTCATCTGTGTGGTATTAAAAATAGCCTGTTTTCTTCAGTAATTTTTATCATTCTTGAATAAGCCCATTTTAACCCAAAGTATCCACTTCTGCATAAGATTTCACACAGCTGAGACTTTGGGATAATCACTTCCTCCCTCCCCCAAAGAACTCAATTTACAGCCCAGTTTCTATTCCCCCAACAGAACAAAATGTATAAAGGTGGCTTCCCTGGAAAGTTTCTTTTTAAAATGATTTTAAATGGTTTCTTTGAAATAGTTGCAGCTCTACAGTAAAGGAATCATGAGGTTACAGTTGCCTGGTTTCTATTGATTCTCCTAGTTAGTAAAGAGTTAAACAGTGAAGTGTGGTCTTTTATTTTTATTTTTATTTAAAAAAAAAAAAAAAAAGCATTTGGAAGGTACTGGAGAGGGAAGGCCTGGTCCTAAGTGGTCATGTGGCTACCGCCATTCATCTTGGTAGTGACTATCTGTCAAAAGTGGCAAGAGTCCCTGTTAACAGCCCTGACCTGAGCAGTAATGAAGGGAGAGAGCACAGCAAAGTGTCCATTATCAGCAGGTCGGGAGCAGTAAATTGGAGCAGTTTGCTTCAATCTTCCTGCAAGTTGGAATGTAAGATAGGTGGGGATCAGCAAGAGGCAATTTTATCCTATGATCATTTTTGTCAGATCGCATCAGAGTGGCAACTTAGTTCGATGCATGATTTCAATTAACCAACTCTGGCCGTAATGCTTCCACTGTCGGGGAAGCTCTTTTCCGAGCCTGGGTTCCTCATTATTTCTTTAAACCCACCTGAGCACAGACAGTGAGGGAAACTGTGGGATTGGGGGAAAGGGAAATGACACATGTGGATGGCAGCAGCTGCCCACAAACCTCACATCTGTATGGTGTTCTGGGTGGCTCTAAGTGCTACCTTGGCTTATCTGCAAATTTCCTAACTCACAAATCCGTTTGTAATGACCTTCAACTCTGGATTTTAGATATGATGAATTTGCATGTTGCTTCCTTTTTGACAAAAGAATTAGCCTTTGGACGACGGTTTTAAAGAGGGTCGGGTCACAATTCTGTGCCAAGTCATATGAAACTGCTCACAAGCACCAAAACAACAAGTGTGATGCTTAAGACTGAAGCTTTAACTCTTAGATCCCTGTGAAATATTTACTTGAAGGCAAAAGCGAATACTTGGTTCGATGATTCTTTAAAACATATGCAAATTGCACATGGAAGGCCATCTTTGCTCTCCAGGAACTTGCAGTTCAGGAGGATAAATCAGATATAAGTGACTGTAGTGAAAGTAGGGAGTGCCACAAGAGGGAAATGATGTCCTATAAAAATTTAGAGAAATGTCACTTTTGGTTGGGGAAATCAAGGCAAACACAGAAGAGATAAACATTTAAGCTGGATCTTGGTGAGCGTATAGGATATTTCTGGGTGAAACTGGAGAGTGACTTTTATTAGTTTTCTATAACTGCCTAACAAATTATCACAAACTTAGCTGCTTACAACATCACCACTTTGTTAGCTCTTGACTCTGGGGGTCAATAATGAAGCTAACTGGGTTTTTCACTCAGGATCTCACTAGGCTAAAATCAAGGTGTCAGCCAGGCTGCAGTCAAATCAGAGACTTGGGTTCATCATTTAAGCTCATATAGGGTGTTGACAGAATTCAGTTCCTTGCAGTTGTAAGACTAAGTCCCCACTGTCTTACTGGCTGCCAATTGGGGTCATTCTCAGCTCCTAGGGGCCGCTTGCTGTTCCCTGCCATGCGGTCTTCCACTATGAAGTTTGCTTCTTCAAGACTAACAGGATTAATCTTTCTCATATTAAGAAGGGCCTAGTCCCTCTTAAGCACTTACTGATTTGTCAGCCCCACCCAGATGACTGCTCTTTTGATTAAAAAGTCAACAAATTAGTGACCTCACCCCAGGAGTGACATCCCATCATACTCACAGGTTCTGCTCCCACTACAGGGAAGAGAACTATACAAGGTGTGTATATCAGTGGTTAAAAACCCTGGGGACCATCAGGCATTGCCCTGTAGGAAGAACAGCTTTTGAGAAAAAAGGAAGCACTAGGGATGTTTGTGAACTGGTAATGTGTTAGAATTTTCTCTACCGAATGAAAAAGTGGAGGTAGTTTGAGAATATTGGCCCAGAAAGTGATTGTAGAGTAAGTCTATATAGCATCTTATATTTCAGAATGCATACTCATCAAAGGCTTTTTAATGGTGACATAATTACCATCATGATTTTTAGGAAGATGACTCTGCTGTGCAGGATGAATTGACAGACGAGGGGTGGTTTAGTCTATTTCTCTCTACGAGGATGGGTTCTGTAAGGACAGGGTCTTCTGCTGTTCATTGCCATAGCCCCAAGTGGAACATAGTGGGCATTCATTATGCATTTGTTGAATGAATGAATGTGGGCAGAACACACAGGGAACAATTGCCATAGTCTAGATGAGCAATATTAAGTGAAGAATTAGGGAGGCAGGAATGCAAATGGAAAAGAGGAGATGTATTGAAAAGATATTGTGGAACTATCAGCAATGAGCTTTACAAACAGATGCGAAATAGAAAGAAAAGAAAAATCAAAAGTGATATCAAGATTTATAATGTGGGTTTCTGGGAAACTGGAAAATAATGAAAAAGAATAATTTGTTATTCAGCTCTATATGAAGAATATCACCAACTATTTGGCTATAATTTTCACTTTTGAGGCAGATTTTTGGTGTTGCGTGGACAAACTCAAATTACATTCATTAATGGTATTTTTTTTCACTGGCCTACAGTTATTTTTTCAATTTTGAGATATAATTGACGTACAGCACTGCATAAGTTTAAGGTATACGACATAATAATTTGATTTACATATATTATGAAATAATTATCACAAAGTTTAGTTAACCATCATCTCATACAGATCCCAAAAAAAGTTTTTTTCTTGTGATGAGAACTCTTAGAATTTACTCTCTTAACTTTCAAATATTCTATACAGCGGTGTTAAAACTATGGTCATCATGTAGTGCATCACATCTCTAGAACTTAATTATCTTATCACTCCAACTTTGTACCTTTGACCACCTTCCTCCAACTGCCCCACCCCCAACCACTATCCCACTCCCGCCTCTGATAACCACAGATCTGATCTCTTTTTCTATGAGTTTATGTTTGTTTGTTAAATTTCACATATAAGTGAGATCATATAGTATTTGTCTTATTTAACTTAGCATAATGCTCTCGTTTCATCCATCTAAATAGCAGGATTTTCTTTTTCTTTATGACTAAATATTCCTCGTGTGTATGTAAGTACATACCACATTTTCTTTGTCCTTTTATCTGTCAGTGGACGCAGGTTGTTCCCATGTCTTGGCTATTGTAAATAATGCTACAGTGAACACGGGAGTGCAGATATCTCTTTGACAAGTGTTTCTGTTTTCATCGTCTTTGGGTATATTCCCAGAAGTAGGATTGCTAGATCACATGATAGTCCTATTTTTAATTTTTTGAGGAACCTTTATATTGCTTTCCATAGTGGTTGTACCAATTCACATTTCAACCAACAGTGCACAAGAGTTTCCTTTTCTCCATATCCTCGGATTTTTTTTAATCTCTTCTTTTTGATGATGGCCATTCTAACAAGAATAAAGCAGTATCTTACCTCATCATGGCTTTGATTTACATTTCCCTTATGATTAGTGATGTTGAGCATTGTTTCATGTACCTGTTATATCTTCTTTGAAAAAATGTCTGTTATGGGTTCTTTTCCCATTTTTAAAACAAAATATTTGTTTTTGTTTTTGTTTTTTTTCATTGAGTTATATGAGTTCTTTATATACTTTGTATATTAACACCTTATCAGATATATATGACTTACAAATATATTCCCCATTCTATAGGTTGTCTTTTTCTTAGTTGATCATCCTTTTGCAGTGCAGAAGATTTTTAGCTTGATGTAGTCCTACATGTTTGTTCTTTATTTTGTTGCTTGTGCTTTAGGTATCATGTCCAAAAAATCATTTCCAAGAAGCTTTTTAAAATGTCTTTTATTCTAGGAGTCTTATGGTTTCAAGTCTTACATTTATATCTTTAACCCATTTTGAGTTAATTTTTGTGGATGGTGTAAGATAGGACTCTAGTTTCATTCTTTTTCATGTGAATATCCATGAAACCATTTACTGAAGAGTCTGTCTTTTCTCCATTGAATATTCTTGGCTCCTTCATCAAATATTTTGAGTCTTTGATTTAAAATATATGTTGTATGTATATAGATATAGATAGATAAATGTTGCTATCAGTGGCATGTATATAGTTAAAATTCATATTATATATGCAACTATTTTGGAAAAATTAGTTACATATATAATATGTAACTAATTATTGAAGAAATATGAATTAGATAGCTTTCATCAAAAAAGATTAAAGTAACTGAGCCATTTAGTCGTAAAACTTTAGGGTGGAAGTTACCATACATGTTGCCCTACCCAACATTTAGCCAGTGAATAATATCACAACATACCAATGAGTGATCATTCTATTTTGCTTAGTCAATTCCAGAGACAGAATGCACTAGATTTTTGTATAACCCTTTTAAGTTTGGGACAGCTTTAATTGTTAGGAGCCTTTTACCAATATCAAAATATGCCTTTTCATGACTTACCTCCATTGTTCATTGCCTGGTCGCTGGAACAATGCCCAAGGTCTAATGCTCCCCAACATGACAGTACCTCAGACTTAAGGAAAGTCCCATTTTTGTGTGTGAGAAATACATTCCTGAGGACCTTTCATATTAAAAAATCAGAGAAACAGACTAATTCTGGTAAAGGATGATGGTTATTCTTGTTCACTGGCTAAAAGTGCTGCTTCCTCCACGTGCCAATAAGAGAAATACTATCCACTAACCCTTTAGGTTTGAACTTATACAAGTCTTGATTAACTTTTAATTTTGGAGAGTTGCCTTTGGAGAATAATGAGAGCTATTTCAAATTCCTTTGAAAAGGGAGAGAACTGTATTTGAAAACTGTCATGTCTCCCAGGCTTCTCTTCCAGAACCCCCTCAGCACATGGGGACAGTTAGAGGTATCGTATTAGTCTAACAAAGGAGCCCATGACCTTATCCATTTTTAGAGATCCGCTTCAAGGACTTGCATATCTAGAGGCTGAGAAGTAGACCAGATGACCCCCGAGGTCTTTTAGCATTTTGACTTTTGTCCCTCAAGTCCAGGTTTCTTAACTGTAACATTGTGACCACACTTAATTATTTCTGGTAGTAGATATAAGGTATATTTAACAAAATGTAAATTAAAAAAAAAAAACATTGGCAAGTGTGAGTACCATTGGACATTTCAATATAATCATGTATGTATGTAAAATATATATATCAAATATCCCAAAGTCATTTTTTTTGCTATATTTAAGCCTTCAACTTGCATGGGGGCCAACCACTACCACTGTTTGAAAATATAACTTTTATCTACATATTGTTATAAAACACATCACTACAGAATGCATAGTGTAGATATTTTTGAGTGTACTTTGTGTCACGTTCTGTTTTCTTTGTGTAGCATTGAAGCATGGAGTTAAATATCAGAAACAAACAAAAAACCACACTGCATAACACTTCACATAAAGTTTTCTAGTGGTTCTCTTTTAAGAAATATATATTTAGATAAAACTTCTATGATCAACTAACTTAAACCATAACCCCATCTTTAAAAAAAAAAAAACAAGAAGCAAAGCCATTGATATTCAGAAGAGCACTCTCCCCTTTGAAAACTTTCCTCTGTTTTTGTGCACCCTGAAAACCCCCATCAATAGACAGGTTTATGTATAGGCACAGACTAATTTGTGAAAAATTATGATGCAGTAACTGGGCTGAGAGAAAAGTGAAATGTTTCTCTATGTCGAATTTCTCTCACAGGAAGATAGGAAAAATTGTTCCCCTAACATGAAAGCTATCTTTGTCAAAATATTGTTATTGAAATGATTATTTAAATATTGTTATTGAAATGATGGTTATTTCTCAACAGCATGTACAAAATGAGAATAAAAGGGTTGTAAAGAAATATGCTCAAGGCCTCCTGGGAACTAGAGTTTCCTTGCCTCTCAACCTTTGTTCCCCTGATAGGTTAACTAATAGGTTCACATCTTCAGAGTCTATACAAATATTTAGTAAGCTGTGAAAAGGTTTTGAGGCAATGTCTACCTTCCTCAGTAGTTAGCCTTGATCAGATTCTGTCTGTACTAACCAACCAAGTACAAAGCTAAGAAAGTAGTGTAGTTATATTGACCTCAAGTGTCTTGAATTGAAGATCATCAAACGTGGACATTATGGTAAGAGATAAACATTTTGTGTAAAAATTAGAGTTTTTAAGGTGTGGAGAAAACAGCTTTTAAAATAGGATATCAAGGGCAAAAACTATAAAGAAAAAAATTGATATATTTTACTTCATAAAATTCTAAACTATTCATGGTAAATAGTTAAAGGCCAAAGAGTTGGATTTTAAGTATTATCTTAATATATGAGAGAGAAAACAGATGGGCACATCAATAGAAAAATGAACTTACACAAAGAAGTTATGAAAGAAATACAAGTGAATAATAAAAAAATTATAAGTAATATTAATAATCAAATAAATGGAAATTAAAATAGCAAGAATCCTTTTTTAATATATGAAATTGGAAAAGAACACACATTCTTATAGATGTAAAAGTGCAGAAGAATAAAATTACATTTTTTCTCTCCATATTTAGAAATATGGAGAGAAAAAATTAAATATGCACATTTTTGACCCAGCAATAACCATTTTAGGAGTTTATCTTGGAATAGCAATGAAAGATGTATCCAAAAATATAGCTATAAGAATATTCCTAGAAGAGCTGTATAATAATATTTAAGCTCAGATAAACCCTAACTATCCAGCGATAGTGGGCCAGTTTATGTGGAATATGAAAATATACTTTGCTGTCAATTAAAATGATGTTGTGGAAACATTTTTCATACAGTTAAATCCTATAATTTTGGTAAAACAAATGAGATGCACATATATTAACACAGATTAAAAACATGATTAACAAGAAAAACAAGATGTATAGAAAGATACATACACTTCAAATCAATAGTGCACATTTAAAAATACACAAAACAACAGTATATATTGTTATGGACAAATATAGTAAAGAATAAAAATATGGATCAAAAATCTACACCTCAGGAAAAGAAAGGAGGTTCAAAAGATCAGAGAAAGTTAAGAGATTGCCTCCAACCATATGTATAACATTGCATTCACCAACCTGAAGCAAACATAACAAAATGTCAACAATTATTAAACCGAGGTGATGAGTACTTTGCTACTGACTATATTTGAAGCATTTTAAAATAAAAGTTATAAAAACTAAAAATAAACATTTATTAACATGGAAAAGTACTTCAAATATTAGGTATCCATTTAACAAGCAAGTTGTAAAACATCTGCAACTAATGACAAAATTTTTTAATATATTCATTTGCATATAATTAAAGCTCATAACCATAGTTTTCAATATTAAACATAGTTAACTGTATTTACCAAAGAATGGTTAAAAAACAGATCACTTACCATTTTTTAAAATCTATTTTCTGGCCTTTACACAATGTGCACAGAATATAAATAATTTTATTTTAGTTTGGCATCAATCTTCATTTTATGTCAGTAGTAATATTTTTTGATTTTTAACCCAAACTAAAATTTACATTCCAGACATCTGTTAGAAACTTTCAGAAAACTCTCACCTTATCCTTAAAAGAGTTAAAAAAAACGGATGGGACTCTGCCAAGGAGAGATTTTGCATCTGTGAACTCCTTATTGCTTGATGACATTTACATATGTCACTCTCACTTTTGGTGGTCATTTCTTAGTGTATATTTTGCAGAATAAAATCAGAGTTTAAACAGCTAATACTCTCAGATACCTTGCTCAGTCGTTCTTGGAATTTTCTACATTTGTGGAGAAAACTGCATACAAAGTAGACTTGGTGGAAGGAAGAAGAAGGGTACCTACAAAGCTGTTTGGTGGCATGGTTAGGGGCTAAATAAGGAATTGGTATTAAAGAAGTAGAATCTCTGGGTAGAAAATGTTGGGAGGAAAGAAAAATACCGGGTAAGACCTGGAGAGGCCTTTGGAGTCTGGAGAGTTTTCATAATTTGATGGAGATGAGAACATGTTTAAAAGTGCTGTTGAGAACAGTCCTTTAGTAAAGGAAAGATAGAAAACAGTGTGGGTGAGAGAGATGATGAGACTAGGAGAGTAACCAGTGGTATGAGGTTTCTGAGACAGGGGAAGAGAACCAGAGCACATCTGGGATCTGGGTTCATCGGTATTTGAAAGGAGAAAAAAGAGGTTGGAAAAGATAGAACTAGGTTTTTACATGGTGACAAGAAGGTGAAGGAGTTTTTTTTGATCACTTATATTTTTGCAAAAAGACACTGAATACTCCAGTCTTTTATATTAACCAAATATATAGGCTGAGGACATACTGCCTCCTTACACACACACACACACACACACACACACACACACACACACACACACACACTCTCTCTCTCTCTCTCTCTCTCTCTCTCTCTGTCTCTCTCTCTAACATTCTCAAAATCCTAAAAAAGAAGAGGGGTAAATAACTAGTTCACAAGGAACCAAAATAACAACAACAGTAGGGAATAACAATGGCTACATCAGGAATGAATTCCAGTTTTTAAAGCCATAGCAAAGACTCAATTAAAATACTTTTGGCCTAAAATTAGTTGCAAACAAATCCTTAAAAGTCAGCTGAAGGTATCAGGTTATTTAGTTCCCGTCCTGAGATAGGACTAGAAGGGGTTGAGCTATAACAGCTAATGTGGAGAGCAAATCTTTAACTTCTGTTTCCTTTGCATTCTATGAAATGATGTGTAAATCAGAACCAACTAAATTAAACAGGTGACACACAGCACTTGAAGTCAGTGATTAATGGTACCTGATCAGTAATTTATAGAAAAATTTCATTGAAATTGAGTACTATCATGACCATTTTTATCATACACTATATAGTTTAATACATGTATGATACCAATTTTATAAAAAACAAATTTATCTGTTTTTTTCTACATTAAAAGCTTATTAGACTCTTGACCATTCCTGGTAAGAGGCACTACACATCATTTTGCTTGTGCATATATGATGAAATTTCTTACAGTATCATCATGTTTTACAGTATCATGATGGAAAAGAAAAAAGGATTGAAAGTGTTTTAAATAAAGAAATTTATATACTCTTTCTACAGATTCATATTTGGTTTGCCCAATTCAAAATCTGAAGGCTGTGTGTGTGTGTGTGTGTGTGTCTTGCAATATAAAAAAATAAACCTAAAAGAAGTATAAAATTAAAAATTTAAAATAACTGAAAATAGTTTATGCACTGCTGCCTGTTTCTATACTGATTTTTTAAAATCCTTACTAGTTTTTCATATTTGCTTTATGCCTTTTAAAGGACTCAGATTCATAATATACAAAGAAGTTTATGTGATATATAGAGCAGAGCCATAAACCATATTTTATGCATAACAGTGATTAAATGCACGGTTGATATATTTCACTAAGATGGAAACCATGTCGAAAGGCTTACATTTTGATAAGTTTCCTTTTGGGGGGCATTTCTAAATTATTTAAGTTGAAGAATAAAATGACTTGTTTGTGAATTTACATGCTCTTTTTAATCATCTTTAGGTAATGCTGATATGGCAAAGACACTAAATTACAGGCAGCAGTGGGAATCTGCTGTGTGAGAGGCTCAGCATCGTTTTGTATATGAGTCTTTGAGGAATATTCTGCTCAAGGAGTGGAGATAGAAGAAAATTACCTAACTCATGAGCCACACATTAAGAGTGTAGTCATCTGTTGTAAATGCGTATCCAACAACAAACCATTATGTTTCTTTGGCTTAATTATATGTGCTTATTACACACCTGTACTGGAGAGGAGAGGCTGCTATTTGCATTACTTGTGGTTTTCGGTATCAAAACAGCATTAGCATTACGGAGCTTATCAAGGTTATGTATGATTTCTCTGGCTTGAGTGTGTGAGTCCCTTTATTTTGTGAACAACCCAACTTAGGAAACAAATTAGGAAATACTCTAATCATGTTAGCAAAGAATTTCTAAATTTAGAAATGTCATGAATGTATAAACATGGACGAACATCAGCAAAATTCCTAAGCTTTTGTAAATCAACTTGTTATTTAGGAAGAGAGTAAAAAAGTTAGGTAAATCAGCATTAAATTTTTCCCCTAGAGTTCCATCTTAAAAGGTATTAATTATGATGATGATGATAGTGTTGTTTTCAGAATACTTCAGAATAGGGAAAAATGCTGAACACCAATTAATTTATGACTTACAGTTTTTACAAGTCACATTTAATAAACAATCTAGACAACATTGTTCTGTATGTTTAAGAGCACCTACTAATTAAATGAAAATATTGAGTCATTTATTACATGCAAAGTACTTTTAAAAGTTAAAATTTACATGTTCTGAAAACAGTCTCAAAAGATCACAAGCAACTCTAAAGAGAATTTTATAGAACAATTCATTTATATACATATAACCAAAATTTGTTACTATTATTTCCCAGTGATTTTGATATATACTTATTTTAAAAGCATCTAAGAGTCATTAACTCATCCTTTAACTTCACCACTGTGTATGCATTACTTAATCTTTTCTCTATTTTCCTTTTACTCCTGTCTTTTTATAGTAGAAAATACGAGGTTGCACTAAGGAAGATAACACACAACCTGATGAACATAAGCCTGTTATTATAATGAAAAAAAATATATCATTTCAGAAGAATAAACCACAAATGGTGTCCAATGCCCAGAGAAAATCATAATTCTATTTGAGATTCCCACAGTGTCTATTACCAATTCCACAGTTGAACTTTGATAGTTTCCCAGGAAGACAAAAGCTTAGTAAAATAAGGGGTTTGGATTCATGAAAAATATGATAATAGCAAAAGGAGAAGGACTAAGTAATATTATTGATTTATAAGAGACACAAGAAAGGAGCAGATGGTGGTTTGGAAAAAATATATAGTCATTTTAGTAGATGCCTCAATATGAAACATGAATTGTATTTCTTACAACCACAGAAAATCTATAAATAAATCTAGTAACAACAAGTTTCTAAAAATATAAGTAATGGTCTAGTAATGTTTTTTTTAGATAAAGCTTAGGGTCAAATATAAAGATAAGCAAAAATTTTCCAGCTCTTACTTACAATGTCATATTTAAAAGATTTCTTTATCCCGTCATTCACAAAAATCAGGGGCACTAAAATAAATATGATCACTTTTTTATATTGTAAATTCCTAAACTAATTTTGCCTCATTTTATTAACATTTAGAAAATTTTTGATTCATTTAAAATACTTCATTGTAGCAACATTTTTCTTAGAAATTGCTTTCAAAGTGAAACCATCTGAGATGACTAGAAACAATGAAAATTTTTTTTTAGGTTTTATCTTCACAATGTCCATTACATATTTTTGCAACTCAGCAAATTATTTCATTCCTCTTGCCCTAGTATGGAAATTTAATCTAGGTATTTATTTCATTTTCGGTAACCTATTTGAAGAAAGACTAACTACCCTTCGGTATACAATATTACATTATGCATTCAAAACTGATACTATAAATTATGCGATCTACAAAAAATTATTAATGGTTTGTGGGGAGGGGGTACACCCATGAAATCTCAACTGCCAGCAATAGAAGTAATTTTCTCTGTTGCCCATCAATGAAAGGAACCCAGAGTATCTGTGTTTAAACAGGTCTATTGCATTCACACTCTTATTCTTGTCACTATTTATAAAGACAACAGTAAAGCCTCAAAGCAACCTTCAGGTCCAAACCATAGACCACCTTTAAATATCTATAAACAGATATTTTAAAGCTGTGGTTCTGTACTTCAGTACTTTTCTACGAGGTCCATTTAATATGCAATTCATGACAGAATAAGAAGAGAATTGTCCTTTTACTGTATTATATTGATGACAGAATTTGCCATCTATTTTCCTTTGCTATTGTTACAGTGTTCCCTCAAAATGGAGTACCCTATAATGATTAATATGACTGAATATAGATTCTAAAGCCTTTCCAGCCATTTTAATACCTCCTGAATTAGAGAAGGGATCCTATAAACCCTGGAGTGAGAATCCTGGCCAGGACCATTCAGAGGCATTCCAGGTTAACAGGGAAGTCCCAGATGAGGGACTTTTCAACACCAGGATTCTCTGTTTGAAGAGCCGATTAGTTTTGTTTGTTTTTGTTTTGTTTTAGAAATGGTGCAACAAACAGAATTAAGCCTGTGGCAATGGACGTGGGGTCTAGGCTGGGCAGAAAAGAGTGGAGAGTTTGAGGCTGGAGAAGCAAAGCCCTTAAGGAGATCCACAGAGAGCACAGGTCCTCCCTCCCCTTATCTCACCCCTTCATAGATGGTTACTGTAACGTAGCACTTCATGTCCAATACTGTAAATCTAGGGGCAAATATCCAGTCTGCAGAACTCCATTTTATAGGAAGTTTCTAACTTATAAAAACACGTTATATAAAAATTAGAAAAAAGTAATCATGTATGGGAATTCAGTATGGATTAAAACAAACCGTACTATAATTTCTTGGATTTGTGCTCACAGTAAGTATGCTATGTCTTAAAGTCTCAGGGGGGAAAAAACAGATTTTATATTGAAACATCCTGCCTAAAAAGAAGCTAAGCCTTTTCATAACCTATTTTTCAAATAGGCTCCATCTCAATTCCATTAAAATTGTGGAGTAATTCACATCTGTTTTGCTTTTTTTTTATGAGCACAGCAGTATTTCTTATACTAAGGATGAAAGCTCATTCATTACAGGATACTCTTATCTGCATTTTTTTACCTTTAAATGAATACATCCTTAATGAATATATGAAGATAATATTCTAAGGACTCATGAATCTGCATTCTGCCCATTCTATTTTTCAGATTTAATTTGTTGTTGACCTAGGGTCTTTCCACAGGGTGCTAAAGGAAAGGTTTTGTTTTGTTTTGTTCGGAGTATTCAGTAGTTTTGGTATCGAATGGAAAATTTCAGGTAGGACTCTTATATCATTAATGAAAATAAAACTGCTTTGCAATTTTGTTTTACTTTCCCACACTGCTACTTGTAATAAATGAGATAAATAATTACACATTGAATTACACAATATATAGGATAGTAAGTTGAGTTGAGTCCCCCAAAAAGATGTGTTCATATGTCCTAATCCCAGATACCTGTTACTGTAACCCTCCTTATCAATAGGGTCTTTACAGATGTAATCCAGTCAAGGTTAAGTCATAGGAGTTAGAGTGGGTCCTAAACCCAACCCACTGGTGTCTTCATAAGAGAAAGGAGAAGGAACATTGGATGCAAAGACACAGAAGACACAGGGAAGAAATTCATGTGACAATGAAGACAGATTGGAGTGCTATAGCTACAAGCCAAGGAACACCAAGGATTGCTGGCAACCACCAGAAGCTAGAAGAAAGAGTTTTTCCTCAGCTTCTAGGAGGAACCAAATCCATCGATGCCTTGATTTTGGACTTCTGGTCTCTTGGAGTATAAAGGAATAAATGTCTTTTGTTTTAAGCTACCCAGTTTATGTTATAGCAGCCCTGGGAAATGAACATATACAGTACGTGTAAGTTTGCAAAATGTGCACACTCTGACTGTTTTCTGGCATAAGAAGCATCAACGTGAACAAGGTGGGAAACCCTGGTTGGGTATCTGGAGGATTCTTTTTGAGTTTCAAAACTTTTCTAAAGACATTGACTTACCTTTCCTCATAATATATTTTTATTTATCCTCATCATCGCCTAAAATTCCTTGAAAGAAAATAGTTATGTTGAAAATTGGAAGCCAGAAATTCTTGTTGAAGAATTTGAGTTTTCACAGGAAAACACTCATTTCACAATGGAAGCTGTGACTTTTCCGTCTCCAGTTGCTTTCAATCTAGTCTCCACTGTGAATGGGAATGGGTTTTCTATCAAAAGTGAACATGTCACTCATTCAATAATATGGGTGTCTTTGAAAGGAACACAAACGTTCGCTCACAGGAAAAAAAATATCTGGCAGTATATATTTCAAGGTGTTAATTAAATTGGGAGCTTTTCAATTTTGTTTTTGGTTGTACAAATGTTCTACTTTTCCTACAATGAGTATAATTGCTTGTGTAATAAAGAAATTAATAGGGACTTTGCATAGCACATGGCACAAAATTTGCATTTCTCTGAAGTCAGATGTTCCCCTGACCTTATTGTGTCCAGAGGAATAAGACGATGGACCTCGAATCTCCTTGCCTTAGATTTTTTTCTCCTATAGACACACACACACATACACACACACACAAATCCAACTAATAGAGGAGTGTTAGCTTTCTCAGCAGTGAGATGTAAAGGAGACATAAATCATGGATGTATCTGACATTTAACCAATTTAGATTCCTTTCACACAACTTTCAATTTCAAGTGTGTCCTTTGAGTCTCCATTTAGAGAAAACAACCCTGTCTGTTGATCAGAGAACATCTAACCGAGGCTGTCCCATCCCACAGCTCCTGGAAGCCTGTTCAGTCACAACAGGGTCAGACAGAAACATGCAGCACACTACCGACCCCAGGGGCCACATGTGACAGCCCTGGGAGGAACTCTACTTTCTGGAAACACTCAGCATTGTACAGAGTCCTGAGTATTAAAAAAAATAAGAACATGCTATCTGCTTTGTGGCAGTGCTAGCTTTTAAAGCCAGTATTTCCAGGGAAAGCGATGTAAATTAAAATGGCCTAAAAGGCCCTGCCTTTTAGGATCCACACCTACATTTTCCCCGTGCTCCGCAACTCTCTGCACCCCAGGCCTCTTTCAATCCTTGAATGTGCCATGACCCTTCCTGCCACAAGGTGTTAGCACATACTGTTTCCTCTGCCTAGAATTTTCTTCCTTTCCACCTCTTTGCCTAAATGATCCAAGTTATACTTCAGATTTCATCTGAGTCTCTGTTTCTTCAGAGTTAACTTTCCTTTGCCCTCCAGATTATGTCAACCACCCACATCTTCTGCTCTCACAGTAAATATTCTCCATTCTAACACGGACCAAGGATGGAATTTTACATTTATTGGTGTGACTGATGCCTACTGCATCCTCTAGAATGTCTGCATTATGAGGACAGAGAAGAAGCTTTTTTTTTTCTCTCACTAAGGAATCTACTGTACCTGGACGGTGTCTGGCACACGGTTAAGCTCTAAATAAATACTTACTGAATAAGTGTATGGATGAGTGAATTGGAAATAACTTTAAAAATTCTTTAAAGCTCTCTGTTTTTGAAAACCTTCCCTTCCAATACCAGGAAACATGATACTGTGCATTCACCTGAACGCAGATGGAAGATCTTGGAAAGTACAGTTCAGTGGCCATCCACAAGCCAGAGCTTGACTGTGGTGAGTGCTAGCCTTCCTTCTGAGACACACTACTAGCTGTTCTCTCTCACGTATTTAGTTATCAGCATGAAATTGCTACTATTTCTTCTTTATTTGTGCACAGTGTCTTACATTGTATTATTCACTAGCTTTATTTGGGTGTATTCATAATATGAAGGAGGTTCTTATCTCTACGTTATATGCTTTTTATTTTAACCTGCCAACTATTCTCTGATACCCTGACCAAGACTCCCAAGATGGTGCCTTTACAGATTCACCTAGAATGGGGATTTCTAGACTCAGTTAGCCAAGCCACTTAGTAAAACTTCACAAGAAGCGATTGCTTTCCAAATGATATATCAAGGAGGACAAGAAACAGACCAGTTCAAGGGTTTTATTCTCTTTTTATTCCTTACCAGTTACACAACCACGTATTCCCAAAAGTTTTTCCTGTCCTCTGCCTGGACGTGGGATTTTTCACCTATCTGTGCAGTCACAGGCATCAAAGCTAATATAGGACGTTTGACCTTACAGCTGAGTCCCAAATGATTTTGCTCAAGACCTACAGCTAAGCCCCTGCTGTTACCCTGGAAAATCATTCCAAAAGAAGGAAACATATCTTACCTCTCTTTTTGTCTAACTCCAGCCAGGAGTAAAGGCCATGGTGACAGCCAAACACAATGTTCTCATGCCTCATTTGGAACGTGGATGGACAAGCATCGGCCTACTCTTTAGCAGAAACATAAAAAGCAAAAGTGTGTGATTTCAGGAAGAGGAGCTCTAACCAGGGCACATTCCCTCTTCTTGTAAACAGATCACTTCATGGAAAAGAGGCTTCGGGATACACTGCAGGAGATCGTTGTGGTCTATTGTATGTACTCCCTCTGAGAAGAAAAATAATTTTATGGTAGTGCCAGGGTTTCTAGTCACATGTAGAATATTTCACCAAAGGTTCTCACATATAATAGAGCCAACTAACTCCTGTCAGCCCCATTGCTCATTTTCCATTTTGTGCTCATTTTAATTGGACTCATTGTGTGGATTATTATAGTCTCACTCCCTGAAGGCCACTCATGGCTACTCGCTCTGAAGCTGGTTCTGCATAAACTGTGAAGAGGAAGGCATTTGGCTCTACTTTCCCTTCCCTAGGTACTCCCCACCTCAGCACTTTCATTCCTCCCTACCAAAGTTGTGACTGACTTCAAAGAAAATGACTTTAGAATGCAAGTTTTATGGTGGCATTTTTTGACATTGCAAGTAGAAGTATATGGGATGTAAATGACAAGAGGCCTTTTTTTATTTAATTAAATTTATTGAGATAACATTGGTTAATAATATTATATGTTTCAGATGTACAATTATGTAATAAATCAACTACACTGCATTATGTGCTTACCACCCAAAGTCTAGTCTCCTTCCATCACCATGTGTTTGACCCCCTTTACCTTCCTCACCACCCCAACCCTTCACTCCCAACCACCTTCCCCCTCTAGTGAACCACCATATTGTTGTCTGTGTCTATCGGCTTATTCATTTGTTGCTTTCTGTTTTACATCTCACATATGAGTGAAATTATATGGTTCTTGTCCTTTTCCATCTGACTTACTTCACTTAGCATGATATACTCAGGACCTATGCATGTTGTCACAAATGACAATATTTCATCATTTTTTATGGCTGAATAGTATTCTATTGTTTATATGTACCACATCTTTATCTAATCGTCTGTCAAAAGACACAGGTTGTTTCCATGTCTTGGCCACTGTGAATAATGCTGCTATGAACATTGGGTGCCTGTATGTTTACGACTAAGTGTTTTCAAATTTCAGGAGTAGGTAGAAGAGGGATTGCTGGGTTATATGATAGCTCAATTCTTATTTTTATGAGGATCTTCCATACTGTTTTCCATATGGCTGCACCAATTTACATTTTTATCAGAAGGATTCTATTTCCTCCTTACCTTCTCCAGCACTTGTTATTTTTTGTCTTAATGATAATAGCCATTCTAATAGGGGTGAGATGGTAGCTCATTGTGGTTTTGACTTGAATTTCCCCAACAGCTAGTGAGGTTGTATATCTTTTCATATATCTGTTGGCCATCTGTATGCCTTCTTGGGGAAAGGGTTCAGGTCCTCTGTCCTTTTTTAAATTGGTTTGTTTTTGTTGTTGTTGTTGTTGTTGTTGAGTTGTATCAGTTCTTTATCTATTTTGGATATTAGCCCCTATTGGAAGTTTCATTTACAAACATCTCCTCTTATTCTGTTGGTTGCCTTTTTTGTTGTTGTTGATGGTTTATTTTGTTGTGCAGATGTTTTTTAGTTTGATGTAGTCTTATTCATTTGTTTTTGCTTTTACTTCCCTTGCCTTTGAGGTCAAGTTATCAAAACACTGGATGAGAGTCCCTTCTTGCATCTCTGAAATCTCCCTGTAAAGATGGGAACCTACCTTGCTTACCTATAAAGCTTATCCCTTCTCATACCTTTTCCTGGTATCAATCTTCACAAGAAAATTATGAAAATAGAGAACCTCCTACAGGTTTTTAGAAATGAATTGGGAAGCCCTTAAACACTGGTCTTTGAAGAGACAGGGATTCACCTCTCCCTGTTTTAAGGGGATACTCTGTATTTGGAAGTCTGATCAGGTTGCAATCTGCAAAATCACAGCTCTCAAGAGAGCTCCCTATCTGATATGCATCCAAAGAGAAATGAGTACATTATTCCTTCCAAAGTCAGCTGCAATTGAAGCTCACTAAATTGACTCCACATCTTCCTATCTCGGGTAGTGACAGAAGGATCAAAAGCATTTTTTACTAAAATACTCATTTTTACCTAACCCCTTCTTTGAAGATTTCTCTATCACTAATACAGAGGACATGATCTCTACTTTATAGAAGATGGCAGAACACCAGCAAATCAGTGTTTGAGTACAGGGGCTGTTGTCAGTGCCTTAAACACTCATCTAGCAACTGTGTTCTTTTGCCAGCAATGCTGTTTAGAATGAAGGGGAGAACTTAGTGTAAATGTAAGGGGACAAATGTCAGAAGGAAATTTTGTATGTGTGTACAAAACACATGTGTGTGCATGTGTGGAAGGTTGGCATATGCACACACATGCCCATCTTTACCTCTTGATGCCCCATACCAATATGGCCAAAAAAACCATGGTAATTGATATCTCACATAATATAAACATGTATTTCAACCAACTTATGCCAAATTCCCCTACAAAGCATTGTACATTGAGCCAGATGACAAATTCTTTTATTTCTTTACGAATCTTCATGGGGATCCCAATCTTCTCTGCCTGTCCTCTAGCAGAATTGTCCTGCACTGGGTTGTGTTGAGAATTACGTAATGATAAATTGATAAAATATTAATGGAAAGGCAAGTAAGGGAAAATGTGGAAATTAGGTAATCAGATCCACAATCAAGTTGTTTTACTAATTTACATGGATGAAACACCTCTTCAGCAAGTGCTATATTGCCATAGATTACTTTTGTCACATCTCAAAGTGGTGGTTTTTGTTTATTGGGAGATCACAGTATGAGACACACTGTGCAGGCATTAGCTTAGTTAAACCTCACACCAGTCCTCTCAAGGTATGGCTGTTATCCTTATTTTCACAGCTGTAAATACTGAGCTTCAGGAGGGTTAAGTCACTCATCCAAGGTCAAATGGCTAAGAGATGATAGGCAGATACATTATATGAATTTAACTGTGGTCCAGGGCCTATGCGCTTAGTTAGTAATTCTCTGTGCCTTTTATTTCTAGCGTTGGAATTCCAAACTATTTTATAGGTTTTAATCATCTATCACTGAGGTAATATACAGCCAACAATGTAAGACTTATATATATAGGAAGCTCTGAAGACAAATGAATTTTCTGCAAGTATATAGGCAAAATCTGATGCTCTGAAATGTGAACCTTTGTTCTGACCTCTTCTATGAACTACCTTTTAGCCATGGGATCACAATATGGGGCCTCCAGAGCTCAGCATCAATCCCTGTTCCTCTAAGCAGCTAAGATCTAATTATTCCACAAATATGATTATTGTTCTGCTATAAAGTATTTTCAGGGGTAGAGGTTGCCTAGGAGCTGAAGTAGTTTATTTTAAAATCACAGCTCCTAAGTAGTGCCAAGTTCATACCAGAATACAATTTAACCAGCCCTCAATCAGTCTACAAATACTCAATACCATTCCCTTATAGGAGCAGGGACACCAAAGAAAGAATCACTCACTTAGCTGATTTTGCTACCTCATGCTCCATTAAATTTCCCTGACACTTGTTGAACTTAAACAACCCAGAGTGGAAGAAAATAGCCATTCTGGATGATATTTGTTGATCAGCCTGTAAAAAAATGAAATTTCTCAGTGAAGCCTGCATGTTTAAGGAACAGCTGGCTGACAGTTGTTCTGCTGTGCGAGCTGAGCCTGCATCCATACGTGGAGCTGACTTACAGAATGACTATTGATCATAGATGATAGGTTTTCATCTAGTCACAGCCTGGAGAAACAATAAGAAGTAAATTATTGTCTTGTAAGTGATATCAGGGTAACTTAGGACTGAGAACCAGATGTTTTGAGGCCGGTGCTTATTAGAATGCTCCTTAACTTTCCCATATTTTAAGAGATTCTGCTTTGTGGAAATAATTTTCATCTCTTCAAATACAGATATAAAAAAGGGAGACCAAAGCCCCTTTAAAAAGTTAGATTTAGAATATTTCATTAAAGTCCATCTTGTGTTACCTAGGCTGGCGTCTTGCAAAACCCTTATTTCATCTTAACCTCCTTCTTAGTTAAAATTGTGCTCTTTGAACCCCCATCTCCAGGTTGAAACCTTCTTAGCAAATAATATAAGCTGGCTTCTGCAGCTAGATGGACCTTTCAAGCCCTCCCAAGGTGAGAAAATGTTATTTTTCCCTTTTATGTGTTGTGTTTCATTGGATAGTATTTGTCATCTTGTCATATAATAGGAATGGTGTCCACAGTGTTGAAATACATCCTTAAGCAGCAACATCTGTGGATATGGGATCAAGTCTCCCGGCTGTAGCCTTCATCAGCCTCTCCAAGCACTGGCAGGCTTAAATGTTCCCAGACAAAGAGAGTCTCCTTAAAGTACACCATTTCATTCTGATTTGTCACAGGGTCAGGTCCACACCAGAACAATCATCCTTTTGGAGAAGCAAAGGGATAATTGGATTGCACTTGGATGCCTTTTACCATATTTTGCACTGACACTTGAAAAGGCATAAAAATTTTGCTGAGTATTATATTCTTTAAGACACACACACACCCCATTCTACTGGAGGAAAAGAATGTTTTTTTGTTTATTATGAAGGCAGCTGTAGTGGAATCATTGTAGTAATATGTAGTCAAGGATTTCCTGAAGGTGCAAATTGAAAGCCCTGTAGAAGGAAATAGCTCAGGCTCCCTCTTGGGGAAACCACCACTCTGCTGTTAGCTCTATAGAGACCCAGGAAAACTGCCAGTGAGGGAGTTGTACTCATCTCATCAGGCCCCACCCCATTGCCACTGCCCCCTTGGGCTGCACAGCATCCTTTAAGATATCTTTTTTTACCTCCAAGCCACACGATGAAACTCATTTAATTCTTTATCTCTCTCTCTTTCTCTCTCTCTTTTTCTCTCTCTTTCTGTCTCCCTCTCCCTCTCCCTCTCCCTCCCTCCCTAGTGTATTTTTATGGGCTGTAGGGGAAAGCATGCAAGATGATTTCCCACTTACTTGCTCCAGGCATGTTTTTCCTAGTCTCAAGTGTCCAGGAGAAGTAGTTTTGCCTATTGACAAATAGACATTTCCAGGCAGTTTGGGAAAAAAACTTTTTCACAAATGATTTTGAAATATTTCTGGGGAAAAGGTACCCAAGAGTGCAAAACCAGAAAGTATATAAATTCTTACAGGTTAATAATCCAATCGGTGGATTTTTGTCATATTTCTGATTTTTATTTTTTTTACTGTCAGTTCCCTAGCTCTTTTGCATATGAGAACTCTAATTTCAAAAGGGAAGAAAAAAAACAAAACCTCAAAAATTTTTCAAAAATTTAAGAGAGGCCATTTCAGCCTTAGTCTAATATACTTTTGGGGGAAAAAATCTCCTTCAGATGAAAAAATAAGAATTTTCAAATATATAAATGTTGTGATCTCATTGCCACAATCAAAGTGTACCATAGTGGACATCTGGCTCTCCTGTCTGATTATCAGTCCAAATGTCTCTCAATTAGTTTAAGACCCAAAAATTATTTTTATAACATTCCCTAAGTTTTAATTTATATTTAACAATGAACTTATTAAGCAATGCATTCAGAGTACTTTATTGAGCTAGTGGTATGACTACAGTTGAGTATTTGAGTACACTTGCCTTAAAGACTTCCATGCTAAAATTGTTGCAGCCAAGGTCTAGAAGTAGACTTTTGGAGCTCCAATCCCCATTTGTGCATTAAAGTAGATGTGAACTGTTTTGAAGAAGAAACTTTATTCTGTTCACGAATGATACCTTTTAGGTAATACTCTGAATGAGGACAGAATAATTTGCGATTTTTTTTTCTAAGGTCATATGAGCTTTTATTGTTTTATTTTGTTTTGTTTGCTATGATCCAGTAATTTCACAAGGGAATATTGATCTTACTACTAGTTTGACATTCTATTAAGGTGTGGTTCTAAATTTAATTGAGAACAGGGGTGAGGGAAGGTGAAAAGGTAAAGGAGAAAAAGAAGTAAAAATTCTCAGTTATAAAATCAGTAAATCATAAGGATGTAATGTATAGCATAGAGAATAGAGTCAATAATATTGTAACCTTGTACAGATGGTTACTAGACTTATCATGGTGATCATTATGTGTATGTTGAATAACTATATTATATACCTGAAACTAATAGTATATATTAACTATATTTTAATTAGAAGTTTTCTGTAAAAATAAATTTATTTGGAAACATGATCATCACAAACCACAAATTGCCAAAGAAAAACAATCTCAAAATCATGGCTGCCCAACATTCAGCAAAAGCTTAGTTGAGAAAAGCAACATTTATGAAGATCAAAGAATGTGAATATAACCCATGTATCTGTCCACATGCTCTAAATATCTCCATATATGAATGGCCTTCAGAGTCAAGTCATTAGCCCATGTCATTAGCCATATGACCCTGGTCATGTACCCCTCCTCCAAGTATTGCAGAGGAAACTGATCACTGTGGTGTAGGGAATCCCACGTATGCTGGGCCTTAAGGACAATATCTTCCTCACCTCAGAGTCTAGAAGAACTGAGCTTCTCCTAACAATTTCATTTTTGTCTTATGAATACTGTGTCTAATGTATTGTCATTTATTGCTTACAAGCATGGTCCAAATAGGTGCCCACTAACACCAGATTGTGGACCTTCCGGGTAGGCATTTATATATTGCTTTATCCTTAGCAATATAAGGTCTTTCTCTTTTTTTCCCTTTTTTCTGCTTCTAGCAGATTTTTTTTTGCCGCATTTCGGTAACCTGGTGAACCATCATGGAAAAGAGTAGTAAATAAATATTGCCACTTTAAGGAAAGAGAATATTGCCCTTCCCCAAAGCCTCAGAAGGAGTCTGACTTATTCTACAATAAGCTGGTAAAAATGAAAAATTTCTGCTTAGCTTCTCAAAAGGATTAAAAAAGAAAAAGTCTCTTTAAAAGAAGATCAGGCTACAATAGGAAAAATCAAGATGACATAAAGGCAGAGATACAAATATAGGTAAAATAAGAAAGTAGTACAAAAATACTTGATGGAAAAGTATAACTTTGCTATGGCATTAATTTTTAACAGCATAAATTATTTACAGATTCATATCTGCACTGGGAAGGACACACTTGAAGCAGAGTAAAACAGTACAAAGAAGTAAAAGAGATGAGAAAAATATGAAAGACAGAGACTTCAGGTCAGACTTAATAATTTTCTGAATGCAGAAAACAGAGCAATATAAATAAAGCAACAGTCAAAGATATAATAAAAGAAAACTCTTTTGAGCTGAAGAAAAATTACAATTCAAAGTGATTTACCAGGATTCAGACAAAATTAATAAAAAGGACCTACATCTAAATAAACACTAATAATTTTTAAAACTTAAATTCAAGAAAAATGTATAATTAACTTTTCAGAAAGAAATAACAATAAGAATGCTCAAATGTCTCTTTTCAAAGCTATTGAAAGAAAAACAAGAGTGACATATCTATAGAATTTTAAGGTAATAAAAGGTTGAGAGGCAAAATAAAATCTGGAAGGTATTCCTGTGCCAAAACTCTCAGTTGAGCAAGGATTAAAGGATATCCCCGTGTGTCCTCCCTGAGAAGAGTACTTAAAGGTGTATCCAGCTGACCAAAAGAAAAATGAAAAACACCAGGTATAAAAATGGGCAGGTTTCATTGAAACCAATATAAAATTTAGAGAATTAAACTATTAAACATAATCACAGACTTCAATGAGAAATCCTAGAACTACTGTTGAAAAGTAGTTTCAAATGATAAAAAGTGATGTTCAAAAATAAGCTGGATCTATAACCCTAAATGGAATAAAAACACAGAATTAGAGTTCACACAGGCTATGGAAAATTAAATTCTTGGCTGTGTGTTATGTGAAGGAGTAGAATCAGAATTTATTTTTTATGACCTCAGAAAAAAAATAATTAGGTTTCAGGATAAATTAATATACATAGATTCCTAGAGAGTTCATTCAAAATTTCTCTACTTCCCAAAACTACAAAAGATGCTAATAGAGGAATACTTGCATACACAGCAGAAGATAGAAAACAAAGATAACACTATTACCTGGAGGCTTAAAATAAGACTATAGGAGTAAAGGTAAACATGCCAGTTATAATACATGTCAGTAACATGTCATCTCTTTATGTTTTTCTACCCTCTACCCCATGGAAAAACCTGTATGGAAAGACATTTAGTTAAAGATAACCTAATATAGAAAGAGGTTTTTTGTTTATCTTTTTTTTTTTAGGAACATAAATGCACACTTTTAAATATAAATACTATGGTAGGTTGAAGATGGCCACAAATTCTTTGTCACTCTCCCTATACCCTCCCTCCAACCACCGAGGAGTTGAATCCGTTTTTTCAACTCTTGTCTTAGGCTTGCCTTGTGACTTTCTTTGATCAATGAAAAGCAGCAGAAGGTCTGTTCTGGGCTTTGAACTGAAAAACTTGGCAGCTTGAGTTTTTGCTCTCTCGGAACCTGGCCACCATGCTGTAAGGAAGCCCAAATTACCTTGCTGGAGACAGGCTGCAATAAATTTGACCACAATATATTTTGCCATAATATATTTTTCTACAATAAAAAAAAATAATTTATATATTGAAAGAACAAATGTATGTTTTTAAAAAATCACTTCATGGCACTGTATCCTACCCTATTACAGTTACTTTTAATATTAGTAATAAATTTTTATCCTTAGAGTTTACTCAACATTTTTTTATTTTTAAAAATTCAAAAATTTTCGAAGTATGTCCAACTGAATAAGATTGTTTGGTTGTAACACCTGCAGACTTCAGACCCAGCTCACTGAGAACCAAAAAAGTTTCTGTGAATTATGCTCATCAGATGCAAACTGTGGAGTGGTAGCCAATTCCACTTGAGCCGCATTTTCTACAGAGGAAATATTCTTCTTTTTAAAAGTTTCAGTTCATCAGCAGAACAACCTAATTATTACCATAGTTTCAATTTACTATGCTGGCTATTCCTTCCTAACCCAAATGATCTAGTTAGCATCTAAAGTTATAATTTCCATTTCTATAGGAAATAGATTTTTAAGGGGACTGAGTGTATGATTCTTGCTGCATTTTTCACATAGTCCATCCTTATTCAAACATTTTGTTTGTGAAGAATCTCCTACGTGGACCCTGTTTCTCTCTCACACTCACTTTTTCTCCTGCCTTTTGCTGTATGTTCTAGGAGTACAGCTGCTTGATGCTGTCCTCTACCCTGACCACTCACTTTGATATTTCTCACCTCCATATCTTTTTAGTGTTGCATTCTCCCCTGTGAGTTTGCTTATACACACACATAAAACACACACACTAAAAAAGGGGGGGGCTAAATTCCAAATATTGTTGGAATCTTTCTTGATCCTCCTATTCCAACTCCCCTAGACACACAAACCCATGCACAATTCAAGCTGAATTAGATAACTTTCCTCCAGGATCTTAGGGTTTTCTCTCTTATTAACTTATTACCTGGCATTATTTTTATGTCTTTCTGTGTTTATTTACCCCCAACTCCCCTTCCACTTTTAAAGAAGAGAAACAATCACTTTTACTTTGGGGTCTCCCAGCATCTAGCAATGAAACTAGTGGTTGGTGACTGACTGACCAAATAAGAAAAATGATGGAGGGACAGAGGGAAGGGAGGGAGTAGCATGAACCCTATGATATTAGTTTGCACAGATAGTAGTACAAAAAATGACATGATCTCTTTCTCTAGTATATTAATAACCCACTTGTCAATCATTTGGTAGAGTGTAGAACCTATACATTTCATATTATTCCTTCCACCAACAGCTACATAAAAACCTTGCAATGTTCATCCACAGTGGAAGAATTTGCATCTATTGTTATGACATTCTGTTTTACTTTAGAATCTACTTTAACTTCAAAATAAGTTAGTTTTGATACACAATTTCCAGCTGAATGTTGTTCTAATAACAAAGTTCATCAGACAGAGACATTCTTCAAAGGTACAAAGAGTTAACTGTGTAATTTTCTTAATAAGACTGAAAAGGCAGTGCATCATTTTTTTTTTAACTATGGCATGCTCTGTGACACCATGTAATTTTGGGGGTATCTATACTTTGCTGGGAAAAGAAAAAACAATACCTAGTTTCTTTTTAAGACTATTTTTGCTGCCAAGAAAAAAAATCATTTGCTCTGTCACAATTATGGCAATAAATCTTACAGTGAAGACATTTAATGATAGCTACAAAGCTTCCTTTATTTACCTCACAGAGACAGGCTTTAAACTTACTAAGCATGTCAGGAAAAGCAAAGAATGGGTGCGTTTTAGTTTTACAAATACATGTTCGAGAAATATGTTGTTAAAAAGAAATGCTTTTCTGGCCCTGAGTTTGTATGCTCTAGGACTTCTGCTTTCTGTATATAATAAGTTTAATGACATCTACAAGTAAATGATTTAGACTTAGTTCTCAGTTACGGACATCACTGAAATAAGTTGGATTAACCCATTTTCAGGTTTATTTGTTACTTGAGGTTCCATGGGCTTTTAAATTTTTAAATTAATTTCAAATAGGAAATAGATGCTCAGAGTATAAAATTCTCAAAGAGAATGTGGTGAAATTCTCCTCCCATGATGGGCACTTTGCTTCCTACATAACACCTTCCCTGATATAACCACTATAAGCAGCTTCTTCTATATCATTTCAGAGGTTTTGTGTGGAAAGGAAATATAAACATGCAGTTTCTTAATATCTCCTTGAGATTGTTCTATATAGATAGATATTAAGTTTGTTTTCATAGCTGCATAGTTTTCATTAGACGGATAAAACATAATTTATAATTGGTCACATATTGATAAACAAATGTTATTTCAAATGACATTTCAATGAAAGTCACTGGAACATTTGTCTTTCCACATGTGTGAAATTATCTATGTAGCTTAAATCTATATAAGAGGAATTGCCAGGTCAAAAGTTATGTACACTTTTAAGATATTGCAGACCACTTTTTGTAGACATTGTGCCAATGTGTACTACCAACAACTTACGTGTGTCTGAACCTTCCTGTTCTCACCACAGAGTATATTACCAAAATTGAATATATTTGTAAACAATGCCTCTGATAACGGCATAATATCCAAAATATACGAAGAACACATTCAACTCAATAATATAACAAAAGATCAATCTAATTAAAAAATGGGCAGAGGACCTGAAAAGACACTTCTCCCAAGAAGATGTACAAATGGCCAACAGATATGAAAAGCAGTTCAACTTCACTAGCTGTTAGGGAAATGCATTTCAAAATCAAAATGAGATATCATCTCAGACCTGTTAAAATGGCTATTATCAGTAGCAGGGGTCCCCAAGCCCTTTACCAGTTTGTGGCCTGTTGGGAACCTAGCCTCACAGCAGGAGGTAAGCAGAAGGCTAGGGAGCAAAGCTATATTTGCAGCCCTCCCAGCGCTAGCATCATAGTCTCAGTTCTACCTCGGATCATCAGGCATTATGTTCTCATGGGAGCACTGGTCCCTGGCTCCAAGAAAGCTGGGGACTGCTGATCAATGGGACAAATAATAACAAGTGTTGGAGAGGTTGTGGGGGAAAAGGACCCCTCATACACTGCTGGTGGGACTACAAAATGGTACAATCACTATGGAAAACAGTATGAAGTTCCTCAGAAAACAAAGAATTGAATTACCATATAATCTAGCCATCCTTCTTCTGGATATTTACCCCAAAAAAACCCTGAAAACATTTATTCACAAATAGATATGCACCCCAGTGTTTATAGCAGCCTTATTCATGGTGGCCAGGACATAGAAGCACCTGAAGTGTACCATGATAGATGATTGGATAAAGAAGATGTAGTGCACACATACAATGGAATATTACTCAGCCATAAGAAAAGATGAAATACAGCCATTTGTGACAACATGGATGGATCTTGAGATAATCATGTTAAGTGAAACAAGTCAGAAAAAGCTGAAAACCGCATGATATCACTCATATGTGGGATATAAATCTAAAAGCAGCGAACATGATGAACCAAGATTCATGGACATGACAGAGGATTAGTGGTTACCAGAGGGAAGGCGGGGAAGGTGAGCTAGATAGAGGTAAAAGGAATAAAAGATTTGGTGACAGAAGGAAATCTAACTATGGGTGGTTAATACCGAATGCGATATAAATACAACATACTGTTGAATTGTACACTTGAAACATTAAATTTTGCTGATCAGCATCACCCCAATAACTTTTCATTAAAAAATATATGAAAACTGTGAAAAATATTCCCGGATATAAAGTATGGGAGAACTCATTTTTTGAGTCATCTGAAAAGTTGTTTTAAATTGAAATTTTTCTTTAGAACATTTGAGCTAAATTTGGTGACAGGTAATCTAAAATGGTTTAATACCATCGAACAAAAGGTATTTTCACATTTTATATGTAGAAAATTTATTCATGAGAAATCTAAATATAAGCCAAAAGAGAGGTGAGGGAAATTTGAGGTCTTTCTCCCCTTCTTTTTTTTTCTAGCCAAATCCTCTCTCCCCTGACTTGAAATTATTCATTGCTCTCCTAACTTTTCCACGTTTAATAAAGAGACAGTGTAGTTTAAGTTCTCTTTTTTTTCTCAGTTATTCAAAATATAGTGACTAGATAAAGCTGAATGCATTTGGACTTTAAGGACAAATTCAACCAATAATAGATGAGACATTTATGTTTTTTTTTTTTTTTTAGCCTGTTTACCAAATTGTCTGCTGCGTTAATTCTCCTTGGAGCCGATTTTTTGATTATTCTCCTCTTTGCTCTCCTAAGAAAGAAATTTATTCCCTGAATCTGCAGAGCTGACTTAAATGCTCACTTTTCTGAAGCAGAGCACAAAGTAGTTTTATCTTGTATGATATGCCAGTTACTGTATTTGTGGTTCAGTACAACGTGGTGCAGATGCAGCATTTTTTAAAAAGACACACAAGCACACATGCACCATGGTTTCTCTTTGATGAATATGGCAAGCTGTTATTTTTTTTCACAGCTGTAAAGAAGACAGCCAGCCAATTGTAATAAGCAAAATGCAAATATCCATTCCATCTCCTCAATGGAAACAAGAGAGCTCAATTAAGGTAAAGCTAAAACTTCACTAGGATTCTAATTCTTGGTCACATATTTAGATTTGAGTAACCTTTTAAAAACTATATTTGAACATTTTAAAAATTAAAATACAAAACTGGGCACAATGAGGGATCCAACTGAGATAGTATTGTAAATTGATATTTAAATATTATTTTTGGTCATTACAATTTAAATTAAGGTTTATACTCAAACCAAAAGAAAAAAGTAATTTTAACGTTTTAAAAGCCAACAAAAAGTTCAGTGGGTTTTCAGCAGAAGTACCCTATGATTTAAGAAAACTCAGTAGCAAAATCTTTAGCACAATTGATAATGAAGTCACTTCATTACACGTAGCTTAGAGCATCAATTGCAAGTACTGGTATTTTAGTTTTAGTTTTACTTTTGGTGAAAAATAATGCATACTGGGTGGTAAACATATTCTTATCCAACATACTCTTACAGTTAGCCCTATTAGATATATTTATGTTCTGTATATATAACATTTTTTAAAAGGCAAGGACTTTGGAGGGATTCTGAGATCAAAAGTGAGAGCAAAACAAAAATTCCTGTTATAAAATAAGCAAAACTTACAATACATACATAGCAGGGAAAATACAAAGCATCCAAAACAGTAAACCAAAAATGTTGTCACAAGATTTTTGGAAGGAAAGTGGTGATGCAAGAGAAGTTGAAGCAACTAACTTGCCAAAAAGGAAAGGGGGTAAAGGGATGTGTTGATAATTTCAGTTGAAATGTCATGGCCCATATACAGAGGGTGTTCCAAGAAGAAAAGAACATTTTAAGAATAATACGAACAGCTCAACAAGAAGAGCCTATACTTTGAAACTCTTTTTAGCTGGATAATGACCTTTCAGTTCTAAAGCAGTGGTTCTCACGTGTGGTCCCAGACCAGCATCATCAGCATCAATTTGGAAACTTATTAAAAATGCAAAATATTGGTCTCACCCAGACCAATGAATCAGATGCTGTGGGTTGAGGCCCAGAAATCTGCATTTTACAACCTCTTCTGGAATACTATGAACTCAAGTCTGGATCTCACTGTTATACAGAGTAAAGCTGGTGTCTCAGAGCTTTGGAAAATGCTTACCAGAATCAGAATGCCTCGGATAAGCCTCCTCTGCTTCCCATGGACTCTACCTGCATGACTTGGAAAGTATAAGATTAGCCTTCCATTTGGAGCAGGAGAAAAGCAGTGAAATACAGTTCATAAATTAATTTTTATTTCTCACTGTCACGGAAATCTGTCCTCCTTTTAACTGATTATTCTACAAGGAATAAAAAAGCTTTTTCTACTAATTGAAAAGGATATTAATTATTTATATTTTCCCTTAATTATATCAATTTGAGGCAAAGACATAATGAACACACATTCCACCTGAAAATCTTATAAGATAAGCAAAGCATTTTGAAAATTTACCCTGCTCATATAGAGACCACTGTGACTTTTCTATTAAGCCACATAATTATTACAATAATTATTAACATTTATTAAGCGTTTATGGAGGCTAAGCTTTGTGTTGAGAAAAATCTCATTTAACCCATAGGTCTATGCAGCAGGTGCTATTTTAATTATCATTTTATAAATGGTGAAGCTTACTTAAAGAGGTTGAGTAACTTGTCCAAGATCATAGTTAATAGATATGTGGTAGAGAAGACCTAGCTAGTTCTGATGCCAAACCTTGTGCCATTAATTTCCACAGTCTTTGTGTCCTTATGCCTTTTACTTGGCCCTGAGGAGTCTCCCAGAGATTTTCTTTTCTTCACAGCTGCCACCACCACTCTATTCTGGGGTTTGGTCACAACCATCATCCACAAAAAAAGTGAGACACTATCAAAATGAACTTTTCTCCCCCTCCATTCTTCTTCTTACACAGAAAATAAGTAGGTAGAGTGTATTGTTTTAAAGATTGTATTATGCTCACAATGGGAAAACCAGATATCTAAAAGTAACAAACATAGCATTATTAAAATATATATATATATATGCATGTGTGTATGTGTGTATGTATGTATGTATGTATGTATGTATGTATGTGTGTATGTGTGTATGTATGTATGTGTATGTGTGTATATATGTATATTACTCAGGTCTTATAAATTAGAAGGAAGACTAGAGGCATGGAGATGAATGAAGTAGGCATGAATTAAATGAAAAGCATGAGATCATTGCATATGATGCCAGCCACATGATGAAAGCTCATGTATTGGTTTCTGTTTCTGGCAGCTTCTTAGGAAACACGGCTTCTTTCTACCAAATTACAAATCCATTTAACATTCATTCAATAAATGCTTACTGAGCTCTTACCATATGAGAGACATGATTCTGGGCTCTGGCAGTACAACTAACAGTGAAGAAACAAATGCAAAAATACCTCTAGGTAGTCAATGCTTTGTGTTGCCAGCCTCCATTACACCTTGACATGAATAAATGCTCTGAAAGAGTGTTCTACTAAAGGAATAAAGAAAAAAGAGTATTCATTGTAGGTCACTGATTTGACTATGAAGACAGCATCAAGAGAGAAGAAGTAATGAAGACAAATTCCCTTTATGTCATAGTCTTAACTAGGCTTTCCTTCAGATAGAAAGAAAATAATTGGCTATTGGATATTATTAAATAGAGACATATATTCATAATTTTTAGGTATGCTGTCATCCAGCACAGAATAAGCTCAAGTGAATAGGATATAGGTTAGTTAAATCTGAATTTGAAAAAGGGAAGAGTAAAAGACCCTTAGCTCTAAAGAAATGTGGGTAGAAGCCCAAGTGAGAGCCATATCACCTCCAAGAGGGTCATGAGGTCATGATATATAGGAGTGGACAGGTATCCAGAAGGAAGATGAGGATTACAGTGGGTGAGAAACTGTGAAAGAAAAACAACCATGGCTAGTGTGCTGTGAACAGAGCACTGGGCCTGAAGGCAACGAACTGAAATTTGATTTCCTGTTTTCCCTGCATGATTTTGAGCACCCAAGGCAATTTCTCTGAACCTGTTTTCTCATCTTTAAAATGGACACAGTAACACCTATCTTAATTACACCACAGGATAATGTGGAAGTCAATATTAGAATGAGATGCTAATAAAATGCTACACAATATAAAACCTTTTACGCTTATCATGCTGTAAAGTAAGGCACTTCAAAAAAATTTTAAGAAGAAGGATATAGATGAATAGAGAGATATACAATATGCAGAAAGAAAATTATTCTTATTATCCACTACCATGTGAGCACCTAAAAACACAGGCCAACTCTTAATCAGATTTGTGTCCCAAGATCTAGCACATAATAAATTATCATTAAACGTTGATTGGATAAATGAATAAATGCACCAAAAAATGAAATGTTATTAATTTTCCTAGGGCCGACTCTGGAGAAAATATGAAGGGCCATTTACCCCTTTCTTGAGAAGGAAATATGAAGTCATGGAATTTACTTGACCTATTTTGTAATAGTCCTAAGTCTGGACTATACCTCACTTAACTTGTAGATTTCCTAGTTTCTTGCTACTCAAAGTGTACTTCCAGAACAGTACCAGTCTGTAAACTATTTGTCTGTGATAATATAAGTACGGAAATTGAAAGTATTTAGAAATTTTTGTAGCAAAATTACAAAATTACAGTATAATTTGACAGATAAGCATATCCTGGTTTACATAATTTTCATTGTATTAAGTCCAGAAGGGATAGGGAACTGGTGTCTCGTGGTATCATGGAGAAGACTCAGAAAGCCAAGATTTTACCCCAACTTCACCATAAGTGCAGATTACTGGACCCTATCCCCAGAGTTTTTGATTTAATAGGTATTGGGTGTGACCTGAAAATCTGCATCTCTATCGCGTTCCATCAGCATTAGGTGATGCTGCAGCTACTTGGTTGGGAATCTCACTTCAAGAAGCATCACCCTGGACTATGAGGCAGAAATTTTGTTTTTTTCATTGACCTCATTTAAATACATTTTTTACCAATAATGTTCTCTTTATTCAAAACAAATAAACAAAAAATAACTAAACTAAGAAACAGTATGTTATACACCCGAAACTAATATAATATTGAATGTCAATTGTAATTGAAATTTTTTTAATTTTTAAAAAATGACTAATAATTACAAAGGTGTACATAGAAAAGAACACATATCAGCAACCTTTTTTTCCCTACAGGGGTGTGGTAAAGTTGGATTTAGACTGTTATTTTAAAAGCAGAACCATTGTTTTCAGAGCCTAGAGTGTTGGTCCTTCTCCCTGCTGTCCTCATGAGCTGCCCAACAAAGAGCTCATCTTTTCAAATTTAAAATATTCCAGGCTAATCTTAATGTCATTTAGGGGCCAGAAACTATACCGAGTACTTGATGTGGATTATTTCAATTAGCCCTCACAACTTCCACATGAGGTAGTTACTAATCTCATTTTTCTAATTAGAAAACTAAGGCTTAGAGATTTTCAGGAAGTTACCCAAGTTTAAACAAGTGGTAGTGATGGAGCTAAAATTAATTTCCAGTCTGCAATATGCCAGAGCCCACACCCTTAACCACTGAGCTATAATGATGTAGAACAGAGCCAAATAAAAAAAAGAACGGGAGAGGAGAGGAAGCTTTTTGATGCTTTTAGGGTTACTTATCCTGTTTTCCCCAACTCTCTCAATCCCCAATAATGAAGGATGGTGACAGAGTCAAAAATGATATTGAATTTGAAAGATCACAAACACAAAAGAGCACCTCTGTGATTCCATATATATATAAAGTCCAAGAATATTCTAAAGTAATATCGATGACAGAAATTAGAAGAGTGGTTAGCTCTTGGAAGTTGTGGACAGTACAGTATAGAAAGGAACTAGAAGTGTAATAAAAATATTGATCTGAATAGTGGTCACAAGGGGATACACACACACACATTATATATATATATATATACATATATATATATACACACACACATATACATATATCATTTCATATAAGATTTGTGCATTTTACTGAATGTTGATTCTACCTCAGTAAAAAAGGTACCTGTGAGCAAAATATACACACATGCACGAATATACATGTCTATATTTTCTAATTCATATTCAACCATACACAAGTAATTCCTCACTTAGTTTCTATAGGTCAGTCAGAATTACCATCCCATTTCACAGATTAAATAAGATAGAGAAATCTATAGCACATGACTGATTTTCTAGTTCCCAATACTCTTTATAACTTTAATTACAGAGACAATGAAAGCTTTTATGTGTTTGGCTAGACACATTTGTAAAAAGGCAACATTAGTTATGCAATGTATGGCCCCAAACCATAAATTACATTCTTTTCACCAGCATGTGGTTTTATTTAGGACATTCAAGGTGATTCTGAAAGCACAGTTGCTTTTAGTGAACTGCTTTATTTACTAAACACATCAGTTCACCTGTACTTTTCTCATCTTGGCCTATGGTACTGTGTCCCCCTATTTCTTTGTAAGATAATGGAAGCTAATTCCCTGAGAATCCCATTTGCTATGTCCATCCATTTATATAAGGTCACTTAGCTAGGTGTCCTCATTAAGTATCACTCTAAAGTTTCATAATTTTTCTGGCACCAGTGCTCTCCCATTTCTCCCCCAATGTATTTTGTGTAATTTATTCTTGTTACAACTCATCCCCCTTCATCTGCCCATAAACTGCAGTCATGATATTTCATGATATGGCCAGCACCATATAATTTACGAAAACGGCCTCGCATACCTAAAGGTCTGTTTAGAAAGAAAGAATAAATTGTTGCAGAGAAAGCTCAGTAAAACAAGCGGAATCGGGACGTTCCAGTAGCGACAGCTCAAAGAGATTTTTATAGCGGTAGTTTCTTCTTCTTAAACATGGAGCAGATGCTTGCAGGGGGGAAAGAAAGCAGGCAGCAATTTTGTGTTCCTAATTAAATTGTTTGCCACCAGTGGCAAAACAGAATCTGCCACTGTTAAACAGGCAACGTCGAGGTAACTGGCACTGGCACACTAAAAATATTTCGGTACAAAGCATAATAAGAACTATTCTCAGAGAAAGAACTGCAAACCTAAACAAATAAACAAAAAGTAAATGCGTACCTTTGAAGTACTTTTTGTGTATGACAGGTCTGCCTTGAATGTTGAGATGAACAAAAGCCCAGAATTCGTAGGAAGCAACATTTTTTAACCTGTTGCATTGCATCCTGGTCAGGGAGATCCTGAAGAGCTGGTAATTCTCCAGCCATAGAACAGCAATCCACTTTCTCTCCCCATGCCTTTATGTATAATTCCTATTAAATGTAACAGGAGTTACAAACCATAAGAAAAAAAGAAACATCTGTCTCCTGTATTCCACTGGAATTGTGAATTTAATTTTTTATTCTCACTGTGTGGGCTTTCATTGAAAATAACTGCATTATCTGTAAATGTACTGGAAAAATAGTTATCTTCATTAACTGTATGCTCTTTTCATTTTTTGTCTTGGACGATTGCAGTACTGGCGGTATTTTTTTTTAAATACTGGTGTTATTTAAAAATATTTTTAAATTATAATTCTTATAAAAAGTGTTAGAACTGTTGCAAGTCTATCACAGCGTTGAGAGAAAGTGCTTCTATTCATATCATAACTGAGAAATAACGCATAATGCTGCAGTTTAAATGGTATTCTGAGATTCCCCTTTCAAGATGCATTCAGATGCTTTTAGAGTTAAATAATACCCTCTGCTACCTTGAAATTACAGAATCAGTGAAGGGAAATTAGATTTACCTTCTATAAGTTTAATTAAGATGTAAATCCTATAAAATTTACTTCCTAATGGTGCTACCTGATTTCCGTTTTCAGATAAATGGTAAGCTGCCCCCCCCCGACTCCAAAAAAAATCTACTAAACAAAAACCTCCCCCATGTTAACATAGGAACCCCCTGATGCTTGAAGCTGAAACTCATGACACCATCTCACATACTTCATATCCAGTATCCTTATTTTTCTTTAATATAAAGGGTGAGATAGGGCTGAGAAATGTGATCTCTGCTGGCAGAAAAGAGAGTGGGATCAGCTCCTCTTATGAACACATGAAAACCTGTGTAACTTTAGAAACCTTGATGTGATTGAAGGTTAGTAAATTTCAAGAGATCTCTCTTTAAAATGGTTTTATGTTATTCTTTGATAAGCTAGTTCATTTTGCCATCTCAGGATGCTAAAGAGGCTGTTATTTTTTCCTTGCTGAGTAAATGACATCACACAGGTGGCATACCATAATCGCAGATACAAGGAGCAAAGTGCACAGAGCCATAGGTGCCTCGGGGATGTGAGGGAGAAAGCAGGGAGGAAGAACAAGAGCACGCCAAAATCCCTCTAGTTAGACATCCTTCATTCCCAGAGTGCTTGTTATTTTTTGTGTATTTGTTTTTAAAGAATGACTACGTGTCTTTGAGATTCTGGGAATTAATACAGAGTTGTTTTCTTTGCGTGAGAAATGTGATTGTAAATATCACTTCTCTCTACATTCATGAAATGCTTATGTTAAGAAAATACAACAGGACCCACAAAAAATCTAAATACTTACTTTGGTTTGTTAGCTGTTTCACACATAAAATGCTGTGTTCATAAAGACATATAAAGATAATTCGACATAGGACTTAATAATCATTCCAGTGTATGTGCTACTGAAAGATACAGCACTTAAAAATACAGTATACTCCTGTTTTCCTAAGAAAATTAGGGAGTGTGTTTAATTAATGCTGAAATGCAATAGAATTCCTATGGAAGTACTTATGACATCCACATGAATACCAAATGAGTTCATTATGATCTGTGTTATTACAATGAATACCAAATGAATTAATAATGCTGGAACACTCAAAATGAAGTGTTACCAAGTGTTGTGGTATAACAAATATGGTTAAATATTATGTGATTAAAGTTATTATAAGCTGAGTCTCCATCAAAAGAAAGCGAAATTCCATCTCTGTGGCAGGGAGTTGAGAATGGAATCAAACTGTTGTTTCAGAGCGTTGTGATTCTTAACTTTGAACGGTCCCTTCAAGCCTTTCTCCAAATACTATAATCATTTAAATTACCTTGGTTCGAAGTGGCAGAGGAAGGAGGGGTGGAGGGTGAAGTGATGGAGTGGGGGTGGGAGGTAGGTTGGTGAGAGAAGCAACTAATATACTTCAAGAATACAGCAAAGTTGGAAATGTGTATATGATTTTCTGTAGTTTACATAGTAAGAAAAGGAGTTTTTAGTTAAATTATTCTCTTCTAAGGACAAGCTTATTAAAATAATTATTTAACATATATTTCAGGAGGGTGAAGCAACAATAAACAAGCATGGTTTCTCCAGTTTTCTAGCTGAAGTCCTACATTTATGTGTCAGACATTCCACAGCGATTTCTAAAATGCATCATTTTTAATAATGTTGCCCAACCGTATTTGTGTAAATTATCACCGCACATTCTGTTGTCAGAAAGCTGGACTCTACATCTGCATTGTATTATTTATGCACTTAGATGGAATACATCGTAACAATTCATATCTATTATAGATTTAGTAAGACAAGAAGGCATAAGTGGATTTAATCAGACATGTAATTATTTTTTATGCCTCCAAGTCAAAAATATGTGTAAATGAATTTATGGTTATTTGGCAATCAGGAGAAATGGTCTTTATAAATGTTGAAACAGCTGCTGGCAAATATATTTGCAAAAGGAGGAAAATGACACTTATCTTCTAGTTGGATAAATGATAAAGGAATTCTTAGCCGTATGCAGTAACCTAGCTGTTAAATATTTGCTTCATCATCCTTACTATTACATAAACATACATTTAACATAAGAAAACCTCTCTTTTCTTTCCTTCTGCAATAATGGAGCACATTTTCTCATAAGAGAATTTTTAGAACACATCTGTATCCTAAAAAGCTCTTTTTTTCCCCAAGTCTGAGCGGATTCTGTCATGCTGTTTGATTTTTCATTCCCATTTATTCTATTATCTGTGGTATCATTCCAGTTCTGGAGATAGAATACTCTCATTTAAAATAACAAGCCATGATAATGCAGACACTTTTGTCAAATACGTTGATTGTGGTGTCTATTAGGATTTCTCACTATTGCTTTTACAATGGCTTTAAGACATTTGTTAAACTTTCTGCCACACACAGGAGAATGCAATCCTTGTACCACCTGGCTATGATTACTTCGTCGTGTCGAAGCCTCTAATAAATTACACAACAGTAAATGTAGATCTTGGACAAATACTCCGAGAAAATCTAATTTTCTTGAAGTGCATCTTTTTTCATTCTTTCAAGTTTTCAGTTTAAATTTAGTGCCTTTGACTGGTGAAAAATTAATAACACCAGCACCTGGAAATTTCTCAATAAAATTTCTCTGTGGCAGAGCAAAAGGCTAAAACCTCTGTAATGTGTCAATTATGACCCAGATAGATTACCATATGAGAAATTATTTCATTTTTCTTGGATCAAATATAAAACAGCTATCATATATTTAAGTCGGAAGGAAGGAGGCACACTAAAGACATCCCCGCACACAGTACGAGGGCAGGCGGCATAAATAAAGCTGTCACTCTCTCTACAAGGTGAGCTTGTATTTAAGCATGCATCTGGGTTTTATGCATATGATGATTTCCAATACTACCCGTTCGGGTGACGCTCAAATAATAACACACCACTGACTTAAAAGTCTCTTGCATTCGACTTTTGTAAATCACGGGGTTCTCTTTCATTCAGGTGTGTTGTTTCAATGATCAGTAGCATTTCCAATAAATTATACACTGACCAGTTGGAAGAGCTTCTGCCTGTTATTGGAGCAAACTGTGCAACCCTCCTCTGTCAGATGCTGCACTCCCAGCCCTGAGTCCCTGGCAGAGCCCAGTTCCTTGGCAAACGACAGAGTGCCCTCTGTTGATGGAAAAGGGAAGATGCAGGGCAGGATACAGAGAGATGCTCAGAAGTCGCAAAGCCGAAATTAACGGGTACGCATGGTAAACTATAAAAATTTCGATTTAATGGACATCGGTAGAGTGCAGACTGTCAAGTTCAGAAGCAATTGTAGGGGTACATATATGTACACAAACACACACGTTAGTTGTTCAGTTTCTATACACCTGGAAACGCTGAGGACTTTTTGCTCTGTGTAGTTAGAGTCACCTGCACACACGTGTATTTCCATTCACATATTTCTGGAACCCAAATTGAAGACTTGGCATAAATAATGATGCTAAATGCTCAGGATCTATAATTTACATATTTTTAAATAAAAAACTGTAATAACTGAACAGGGAGATTTCTAATTCCCTCAGGCTCAGGGAGGTGGAGGTGGGTGGACAGAAAGCAAAACCGCTGAGAGCAGCTTTGAGCTCCGGGATGAAAAATGGATAAACTGGTTTGCTGTCGTCGCTTCCAACCTGTTCTAGTGAGCGTTTATAAAACAGTAAATTTTATTACAATTTTAAAGCAGTAATTCACTGATGGTTGCTCACCTCTTTACGTTTGTATTTCCATTTACTTTGTATTAGAGGAGGGGAATTACATCTCACAGAAGTGGCACCTTTACATTTTAAGGCCATTCCATATGTTAATTAGCTTAAAGGCAAACATGAAAAATGTTAACTTGCACCAAAATATTTGCAAGTAACATTTTAACATTTTAACATTTTAAATTTTGTGGGCTGTCTTGATGGTTTTGGAGAAATACATTCTAGTCGCTATTGGCGAGTTTCAAATGTCTTCTGCCTGAGAGGCTGAATTTTGGTGAACACCATGTATTTAGGTCCTTCTCTAGCTGCCCTTGTACTTAAACCTGAATATTTGCAACCACAAAATTAACCTAATGTCAGAATTCGCTTGCAATCTTCAATTCCATTGCTACAAAGGGAGAGCTTTCGTTTTTAAGGCTCCATTTGTAAATGCTAGATGAAATTGAGCATTGATAAATTAAGCTTCATGCTATTGCCGAGAAACACTGCTAGCTAGCTAAGGTGGATGTTGTTAAATTGATTTTCCTGATATATTATCAGTATTGAGGAAATTGACCAGATAAATTTCTCACTACTCTTTGTTGTTTTCCTTATAGATACTAAATGTTTTTAGTAAGTTTGCTGATTCTTAACATCCAGATACCCAATCTTTATCTATTTGAAATAACTTTGTTAATGCGAATTTGAATGCTAGTCACAAGATTTGTTTGCCTGCATGTGACATGTGTGCTGAGGAACTCATTTAAAACGTGAATTGGAATTTTCAGGTGACATGGTCTTACAAAATGGGGCTAGTGATGCTTCAGAGGTTGTTGATAGGCACAATCCAAATAGCTAGATGAAAACTGAAAACTTCACTTGGCATGTCTGAGATTTCAGCTCACTGGAACCTCCGTCTTGGGGGGAACTGCAAACAGAAGAGAATGAGATACTGTTGCATCTCAGGATTGACAGTGCACCAGTTTTCAAGATTCCAAATGTATAATCAATACTTCCTAAATCTGCTTTCCTATTTATATCCATCTTAGCTCTTATATGTTGATGTATTATTTTAGGGGTTTTTTTCTGAATCAATCTTTTTTTTTTTTTTGGTCATGAGCATAATTATCTTATTTCTATTTTTTTTCAACCAGTAAAATTACACCTTAAATAGTGACAGAGAACAGAACCTAAGTGTAGGTTCTTTATTTTTTTCCGTTGCTTAACAACTGAAAACAACACAATTATTAAAATGTAGCTATGTCAAAAATGAACATGAAGTTCCAAAAACGTTTGCTTTGTTTCCACCACTTTAATTGAGGCTTGAAACTAAAATAAATTTACACTTAAAGGAAAAATAAGATTTAAATTAGAAATTAGCTAAACTCAAGTTATAATCTGCTTTTACATTAACAAAGAGCATTTAGCTTTTTTAAAGGTTTCTCCTTTGCCCAAATAATTTTTTTATTTACATAAATTAAATTGTAGAATAATTTCATGGCAATATACAATATTTTATAAAGCAATTCAGTTAAATAGGTGCTAAATATTTTAGAAACAGCCCACCAGAGGGCAGTCAGCTTTTAGTCTAACAGATTGGAAATAGATAAATGTATTGCTATGATTGAATTTAAAATAAAATATCTATTTAAATGACATTACTTTTTGCATGTAGGAGTTGAACAAAATAAAAGTCGTGACTTGAGATTAAGAGACCTAAGGCTTCAACCATTTTGAGTAAAAACCATCAAGAGACTAACAATTCTAACTTTTGCCCCCTGTACATTCTCACACTCAATTTTTCTACTGTAATATTTATGTTTGGTTAAACAGTCAGATTTACTTTGATTTTAGATCGCTTTGAACACTGATATTTTTTAATTAACAAAGACTTTGGGACAAGCCCTTAGGAGAGAGGGGATGGGTAAGGAGGGGAAGAAAAGAGAGTTTCCTTACCTTTGTCTCCTGTGAATTCCAGAGTAGTTTAGTATGGTTTTAATGGTGAATAATGTGCTTCATAATATATGTATTGTACAAACGATGCAGAGGAAATTATGGAACATGTGACTGGGGATTGGAAAAACCATAGTGTATTTCTTCATGCAGATACCAGGGATGTGGGCACTAAATGCTCTCTAGTCATCTCAATAGTTGGAGATAATTTTATCCATTTAGAAGGGGATTTTAAAAGCACTGAATTCCTTGCACATACTGTTTATTTAAAATAAGCAAGAGCCATTGAGGTCTGGACAATATTTTGTCATTATTGTTATTATTATTTGCAAACTCTGATGTCATAATTCTAAGCCCTGGAAACAAAATGCTCCTTCGAAAGCCTGAAAAAGACACTCTGAATACTAATAATTCCTATGAGTGTTTAGGTACTTTCAAATATTCGTTCATTTGTTGTGTTTTGTTTTATTTTTATAATAATCCTGCAAGATATTGAGACCCAGATTAAATTACTTGGTTAAGGTAACAGAACTGAGACTTAATTGTCATTCATCTTCCTCATCACTAACTTGCCTTATAACTCAAAAACCCAAGGAAAACCTTGAGTTGTGGGGTGTGTTTTTTCCCCAAGGCCTGTTAATTTATTTTCATTTTATTGTTTTTGTCAAAATTAAAACCAATTTTTTTTCTGATTATAAAAATCACATTTATAAGAAAATAATGATGATGCAATCACAGAGGTTAACGCTTTTAATGTTATAATGCACATGCCTCTAGATATTTCCTATCCATATATACATATTTATAAAAATGAAATCGCACTCTGTTTCACAGCATATTCTCTGTACATGTCAATATATCTTGGACATATTTTCGTGTCATAAGGAAAGATAATAGGTAATAGCTAACATTCAGAGCTTTTTACTTGATTTATTGCATTAATTCTCATAACATCTCTATGAAGTAGTATGATTTGCCCCATTTTGTAGGGGTTAAAAGAGACTATTGCATAACACACAAACCCGATATCTTTACTCTTTTCCTTGTTATGGGCTATATAATATTCTGCTGTTTGAATGTACCATCCTTCATTTAACCATTCCTCGTTGGTGGGTAGTTCGATGTTTTTGGAAGGGAAAATTTCCTGAAAGGGGCATTCCAGTGTCCAAACTTCTATCTTCTAGTATGTACAGATATGCCCCAAACCATTCTCAAGGTTTCTTATCCCACTATCTTCTTAAATTCCCCTTTTTTCTCCGCTCTTCCTAAAAAATGACTCAGATCTATTTTTCAGGACTTCTAAACCTATCTCTTGTCACTGCCCCCTGAGGGACAGTTGTTCCACCTCAGGAGTGAGGTGGCCAGAGTTAAAACTAGACTCCGCTATTTACTGAGTGATCTTAGGCATCACGGAAGTGCCCCCTGCTCCATGTGGATACATTCCAGTACCCCGATGGGATGCGTGAAACCTCAGATAGGACAGAACTCTCTCTATACCATGTTTTCCCCTAGGTATACATACCTATGATAAAGTTTAATTTATAAGTTAGGCACAATAAGATATTAATAACAAAAATTATAAATTAGAACAATTTTAACAATACACTGTAATAAAAGTTAGGTGACTATAGCTTGCCTCCCCTTTCCTTCCCTTCCCTTCCTTTCCCTTCCCTTCCCGTGTCTGTCTCTCTCTCTCTCTCTCTCTCTCTCTCTCTCTCTCTCTCTCTCTCTCTCTCTCTCTCAGCTTATCTGATAACTGAAATGGCCAGTAAGTGACTAAGGAAGTGGGGCCCAGCATAGATACACTAGATAAAGGGATGATCCACCTCTTAGATAGGACAGAGCAGGGTAGCATGATATTTCATCACTACTCAAAATGAAGTGCAACTTAAAATTTATGAACTGTTTATTTCTCTCATGTTCCATTGATTGTCATTAACTGAAATAGTAGAAGGTGAAACCACAGAAAAGGGAAGACTGCTATACTTAATCTCCCAGGGTTCATTTTTCTTAGCAGCAAAATGAGGATAAAGTTCCTACCTCACAGAGGTAGCTAGGGCTTTGGGGATGTGCAAAGTGCCTGGCAAATAGCCTGTTTTCAATAAACATGGAAAGGAAATGCTCCGTTATTTGACTGGGCACCTCAAGGTCAAAGGGAGAGAAAATAGTGTAACCTACATTGTTCTAAAAGGCAAACTCCCATTTAAATGCTGGACTGCTGTGTCTAAAGATTTTAAATTACATTTTTTTGTCTTGATCCACATATATAAAGAAACCGTGAAATGAGTCCCCTTCTTAAATATATTTGAATTTAGAAGACCAACAAAAATTTCTTGAAGAGATTTTTTTTTTTTTTTTTGCCACCCAATCAATAAAACCTTGGGAGAAGGAGATTTGAAGGGGGGGAGGGACAAAGTAAACCATAAATCTCTTTCTCGTCATTCCTTTCTTCTTAGATAATCCTTTGGAGTGTCCATAAATACTAAATTATGAAATCTGTAACATGTACTCAAGACTCGTGCTCCGTCTCCTATGCTTGGAGACTGTTTTCATCGGAGCCAGTACCAAGATGCTAAGTCCAAGTCTACTCCTTAAAACGGTTTCTGCTGCAAATGTAAGGTGCCACCAGTCGTTGGCCTGGCTGAGTGCCTGTCAGAACTTGAGATGATGAATTCCCAAGCACATTGCTGTGGGGTAGACATCAGCATCACGCTTTTGAGTATTCACACTGTGGCAGTGCTGCTCTTGCGAGCAAGACTCTTCATTATCTGCAGCTGTCCAGCAGCGAGACCAGGAAGACTGCAAGCTACTCTCTCCTTGAGACCAAGGGTGCTGATGAGAATTTGCCCAAAAAGCACAGAATGGCAGAAATCACCAAGAGCACGTGGTCTGAGGCTTGGCCATCAAGACCGATGGATAAGCCACTTATATGATAGAGAGTTTTCATTTCTTTGTAGCAGAGATCTGTGAGCTAACATCAAAAATGGTCTTTGTTTTATATGCACCCTTTGGAATTAAAAAAATAATAATAATTTAGCAGTGAGGTATCTTTGGATGCATCTCCCACTGCAGCCAGTCTGTCAGGAACATCAATAGAGTGAGCCTCAGGGGTGAAAAAGTTAATTTCTTTGAGCCTAGATACCTCTGAGTTCTCATGTGCCTTGTCTCACATACTTTTCACAAGAATCCTCATAATCTGGCGTCTTGTTAATGAGGCAGTTGAGATACAAGTTAAGAAATTTGCCCAAGCACTCTAAATTACTATCTCATCCAGTATCTCATAACTCAAAGTGACAAAGCTGATGCTCAGATCTAGATCTTTTGGTTCTAAGCTCAGCACATTTTCAATTATCCTGAAGCTGATACCCTCCTGAAGATTTTCCAAAAGCCACCAATGAATGCAAGTCCTGGTAGGGCCTTGGGTTAGGCAAGGAGCTTCCATATAAAGAGTCTGCTTGTTTCCTCCTCTGGGGCTGATCAAAGGCACTAAAATAGACATCAAAACTGATATTTATAACTCTTATTTTTACTGCCTGGACTTCAAAAAGTGATAAGTACCAATCTAGCTACTGGAGTTTAGGGCTGAAGAAATTCTTAAGTAATCTAATGGGCCAGGTCCTATATTTTTTTGTCAATACTGCAGCATCTGGACTTAAATAAGAAATGTCCAAATGACCCTAATGTTGCAGTCAAGAACTTCATTCAGTTGGTAACCTATTGGGTAAAACTGTTGGTGTAACTAACTGAGTGAAAGTCAAATAAAAGTCAGAGGAGATATGTCCAGGTTTCGTACCTTGGTACTATAGTTGCAACATGGAAATACTTCCTCTTCTAATCTTTCAGTATCTAAATTTTACTCTGTGTTTAGAGAGATGCTTAATTTCCCTGTGCTGAATCTTCAAGTTTCTAGATCTCAGTGGCTGTCTCTCTTTAGGGCATAATGAAGCAGTTTGTCCCACAGAGTATCAATCAGGATAAGCTAAGCTATAATTCAATAACAGACAATCCCCAACTCTTAGTGACTTCACATTACAAAGGTTAATTGCTCACTCGCGTAACACATCCATCTCCGATTGACTGGGAACTCTGCTTTATGTGGTTCTCACGCTGAGACCTGGCTGAGGGAACAGCCACTATTTGGAAGTGACAATGTGTTAGTCACATCTGTTTTGTTAAGAACAGGGAACACGGCCTTATCCTGCCCCACCACAAGAGGGCCAGAAAGTGCTGCCCCCGCAGAGCAGAAAGCTGAGACTAAGTCGGTGTACCCTAACTCATAGTTGGTGCTACTCGAACAACATTTACATGTTAGAAAGGAGCGGGGGAGTCTCTTTTGCACATTGCTGTTCACATGAGAACAGTTTTAAACATTATGAAGTGTGTGTGGTAAAGGACATTTGAGAAATAGGAACATGGAATTTGAGCTGCCGGTCGTCCCCCACCCATTCATGCTAGAGCATCCAACATCTCTTCTTTCATTCCTGTATCCAGTCGTGCAGAGGTTTCCTGAGCAGCAGATAATTAATAATGAGCAAACAGGGCTGTCATTTCATTCATGGAGTTGACAGTAGTTTGTGGGGAGACCATCCTGGAAGCCACTACTACACAGTGTGACAGAAAGGTGTCAGAAACATGTAGGAGGGACACCCAACCCATTTGGAGGATTCAGGGGAACTTCGTGCAGGTGGCTACATGTTGCCTGCAAAAGGGAGGAAGGTGGAATACATCTGGTACGTTTCCCTTCAGTCTTTCCCTCTATTTTACGTAATTGTAAGGACATTGGTTAGCCGAGTATGTATACTACTCTTAGGTGAGGAAATTGCAGTGTGTTAACTCAACAGAATATGCAGCCATCAAAGTGATAATTAGGAACACTGAAAAATAATACAGAAAATATACAATGTCACAGGAAAACAAAAGTTAGAAATCGTGCCTCTCTTATTACGAAAATAGATAAATGAACAAGATCAGGGAAAACAATATGAAAAACAGAGACAATTGAGACTTATGGGTGGGATCGTGGTGAAGTTGTTACTTCAGTGGTTTTTTTGGTGTGATGATAATGTTTGTGCTAATGTTAAAATTTAGGGCCATATATGTACATACACATAACACAGTCCTTTAAGTGTGTCATCTGCGCCCCTGCCAAGAAAAACTCCTGGATCTATTTAACTTAGATATTTTTGTAATTTTAATTTTGTACCTAATTTCTGCATATGTTAAATGAATGTTTTCCTATACAGCATTCATGATACAAGGATTAAGAATTGAAACACAGTTTTAAATATCTTTTATAAACTGATGACTACAAATAAATCTAGCTCTTGACTGCATATATATCCAACTCCCTATTCAGCATCTTTACTTAAACATCTAATAAAACTTTTGAACTCGACAAACCCCTCTCCCAGCCTGCTCCACCTGCAGCCTTACCCATTCCAGTTGGTGTCAACTCCATTCTTCCATCCTCTCAGGACAAAACATTTGGAGTCTTTCTTGACTCTTCTCTCTCAAAACCCTCATCCAATAGGTTAGAAAATCTGGTTGGATCTGCCTTCAGAGTAAACCCTGAATCTGACCACTTTTCCCCACTTTTACTTCTGCCTCAGGTCAGGACCACCATCACCTCTAGCTACTGAAATTCTTTTTTTTTTTTTCTTTTTTTTTAAATTTTAAGCCTACGGCATCTGGTCTTCCTAGGTGGTCTCCCATCCAAGTACTAACCAGGCCTGACCCTGTGAAATATCTTCCTAACAGGTCTTACTGCTTGCCCTCTTATTCCCTGCAGGCTGTTCTCAGCACAGCAACCAGAGTAATCTGCAGAGTCTGTTGTATTATGTCAAGTTTCTGCTCAAAACACTCTGATGACCCACCGTGAAAACCAGAGTCCTTCTATATCACCCTCCATTTACCTTCCTGGCTTCTTTTCCACTTCCTCTCACTTGGTTCCAGCCATAGTGGTCTCTCTGCTGTTCCTTGTACAAGCCAGTTGCTACTCCCTTTGGATATTGATTTTAGCTGTTTCCTCTTTCTGGAATCCTCTTTCCCCTAAACATCTTGGCTACTTCCCTGGCTTTCGTTAAGTCTTTCCTCAAATCTCACCCTAGTGGGGCCTACCTATACTGAGCACTTTTTTATACTGCATTCTGCACTTCTTTCCTGCCCCCAACGCCCACTTAACACTTCACATGTAGAATCTAATATACCACATAATCAATTGATTTGTGTATTTCCTGTTTATTATCTGCTGACATGTAAATAAACCTCTCTAGAATGGGGATCTCTGTCTGTTTTATTCATGAATTATCTCAGGCATGTAGAGCACATAGTAGATGTTCAATAACCACTGTGAATAAATCAAAGAGTAGAGAGAATCTACACATTTTCTACAAAAGTAATTACAAATCTTTAAATTGAGAGACTGTAAAAAAAAATTTATTTTAAAAGAATCTTTTCCAGGAGGTGAAGCCAGAAATGCTAAGCAAACCACACAAAACTCTAGGTCTTTAGATTATTATTTTTTAACTCAGAGAAGTTGGTATTTACTTCCAGTAAAAGTACAGCATATGAACAAAATTTATAAAATGAAGAATTTGATGGTGCTGATACAAAAAAACATATGTTAACTAAGAACAAGCTTGTATTTTTATTTCTTAGTATTTTATTGCCTTAGCCAGGCTGTCACTAACTATAAATTTCGAACGTTAAGAGGTACAAATCAACTCACTAAAATATCTGTCAGATTTCTGCATTAATAAAATCTGGTGTATTGTAACCAGTGTGGAAAAAATATTTGTGACAGAAATTCAAAAATAATTGCATAAGCAAAATACTAAAAAGCATGAATTTGAGATATTACTTAAGCTTAAAGAGAAAAATAGTAGGAATGCAAGGTTCCTATTACACTTTTACAATGCTGTTTATTTTAAATTTTTACATGTTATGAAGAAATTAAACTGTATACTACTTATGAAAGAGTTCAAATGTAATTGGACACATTCAAGTTATATTAGAAATGTTTCCATTTAATTTAGTTGCTTTAAAGAATAGCTGTAATTCAACAGTTAATGCTCATTGATTTTAAAAAATCTGTTAAATTTTGACCAAAAGAGGATAATTTCTCAATTTGAATAAGTAGTTTCTCTCTTTAGCTAAGCGCTAACATCATATTGGATGGTGAATGCCAAAGACATTTCCATCAAAATAAAAAAAAGTAAAGGATACTATTTCAAATATTATATAACAGTTTTCTGAATATTCTGGCCAATTCATGTTTTATGAAATAGAAATCAGAGGTATAACTATTGGAAAGAGAAGTGGAATTATTACCTTTGATCAATAAAATTACTTAGCAAATGAAAATTTTAGAAGTATTAAAAATTTTACTAAAGTGATGGAGCAATATGAAATATTTATCATTATTTTAAATAAATATTAAAATTTTAAAAACATAAGAAGCCAAGACTATGTTCATAATTATGGCAATGTATATCACCACACCTAAAAAACTGTAAAAGAGAGTGTACAACAAATAAAAGAAGGTAACGATAAACTTTTGGGGGGAGATTTTTGAAATATTTACCTGCATCAATGTCTGGACAGAATGAAGATATCAGCTCATCCCAAATTGATTTCTAAGGTTAGTGTTATCCCGATTGAGGTCATTTGTCTTGAATTGAATTAGATTTTTCCTACTCTAGGCTTAGAAGTTCTATTACTCTGCTCTTCTAGTATTTCATCATCAGTTTTTAGCAAAACGATGCAAGCATGTTTGTCTATTGATATTAAGACTTACTTTATAATCTCTCCCCCAGGGGTGGCTCACTTTAATCCCTCACTCACAATCATCAACAATTCACATGCTCACCTGAGCTCATCTGAAATTTTAGTTCTAAATTATTTTTTCAGAAAGCTTTTAAGTCAATTGCCTTTACTTAGCTACTTAAACTTTACTATAAATTTTACTGGTGTCATAGATTCTTGTGAGACACAGGCAGAATTGTTATAATATGACTCTTCACAGATGTGTCCACGCCTCCTGCCTCCAAACTCCTTCTAAAAGGATTATTCTATCTTTCCAACTTCTTTCCTGATGTCAGTTAATATCAAGTTGACACCAAGGTAATGGGCACATTGAAAAATACAGAGGAGTGCTTGCCTGCTTGCTCATTTATATGGGAAAAGTCAGTAAGTTACTCTAGAAAGAAGGAGGAAAAGAAGGAACCAGGCATGAATGTGGTAGGAAAAAGGGTTAGAGATCTTAGAGAGGAGAAATTTGGGCTGTGAGGGCAGTTAGCATATGTTGAAGATATTGAGAAAGAAAAATAACAGGAATGGGGTTTTCAGTTTTGCAGTACATTATCAATGTAATTTGGGGGGCCATTTTTTCAAGAAACTTCAGAAAAGATTTTAGTTGCTTTCAATTTTTTCTACCTATTTATTTGCTTGCTTGTTTTGCCATTGTACATTTGAATGTGACTCCTGATTGACACTGGACCATAGAGTACCTCAACTTGATATGGGTTGTGCGTATACATCATTTGAATCAGAAATTTGGACCCAAAGAGAAAAATGAGATTTCTATTGACACCTGAGGTGTCAAAAGCTTCACTTAGTTATTTTTTACTTTATAACAAATCTTCTGGAAACTTAGTGGCTTAAAACTACAGTTATTATTTGTCATGATTCTGTGAGCTGGGAGGAAATTCCTTCCAATCTGGATGGGTTGGTGTGGCCTAGTTTGTATAATAGCAGAAGAATTCCCAAAAGCCTCTGTTTGAGTTATATTTGCTGTTGTCCCATTGGCCAAATCAAGTCTCCTGGCCATGCCCAGAGTCAGTATGGTAAATAGAGTCCACCTCATGGTGGGAACTGCTGCAGATCACTTCAGCCTGAGTAGAGAGAGAGGAATGATTTATGGCCATTTGTACAATCTGCCATTCTTAGTGAAAGGACATGTTAGTAGGGCAGTTTAGCTAATTAAAAGGCATTATATTTAAAGTGAACTGCAATAAACTAAAAAGCAGTTAACAGAAGATCTGGAAATACCAATGTGTGTAGAAACTCAGGGAGCTCAGCAGATAAAGTTTGGGGAAGTTCAGAATGGAGAAAGTGTGGATTATGTTTTCTTTATACTTTATTTTTTTTAATCTCATCGTGGCAATAAACACCTGTTACCTTTATGACTTGTGAAATAAATCTAAAAAAGTATATCTATTAGTTTCTAATGCTTTTGTAACAAATCACCTCAAAGCAAATGGCATAAAGCAACACAAATTTATTATCTTAAAGTTCCAGACACTAGAAATCTAAATTATTTGGCAGGATTGTGCTCATTCTGGAGGCTCTCGGGGACAAACTGCCTCTGGCTTTTCCAGCTCCTAGAAGCTGTCTACAATCCTGTGCTCAGGACCCCATGTCACTTAGACCTCTGCTGCCGTCTCATCTCCTCTGACTCCGATGTTTTTGCCTTGCTCTTCTAGGGACACTGGTGATTACCGTGGGTCCATCAGGTAATCCAGGATAATCTCCCCATCTCAAGATCTTTAACTTAATCACATCTGCCAAGTCCCTAAAGTGACATCCCACATGTTTGAGGATTTGGATGTGGACATTGGAATACCTTGGAGTGGGAGGCCATAATTCAACCTACCATAATGCATTTATTAAATTAATTTATTTTGAAGCTCCTCAGGGGGTCTGATATTCTGCTAAATTAAGGAATCCTTGTAGTAAGGTATGTCCCTGACTACAGCCTTAATTTTCTCTGAGTAATTTTTTCACTCAGAAATCTCCAGATGGCTGCAATTTTCCTGGTGGACACTAGAAAATGATGCCACAAGGACAAAGCCATTGCCATTGTTTCTGAGAGTTTCTTACCTCTTTCTACACAACTATAATCATCTTCTCAGGGTGTCCGTGATATTAATATATGTCCTCTCAGAAAATCTTCTTACAATCTCTATAGTATTAGGCCTAAATGTCCACATATTACCACATGAACCTCTAGGAAGCCACACACTTAGACAAAATAATGTTTTGGTTGCTATTTGTGGGGTTTTTGTTTCTCCACTAAGGGACTCCTTCTGCTGTTTCTCTAGAATAACTGGACTTGATTGAGGATGACCTCGTGAGAGAGATCATATGTGTGGGTAACCCACCTCCAGACACACACAGATTTAGCAAAGAGAAATACACTTCGGGTTTGGTGCACTATCATGATCTAAGCATGAACTGCAATTCCTTTCTGATGGATCAGTAAAGCACCATGTCTGTTCACAAATCGTTGGAGGCATTGTTGTATGCTTACTGAGTACATGGCAGTATCTAAACCTTTTGCACAGAGGAATCTGAGATAATACATTCCGGTAATGTGGCCTTGAGGATTTAAATAGAACAAACATAAAAACTATTGATTCCAGAATTAAGCTGATTGCCTTAAAATCCCGCTTTCCTGCTCGTACATTATCTTCAGCAAGGCTGGGACAGATTCAAAACCCACTGTGAGAGTGGTAGCCTCCTAAGTGCCAACCACGAACATTGATGTCCATCTCCTGGGGAAAGTGCCCAGTTTAAGATGAGAAGGTGGAATTTTCCTGGTTTGCAGTCCAAACATTCTAGCTAGAAAAATGAAATCTATACCACTTAAGTATTTATGCCTTAAACTACGTCAAAAATGTGTTTGACTGCTGGCATATACTTCTACTGACTTTAAACGACTTCACGTTTATGCTCCCAGGAAAAGGGACTCCGCTGTGAACTAGGATTGTATTTCTTAGGTTTTCAATGTTGACAAGTTAATCAATAAACAGAAAAAGACACAGGATTTGCTGGCACCTTGACCTTAGACTTCTCAGAGCTGTGAGAAATAAATGGTATTTAAGTCACCCAGTCTGTAGTATTAATCTTTATAGTTCCTTAGAGCCTCAGCATTAGATGGTCATTTTGCCTAGAATGCTTTCTCTCTGATCTATGCACGATTGGCTCTTTTTTGATATTCATATCTCTACTTCAACGTCACCTCCTGAGATAGGCCTCTACTGATAGCATCCAATCTGGAGGAACTGTAAAGACACACTCTAACAGTCTCTAATTTAACAATCTTCATATTACTTTTTAATTTCTGATATTTTCCTTTAATCAGGCTTATATATTTAATTTTGTTGTCTTTTATACCCAATTATAATATAAATCCAAGAGAGCAAGGAGAGAGTTTGTGTATTTGGTTTACTACTATATCTGTGATGCCGAGAAAAATGTCTGGAGCATAGTAAGCAGTCTTGAAATAGTTTTCAAATTAATGAAGAAAGCCAGACTATCAGGTCAGCATCCAAAATAGCCAGCTGTTGCTTCCTCTTTTCAGCTTTAAAACATATTCCCTAAAGGCATAGGTTACCTAAAACCTTAAAGGTTTACTTCGGTAACCCATGGGAATCTGAAGTAGTAAGTAATATATTTTTTTCAACCATAATTCAGTCTGGTACTAGGATTTTCAAGACTGCATAATTTATATGTCCTCAAGCATTTGGGTTACAGCCTGAATTTAAGTCACACACTTTATCTTTGCCTAGCCAGCATCTAATATTACCAAAAAGAAATGACCTGATTAGTTCAATCCATATAAGGCAGAGTTCCCATACCAGGGTCCATGCCCTCCAGCCAAAGACTACCAGGAACGAACCTAGAGTTGGAACCCCTGGGTCTATTGTTCCTTGGAACAAGGCAGACTACAAGCCATGTGGAGCTGGGAGACACATCAATAAGGCAGTGTGAGAAAGCAGTTTTTATGGGACTTGTAGGAGGTGATTTGGAGAAAGGCTCAAGAAAGCAGGGCTTGGCTCTGGATTGGATGCTCTCAGGCAGTGGGGTGATTTTATGACTGAGTATCTTAAATCCTGTCTAGAATAAGGGAGGACGAGAATGAGGCTAAAGCCATCACTGCTGCAGAAGCAGCAGTCACTTGTATTAGCTGGGAGAGCAGACATTTGGTATTTTGCGGTTTATACAGTAACCTTGTTTTTGTCTGTACTTAGATAAGACTATGAAGTTTGTCTGGGGTCACTTTATCATAATCAAAGAATGACCCTATCAGATATTAGAATCCTGGGAGATTTTGAGAATGCCATGGCCTAGCTATGAGTGACAGGTTAGCTGCTCGCCATAAGAAGACCCAACTGTTAAGAGTCAGCCAGTTCCCCAAGTCAGGGCCTGCTTTCCTTATTTTCATCGTCTGCCTCAGAGATGACTGACTCCCCATGTCGAGCCCCCACGTGGTTATGTAGCTTTTGTCTGATCACAGAATCAATTATGTAGTGAGGCAGCTTTCACCCCATAAATGCTGCACAAGCCATTGTAACTTACCATGGAAAGACTTAACCCTCTTCCAAATGTAGCTGTCGGTGTGGTTGGTCCCTCAGATTTCCTGGACCTCTCCTGATACTGTACAGGGAAGGTTGCAATTGCCTTGGGGCAGGAGAGGAAGGACCTTGGCTGAGATAGTGACTCTGTGGGTTTGGAGAAACAGGTCAAGGATGTGGGAGAGGTGGCATTCATAAGATCATCAGAGAGGAGAGCTGACGATTGGGATATTGTTAGTTTAGGAGACTAGGTATTAATGTTGTTATTGACAAAAACAGAACATGTAATGTCCTCAGCAGGTTTTGGAAGGAAGTGATAATTTTTTTTTTTGCAACATATTTAATTTGAGGTGCTCAAAGCAGAGATGACCTGTAGGCCATGGAGTGTGAGATTTAGTGGAGAGGATTTAACACCAGGACCCAACAATGTGATAAAGTCAGGTGAGAACATAGAGAAGGAGAAGAGAAGTAGCTCTAGAATAAAACTCAAATTAGCCACTGGGGGGAAAAAAAAGAAAGAAAAACAAAGTATGAGGGGTTCATCTGATTCCAAAATCAATGTGAAGAAAGAACTAATAAATGCGTGCTTTAAAACAAAAATAATCAAAGGCATGTAGGAAGTCAAAGACTATGAGGACCCAATAAATAGTGGCTGTTTTTATTCATTTATTCAAGAAATATTTATCAAGCATTAAGTGGCAAGGGCTTGAGGTCCTGAAAATAAAATAAGGAGTAAGGAGGAGAGAAAACACACAAAAATCCCTGCCCTCCTAGTGCTTACATTATAGTGCAGAAAACAAATAATAAATAAAAAACAATTAAATGAGATTAGAAGGTAATAAGTACTTTGGGGAAAAATAAGACAGAAGGAGAATGGCTTCAGCTGGAGATATAGGAAGGAGATTTTCAGGTTTACACAGCGTGTTCCTCAGCTAGGAAGTGGAGAGGGATTAGTGAGTAGTTATCTGGTCAGATCATTCTAGAGAGCAAAGAAGTTGTCACTGCTGACATCAGCCAGACCAACAAGAGAAGGTTAGGTGCCTTACACATAGTTGGTACTCAGTATATATTGAGTGCACTGATTGACACAATGAACTGGAATTTAAAAGAATATCAAATATTCAACTAGTTCCAGAAGCTCAGTCAACATATAGACGTGACGATAGATTGATCTGGAAAAAAGGTAAACGTATTTAGTAATATCTCTTGATAAAACACATTTAAGGGTTGTAACTTACCAACTTAAAAGATTTTCCTTTGTTTCTTTTTTTTCTATGAGTATGCAAAAGAAATTAGTCATGCAATAAGTATTGAGAGGATTAGAATGTGAGTGCTTGGTTCAACTGGTTTACATTTCTTGTGGGGACAATATTTTACTGTCCTTTTTCTTCTGTCCATTGTTTCATTAAAAAAAAAAACTCATATAAACCTTACAGTCTTATTCTGATTGATAAGCAGCAGCACACAATGATTTCTTATGGCTGAGGTATCTAATATAAAATAGATCTGTACACACATATACATACACGATTTATAACATGACTCTGTGTTAGCAGTTAAATGTGTCTTGATTTTTGAGAAGTGAAATATTTGCTTTGCCTCCAGAGCCATGGAGAGTTCATAAATGATGGAAGTACTTTGGCTTTCAGAGAAACACTATTTCTTTGCAACGCTCCCTCTTTGGGGAACAAATATGAAAAATAAAACATGTCATTTTACATGATACAGAGTCTTTTTATTGTCACCTTCCTGGCTTTAAAAGCAAATGGGTCAGATCATGAAAAGACATATTGAAGGTGCAGGTACTACCTTAAATTTAGATATTCTAATGGAGTGAGTAATTCAGTAAGTCTTTTTCGGTCTCTTATTTCTCCCACTTATTATCCATGGGCAGAGTGACCTGGTGATAAAGCTCTAAACTATAAATAGGTGATTTGGTTTGGGCTAGCAGCCTTTCTTAACATATAGCTCTTGAAGATGATAATTTTCCTACCAACTTACTCCCTGGGAGTGTTGTCAAAATCCATCAGCTTGAGGCCTGGGAATTTAAAAGAAGCAGATGTGTACACATATGGCTTTAAGGACAATTTACCAAAATTTCAGAGATCACGCTGTGATGATCAATTGTAAGTATATTTTTTGCAGACTTGGAAAATGATACTTAAAAAATTAATGGAACCACACTGAGATTACTCCACACCTGCTAGAATGGCTATAATAAAACAGACAAACAATAACAAGTGTTTATAGGGATGTGGAGAAATTAGAGCCTTCACACTGCAGCTGAGAGTGTAAAATGGTACAGTCGCTGTGAAAACCAGTTTGGCCATTCCTCAAAAAGTTAAGCATTGAGTTATATGATCCAGAAATTCCATGTCTACAGCATACACCCCAAAATTAAGAACATATATTCACACAAAACTTCTACTCAAATGTCAATAGCGGCATTATTCATAATAGCCAGAAAGTAGAAATAACCCAAAATGTCCATCAACCGATAAGAGAGGATAAATAAAATATAGTATGTCCGTGCAATGATATAATTAACCACAGAAAGAAATGAAGTACTGATACATGCTATAGCATGCATGAGCCTTGAAAACATGCTAAGTGAAAGAAGGCAGATATAGAAGGCCAAATATTACGTTTATATGAAATGTCCAGAATAAGTAAATCCATAAAGACAAAAAAAAGAAAGTGAAAAAAAGATAAATGGTTGTTTAAGACTGAGGAGTTTGTGGCTAAATAGGGAAGAACTGATACCGGGCATGAGATTTTCTTTTAGGGGTGATAAAAATATACTAAAATTAGATAGTGTTGATGGTTACACAACTTAGTCAATAGACTTAAAAAATTGTTGGCTTGTTCACTTCAAAAGGATAAATTTTATGATATATAAATTATATCTCGCTAAAATTGTTATTCTAAGAATGTTTTAAATCACGAATGTGAAATTTGATTGACTATCAGATGATATAAAAGGATTATTGTTAATTTTTGGTGTAATAATATTATAATTTTTATGGAAATTTGGGCTACTCTTTTTAATGGTCTGTGAAAATGTTTTTAAAACAGGTCTTATGAAGATAATCATTAAATACTTATGAATACATTATTTTTAAAAAATAACTGCAAGCCCCTATTGCTAAGGTGATACCCTGTTGCTGGATTTTCATTCCATGGACATGGTGGTTATGAACTCTAAATCCCAGATTAGAGCTGTGAGCTTAGGAAAATGACTTAGCTGCTACAAGACTTAGTTCCCTCTTCTATAAAGCAGAGATCATTATAAGGATTGAACACTCCCCGGGTGGTTGTGAAAGCCAGTAGGCAATTGAGAAATGATGGTTGTTGGAGCAGCAGGAGGATGAGGGGGTGGTGGTTAACTTTGTTCCATTGATTCCAACATCTTTTCCATTTTTAGCAGCTCTGAAATTAGGATGCATATACTAATCAAGGGCACATCATAGCTTACTTGGAAAACATTTTCTTTTCTTAGAAGTACATCAAGGAGTATCTTACATTCGATAGCTATGTGGACTCTGAAATAACAGTACTGCTAGTCACTAGAGAGACATAGGTGCTTTTCATTTTCTATTTTTTTAACCTCCTGACACAGTTTATCTTCAAAAAACATTAATTTATTCCTTCTGTCTTCTCTCCCTCCCCCATTTCTTATCTCTAGTTGTCCCCATTTATTATTCCTTTATGCAGCAATTATAGTCAGTACGACAATAAACAATCAATTTAAACTTCTTCAAAAAAGGTAAATATGTGAAGTGATGGATGTGTTAATTAACTCAATGGGAATTCTTTCACAATGTATCTGTATGCAAATTATCACATTTTTACACTTTCACTTTCTTACAATAATAATTGTACCTCAATAATGCCACAGAATGCTTTGTTTAAACTACAATACAAGAAATAGATAAAATAATTAAATGTAAAAAGAAAAAAAGATGCTCTTTTAGAAATAAGGCCATAGCTCGGAAAATGATCTTTCTCAAAAATGACATTTATATAAGAAAGTTTAAATGTATAAGCCTAGTTTTTATTTTCAAACGGAAAAGAAATGATGATTACATATAATTCAAATAAAACCCCTTCCACTTTTTGTTTTTTTAAGTCTTTCATTTTTATTTCTTTAGTACCTGTCAAATGGGTATAGGAATAGCTCTACCAGTCTTACGTTCTATGCAATGTCCTAGGTACTGAGAATAATAGCAGTAAACTATAGAGACTATTTACCCATGGGTAGCTTACATTCTGGGAGAGTAGGGAGAGAGGGGCCATAAATTAATAGGCATTTACTATGTCAAGTAGTTATATATGCTATAAAAACAGTAAAGTTGAATAAAGGGGTCAGAGTGTCATGAGTTGCCTTTTTTCTAGAGAGTCTTTAGGGAAGCCTTTTCTGATGAGGTGATATTTGAGTAAAAATAGGAAGATAAATAATTCATTATAAAAATATTCTATAAACTTTAAAGTTAAGGAAGTATTTTTCTCTTATCATGCTATAAAATCAGCCCAATCTCTCTGTCCTTACAAAGTTCATGAGCTTGCTGAGAGACAGACGTGGAAGCAATCATTGCCATGCAGTATGATAACTACTAATATAGAAACGTCTAACCACTTCCGTGGAAACGTAAAGGAAGCAGACCACAACAGGAACCGTCACAGATGAAACACCATTCGAGCTGAATCTTTCAAAATATTTCTTAATTTAAAATGTTTTGAGCAAAAATTTATATAACACAGAAAAGCCCACAAGAAAGAAAACACCCCATCACATATTTTTAATTTTGTTTTTTCTCCTTTGACATGTAAAAATCAGAATTAAAATTCTCTCCCTCCTTACCTCTAGAGTTGGCAGACTTTTTCTGTAAAGGGAGATAGAGTAAATATTTTAGGCTTTGTGGGTCAGACAGTCACTGTCACAGCCTCTCAGCAATGACAGTGTAGCACAAAAGCATCCACAGACAATACACAAATGAATGAGCATGGCTGTGGCACACTAAATTTTTATTTATAAAAACAGGCAGCTGACTAAATTTGGCCTTCATTTGTCAATCCCTGCCTTGCCCTTAACTGTAGAGATTTGTAATACAATTTCTAAATTTTAACTAAGACTTAAAAGACAGATGAGACTTTTCCGGGATAGTGGGTCAAGGAGGAACAGTACAATGAAGACAATGTAAGTCATGTGCAAAGTTATAGTTGTGAAAAGAATTCATGAACTATTCAGAGAATTGAACTAACCTGTGGTTAGACCTCATGCTTTGCAAGCTAATCAAATGTTTTTGTGCAGTAATACATTACTGACAATCTTCTATTTTACTGGGTGGTGGTGGGGTGGGGGGTGATGATGAGAAGGAGTGACTAGAAATATCTCAATTTTAATTTTTGCCTTCAGTGTGCTTTTTGAGTATAAATTATCCGTGGGGGTGTGTACTTCCAGTTACAATCATTTCTTCGTGTTGAGATGTGTGTAAAACAAACATCATGACTTGAACATCTTTATTTCCCCCCTGATTCCAACCACATTTCTGAGGATTTTCTCTAATACTGCTATAGGCTTTTGACTTCATCATATTTACTCCTGAACTTTAACATCCATTAGCTTCCCTGACACCTGAATTTTTTTTTAATTTAAGCGAGATGGTTTAGAACCTTCAGAGTGATGATGTCTGTAGCCCCATACATCTCTGCCAAGACTTTCTTTCCAACCACCTCAAAATTCTCTTCTGCTCCCTATATGGCAAATTATGTAAACAAAGCCACGTAATGATATACACCACTTACAAAGAAAATTTCTCAATATGAAGATGAAATCGAGAAGCTGAGTGTTTCAAGGACCTCTTAGAACTGCTCTGATGTGTTTGGGCAAATGCGAGTATCATCCTTTAAAGATCTGCCCCTGATGTGATGATAGCAGTTTAGGCATCAGAAAAAGACATAGGTTTGAGTTCTAACTACTTATAATTATGGTAAATTGAGTGAACCACTTTACTTTCCTGTGCCTAATCTGTAAAATGGATATTTAACTACTTCACAGGATTGTAGCATTGAAAAACAATTTGTACAGAAGCTTGGATTGGTACCCAGCAGGTCATAGGGCTAAATGTAGATTAAGTGTCTTTATCCTCATTAATATGTGTGTATATTTACATATTTAAATATAACATCATGAATCAAAATATGGAAAATCAGTGTTCATCCACAAGTATAGAATTATTTGATGCTGCAAGTAACTTAAATAGTTTGGATTTTAAAAAATTAAAATAGCACTTAAGTCATCTTGAGAAAAGAAGGAGGGATGAAGGAGAAACTGAAATAAAATTCCTACCCTAGCTTCTTTTGATTTAGTGTTTCATCTGAAGCCTTAACATGCTTATAATTTTTAATAACATTATTTATTCCTAGCTCAACTTTATACTCACTCATGCCTTTCTTTATTTTATTGTACTTTTAATTCGTGTTACTTGTTGTATTTTATATTCATACGTAAGCTCCCTAAATCCTTTCTGGAACACAATGTGGTATAAATAAAATAAAATAATTTGTGTTGGACATGGCTACTTCAGAAAGAGTCCAAAGAAATCAATAATTCTTAACAATGCTTAAAACAGGATAGTCCCAGACCTTTATTTGAGGCCTGTTGGGTAACAAAACTAATAGTTTGCCTTTTCTTGAACCTAGTTTACCAATTTAAAAAATTAAAATAGCTAATATTTATAAGTACTTAGTATGTGATGAATATTAGTCTAAGAACTTTTATACCTGTGTTTATTCATTTACTTTTCCCAACGATTCTAAGAGGAAGGTACTATTTATTATCCCCAATGTGCAACTGACGATGTGGGTGACAAACAAATTAAGTTACATAAAATCGCACACCTGATAAGTGGCAAGTTATGGTCCCACTGGAGGCAGCCTGACTCTAAACTCCTAGCTCTTAAGCATAAGGTGATATGACTCACCAAGGATTTATAAAGAACTTAGAAAGAATGTAAAGATCCTTTTATAATTCCTTTCTTTATTTGGTTTCAGTTTCATAGATATTTATAAATCAATTATAAATCTCTTATAAATCTATTTGCTGCCCTTAAAGTTATTTCTTGGTTCTTCAATATATTTTCTTTCAATATACTTTTATATTTTTTCAATATATTTAATTTTTTACATGACTAGGAAAGAGAGAGATTGAGTGAAAGGTCAAATGGTCTAATCAATTTAACAAAATATTTAGAAACAACACTATGTCACACACACTGTCCAAGATCAAGGTGCCCAGCAACTTGGTTTCTGATGAGAGCTTTCTTCATGACTTGTAGATGGCTGCCTTCTTGCTGTGTCCTCACATGAGGGTGAGGAGAAGTGGGTGGGGGGGAGAAAAAGGGTAGAGGAAAGGGGAGAAGGGATAGGAGAAAGAGTGTGCACTCTTATAAAGACACGAATTCTATTGGATAAGATCCCTACCCTTATGGCCTTGCTTAACCTTAATTACCTCCTAAAAGCCCTATCTACAAATACAGTGACACTGGGGGTTGAGAATTCAATACATGAATTTGGTAGGACACAACCTTTCAGTCCATAACATGTAAGTAGGCCGAAGGAGGAGAATAGGGTTTGAGCATGGAGAGTATTTCAGGAAGACAATGTAGAATGGAGAGCCCTATTGCTTTCAAGGATCTGAACATAATTTAATAATTAGTGTGTTTGGATACTAGAGATAGAGGGGGTACCCAAGTAAGCTAGAGTTTAGTCTTTATCCAAAGAGTGATAACAACGACAAACCATTAAAAGACTTTCACGACAGAAGGTGCATGATGGGACTAAATTCTTTCAAGACCCTTGTTGTAGTAGGGAAAATAGATTGAAGAGGGAAAAGACGGAAGGAAGACAGTCAAGGAAACTGTGGTTTTAGGGTAGTGACAATGAGGACACAAAAAATGGCCCGATTAGAGAGAGAAGATGATTAGAGGGTCAAAATAGCAGGATTTAGAGAGAATTTGAGCACTGTAGAATAGGGAGAGAGAGGTGTCAAGATGGCACTCAATTTAGTGGCTTGGGCTTCTTCAGCACTTGGCACTGGAAAAGACAAGAGCTAAATACCAAATACAAAGACAAAATTGTCACTGTGTCCCAGGCAGAGCAGTGAGAAAAATCTCCCCTAGTCGCTAACTGCCCCAAACATAGCTGGAGCCTGAGGGTCAGAGCTTTCTGTCATTAAACCTTTTACGGCCAACCTTAAGCCTTAAAGTTTAAAGGCTAGTCACACCTCATTGGTGTTTGTTTATCAGCTTTGACATTTCCACGTTGAGTTGCCTTCTGAATATTTCTTTTATCTTCTGTTTATTTTCTCAAAGTACATGAGGACTCTAGCACTCTGAGAAACAGACCTCGGTGATCTTGTCTGAGCAGTCTTGAAGCAAAGAGATCTTAGATTTCTTTTCTGAAATATATACAAATGAAGAAGCAGTAGTCACACGTTTTAATAGCAATAATGATGGTTAATGTTACAGAGGGTCACCAAGTACTGAGCTAAGACACGTAAGTATATACCAAATTTAATTCTGACAACCACCCTCTGACTTAGGTACTATTATTATCTCACCTTGTAGGTAAAGACACTGAGATTTGAGGTTTCAATGATTTGCTAGTAAATCACTTAGCTCAGAGGTCAAACTTAGATTGCTCATGACACTCCAATCCTGATTTATACTATTTTGTCCAGTTTTATCTCTATGATGGTTTAACAATTGAAATGTAATTGTAAACATTTTTATTTGTTTATTAAATTATTAGCATGTGAACTCAGATTTAAAATAACCTTTCTTGTTGTTATAGTGGAGGCTTATTGCAAGAAACTTAAAAATTTAAAGAAAATAAAAATAATCCATAATCCTACTACCTAGAAATAAACATAATTATAATTTTTAGATGTTTCATGCAAGTACTTTTCAGTATATATTTTTATAGTCAAGATCAGTATTTGTACATTTTAATCATGCTTTTTTTCATTTAAATTATAAATATAACCATACAACCCTATTTCCATGCTATTAAACATGATTTACAAACATTATTTTCAGTGGCTGTAAAACATTTCATTCTATGGATATACTATAATTGATGTAACCATTCAAGCATTTTTGAACATTTAATTTTTTCTTACTTTTCACTACTATAAATAATACATTTAGTATTTCAAGTTATTTCCTTTAAAAATATAACCAGAAGTGTAATTATTTCTTTAGAAAGGGTAGGCACACTTTTTAAGACTCTTATTACTTAAAAAAAAAAATGGAATAATAGATTCTCCCAATAGCAAGAAAAAAGAATCCCTGCCTTATCAGATCCTCACCAGCACTGTATGTTATCACTTTTAGATCTTTATTAATAATTTAAGTATTTTTAATAATTTTATTTATTTACTATTTCTATGGCTAAGAATAATATTTAACATTGTTATACACCTTTGGGATTAATTTTAATCTTAAATAATTTTTATCTTTCCCTGTTCCTTATTCATTCACCTATTTATTTATTTAACATATATTTATTGAGCAACTGTTATGTGCTGGGCTCTATTTGAAATTCTAAAATAGTGCAGTAATCAAGACAGGCCAGGACTCTGCCTATCTTGATCAAGGGAAAAGACAAGTATATGGGCTTAAATTTGTTTTTTAAATCTGATGAGAAAGGACTATGCAGAGTGCTTACTTAAAGAGGATAATACAATGAAACAGTAGAGCAGAGTTCTTAAAGTTTTTGGTCTCAGGAACCCTTTACATTCTTAAAAATTATTGAAGACCCCAATATGGGTTATAGCTATTAGTATTTACTGTATTATAAGTAAAAACTGAAAAAAAAATTAAAACACAAGCACACTTTCTATTTAGTAGCCATCGGAGAGGCATAATCACTAGGTAATCTCTGGAAAACTCCACACCCATAAGGGAACCAGAATGAAAAGACACAGAATGACAGCATTATTATGAAAACAGTTTTGATCTCATAGGCCCCTCGCAGAGATCTCATAAACCCTTGGGAATCCCCAGATCATACCTTGAGAACCATGAGAACCCCTCTGATAGAAAATGACTTGATATTTTGGATTGGGTGGTTAGAGGAGGTCTCTCTGAGGATATGACATTTAACTCAGGATCTAAGTGTTGAGAAAGAACAAGAGTGTGAATGTCAAAAGCAAGAACATTCAGTTTGTGAAAATTCATCAAGTTGTGTGTGTGTGTGTGGGTGAGTGGGTGGGTGCATATACGCACTCATACACATATATGACTTGAAGCATAATATATGTACATACATATATATGTATACATTTATATACAGACACCTTTATAAATATACTGTGCTTCAATAAAAATGTTTTTCAGAAAGATTTAAAAGTGGAGATATGATAAAGGTTAATTGAGAAATAAGGAAAAAATAATACACATGCGTAGAGTGGCTCTACTGGACTCAGAATTTTCATTCATATTAAAAACACACAAATACATGCAGATTTAAAATAATGAGCCCTCTCCACTGGAAAAAATAAAAATACACTTTCTCGAAACCCTGAAAGTCCTTGTTTCTGAATGATGTCAAGTTTTGTGTTGACTTGCATTGTTTGGAGTGCAGAAAATATATTCACAAGTTTGGGCCCATTAACAAAATTTCCACCCCTAAATTTGGGCACCAGATGGCCAGACAACAAGTTCTTATGTATTTTCATTCTCTCATTAAAAAATTGTGCTCAGAAACTGACTGGATTACTTTTATTTTTATTTTTTTCAAAATCTGAAAATTTTAAATTATCAAATTAGTGGTAATGAAATTTTGGAATATATTACAAAGATCTAAAATCTTAAGTTCTAATACAATTATTGAGATTTTGTCTATATCTCTTTTGTTAAAATGGGCATGTCATTACCAGATACAATTAAATCTAATAATATTGTATCTTGATTTTTTCACTTACATAAAATTTATTTACTTATTAATTACACTTGTAGTTTATTTTCTGCCACCCTGCTCCTACTAGAATATGTGTTAGAAAAACAGGTCAGGGTTACGTTTATTTTGTTCACTGATATCTTTCAAGTGCTTAGAATAATACCTGGTACATCATAGGTGATGAAGAAATATCCTTTGTTGATTGAATGTTGAACGTATCATATATATCTTTTCTTGTTGCTGTCATCTTCTAACTATTCTTTCAAGTAGATTCTGTTCTTCATTCTTGAGGAGAATAATCCAAAATAAAGCCTCTCATTTAATGTTCTATATTTCAAATTTCGGGATATCATCTTATCATTAATACTCCTCAGCTCAGAAATTCATTGCAAACTCAAATACATATAAGCTAGGGCTGTTAAATAAGTTAACATGTGGGGTATAAATGAGTCGCAGTAAAGAGCAGTAGGGTCTGTGGCAAATTTGGGAGTGCATCTCCTCCCATATCCAGAGAGGGCAGCAGCCATCAGCTCTAGCGAGTAATAGCCATGCAAGAATTAATGCCCAGTGCTGTCTGGTCACCTGATTTTTTTGTGAGAATAGAGATTTAAAATTTTATCTCTATGCTCTTGATTATCAATGTTGCCAACTAAATCAGATTTTTATAAAGCACTTAGGTCTGCCCACATAGCCAAACAAAATGAATCCAGGGACACAATAATATATCATTTCACACACAGTAGAAGGGCTATTTTTAAATAACAAAAAAGAAAACAAGTGTTGGTAAAGATGTAGAGAAATTGAAATCCTTGTTCATTGTTGGAGGGAATATGAAATGGACAGCCACTGTGGAAACAGGATGTCAGTTCCTCAAAAACTTAAACATAATTATCATATATTCCAACAATTCCTCTATGGGTTTATACCCATATTATTTCCTCTATGGGAAATAATAGAAAGCAAGGTCCTGAAAGAATATTCATACACCCATACTCATTGCTGCACCATTTACAATAGCCAGAAGGTGGAAGCAACCCAAGTGTTCTACCCCAGTTCTCCATGTAGATCGTTTATCAGCAAACTGTATTTTGCAATCTCTGGTGCAGTTACTTGCATATGTGACTGCAATGCTTTGATCTTTTGTTTTGTGATTCGCTGTATAAAATAGGCTGCCCCAGAATCAGTAGAGATAAGACAAACACTAGACCAGAATGTTATAGAAGAAATTAAAATACTGACTTGATCTGAGCTTTTATCACACAACATTTAAGGGCCTTTGAATCCTATTATTCCATGAGTAGATTTGAAGGCATACAGTCTTTTAGAATAATATGCTTTTCAAATTCCATTTCTGTAACTATTAATGATTCTATTTGAAACCTTAGGGAATATGCCTAACTTATCTGCAGTTTTCTGTCATCATTAAAATAAAACACTATTACTTGCAAACAAAACTGGCTAGAATGTGCCTTAAGATTCTTGAACTAATATTGTATAAGTAAAAAAAAATTATTACTATAATATCTACTTTCCTTCACATGGTAAATCATAATACCATCTCATGCTATAAGAGACTTTCAAGAAAAATCCATGAAGGCAATAAAATAATATATATTTTTTTAATAATGGCGAAGGTAAAGGTATCAAACAAGTTAAAATTTCAGTTTTGTTTTTCTAATGCTCCAACTGAAAATTCTAAAGTCAGTATTCCCATGAATAGGGTCTCCATTTTGGCAAAAAGAAATAAGTAGAAATTAGTTCAAAACAATAATATAAAAAAAATGCAGATTCCAAATCTAGTTGATTTAAAAAGACAGAAAAAGTTAATGAAAAATATCTGATAGATTACAACAAACTGAAATAAGTCTCCAAAGGGTGTCTGAAATTTCACCCCCTTTCTTTCTCCTATTTGCTTCCCCTCACTCTTAATTTTAGGCCTAATTTTAGGTGTCAGCCAGAAAATGCTACACAGCTTTAGCAAATCAAATACTTCTTATTGAAGACAGTCTCTGGGGAGAATGGAGCTAAAAGATTAGATGAAATTTAATTTTTAATCCAGAAATGTATTCTTAACAGGAGTCCTTTAAATAGCAGATACCCTTTTTTTAATGATTAATATGGGTGTTAAGAACCCCAAGGTGTCACCTCCAGGAAGAGTTCTATAATTCCTTTAGAAAAATGACTCTAAGGGAAGTCTGCCTCCCTTGTCAGAGCTGAACCACAGGGCATTTGCTGAGTTTAAAACGTTAAGAAAAATATAAATTTTATATTCTGTGGGGCTAGGGTGGGGATACAGATAGGAAAGAAGAACAGAAATTAGCTGGCTTTTCTTTTTTTAAAATCTGTCATTCATTTACATGTGTAAATGAGAGTATTTCTTTTCAGACATAATGGTGTACCTTCCTTTAGTGAATTCAGAGCCTCTATAATAAGAAAGAAATATAACCAATTCTAAGATTGAAAATGCAAGTGTTATAAATCAGTTTTATTTACTTAGGTAGAAATTAGAAATGCAGCTGAAACACAGTAAAGTTTATCAAAATTTTTAATTGAGGTAGGGAGAGTAAGCACCTTCATGTTTTGAATCAATAATGTGATTCTAAATGAAACTAAACATTTCATTCCATTTGCTTACATGCTCTCAAAGAGCAAAGAAAAAAAAAGGATCAACAAACCCTCTTTTTCCCTCTCTTTATACTACCAACCTTTGAACAATATTAGGTTGAATAACGTATATTACCATTTTTTAGGTCAAACACAGTTGGAACAAGCAATTTCATATTGTTCAAGCTTCACGTTGCCTTTTCTAAATCATGAAATTTTAAAATATTTGAGTGAAGATGCTTCCCACATTGGATATAGATGACCAGGTGTCCCTTTTGCGTAAACATCAAGTCAACTGTGAAGAGCCATATATGCTCTTGGAAATTTGCATGTGGAGATATATTTCCTGTAAAAAGAATTCACCATGGTCTTGTTTTCCTAATGCCATCACCGACTACAGAAATGTAGGGATAAGTGAAAAGTCAAGTGGTATATCAGCATACAAAATGATTCTCCACATTTCTTTTCAAATGCCTTTGTAAACATTCTGGCTTGTTGTGTGGCAGGCTAGAAGCCACAAACATACCAGGGTTCAGTTTTGCCCTCTTTCACTTGTGTCTCAGTCAATCTTAAAGAATGTGCTCTGGCTCATAGCAGATCAAAAGGAAGGCTCAAGCCCTCGGATTTACTGTGAAATGTAATTTGCACACCATTTTATATGTTAGTAGAATGCAGCAGTGTGAAGTTCAACAAAATGAGTCTTCCATGAGGTATGCTCTCAGGGAGATTCCAGGCCCTCTCTTACACAGATGTTTTTAGTTATTAAGTGATTTTCTATTTGTCGACCATTTGAGAATAGACTCTCAGTCTTCAGGATTCTGATACCAATCGCATGGTTAAAATTAAAACTCCTAAACATGTGATAAATGCCTTTAATTTCTATGACTCTAGAAAATAAAAGAAATCCATGAGCATTAGGAGGGAGGATAGAGACTTCCTTACTGATTAGATAGTCTCCATCTAATCATTTATGGTTCCTGCTTCTAGAAATTAGAATAGCTTGGTCACTTATTTATTCCTCCTCTAATTCTACCACTTGGGTGGAAAACCAAGTCACTCTTAATTTGTCTTATTTTTAGCAACATATAATCTGGCTAATTTGTTTCTCAAGAATTAAGTTCCAAGTCACACATCTCCCTTTAAGCCTAGGTTTATATTATGTCCAAACATCTGGATAAGCTGGGGGAGGGAAAGAAAATTTATCAAATATCTGGATTATTCATCTCAGAGAGGACAATATCTAAGCAGGTAGAAACTGAATGAATCAGAAGCACTAATTTGTGTGCTAGTGGACTATTTATTTGCATTCATTTTCCTTGGGGAAAAAAGTCCTATGTCAATCTTTCTTATTTTGACTGCAATCTGCCTATCTGTTGATATTTAAAGAAAAGAACTGCACACATACAGGTATTCACATTCCTAAGCTGCAAAATTGGTTTCTGTTTCAAAATGGAAAGGTATCAGCTGAAGCACTCACACAAAATATTTCCGAAAACCATTTGATAAAGTGATTAATACACTGCAAATATCTACTCAAAGTTTTTAATATGGATGTGATAAACATTAAATGACAAGAGGAGTTCAAAAGTTTAAATTGCATAAAATTCCAAATTACATTAGTCCAAGAGAGTAAGGGGGTAAGGCTGCCCACAAAGCCAGTCTAGAGTTGTAGGGGTCCAGCTGTACAAATCAACACTGTTCAGGACCCAGCTTTGATTTTGTGCCACTAACCTGGTGGCAATTATCTAATCTTGCTTAACTATCAATGGAAACAATTCTGGCTTCTGTGGCTGCCTGGGACTTTGGGATTCAAGCATCATTCTGATAATCTCCCCATTAGCTGGTACCCAATTCATTTGTATGATTGAAAAGATTGGACAAGGAAAATATTGGAGTTGCAAGGCTCTCCTTTTTCCTACCATTTCTCAAGACTGAGTTGCCTGCTTTATCCATTCTAATTTTAGAATGCAAGCTGGGCAGAGAATTAAAGCCAATTACCAATTGCATAAAATCCTAATTCACATAATCACAGGATTTTACTCTATTATTAACAATATTATTTTAACAGCTTTTAAGGCCTTTGGGCATCAGACTTGTACTCAAAAATATATTCTCTCTCTCATATCAGATTTTTGTAGGCCAACAACCACTAAACACCGAGTTTTAGAAAAATGGCCAACATACTTGATAGTTTACATGGATTGCTTCAACCCTACAAGGTAGGTAGACTTTGTCTTATTTTAAAGGTGAGAAAACAGAGGCACGATTTAGAGGTAACTAAATTGATCAGTGTCACTATATTAATTTCCTAGGGCTGCTATGCCAAAGTACCACAAATCTGGTAGCTTAAGACAACAGAAATGTATTGTCTCATGGTTCTAGAGGCTGAAGGTCTGAAATCAAGGTATCAGCAGGGGTGTGCTACATTTGAAACCTGTAGTGAAATTCTTTGTGTCTTCCTAGCCTTTGGTAATGTCAGGTGTTCCTTGGTTTGTAGATGGATCACTCCAATCCTCCTTCTTTCAACCCAACATTATCACATGACATTCTTACCATGTGTCTCTGTGTCTTCACATGGCTATCATCTTAGAGGAACAGCAGTTATATTGGATTAGGAGCCCAGCCTATGCCATTTGAAATGAATTTATTTCCAAATTAGGTCATATTCTGAGGTAGTGAGTGCTAGGACTCCAACATACCTTTTTTGGAGAATCAATTCAATCCATACCAGTAACAGAGTTGACAGTGGTATAACAAGGGTTAGAATGCTCGCACTCTTAATGATAATGCAGCCTGAAATTTCAGGATTCGGGGAGGGTTATGTATAGCATGATGTTAAATCACAATATATGCAATATCTAAAAAATTTTGGGTGGTGCTTTTCTCAATTGAAAGACATTTTTTAAATATCCTCCTCTGGAAGCAAATACTCTATTGTTGGGTCAATAATTCAGGTCGGTCCTTATAACATTCCAATGTATTTCTTTTTATACCTTTGAAAAAGAAGGGACAATTAACATGAAATGTACATAGGACAAATGACAAACCGTACAAATTAACACAGTGATGATAATGCATCCTTTAAACATTTACTAATGCATACTTTTGTTTTCTTATTTTGGGGATAATAAATAATCTTTATCTAGTATTTCCTATATGCAAGCATTTTATTAACTACTTTAAAAATAACAGCCTTGAACTATTTGGTCATCCCAATAATCTCATGAGACAGGGAACATTATTGCTCTTACTATGCATATGTAGACTTTGAGGTTAGAGAAACCGGCTGACTTGCCCAAGGTCATAAAACTGGGTTCCAGACAGTCTCCAGAGCCCAGGCTCCTAAACATCCTGATCCTTGCCTCTCTCTTCCCAAGATTAAAAACATCAATTACAGTGCTAATCAATATATATATTATAAATTATATAATTATATATATAATTATATATATTATATATATATATATTGTATATATATTGTATATATATCAGGACCCTGAAATTTAACATCCCAACATTTCACAAGCTCTTAAAGGTCTAATAAAATAATAAGACAACACTTCGAATAAACTATCCATAGTTATGCTACAGGCATATGTAATATGGCAGAACAGTGAGGTTTGATTTAACTCCCTCTCCAACATATTGATATGTTGAGTTAGTTCAGGTAACATTTATCTCGGCCTTAGTCTTTTCCCTTTTCTTACTGAGCCGTCTTTCACTGTATCATAATATGGCCTCTTACTCTAATTGATGATTTTCTTCTGTATCAGTACTAAAGTATTAACTGCAACAAATAATTCTTTCTGCAGCTTGTCAATTTTCATGAATGAAATGTATGGACATTCTACCTTAATTATGAGATCATCTACAGCCAATGATCTTTCTTACCTATTTATATCACTGTTTCTGTTACAATTTCATTGATGTTATACATTCTCCTCTTGCCTTCTGAGTAATAGAACATGCTCCAAGGATACTCTGTCTTTTTGGTCACTAACATTGAAAGAAAAAGCCTAATTTGGCCACATAACCACTTTGACCAAATCTTGTTCTTCTAAATGTCTTAGTCTGCTACTTTTCACTAGTTTATGTTTACTAGTTAAAAATTTATATAAAATTACCTTCACTGGTTTTTTAATCAATGATCAACTCAAATTGAACAGAACAAAATTTGATTATATAATCAGCTCCATTTCTAAACTTAATTAAGTTAATAACATATTTTAAACTGTGTTTAATTTGAACATTTTAAGTATTACAAATAGATGATAGGACAACCTTAAAACTTAGCAAGCAAATCTTCCTCTTCTAAAAATAATAAATTAATAAATAAAAATTTCAAGTTGTCTCAGCGTGATATTATTCTGATACGATTTATATGCTTAATAAGATCGATAAGATTTTCTTACACTTTTTGCTTCAAATAGATAAGATTTTTAAAATGTCTTCAAATTATTACCACCCAGATTCTTTTGATTTTCATACAAAGATGTCACACTATATGCTATTATCCCTATACTGATTTGTTTATCTTCTATGTATGGAAGATCATTTAATCAAGAATACGTATTTCCCATAGAACATGGAGAAGTGAGTTATGGCCACTCATCAGAGACATTTAAGACCAAAACTGTGATCAGGATTAAGTTTAGGATGCCATTATCTAGTCACATGAATACAATGAACTGTTTTGAAATGTCATTATGTCAACAGGAGACTCCCATTTTATACCATACAGTTGGAATTTAATGTAAGAATCTCAGCTTCCTGAGTTTATATACCGTTCATAATTCATTCGTTCTTTTATTCATTCATAATCTCATACCACCTGAAATCTGTTAACAGAATTCTATATTTTCATTTAGTTTACAGATAATTTCCTATATTCCTTATTTGGATTCTGCAAATTTTTTCGCTGCCTAATTAGGGACTATAGTTGATTATGTTATTTTGGTCTTATATAGTTCTTGGCTATATAACTCTGTGTTTATCTCTTTTATTTTAATATCTTTATCAAGATGTCATTTATATCCCATCAAATTCACACATTTAAAGTGAACAATCAATGTTTTTAGTATCTTCACAGACGCGTGCAGTCATCACCACAAGTTCTGAGTATTTTCATTGCCTCAAAAAAGAAACCCTGTACTTTAGCTATTTCACCCTTCACCACCACTTCTTCATACTCTAACCTCGTCCCATCCCTAAGCAACTACTAACTTACTTTATGTCTGTAGACTTTGCTATTCTGGATTTTCATTTGAATGGTATCATATAGTATGTCATCTTTTGTGACTGGTTTAGTTGACAAGAATAAAACATTACCAACCTGAGGCAGGCTGTAAACACCATAGGTTTTACTTCCAGGGAGGACTGGACTTGATTTAGAGTAGATGCCAAAAACATCATGGATTGTTCCACTAAAAGTAATAGTATGGGGTTGGAATGAACAGGGGAAATACCCACAGGTTTGGGAGACCAAGATTGCGATTCTAGTTGGCAGTGAGTGATTTAATAGCCAGAAAACTTAATGGGAGATCCTGGAAATAAGAGAGCCATAGGTAGGCTTAGAGAAACTCTCTACATATCCCTGGGTTGCTGCAATTGTATCAGCATGTGGAGAGATTTGAGAGAGACTGGCATAATGTGCAAACAAAAGAGGATTTGAGAACTTACTGCAGATTTGAAATTATTCCCCAGTCCACACAAGGATCATTTCAGTACAGGATAGAAGAATCCTTATGGTCTTGAGAAATGTAAGCACAACTCTGTCCAAATCAGTTGCTGACTACTAAAAACAAACAAACAAACAAACAAAAACCTAAAAAACAAAAAAAAGGAGAAACTCTAAAAAGACATAAGGAAATGAACAATATGGGAGAGACACTTCTGAAGTTTAAGTTCAAGCATATCATTAAAAATAATCAAAACTCAGAGAAGCTATAATCTTATCTAAAATGTCAACTTTTCATCCAAAAAAATTGCCCAACATAAAAAGAAATAGGAAGATCTAACCTATGCTTCAGGGGTGTCAATAGAAACTAGCCCTGTGTAGGCATATATTATTTATTATCAGACAGATATATACTTCAGTGCAGCTATTATAAATGTGTTCAAAGAATTAAATAAAAATATGGCAATAAATCAATGAATAGGAAACCTTAAAAAGTAGAAACTACAAAAAAGAACCATATTCTCCCTATAAGACTGATGCTGCTGGTGCTGGTGGTACATTCACAGCTAAGTAGGAAAAAAAAAGAAGGGGCAAAAATGAATTGGATCGTGTCATGTCACTATCCTTCTTAAAGTTCTTCAGCAGCTTCTCATTGACCTTGTACTCATTTATTTTTCAATTTTAAGAAAAAAAGTGCTAAAGAACCATGTAAAGATTCAAGAGTTTGGAAAATACAATATCTGAAATTTAAAAATTCATTAGATGAGTTTGACAACAGATATGAGATATTAGAAGAAGAAATAAGTAACCTAAAGATAGGTCAATAGGAATCATCTAATCTAAAGAAGCAAGGAAAATAAAGTCTCAAAGATCTTTGGGACATTATAAAGCATTACAACATACATATAACAAGAGTCTAAGAAAAAAGAGAAAAAAATTCTGAAAATACATTTGAAGAAATAATGGCTGAGAACTCCTCAATTTGCTTAAAAAATAACTTACAGATTCCAGAAGGCCAAGGATCTCAAGAAGGTTAAACACAAAGAGACCTAAACACAGACATGCAATGTCAAACTGCTGACAAAAAGAAAATGTTGAAAGCAGAAAGAGAAAAATGATGCATTAACACACAGCAAATAATACAATCTACAGGTGATTTCTCATCAGAAACAATGTAAGTCAGAAGACATTGAATAGCATATTCAAAGTGCTGAATGAAAGCACAATGTCAACCAAGAATTCTATTTTAAGTGAGATTATTCTTATCAACAAAGGTAAAATAACATTTTTAATAGAAAAAAATCTGAGAGAATTTATTGATCTTTTCTACAAAAAATACTAAAAGATGACTTTTGAGATGAAAGGAAATGACAGCAGGTAGTAATTCAAAAGAGCACCAAAAATTTTAAATATGTGGATTAATATTTTAAAAAAACTATATGTACATATTCTCTTCTCATAATATTTTTTGAAACTAGAAGTTTGTATAAAGCAATAATATCATTCAACTTATATATACACATGTAACATACATGACAATAATAACACAAGTGCTAAAAAAGTTAATAAAATTATACTGAAATTAATTACTATATTTACTGAATGAAGTATATTTTAATAAGTATATTTGAACTAACTGAAAATAAATTGCTATAAGGTAAAGTCACATATGTTAATGCTTAGAATAACCCGCCTCCACACACATACACAAAAGTTATAGCTAAAAGTTCACAAAGGAAGTAAAATGGTCTAATGAAAAATATTTGGTTAACATAAGGAAAACAGTAAAGAAGGAACAGAGAAACAAAAAGACACGAGCTATGAAGAAAACAATAGTAAAATTGCAAGTACAAATTTAGCCATATCAAATAATTACATTAAATTTGAATAGGCTAAACACTAATCAAAAGGCAGATAGATTAGATTAAATTAAAAACAAAAATCTATATACTGTTTACAAGAGATACATCAGTACTTTCAAAGATACAAATGGGTTGAAAATGAAAGAATAAAAAAGTTATACCATGCAATAGCAACCATAAAAGAACAGAAATTTAAAAAACAGACTTTAAGACAGACTTTAATATGACTAGAGACAGAGGGACATTATACACTGATAAAGAGTTAATACCTCCGAAAGACATAAAAATTATCAGTGTATATGTACCTAATAACTCCAAATACATAAAGCAAAATGTTACAGAATTCAAAGGAGAAACAGGCAATTCAACTATAGTTGAAGATTTTAATACCATTTCCTGGAAATGAGAGAACTAGAAATAACATTGTTAAGGACATAAAAACAACACTATCAAACAACTTGACCTTTTAGTATGTATAGCACATGCCATGCAACAGTAGAATTCACTTCTTTTCAAAAACACATGAACGTTCTCTGGGATAGACCAAGTGCTAAGCTTTATTTTTTAAAAAAAGGCTCAATAAATTTAAAACAATTGAAATCATACAAAGTATGCTCTCTAACCGCAATGGAATTAAATCAAGAATCAGCAACAGAAAGACATTTGGGAAATCCCCAAATAAATAAAACTTAAGCAATACATTTCTAAATAACTCATATTCAAAAATGAAATCACAAAGGAAATTAGAAAATATCTTAAACTTGAAGAAAATAAAATAGCAAAATATATAGGATATGGAGTACAGAATTAGCAGTGGCTAATGGTTCAGATGAATTGTCAGAGACCTGGAGAAGACACAGCTGGAGAATTGGTGACAGTAGTGATGGGTATACCTTAAGAATATTGTGTCACGTGATTATAGCTGCAAGGAGGATGGCCATTAACCAAATAATCAGGTAGATAAAACTCACTCTATGATGTTACTTATTTTCCTAGCCACACTTTTCTTACACAAAGGAGTGTATAAGCAAATTTACCTGGTAATATCAATTGAGGTCATCGTGGACTCATATATATATATATATATATTTTTTTTTTTTCCCCCAATTAGTCATATGCCCTTAAGTTTCCTTGTGATGTCTTTTGATATGTAACAGGCTTAAGATTCTATGTAGCCAAATCATTAGTATTTTCCTTTGGGGTTTCTTCCTTTGCATTTATGTAAATATAGCCTTCTCCACCCTCAAGGTCATAAAAATAATAAAATATTCACTTAATTTTCTTTCAAGTTTTAGTATAGCTTCATCAAAATATTAATTTATGTTTGACTTAAACTTTAAATATTGTGTCCCATGGTACTACTTTGTAAAATACAGTTTATTATTACATGCACTCAAATAAGAATCCAATTTTATTACCCTGAAACACTTAGGCATATTTTTAAAGCTTAAAATAGAACAGTTTGTCATGCCTTCTAATGTCAAAATCATAAATTGCTTGTAATTTACCACAACATATTAGGTCACAATTTTTTTACATTGCTCTTTCTTCACCTTTTCTTCATACACTTGCCATATGCCAAATTAATCCCTAAATAGTGTTTCTTCTGTGTTTAATCTTTATTCCTTGTCATTGCTGATTTAGATACATATAAATAATTCACCAGGCTGAGGATTTAGTCTACAACTCATATGTGCTTGAGAAGCTTGTTCTTAAATAAATTTTGTGATCATATTTCCACATTCACTAGAAAGAAACAAAATGAAAATAGTAAAATATTTGAATTTCCTCTGCCTATAGTTCTGTTCCTACAAGTAAAAAAAAATAAGATTATATATATATTTTATATATATACATATATATATTAAATAATAATTTGAGAGATGCACTCTTCTGTGAAAACAATACTCCCCCGCCCCTGCCTCAACCTCTCTAATTTTTTTTTTCAAGGGAAGCTTCCAAAACATTCATCTAGTACTTTTTAGCTCTCAGAGAAAAATGGAAAGCTTCCACGGGCACTTTGATACCTTTTGGAATCCTAACAGCTTGGAATTCGTACCTATTCAACTTCACATCCAGATGCTATTAAGTATGTTTCCTCCTTAAAGTTAAAATATTTGGGGGAAAAATAGAGCTAAAATGAGAATGTGATTTTCTTTTTTAATCACTTGAGATTATACCTCAAGAGACTAAAAAAAAATGAAAATAGCTTCCACTTGTCATACAAATGGTTATTTTCAGAAAGAAACTCTGATTTTATTATATATAATATATAAGTATATACCACATATTCTACTGTGTAGTACAATGATAATTATGAAACCATGAGACTTTTCTTTACCAGATCCACAAGATAAACATAATTAATATGCTGTTATTCTTTAGGAAAAAAATTAGCCTGATGGAAGAATAAAATAAAAAAAATAAATGTATATAAATATTGCCAGAATGTATATTTTTCTCTTCAGAAGCTTTCTTCTTTCTCAATTTTTAGAGAAGAATAATATTTACTTCTAATTCTGGAAAATGGCAGTTGTCATGGGCCTCCTTTCCTCACTGACCACAGACCTGACTTTCATGGAATCCCTCCATCATTAGAAAAGCTTCTTAAGATCCTTTATTAGTCGACAAGAAAGTATGACAGTATCAGTATCACCACTGACACAGTGAGTGAAGAGAAAATCTGGCTTCTCGGCTCACATATAATTAAGCTTAAATCACCTGATTTAGATAGAATTGTCACTGTCTATATAACCTTTTTTTCATTTTCTTTAATACTTTTTCCAAACCAATTTTTAAGAGAGGATACCTATTTCCTAATTTTTAGCAACTATGAATATTTTTCACTCTAAATTATAATATATAAATCAAAAACATTTATTAAACCATTGCTAGAAAATATTTGGTTATTTCCAAACTCCAAATTAAATTTCCATAGTTGTAAATTATATATTTTTCCCCCTGGAGTTATAGTAATGTCTTCGAGTTAGCTCTCTACATAACAAATTGAAGTCTTCCACTGATAACACCTTTAAGATCTGTGCCATAGGAAATGCTTTCTGAGAAATCAAACAAGTCAATGACATATTTCTATGATCATTAATTGCATGTCTGACAATGTTTGCCAATAAGGCTTTATTGTAGTCTCAGCTTAATGATGTATTTTCCTTTCCTACTTATCTCAGGGGCACATTGAGAGGATGTATATGGAAACAGTGAAATGTGAATCAAAGTAATTACATTTTAAAGATTTGGGATCTTTATTACAATTACAAAAAGCCAATAATATGTTTATTATTCTTTTATTTCAAGTCTTTGACATGCAACCCTATAGATTGCTGTCCTGATGTATTCCACAAATTGCTTTTAAAAGGGCAGCATCAGTAATATTCATTTACAAATTACTGCGTCTTGTTGTCAGTATCTTTTAAAATATTATTCTCAGCATATGTGATTCATGAAGACAGGCAGATGGTAAATTTCCCTTTGGCAAAATACACTGAAACTCATTCTGTTGTCCTTTTGCAAGTTCTTACTGTTATAAGCTCTTACTGTTAACGAATTGGATGGGAGACTGCTTTTAGGGGTATGATACTTTGAAGAGAGAAGACGAATTCTTTTCTCTTGATTATAATTCAGTTATGTTCACAGCAGCCATATATCACTAAAATGTTAAAGGTCACATGAATACCAGCTTGTAGCATATACTCTCTTCATTTGTTCTATGCAGCTACAGTTATACATTTAGCTGGCAAGTTAAACCACGAGTTTTTTTGTTAGGTCATTAGTAGTGTTCAGAGGAACAAAGCCCCTCTGAGTATTACCATTAAAAACTATTTCACAGACAGTGAAACCAGAGACCAAAATCATCTGGGAGTCAAAACTAAATGATGGGAATGCAGTATAACCCATTGAAAAGTCTCAAGAAATAAGCAGCGTAAACCTTAACAGTCAAAAGAAGCCTTGAAAGCCCCACATTTCTTTTTAGAAATGCACTTGGGAATCAACGTTTCCTTGTCACTCTCCTGATTTTGTGTTGGTTAAGAATATAAAAGGTTAAGAATGTACATATGTATAAATTGCTATTCCTTGCCCTGTCTCAGTGCAAAGAGGCTTCCTCTGGTGACTCCCCAAACTTTATTCCAGCTTTGACAAAACAACTCAGGAGCTTTCCAGCAAAAGAAAACAGGAACCCCCAACGATCTTTTCTAATGTTCCTGTTTGGTTCTAGATCAATTTCCTAGAAGCCATGAATAGATAACTAATTAACCAATATTCAGTTTGAAGAATCGTTAAAAATAATAATGTATCAGTGAAAAATAGTTTCATAAAGATCCCTCTTATTCAAATAAGCCCCTCTGTCTCCACTAGCTCCGTCCTTTCTCTCTTTCATGTCCCCTCAGTTTCCAGCTGCAGTAAGAAGCTGGGACAGGACAAACTGAACGTCCCTCAAATTTTCATTATGACTTTCTTCCGGAAACAACTATCATTGTTATGACAGTGAAACGCAGTCAACTGAAACTAAATAATTAATGAAAACAAGTAAATTAGCTAAATTGGCTTTCAGACAAACTGCTGTCTTCACGTTTTTATCAAGCTCATAGGATGCAACTATGTGTTCAGGGGCAGAACTGGGTAGGAAAAGGGACATCTGTACCAATAGCAAGTTTCTGTCACAACCATGATGTGGAAGTGCCCCACAGATAGCACAATCAGCAAACACACAGCAGTGTCAGCCGTTGGCGAGGCTTTGTGGTGTGAGTAAAATGCAGTGAATCAGACAGCTGCAAATTAGAGTCTTATGACCAGGGGACTTAGGGGACAGGTGTGCTGGCAAATATGTAGCTCCAGCCCCTGCTGGGAAATTCCTCCTTGGGTCTAACCCTTCATTTTGTTTCTCTCCTCTTGGAATAATGTTTTTGGCATTGTACTGTACTGTACTTTTTGGTATGAAAACTGCTCTTTTATGTGCTGACTTCTAAGCCTCAGAAGAATCCTATGAATTAGGTGCTATGTTTTCCCTAGGGGAGGAGGCAGAGCTCAGTCATGTTTGGTGACTTGCTCAGTTTCAAATATCCAGTGATTGTTGAGCCAAGGATATGAACCTATATTTTTGAATCTGTATGTTATGCCATGTCAACCACATCACACCAACTATTACTTACATTGGTGGAGGCACAAATAGATTAACCACCATCTTCCACATAATATCTATAAAGCATCGAGGAAACACCTGATCAAATAAAAGGTAAGAAATGCTTTAGACTATCTTCCTTTGGAAAACTTATTATGTATAGTAGCTAATTAAAGGTTCTGAAAAGTCCTGAAGGAAAGGAAATCTGTTTACTTTTTTCCAGCATTTTTTTATTTTTTTAATCTATAGAACAATTTTTCCACTTAACATGCATCAATATTTCAGAATGAAATGTTCCATGAAAGACATATCAGGTAGCACTGCCAGGTAAAATACAGGTCTCCCAGCTAAAACTGAATTTCAGATTTTAAAAATATTTCTTAAGAGTATAAATATGTCCCAAATATTGTATGGACATACTTAGAACAATTATTTGTTTGTTTGTTTTATATGAAGTTCAAATTGGTGTCCTGTATTTCTATTTGCCAAATCTGGTAATTCTAACCTTGAACTTTACTGGTTACTGTCTTTCCTTTTCTGAAGGTACTCAACGAATGATAAAATGTAAGGAGAGACGTTCTAAAGTATACTTACAATTATATGTATTCTATTGTGTAATATATCTATTGGAACAGGAAATATGATGGTGATTAGTATCACACAGTAATGAGCAGAATAACAACCAAAACATCAGAACCATAGAACAAATTAATTCTGTACTTTTGAAATATCAGTTGGAGTTATAATGATAGTTTCTTTTTTCACAAAAGTCCTTTGAGCATTTTGAATCCTAGAATAGACTCATGGAGCAGGCACACAGCAAAATCAAGACAGCCAGCGGAAAAAAAGCAAAGTGATTTGGGACTAAAGTATATAGCCATGGCACCCTCTTCAGTGCCTCCTAATTATCTCCAGATGAATGGCCTGCCTGCACCTCACTCTCCCAGTACCATTAGTTAGAAACTGCTGTTGTCTTTGGTTCAGTTCTCTCCTTAACTCCACATATCTAATTACTTTCTAAGTCCTAGTCAATCCTACCTCCAAAATGACGTGTATCTTTCCCTTCAGTGGTAATGCCATCTACACTTCTCATCTGCAGACACTCCTTACGTTTTACCTACACCTCCAGTACCTCCTAATGGGCCTCCCTGCCTCCAATTTCTCCCCTCCTAAACCATTCTTTAGAACACTATCAGAGTTGTCTTAAAATTCACAATTCAAATGTTTCCATTCTGCTCAAAAACATGCAATGATTCCCTCTGCCCATATTTGTTTGCTAATGTTTAATAACGGCCCACTGGCCAATGCAAGTCACGTGACAAAGCATAATTGCAAGTATTAGAAAACTAGGCTCCATCTCTGATGGAGCTGCAAACGCACATTGTAAAGGGGTGTGTATAGAGAGACAGAAAGAATTTGTAGCCATTTGTTCTATCTACTCCATATAGACACTTGACTAAAAGATAGTCAGGTCTTTTCACTTTCATACCTTATCCATCACACTACACTACGGTTCAAAATAAAGCACCCAAACTATTAATTAGTTCAATGAACTCTTTTATGAGGCCGTAAGAATACTAATAAGCTGGTTTTTGACATAGGCCTTCATTTCTTGCATCTTTCTTTGGTCTCTGTGCCTGCTCTGACTTTTATTTAAAATTGGCACCATATGACCCAGGTTGTTACGTGGACTCTGAGATCTGTCTGTCCCTTAACTACCTATGACCTTGACTAAGGCCACATATTGAAATTTCATCTCTATAAAATTTTTTTAATAAAAAGATCACCAACACCTAATTAATAAATGTATAAAGGGTATAATTTGTGAAAGAGAAGCTTCAACTAGTTAACAAATATATGGGAAAATGTTCACTTTCACTAGTAATTACAAAACAAATTAAATTAATGTGACATAATTGCCCCTCCACCACCCTATTTTGCTCCCAGTGGCTTGGTTTGTTACTTGGGGTTTTTAATCAAAAGACCTGGTACTTCAAGTAGAATGTAATTTAAAATTTTCATTTTAGAAAACTTTTAGTTAATTTAAATCAAGAGATTCCACTAATCACTATTCTGTGAATCTCTCCCAAGGAAAGAATCTTGAATATGAAAAATATCTACATGCACAAAGATGCTTGTTATGCAATTATTTATATTATCATAAAACTGAAAATTATCCAAAGTTTGTTAATTGTTAATAAGGGAATAACTTGAACCATCGGATGTTAACTAAAAATATTATACACTCACAAAATTATATAAATTATATAAAAATAAAAACAATATGCTTATAAAATTAAGTGAAAGAAATAGCTCATAGAATTTCCATGCACCTATTCTTATATGTAAAAACAAAATAAATAAAAACTATAGAATGAATACTGGAATTAAACATATTTCAGTAAATTGTACCTGTCTCTGTATGTTCTATATCATCATTATTAATCATGTATTTCATTTAAAAACCTAAAATTATCTAAAGTTTTGATTTATCCTATAAAGTTTTTTATTTATCTGTTTCTTTTATTTTTAGTACTAATACTCATCTCTAACCTTTAGCAGATTTATAAATTGGTTATTAAATGTTTACCACATCTTCTGTTTTTCCATGTTTATTTTGCTTTTCAAATTCAAGTCTCAGTATTCACCCCTAGTGTACATATCAATTTATGTATAACTTTTCTTACGGGCAGTACCATAGAATGAGATCTGTGATAAATAATATAAATAATGCTATTAAAAAGACTATGTATCTCATGAGAAAGGATTAAAAAATCATGTACAAAATTTTAGAACCGGGAGACTAAGTTAGGATATTTTGAGTATTTCTTTTCAAATAAGTACTTCCTTACCTTTTAAAGTTGGAGGATTTCAATGTGTATATTTCCTTATTCTATCTCCAATTTGTACTAATTTCTGTTTTTCCAGATATCTTTAACCATCAGTACCCTGAACTATGCCCCTAATAATCTATTTCAGAGTAAAATATAAAAACAACATAAAAAACTATGCACTTTACTCTGAAATAGAGAAACTCTGAAACTTCACTAAACTTGATGCCCAAATATATGAAGCTTATTTTCTTCACAAGCATGGTTATGTGATTTCCAATGATATTTTTCAAGGTTATAAATCAATAACAGATGAGATCTAGCTGACATACTGAGAAATAACAAGTGTAGTGAGCTGGTTCTCACTTGTAGATGACAGAATCTCTTCCCTTTTAGTTTCAATTAAGAGATTTACTGGGGCAGATAGGTAGCCTATGAAATCACTGAAAGAGTTCTAGAAAGAGTTTACGTTCTAGCAAAGACACACAGAGCCACATCCTACAAGTCCCCTAAACTGTCACTGCACTGGCCACACTTGGGAAGCTGCTAAATCTGTATGATGAGCCACCATGGATGCCAGCCTGATAGTCATGTTGCCTCTGCCATAATTTGTGCCAGCAAAATAGATGTTTTGCCCTGTGCTACTTTTCCCACACAGCGTGGTTTTAAATCAAAGTGTCGTACGAGGCCATGAGACTCTAAATCATGAGGCTATTGTGGAAGCTTGTATTGCATTTTTTCAGAGGAACGCTCATTTAAATTATGAGCAGAGGGCTGAAACATACCCTTTAGTAGGGAAGATTATAACTTCAAATTTAACTTGCTGTTTTTAAGTCTCCTGTTACCCCCAAGAAGAGAAGAAGGGTCCTTTGGACTCCTTGAATGTTCATTAAGACAGATTGTGTCTCTCTTGAGTTATTTCTCTGCTACTGTAATAGTGCCTTTTTTCTTGGCAATCATCTCATTAAATAGATGTCTTTTATTTGCTACCATTTCTTTATATTTTTGTAAATGAGATGAACCTCAGTATTTCAACTGACACACCTCAAAACCAAGTAGAAATGCAAATTCTTGAACCCTACCCCAGATCTATGGAAACAGAAACTCTGGGGGTTGGCCCACCAGTCGGTGTTTTTCAGAGCCTCTCAGGTGACTGTGATGCTCACTAAACTCAATTTGAAGAAGCATGGCTCTACAGAATTGGTGCAATGAGGAAAAAAGATACAAATGCTGTAGGACTGGGCCCAGCTCTGGGGCAATGTTCCAATAACTAAATGCTTAATATATGTATGTACTCTCTCTGTATCAATTCCCCCAAGTTTGCCCTCCCACCTCCGTTATCCTAAGCCTCTATTCTCTCTTCCCCCAGAAAAACTGAAGTCATAGAATCACAACCTGTGAGGGCTCTCGAGGTTCTTAGAAAAATTCTGCTGGTACAATCTACACATGCTGGATCTTGAGTAGACTCTGTCTGTTGCCTTTCCTGCCCTCGTTCTGGTCTTCTTCAGCTAACCTGGTAGTCCTTCTCCGTTTCTCACCAAACTCCTCCCTCCTTCTCTTCTCTATTCCATCACAAAGCAAAGCTCTGACATGCTTAACTCTCCAGTTACTAATAATGTGGTCCACGTGGTGATAAAGAGCCCATTAGTCCAAATACATTTTCCTTTTACAGAACAAAAAAGAGCTAACTGGCTATTTAACGTCATGTAGGAACCTCCACACACAAAGCCCAATTATTTGGCTTAATTTTTCACTTTCCAATTGCTTATGTCGGTTCCGTGTAGACAAAACCTCAACTAATTACTCTGTAGGTTTCTGGCTCTGACAGTATCAACAGAATGTGAAAGTTGCCTGTTGGAAGATGCAGCCGAATGGGGTTCCCGAAGAGGAAATCAACAACGGCTTTTTCCTAAATTTGGGTTCACATTTATTTCTAGTAAAAGCTCATAATGAAAATTGCTGTGTGCACTTGCTGATAAACACATTGAAACAAACAGAGCATCATTACTTGTCACAATACAGTTTTGCTCATAGCTCTTGTTTGGACAGCATTTTCATCATTTACCAGAACTTTGTTTTCTTAATCACTAGATTGATAGAAGTAAATGTGGAATATCAGGAAGAAAGAAAAGGCTTGAAAACAAACAGCCAAAATGCCACATTTTTATCATTCCCATTGTTAATCAATGCATTCCCATTCAGTTTAAAACCAATTATGTTGAGTTAGCTGTATAAAAGAAAGCTCTTCTTTTAAGCTACTTGAGGTACTCGAAATAACTTTTTAAATATCACAATTTAAATGGATTTTACTAGGCAGATTTTATACGAACAAGTATTAATTCTATTTGTGCAATTAAGGATCTTCAAAAATCCTGTCAGGAGAGATCTGGGTTGTGATATATGAAGTGCTTTTATCCCTGTCAATCTCTGCCCAGTTTAAAATGTCTTTAGCACTGATGGACTCATCAATCTTCATCTCATTTCTCTAAGGTCTGTTTTCTAACTCCCCTTGGTATCATTGACTTCCCTTCTTGGAGGGTCAGCAGGCTGCATGTCCTCTGTCATTCTTGACACAAGACAGAGAATTTAACAGCTTCTCATCCCGGGACTGATTTCTGGGCCCTTGTGCCTCTGCTGACTCAAAATTCTGGATTTGGGGAAATAGGAGAGAGCTTTTCTCTAAATTTGAGCCTATATTTATGATTTCAGGGTTGGGCTCCTGATAAATTTGCTTTCTCTCTCTCTTTTTTTTTCTTTTATCGTTATTACCATTGCGTGTTGAAAGTTTTGCAGTGTTTCAGGCACAGTTGAAAGAAGTAAATCCCTACTGTAAGATTATAAGTGGGGTCCCAAAAATATAACCACATTTAATGCAAAGTTTTTTATTGCAAGGTTGATGAAATAATGGGAGCCAAGCCGCATTATAGCCAGGCAGCTAGGGTTCCAAGGCCCAGAAATAATCACCAATCACATTACATCTCAAATTGGCATACTATGGGGCTTCCTTGTATTTTTACATATATAGTCATCTCAGTTATTTTCACAAAACTCTATGAGAAAGATATGACTATTATTCCTATTTGACAGATGAGAACACTGCAATTTAAAGAGGTCAGTTACCTTGCCTGTAGACACAAATCACTGTCATTTTCATCTCTAGCCCAGATGCTCGAGAGCCCCAGCTCTCATCCACCATGCTATAATTTCCTCTTTGTCACTTTCCTCGAAGCCTGAAAGCTTTACCCTGAACCCCAGCCAAGCATACACTAAAGACAGACTTTCCCAATAACACTATCAGCCCCAAAGACTAGAATACTGCCTGTCCTTCTAACCACTGGTTGAGACCACACAACCTCTTCTAAGAACCACCTGCCTCTCGCATTGAGTGTAGTTTGAGTCACATTGGGTGGTGCTGGCATTTAACCCGTGTGAACTTAGCCAAGTAACTTGGTCTCTCTGACCTCAGCTTCCTCTTCTGCAAAATGAATGCAATGGTACTAGTCATGCACTTTTTTCTATTGAGCAGTCCCCAACCTTTTTGGTACCAGGGACCAGTGCTCTTATGAGAATCTAATGCCTAATGATCTCAGGTGGAACTGAGGCAGTGATGCTAGGGCTGAGGAACAGCTGCAACTACAGATGAATCTTCTCTTGCTTGCCTGCCACTCACCTCCTGCTGTGTGGTCTAGTTCCTAACAGGCCATGGACTGATACCAATCCACAGCCCAGAAGTTGGAAACTCCTGATACAGATGACAGAGAATATATGTATAAAGCCCATTCCCTAGTATCTGGTACCTAGATAGTCAATTAGTAAATGGTGTCATCCTTATTTTTCCCAGTACAGCTACTAGCTAGCTACTTGTCCACAGTTCACTGGACTTGTATCTCCCGGCTCTCAGTTTGTGACTATTGTGTCAGCCTCAAGTTTTTTCCTGGGCTGTGTTTGTTCTCTGCTATTAGGAAAAAGCATCACCCAGGTTCCAAAAACCTGAGATGCAAGAGGCACTAACTATAAAGACTAGTTTCTATTTTCTAAACATCGTAAAATTAACATTTACATTTTTTTAATACTTCATTTGGGGATAGAGTTGGAGAGCCAATATTCTATAAAATAATTTTAACAGCTTTAACGTTGGTGATCTAAAATATAGCAAAGTCTTTAAGCATTTAACTGACAGAAAAGTCTTCTCTCCTTCCCTCCCTCTATGTATGCCTCTATGGTTTCCTCTTTCTTCTAGTGACCCAGCTGGGACCTCCCAGACACAAATGGGGTAGGAAGATGACAAGGTGCTAGGGAACCAATTTTCCCTGATGTTTGTAAAGATCCATTTGATCCCTCTCAATCAAAACCATGACTTTTTATTTCAAAAGAAATGTAGTGCTGGTGTTCTTTTATGGGCCCAGTCTTATAGAGATGCTGGTATAGTAGTATGAATGAACAGATGTTTCTCTGTGTTCTGATGAGCTCTGAAAAGCCTTCAGTTTCCAGAATGCTTTCTCAAAACTCAGAGACAGAGAACTGACTGTAAAGAGCTGATCACATGAGGGAGAAATGTTGAACTGCAAGTCAGGGGACCTGGGGTCCCATCTCAGCTCATTACCTATTTGTGTCCCCCAGATGGAGACTCATTTTTCTTACTTGCATTATGGGAGATTTGAAACCACATTTTTCTAAGAACCTCTAGAACCTTCACAATTTTGGATTCTATGACTTCAGTTCCTCTGAGAGAAGAGAAAAAAGAGGCTCAGAAAAACGGAGATGGAAGTCCAGACCTGGGGGAATTAATACAGAGAGAGTACATGAGTACCTATATTAGGTATTCAGTTACTGTGACATTACCCCAAGGCAAGTCCTCAGTCCTAAAGCAAGGCAGTGTGATGTATCAGAAAGAGGCTCTGAAGTCAGACAAACCAGGTGTAAATCTTATTTGTACTCCAAATTTGCTGTGTAGCCTTGGGCAAGCTGCTTAGCCTATCTGAGTGTTAGATCTATAATCCATGTAGACTGGAGATACTAATGCTTATCTTATAGGGCTGTTGTCAGAATTATAGGAGAAACTCATGTAAAGTGCTTATCAGATGGCCTTTTAATTTTCAAAACACAAGTAATCACCTCCTGTCCTTCACTCCAGGTCATAAAAAGTCAAGAACAGGACAGCCTTAAAGAGCATCAAATGACCAAAACGGGAACCATTTGAGCAACAAAATAGATAATGAGAGTGTTGGATCATAACCTATGGAATAAAACATACCCATTAGTCCATGCCAATACAACAAATAAGTAATTGAATATATAAATAAATTAGGAAGGGCAGCTCTTCTTTACAAAAGATTTCCAATCAATAATATATAATAATTGTTGTAGACAGGATCCTCCAATGAATGCCAGCATTAGTGAGCAAAGTTAAAGGAGCAACAGGATATTTGCAGAGTATTAAAATATCTCCCTCAAGATGTTTATTAGAAAAACAAATCATAGCTTATAGGGAAAAAGCCTAGAAGACATCACCTTCACTAGGTGATTAAGGATGACATGACTAGAATTAAGACATAGCAACACCATGCACTCTGTGACACAATACACTGGGAAGGACAAACTTCTGTTGTCTCTTCCCCCAAACTACACAACCCCAATATAATCATGAGAAAACGTTAGATAAACCCAAATTAAAGGATATTCTACAAAATCACTCACCAGTACTTGTCAAAAATGTCGAGATCATGAAAGAGAAGGAAAGACTGAAGAACCATCACAAATTAGAGGAGACCATGATCCTCGACTGGATCCTGGGCAGAAAAAGGACGTTAGATGAAACACTGGGGGAATCCAAGTATGCACTTTAGTTAGTGATATTATACCAGTGTCAATTTCTTGCTTTTGATTATTGTTATGTGAGATGTTAACCTTAGAGAACTATTACGGTGAAAGATCTACAAAAAATCTGTACTATTTTTGCATCTTTAGGGAGCTTAAAATTCTTTTAAAATGAATATATTTTTTTTAAATGAAAGCGCAATGCTCTTTTTCAGTCAGACATGAATATACGAGAGTGAATATTTAGAAACTTTTAGCAGTAATTTTAGGTCTTTTGGATTTTAAATTCTTTTAAATTAAGGCTTTTTTAAAACCTCAATAAAGGGAAGGATGAAAGTGTGTCTTCTCTGGAAAGATTTGGCTTTACTTCATCTTTCCTGGGGAAGCCCTGCTCTCTCTCCACTAACAGATTTGTCCCCAACACCAGGAGTGTACCAAACAAGTTCCCCTACAAGTCTACGAGAAACACTCCTAAGGGAAAAAAGATAAGAGTCAAATCCATGTTTCCTCTACATTGGGAATGTTATAGTACTAGTCTTTTTAGGTAGAGGTCTTTGATCTTCACTAATTCTATAAATTTCCATTAATATTTATATATTTTATTTAATAAAAAATTAAGCAGCAAAGATCCCTTAAAGAGTTGGAGTCAGACTCAAACCTAGAACTCTTCTTTTTGTTTTAAAGATTTTTGTCCAGTACTTAATTTTTGACCAGATGTAACTATCTCTTAATTCTGAGAAGATAGCCATCAAATTGGAATGTGGATCTCTAACTGCTTCAAAAATAGTGCATGTTTCTTGTTCTGAAATTATTTTTTCATAATTGGAAAGGTGGTGATTCAATAGTTGTATTCTTAGAAGAGAAAACAAAATTTCAGCAATGCTTTTTCTTTTTCCTCTTCTTTCCTCTTATCCACCTCTGCTGTATAAGTGTTGAAAGTATATAACATCAATGTGAAATAAAGACTTTGCCCTCTGGTGTAAAAAAAATAAAGCCAAGGATTGATTAATCCCACCAGTGTAAATTGATCCTAGAAATTAGAAATTAAATTGTGGAAACATCTTCTTAAGACATTGGCCCCTCCCCCCAACAACCCCCACCCCCTACCTCTTCTTCTGTAAGGGAAACTTCTCTCTTATATGGAGAAGAGGGAATCAACATCAGTTTGGGGACAGGAAAGATGTCCCACCATGACGCACCATGGTCATTCCCGGGATTTGTGCTGCATCTTTTCTCTCTGGAATTACAGGCTATAAAGCAAAATATATCTCTTGGGGCACTTTAGGATGCTGTCTATTTTACCAGAGGAAAGAAATTTTCAGGGAAAAGCAGGGAAAAGCAGATGTGAGACATGGAGAAAGGGAGGACATTAAAGGGGATGGGAAGAAAGAGAACAGGCCAAAGAGGCCAAGGTCTCTGTGAACATTTGACACACAAGCCTTTTGTCTCTGTTTGAAGTCTACACTCTTCTAGACTCTCCATGCCCAGAGGTATTCTATTTTCCTTCAGCTAGGTGAGGTTCTCATTCTGTCACCATGAAAAAGAACCATTTTATTAGTTAATTATACTTCAATAAAGCTGGGGGAAAATATGACACAAGTTTTAAAGAGGAAATAAAGGAATGGCATTAATGATAAAAAATTCTAAATAAACATCTTGATGAGCATGCTCACTTTATTTATCTCATCAGATAAAGGAAGCAACCCAGCTACATGGCAACCTTCTTTGCCTCGACCGTGGAACATACCTTTGACCATGAAGTAGCTGGGTTGTGAAATCTTAATTGGAATTCAATTACAATCTTTCCAGCCAGGGCTTGTACTACAGAAAACTCCAAAAAAAGTACAGTCGACTTTGATGCAAGTTCTCTTCAGTATGTTGCTCATGTGTAAGGAAGAGAAAAAATATATTGAATATGTTCTATTAATATTTAAAGGTTAATAAATGTACATAATGCTTCTAGTAATATAGTCGTATTTCATAACAGTTAACATCAATGGTTAGTCTAGAGAAATGAGTATATAATGGTGAATTATAAGGACTGTAGTATGTGATATCTGATAGATATCAGAAACTTGTGCATTGCTTTATATTATTCAAAATCCAGATATGTGATCATGCATGGGATCAACTAATTCTTTGTTTCTTAGAGTAGAAGAAGGAATAATTTACAATTACTTCTGCCAAGTTCTTTCAAATTCAAGACACATTTATGTCCCAATTCCCCTTGACTTTACTACCCTCAAGGGCTTTTACCAGCAGGCTGTGCTTTACTATCTTGGCTCATAAGAGATCAGAACATGAATGTTCAAGCCTTAAATCAGAACTACTCTTAATTAAGATAAAATCATGTTTATCATTTCTGTTCATTCAAGTCGCAAGGCATGCCCACAGGAAACTAAACAAAGGGCTGATTTACACAATTATCAAAACATGTAGTAAAAATTAAAAAATATCATTGATGAGTCGGAATTCCTGGAAAGTGTAAAAGATAATCCAGATATTTTTTGAAATATTCATTATGTACTTTTCAGTGAAGACCTTCCGCTTCCACATGCTCTCCCCTATTCCTGATCTCTTTTTTTCCCATTCATCCCTCTTCATTTTATATTCTTTTTTCATTTTTCCTTCCTTTTCTCTTCCTTTCATTGCCCCTTTTTTTCACTTCCCCATTCAATCAGTTATTTGGTTTGTGTTTACTGGGCTCACTATTGGGGATTAAACGTGAAAAGGCAAAGTGCCTGCTATAGTAGTTTTCTTTTACTTGGTAACAAATTCCTACAAATCTAGTAGCTAAACCCAACATCCATTTATTAGCTCCCAACCCTGTATGTCCAGCATGACATGGCTGGAATCTCTGCTCAGGATCTCACACAGCCAAACCTAAGCATCAGCCAGGCTAGGATCTCGGTATACGTTTGAGGACAAAGTCAGTTTCAAGTCCCTGTTTTTGGCAGAATTAATTTCCTTGCAGTTACAGTACTGAGGCTCTGGTTTCTTTGCTGTCATATAACGGCCTCTTGCAGCTCTTAAAGCCACCCATATACCTTTCATGTGGCTCCTCCATCTTCAAGCCAGAAACAATGTGTCCAATACCCCTCATTCTTTGTATATTTCTGCAGCTTCTTCAGACACCTGCCCAAGAAAACTCTTTTTTGTTTGTTTGTTTTGTTTTTAAGGGTTTATGTAATGACATTGGGGCTCCCCAGCTAATCCAGATTAATCTTTCTGTATAACAAAACATAAGCTCAGGAGTGATAGGTCATGTTCACAGATCCTAGGACCTTGGGCTGGACATTTGTGGGAGTCTAGTGTATAAATTCTACCTACTACATCTGCCATCACAGTATTCAAATCTGGTGGGAAGAGGCAAACAACAGCATTACAATAAGATAACTATACAAAAGGGATAGGTAAACAAAATATGCTATATATATAAAAGAGACTGTCATTCAGTCATAAAAAGAAGGGAAACTCTGACACAGGCTACAACACAGATGAACCTTGAAGACGTCATGTAAGTGAAATAAGCCAGACACCAAAGGATAAATATTGTATAATTCTACTTTTATGAGGTACCTAGAATAGGCAAATTCATAGAGACAGAAAGTAAAATAAACTTTACCATGGGCTGGAGAATGGGGAAGGGGGCGGTATTGTTGAATGAGTTAGAGCTTCTGTTTGGGATAATGAAAGCGTTCTGGAAATATACAGTGGTGATGGTTGCACAGTATTGTTAATGTGCTTATAGCACTGAATTGTATACTTAAAATGGTTTAAATGGTAAGTTTCATATTATGTATATTTTGCTACAGTAAAAGAAAATTAAAATGAAAAAATAAAAAGAATGGGGACATAGAAAAAGAACTGTCTAGGCTGCCTCCTGAAAGATCAAAGTTTCAGATTGGGCAGGAGATAAGAACCGACAAGTATAGGCGAGGAGGAAGGCGTGGACTGTGTGGCAGGGAGGTGCAGTGTCATAATTTCAGTTCTCCTTTTGGTCATCTCAAGCCTAGAATAATTAGTTCATTTTGTCCAGATCTGGCTCCCCCCCCCCCTTTATACAGGCTGCTTGGAAGCAAGCCTTACTTAGCTATCACTGGTGGTTACAGAACCTCGAGTGTTGGTATGAGAAGTGTGAATTAATTGCTGTTATTTACTAAATGTCACATTGGTGGCCCCTAGTTCACCTTGTTTTTAGGAGATAAAGAAAACAGAAAGACTGAACGCTAGTCTATGCTGGGCTCTGTGCTTCCTCACAGAGCACTGATGCCTCAAAATAACTCTGGCAATTAAGTACTACTATCCCCAGTTCTACCAATAAAATAATAGAGATTTTGAGAGTAGATAATTTCCCCCATGTTGGGTAGCTGGGAAGGTGAAGCACATTTCTGCATCAGGGTCTTATAATATGCTGTGACCTCTACCTTCAGTGTCTATCCTCTTTCCCAGTACTGTTACCACCTCCACCCACATCATTAAGCAGGGCAATCATGTTCAGCTTTATAGACTATGCTCTGCAAAAGACCCAGGAGCCCCATTCACCTAGGTGACAATATAAAAGATGTCCCCTGGGGTCATACAGTGCCCAAACCTCACAAACACACATAGCAAACCTCTCTTTAGGTTTTGGCTGGGCATTATTTCACTAACATAATGCTTAACATGCCTATATTATCTGCAGAGCCACATTTTGTACTAGATGACTTGATTGAATAATGTCTCCCAAAATTCACCTGGAACATCAGAATGTGACCTTATTTAAGAACTGGGTCTTGGCATGTGTAATTAGTTTAGGAGAAAGTTATACTAGATTAAGGTACGTCCAAAAATTCAATGACTGGTGTCTTTATAGGTGAAAGGAGAGAAAAGTTCAGACACGTAGAGTAGAAATAAGAGGAAAGAAGGTCATATGACAACAGAAGCAGGGATGGGAGAGATGCAGCTAAAAGCCAAGGAACACCAAGGATTTTGGAAACTACCAGAAGCTAGGAAGAGACAAGGAAGGATTCTTCCTTATAGTCTTTGGAAGCAGAATGGCCCTGCAGACACCTTAATTTCAGACTTTTAGACTCTATAACTGTGAGTGAATAAATGTCTGTTGTTTTAAACCATCCAGTTTATGGTACTTGGTTACAGCAGGCTTAGGAAACTAACATAATAACCTTTCCTATACCTTCTTACGGTCAAGAAAATGCTAAACTCTGTGCAAAAACCTCAAATTTTCAGTAGTTTATTAATAGATGTTTGAGATTCACTAGTTATAATCAACTGTAAATTTATAGGTATAGAGGTGACTGTCCTACACAAGGTGATTCAGTAACCCAGGCTCTTTTTATCTTATGTCTTCACTATTTTCTGTGGAAAGAGAGTATAGAATACATACCCACTCTTTAATTCCTTAAGTGACTCAAATTTATGCTCACATTTTTTTTTTGTAAGAACAGGTTTCATGGCTCTACTATATAAAAGAGTAGATACAGGTGCTTTTGAATGACAATTCTATATTGTAAAAAGAGAAATCAAATTCTGCTGTAAGGTGTGCCATTTCGGCTGCAATGACCTCCCAACCTCAGTTGATGTGGCCAGTCTAAGCAGTGACCTCATACTCAGCATAAAACAAAACTGGACTTAATCAGATTCTCATTCTTAGAAATTTTGTTTGTGAACCTCAGAGACAATCCAGCATTTAGAACAGAATCTAAAGCTGAAAGGATATACTCAGAGAGCCATAGGTGGGTAGGGTTATGGCCATGAATAATTATGAGAAACCCAAGTTATGAGGAAACAGAAATTATGAATAATCAGAAACCTGATGAATATGCAATTCAATAAAAGGAGGATAATTAATTAGCTGACATCTAGCTAGGCCATGCTAACTGCAGAGCACCAGAGTGAAATTCCTCAAAATCCTCTGCCAGGGCCTCGAAAGCAGCTATGGATCAAATATCAACTCTTTTTAAGACTCGACTATATTTTCTATTTTGGGAATCCCTTGATATCCCAGTTGCCATTGTTACACATGTGTGCTTACAACACCCTCCACTATGCTGTCCACTGCCTATGACTTGGATAATTTCAGTGTTGGTTCTTGCAATCCAAAGAAAATCACCAAAACAGTCATCCTGTACTTATTCCTCACCATCTGTATATTATAGAGAAGGAAAGCAAATTAACTTCTGAAAGATCAAGAGCAAGTACACCACACACTTCTGACTCAGCAGCCCATTTCTTGGTTTGCTGGGCCATCCTCATCCCATGGAAAAGCTTCATGGTCAGCTGGATTTCACGCTTCATCACTCGGGGTTCTTATTTACAGACAACAGGATTTTCTCTACCTACCTTAAGCAGAAAAAGATTTATTACGGGGCATCGGATAGCGAACAAAACTGGTAGGAGGAAAACTAAGTTTGGATACAGCCAGGAGAAATGATCAGTCAACCATTCAATGAGGTTGTTCTGCCAAACCCACAGATGCTTAGCACTTCTGATGCTGGGAACTGAAGAGAAAATTCTTCACAGGAGTCTTCTCAGAAGACCCAAACTCCTCTGCCATCATGCTTGTCTGAGGAGGCAAGTCCCCCATATGTGGCTATCTCCTTGCATCTCTCTCCTCTGCTTTCAAGCTTTTTCACAGCAAAACCTAGCTCACAAACTGAAACCCACTTGCAAGAGAGTGTGAAAAATGAAGTTTTCAGACTTCTAGTTTCTATACTCCAGGAGGGCCAGCGGAAGGGGGTCTGAAAGGGTGTTGAATATGTCAATCTCTAGTAGTCACAAGACATATCAACTCCAGGAAAGTGACCTGCCAGAGGAGAGCTCTTATTATAAACTCAACCACCGTGTGTGGTAGAAGTGCTACTCCACAGGGCATTATGTAAGGGCACTCTCGATGCTTCCTCCACAAAAACTGGCCAAGTAAAAGGATGAGCCAGGTCATCTGAGTTTAGCATAGCTCCAGATCCAGTCATGTCACTTTACTCACCATCCTTCAGGAGTAAATAGAGAGCAGTGATCATCAGTACTACTTATCAGGTCTCTAAAGGTTGTACTGTGAAAGTTTTTAAATTATTTGATATTTAATTCCAGATCTCCTTTGAGTGCCAGGTGGCAGGGTACAAAATCAAAGAACATTAAGATACTCAACTTAAAAAAAAAAATGTGAGAATCACTGATATCCTAAGAATAAGAAAGGAAGAGAGGGGGTGACTGAAAAGAAAGGAAACCTTAAATCTCTAAGAATGAAAAATGTGGGTGATAAATGTGAATTTCTATTTATGAGTAGCATAGCCAACTCTGATTTTTCAAGTTTAAAGGAAGAACATTAGATTGGAAAATAAAAACCATAGCTATAATCATCTCAGGGCCTTCTTTAAGCATGTTCATCTCAAAGATGAAGATGTGTAATCTATTCTGTCTGCCACCACTGAAATAATCCTCCTAGCACATTTCTTTAATCATGTCACTTTCCAGTTCAAAAACCTAAGCAGTTTTCCACTGTTTAAAAAAATACCAAATTTCTAACAATTGGAGCCCTCAACCTCCTGGGACCAACCTAGGTTTCCATTTTATATAGATTTTATATTTTGTGGTCAAGCTGGTTTCTTGCTCCTCCCCTCAGTTGCCCATCTCTCTGTGTTTTTTCATGTTGCTTTCTTTGATGAAATTATTTCTGACTCTCCAAGTTGTACTTTTTCTACAAGGTCCACATCCCTACCACCAGCTTCTTCTCAGCTTCCCTGGACCACCCTATTCAGGAGCAAACGCTCCAACCCTGACACCTTCAGAAGCTCTATTATGGCACCTACCACACCCTGCTTATGTTACAGTTTGGGTGTGTATGTTTTTAAGCTCTTGTCTCAACTCAGGGACTATATATCTGGTTCATCTTTATACCCTTCAGACTTCCTTGTCCAATGATCTACACAGAGTGGGGATTTAATCTACATTAGTTATGTACATATACATATGTATGAATGAATTAGGAAGCATTCAGAGTAAAGAGTTATGGTTCCTATCATTTGAATGTAGGTGATCAAATTGATTATACACACACACACACATAATAAGGTGTGTACAGTAACATTTCTCCATTTGCAAAATCAATCGCTTGATCCTAATTTTCAGTGTTTTGCCAAGCTCTGCATTCAACAGTGCAGGAGGAATATGTGTTAGAGGAAGTGATGGCTCTCTAGTTATATGCAACTTACTCAGGATTTTGCATAATTGTTTGCCATTTGTCAATGCTAACATGCTCCTCAGCAGAAAAAAAAAAAAAAAAAAGAGCCACATCAGATGAATTATGGTTTCCTTCTCGCTCTCAGAGCAGCCAGTAACCCATGGCTACATCTAGGCAGAGCGAAGCTGTTAACCACTGGTAGAAGAGACTCAGCCTTCACATGGAAACTGTTCAGCAGCTCCTCGGCAGAAGGCTGAAATAGCTGGGTTACTCAGTGTCAGATTCATTTGGGCACTTCTGTAGGACTCCCTGAAGCAAAGTGAAGTTATTGGGGCCTGCGAGGTACAGTAAATTGACTCCTAGAAACACTCCTTCGGTGTCAGGCAATGAAATTTTTAAAATATATATGTATATGCGGTGATAAATCAAGATGTATCCTTAACCAGATTGAAGTCTGCTCATAGATCTGCTCTTTTCCACACAAAATATGTTAAGCTTTGTTCGTGTTTCTCCCATGAGGAGCAGCCCCTCAGGATGCCCCATATTTCCAAGAGATATCAGAAAGTAATCTCCACTGCTTCCTCATGAGTTTCAAGAGGTAATCCCTGAGGGAAAGGGAAGACTTTTGTGATTTATCAGCTGCCTTGTTTAAACACTTTGCAAGAGAGTTATTGCGATCTGCATGCGGCACTCAAAATAACAACTCTCTCAACGCTAACCATCATCCTATCACTGAAGAAGAGGAAGAAGAAATATGACCAGCGTAAAATGGTAGTCCTTTTCTTGAAGCCAAGAAGACATTCATAAAATTATTAAATTCTGCCACAACTACTATATTAAAAGTGAAAAACTTGATCGAAGAAGGGACACAGTTAAATAGAAGCGATCGATATATATATATATATTACTTTGACAAGTAGGATTGACAAATGTTAATAGGATTAGATGGTTGGCATTTCTTAGAGTCAGGAGATTTCTTTGAACAGGGAAGAGAAGCTTTTCTATTGCCATTCTTAGATACTTTTTGTCACTGCCATTATACTTTATATCTAAGATGGACCTAAAGGATAATTTAAAACAGTCCTTAGCTGATCAATACTCTTTGTCTATTGTTCTATTTCAGGTAGAGGGAGTATAATATGTTCCTATCTGCTTGGTAGAAATAAGCACAAAATAAAAATGAGGAAATCCAGCAGCTTCAGTGCTACCAGAGGAAAAAAAAAATACCGTAAAAGTAGTAAAATACACTCATGATAAGTTAGTTGTCTTAGAAATATCACCTTGTATGCAATGAAGAGAGAAATGTGAAGAATGACAAAATTTTTTTCCCCACTGATTTCTAGGAAAAGAGGAAATAATACATTCAAACAACAAAACAATGAGTTTTGTAGTAATGATGGAAGCCTTTAGAGATTTCTAAAGACAGCATTGCTTTTTGAGTGCTATATATTGGTCACTATCCTAGACACTTTCTATATATTATCACTAATAATAACCACCAACTGACAATAAATATTACTATATTGCTATTTTCATTTTCCAAAAGAGAAAACTGTTACTTTGTGAAGATCAGAAATATATCCAGAGCATCTCAGTTAGTAATTGGTGGTGCTGACTTAAAATTCAACTCTGTGATGCTAAAACCTGTGTTCTCTCCATCATGTTATGGTAATTGTCAGCACACTGGCCCCAGCATCAGAGAAACAATCTAGTGTGCGTCTTACTTATACTCCACAGAACTAGATGGCATATGAAGGAAATTTCTAGTTTCTTGTGGGGTTCAGAGTTTAAGACCCACCATGATATGAGCAAAGTGAATGACCATATTTGGATAATTGACTTATACACAAATTAAATAAATAAATAGGTGTCCCCAGTGAGACTATGTCTCATCATTATACCACCCCCATGGAGATACAAACTTTTTCTTTTTAGGCTGTCCTTTATTTCTCTATGTTAACGTTTATCTATTAGTTCTCAAGATATCACAGATTCTCTTATTGCTGGTGTCTGGCCATTGGATCGTAAACTATCTGTGCTTAGCTTACAAAAGTGCAGTCTCAGTTTCCTACTCTTCTCACTGCCTTACACACTTCTCATTCTTTTACAGTGGACTTCTTTTTCTTTTCCTCTTGTCCACTGCTGATTCCACCAATCCTGAAATTTGCATATTCTTGGGAATTTCTCATGGGGTCCTGAACTCATTCTATTACACAAGCCAAAATTGTCTTCTTTTAAAATGTACAGGCTCTGCATTTGAAGCTTTTCTGTCTTCCTGGATTCATCAATTTTTTCAGACCATGATCTCTTTTCTAGCTGACTTGACCTTTGTTGACAGACGAACGTGTCTTAGGCCACATCCTGTCTCCCTTAACCCTCACACAGCTCACACTGCAGCTTGGTCCCCCAATTTTGAAAAATCTTATTGCACACCTCCCTCCAACTGATGGCTTTCTCTCACATAGACCATCTATCGAGCTATTCCATTATCTGGTTGCCCAGATCTACTCCTACTTCTGCCATAAATAAGCACCATCACAGTTGCATGTAATTTGGAGAGGACATTTTTGCCACATTAACATCACCACAAGGAAGTTCTCAAACAGCGCTGAAAACTCCACAAACTTTTTTTTTTTTAATCCACAGACTTTGGTATTGCTCAGAGGCCTTGCTGGAAGAATCCTTGATGTTGAATCTTGTCAGGCCGCTACTGGCCACCACTTTGGCTTCCTGGCTGGATAGCATTCTGTGCATCTGTCAGCTGAAGCATTCTCTTCCAACTGCCCCTAACCAGATAGGCATGTTTTAATAAAGAGCCTTTGGTGAGGATAAACACCTAATGATCTTCTTCTTTCTTGCTATTCTTTCCTCCTCTCTCCTTCTCCTTATACACAATCTGTATGATCCACAAAACACCTAATGTTTACTCTGTTGCTTTGTGTCTCTACGTGTAAGTTTTATATCCCAACTGGACTGATGACTCCTTTAGAGCAGGAATGTCATCCTATACTCTCTGTGCCCTCAGTAATACCTAGCGTGATAAACAACAGACTACTCAGAAACTGTTCTTTAACTTTAATTTGCCCTGCATGTGGGCCTGAACTATTTATAGCATCATTAGGTACTTTAGCCAGGATCTTTCCCCATTACCTCCTCCTCCCTGTATGAACTATATCCTCTGGCTCTCTGAAGAGAGGAAGTGACCACTGAAATAGAAAAAAACAGCAGTGGGTCTGTACCTATCCAGTACCTCCGAATGAACAGTAAAAATAGAAATATTTATTTACATATCTCAAATATCTAATCCGTAAAAAAAAGGGATAATAAAAATAGTTCCTATTCTTTAGGTTTGCCTAAGGACTAAATGAGTTAATATAGGCAGAGCCCTTAAAATCATTCCTGACACTGTCAATGTCATATAAATATTTACTTTTGTTGTTTTGTTATTAATGCCTTGATAATTTCCATAAAGTTTCCCTCAGATCTTTTAATTTTTATTATATATGATAGAACCAGGCACTATCTTATCTGAAAAGTCTGCTCACACTATATTTTGTTAAGCTAGGACTGACTGTGGAAACTGACCTGGGAAATAGCATTATCTACTCTTTCATCTGTATTTTACAACTGCAATATAAATTTCCTTCCTGGTTGCTTTAATAACAGAAAAGAAAACGTTCTTCTCAGGTTAGTCTGTACTTTTCAAGATATAATTTAGTGGTGCTAATTAAGAGAGTCTTAAATTTTTTTTAATATAACACAATAAATAATGAACTATATCAAATAGTTCAAGTAGTAGGTTATTTTTCAGATTTTCAAGTAAAAACCTGCTTTTTAATCATTATGTGTTACATAAACATTTTGATCTTTCATACCAATTCATAATTAAAGAAGACAAAGGAAAGAAAACAGTACAGGTTTTAGATTCTGCAGCTGTCCATCATGCTTTAGAACTTTCTGCACCAAGATTGATTGACTAATCAGCCATCTCTCACACATCCTCATTATGTAAAACGTGTGTCAGCAACGTGTGAAAATGAGCCCTTTTTACTGTAACTAGTCCAGAGAAAAGAACTTTAAATCCTGACATTTGGGCCTGCTTGTTAATGATAACAGTGTGATAAACAGTTCATTAATCCTATTTCTCAAACTGTGAAATAAGCCAAAATTGCCATAGGCAAGTAACAGTATAAACAGGCTTTTAAAAAACTAGGTGTTTATGGTTCTTTAATCTAAAACAGGAGTTTAGACTTTTTCTGTAAAGAATAAGATAGTAAATATCTTAGGCCACACAGGCCATAAAGTCACAACTACTTAACTTTGCAATTTGAAAGTGGTCATAGACAATACGTAAACAAATGGGTCTGGCTGAGTTCCAACAAAACTTTATTTATATATGTTTCATCATGGATGGCACTTGAAGACATCATGCTAAATTAAATAAGCCAGACACAAAAAGGATACATGTTGTACGATCCCATATTTATGAGGTGTCTAGAATAGGCAAATTCATAGACAGAAAATAGAAGAGTGGTTACCAAGGGCTCCAGGGATGGAGACACAAGGAGTTAGTGTTTAATGGGTACAGAGTTTCTGTTCAGAATGGTGAAAAAGTTCCAGAAATGAGTAGTGGTGATGGGTGTGCAGCATTGTGACTGTATTCAATGCCACTGAATCTTACACTTAAAAATGGCCAAAATAGTAAAGTTTATGTTATATATAATTATCACTTTTTTTTTGTTTGTTTTGTTTTAGAAAACTTTACTTACAAAGACAGGCAGTTGGCCGTCAGGCCGTAGTTTGCCAGCACCTGATTTAAACTATCCTTTGACCTGCCAGCTATGCCTTTTCTTGGCCTCACACATCTTTGCTGTTGCTGCTATGCAGCAGCTACTGCTGCTCTTTGTTTTCATTCCTTGATGAAATTATGCACCCCAAATATTGCCATGTGTGCAAAAGAAAAACTATTTCTTTGGGAACTACAGTTCTTTCTAGAAGTAGTCCAATTTGAAGTAGTGCACGGCCTTAGCAGATGCAGATCTAGAACTGTTAAATATGAGTGTGCTGTTCTGTGAGTACAAAAATGAACACAGTGGTTCCAAAATATCTGGGGATAGACTTGAACTGGTTTCCACCTTTTCTGGTGGGATCTACAAAGCCTTTACTTTTGTATCTCTAGTATCTTGATGGCCAATAACATAGACTAAGGTACTAGTATTAGGGTACACGGGCTATGGCTATCTGTAATGCTTTTCTCTTTGTGAAGGTTTATTTACTCTTGCACAAGCTGAACCCTTCCCTCATCTTGACTCATTATTCTACTCTAACCAAACAGGTCAATTGTCCTTGACTGAGTTAATTATCTTCAAAAAATAGAGATGAGTGCTTGACCTCCGAGGACAAACCAAGGTCCTCAAAACAGAAAGTCAGGCAAACAGAAATTTTTAGACTTTAAAAGAAAATCTATTTTAAAATGCATATTTGAAAATATACATATTATTATTTGAAGACACCATTAAGTCCACCAACCCAGTCTAATAAGAGCTCTTAAAAATTAGAATCCCTAATTTACTTCAGAGTCTTTCCGCCAAAATTGATGACACCAGAGTCGGCCAGGGTAAGCTACCTTTGACAGAGCTATAAGAATAAGAATAATAAATTCTCTGTCTCTAACTAATGAAATGAAAATTATTTTTACTGATTTGAGAGAAGACAACGCTTTTGATTTCAAAAGGATTTTTCTTTAAGGAAAAAAATAATCTATTTTGTTATGTTACTAATCATGTGACATTTTAATGCACTCTTATTACCTTCATAAAAGACTCTAAAATTGTGTGATTTGTACACTTCAATAATTCCTAGTTTTTGCTTAATTTCTATAATGAGTTTTTTCATGTCAATGTAGGAAAGACCAATTTTAGAAGTTTCAGCAGTACTGAGATTAGATAACCTCAACAATGTCATTTGATACTAAAATAGATTGTTTTAAATTTTTAATGCCATTTCCACTTTTTCCCCTTCAACACTTGGCTCTGCCAATGAAACACTAATTGATTGAAAACAACTCTAAGAATAAATATTATTTTTCAAAGCAAAAATGGAATGTGTTTGTATTCAAAACTCCATTTTTAGAAAATACTTTTAATCTGCATATATTAAAAATTGTATTCAATGTTTAATAAGTTAAAAATAAAGAAACATCACTTTGATAGTTCATGTTAGCTCTAAGCCGGTTGCCATCTACATGTTGCTCAGATTCTCAGATACAAGGAGGAAGATGGAAAGCAATGATGTCTGAAAATTTATAGCCAGCAGAATGATTAGGTTACAACATTCATTTCTAAGCGCATGAAGTATTTACAGATCACTTGAAAAATCACTCAACTTTCTGAGATGTTACCTGTTGACCTTTGAAAGTAGAAGCAAGTGAATTTTGCCATCAGTGTCCTTTCATTTTGAAGTTTAATATAGTATCATTGGTTCTCCAATGTCCACAGTGCCAATTTCCCACTGATGTCTTATATCTTGAATTTTTTTCCCCGCTTTGGAAAAGTATAGTGATGAAATACATGAGGTAGGTAACTGAGCACAGGAAACTCATAAAATAACAAGCACAATCCACAATGTTCTGGCGATGGATATCAGAACAATAACATGAGCAAAAGCTTGTCAGAGAACTTTGGCAAGGCGTGCAGCCCCAGGTAAAGTGCAGGAGAGTTTCTAAGCCAAGGTAGTGCTTGTGAATATTTGAAAATCAGAATGTATATATGGAGAAAAAGTTGGCTTCTCCTGATTGTTACTAGGGCGTCTTTTGGTGAGGCTCATTTTTCACATAAAAAGGCAGAATATCTCTTATATAAAATGAAATGCTTCTTTTTTTTGAGAGGAACCATTCATGGAAAGGGTTGTCCCCAATCAAAATAGGACATGGTCAGTTCTGAGGACTACATAATTTTTTAAAAGCTGACTTATAATTCTGCAATTTGACAAAATTTTACTAGTGTCACTAATTGGACTCACACAAATACAGCCTCCAATTTTCCTATTTAAAACTGAGAGCACTCTGTTAGCATTATCTTTTTATAACTATTAATCTCCAGGACCTTAAATGCTTGATGAACTTTCCAAAGTACCTATTCTAAAGTACCTTTTTTGTCCTTTTTAATTATTTGCTTCTGACTATGCATAAAAGTAAAGAACAAACACTTTTATATAAATCCAGGTGTTATTACCCTGCCTAACCTACTTTTCTTTGGTTTGTTTCTTGATTTTGAATTTCATACTGTGAGGTCAGCTGTGCTGTCCTTGTGTAGCTATCACAACACATTCCCGTTTTGCTGGCAACTGCAGTGAACAGTTCTAACTAGTTATACTCTGTGGAATTGAGAGAACAAAGAAATCTTCCATGTCTCAGACATTCCTTTGCCTCAGAGTTACCTCAGATCTCAGATTTAGCCCAAAATCACTACTGAAACCAAGTTCTAGTATTCGAAGCATAAAAATAACTCTTATTTGTGAGTATCACATGTTGCCCTATGTACTTCAGATAATAGATATTTCATTTTCCTAACAAGCAACATCACAGGTGGAGTGGAAATTGAGGCTCAGGGATGTTAAGAAACTTGTCCAAGGGCTTCCCAGTTAGTAAGCATTGAGATTAGGATTTACCCTCCTTTCTAACCCTCAATCCCATGCTCCCTCCATCATAAGGTGTCCAATGTCACCCAAGTCTCCTGGTTCTCTCTTCTTGATGTGTAGAATCCCAAAACATTGTCATGGTAAAAAGTTAAAATTTTAAAAGCAACATACAAAAAAGAACCCATGTGTACAGTATGTTTTTTTAATATGCCAAATTAGTAGGTCACTAATTTACGTTAATTAATGTTTAACATATAAAAAGATTGAGAGCTAAGACACCAAAATATTAACAGTTGTTATCTTTTGGCAGATTACAAGTAATGTTTATTTGTTTCTTATCCTTTGTCTTATAAATTTTTTATAATGAACATAATGCTTTAAATTTAATATTTATTTAAAATGCAAGAAATGTTACTATTCAAATGCAAATTGTATAATGGAATGGGTTTGTCCAGAGTGACTTAGACATTTGTCATGTTGTCATGTTCAATTGACAATTATCATTGGACTTAGCATGTCAGTGAATAGTTTAATGTCCAAGGGAGGGCTTTTATATGCAAAATGAACCACTTAAAGCTGTCTAAATATGCAATTTGTAACCATAGATAATTATAAGACTGAATTTTCCTTAAACTTCTAAATTCAATAATTCTTGCTGGTTGATTTGTGAATTAAATAATTTTTATTAAAAATAAGAATAATCACTTTTAATTTTTGATTAATTTTTAACTTATAAATTTAATATATTAGTGATCTCATATTATTATTAAAATCCATTTTTAAAAACTTATTTATTAAATTTCCTTAAATGTTTTACTTACATATGCAAATTTAATGTTTTTTTCCTCAGATATATCACATTCTTAATAAGGTCAGCTTTTAAGCTAAAGTGGTCTTAGAAATTCTTAAGCAGTTTTAAAAAATATAATGAATTCAATTTAAAACATTAGTAAGCATTCAAACACTGTTTATAAGCTTAATTAATTATTTTCTTTAATGTATATCAAATTTAAGACACAAATATCAATCAGATTTCTAATTGAAAGAACAAGGTAAACATGGCAGATATTCTCTATCAAGACATCTCTCGTACATTGCAAAACTGTATATAAGAAATATAAATTGTCATTGTGACTTAAAATATACTCCACATAAACCAACTGCAGTATTAATACTTTCTATAGATTTATTTCATTATCTCTGTACTTATTTCTGCAAGTTTCTGAGTTTACAAAATCATTTGTCCAAATAAAGAATGAAATTTGATGTTGCCAGCAGTCCCAGTTTCCTTGGATAGAGATTCAAAACTAAGATACAGCTACAGATCTGGGAATTGGGTCTGAGTTTGGGGACTAGACATGGGATCAGATCTGTGCTTCTTTTTCTACTCCACTGCTGTTTGCCAAGGGAATCCAAAGGCATGCTTTAGCTGCCATGTAGTTTTACACCACCTAAAATGTATTCCCCGGGTATATTTCAAATTTCACCTTTATGCAACTTTTTTCAACCTTTTATTGACTGATTTCAATAGATGGAATTCTGCGCCACCCACATGGAATCCAGCACTTTGCCGTTAATTAGAGTTAACTGAATTTCGTACACCTTTCATGGTTATAGGACCCTTTTTATATGTTGCTCATTGTCTGTCTCATTGACAACTATTTGATAGTCATTTTTTAACAGTATAATAGCTTATTTATAGATTACATAGATATATCCAAAATGTTTATAAATTGCTTTAGATCTGTACTCCAGCATAGGAAAACATTGTTTCCATGTTAATTTATTAAAATTATATTTAGATCACAGTTTAGGGGCAGCTAGTTCATCTGGCCACTAACCCCTAAGGCTAACCATAGCCCACCCAAATTAATCATCCAAAAACTACCTTTCCATACAAGCATGAAGTATAACTCATAATAATGTAGGATTTTATAAACCCACTGCAGCACCCCTAATTAACCTCATTTTTATCATTATTTTCAGAAAATCTAAGCTGTCTCAGTTAGATGCATAATAGAAATTATAATCATCTGCCAAATTAGTATAACAATACTTAATTTACCATTGCCTATCTTATGATAATTGAGATTATTTTCAATTTTTAATATTATAAATAAAATCATGTATTTGATGATGAACATAGTTTTATTGTCCTTTTGTGTTATCTGTTTAGGAAAAAATCCCACAAATAATATTGCTCAGTGAGCAGATGGACTTAGTTTTAGGTATTGAAATCATCATCTTTAATGCTTTCCAAAAAACTTGTCTGATTATTACCATGTCAGTATTATACTTATTTTGTTTGGATATTCTTTAATATTGGAAAATTCATGGATGTTAAATGATACTAAAATGTTGCTTTGATTATTAGGGATAATAGATTTTTTTATAACATTTGTTCGCTATTTGTGGTTGTCATGTAAGTGTGTAGGAAGAATTCATAAAATTTTTTAACAAAAATGCTCATCTTAGCTTTGACCAGTATATTATAAAACCCATAGAAGATGCAGATACAGGGAAATCCACACTCATTTATGGACTCTTCTTAACATGCCTTCATTTGATGCTCCTGGGAAAGATTTGAGTCATGGGAGAAAACAGCAAAAGCCTCACTCATGATGCAGGTATAGAAAGGAGTTTCCACCGCTGTGAGAAGGGCAAGGAGTCCTGCTAAGACTCTTCTCTCCCACGGACAAAAGCCTTCGACTAAAGGAATCAGAAATCCCAAGCCAGATAAAGAATAAACCAATAAATCAAAACACAACAAAAACACACACTAGAAACTTTATATTCAAATTTCTAAAAACCAAAAGTAAAGGGAAAATCTTGAAGGCAGCCAGAGAAAAAAGACACATTACATACTTTCTCAGTCAGTTCAAACTGCCATGACAGAATGCCATAGACTGAGTAGCTTAAACATTTATTTCTCAAAGTTCTGGAAGCAGATCTGGTGTCTGGTGAGATCCTGCTTCCTAGTTTGCAGACAGCTATTTTCTTTTATCCTCGTTTAGTAGAAAGCAAAGAGAGGGCGGGCGCACTCTCTTGTTTCTTTTTATAAAAAGCACTAATCCCATTGATGAGGGCTCCTCACTCATGACCTCATTGCTTCCCAAAGACCCCCACCTTCTAACACCATTATGTTGGGAGTTAAGATTTCAACATATAAATTTTGGGAAGACACAAACATTCAATCCATAACACATACAGAGGAAAAAAGATAAGAATTACAGCAGACATCTCGCCATCCCTGGGGCTTCTATGCAAGCCAAAGAACAGTGAGTGACATCTTTAAAGTATTAAAATTAAAAAGAATTGTTAACCTGGGTATAATTCTTATACCCCCAAAAACTACTTGTGAAGAATAAAGGATAAATTGATATTTTTAAAGAGCATTTATTACCAACAGACCTGCATTAGAGGAAATGATAAAGAAAGTTCTACAGGCAGAAAAACATATGAGAACAGACAAAAATTTGGCTCAACATAAAGAAATGTAAGTCACCAGAAGCAATTAAAATAAAGTAAACATAAGTCATATTTTATTATTTTTGTTAGTTTTATATTATTCTATAAGATAACTGTATAGCAAAATTTTTAGAGTAATGTATTTGGAGTTTATAGCATACATAAAAGTAAAATGTCTGGCAGTGTCATAAAAGACAGGAGTAAGAGATGAGAGCTTACTGTGGCAATGTCCTTATACCATATACAAGCAGTATAATATTATTTGAAGGTAAACTGTGACTAATTATAGATGTACATTACAAGCTCTAAAAAAATACTAAAGTAATTTAAGAAATTAAAAGTAATATAATATGTAATAAGACAATAGTGGAGATAAAAATGGAATATAAAAGATATTCTACTAACCTAAACACAAACCAAAAAGGAAAAAAGAAACAAAAAACACATGAAACAAATAGAGAACAATTATTGAGATGGTAGATTTTAACTTAATATATCAATACTTTAGATGTGAATGGTCTAAACACACAGAGGATAGAGAACAGCAGGAAGATAAAAATATGTCTCCAGATCTTAATCCAGAGTTAAGGTAAATAGTGTAAATTGTGAATGAGATCAAGTTTAGCCTCTTTTCAGCATGCTGAGCAAAGAGATGGATTGCAAATTTAAATTTCCTCTTTTCCACATTTAAGTATAACAGTTTTGAGAGGAAATAAAAGGTGAAATAATAACATTTCCTCATGACCTGACAAAGCCAGTGAAGCCTAATGCCCACTCTGATTTTATGGGTTTGATCAAGTAATATATCTGCAACATACTCTCAAATATCAGCAATAATAATAATACACTCTTACTGTTATTACTACTACTATTATTATTATTAGAAAGGGAGAGAAGCGAATGTAGTAAGATGTTAACAAATGGTAAATATAGGTAGAAAAAATGTATATTCATCATACTCGAAACTTTCACATACATTTGAAATTTTTCAAACTGTAAAGTTGGGAGATAAAACTCATGAGACCAAAATAATTGATATCTATGAAACATTCCTAATCAAGGCCTGTGATGTTTTATTCTTTGACTTAATCATATTTCCATTAAGAGTAAATCATATATTAGAATAGGTTATTTTGGTGTGCTTTGGGCTATTCTGGATTGAGATGTGCTATCAAATGGAGCAGGATACTCTTTTACTATAGCCTGATGACTGTTTAAGACTAGATCCAAATTTTAACAGAAAATTCCAACTGAGGTCTTGTTAACACAAAATTATAGATTATTTTTGCTCATTTTTCAGAAAACACAAAATATCAAGTATAATAGACACAGACCAAATATGAGCAAATCCAAAATAAATGCACTTAACTTTCTTATTACATAAATAAAAATCAACCAAATGTGCATCTAAACATATATGCTTCTAAATAGAATACACTTGGAAGGGTAAAAAGGCACTGGTGAGGTATCGCCTTTAGAGAAGGAAATTGAGTAGCTATAATACAATACTGTTTCATTTAGATCTTTGAAACTTTTGTGTTTTCTGTATTTTAGAAATTTAAAAAAATAATTAAAAGAAAAAGAAAAAAATTGTGATTGCCATTAAGGCTGAGATTCACAAAATTGAAGCAAACAAAGTATGTAAATTGGGAGGAAGGATCTGAATAAGAAAAGGAATACAAACTTAGATATAAAGAATGAAAAATTATAAAAATTATATTTAGAATGAAAAATTATAAAACATGACAAATTTCATGATAAGAGATAACACAAATATTTCCGATCTATAAGTATTATAATATTTAAATTAAGAGCTTATCGTAATCTATTCAAGCTGCTCTATAACAAAATAACCACACATTGGGTTGCTAATAAACAACAAAAATTTATTTCTTACAGTTTTAGAGGCTGAGAAGTTCAAGATTATATGCCGGCTTTGTTAAGTTTTGGTGAGAGCCGTCTTCCTGGTTCATAGCTGGCAGCTTCTGGCTCTGTCCCTGCAATAGGGGAAGAGAGACTCCAGTATAGAACTGAGCTTAATTCCAAATACAAACAGAACAAGGGGAGATTTATAACCAAGGGAGCTAGTTGGGTGGTGGGGCATTGGTAAAAAATTACTAAGATGAGATATCAAATTCTCCCAGATTCTTGGTTAATTGACCTAACAGGAACTCTTGCTGAAGTCAGCAAGCCAGGGTTATCAGATATCACTTGGCGGGACAGTGGGGATTAGGTGTTGATCAAATATTATGGGTGGGAAACTCTCAATAAATTGATTTAGCAGGATTATTGATAAAACTGGATTCTGTCAGGAAGTACAGAGATGGGCCTTGTTGGAGAGAGGGTTCTGTGGAGCTTGAATAAAGTTCAGTCAAGCCAAAATCATTTTCAGCCCCTTCACCCATACTTTCCCCTAACCATCTCTTTCTAAATGTTCCTCTCTATCATTTAAACTATCTTTTAGCAATAGTGAGTAAAGTATTTCCCTGGGTTCTATAAACCCATACTAGGAAATAGTTGAACCTGAGGACAAGGTCATGGAAACCCCTGACTTATAGCCAGTTGGAAGGTCAGAAGCCCAGGTGACAATCTGGACTTGTGTTTGGCATCTGAAATGGAGTTAAGGATCAGTCTTGTGGGACTGAACCCATAGTCTATGGGGTCTGATGCTAACTCCAGGTAGACACTGTCAGAATGGAGTTAATTTACAGGACATCCAACCAGTGACCAGAAAATAAGATAATTGCTTGGTATGGGGGGAATATCCTCACACATTTGGGGACCAGAAGGGTCATAAGTGTTCTGTGAATAGAATGTAATACTCAGAAGAGAGAATAAACAGAGGAGTGCTTTTTTTCTCTGTATAGTAATTAATTTCAGGAACTATATAGTTATAACTTTTTTAGCAATGACAGAAACCCAATTTAAAGTAGCTTACTTAAAATATAAATTTATTGTCTCAAATAATTCCAAATGACAAGGGTATTTCTCATACCAGACATGACTTAATTCAGTTTCAAACAATATCATCAAGTTTTCTTCTCTTGGCTCTTTTTCTCTTTGTATGTTGACGTCGTCTTCTCCACATTATGCAGTTAATGGTTACTGGTGGCCCCTGGGTTATGCCTTTTCACATTGTGAGCTCATAGGAAACAGAAACTTGCCCTGATAATTTTTGCTTGAGGTGATTGTACTCCAGTTCCAATGCATGATCAAGAGAATTGTCCAAGTATCAGTCATATACCTACATCTGTTGACAGAAAAAAGCAAATCAACTAAAGAAGGAGGAGGAGGAGGAGGAAGAGGAGGAGGAGGAGGAGGAGGAGGAGGAGGAGGAGGAAAAAGAAAAAGAAGAAGAGGAGGAAGAAGAAGAAAGGAAGAAAAATATGTTATTCAGCCAAAAATGTTAGTAGGAGAGGGATCAGAAAGTAAATGATAATCATCATAAAACTTACTAAAATGACTGTAATATTAGGTGTGTATGAAACAGACCTGCAATGTTACTAAGGAATAATTGGGTAGATGTGGGTTGCTAAAAGCCAGTGACAGTGTCTGTTCTGTTGAGGAGACTAAGTCAAAATAAATTCAACTGGACTGCGTACATAATTAGTTGGGCTACAGAATAACCTCATGGTAAGGATTCAAGAATCAGCAGAGTCTCCAAGGGCCCGAAGCTTTCCTGGAAATTTAACAAGTGCTATGCCCCAATTTTTCAAATGTTCCATCATTATCTAGAAGTCCAAATAATTTGTTAGATGTCTGGAGTTTTATGGATCCCCTAGGGAGCTCCAGTCAATCTGATGGCATCTGGAAGACCCATGAAACTCCACAGATGCTGGCTAACTTAGAAATGTAGACTAGGTCTCCTCAATGTTTGTTAACTGTGTACTAGAGCCATGGTTCTCAAAGTATGGGACCCCAACCAGCAGCATCAGCAGCACCTGGGAACTTTTTAGAGGTATAGATTCTCAGGCCCCCAGGATTACTGGAGCAGAAACTCTAAGGACAGGGCTAAGCTCCTGTGTTTTAACAAACCTTCCAGGTTATTCAGATACAACTAAAGTTTGAGAACCATGGATCTGAGCAGACTGGAAATGAAGTTCAGTAGACAGACTTTTGAAACACTTTTTATGATGGTTCCCATATTGATCTGTCAGAAAAAAAAGTGGAGTTGGTATTCACAACTCAAAGCAGCTTTGATAACTTCTAAGCAGGTTCATAAAGAATTATCATGGCTTAGTGTAGATTATACTGTTAGTCATTTATTCCATAAATAAACGGACTGTATAATTATAAGGAAACAAAATGTTTTGGCGGGCTTTTTCTTTTTTATCTCTTCTCTATAAATAGACTGTTGTTATCCAAATTAATAGTTGTAATACATTCTGATTTATATAATGCAATGTAAAATTGCCACAATTGCATTTCATGAAAAACACAGCTTGTATGGTGATGCTAAAATGATCAATATAATGTGACATCCTGCATAACTCAAATATAGGAATGCACCCAAAAGTTAGACTAATCATAGATTTAGATAATAGAATGTACATTAAATAATGCTATTGTGATTCAATGTTTTAGTAATAAATTACTAATGAAAGTCAAATACGTCCTTATTCTGATATAAAATTTAAGAAAAAACATAGACATTTCAGGTGCAAGTGAGAAAATATTGAGAAGTTACACTTGATTGTCTCTAACAGCTAACATTTATAGAGCACTTATGAGCGCCAGACATGGTATTAGGTGCTTTAGCAAACACTAGTTCATTAGAGCCTATAAACTTTCCTATATAGTCGATTACTTTTATTAATTTACTCCATGTCAGAGAAGAGAAAAATAAAACTTAGAAAAGTAAATACATTTACCTAAGATTAGACAACTGGTAAATAAGGAAACATAGCTAAAACCCGCTGCTTCATCACTTCAAAGTAGATCCTCTGACTCCCAAAATATGAGAGTAGAACAACGCATGAGAAAACACAGAAGTAATCTTCACAATCTTGGATTAGGTAAGGATTTCCTAAATAGGACACCAAAAGCACAAGCAACCAAAAAGAAAAATAAAACAACTAAATAAATTTGAGTTTATAAAAATTAAATAACATTTCTCTCTCTCTCTCTCTCTCTCTCTCTCTCTCTCTCTCTCTCTCTCTCTCTCCCTCTCCCTCCCTTCCTCCCTCCCTCCCTCCCTCTCTCCCTTCATCTCTTCCTCCTTCCCTCCTTCTCTCTTTCACCCTTCCTTCCCATAGGCAAGGCCATGTGAATACAAAGCAGTTGTTTATAAGGCAAGAAGAGAGCACTCACCAGAAACTAAATCCTGCCAGAACCTTGATATCAGACTTTCCAAGCTCCAGAACTGTGAGAAAAAAAAAAAAGTTGTGTTGTTTTAGCCACACTGTCTATAGGTATTTTGTTATGGCAGCCTGAGCTTACTAATATATAACAGAATAATAAAAAAGACAAGTAATCCCATTTAAAAATGAGCAAAGAATAGGAATAGATATTTCTTCAAAAAAGATATATGAATGGCCAATAAACACATGAAAAGATATTCAATATCATTAGTCATCAGGGAAATCAAAACCACAATGAGATACTGCTTCCTACGTACTAGAAGGGCTAAAATAAAAAAAGAAAATGAGGATTGGCAAGAATGTAAAGAAATTGGAACCCTTATCACATACTACATTGTTGGTAGGAATTTAAGGTGGAGCATCGCTTCAGGACACAGTCTGACAGTTCATCAAACAATTAAACATTAAGTTACCATATAACCTAGCAATGCCACTCTTAGGTAAATACATATCCAAGAGAAATAAAACATATGTCCACACAGAAACTTTGCACAGATGCTCATGGCAGCATTATTCACAATCACAATAGCTAAAAGATAGAAACACCCACATGTCTCTCAACTGATAAATACCTAAACAAAACATAGTATATCTACACGATGGAGTATATTATTTAGACATATATCTTCATCAAAAGAAGTCAAGTTCTGATTCATGCTACAACATGGATCAACCTGTGCTGAGTAAAAGGAGCCAGTCACAACAGACCACATATTATATGATTCCATTTACGTGAAATGTCTAGAACAGGCAAATCTATAGAGACGGAAAGCAGATGAGTGGTTGCCCGGGGCTGGGGACAGGGTTTGTGTGGTGATGGCTAAAGGATACAGGATTACTTTTGGAAGTGAGGAAATGTTCTAAAATGGATCCTGGTAATGGTTTCACGACTCTGTGATTATACTTTAAAAACCTGAATTATACACTTTCCATGGGTGAATTGAACGTTTATATCTCAAAAAACCTGTTAACGAAAAAAAAAAGAAAGCGAGTGCAGAGAATGATTAGAGTCCTCGGGAGAGTGAAGGTTTACAATAGCTGCTGGGGAAAATGTGGTAGGAGTTAGCCAAAGATAACAAAATAATTCTGTCCAGTAATGAGAAACTGATTAAAACTAGGGACTCCAGAGTCTGGAGGGCAGGAAGAGTGAACAGGCTGAAGGACTTGCACAAAGGGCTAACGATGAGGGTGCCGACTTTGGCCACCATTTGCCTTTCCTGAGATTTGTTCCTTCTTCTCTGACCTTTCATTACTTCATGCCCTCCTTTCCTTTATCATCCTTCTTCCACTGTCCATCCTTCAAATGTCTGTGTCCTCAGGGGCTCCACATGCCAGCCCTCTACCCTTCTTGCTCTACATACTCTCTGCCGATGAACACATACTCTCTCATGTTTCAACTGTCCTGTGGATAATGCTGAGTCCAAAATAAACATCCCCAGCTTAGACTTTCCCTGAGTATCAGCTCCAGGTATTTAGCTTCCCACTAGACATTTCCACCTGATTGCCCCACACATGTCCTTACTCAAATGTCTAATATTGCTTCTTCTCCTTCCAGCTTATCATCCTCTATTCCTTATCTTGAGAAATGAAAAGTCAGCTCAATTTTGTACACAGTAGAATAGTAGTTACATAAGGCCCAGTGTTACAGAACTGTGTTACCATTTTTGCCTGTACACATCAAAGCCAAAGGAGACATGGACAGGAGTTTGCAGCAAAGAAAGTTGAGGTTTATTTCAGGAAATGACTCCAAACTCAGAGACGGAGGTGAGCTAGCTTTCAAAGACCTGCCTCCCAGATGGCCTCTAGAGGATAGGTTATATAGAGAAAAGCATTAGTCAGGGTAACTAAAGGAGTTTGGGTCATGGGCTCTACTGTGTGGTCTAGGCTAGGGTAGGAGGCCGTTGATCATTGCATCACGTCCTGACGTCAGTCACAGCGTCGTTCCATCTGGGTTCAAAGGGATGCCAGCAGAGTCATTCTGCCTTCATGGGTATGGGACTGTAAGATGTGATCTTTAGTTGGGCCAAAACTCTATTTCTGTGGTCAACAGACCTGGCTTTGTTCCTAAGACTATACGATGCTGACCTAAGGGCTTAATGATTAAGAGAGTGGTTGTGGGGAATGCAGAAGGATAAGGAAAGAAAAGGAAGTGAGCCCAAGTCCAGTTTGAATCAAGGAGAAAGAGAAGAGAAAAGTCATTTTCAAGAATTGAAGACTTGCATGGTTACACCAATGAGATGAGAGGTTTGTAGATGCAAGCAGAACAGGGAAGTGAAAGAGGCTCTTATAAATCACGCCTTTGATCAAATCACACCTTTGGTTGACAAATTTTAATTATTTTTAATAGGCAGAGAGGAAAATGCAAATTCTATGTGCTGTTACTTATAGTTCAGCTTTCCTTGTGAATTTAACTGAAAAGAGCGTGTATCAAACATGAGGAATTGTGATATTAATATAGACCTTGACCTCAACTAGCTTATGGTCTAATAAGGAAAGCTCACAAGTAAATAAGAAATTTCCATACAATGTGAGAAATGTAAAGAAAGATGAAGCACAAAATGCTATGCCAGCACATGGGGCAACTTATCCAGTAATGGGGTCAGCGGGGAGGGACGTCTAGGAGTAGAGTGTGTTAGAAATGGCTTCCTTGAAGCCAGAAGAGTTTCTAAAACAAATAGGATGAGTAGAAGTGTAGGGGAAGGAAGAGTGTCCCAGGCATGAACTAGGCCAAACGCTGGGCCCCTTCAGTAAGGTCAGGTGCAGAGAGAAGAGACTTGGAGAGGGAATCTGGCGAATGTAGACAGAGAAGTTTCTGTGAATTAAGTAGAAGCCAAACCAAATGGCAAGTGGAGAGGTGGACACAAAAGGAACTAGAACATTTTCCCAATAAGCTTGGCTATTACATAGGAGAAAAAGATAAGGCAAGAGACAGAAGGCAGTGTGTGTTAGGGAGAGTGTTCGGGCTTGTTACAAGTGTGTTTCTAAGATAAGAGAAACTCAAGTTTAAATGCTGAAGGGAAGAAGCCAGAGTCGGGAGGGGGTTGGGGAAGAGCTGCAGAGCCAGATGCCTCATGTGGGAGAGGCTGAGAAGCTGAGCAAGGTGAAGGCTTTATCAACCTCATTCTGTGGGATATGAAGGAAGAAGCAAAGATGGGTGTGGCAGATAGGGTGGCAGGAATTTGAACTAGCCATGACTGTAGAAGGATGGAGTAGGAAGGACTGTGTGAACAATAAATGAACTGGTGTTTTCATGAATTTGGGACCAGCTATACTAAGAGCAAATAAGTAAGAAAACTTCAAAAATTGGAGATTTTGATTTGAGAAAGAAATGTGCTCTTTTATGATTTCAGAAGCAGATCAATCCTAGGTAATGATAAGACCTTGACCTAGCAATGGTATAGAATGGCTAATTGGGAAAACAGCGTGAAGGTAATTGGAATTGAGGAAGTCAGTGACCTGAAATCCAATGAGGTGAATGGAGCATTCAAGTGGGCACTAAATTTCCCTGAATTATGGCAAGTCTTAGAGAAAAGGAACCATGTAAGAAGAGCTGAAGTCTTCAGGGAATGAGAGGGAGGAGGCACAGTTATGAAGGTGATGGTCAGGAGAAGAGGATGGATCACATCACCCTTAAAGATGCAAAATTTCTACAAGAGAATGGAAGAATGATCCAGAACCTATCTCCCTGCTTCTATCGTTTCTTTTCCACATACTAGTTGGGTTGATTTTTTAAAGTGTACCTCTGATCATGTTATTCTGCTATTCAAAACATTCCCATGGCTTCTCACCTCCCTCTGAGTAACTCCAGTACCTTCACCATGGCCTTTGCTACTTGACCTGCCTCCCTTTCTTCTTTGACTTCATTTCTTAGCACTCTGCTATGTGTCCTTCCTGCTCTAGCCACACTGGCTTCTTTGCTATCCCCAAACAAGACAAAATTTGTTCTCACCACAGGGCCTTTGCACTTGTTCTTTACCATGCCTGGAAAGCTATTCCCCATGGCCTGCTCCCTCATCTTCAGATTTCTGCTTCCCACCTGCTCAGCAAGGCCTTCCTGATCTCTCCCTGTGCCCACTCCTACAGGAAATTTCCATTCTATGCTCCTGCTTTTTTTTCCTACATAGCACTTTCACCATCTACATTTATATCGATCTACTTTTTTTCCCCTAGTAACTCTCCCCCAAGGGTAGAAGGTACTTGAAGGCAGTGTTTTTGCCCATTTTGTTCACTACAGTACACTGTAGGAGGCATGATTTTTTTTTTTTTGAATGATGGCAGTGGCAGTGGGCTGTGAGAAAAACCTTGACCCTAAGTGTGTGAAGTATGTGGGAGAACTCCAGGAAAAGGAAAAAGGAAAGAATGTGAGCATGTTGGGAGTTGTTGCCATGCAGTTGTGTTCCAGTAGGAACTCAGGTGTGTTGTGGAGCAGTGGGCATAGGTCATTGGTAGGAAGCCTAAAGCAGTCTGGGGACACAAAGACAGCAAGATGGGATAATTGGAGGAACTTACCTTCCAGGAAGTATCTGAAGACAATGAAGTGTGGGGACATTACAGGCTTTAGAATTTCAGAAAGACTTAGAACCAATAGCCCATGGATTGCACTTCTAGACTGATTACACTTTCAAAGGAATCCACATGAGATAATAACAGTCACTGGGGTGAGGGGGATCACAAGATCTGTTGGAAGACATTGCCCCTCCTGTGGACGGATGTGTTACCAGGGTCTCTGTAGCCGGCAGGGCACAGGTAGAGAGTTAGCTATTGGTTAGTACCAAGAGTTCTCCACACCAGGATCCCTGAGGGGTGAGGGTTGGCCCTGAAATAATGTCAGGTCCAATCAGGCTTCGTGTTTACTGCCCCACCTCAAATGGGCACTTCCAGCATTTTTTTTTTTTTTTTGACCTATCCATCTACCTTCACAGTGTTCTTTCTTTCTGGAACACCTTTCCTTTCCTCTAGAGCTATTCACATTTTGGGATCCTGTAAGATCCTACCCAGACTCTGTCTTCCTGACAGTTTTCCTTTCCAGCCATGCCTAGAGGATTGCTCCCTGACTTGAACTCCTATAGCAGTTATTAACTGTAGAATTCATACATGATTACGTGTGGCCCTTTGACATCTCTCTTCAATGACCACATCGAACTCTTATTTATACTTTCTGGGTTGTATACTTTGTGTGTGTGTGTGTGTGTGTGTGTGTGTGTGTGTGTGTGTGTGTGAAATAGTGCCTTGCTGTCTCTCTAGCTTCCCTGTAGGCTTCTTAAAGGCAGGGACAGGTTTTGTTGCCTCTGGAGCCCCCACATTAACTGACACAGACCCTTACACAGAGAAGGTATTCTGATCATATAAATTGATAGGTTTTAATTTATTCGTCATTAATATTCAATGCTGACACCCAGATGATAGTTCTGTTTACCTTCAAATGGTTGTTAACATAACGAGAGTACTGTAATATTATTTTTTCTAACCATAAACCTGTGTATACTTTCCCTTTTCCATTCACAGATGTTTTCAAGAACCGATGCTATTTGATTCTCTGTCGAACAATTTGGTCTTAAATTTTCAGCAGAGGGCAGAGAGCTTGGTGGATAAGAGAATCAAATTTCCTGGTGTAGATTTGAGCTCTGTCTCTTGCTAGACAAGTTGAGTAGGAACAAGTTGTTTAACTTTTCCATATTTCATTTTCTTCATATGCAAAATGGGGGCTATAATAACATGCTTTTCATCGATTTGTTGTGGGGATTACATGAATTATACCACATGCCATTCTTAGGTCAGCATTTGGTGTATGATAAAGCCCTCGATACTTGCTAGCTGCTGTTTCTGAGTGACTAGAAATTTCCAGATTTAAAGTGTGAGGCTCTCAAACCTCTCTCCACTCTCCTTTTACTACTGAGGAACAGAGAGTAGGTGATGCAGCTAGAATGTTCTCCTCTCCACCTCAGGAGGCCAGGCTCTGTACAGCCTGAACTCTGCCTTCGTTCATGGGTTATTTTAGGCAAAACACTCCACCTCTTTGGGGTGCTGTAAAGATCAGGCAGTAAACATCTGTGAAAGTCCTTTGTAAACAGCATGCTAGCTTTACCCAAAGCAAGAATTGTGGCTGAGAACAGGGAATAAATTTAATTGGTTCTGTTTTGAAAATGTTACTCTTAGAAAATTGGCGCTGGGAAAAGAGTAACCCTTTGTCTCACTTTGACGGGGATTATCTTTTTTTTTTTTTTTTTTTTAACCACTAGTGCTGTGGGAAGTCTTCCTGAGCCCATGATATGTTTCCTTTTCTCTTTGTGAATGTGGTTGGTCAACAAACAACCTTAGTCATTCACATCTTTGTGGTTTCAAATCTGTTGATGTGTTCTGACAAAGGAGCTCTGTAGGGAATAGTAATGCAATTAGGATGGTAACTAGCCAGGGAAGTGGGAATACTCCTCCTACCAGGCACGGCTTCCTGAAGAGGTCCTGAGAGAAATGTGTCACAGGCAGGTTAACGGCAGCATCTCGTCTCTGGCTGGAGTCCCTAGGTTTGCATCCCAGCTCTACTGTTTATTTTCTGGGCTACCTTGCAAAATACTTAACCTCTGAGTACCTCCGATTCCACATCTGTAAAATGGAAACAACTATAGTACCTACCTATAGGGTGACTGGAGGATTAAATGAATCAGTAAATATAAAGTGCTTATATATAGGATAGTGAGTTCTAAATAAGTATTTACTATTAATATGTGTATAGAGTCAATGCCAGCAAAAGCATATCCTCTCATGCTAGATGAGCCTTCCCAACACCAATGCACCCCTGAGAAGCTGCTCTGGAACAGATGGAGGACTCATTCTGTCTAGGCTAGAGGATTAGAAGTAATACAGGCCTAATAGGTTTCCCCTTTCCCTTGTTCTGTAAGGCCACAGCCCAGGCCAGGAAAGATGGATCCAGAACACACCAATTAGATAAAAAATACACACAAAGAGTAAGTCCCAATGCTAGCTGGGTCTGCTACCTTGTCTTCCCGGTGCTGGAGGAGTTTGTCCGCTGGCTTATTTTGCCCAGCTGATAGAGGAGAGAGGAGGGAAGGGCAGGAGAGGAGAGAATGAAGAGAAAGGGAAAAGAGAGAAGTAGTTTAGAGAGACTGGGCCTCCCTCTGGAGTGGAAACCAATCCCTGGTCCCATCTTACCTCTTCCACCTCTTAGAAAGAAATGTGGTAGGCAGAGAGAGATGGTTGAACCTTCTGCCACATTTATCTTGCCATCTCAAGTTTGAACTGTGTCATATCTCATGAGTTAGGATATGAAGGAAGAGAATCCCAATGAAAGGTCAAGGAGAATCAGGTAGACTGGGCCTTCTCCCTAGGAATAGCCGGTGGGGCCTTTGCTCCTTCTCTCCTCTTTAACTCATAAAAGAAAACAGATTCCAAGGGCCCAAAGAAAGGGCCCTCAACTCTCAACTGCACAGCATAGTGGGGAAAGCCAGTTACATCGTAGTCTAGATCAGCACTCCTTAAACTGTGACGTGATTCAAATGACCTGGTGATTCTGTTAAAATACAAAGGTCGGCTTGGGCTTCTACATTTCTAATAAGCTCCCTGGTTGATGCTATCGCTGCTGGCTGAGGACCTCACTTTGGAGTATCAAGTCTTCTCAATGAATGGTGACCTAGAGCTGTGTGATGCGCAGGAACTCCATCTAAGTTACTACCCTCTAGATAATGTAGCCCATCTGTGTACGCTTGAAGTTGGCCAACCTGCTTTTTGGAGATGATGGAGTGACAAGAAATGTCCTTGATTCTGATCCCAAACTTTGGAAGCGTGAAGAGGGGGCAAGGAGGACAAAAGTGCTTATGTTGGCCAGTGAATGCTGGGAGTGATTTTTCTAGTCTGTTCACAAGCTAGAGTTGTCTGCAACGAGCCTAATGTGAATATTGTGGTTTGGTGACATTTCATGAACTCTTGGCTTATGCCTTCAATTGGGGGATGTGGCACAAAGTCATTCATTATCTTCAGAGTGACAGATGATAATTCCATATGGCATGTTAAATAACCATTTCCTTATGACTGCCCAAATCTTATTAGCCCTTCAGATTAGCTGTCATTAATTATGGAATTAATTCTATATGCTAGCACTTTACATGAATAATTTTATTTATTGTTTCCCAAACAATATTTCAAGATAGATATCATTGCCTGAATTTTAAAGATGAAGGAATTGAGGCTCAGAGAAATAATTTTCTCAACATTGCCCAGCTATGGGAAAAGAAAACACAGAGGCAAGCTAGGAACCCAGGTAAATCTAATTTACTTCTTTTTCTACTACCTACATGCTGTCCCATAGATTAAAGAATAATTATTTTAAAATTAAGAATTATTTGTTATTTAAACACAAATTCAGATCTTGTATTTGTTTGATATCAACTGACATCCTCGATGTAAATTTACAACAAAGCTAATGAAGCTTAAGTTTTGAGGATCCCTCACTTTCAAAAGTTCCTTCCAAGGGTCTCTAATTATTATTCATGATTTTGTATTCTTTGTTCTTAAAAAGGGCTCTCCAAATTTAAAAGCTTTGGGCTCCAAACAATTTGTATTGCTGCCGTGACTATCGGGTACATAAATCCTCTTTTGTAACATTCCTAGTAAGTACTAGTAGTTCAGCTTGTGCTTGGCTGTCTCCAATTAAGAAGAGCTCACCACCCTACAGGGGTTTTGTTTCATTTCATACAGTTCTGTTTCTTCAGAAGTTCTTTTTATACCATGCCAAAATCTACCTCCTGACAATATCCACTTATTGACTTAGTTCAGCCCCCTGGAGCTATGTAAAGTAAACTAAATCTCTCTCCACCTAATATTTCTGAAAAGTATTTGAAGGCTGTTTCTGTAAGTACCCTTTCCCAAATCATCCTCAGTGCTTAGAACTATTTCTCATCTCTCACCATCCTGGCCAACCTTCTCTTCCAGTCCTTGAGGTCCTTCTCCAAGAGCATTCCACGTTTGGCTTCACTGACAGTGAAAAAGTAACCCCCTTGATAGACTTATTTATTGAAGACTTTGCATTTCTCACTGTGGACATTTCTCACTGCTGTTATAATTCACTCACTGTTGCAGCTTATCCGATCATGTTGTGTCCATATTTTTTTCCTAGCCCAGACTTCATAGTCCTGGGAGATGCTTCCTGCTTTTTTTGTGGTGATGTCATTCACATCACGTGATTTATCAAGAGCTGGATTTGGCAGGGCTTAGTAAGGCAGCTTCCTGGCACATTTCAGACACATGCTATGGATGGCTCTCCTCCAGCTGTCCTTGCATGTAAGACGACCACATCTATACCCCTTGGCGAGCATCACCTCCTTCATGATCACACTCTTAATGTAGCTTTTCTCAAGCTGCTCATTACATTTGGGAAATAATCTTTATAAGAAGAGCTCATTGAACAGGATAATTATGATTTTTTTCTTTTTAGTCACCGTTGCCATTTATATTCTTTTCTACATGAATTCTTCTCAACGCTTTTGCCTTCTGCTTTATTTTTTCCAGTATCCCCTCTGACCTGTCAAGAAGCTCTTCATCTTTTGTGGTGAGGTAGGGGTGGAGGAGCACCCCAAGCCCAGGCATCTTCTACACTGATGAGCACTCCACACTCAGGCCATCTGCCCCTTTGGAGGGGAGCCAAACAGGCCCTTTTATTCCCTGCAGGCTTCAGCCTTGCTAGCTCATTGCCTTTCATTTCCCTCCACTTTTCTTCCTCATTGCTTTATGTATACCAAAGAGACCCTCATGTCTCCCTTATGCCTTTACCTTTTGTTGGAAATACTCTTTGCTTAGTCTATGTAGAGAAGTTAGTAAAGTTCATAGTTCAGATTCTTTTGGCAATAAGTAGAGACTTTTCTCTACCCCTACTAAATTGCTTTCTGTAAGTTTCATACCAATTTCTCTAAAAAATTAAATACCTATTGATACTGAGACTCAAAAAGGCCACTAATGACCCCAGAAAATATTATTTACTCATTTAGACTATTCACTACATTTTAGAGTTAGGAGAGAAGCAAAATGAAAACTTAATTTTCATGCAAAAATAAAAAATAAAAACACTGAACCAGAAAGGAAAGAAATCCAAATAAATTATTAAGTGTCTGCTATAGAGATTACCTCATGTAATCTTTCTGATAACCTATATGGTAGGAATTATGAAGATTTTACATGCAGATCAGGAAACTCAGAGTGGTTATGTAACCTGCCTGGGAGCTAAGATGGGAACATTTGCTTTCCAGGTTCCAAAACAGCAAAGACTCATTCTGCCTGATCTCACTCACTCTAGAGTGGCTTTGAGCCAAGCTGCATGAACTCCATTATTGATGTTCTTAATAAATCTGCATTTCCATAGCCTCACAAGAATCAGGGTAGTCAGAAAGAGTACTGGCTTGACAACCCTGAAAACAATCCTGAACAATTTAAAACAAATGCTGAGTTTCACATTCCTCCCCTCTTCTCTATACCACATCTTCGAACTTTGAATTCACTCTTAGAAGAACTGGCTGTTTGTTCCCCTGTTGAGCCCTGTTTGGCTAATATACTTAGACTAAGGATTTGGTGTATCACAAAATGAAATAGTAGCCTCAGAAGATAATTGTCCCTGACAATAGAAAGAATTGAAACTAAAATAGTTGGCATTCACAGAAATTCTTAGCTATCTAGTTTTGAATTGATTTATTTAGTTATCTTATGAATGGATGTTAGTGTGAATTTTTTAAATGTCCAAGGGAGACTTTTGAACAGTTTGGAACAATAAATTGATAGATTCTTGGGTTTTGAATTAACATTCAATTTATTAAAATCACAATTTTTTTCCCTCAGGCTTTCAAGACCAATTTTCAAATCATGATAAATTTTTAAGTCTAGGAGTATTTGAATAAAATAAAATTTTTAAACCTGATCTTTGATTAATGCTCTGTTAATCTCAAAATACATAATTTTTTTCCTAAATAATTTTACATGCAAATTAATTTAAATTCATTACATATTTTAAACCGCATTCTTAAATGTAATATAATTAGTTCTTCCAAGCATTTTAAATGCCTGAAATGGCTAATTCACAGCCCTAACATAAAAATAGCATTTATAAAATAGTTATCAGTCTTTGGAGCTAGGAAGAGCTTTGCTTTCTCTGCAAAACTGGCATTTTTCTCCTTTCTGATAATGAGAACTATAGAACAAATCATGTTTCTCTTCTTGGTCTGGTTGCTAAGAGGCTTAGAGTGAAAATTAAACCTCAGATAAAACATATCTGTTGACACTACTGATGATCATATTTGTTTTATCTTTTTCATTGGCCCTGATTTTTTTATTTCAACTTATTATTTATTATTATTTCACTATTTTATTATAGATGACTCAGGTCCTGGTAAAAAGAAAAATGTTATCAGTGAGAATAAATAAGGAAATAGACCTGAAAATTATTATTACTGGCTGCCCTCAGGATAGCTGAGAGAATCAGTAACTATCGTTAAAAATAAATGCCTGAAGCTGCTAGGGGGAATAGTAGCTTATAATATTTGAGGTGCTCCCTTGGGTATATATGCCTGTACCCTGACCCCTGGTGTATTTCATAGTCTGTGTTTTAATTCAGACCACTCTAAATAGCTTGCACATTTTATAAAGAATAATTCTATTTTGCGATTGGAAGGGGAACTTTGTATAGATCATAGACTGAAACTTTAACATTTATTGACTCAATAATTATGAATTAAATGCTTATTATGGTCCAGGCATTCTTGTAGGCATTTAGGATGGTGTGTAATGGACAGGGGAAGGGTGGGTTGGGAGGGGTAGAGAGAGTCTGGGCAGAGAGATAATAATCCACTCCCACTTTAATGGAGGAAACAATTCTACCTAAATGGTGCAAAAGGTATCTTATCCTCATATATAAACATATTTTAATGAACTATGAAATGAATTCATTTAGGGTGGTATTATTCTCTCTGAAATAGGGTTCAAAGTTTATTATACTGAATATATGGCAAAAGGCCAAAGACAATAGATTGGGGAAAATATATTAACAATACATGCAACAAGCAAAGGCTTAATATTATCACATACATTAGGCTCCTAGAAATTGGTAAGAGAAAGACAAATAATTCTATAGGAAATTAAAGAGGGAAGGGTTGGAATGAGCAATTTATTGCAGTAGGAAATGCACATGTCCACTAAGCAAAGGCAAAGAGGCTCAACCTCTGTAGCAGTCGGGTAAATATTCTCTTCACCCATCAGATTTACAGTAGTTTAAGAGGCTGAGAATAATCAGTGCTGGTGAAATTATAGGGAAATGAGTGCTCTCATGCCAGGTGAATATGTGAAATAAAATAACTTTTTTTTGTATTGTAATCTTACTGTATGTATTAAAATTTTAAATATGCATATACATTGTGACAGCATTCCCACTGTTCCCACTGTTGGAAAGCTTTTTACTGAATAAAAATACTAACATAAAAGAAAATCTCTGCAAGTACCAATACAAGGAAGTTTATTGCAAAATTTTTATGGTAGGGTGAAAACAGTAAACAACTTGAGCAACTATCACAGGAATATTTAAATTGAATAAAATATATTCATACCACGAAGTAGTAAATTTTATAAAAATTGTGATTCTTTTTTTAGTGTATACTGAGTTTGTTATGTTTTAGGCCAGTTCTAAGCATTTTCACAGAAGACCTCTACATAGACTATCATTGGTCAAACAGAAGATAGCTTCAACTATCAGAGGGACAGACCATGATTACAGAAAATGTTACAGAGGAAGGTCATTTTAGCAATCCATCCAAGACTGTCACTTGTTCTAATGTTGGGGATGCTTATTATGGAGAGACAGTAAGCTACTATAATTTCCCTGGGTAATACAAAACAGCAGTTTTCTTTATAATTATGAAAATAGTGATTCTTGATTTATACTTCTTGACCCGGACATATGGACATTATATATTAAGGTAAAAAGAAGCAAGTTTGCATATATAGGTCTATATGCTCATGTGAGTGTGCGTGTGAAATTTAAGAAATTTCAGAAATCACACACCCGCATCATATATATAATTTGTGTAAGTCAGATACAACTAAGAAAGAATTTACCAGTTATTATTGGTGAATTTAGTGTTTAGAATAGAGGTAGATGGAAAGAGAGAGGGTTTTTATTTACGGACATCTGTTTTTGGCTTGTTGCAGCTAATACATCTTAATAATGTTAATAATAATGACAAAAATGATGGGTAGCATTTAATGAACATTTATCACATGGCAGAAATGATCCTAAGAACTTTTAATTTCATTTGATTCTTGACACTACCCCACGAGATGGTAATATCATCATTTTCACCATTTTAGAGACAAATGTATGAGACTCAAAGAGGTTAAAGTCACTTGTCCAAGGTTGCAATTTTAGTAACAAGCAGACCAGGATTTAAATCCAAGTAGTTTGATTCCAGTGCTAAAACTCTTTAAACAAAAATCCAGTGATTCCTTTATTAGTAAAAAACACAATAAACTGAGCATATGGAATTGTCCTGCTCTGATCATTACAACTGCAAACTGGGAATTTGTGCTCTATATTTTCATGATGTTTAATCACAAATTTTATATAATGATTTTTTGATTATGGTGACATTGTAATTTTATATAAAGTTTTAAGCAAATTAATTTGCCTGTGTCTCAACTTACACACTGACCAAATATCTTTTGTTTTGTGGCAACGATGAGCCTCATTATATTCCTTTACATATATAAGTTAATATAAAATATTGAATAGGTATTTACACTATGCCCCATTAACTGCCAATACTATTAAATTATGTTCAAAATATGAATTACCAATAAATGTAACTGGGTTAATTTCATAAGTTTTATGCATTTAAAAATCATGAATTAAATCTTCTGAAGTTGTACATGAAGAATCCATGAAAGAGCTAAGTACATATCAGGAATGGAAATGTCATCAACTCTTGCTGGGGAAACACAAGCAGTCTGAGGGTCTGTCTTTATCTACTATTAGACAGTGTCAGTTACAAACATTATTTATGACTCTTAAAAGGCCTACACATATACAGGTGCCTCTCTTACCTATTTCCATCAATGTTCTATATTTGGGTCCCCATTACATTACAATTAAGTGTTGAAAATTTTCCCTGCTTCCTGAAAACAATTATCGTTTTTATTTAAGGAATTTATTTTTTTCAATGTATTTTGAACACTACCAGGGTTTTATTATGAGGGGAACTACACACTATACACTGAGTTTGTGCTGAATCACTGATTGGCTATACTCTGTTAATGAACTTTGGAGCAGAGGTGGACATTAAACTTTGACCTTTCTCTGGTTTGTGTCCTCTCCAAACTTTTTGTTTTCTACTTCCCAAATACAAAATAAGCAGTTTAACCATTATTTTGACGGAGACATTCAAAATTGGTCCCTTTCTTTTATTCAAGTCAACTGTCATTTCTGGGCCTCAGTTTCTTCTCCCATAATGTTAAGTAACCTCTGGAGCTGCTTCTATCAGATCCATCTGTGAGCATATTTACTAAAGTCTCACTAAATATATTTTTATCATTGTGGGGGATTAAGAACCCTGGCCTTTGCCTTTAAAGAGCTAAGGGCTTGCCTTAGGGGAAGAAGTATTGGTTTCTGTATGATTGTATGAGCATTCAAGATTTGTTGATTAAATGAAAGATCAGTTGAGAAATGCAAGGCCTAAGAGGAACCACAAGATATTTTATAGCTAATAGGGACCTGTGTAAAATTCCAGCAGCATTTTTCTAAATGTAGACTGAGAGTTGACTTATATATACATATACATAGCTATGCACAAGAAATCTAACCAGATTTTTGACCTGCACAATTAGAAATATGAACATTTTGTTCTATAGTAGTGGAAGGTAGTAAACAAAAAAATGTCTATAGGACACTTCTTTCAAATTCTGGGTTGCTAATACAATTTTTTTAAAGTGGGGGGAGGGAGGCCTGAGGCTGAGAATTATGTTGATTTTATATTTATAGTTTCCTCTATAGCGATGATACTGGCTTTTCACTTACCATGGTGATATCAACTTCTTAAATTAATTATGTTAGGCATAGAAGTAAATTGGTTTAAAGAAAAATATTAAGTAAATTATAATATAGATGGTACATAGCTTAAATTAGGAAGGTGATATAAGAATGTAACGTTGTAGCTATCTCAACTAGCTAAACCTTCCATTGTATAGATAAAATGATGGTGCCTGACAAGTGATTAATTTTAAGTAGTCATTTGCCCCAGGTCTCATGACTCAGGCAGAGATTAGAAGCTTTGGTCAACCATGAAGAGGAGCGCTTCTTAACTACTGAAGGGTAGTAGACTATGCCACCCCAAAATATGCCACTTTGGCACCTTGATTATTTTGAGCTGTAAGTACTTGAAAAACAGCAAATGCAGGAGAGACTTCTACTTCACTCACCTTATCTGACTAAGGACAGATCCTCCAAAAAGAGCTCATTTGTCATAAATCCCTTCTCCAGGAGTTTCATCAACCACAGAAGATTGACTCTTATCACAGGAGAGAAGTCTATACCACATCCAGACAACTTTGTCACAAACTATCATAACTCCCATCATTTTGCTACAAACCCATTCATCTTTCCTAAAATATATTTACTCTTCCCTAAGAGGCCTAATCTCCTCTCCCCTTTCTCTATTAAGGTAATATTAAAGCATTAATTCTAAGCCACTGTAGGGAGTCATTCATTTTTCCTTGGGTATCTCACATGTATACATGAGGTATATATCTATTTTATTAAATACATCTATATTTATTAAAATATTAAAATTTTAATACATATATTAAAATTTTGATAAATATATTAAAATCCTGCTTGCTTTTCTCTTAATATTTTATTACAGGTTATCAGCTAAAAAGAGTAGAGGAAAAATTATTTTCCTTCCCCTACACTAGCTGTCATGAATACCAGTATTACCACTTAACTATAGGGTGCAGAATATTTAGGACACTTTGTAGATCCATACTGAATGGATAAGTGTTCTTTTTTTAACCCTTGGTTCAGAGCTATTGACTTTGCCCCACTGAAACAGATTTTGTAAGAAAACTACAGGGAATGCCCCAGTTCATAAGACTACAAAATGTCTTCCTTTCTTCATCATAATGAACTAGGAGGAAAAAAAATAGTGTATCTGTGCATGCAGGAAGCACTTTTGAGCTTTCCAAAGTGGGGGGAAAGCAGGTTTTGAAAGAATCTTAGGCTCATTTTTAAAGAAGGGGTAGACAATACTATGTAATTCTTTATTCAAATTGCTTTGTCTTGCTGCATTGCTGGCTTTGTCATCAGCGAATGTTGCAATTACTTTAACGAGCAAAGGAAATGCCAATCAAGTGCAGCACCTGGGACCTCACCCGTGCAACATGTCAGGCCTCAGGCAAGAGACAAAAAGGCTCAAGGCTGTATGTGGAGACCAGGTGAAAAGGAAGTGGGTGGCTGTGAACCTGGGTGTGTAAGGGCTCCTCGTCCCCAAGGCCAATGTTTACATTAGCGATTCACTTCCACTGTTGGTACACTTAACCAGGTGCTCGTTTTATATATATATATATATATATATATATATATATATATATATATATATATATATATATATATATATATATATATATATATATATATATATATTCCACGCCAACATCCTGACCTCAGGACTTCGGAGGAAAGCTGGGGTCAGTAGACTGCTCAAGTGTATATAACAATAAAATACTTTGTCCCATCAAATGCAAATTCCACCTGCCAGGAAGCGTATGGTGACCGCTGCTACCCAGATGGAGCTGGGCTTTCTTCGCCACGAGCATCTATCTGCCACGCCGGCTCGGCGGCCGAACGCGGTGCCACCTTAGAAGGTGCGTCCCCGCTCTGCTGCAGCCGGGGACGACGACGACAATGGAAGACCGTCCTCCGTGGGAAGGCAGGCCTCGCTCGGGTGTGAAGCGGGGCTGCGGGGAGGCAGGCGAGCGGAGAAAGGAAAAGCCGAAGGCGCTCCTCCGGGCGGCCGGGTTCATTCAAACCCGGAGGCCGGCAGACCCCGCCCCGCCACGCCGCCGCCCGCTCAATCGCTTCGCGCTCCGGGTGTGAGCTCGCCCCGCGGGGAGCGGCCTGCGCGGAGGAGGCGGTGGCAGAGGCGGTCTGGGCAGCCCCGCGCGGCGGATAGGCCCGGGCCCATAACACCCATTCCCCCTCCTCCTCCTCCTCCTCCTCCTCCTCGCGCAGTGCAACTCCCACTCGGCCCGGCCACGCCTTGCTGCCCCCGCCCCCGCCCCCGCCCCCTCGGGCCGCTTTCCGCTCGGCAGCACGGCCTCGGTCGGGGGCGGGAGGGAAGGCGGTGCCGCAGAAAAGGGGGGGGAGGCCCGCCGCGGCCGCGGGAAACTACAACGACCGGCGGCCTTTGCGGCCTGGCCCCGCCCTCGCCCCGCCCCCTCGGCGCGCGTCACCGGCGGCCCAGCCAATAAGGGCCGAGCCAGGGAAAAAGGGCGCCCGGGTCCGGATGCGCCTCGGGAAAGGCATGCTCCGTGCGCGGGCGCGGCCTCGTCCGCCGCGTTCTTCTTCTCGCTTCTCCGGAGCAGCAGCCCGACTTTTTTTTTTTTTTTCCTTTTTGCTTCCGTGGCCATCGCGCGGGCTGCGCGGGCTTTCAGAGGGGAGGGCGCTGGGGAGTGGGTAGGGGGCGGGATATCCTGAGACGACGACGACAGGCTCGGCTGCAGGGAGGGCCCCAGGCCGCGCGCCCCAGCTAGGACGCCGAGCGCCAGGCGAGCCGGACGAGCCGCGACCGGGAGAGCTCCGCGGCGGCGGCAGGGGGCGGAGAGGAGGCGGCCCCGGCCCCCGGCGGGTCGGCGGCCAATCCGCTGGGGGAAGGGGTGGAGAGTCGGCGGCCGCGGCGCCACCGCCCGCGGCGGGGTGGGGAGGGCGCCCGCTCGCGCCGCCCCGGCCCCGCCCCCGGCCCGCGCCGCCGCTGTCAATCAGGCGCGAGTCCGCCGGGCTCGGGCGGAGAGAGGAGCTGCTACGCCACAGCCCGGCGGCGGCCATTCGCGGGAAAGGAGGCAGAGCCTGTGCCAGCTACAGCCTCCTCCGAGCCACCGCGGGCGGGCCGGCGGGCGGGCGGGCCCGGCCTCTCCTCCCGCCTCGCCCCCACCCCCACCCACCTCCATCCCAGTGTCTCCGTCGGAGGGTTTGTCCTGTTAATGCGGGATGAGCGGTACGTATTCTCCACCCCCCTCGGTCTCCTTCGCCGCCTCCCTCGCTCGCTCCCTCCCTCCCCGGCCCCTGCTCGGTTCTCCCCCCTCCCCCGGGGCCGCCGAGATGCTTTAAGGGGAGGAGGAGAGGGCGGGAGGGAATCAGGGGGAGGGAAGGAGGGTTGTGTTTTGTCTTAAATGTCTGAGCGAGAACAGCCTCCTTCTGGGTGTTGCTCTGGAGCCGATGGGTCGGGTTTCAGACCACGTTTTGTGATATCCCCCCCTCCTCCCTTCCCTCCTTTCTCCCCCACCCCCTGCCGGTGTGCGTGGATGGCGGGTTTATGGAGATTAATGTTCGGGGGGGAGGGGGAGCAGAGGAGAGGGGGGAGACGAATAATAATCCTAATAACCTGTTGTGTGTGTGTGTGTGTGTGTGTGTGTGTGTGTGTGTGTGTGTGTGGTGGGGGGGTTTGTTGCAGATCAGAAGAAGGAGGAGGAGGAGGAGGCGGCGGCGGCGGCGGCAGTGGCGATGGCTACAGAAGGAGGGAAAACCTCTGAGCCAGAGAATAACAATAAAAAACCCAAAACCTCAGGCTCCCAGGTAAAAGCAAACATATAAAAAACAATTAATCACGAAACGTAAGGGGGAGAGAGAGGGAGTTATGCCCTTTAAATGCCCAGAAAGCGAAGAACAGAATAAATAAAAACGTTTATCCACTGAAAGCATCTTTCTGAGGAAGTTTAATTGTAAATTCATAAAGGTTTCACAGGTTTGAGGGTAACGTTGTTTAGGATTACATCTGTGACTCAGACTCTACGAAAACGGTGTATATTCTTCCCAAGGGCATTTCGAGTAAAAAAAAATAACACTTTAAGAAAGTTTTTTAGAAATTTCTTTTCATTTAAACTTTATGTTACAGGATCTACTTCCTTATTCATCTATCTTACTGTTTTTTGTTAGTATTTCTTTTTGATTTCTGCCACTTCCTCAGTAAGTTCTGAAATGTAGAGCTGTCAAAGTAAATAAATAAGCCCCTCCCAACTTCTGGCCGCCACTAAATCCGCCCACTTTTTTTTTCCCACCCCTCTCCTTTACCATCCCTTTTGGGTAGGACTCTCAGCCCTCTCCTCTGGCTTTACTGGCAGCTACTTGCAGCAAAATAGGGACTCCTGGTGAAAATCAAGCAACTGGACAACAACAGATTATTATAGATCCAAGCCAAGGATTGGTGCAACTTCAAAATCAACCACAACAGCTAGAACTGGTAACCACACAACTTGCTGGGAACGCTTGGCAACTTGTTGCCTCCACTCCTCCTGCTTCAAAAGAAAATAACGTTTCTCAACCAGCTTCTAGTTCATCTAGTTCTTCCAGCAGTAATAACGGGAGTGCATCTCCTACAAAAACTAAATCAGGTAATTCTTCCACCCCTGGCCAGTTTCAAGTCATACAAGTACAAAATCCAAGTGGTAGTGTACAGTACCAAGTGATTCCACAACTTCAGACAGTGGAAGGCCAGCAAATTCAAATTAACCCAGCCAGTAGTTCATCTCTACAGGATTTGCAGGGTCAAATTCAGCTCATTTCTGCAGGTAATAATCAAGCTATACTCACGGCTGCTAACAGGACAGCTTCCGGGAATATTCTTGCTCAAAACTTGGCCAATCAGACAGTTCCAGTTCAAATTAGACCTGGTGTTTCGATACCACTGCAATTACAGACCCTTCCTGGTACTCAGGCTCAAGTTGTAACAACCCTACCAATTAACATTGGAGGAGTGACTTTGGCTTTGCCAGTGATAAACAGTGTGGCCGCAGGAGGAGGGACGGGACAGGTTGGCCAACCTGCTACTACTACTGATAGTGGGACTTCCAATGGGAGTCAATCAGTTTCCACACCTACCACCACCACTGCGTCTGCCAGCACGATGCCGGAATCTCCCTCCTCCTCCACTACCTGCACAACCACTGCTTCAACATCTCTGACGAGCAGTGACACGTTAGTGAGCTCAGCAGATACAGGCCAGTATGCAAGCACATCAGCCAGTAATTCAGAACGCACTGTTGAAGAATCTCAAACACCTGCTGCTGCTGAGTCTGAAGCCCAGAGCTCCAGTCAGCTTCAGTCTAATGGAATACAGAATACACAGGATCAATCAAATTCTCTCCAGCAGGTGCAAATTGTAGGCCAGCCTATCTTACAACAGATCCAAATCCAACAGCCTCAGCAACAGATTATTCAGGCTATTCCACCACAGTCATTTCAACTCCAGCCAGGGCAGACAATTCAGACCATCCAGCAACAGCCTTTGCAGAATGTTCAACTTCAAGCAGTAAATCCGACTCAGGTGCTTATCAGGGCTCCAACTTTAACCCCTTCAGGGCAAATCAGTTGGCAAACTGTACAGGTTCAGAATATTCAGAGTCTTTCCAATTTGCAAGTTCAGAATGCTGGGTTATCCCAACAATTAACCATCACCCCAGTGTCTTCAAGTGGTGGCACAACTCTTGCTCAGATTGCTCCTGTGGCTGTTGCTGGTGCCCCAATAACTTTGAATACTGCCCAGCTTGCATCAGTGCCTAACCTTCAGACAGTGAGCGTTGCCAACCTGGGTGCTGCAGGTGTTCAAGTGCAAGGAGTTCCAGTTACAATCACTAGTGTTGCAGGTAAGTTACTACAATCATTTTAAGATCCATTTATACCATTTTTAATAATAATCAGTTGTTTCTCTTTGCTAATCCTTACGTTCGATGTAGACCTCTGAAGTAAACATAAATCTAAGTAAACTAAGGAACGCAGTAAACTAAGGAATCAAATACACAGGAATATTATACTGTTATAACTCACCGGTGTAATCTGTTCACATTTGTACATTTTTGTATTAGGTTTTATGTGTTAAATTTGTTAGACAGCTTAATAAAATTCTTCCATAGAGCAGAACATCCTGCTTAGAATCATAATTGTTTTCTGTAATTTAGACATCGTGTTGGAGTACACTTGAACTCTTCAAAAAACCCTCGTCAAAATGATGTTTATGTATTCCTTAAAGGAAAGTTCTAACGCTGAATTAGTATACAGTTGTGGGTCTGTTGAAGTTTCAATTCTATTTTGTAATAAGGCTAACTTTTTCTTAAATTGGTAGTTACTTCTCATGCTTCAGCATCTTGTCCATGCTTCTGCATTTTATAATACCGCATTGTTCTAGACTGGGTATCGATGCAGTTGAGATAATTTTAAGTTGCAAATTGTTTAACTTTTGTCTACTTTTCTGCTAAACCTGGGATTTGCTCAAGCTTTTGAGTTAATAGTTCTTCACTTGTAAAATAGTATTTAAGTAAATCGTCATTAGAGGTGTTTTTAGTGTGACGTTGGTGGAAAGCAATTAAAAATGAAGTCAGTAAAATGTCACTAATTAGAATTAATTGTGGTAGGGTCATTTTAAAACAAGTCATAAAGCAGTTATTTGTTATGCACATAAATTATACTTCTCAAGTAATTGGAAAACTCGTATTTTAATCTTTCTAGACCAGTCTTATTTTACCTAATACCTTTTGTTTTCTAACAATTAAACACTTTATTGGTTCTAATTTGGTGAAAGCCTAGTTGTGGTTGTAGTGCCTTTGATACTTGTAGCCTCTTTGATTAAATATTTGTATTTTGATAATCTGAAATGAATAAGCATATCACTTTTGAATGACTTAAAATAAATTTCAGAAAAATTAAGTTAGGGTTCTTGTTTTACAGTTAATACCTAAAGTAGATGTACATATTTAAATTTGGAAATTGCTGGATAGAGTTCTCTTCAAGAGAACAGAGGTTACATGTTTTGTTTAGATACTCATTATCTCTAAACCAGAGCTATCCAATGGAATTTTCTGTGATGATGGAAATGTTCTATGTCTGTTTTATTCAATATATTAGCCACTAGTTATGTGTGGCTTTTGAGCACTTAAAATGTGTCTAGTGCAACTGAGGGACTGATTTGAAATTTTATTTACTTTTAGTTTAAATAGTCCCATGTGGCTACTGGCTCAGGTGTTACCAGTAGGGTGGTTAAAACTATTTCAACATAGCTATGTAATGTTTCTCTGGATTACAATCCTTAGCTTGCTTTGGTTCTACTTTTTTTCTATACGTTAACAATACATATTTCAGAAAAATGTCTGTTTTTGGTGGGTTGGAAGTTTGCATTGTCAAAGCAGAAGTTATTCCACTTATATTTTGTCTTGTCTATAGAACATTAGTTAGTGAATTGTGACTAAGAGAATTGAGTCATTTATAATTTACGTTAGATATAGTCAGTTCTCTAATTAATATCAGTTACACTGTAGAGTTTTTCCTTTGCCCATTGTGGGGCTAAGCCAGTATTACTGAGAGTCTGATCTGACCACCTGACTCAGATTCACTTGAATGATGCATTATTACAAATACAGGATCCAGCTCCTGGAACTGTGATTTTTGAGAGGATGTGGTCAAGGAATTTGCCTTTCAAATCAACTTTCCAGGTTATTTTAAATCTCACTGAAATTTCAGAACCAAATTTCTAGTCATCAGCAGTGAACCGGAGGAGAAATGTGGAAGCAGATGGATGTCGAGCTAGTTCATATGTGCTTCAGAGAATGGATTTTGATGGCAAATACAGTTTACGGTTTTTATTCCACAAACATATTGACTGGTCACGTGCTGAGCACTTCCAATAGGTTTGTTTAGTCTTTCATTTTCAGGACTAATTTTTTTTTCTAATTTAAAGAGTTTACATGTTGTGGGGGGCACTTACGTGTGTGAAGAAATTTAAACTTTACATAATTGGACTTTTTTTCTCCTGAAACCAAAGATTTTAGATTTTGTTGATGCTGAAGAGTCTGTGTTCTAATAGATGTGCTCAGTCATTTTAAGTAGCCATGTTACAAAGACCAGAAATGTACCCTGATTTCTACAAGTCATTGCAGTTGATCTGGGCCTGGTTTGCAGATTTTACCTTATTTCCTAGCATAGTAGGGGCTTGACAAATGTTTGCTAAATTAAGGTATAGAAGATAATGGAGAAGATAGCAACTTGGAATTGCGAGCAATAGCCTGGAGTAGTTTTAATTAGGCTAATGAAATAGCTCTGTTTTCATTAATTTTTTTTTGGTTTTGAGCTTTTAAGACCTTAAGAGTGGGGCATGAGGTACTTCACTGTCTCTAGAAGGGAGAGAATGAGCAAGTGACTATATATCCCTTTTATAAATGAGACCTGGGAGTTCAGATCTTGTACTTTGTGTCCCCATTCACTTTTTAGTAATTTTTGATTGTTTTAGGTACCCCACCCCAGGAAAATGGCATTGTTTAATTTATGGAAAAAAATTTGCTCTAAATATTCATGACAACTATTACTAGAGCTTGAAAAAGTTATTAGTAGTTAGCTTTTACAGAATGTAGTGGCTTGCTCAAGAACAAGGAACTAAAACTCTTCCACTGTCCATCCTCGTGTTACTCTTCAGGAGGTAGGGGAAAGGTCTGTATGAAAAAGGCAGAAAAATAGAAAAATATTGTGCGAGGCAAATGGAATAAAACCAGTTCTTGAAGCTGGGGAGCTTCGTACTTGACTTTATGAAATGAGAATGTAATGTTAGTGACAACCTATGGGGAGCATCTTTCCTTGATGATGTATTTAGAATACTATGTTTTTGTGGATCAGTCTCAGCTTGAAATCCTGAGTTCTAGGCTGAGTGAGCATCTAGCATTTAGATAGTTAGACTTGTAGTAGGAACTACAAATGCATTTACCGCCTACTTACTATTGTTTGTTTCCTTGTTGGGATTCTGAGTTTGACTTTTTTGAACTAAAGGAAAAGCAGAAATTCTTGTTATGAGAGCAAAGATAACCAGTTATTCTTTGTTTTAATTGAGGAAAGTGGAAGATGCTTTGCTCAAAAACTGTCCGTTTTCACTATGTACTGTGGTGGTCAAAAAGCCTGAAATAAAATGGACTTTAAAAATTTCATCTCTTTAAAGACTGTAGAACATGTAGGAGCCATTGGTATCTGAATCTCTAATTACCTTGTTTTGGCTAGCATTTGATTGATTATTGGCCCTAATCATCACATAGAGTAACAGCAGATCATGCTTTTGCTTGAAGGATGGGTGGATACTTCTTTGTCAATTTTAGTGGCAATTAACATTTTCATGCTAATTCTTACATAAAAGAAGGTCGGACTTGAAGATAAGAGGTTGCTGGCCCTTCAAGAACTTGATTCAATTTTCTCTACTTCTTTGGGGATTTAATATGTAAAATCTGCAGTTGTAGCAGAACCAGAAATGAGAGGGCCAGTTTTTCATTGTTGCTGACATTGAGGACCAAAGAAAATAATTGAGTTATTTAAAAACCTGACTTAATCCAGTAGAATCAACCTCTTGCACCACACTTTTTCTAGAGATATTAAAATTATTAGAAAATTGACTTGAAGTTTAATACAAATGTTTTCCTTTGCTGTACATATTCTAATTAGAAATTTCGATATCAATGATTCCTACATGTTCTAAATTCTTTAAAGAGATGAAACTCAAAGTTAATTAATTTGAATTTCTCTTCTAGACATCTTGATATATGCACATGTTATACAAACACACATAACTGTATATACACATGTATATACATTTACACAGATATCTATGTGTTTGGTTGTTATTTCATTTTTCAAAGAAAAATTTTATTTCTCTAAAATCTTCTAATTCTGTTCATTATAGATTGAAATCTGTTTTGAGGAATTTACATCATACCGTGTACACGTGATGTAGGTTCTGAACTATCGAGTTGGTTTGACCTGTTAGATGATATATAGCATGACCGTTAAGATTTGTTGATGATGACAATAGTATTGTTGCCTATTTTTAAGATTTTCATGGAAGATAAAAAAGTACTCAATGTCGAGCCACATTAAATTTTTAAAAGGGTATCTTTGAGAAGAATTTCAGAATAAAGAAGAGCAAGGGAAAACAATTCGTTTGCTTTTAAAATTTGACCCAGAGACTATGTAACAAGTTATATTTAAGGATCATTGGAGCAGGTAAAGGAGGAAGATGGGGAAAAGTCGCTATACATAGATTTTGCAGAAAAAGTAAATGTACGAAATTATAGAATTTTAGTTTGAAAGGACCTTTGAGATTGCTCACCAGTTGTACCCTTTTGATAATGCTGCTGATGTCTATAAAGGAATTTTATATTTTTATTGTTACGTTAAAGAAATATGGGTCAGAGGTTCTTCAGTGCTACATGAAGTACTGTAGGGATGACATAGTGAGGATTGATAGTGAAAGGGGGAACCTGGCCAGGTGCCAGACCGTATGTTTATGTGGACTCTTCTGTATTCTTCTGATCTAGGTATGAATTGAGGTTGAATGCTCATAATACTTGTCATTTTGCCACCTAGTCAATGAGGAAATTGTGGCAAAGGAAATTTGTTGAACCACAAATTTTTTATACAAGTGTGGTAAGATAAAGGCTTAATGAAATTGTAGTTAACTAGGTAGCTGCAAGATGATTGACAGTCTTTCCTTCTCCCTCACTCCTTAGAGGTGCTTTCGAAATGAAGAAACTGAAACGCAGAAAGGTTGAATGACTGTCTGGTTCTCTGTGGCAAAATGAGGGCTAGACACTTAACTTCTGCTCCAGTTGTCTTTGTGTTGTATTTATGGCTTTGTCCTCCAAATCTTTTGCTAGTAAGTAAATGTAGTTGAGGTTTAGTCTAGGGGTCAGAGAGGAAGACTATCCAGCTTGAGTTGGTCTTCTCCCAGATAAGACTGTCTGTCCCCCCTCCCCCCCACTGGATATTCAGTCCTAGAATGTTGAATATTCTCCAGGTCTCCTTATTACTGAATTTAATGGCGGAACCTAAGTGGTACTATTTTGTTCTTTCTTGAAAGAGCACATTCAGAACTAAAGAGATCAGTACATTTTATGTGTAGGTAAGCAAATCCTTAGGCTATTGAGATGTTGTATCTTTTCCTAAACTGTAATTAGAAATGGATTTTTAAAATGAAGCCTGTGGAGAGAAAAAGCAAACATTTATTGTTTACCTAGTGTGTGTTAAATGTTGGGCTAGGTATTTATAACTCATTAAAACCCACAATATCCTTGTAAGATTGATATTATTGTCCCCACCTTACAGATAGCTTCACTGAGCTCTAATTTCTATAAGCAGTTCTGCCCTCCAGTAACTGGTAGAGTCATGATTTTAAGTCATCTCTGATTCTGAAGTTTTTGTTCATGTGACATAAGGTGAAAGGATAAGTCCACAAATGAAGGCTATTTTTCACCCTTTTGTTTCTGATGCATACTAAAATCCTAGGAAGGGAACAAAACACACTTTTGAAAAGTGAGATACTGACTATGTCGTTAAGGTTTCTTCTAGCACTAACAGACAGTTATTAGCAAATGTAGTAGAAGATGTGGTGAATAGAAACTAGTATGGCTGCATGGAGACCTGTGTGTTAAGTTCAGATTTTAAATTACTGTATGTGGAAGATGGAAGGAAGCGCATAGGATTAAGAATAAAAACAAAAAGCAGCTTGACGTTTTAAGAATAATGTCAGGAAAACAGAACCCCATAAAAAATCAGGCTTTTAAAATTATTTTGAACAACTTGTTAAATAAATAAGGCTTTAAGTCAAAGCAAGAGACACTCATTGCTTGAGCAAAATGGTGTATGTGGAGAAAACAGAAAAGGCAGAGCTTGTCCATTTTGCTTCTTTAACCAGCAAGGAAAATGCAGTTATAGTTGAAATGACTAGAGCTGTAACTCACTCCAATATTTGTTCAAGGGAAGTGAGGAGATAAGAGACCTTTCGTTGCTTTTCGGAAGTTACAATGACCCAGATGAAAGCTAACTTATGGATCAGAAGGAACTTTTTAGGCCAGTATCAGTTAACTTAAAAATTATGTATCATGGAAAAATTGAGCAAGAGTAAGCACCTCACTTTTTAAAAGCATTCTAAACTGCAGGTAAATGAACTAGATAGCCATCTTGAACAGAATCCCTTGAATGAATTACCTAGCGGCTAACTTTAAACTAGGTTCATCTGTTTGTTCTTTAGGGTTTCCAGATGAGTATACAAAGGATATAATGTCAACACAATGAATCTTGAGTTCAGTATTGATAGTCATGATTTCTAAAGGCTCATACTTGGTTGCTCAATTGTATGAAAAATGGTGATTGTCTACCTCAGTAGAGGCCTTTTGTATTATGGCATAGGATTCTGTCCTTGATATAGCCCTGTTTAACATGTTTTTTCAAGTACCAGACTGAAGGATGCCATATTTACTGAATTCAAAGATGAGACAAAGCTGGGAGACATTGCTAATGATAATGATGGAAATAGGAAATAGAATTGAGATTCTGAATGATCTTAATAGGCTAGCATGCTTGGCCAGAATTAGCAAGGTAAATACAACAGGTAAGATCCTCTATGGAGGCAGTGTGTACCTACAAGATGACAAACCTGGCTTGGCAGTAGGACTTGTGAGAGTGATTTGGGATTTATTGTAGTTAATATGAACTAAGAGTAGAATAAAGCTCTTTCTGCTTGTTAGACCATTTCTTCAGTATTGTGTACAGTACTAGGTGGCATATTTTAAATGGGACATTGACTAACAGGCAAATTATCAAGAGATTCCTTGGATGAAAAGTGTGGAAAACATTTCATACCAGCAGTAATCGAAGAGTGGTCATTTTTATTGTTAAAAGAGAAAGTGTGACAGCTATCTTTGGATATATGAAGGGCTGAGTTTTTTGAAATTGAAGCAGTTCTGTTTTGTTTGTCTTTGGGAAAATAGTGGAATGTGTTTTTGGATTAAAGCTGTACAATAATAGAATAGTTTGGTTCATGAAGTAGTGATCTTCCTATCATTAGAGGCTGGATGTCCATCTATCAAAGACATTATGGAATGTAGAATTTTTTGTACTGTATAGAAAGTTTAATTAAATAAACTACAAGTCTTCTTCTAATTCTAAATTTAAGATTCTATGAGTATTTGAGTACATGGTCCCATTCTGGGTACTTCTATCCTGCATATGGTAAGAGTGCTCTGTCAGTCAGTTAAACTCACATAACTAACTATTTAGGATTGGGGTTGGGGGGAGGGTGAGTGTCACATTTACCCCCCCCTTTTATTTATTAGAAAAGCAGTATAGTTAAAGCGAATTCTGTTAAACAACGCAATACTTTCGGTCACAAATTAATAAATTTTTGTTCTTCATTATTTGTTAGACTTACTGTGCTCTTAGGTTGTATTTTTCTGGTCATTTACACTTTTATTTGAGAACTACCAAAGCATTCTTATTTTAAACATATACTTCAATGTCCAACATTGAATTTGTAGTTAGGACATTTTGTTAGTAGTTGCTTAACCATGGTCATGTTTCTGATAGTCACTTTAGTGTGCAAATGTGATTATTTTTTCTTGAGAGGAATTGGAGAGCAGTTGGAAAATCAAGGATCCTAACTAACTTAAAACGCTGAGAAGGACTCACAGCCTCAAATTTGTTAATTTACCCTGTGGAGTAAGCAAATCTAGTATGCCTGTCATTTTGGCTCAGAATGTCTAGCATCTAGGTGTTTTTAAAAGAAGATTTGAGACCTGAGACTCTTGAATAGAAAAACAATAATTCAGATAAGTGAAGGGTCTTCTTTCCTTAGGAATGGTAATAAAGCTAGGAGTAGGAACTCTTGGTCAGAGGTGCGGTTCAAATAGTAGGTTTATTATTACTGCAGACATGTGTACTGAGAGTCAGTCTAGCATGTAGGTGTTTTGTGTTGGTCAGTCAGGGTGCAGCCACAAGAGGAGATACTCACTGGTCCTAGAGAGACAGTCAGTGTACACCAAGAAGATCACATGGGAGGGAGTGTCAAGGGAGCTGACTCAACCACATGGATGGGAAGCAGAGCACCAACAGAGTGAGGACCCATGGGCAAGTGCTTTTATTGGGGGTTCAGGGTGGAGTATTCAAGAAAGGTGTGAGGGGATTTCATCGGTTGTGTTAATATTCCAGGTTACGGGGGAAGCTAGGAAAGGGTAATCCTGGTAGAAGCCACTCACATCACTAGTGTGCCTGATTGCCTGGGTAGGGTGCTCACAGCCTGCTTGTGGGGATGTTGAGGCAGCAAAAAAAAAAAAAAAAGACATTTAAAAATCTATGAAATGAAACAGAACTAAGAATTTGAACTCTTACATTTTGTCTTGGGTGCTGCTCTCAACAGGTGGTACCTGTTTCATCCTGGACAAACATGTATATGTATATAATAGGACCTTCATTCTATTTTTTTTTTTCATTTATAAATTAGTGGTATTAATTCCTTCCCTCTTTACTTCATAGGGTTGCAAAGATAAGAGGAAATGATCTGTATAAAAAGGCTTTGAATGTTATGAAGAAAACTACATATAGAAGTTGGTAACTTCTTAAAATCTCTATTTAGCAACACTAGAAGAATGTGAAATAGTAAAGTGGGAGACTGAGTAGTTTTAGATGTGGATATTAGCTTGTGTTCAGTATCAGAGCTAAAGAAGAGAGTTGTATGAAAGGAATAGCTGAAAGCTTCAGTGAAATGCAGCCAAGGATATGGGAAGAGGTTTCTACAGGCAGGAAAGCATCTCTATTTCAGCGTAGTAAGAACTAAATGCTGTGTGCTCAATCTATGTTAGGCCCAGAGTGTACTAATCTGTCTCAAAAGGGTACTTAGGTTGGAGAGATAAGGCTTCCATACGTCAAACACTGGCATAGCAGCCGCAGTTGCATATAAGCATTTATACTTAAGTACTAGGTTTCGAGATATGAAAAACGAGTGTGAAAGCTCAGAAAAGTGAGATCAGTGGATTGTATGTAGTAAACGAGGAAGGAAGGCTTTCTGTGGTGGAGATAGGACTTGAAACAGGCCTTGAACATTGGTTTGGAAAGTGGACATCTGAGACTTCGAGGATGGAGAGGTGGAATGAGGTGTGTTCTCTCTGCTCCATAGAGACATAGTGGTCTCATCGGAATAGCTCGGGGAATGCCAGGTGAGCAGCCTGACACCCCTCCATCAGCTAGAGAGGTTGTATGTTTATTGGATTGTTTCCTAACATTTTGTTTGAAGACAAGATCCTGCCAAAATAATAATAAGTTTGAAAAACATGAATCTAGTAGATGGAAGGAATTGAATGCAAAGATTTATGGTGCTAATATTAGAATATTTCTTTATACATAAAAGCGTGGCAAAGTAATAAACCAGGAGCCTAGTAAAAAGAATGTTGTAGCAGTGATTTAGTCATGAATTCACAGTGGACTCTAAAAAGAGTATGGCAGTGATGTTGCTTAATATAAAAAACAGGTTGTCAAACTCTTCTTTAGTGCACAGAATGGTGACATGAAAGAAATGGTAAGGGATAAGGGAAAAACATCAGGTTAGCTTGTTTTCCCCCTCTCTGTATCAAGCACAATAATAGGCATTGAGAAATTGAAGATGGATGAGACATGTTTGCTGCTCTCACAGAATGTTATCTGTTGTGGGAGACAACGCATTTCTTTGCTTCTAAGACATATAATTTTTTTTTCCATCTTAACATCTCTGAAATTGGAGTATACCTTAATATCATAAGCACGTCACAGTTTTATTAGCAGATTTTTTTCTCATGATCACTCACATCTTAAACTCAAAGGAATATGATGAAAGTATAGTTAATTAAATTACAATGTGGTATTTGATTTATAAAGGCTACGGGGGGGGGGGGGTGTTATAGAAACCCAGAGGAAAGAAAAACTATTTTGGCTTGTAGGGTCCTTACAGTATTTTCTTGGAGAGGGTGATAACTGAGCTCGGACATAAAGAATGACTAAAAGTTTGCCAAGTCAAGTTATGTTGGATTTTATGTGCACTTTGGAAATTCAGTCAAGGAGTCTCCTATAAACATTGCCAGATTCAGGCTTCGATGAAGGAATATTAGTATACACTAAAGTTGAATTGTAAACGTCCTGTGGGCAGGGGCTGTATTGTATATATTTATCTTATCTTACTTATTGATGAAACATTGCTCAGTAATCCTGATATTGAACTAGGAAGAAGGGTACAAGTGGAAAACTTTGATTTCATAGGAGACTGGGATGGATGCATACTTGAAAAGGAATGAGAGAGTTTATGATCATAAAAATGATTAGTAAAATGAAATAGAAGGAACATACATCTCATTGTTTCATATGTTTTGGTACAGTTGCAGGTGAGAATCTTAGCAGTAAGAGGAGTTTTGATAAGTGAAATTAAAGGTATTTAAAGTTTCCAGGTGGTTTCTGTCCTTCTGAAGGTATGACATAGGTGCCTCATAGTATGTCCAGTCAGAGAGGGTTTAGTACAGTTCTGTAAATAAATGAGTCAAGTTACCATAGCTTTTTGTCCACAGAAGCGGAGCTGCTTTTGCACAGGAGTATAGGAACCAGATAGTGATCTGTGCTGTGGTAAGTGGGTACCTATGTCTGGTGTGGGGTACCTGTGCCTGGTGTGGGGTTGGGGGAGGCAGTGTAAAATCCTTGTTGGGTTGTAGTTGAGGGTGTCTAGGCCAGGGAATTGAGGGACAAGAGGGAAGATGCATATGGTGACAAGTACTAACTGGATTTACATAGGGGAAGTAATTGTACTCAGTAAATCCAGCTTGTTTTCCCTTATATTTAAATCTACAATGTGAGCCAGTTTGGGTTGTTAGCATTTGACAGATATTCATCACAGATACTACAAACTATGCTTATTGAAGCAGTAAAAGTTTGATTATTGGTGATTTTATTAATACAGGTTTATAAAGTTAAAGCATGTTGTATTTTCATTTCTGGAATTTCTCCCCTTTTGTACTCATTGATTCTAACGGTAGGGCAGGTAATTGGTTTTAGTAACCTCTTGATAGATTTTCATCCATTTCATGGACTCCCTAGGGAGCTAGCAGACTTCATCCATTAAATTTAGTCAGGAAATAGGTACTCAGCACCTATGTTGTGAGACTCCCATGTTCCTTCTAAGGTCAAATAATATGGAACTGAACTCCCACTTTCATAATGATCTTCTGATAGGTAAAGAAACCATGCATGCAGTTTTCTTTCATGAATGAAACAAGAAATAAAAAGCTTCTTTTTTAACCCTTATGTTTGTTTTGTATTTGGCTCACATTTACTGCATGTTTATAATATGCCAGAAACTGTATGCAGCACTTGATATAGTGATTCATTTACTCTTCAGAATACTCTATAAAGTTAAGTTTCATTGTAAGGTGCAAAGACTGAGGTTCGTAGTGGTGAAGAACTTGCCCAAGACCATATGATCCAAACATATTCTTCTGTCTCTGGAACCTGTACTTTAACGATTACCACCTGCTGTCTCTCCCTATATCCTTCTAAGTCTGTATTTTCTGTGATTATTTGTGGAATTATTATTTTTTCTGTGTCAGACACCGTGCTTAATCATATTATGTGTATTAACTAATTTTTGCAATTCTATGAAAAAAGTAATGATGATCTATAGAACAGGAAACCAAGGCTATCAAAGGTTAATATCTTTTTTTCTCATTTTTATAGTAACAGGCTATCAAAGAAAGTTAAAGCCCAATTTACATTTTGCAAGATATCGATACACCAGAGTAAATTTATAGTATATGAGAGTAAATTTAGTCCATATTTGCAAAAGATGTGATTGAGTTCATTTTGTCTGTTTGTAAACTTGTATATTTGTGTACACATTTACATATATACATTATTTACTCATATTTGTGGACCTAGCATCACCTTTGTTCTTCCAACCCTACCCTATATAATTAAAGATATCAACCCATTTGGGGGTAATTCTAGGTTATACAGTATGTTAGGCAGCCAGTAAGTGAGTCTAGGTGAACAGCACTATCACTTGTTTTTACAGCTGAGCAATACTATCTTAAGTATCTTACTATGATTGCTGTAGTATAATCAGTAAGGCACTGATTCTTATATCTTTAGTTGAGCACTCTATCTGTCTAGGGGCAAGGGACATATATGCCACAAAGATAAAGAATTTAAAAAGGTGTTATTACTTTGTGGTAGTCTGTTTGTCGGGAATTTGAGGCTGATTAGAACATTTTCTTTGTTTAGTATATGCATACTATAAACCAATTTTGAATGAGGTTTTTAAAACAGATTCCAGAAATATAAGCCATACAAGAGTCTTATATTTCATTTTCATTAACATTTGTGAAATAGTATTAACATTTAATATAATGAAATGTGATTTAAGTCACCATGTAGTAATATTAATATTTACATTACCTTATATATATTACTGTTTATATTAATAGAAAATAAAGTTGTCAAAATGTATGAGGACTATATTTTATGACTTGCTTCTTGGTCAATATGTGACATGTCAGTAGATTGTAATTTATCACTTTCTGAAGGAAATATCTTTAAAAAATGACTTTAGGAAAACCCAAAGGCCATTAGAATTATACATATAGAATTTGTGTTCTTCATATAATTCTGCATGCCACTTTTATATAGTATTAATTCAGTTGACAGGGATGGTATTATAACTTTATTATTGTAGTGAATAATAGTAATAAATATTTGAGTATTTACCAGTGTATACCAGACATTGTTCTAGATGCTGAGGAAATAAAACAGACATGTTATCTATTCATGGGGCCTTCATTTTGTTCTAGGTGTGTCCTGTTTTATCTCAATTTTATATTATTGCTGTTCTTGATAGATGAGAAAATCAAGGCTCACAAGGTTAAATAATTTGCCCAGTGTTACAGAATTAACATATGGGAGTGTTGGGGAAAGAACCCAGTTTCTATCTGCCTTCAAAACTCTTACTGCTGTTTTATCATAAATCCTTGGTGCCATGGAAATCAGTTTCCATGAAAACTTTTTAAAGACTTTTTTCTCATTTTTACGGTAACAAGCTATCAAAGAAAATTAAAGCCCAATTTACATTTTACAAGAGATCGATACACCAGAGTAAATTTACAGTATATGAATAAATTTAGTCCATATTTGCAAAAGATGTGATCGAGTTCATTTTGTGTGTTTGTAAATTTGTATGTGTACCTTTACATATTACTTTTGCTCATATTTGTGGACCTATCATCACCTTTTTTGTTCTCCCAGCCCTACCCCATAACTAAAGATACTGACCCATTTGGGGGTAATTCTAAAAAGTTAGCATATCTCCTCATACTTACCTCAAGTCACAAGGAAAACTTGATTATTGAAATCAAAGTATTTAGAACTCTTTTAGTTCTTTTAAAAGGATCCCTTGGTAGCTATCTGACTGGTCATGATAACTATGTATGATTTTCAAAATGGAAGACAGACATTTCATTCCAGAAACAGTTTTTGATGAGCAGAAGTATGACATTTAAGGAAAGAGCTCTGTACTCTTTACCTGATCAGGTCATCTCTACCATTAAATAGTTATGTCATCTTTGGGAATGGAGGTCTTGGTTTTTTCTTCTGTAACAAGAAAATACTTGTATATGTATGCATTTTGTAAAATGAAATATTTGAGATGTTTTCATTAGTGTTAAAGTCCTATAATTTTAAGCATAAATGTGGGGAAACCAGTTGAGCTTATATTTTATTTCATTGAGGCAAGAGGAAAACTCAGGAAAAATCATTTAGCAATTCTCTAGTTTTTAAATAAAATTTATTAGTTTTTGGAGTAAAATTTTGAATGAGATATGTCAGTATTTTAAAAATGTGAAGTTGTGTTCTGTTTTTGTTTTGGAAAATCTTTGAAGGCAAATATTGAATTTAATGCTATTGTCCTTTAAAGAAGGTCAGTCATCTAGGTTTGAGTCATTATTAAGGATTCTCAGAACTTTTTAGAAAATGATTTGCCACCATCCTTTTAACTAGGCACATGCCCAGCCTTTGGCAACAGCTAAGATGAGGGCAAGGGCCCTAAACCCTTGGGCATTCAGATTGTCATCTGGGACCTCATTTGACTACTCAAAATGGGCTTGTCAGTGGATATAGACATAGAAGATGTCTGGTCAGAGACCAGCTAGCTGCCTTTAAGCCAGGGAGTATGCTTTCTTAGGCCAGAGCTTTTCTAGCTAATAAGCAGCATAGATAGCCCCTTGAGAATAAACACTGCCACAGTAACTATGCAGAGAGCTCTCTTATCCAGTATTACCTCTTAACCTTTCCAGAAGCTAGTTCCTGATCTTCAGACCAAAGATTTTACCGTAGTCCTTTCTGTCTTCTGGCTCCAGCTTCACAGTAACCATGCCAACCTACCTATCCATTTACCTTAGCATCTCTAGACTTAGACTTCTTAGTCAGTCTGCCCCTGCCTGCCCCAGCCTGCCCCAGCTACAATAGTGTTAAAATCTAGAAATACAGAAGAGTTGAGATAGATCTTTGTACCTCATTTGCAAAGGAGAAAACTTTTTATTCCTTATTTCAAAAGGTGAAAAATATAACATGATTTTTAGTCCAAAGAGGTCTCTTAAGAGCAGTAGTGTCTTCATCTGCTGGAACTTCAGAGTTTTCTGATAATGGTAATAAAGCAGGGAGAACACCATCTTCAGTCTCATGACTACTGGCACAAATGGAGTTTAATATCAGATTCCAGCTGCTACTTTGGGAAGAAAGTACTTCTTTAAATGCTGGATTGCACTAATGTCAAGATGCATTTGTAGAAGGACTCCTGTGAAAAATTTTGTAAAATTAACAATAAAAACAGGAATTTCAAAATAATTTTTAATATATTTGCTTGGATTTCATTTGGTAAAATAAGTTTATAGAAACACTTTAAAAAGTTTGTATTTAATGACCTATGATTACTGTGAAATAAAAGAGCTGTTTCGGAAAAAAATGTCTTAGAAAGGTTTTGTAAAGTTTAGCACTCTACTGTTATACAGAAGCTGAAAAAAAAAAAAAAACCAAAACCTAAGACAGTTGTGCCATCAAATATCACTTACAAATACCCCTAGTAAAAGAATGGATGTTTTATTTGTTAATAAGAATGTACTTGCTTTTCCATATGTTAGCCTAGTTGTTAGAGTAAAAGCCTTTGAGTAATCAAGCCTTGGTTATTAGGATTAGCTGTTTTTTGTTTTTTTGGGTTTTTTTTTTCTATATAATAATATGATAGGTTTAACTTAAAATGAAGGAGGCATTGTGGTGCTAGTGAAAGTGGTGGACAGAATTCAAGGCCTGGCCTGCCAGTTACTATCTATGATGTGCAGGTGTCCTTTAGCTTTCTTGAGCCTTAGTCGTAATCACCTACTGCACAGGGTTTTTCTGAGGATTACGAGAGTAATGTGTGAAAATGTTTTGTAAATGCTAAAGCAAATAGATGTAAAACCATTATTAATTTTTACAGATAGACCCATAGTCATTTCTTCTCAATTAATATGTGTATGTGTTTAGCATTTTGCAATCCCGTTTTCTATTCATGGTCATTTATTATCTGCAGCATACAGTACAGTGCTAGTATATAGTGGGTGTTTAATAAATAATGTTCAGTAGGAATGAGACTTCACTATAATGAACTTTATTGGGTATGTTAGCTATGGGTTTTATTTCCTGTATTCTGATGCTTTGATGTCTGGGGCCTTGCTGACTCTGAAGGGACTACCCCTTCCGGGGTTAACCTGTTCCTAGAGATAGTAAACAACTCCCCCTTGAATGCCAACCAATTCAGAACCCACTCCCCAACCACACTGGCCCTCACACTTAGGCCACTGTTCCCCTGCCCTAATCACCCCAGGGCCAGGTACCAGACAACTAGGGACAGTCCCTATGCCCTGAATCCTCTGAAATGATTAGCCCATTCTAAGCCTATTTCCCCTGCCTCTTTCCCCTCCTGTGGAAACCACAATAAAGGCTCTTGCTCACAATTCTTCCCCCGCCTCCAACCTCCTGACCAACCCTGGAGCTTCCCTATGTGGTACCTGTGGCATGGTGTGCCCCCTCCTTGGGAACTGTAAATAACAGACTGTCTTTTCAGTGGTGATCTTCTCCTCTGTTAGCCTTACTATACCTCAGGTTTTCTGTTAATACATGATATTTTAAAATAGCAGGCTACTGGGCTACTGATTCATTTTATCCATATGCTAAAGAGCCTTATTAAGAAATAGTATTAAATATTGCTAAGTTTAAAGTTTTCTTTAGAAATAACTTGACTAGAGATTCAGAATGGTATTGAGATATAAATGTTTGTGTGTAGGTAAATATATACATATGTGCATCTGTGTGTGTGTATACATATATGTAAGTATGTGTGTATAAAAATTTTTATTTAACCTAGGTGGAAGGTGACAGAAATTCTGACCCCTAAGCTACCTTTTACAGATCACGTTTGGTTCAGCTCTTTGTTGATAGGGGAAAAAAACAGAGGCCAAAGTAGATATGTAATTCCCATCTTTAGCTGTTGGCAAAGCCAAGATAACCCAGGTCTAACTCCTTGAAGGCTTAAATAGACATGCAAGTGTTATAAGCTTTTTTATTAGAAAGAAATTATAGGCAAGTTTTTCTTGCTGCTTCTCTTTCTCAAGGGAATCGTCTAAAAGTTAATTTTGTTTTCTTCTGTCCCAAGTGGCAGTGGTTTGGTTGCCAAGTAATTGTTCCAATTAATAGTTTTTTCATCTAGCAAAACTAAAATATAATATAGGTATTTAAATTTCATTTCATAAACATTTTAATAGTAGAATCTAGATATTTTATGTCCAAATTTCACCCATTTTTGTATCTCGGCTTTTTTTTTCTTTATTTTGGTTTTGGTGTTAGATTCACACACTTAGAAACTTTTAGTGGCCATTAAGCTTGTACTTTGTGGTAAACGTTTTCCAGTATTTGTACTTTTATGATAAATCTGACTGGGTCAAATAATCATATGGTGAACCAAGATAATATGAGGAGAAATTGTTGGGAGACCAATGAATTATAGTTAACTAAAAAATGAGTTAGGAATTTTAGTGGGTTTTTCTTAGTGGATTTTAGGTTGTTTTTTATTTTTTGGTAGACATAATACTAAGAGGTTAAATATACAAGATGGGGGGTAAAATAGTTTTCTGTTGTGTTCTGTATTGCTGTGTCTTTCTATAGATATTGGATCAAGTTTCGTTTTCAACATTTGAAGAGCATAATTAAGCAGGGTATAACTTACTAACCTATTATAGTATAACCTCATATCATGGAGAAATAATGCAGAATAATCTGGTTGGTTTACTCATGGATTCAAAAAATACAATTTCGTTTTCTACCAGATTAACTGTCTACCTTTTTCTTGCCAGTTCTTCTTATATCTGGTCTGTTAGATGCCCTGAGATGTCCTTACTGGCACAGCTTTCAGCTTTTGTGCTGGAAAATAAACAGCAATAAATGGGAGCTAAGTGATGGTCCTCTGTACTACTACTCATATGTACCCTGATCATCTTGGCTTCCTCTAGGGAACATTGACAGAACATTGCAAAAAATTGATGCTTGGTAAATATTTGATTGAATACATGCAGCTCTGTTAAAAAAAATTACTTAGTATTTAGTTATTTGATTCCATTTATGAGTATGTGGGAATTTTTCAAAACTTGTCAATTATTTAAGGACTGTTATTTATTTCAGCTGTAGTAAGCATACGGAAACTTTGGATTTCATTTTTTGGAATGCTTTACCTTTTTTGTTAATTGAATAAAAGATGATAATTTTATGAATTTCTTGATAACACAAAAAGTTTAATAGTCCATAATACTATAAAATCTCATTTAATGACAGGTATCAGTTTAATATTGACTTGGTGTTTTGTAACTGCTGCTAAAAGTAGTTTTGTTTTTTTGTTTTTTGGTGTCTTTCAGCATTATTTTCTTTTCATACTGAAACCTTAGGTACTACCTGGACAGCCATATTCCAGGTATTGTAAATCTGGCCAAATTTTATACTTTTTGTCTAGGATTTAAAAGTCATTCACAGTTCTTTGTTTACTACTTAAAACAAAGGAGTTTCATGTCACACTAATTTTCTAGCAGCCTTAAGAACTTAAGTTAGTAACATTTTAGGTTTTCTAAAAAATGTAACTAAATGTAGTTCTTCTTTTCAGGGCATTCTTCCTTTATATAGTATTTACTAGGTTTATAAATAAAAACACTTGCATATTCCTTTCTTTCTAGAATTATCAAGGGTAAGCAGGCAAAGAGTATTTGATAATGAATAGATGGTTGTCAGCCCAAGCTGAATAAAGCTCATTGAATTTTTCCAAGGGACAGCAAAATAGAAATGTAAAGTAATTAAACTCTCTAATGTGACAAAGAGGAAAGAGATATGAAAGTGATCCACTGTTACTTGTTTTTTTGTGTGTGTTTTTTGCCATTAGTTCTTTCACTTCATATCCATTATTTCTTATCTGTTGCCATATATCATTGTTAAATGCACACATGTGGAAATAATTTTGAACTATCTCAACTGTGAGCAATGAAGGAAATAAACTAGTAGTTTGTAAAATAGTAATATAGGTATTATAATTCATGGTCTTTTAGAGCTTTACTGTGATGGAAAAATTAAAAGGACAAATTAGTTAAACTTAAGAGTTATTACAACTATTTTGAAGAGGAAATGTAGAGATTATTAAGATTATTCTTTGATTAAAACTTTATAGTGAGGTTTATTCCTTTTCTTGTCTGCACACATTTTAAAATTGTTTAGGTTAGTGTCTTCCATCAAATGCACAGTGCTGTCTCAAGGTTTATTACTAGAAATGATTTTTTAAAAGTTAATCAGATTATAAATTCATGTAAGTGAATAAAACCTTTTCTTTGCCTAAGTTCTAACCTCCTGCCCCCAAATATGCCAAATGTTATTTATGTACAATGTAATTTTTTAAAAAAAATTCTCTTTTCCCCTAAAACTTCTGTTCATACTCTCCTCATCTTAATTGGAAGTGAAAAGGGATGACTAGAACTGAATTGACCACAAGTGAAGATGGGTCTGAATTGCATGGTATAGGATGTAGGATGGTTCTTATATGGTTAGAACGATCCTCTCTATGTTTTTAGAGAAAATCTGTGGCTAGTTCATCTACACTTGAAAGTAGAAAGCTACTATTTCCTAGTTGCTCCATTTGCTGTTGAGAGATGTAGCTTAAAATAGTCATCTATGGGGTTAGATATGAAAGCCTAACAGTATTGGTCCAGCCTCCCTTGGCCCTGAACTATACAACTATTTTAAGCTGTGACCCTACGAACTGACAGCGTACTGTACCCTCATAGCCCCGAATGCCAGTTCTGTGTTTCCAGGGCTTTACAGATCAGCTGTAAACTTCTATGCAATTAATGCTACTATTCTAATGTTTTGAGAATTCTCATATCCACATGCATAAGCTACTAGCTTGTCTTGATATATCAGATTTCATTAAAATAAAAACCATTGTATGGGGAAAAAAATTAAAACACAAACCCTATGTTTTAGCTATTTAAGTACTACTTGCTTGGGTGAACTGCCTGTAAAACAAAAATTCCAAGAGTCATTTGATGATTATTATAAGATTTTGCTGTTTTTAGGTGGTTAGTACACTCATGCCTGAGTCTGTGACTGCCTTTGCCTGTATTCTCTGCTCTCGTGTTAGATTGCTCTTTTCCCCTACTATTTCCAATTTTAGCCATTTAGTTGTTAGTGTTCCTGGTCTTTGATTTTTTTCTTTTTTTTATTATTTGTAACATCTCAGCTACATAACTTTTTTTTTTTAATGATTATTCCTTAAGTTCCATCTAAATGTAGGATCAAAGCTAAGTTCCTAGAACATAAATGTGATTAAAGACCCAGTCCTTTCCTTCTGTTCTAGTTGAAGCAGAATATTCAGTAAGTACACAAATAATAGTACATATTATTTAGTATAATAGTAGTATATATTGTAATAGTATAATGGCATATACCAGAAACAAACCACATGGTAAAAGGGAATAATATTGAAATTAAGAGCAGGAAGAAGTCACTGAGAGCCAGGGCAGAAATGAAGGGCTTCATGAAGCCTAGGAGGCTTGAAGGAGAGGAAAGCCAAAAAGAATATGAATAAAGAAGGAACGCATTATAGGCTAAAGAAACAACAGGTGCAGAGCAGAGGAAGCTAAAATATGCTTTACATATTTAGGAAAGAATTGTTAGACCATGTAAGTTAGTGGAGACTTTGAAGTAAATGGTAAAAGATAAAGTTGGCAAGGTTGATAAAAGTCTGATAGAATGACAGTATCAGACCAAGGACAGGTGACAAGTCATTGAAGGAGTCTCTAAAGTTGAGTATTTTGGGAGAGTTAGGGGAGAGGAAGTTTCATTTATAAAATGCTGTTTTAGTTTTAATATCTAGCAGACATAGAAACAGAAAATCCAATTTGGAGATCATAGAATTAGTTCAGATATCAATGATGGGAAATATGAAGTTGGTATAAAATATGCAATTCAAGAGACTTTAAGAAAATAATTGTTGGGATTTGATGCCTGAATATAAAGAGAGAAAATAACTCAAGAGTTCTTAAGAGTTTGAGCCTAGGTGACCATGAGAGTGATTGTACTATGGAAATAAGTGACATTGTGAAAAAGATGATGAACCTGAATTTCACATCTGTTAAGTTTGAGTTAATAATCAAACATTCCATTGGGGATGTCTAGTTTGCATTTGGAGATTGGATCTGAGAAAAGGGATCAGAGATGACATTTTAGATGTGGAAGTCTTCTATGTAGAGATGATGGTTGAAATTATAGCAGTATGAAATTGATGATGAGGGTTGTAAATCTGAAATGCAGAGAGATGAGAACTAGCCTTAGGGCTATACTCAATCTTCGGGGGACAAAAGGATAAAGTTGAGTCAAGAAAAGTGAGAGCAGTCAGAGATAGGAAGAGAACAGAGTGGTATATCAACAGCTAAGAGGAATCTCAGAGAATGTTGAATGTTGAAAAGTTGACTTGGAGAGTGAGTGTTGAGAAAAGTTTATTGGTTTTTGTGTTTGAATTATTTGATAAGACCTGAGGACTATGCTATTTAGTATGAAGGCCACCAGCCACATGTTACTACTTAAGGTAAAATTAATTAAAATTAAAATTTTTTTCCTCTGTTGCTGTAACCACTTCAATAGCTAATAGCCACATGTGGCTAGAGGCTGCCATATTAGACAGGCCTGATTTATTATTATTATTATTATTATTATTATTATTATTATTATTATTATTATTATTACTACAGGAAGTTCTACTAACAGTATTACTTTCTAAAGCTTAGAAAATGCTACAGTAAAACTGAGAGCATTTAAATGGATGATTTAAGTAGTGAAAATATTGACCTACCAAGTGTAGGATACACTTTGGAAAAGTTTGATGAAAACAGAAAGAGGACAGTATCATGGAGGCTAATAAAAGCTTTTTAAGACTGTGATTATGTTCATTCATTAAATATTCATTGAAGGCCTATCTTTTTTTTACCAAGTACTGTGCTAGGTAGGTGTCTACACCATGATGCTAAAGAAGACATTAAAGATTATAATAAACATATAATTGGAGCAGGGATGTTGGGGTTTAGAAATCAGATTAATTATGATATAGTGTGATAATCATTTAAATGGAAGGACCTGTCTTCTTTACGAGTATAGAAGTGTACTATATAATCAGAGGAGGGAATTTGTGAGGAAGGTTTCCTCAAGGAGGTGATACAGAATAGCTTAGGTAGGATGACCAGAAATTAGCTAGGTTGACAGAGAAAGGATATTCCAGGCAAAAGGTCAGAATCACACATAATAGCACAATGTGATCTGGGAACTACAGACAGTTTCATGTATTCAGACTAAAGTTCATGTTCTGTGGTCATGATGGCAAGGAGCCAGGTCATGGGGATTTTCCCCTTACCATGATAAGGAATTTAAACAGTATCCTGAAAGTTAGGAGGGACCTTAGGAAGTAGAATATCATGGTCAGATTTATATTTTAGATTGCATACTGTGGATTTACAGGACATGAAGCTAATCTACTTTCAAGGAGATTGATTCAATAGGAACGTGGAGGTAGTAGAGAGGAAAGTACTGGAGAGAAAAAGTGGAAACTAACAGGAAAGCTCAGTGTTTTCTGAAACAGTAGTAGATTAAATCAAATTGTTTTCAGAGGTTTTACCACCAGATATGGTGAAAATTCCAAGAGGCAAGGGATGAGCAAAAGATGCCAAATGAAGATGGAGGAGGGTTGCTGGAATGAGAATATGTGTCCAGTCAAATGACTGGAGAACAAAGTGAGAATGAAGGTGACTTTCAGAAGTATTGGCAGGAAGAATGAGAGGTCAGAGAAGAGGCAGTGCCAAGCTTGACATTTAGGGGTTGAGCAGTCTAATTGATGACAGTGTGAGCTGGGATTCTGCTTTAGGAAGCATCTGGAGTGTAGGACTGATTTCCTAACCTGCTGTCCTTCCTGGATTCCTTTGTCTCAGTCAGTGAGTTCATCTTCCTTGTGGCGCAGACCAGAATCCTTATAGATGGGTGTGATCTTTATAATAGTGATTTCAACTAAAGTTTGTAGTTTTATGCCTGAACTTTGAAATTAGACCTTGATTTAAGTCTTGGTTTTGCCACATACGTCTTGAGCAAATAGTTCTCTAGATTTGAGTGTCCTCATTCATATAATTGCAATCATCACATCGCTTTAGTGGGATAATACATGCTAAATGTTTTGTATGGTGCTTAGAACAAAGAAAAATTTTCACTGAATGCTAGTGGCCACTTATTATTATAATTATTCGTGTATCAAGTTCTCCTTTTCTTTTGTCAGTATTCTTTTTCAGGGCCTCATCATCTAGAAAGTAAAATAGTTTCTTAACGGACTTCTTTGCCTATAGCTTTTCTGTCACATACTTGACATTCCAGAGTTTTCCTAAAACCCATATTTTATTGTGCAGTCTTTTTTCCTTTAAATAGATTTCCAGTTGCGGAAATTTAGAGTTATTAAAACTTAAATACATTGTATTTTCAAGAAGTGAAAGATCCTAAAGTTGGCGATAGAGACTGTATCAGTTCAGGACTACCTATGGTGACTTCATTTACCTCGAAAGAACTGTGTGAATAAGCTTTAAACCTTTAAAAACTATATTAAAATTCCACATAGAAGTAGTCAGGTTTTCCTTTGATTTTTTTCCCCCCCTACCACCCTCTTAAATGAGTATGGTTCATTAAAGAATGAACGGAATGTAGGAAAATTCGAAGTTTTTTTTTTCAATGTTGTAATTCTGTTTAAAGGAAATATTCAGATTCTTCTGGGGTCTGTCATTTGCTGACTGGAAGGGATTTCTACCACATAAACTTGTCCCTTTCTGGACAGAGTTGAGAAGAGCTGACTCTTAATCTGGATCGAGGCCAGCATAAATAGAAATAACTAGAGGTTAAGAGTATATGTCTTTGTTTTGATGGAGATTTTCTCCCCAACTCCTACCTTATTTCTAAACCAGGGAAGCCTCTCAATAAATTCTTATCATAGTAAAATGAACTGAATACATGAACTGGAGCTGCTTTATACATTGGTTTATTTGTGCATTAACCCCCTAAACTATGAGAAGGAAAAATACATATAACTTGAGTCCTTTTATTTGTTTGCTAGTTGTTACTTTGTAACCTGAGAATTGTCTAGTCATATATTCTATAATTTTGGAGGAAATTTGAACTTTTATTGTGAACATCAAATATTTTCATCATTAAAAAATCAGAAATAATACTGGTGCAAGTTAAGTATAAGAAAATAAACAAGATTTCCTGTGGAACATGGACTCTAGAAAGTGACTGGGATACACTTAAATACTTAAAAAGAGCCAGTGTCATATATTTTAAACAAGGCATTTATGGAGCTCTGTTAACTTTGCTGTTACACTAGGATATTGCCAATCTCTGGGGCATTAATTGGGAAAACTCTACCACTGCTTTCTCGGAGTTCTTCTGCAGGCACATTTGGTATGACTCAGTGTGTATTTTGTATGTTTTTGCATAATTTGCAAGCTGTTTATATTTGCTTATATAAACTCTAAAAGGCAGTTTTTAAGTTATTTGTTGTTTTATTATCAAATGCGTGTGTGTAATTATTTGTATTTAATGATGGTTAGGTAGTTTTTCTATTTCAGAACAGAGCTTCCCTACAGTGTTCTTTGAAAGGGTCAAAATACATCTGTGATCTACTTTCTAGCTTTGCAATTTTAGGAACTGGTTTTTAAGTTCAAATTCTAGACAAGTTGTTTTATAAAGCCAGTATTCACAAGACAGTGGTTTATAAACTGGAATGTTTAGAGTTCATTTTTTTTTTTTTTAATATAAGCTAAGAGATAAATCTTTCCAGTTACTGGAATGCTTGTAATCTTCTATTCCTGATGTCAGGTACTTGAGAAACCAAATAATAATCAAAATTAATTGGTGAACATGGAATCAGTGCATTAGGAAGTGGGTCATCTTTTGGAGCAATCACCTATCTCAGCAGGTTACATGTGAGGTATGCGAAAGGGCTTGACATGGTGCCTGATAGTGGTCATTATGATTTTCCTCCCAATTGAAGCTATATCCACTACTGGAGAGTTTACCTTTCTAATAACTAGAATATTGTAGCCTTCTAATTATTGTCTTTGACAATATGATAGTTCTAGATAATTAGTGAAAAATTTTTACTATTCACTTTTTTTCCATATTCTATACTGGATATTAAAAATGTTATTCATTGGATTTTCCCAAGAAGGGCATAATAAAATTAAATTTTAGTTACAATTCCACATATAAAATTCAATAGGGAAAATTATTTGTGCAATGACTTTTTAAGTCTATTTAATGTTCCTTGTCAGAAACAGTACTACATGCTGTTTATTAGCAATGTCTTCAAATCTTGGTGTGACACTTTTAGGAAATTTATAATTCCTTTGATGATTAAACTACTTTTTAAAAAAGCAATTTAGATACATAGATGGATAGACTGATAGATTGATCTCCAAAATAAATTATAATCATATCAGTGAAGTAGGTTTTTAATAAACTTAGCTGCGAGTGAAGCAGCGTTAACCACATAGCTACTCAGGAAATTTTTGTTGAATGAATAATACTAGATTCTCATTCAGAGATCTAAGACAGAAATCTGAATGGCTGTTATTAAGTATTTATAATTAATTATGCAGTTTCTTATGTATTGGAGTTAACATTCCTCTTGAGTGTTTATCATATTCCAGACATTGTGCTAAATGTGTTCTCAGTTAATACCCACTAGTCCCAGGTCCTCAAACGAAGAAACTACAGAGAAAATTAAAACTCAAAGACAGATCTGCCTCACCCCAAAACTCTGTTTAATCTGTTGACTCTGCTAAACTGTTGTATCTACTCAGTAACTCAATATTGGTTTACAAATTAACATGACCCATGATATGTAAATAGTCCTGGAAGTCATTGGCTAATATGGTCACCTTCGTTTAAGAAGTACTGAGAAAACTCAGTTATTAATATTCTCAGGTTATAGTTCACCTGTAGAAAAACACCTAGTTACAGCTTTAGAACAAGGTAAAGAAGCATTTTGTAATTAATAAGCATAATTTCCAAACTCAGAATATTAATTTTTACACTGTACTATGGAATCTTTGCAAGTCATATATCTGTCAAAGCTGTCAATGCCTATTTCTAAATTTATATTACTGTTTGTAAAGGCATTAATTCAGTCATGTAGTGTCTCATTTTTATGAAGACTCATGTAGTTTATAGTTGTTGTTGTTTTTACAGTAGAAAAAAGTTTCATTAGAAGGGAAAGTATACTTCCATATGTGGAAGCAAGCCTGAGCAAGAGAAGCATGGCTCAAAGGCCAGTTTATACTTTTTATAGGTATCATACAAATAGACCACATTTTAATTTTTTATATATTTGATTTTAGTGATGGTAATTATAATGATACGAATAAATGAGAGAGCCATGATCAGCAGTTATGTGGAAGCTCAGTTTAAGCTTATTAACCAGAGCACTATTGACATTCTAGGCTAGATAATTCTTTGTTTTGGAGGCACCATGCATACTAAGTACTAGTAGTAGTTCTCCAAGTTGTGACAACCAAAAATATCTCCAGACATTGCCAAATATCTCCTAGAAGACAAAATTATTTCCATTGAGAACCACTGGTTGAAATTTAGAACCAAGAAAAGTTGGGGTTATTTTTTTTTTCAGTTAACCTTTTTTTTTTTTGAACAGCTTTATTGAGTTATGATTCATGTACTTATACAATATAGCCATTTAAAATTTACATTCAGTGGTTTTTAGTTTATTCAGAGAATTGTGCAGCCATCACCATGACCTAATTTTAGGACATTTTCATAACCTCATAAAGAAATCCCAGATGCATTAACTGTCTCTTTCCATTTTTCCTCCCCAAACCTCCAGCTGTAGACATATCTTGTTATCTTTTTATGTTTAGGAATCTCCTTATTTTTATAAAGCAAACCAAATTCTACTTCAGACTATGTTTATTGAAATTTATTTGCAACATGGAGACATACATTGTATCCTGTATATATCTTCAGAGGCCTTTAGATAGTTATTTAGACAGACTTTAAATTTAATCTGTAGAGGAAATAAATAAACCTAAATAAATTGAGTTAAGAATCATTTTGGGATTATTCAGAATAGTAAGAAGTCCTTCTAATCCTCCATGGCAGGTTTTATATCATAGAAATCACCAGTTTTCGTTTTTCCTGATCAGTTCTAGTATATAACCTTATTTCTTAGGCTATGTGTAAACAACACAATTGTAAAACACATGTACCTAAAATACTATGTTGAACCTGCTACTTCACTGTTATTAAATAGGTCATTTGCAGTAAATTGGTAGTTGGGTTAATTTTTTTTACACATAGTTGGTTTTGTTTGTTTCATTTTTCAAATTTGTGATTCTGTTTTACCTATACAATAATGTTACCTAATACTATAAGATAAAAATTTGCAAGTAATTTTTTCCCATTAGAAATAAGAAACAGTTGGATTATATATTTTATATCTATAAAATGGATATATTACTGTACTACTTATTTCAAAAGATTGGTGTGAAATGCTAAAAGAATCGAATCAGTAACAGTTGTAGGAACTGGACAATAAGGTTTTTACCTTCATCTTTTATTATTACTTCTATTTTGCCCCCTATTTTCCCATTGTGTTTAAATTTTATTAAGGTGTCAGAATTTTTTAAATGTCATATATAACTGACTTCACAGTGGTTGACCAAGCCATATTTCCTTTGTGGTTTCAATGTATATGGTTAATATTTAAACACTATATATAAAAATGTTTTAAACAAATAAGACCAGGGATTTTTAATAAATAGAGTACACAAAAGAAAAGGCATGAAACCTAGTAGATGAATGGCAAAGGAAATGAACACAAATTTCAGAAAGAGTATTCAACAGCCAATGAACATTTGAAAAAATATTTTCAGCTCGATTAAGAATCAAATAAATGCAGATAAAAGCAATAATGAAATGCCATATTAGTCTATTACCAACTTTTTTTCCTTTTAAAATTATTTTTTATTTCAGTGGTAATATATAGAAACATTTTCCTTGTTTTAAAAACACAATGCAACCAATACACATAAGGCTAAAGCTCTTGCTGATTACACTCCAATCTCTGACACCTTTTTAGAAGTAAGCACTCTGGATCACTTTGTTACATTTCCTTTCAGACCTTTTCTCATTTATTTATTACATGAGAGTATCATTGTAGGAACTACATAATACCTATAGTGGTATATATTATAGTATAAACATTAGTAACTGTTTGTTTCATTCAGCCATATGTTTTAGAGGTCTCTCAGGTTAGTACATAAAGGTTTCTCATTCTTTTTAACTACTACAGAACATTCCTACTGTATAACTATTCCACATTTAACTGCCTGTTCCTCATAATTCATAGTTGCTTTGGTTGTTTCTGATTTTTTACTGTTTAGAAACTGCTGCAATGTATTCATCTTTTGGTGGTTTATGGGAAAAGAAAAGTTAAGCAAAGTGTAGGGCAGTTGGCATTCCTGGGGATGGGAGGTCATAACTTTTAAATAGAGCCGTCAGGTTAGGCAGGACACATTGAAAAGGTGATATTAGACCAAAGACTTGAATGAATTAAGAAAGTTGAGCATATATACGTATGCTGGAGAAAAATTCTAGGCAGAGAGATCGGAGTGGAATACCCTCTGAAGTTAGGACTAGACCTAGTGTGTTCAAGGAACGGTAAGGAGGCCAGCAACAGTGAAGCTAGCTGAGAATGAGCCAGGGAGTGAGATTGGAAAAGTGATGGGTGGCCACTTCTGGGCAATAATGAGGCCTTTGGCTTTAACTCAGAATGAAATGAGACACCATTGTAGGATATTAAGCAGAGAAGTGACACCATTTGACCTAACGTTTTAGGTTGATTCTTCTGAGAACTGTGTTACGAATGCATTTATAGAGGCAAGGAGCTATTGTAATAATCAAGAAGGAAAAAAGTAGCTTTGACTAAGGTACAGTCAGTGCAGGTGGTAGAGAAATGCTTGGATCCTGAATCTGTTTTGAAGGAGCAGTCAGTAGGGTAGGTGAAGAGCATGAGAGAAAGACAGGAATCAAGAATAAAGCTTACTGCAAAGATTTTGATATAAGCCAGGGGTACCCAATCCCCAGGCCACAGACAAGTACCAGTCCATGGACTGTTAGGAACTGGGCTGCACAGCAGGTGAGCAGTGGGCAAGTGAGTGAAGCTTCATCTGTATTTGCAGCCACTCCCCAGCACTGGCATCACTGCCTCAGCTCCTCCTCCAATCATCAGGTACTAGGTGCTCATCAGAGCACTAGTCCCTGGTGCCAAAAAGGTTGGGGACCGCTGATAAACAATGGGGAGGTGGAGTTGTGTACTCATATGAAGAAACTTAAAACTCATAATGGTCAAATATATCAGTATTTTCCTTTATCTTTTGTTTTGGAATCTTGTCTAAAAGACCCTGTGATTATTCTGTTTTTTCTACTAATATTTATTTTTATTCTGTGTTTTATTATGGTTTTGTTTATATATATGTGTGTGTGTGTGTGTATATATATATGTGTGTGTGTGTATGTGTGTGTATATATATATATTTAATTAAAAACTTTTTCGAATGGTGTGAGATTATTCAAACTTCTTTGCCCTCCTCCCACCTCATGCACATTCAGATAGCCAATAATCCGAAGCCAAAACATATTTCCTTTCTTTTCTGATTTCAGAGATGTCGTTTTTATCTTATACTAAATTTTTATATATGCACTCATCTGTTTTAAACCTTGTATTCAGTTCTGTCACTCTAATTTTAAGCCATTACCACATTGTTTTAATTCCTATGGCTTTTAACATATTATTCTACTACTTCTTAAAAATTGTCTTGGCTTATCTTTCACATGTTGAGTCAGATAGAGTTTCATGGAAAATTTACTAATTTCTGATTTTATTCCCTTTATGTGGATTAATTTTAGGAAAATTAACACATTTGTAATAAGAACTCTTCCCATACATGAGAACATATATTTCTCTCTATTCAGATCTTACTTGATGTCCTTTATTAAATCTTCTTCCTTAAGACTCTGAACATTTTTAATAAGATTGATTCTTGGGTATTCACGCTTATTACTGATGCTGTTATGAAGGGAATATTTTGTGTGTGTGTGTATACATTGATGATATAGAGGGAAGCTGTAGCTTTTTTATGTTGCTTTTATTGTTTGACCATTTTGCTGAAATGTCTTATTCTAATACTTTGTTGATTTTCTAGAATTTATTTTCCTTCTACATCTGTTACTTCTTTATCTTATTGCACTGGCTTCTACTTTCAGGATGCATAGATTAGAGGTGAAAGTAGGAATCACCTCATTGTAAACCACAGTGAGATACCAATTTTTTGTCTATTAAAATTTTTTTTTTTAATTTTCTAATTTGTGTATGAAGTCTTAAGAGTGTTTCATATCCTTTGACTAGTAATCTTAGTTCTAGAACTATATCCTTTGGAAGTAATAAGGAAAAATAATTTTGTTCAAGTTGCTTATTATTTATATTGCTTATATGTTACTTGTAGTGAGTGTTTCAAAATAACCTGAATATCTAATATTAGGGTAATTTGTTATAAATCATGGTGTGATGGAATATTGTGCAACCATTATATTATCTTAAAAGAATTTGTAATAACTTGAAAGTACTTATTATTAAATAAATAAGAACAGAAGCAGAATTGTTTAGTAGAATTGCATCATCAAAACAAAGATTAGAAGCAAATACACCAAAATGATAATAGTGAAATCAAAGAGTGAATCAATGTGATTTTATTTGCTCCTTCATACTTTTCTATGGTGATGACCATACTGTGTTAATATTAGAATACCAAAAACTTAAAGTAATTATACCTGTAATAATAAGCTATATTTACCTTCAAAATAAGTGGAAAGGGAAAAATCTTAGCTTATTCCCTTATTAAATGTTAAGTTCAGTTGTAATTTTTTAAAAAGTATACATTATAATACTATCCAAAAAGGGTATGGCTGAATGTGGATAACGCATGTTATAGGATAAATCTGATACCTGAGAGAAGAGAAACAATGGTCCCAGTGGCAGGTTGTGATTTATCCTCTAGAATTCATTCCTAAATGATCTGAATTCAGATCAGTGAAGCAGGAGAGAATTGTCATTGTGGTTAAGTGTCCACTTATTCTGTTTCTTACTATCTTGCTACCCATATAGCATGTTTTCTGCAAGCTAGGAGTCATTTAGTAGTCCTGTGATCTATTGCTGGCCTACTTTTGTAAGAAAGCTTCCGTGTTTACCTGCATTTTAGATTACCATTCACTTTATTTAAGAAACATTTATTGAGTACTTCCAGTGTGCTGGGAACTCTGATAGCCAAAGGACATAAAACCACACAGAGGTCCTCTGTCTTGAGCAGCTTTTGTTAGAAATAATTTGTGTTTAATACTGTGGTAGAATGATATGGTATCTGATTAGACAAACCAAGAATACTCAAATTCTAACTCAGCCAGTCCCCGAGGTCACATAGGGAGCTAAGTGTAGTGAAATTCAAGTCAGAGTAATACTTCACTGGCTGAGGTATAGGTCCCCTGCCTCAAACTCCAGAGAACTGGGTTAGTTTGAAGGGAAAATGCCATCTTACTTTAGTTAAATCTGCTTTCTTGTCTCTTTCTAAGCTTAAATGCAAGTCTCAGATCTTACTACTATATGAGGCAAAAGACCACTCCAGCTGGTGCCATAGGAGAATGTACAAGAAGCAGAGTTTCTGCTGAATATACCCTTTCTGGGTGTTCTTGAGTATCTAGCAATCTAATATTCCACCTACTAACCAACTGCTCCCAATTACCCATGGCCCAGTTTCTATATTTGAAAAAAGGGACAGTAAAAAAGGAAATTAGTAAAATAATCTGGCTGTTCCAAGCAGCCTTTGAGTGTTTTTCTGCTTCTGCCAGCACAGAAGGAAGAGGTTCCATTACCAAGAAATTTTGAGTTATTTATAAAATTATGTTATAACACAGTTTCAGTGGTAACAGAGAGGTTAGAGACTAGAGTTTCAGAGGAGCATTAATATCATTTTTCCTCCAGACATTTCAATAATGAAGATATTTTATAACTATAAAAACATAGTTTGTTTCTGTAATGACTTACTTTTTTCATTGTCACCAACACTGTAATTGGCATGGTTTCTTACATTTTTAAACATCTTTATCATCAATTTTTACTTGACAAATTGGACACACAGTAAATCCAACTGACCAACTATTTTTTCTATACAGCTTTTTCTTATGCTTATTTTATTATAGTCTTGACTTTCCTGATTGAATTACAACTAGTAGTGGTCATCCTATAAAAAAATTACAATTTAAGGGAAATTTCTATACTTATAACTTGAGCTCAACACAATGACAGCATGCAGTATTATACGGGCCAATCATTTGTTCATAAGTCTTAACATGCCCAGGCAGTACACTTTTCGGAATGGAAAACAGGGAGTTGTCCTTTGCTCTTTAAAGACAATATACCATCTATTAGGAAAGACAAACAACAATTTGCAGTATGAATTCACCATATAATTTGTCTATTGGTAATGATAAAATTAAGCATAGGATATTATTGGAAAATAGGGAAGAGATATCTGACTTAGATTTAGAGAGACACTCATCAGGAAGACTTCCCACCGGGAATGACACATGCACAAGTTCTGTAAGATGAGTTGCCTTTGTCAGACCAAGGGAGATGGAGTTTTGGGTTGGGAGAATGTGTTAGATTCCAGCTACATTATTTAGAGGCCCAGAGACAATCGAGCTTGGAACATTAGAGGAAATAGGAGTTCAGTGTAGCTGGTGTTGAGAATGGGAATGAAAGAGGAGTACCAAGAGATAAATTTATAAAAGTAAGCAAGCATTAGATTATGGAGAACCTTATGTACTGTGATAAGTAACATTGATCTTATTGTGAATACACTGAGGGTCCACTGTTGTTTTTTTTTTTTGAGAGGGGACAGATTTGTATCAGCATTATGGAAATAACTAATATAATCGTGATAAGGACCTGTGCTAATGTATACAGGCAACAGGGATGGAGAAAATGGACAAATTTGAGATATTTTGAAGAGATAGACTCAACAAGGACTACTGATCATCATAAATTGTGTATGTGGTGGAAAGAGAGTAGCCTTTGTGGTTAGCTAGCACTGGGTTCAAATCCCAGCTCCATCACACAGCTGTTTTGTGACCTTGTGTACCTCTCAGAACCTCAGTATTCTCAACTTAAAGCAGAGACATCAATACTCAACCCATAGGGATGTGGGGTTTTAATAAAATAATATATGCGAGACATCCAATAAAGTAAGTATAAAGTGATAGTTACTATTGTTGTGGGGGATGAAAGAGATGGAGGGGAGTCAAGAATAACTTCCAAGTTTTCTTTTCGAACAGTGAGAAAGAGCTAGTTTAGGAAAGTGAGATAACCGTCTGATTTCCAGACAGATTTCCTGTGAGAAATCTGGGTGGAAATGTTCCCTGACAGACAACAATAAGAGTATGACACTCATGAGGAGTATTTGAGCAGTAGGTACAGATTTGGGAGAGAGCAGTTTATATACACATAATTGTAAAAGTCATGAAAGTGAATGCAATAATCTAAGAAAAGAGTTAGAATAAGAGAAGTCAGAACAGTAAAGAGTCGCCTAGGAAAGACATCAATGTAGGTGTGGTTAGAGAAGTAGCAGGAACACCAGTGGTGAGTAGTATCAGAGAAATACAGTGGAGTGGGGCAGGGACATTTTATGAAGAGAATGAGATTAGCAGCTCCAGAGAAAAATAAGATAAAATGGAAGAGTACCTTTGGATTTACCAATGAAGAAATTATTAGTTCTGTCATGCTTTTAGCAGAGTGATGATTTGGACACCTAATTTCACTAGTTTGAAGAGAGAATGGGAAATGAGCAGTAAAGGCAACCTGTGTATATAATCTTTTAAGACTGTGATGTAAGCTTAGATTTAAGTGCTGATGAGAAGAGCTTATACAGAAGAAGGGGTTTCTGAGAATGTAGGGAGTTTGGGTCAGTGGTATCAAATGCAGCAGAGCAATCTTATAATGCTTATTGAGAAAATGAACCTTGGATTTGGTCATTAGGAGGAAGTCTGTGAACCAGGGACAAAATCCTTGTGGTGGAATCATTTGAGTACCAGATTTTGGTCAGTGACGAATGGTTGAGAATTATTGAGCAGGGAAGTGATATGATCAGAACAGCAGCTAAATTTTTTTTTTCTGGCAGCAGTTTGAAGGATGAGATAAGTGGCATGTGTCCCATTTAGGCTGGTAGAGGCACAGAGTAACAAGGACCAGGGTGATAGTTTTGACAACAGGAAGAAATGATGAACCCAAGAATTATAATGCTATTATGTATCTTTTAGCTTGGCTCTCATATAAACTAATGGGCAAAGAAGTAGCCTAAAAGTTGACTTTTTAGGACTTTGAGTGTACGTAATCAGGAGAGTGGTAGTAGCAGTTACCAGAACAGAAACATTAATAGAAGCAAGATTTAAAGATGAATTCATTTTAAAGCTTTCCTTTATTAAGCTACTGTACGTTGGGCTCTGTTCCAAGTGTTGGAGATACAGCAGTGAATGTAACAGACAAGATCTCTGTTCTCATGGCACTCAACATTGAGAAGTGAGGCGAAGACAGAAAAAATAAGAAAAGGACAAGATAATTTAAGGCAAATAAGACAAAACTTGGTGATGGTATAGAAACGGATTAGTGGGACCATTTTAAGCAAAGTGGTCGGAAATGGCATTTCTAAAGAGGAAAGGTTTGAACTGAGAACACCAGAATATTCCTATGGAGTCAGCTCTGCAAAGATCTGCATGCAGAGGCGTCCCCACCCAGATCAAACTATGTGCAAAGGCCCTAAGAAGGGAATGAGCTTGATTTGTTTGAGGGCCAGAATAAAAGTCCAGTGTGTCAGGAACATAGTCAACAAGTGAGAGGCTAATCCATGATGAGGTAGGTGTAGGTAAGGTTAGACATGAACAGGGTTTAGAAGGCCTTCCTTGGTAAAGAGTTTGGTGACTTGTACTTGGTTGGTAACAGCAGAAATGAAAGAAAAGTAATGCTGAAATATGTTGAACCTGAACTGTCTAGGACATCTAGGTAAAGAAGTCAAGAGTGTTCTCAGGCTTAACTACATAAATTTAAATATGAATTGCTTAGTAGTATTCATTGAAACAACCTCCCAAGTTCAGGCATTGAATAACAAATGTTCACAATATGGAGGCTCAAGAAAATGGTCAGGGGATCTGAGGGGAATGATTAGCCAGGGATCTCTAGCAGCTTTTTGACATAAAGGGTATCTTAAATACCATTGCAACCTGAAAGGAATGACCAACTGTTATATGAACAGTAGTTGGAAAAATTATGGCCAGAAATATCTCATGACTTCAGAGGAGGTAAAGAATACTTGCCAACTTAAAATACCTATGTCTTTATAGGGACCAAGTCATTCAGACTGTATAAAAACAGAACAAAACACTATGTAGTACTAGTTCAGAGAGAACGCCCATTTCCAACAGTGCATTCTTTTTCACTGTGCTTCTAAATATACAAGTAGTTTGAATAGTTTGCTTAGTCAAGGTCATCCTTTTGGAATCTGGTTTTACTGGGTATGTAAAACTTATGTGCTCAGAAGATACAGTGAGGCGTAATAATTTTACTTTACATTTATGTGTTTCTTTGCAACTTACAGTCTTTACTCACTAGGAAATCAACTTGATCTTTATTAACAACTCTTTAGAGTAGATAGGAGACAGGAATTTTAGGGAGGTCAGCAGTATTAGAGGTGAGGAACCAGGATTTCTGAGTATGGGTACTGAGGGGACAGGAATTAACAACTTATGACTTACCATGTGTTGCTTTACCTATCCCACCTTGTTAAATTCAAAGGTGAACAAAAATTTAACTGTAGTAGTAGTATAACTAATACACACACACACACACACACACACACACACATATTCTTACTAAAGTAAAACAGTGACAAAAATACATATTTTTTTATTTGTATTTTAGTTATTGGTGCCAATAAAAGTTTCAGAGTGCTGTGCATATATAGGAAGGTGAAACTGATTTTGACTGGCAGAATCAGAGGTTTAATTTTGTTTGGAAAATATGTGCTGTTTTCTTACTAATTTTTATTGTCTTGTCTTGGTTCCTATACACATTTAAAATACTACATATGCAGCTTTAAAATAAGCCCTTTTATATGTAGTACTCACATGTTTATTTCTGCTACTGTATTTTAATCTTAGATTGCCACTCTACTCAGTTGAGACTAATAATAATAATAGCTAGCAAGTAATGTACAATTCTGTGCCAAGCACTGTGTTCAAGGGTTTGTAAAAATTAATTTTTTTTATCTTTATATCAAGATATATGAGATGGGAGCATTCCTTCATAAATAGGTGGTGTTTTCTTTTCTGTTCATTTTATGTACTTTGTATTCCCACACCTGAAAGTAGAACTGTGATGAAAGGAAGAATAAGTATAAGCCATACTCTTGTGCCCTTCGGGATCAACTTAAGTCATGTAAACAGCTTTTTGGGGTAATACTATGTATTACCATATTTTTCTGTAGGTGAAGCCAAGTTGGTGTATGTGCTAACCTAGGAGGTAAAGTCTAAACTATATAACATAAGTGAACAAAGTAATAATATCCTAAATGTCTGTTTTATGATTATAGTAACAATATGTAATAATTATGGGTGATTTTGCATTTTAACAAACTAACTCAATGCGTAAAATAAAAAAGGTTCATCAATAAAGAGATGTTTGCTTAATTTGAAGTATTTAAGAATGAGAAATGTCCATAAAACTTAATCCTTTTAGTTTACTTTTCATTCATTTTCTTGGAGTGAATGAGATATGTTGCTTGCTGTGGAAATGGTAATAATAATGCTTTGTATTTATATAGCATCTTTCATCTGAGGATCTCAAAGTGCTTTTCAAATAGTGTCTCATGAATCCTCACAGCACTTCAGTGAGGTAGGTAGGTGGCAAGTATTATTATCTTCATTTAACAGATGGAGAAGTTAAGCCACAAGAGGGTTAAATGATTTATGTGTTTAGTACCACCGACCAGATAGAGAGGCAGCCTGAGCTACTAAAGTAAAAATAACTAGATTTTGGAGGATTGGCATAGTATAAAACATTAACCCTTTGCTCTTGTGCTTTACGTAGATTATATATTGGAACAAATGTGATAGCTTTAAAATGTCCACAGGGGAATTTTTGTTATCCTTTCTTGAGAAATAGAAAACATTATAATACTCTTTTTCCCTCCCATTTTTAGGTCAGCAGCAAGGACAAGATGGAGTAAAAGTCCAACAAGCTACGATAGCTCCTGTTACAGTAGCAGTTGGAGGAATTGCTAATGCAACGATAGGTGCTGTTAGTCCTGACCAACTCACACAAGTGCATTTGCAGCAAGGCCAGCAAGCTTCTGATCAAGAGGTACAGCCTGGCAAGAGGCTTCGAAGAGTTGCCTGTTCCTGTCCTAATTGTAGGGAAGGAGAAGGAAGGTAAATGCTGTCTTTCTGGAGGGCAGAAATATATTAAAACCAAGCTATTGGCTGGGTACTTTGATCATTAGAACATCATTAGCTTTGTAGTCCAGAAGTCAAGATATAATATTGTTCTGAGGGGGGTTAAGTTGAGCTATTCAGGAATGGGGTTTCAGTGGTCCTCTACCTTGTACCTTATACTTTTTTTTAATGGTTTACTTTCATTTGTTTTTCTCTTGACTTTCTTCAATTATGTAAAATTTTAAAGAACTTTATTGACATAAAACATACCTTATAATTCACTCATTTAAAATGTGCATTTCAGTAGTTTTTAATATATTCACAGAATTGTGCATTCCTCACCACAGTTAATTTTAGCATATTTTTGTCACCCCCTATTCTTTAGCTATCATCCCCTCATTCCCCAACCCTCCCAGCTCTTGACAACCACTAAATCTTTTCTATTTTTATAGATTTGCCTATTCCGAGCATTCTGTAAATGGAATCACATAATATGTGGTCTTTTGTGACTGGTTTCATTCATTCATTTAACATGTTTTCAAGGATTATCCATGTACTAGCATGTCTTAGCAGTTCATTCTTTTTAATGAACAAGTACTGTTTTATTGTACAGACATAAAATATTTTACTTACCCATTCATCAGTGGATGGACATTTGGTGTTTTCCACCTGTTGGCTATTATGCTGCTATAAACATTCATATACACATTTTTGTATGGACATATGTTAGGTATATACCTAGGAATGGAATACTGGTGACTCTAGGTCAAACCATTTGAGGAACTGCCAGACTTCTCCAAAGTGGGTGTATCATTTTACATTCCACGAGCAGTGTATAAGGGTTCTGATTGCTCCACATAATTGTCAATACTTGTTATAATATGACTTTTTTTAACAGCTATCCTAGTGGGTGCGAAATGGTATCTCAGTGTGGTTTTGATTTGTATTTTCCTGATAACTAATGATGTATAGTATATTTTCATGTGCTTAGTAGCAATTTGTATATCTTCTTTGAAGAAATGTCTGTTGAGATCTTTTGCCCATTTTTAAACTATCTTTTTATTATTGAATTGTATTGGTTCTTTGTATATTCCCGATACAAGTGCCTTATCAGATACATGATTTGCAGATATTTTCTCCCAGTCTGTGTTGTCTTTTCATTTTCTCGATAGTGTCCTTTGAAGCACAAAAGTTTTTATTTTAATGTACTCCGTCTTTTCTTTGGTTCCACTTCTGGTGCCATATCTTAAGAATCTATTGCCAAATCTGAAGTCACAAAGATTCCTAGCATTTGTTCTTATATTTAGGTCTTTGATTAATTTGAGGTTAAATTTTTTTATATGATATGAGGTAAAGTTTTATTCAACACCATTTGTTGAAAAGACTAACGCTTCCCTGTGTATTGAATGGTCACAACATCCTTGTCAAAAATCAGTTGACCATGACACATTTATTTCTGGACTCTTCCATTCTATATATCTGTCTCTATGTCAATACTACATAGCCTTGATTACTTTGACTTGCTAATAGCTTTTGAAATTAGGAGATACAAGTCCTCTGATATTGTTTTGACTCTACAGTGACATTTGCAATAAGTGAATTTTTAGAATCAGCCCGTCAGTTTCTACAAAGAAGGCAGATGAGATTCTGAAGGAGTGGCATTGGATCTTTAGATCAACTTAGTAAATATTGCCAATTTAACAATTTTAAGTTTTCTTATCCTTATATATGGTATGTGTTTTTCTATTTATTTAGATCTTCTCTAATTTCTTCTAATACTCTTTTATAGTTTTCAGAGTGTATATTCTGCACTTTTAAAATTAAATTTATTTCTGAGTATTTTATTCTTTTTGATGCTGTTGTAAATGAAACTTTTCTTGATGGTTCATTGCAAATGTATAGAAATATAATTAATTTTTGTTTGTTGATCTTGTATCCTGCAGCCTTGCTGAACTCTCATTAGTTCACTTAGTTTTTCTGTAAGAGTATGTCATCTGCAAATAGAGATAGTTTTATTTCATTTTTTCCACTCAGTGATTTTTCCTTTTTTTACCTAATTGTTTTGTCCAGAAGCTACAGTACATGTTGAATAGAAGTGAAAGTGGACAGCATTTTTTTGTTCTTGATCTTAGAGGAAAAGCATATAGTCTTTTACTGTTAAATATGATTTTGTCTCTGGGTTTTTAAAATATGCCCTTAATTGAGAAAGCACCCTCTATTCCTACTATGTTGAATGTTTTTATCTTGAAAGGGTGTGGATTGTGTCCAGTGCTTTTCGGCATTTGTTGAGATGATCATGTAGTTTTTGGTTCTTATTCTAGAAGTAGGGTATATTACATCAATTGATTGTCAGATGTTAAAAGTACTTTTACATTCGTGGGATTAAATCCAACTTGGTCATGGTTTATAATTTTTCCCCCCTTTTAAAAATTTTCAAGTATACAGTACAGTGGTTAGATGTTTATGTAGTTTATAAAACGGTCCCCCAATTGCTCTTTCTTCTGGCTATCTAGCCATTACATTAATGCTAAATGCATTCCCTATGCCGTGCTCCCCATCCCCATGTCTATCTATTAACTAATTTGTCCTTCTTTAACCTTTCATACCATTCTCTCAGCTCCCCCTTATAATTATTTTCATTTGTTGCTGCATGTTGTTTGCCAGTATTTTTTTTTTGAGGGTTTTTGCATCTATGTTCATGAGAGTTTTCTATAATGAATGTCTTTGCTTTTAGTTTGGATGATACTGGCCTCATTGAATGAGTTGGGAAGTGTTCTCTCCAGTTTTATTTTATAAAAGAGTTTGTTAAAAAAAATATTAATTTAAAAATTTTATGGACTTGGCTAGTATAGCTATTTTTTCCTGGCCTCCTTTCCTTGTGGGTTGTTGTTGTTGTTGTTGTTGTTTGGTTGGTAATTCAATCTCTTTTTATAGGTTTTTTCTGATTATTTGTTCATGAGTCAGTTTCGGTACTTTGTGTCTTTCTAGTAATTTGTCCATCTCATCTGTGTTATTTAATTTAACTAATTGGCATACAGTTCTTGTTTGTGAAAATATCACCGACTTCAACTATTATTGTTGAATTGTCTTTCTTCTTTTCTGTTTTTACTTTATATGTTTTGGTGCTCTTTTGTCACTCTCTTGCTTAAGTGCATGTATGTTTATAGTTATTATGTCTTTCTGATGGATTGACCAATCTGTTTTTATCAAACATTTTTTGTCTGATGTTAGTGTAGTCACACCAGCTTGTGGTTGTTATTGGCATATCTTTTTTCATTTTACTTTCAGTCTCTTTGTATCTTTGAAGTAAAGTATGTCCAGACAGCATGTAGTTGGCTCTTGTTCTTTTTAAAATTCCAATCTGAAAAAAATCTGCCTTTTGATTGGATTGTATAATCCATTTACATTTATGTTACTGATGTAGTTGAATTTATTTGCTATTTTTTGTTTTGTATATTGCATGCCTTTTTTTTGTTCTTCTGTGCCTCCTTTACTTTCTTTTTCATTAAATGAATATACTATAGCATTTTAACTTATAATTTAGCATTTTAATTTCATTAATGATTTTTTTTTTTTTTTGCTATATTACTTTGAGTTATTTTCTTAGTGGTTGCTCTAGGCCTTACCATATATATCTTAATTTAGGATTGGTTTAAGATTTATATTAACTTAATTCTAGTGAGTTATTCTAGTTAGGTCTATTCACTTTTACTTCTTTTTGTGGTATTATAGTTATTACACATATCTGTTAGTGTTACAAACCCAACAATACATTATTTTAATGATAATATTATATAATTTTACTTTTAAAGAAGTGGAGAGAAGGCCAGCAAGTATATATAGCTTTTCCTGTGTTAACTGCCTCACTTCTAGTTCTCTTTATTTGTTCCTGTGGATTTGAGATCCCATCTGGAGTCATTTCCTTAGTCCAATACAGTTTTGCTCCCATATTTGTCTATTATTGGCAAATATGTTATATATATTGCATTTCTGTAATGTTACAGGCTTGAAACTACACTTTATACATATTGTTTTATAAAATTGCTTTTTAAAAACCAGTTAAAAGAACGATGCCGTTATACTGATCTTTATAATTACATAATTACCATTGCTGGTGCTCTTTTGTTTCTTTGCTTTCGGGTTTATTTGCTTTCAGCCTAAAGAACTTGCTTTAGTATTCCTTTCAAAGTAGGTCTGCTAGCAACAAATTATGTCAGTTTTTGTTCATCTGGGAATTTCTTTATTTCATCTTCATTTTTGAAAGATAGCTTTGCTGGATATAAGATTCTTAGTTGAGGTTTTTTGAGTACTTTGAATAAATTTTCCCATTGCCTTCTAAACATCATTGTTTGTGCTGAGAAGACAGCTTGTAATCTTAGTGGGGTTCCCATGTAAGTGATGACATTTTTCTCTTGCTGCTTTCAAGTTTTTTTCTTTTTATTTGGGTTTCAAGATTTTTAGTATAAAGTGTCCATTTATGGATCTCTGCATTTATCCTACTTGGAGTTTATTGAGCTTCATGCATGTGTAGGTTAATGTTTTTCCATACTTTTTCAGCCATTATTTCTTTGAATATTTTTTCTACTCTTTCCTCACTGAGAGTACTCTCCCATCCTCTCCCCACCCCTCCCTACCCATATTTATGTTGGTATCCCACAATTCTGTGATATTGTTCATTTTTCTTTATTCCTTTTCTTGTTTATTTGGATTATATAATCTCTGTTGTATTTTCAACATCCCTGTTTCTTCTCTTGAATACCTCTAGTGAATTTTTATTTCAGATGTACTTTACATCTCTAGAGTTTCCAGTTGGTTCTTTTAAAAATCATTTCTAACTCTTTATTGATATTCTCTATTTGATGTGACATTGTCTTTATATCTTTTGTTTCTTTAATCATGATCTCCTTTAGGTCTTTGAACATATTTTCAGTGGCTACTTTGAAGTGTTGTTAAACCTAGACACTGTCAGTTGTTTCTCTTCCCTGATTTTTTCCCTGGGTGTGGGTCATACTTTTTTGTTTTTTGTTTTTGTTTGCATAACTCAGTTTTGTGTTAAATCAATTTTTTGTTTACATAAATCTGTATTTTTGTCAGAAACTGGACAGTGTAGATACTATATTGTAGCAGCTCTTACTACTTGCCCCTTGCATTTCCCCACCCTAGCTTGTTATTGTTGTTTGTTTAGTGAGTGGCTGGATTATTTTAGAGATACCCCTCCCACCTCTAGTAGGAAGCTGTCACTCCCCAGTGGATGCAGACTCAGGTGTACTGATAATGGCTCTGGGATGACTGTGGTTTTGGCTGAGATATTTTTGACAATCTTCTTTCCCTGACCACACCCAGGTCTTAAACTCCACTAATTGCCAGCTGATTGCTCTGTTATTTTCAACAGTGCCTTGGAGCATCTGTTCCTCCCACAGACTGATCAGATCAGATTCCTTTAAGTGCTAGATCACTATGTCTGTGTTTAAGGATTTATTCTGATCTTGGAAGTTGCCCTCTAGCTATCTCTTCTGGCTTTTCTCTGTCAACCTAAGCAAGCCTATAGTTTAGCCTATTTCTCCAATTGCCTTTTGCAACAATCTCCACTGTTTTTAAAGAGTCCCCTGAGGCTCAGAGTTCTCCACACTTTGTTGCAAATGAAGTCAGTCATCAGTGTGGGGGAGGTTTGACCCCTCTGTTTTATCCTGTGCTCTCCCTCTGGCCAAAATCTGTGTCATAGGTCTTGAACTGGGGGTCGAGACAGTGGCATGTTTTCTGAGTGGCATCCCTGCTCTGGGAGCTGGGCATGTGGGCATGTGGTGGGGGTGTGCAGCAGTAGTCTCAGATTTTCTTGGCTTGCCTCTCCTGGCTTGGGACCCCTGATTAATGGACTGCAAATGAGCTGGGTTAATAGTGATCCTGGACCCCAGTATTTTCTTCATGCCCTATCCAAGGTAGACCCTGTGTCTCAGGAGTTGGGATTTACCTGTTATCCACACTCAGCTTAGCCTCAGCCACAGGTAGCTGGGAATAGAATGAGAAATGCTGCGACCTGCCCCTCTTGGGGACGTAGTCCTCACTAGAAGGTGGGAGGAGAGGGAAACCTGTCCTTGCCTGCACCAGTCTGCAGAGTTTGTGTCAAGGGAGGAGTGGGAGAGAGGGAGCGTCTTGGTTCACATATCACATTCTCTCACTTTCATACCATGTTCTATTCCATTTTCGTGAATAAGTGTTTCTTTATTTGCTGTATGCTCTTAGGGCCATTTCCAGAGACTGTAGATGGTGTTTGTTTTTTATAATTTTCACCAGTTTCATTGGGGTGTCGGTCCATGGAGCATGTCACACTGTCTTGCTGGAACTGAAGCTCTAAATCTTATGTTTAAGTGAAGAATATTATCATTTGATATTTTAGGGAAGAATCTTCAAATGTCTGTAAAGCTTAGGGACTTTTTTCCCCAAGGGAAGAGCCTATGAAGAAATGAACATGAAGTACATGACAGAACATAAACTCTCTTAGATTAATATTTTTCATAGCATTTTTGAGTTTAGTACATAACCCTGAGATTTTTTTTTAATCAAATTTTTTTTTTAATATTTAACTACAGTTAAGGCATCATGATTTAAAAAACCCATTCAGAAAAGCATCATTTCTCTTTTATTTTCCATAATCGTAAGCTTGGTGTTTGGGAGTGTAATTAATGTTTGGTTTTTGTTTCTGGTAGAGGCAGTAATGAACCAGGAAAAAAGAAACAGCATATTTGTCATATTGAAGGATGTGGAAAAGTTTATGGCAAAACATCTCACCTACGAGCACATCTTCGCTGGCATACTGGAGAAAGACCTTTTGTGTGCAACTGGATGTTTTGTGGCAAAAGATTCACAAGGAGTGATGAACTTCAGAGACATAGAAGAACCCATACAGGTTAGTTGGTTTATTTAGGACTTGTACTTTTTTAAACTTATTTTTTCAACACTTAGATGAAAATTTTAGTGATAGTTAGCTATCAGATTGGAAATACAGAAATTAGAGAATTCACTTTGGTAACTATATGGAAGATGTTAAGATCAAAATTCTTTACATCATTTCTGAGACATTTTCTATTTTTTATAAGCTTTATTAATATAAGGAGTCTGCCCCCATCCCTATTCTGCTCCCCAAAGAAAACCATATTTAATTTTTTATCTTTTTATATTTTTATTCCTGTGATGGCTGTCATATATTTAAATAATACGCTGTTGTTACTTGTTAATCTTTCAGTTTTAGACAGTATTTGTTGACTTCTTACATTGAGAGTAAAGGATTTACCTCAATTTGCACCATATGATGACATTCAGTTATTTTTAACTATGTGCAGGCCTAGCATTGTCTCTTGACTCATTGCTCTCCGATTTTCTACTACCATGTCTGTTCTTCATTTCCCATCCCTTTCGTCTTCTAACTTCTTTCACCTAAACTTTTACTGTCTTCTCTTTCTCTTCAAAAAATGTTTACATTTTTTTCAGTAAGCACTTTCTCCTTTTTTTTAATAGCTTATTTTTTAAGGTTTAAAATTAGTAAATAATAATTACATTATGACTGTAATGTACTGTGGTTACATATTGTTTCCTGTGTGCTTTTTGTTTTTTCGTAGTTTTTAATTGCTTTTTTCCCCACTTGCATTGTTATTTCAACTTTTTTATTATTTCAGCTTTTCAAGAATAATATCAACTCCACCTTCGTTCTCCTTATTCTGGGAGGTCTCCAGTCTGGTTTCTCTCTAGGGCTGCTGCACAGCTATAATCTTGAGACATTTTTTCCCCTGTTTTATTGGTTTAGACCCAATGTTATCAAGATGTCATATTTTTGTTTTTCTCAGTTTGCTCCTTTAGTTGTTGGAAAACATTCTGAAATGCCTTCTATAAAAATGCATGGGGAAGTAAGTTTGTCTAAAATGTCTTTGTTTTGCTTGTCCACTTAATTGACGGCTTAGCCAATATAGAATTCTAGGTTCAAAGTTATATTCATTCAAAACATTAATGACATTGCTCTGTTGTCTTCTTCATGGTATACTAACATGAAGTCTATTGTTGTTTTCTTTTTTTTTTTGTAGGTGACCTAATTTTTCCCTTAAACTTTTAAGAACTTGTTTGTTTATAACTTTTTGTTTTGATATAATTTTGTACATTTGGAAGAGTTGCAAAGGTGGTATAGAGAGATCTCATATCCTTCACCAAGCTTCCTCCAAAATTAACCTCTCTCGTAACCACAGTAACTTATAAAAACTAAAAAGTTAACATTGGTACAATACCATTAATTAGACTAAAATCTTTCCCACAAATACACTTTTTCTGTTTTAAGCATTCAATTCAGAATACCAAGTTACATCTATCTTCTATGGCTCTTTATCTTCTGCAGTCTGTGAACTTTTTTTCTGCTTTCCTTGACCTTGACATTTTTGAAGGTTAAGTATTTTGGAGAATATCACTCAATTTGGGTTTGTCTGATATTTTCTTATGATTAGATTGAGGTTATGAATTACTGTTGGGAAAAATATCATAGACATTATTGCCCTTTTAAGTACATTATTTCAGAGAGTACAGGATGTTGGTATGTCTTATTGGCAATACTAACCTTGACGAATTAAGATAGTATGTTCCAGGTATCTCCACTGTGAAGTTATTTTAATCTTTCTATCTTCTGTTTATTATAAGCAAGTCAGTAAGTCCAGTCCACACTCACAGGGAGGGAAATCAAGCTCTACCTCCTGGAAAGAGAAGTATCAAAGAATTTGTGGCTTTACATGAAAACAACTACAGTAATTAATGAATATTTTTGAGGCAATTCATTGAGTCTACACAAACATCCTGTTTCTCTTTAAAGAAAATACTAACATTTTACTTTTAGCATTCCTTGTTGTACCTTGCCTACAACAGTGACTGCTATGGTGTTATAAAAGTCATTATACTTGTACAATTTTCACTAGTACTTCTTGTGTAAGGAAGATTTATACCTTCTTCCCCAATTATTTGTTTATTCAGTCATTTATATCATTATGGATTCGAGTATTTTACTTGAGGGTTATAATCTATTACTGTTATTGTTTATTTTTCTTGCTCAAATATTTCATCTTAGGCCAATGTAAGTTGTTTTAGATGGTCTCCTCTATCCTTTTAACATGCCCTCATCTAATTTTAACTGTAAGAGCTTTCTTTTAATCTTTGATGTTCTCTTAATTTTATAATTATGTATGTAGTCATAAAATTTCATTTATTATGCAAACTGGTTGGACTCATCAACTCTGGGTTCTCCCCCACCCACCTTTTAGTTGGAGAGCTTAATACATTTATGTTTAATACAGTTACTGGTAAGGACTTCTGCCATTCTGTTATTTGTTTTCTGTATGTCTTCTTTTTTGTTCCTATATTCCTCCATTATTGACATTTTGAGTTAAATAAATTTTCCTCATGTGTTATCTTAATTCTTGTTATTTTTAATCATACATAATATATTTTAGTTATTCTCTTCGTGGTTGCCTACCTTGGGGATTATAATTACATTGTATAATGATCTAGTTTGGATTAATACCAACTTTATATCCATAGGATACAAAAACTTTTCTCCCATATAGCTCTGTCTCCCCATCTGCTGTTACTTTAACTAATTACATTCTCATACATTATGTACCTGTCAACACAGGTTTTATAATTATTGCTTTATGCAGTTGTGTTTTAAACTAGATAGGAGAAAAAATGAGTCACAAATCAAAAATACATTTATATTGCCTTTTACATTTAACTATAATTACCTTACCTATTCTTTATTTTTTTATGTAGATTTAAATTACCATCTAGTGCCTTTTCACTTCAGCCTGAAGAACTTCCTTTAGTATTTCTTATAGGTACAGATCTCCTAGTGGCAAATATTTCCGTTTTTATTAATCTAGGAATATCTTAATTTTTCCTTACTTTTGATATATAGTTTATCTGTATAGAGAATTTTTGGTTGACAATTTGTTTGATTTTTTTATCTTTTGACTATATCATCCAGCTGCTTTCTGGCATCCATGCTCTCCAATGAAAAAATACTTTATTAACAATCCCTTGTAGTAATGAGTATTTTTCTCTTGCTGCTTTTTAGATTTTTTTTTTTTACTTTAAACATTTTATTATTATGTGTCTCATTGCCAATCTTTTTGCATTTAACCTGCTTTGAGTTTATTGGATTACCTCCAAGTCAGATTAGATGCAAGAATCTTATATGTGGGGTTTTCCAAAGACCTACTGGATGGATCAGAGAATGAGAATTTTTGGGGAATGAGGTTTTGAAAGAGCTCTTGCTCTGTTCTGCTTCCTCTGGTGGCTTCCAGGCTACTGGGGAATAGAAAATGGAAATAGGCAAATTAAAACACAAAGCTTTCTGTTCTTAACAAGATTTCAGCCATTTTTCTTGATTAATTTCTAGATTCTAAGAGGCTTGATTTTGATTGTTTTGGTTTGATTGTTAGGTTTCTTTTTATAGAGAAGTGATTTTTTTGGAAGTCACCATCTTTACTGCATTACCTCTTAATAGTTTCCTTCTTTTTTCTTTATTTCTGAAGAATTACAAGAATTGGAAAGAGTTGATGAGTTCTGTTTGTGGCATGTTGAGTGATGCTGCCTATGGCACATCTAGGAAATGTTAGGTTCACAATTGAGTTGAGGAATCTGGATCTTGATGTAGTCATCTATTTATAGATAATAGTTAATACTATTAGTGTAGATAAGTTTTTTTAAAGGCATTTTTGATGAACTGACCAAAGGGCTTCTGTATTTGACTAGATAATTGTTAAAGGAGAAAATGAAAAATTATACATTATGCAAATAGATGTCCCTGTAAATTTATGGTCTCAGATGTCAGCCAGTCTCTCAGAGTAGCCTATCAATCCTATTCTTTTTTGTCAGCTTCCTTAGTACTTTAATAATTACCTAAATTCTTAAGTTTTCTTATGTCCCTTGTATTTCTCACTCTGTCTCCCCTTACTCCCAGTCTTTTACTTCAAGAAAATTAAATCCACATGACTTATCTCAAATTATCATCATGTCCCCTTTTAATTTACTTTTATCCACAGGTAATAATAAAGGAGAATCGAGGGTACCCCTGAAAAGATTTGTTTAGATATTCTAGGCTGGGTAGGTAAGAGTATCCAGTAAGGTCTGACGGGTCAAGGGCACTAGAGCGGGGAGGTTTGGAGGGATCCAGAGTCCGCAGGTTTCTCAGTTTGAATAACTAGGTTTCTTAGAACAAATAAAAAAAAATTTTTTTTGTAATGTGAGTTATATATAAAAGTCTGGTTATTTTTTCTAAGAAATTGTATGTAGCTACGTGTGGACATTTGGTGTAAGTTACTCATTGAATAAAGGGTGTATTTATAATTGGCTATAACAGATTGAAGATATTTAAACATTTCCATGTAGTGGGTTAAATTGTCTCCCAGAAAGATATGTTCAAATCCTAATCCCTGGTATCTGAATGCAAACTTATTCAGAAATAGGTTCTCTGTGGATTGAGCAAATTAAGATGAGGCAATACTGTGCCCGGTGCCTAGGTTTTAGGACCTAGTAGGCTTTAATTCCAATGACTGATGACCATATAAAAAGACACAAAGACTGGAGAAGAGGCCACGTGAAGACAGGCAGAAATTGGAGATGCAGCTTCAAGCTAGTGAGTGCCAAGGGTTGCCAGAAGTCACCAGAAGCTAGGATGAGGCAAGGAAGGATTCTTCTCTAGATCCTCTGGTGAAAACATTGCCCTACTGACACCTTAGTTTTGGACATCTAGCCTCCAGAGCTTTGAGAGAATAAATATCTGTTGTTTTAAGCCACCTGGTTTATAGTATTTTCTTACGGAAGCCGTAGGAAACTAATATAGCCTCTTAGTTTGCTCCTGAAATTAATTAATTTGTAAATATGGAGATGTGTTATCAAATGAAAAATTAGAAATAACAATAACTCATAAAATGTTTTGTACATTGTAATAACTCAGGTTTGAGGGTAACATTTCAAACATCAGGTTACAGGCAGCACTGTAACAGCCATGATTGGCCCCTGATGGTTACTTCCGATGAATAAAGCTTAAAAGATCTGATTTATTCCATTCCTCAAATTTATGATTCCACTTGAAAATTGTAGCAGATTTTTTCTGAGAGAAATTACCATTAGGACTATCATACTAGACAAAAGAAGCAATTTTTTCTTCTATTAGTTTATTAAACTAAAATTGTTTGGGTTGTATTTGAGATTTTTTTTTTAGAGAAATAAAATATGAAATTTGTCTTTGACAAGCTTTGGATGCTTGTAATGAAGACATTTTACAGATCTTGAACTATATAATGTATCAGCTATAATTTATTTTATTATTAGGCTTTATTTCTTTCAAGGTTTTATCTTCTATAGCTATTAGTTTTCTGTTGCTCCCATAACAAACTAGCACCAATTTAGCATCTTAAAAACACACACATTTATTATGTAACAGTTTCTTTAAGCTTGGTCTAAGTCCACTTACCCTCTTACAAAGTCGAAATCAAGGTGTCAGCTGGGCTGTGTTTCTTACCAAAGACTATCAACCAAATTCAGTTTTTGCTGTTGTAGAATAAGGGTCCCGGTTTCCTGCTGGCTATCAGCTTGGGGCTGGTGTTTTTGCTCTGGAGGTTGCTAACATTCCTTCTCATACTTCCTCTTTGGCCCTATCTAGCAGCATAGGTCAAGTCCCTCTCAGACTTCCAACTTATCCAATTTCTGATTTCTCCTACTGCATCCCTCTAACTCCAGCTCTGCTTTTAAGAGCTCATATGATTAGATTGGGCCCACTCAGGTGTTTCAGAATAATCTCCTTATGTTAACCTCTAAAACTTTAGTTAATATTTATTTTTTCATATAATAAAACATATTTATTAGTTCCAGGGATTAGGGCATGAACATTGGGGGCCAAGGGGACAGTTCTGCTGACCATAAGTAAACTCAGACAAGTTTTGATAATTAATTATAAAAAGTCTTAACCACTAAGAATAATTGTGAAATAATTAAAATAATAAAAATATTATAGTATGTATAATTAGTACAAGAACTCTGTACTTCCTTGAGATAAAGTATAATGATAATGTTTGCTAAAAGTAGGAGATTTAGGAATTGATAACACAGAAAATACAGTTTTCTATGGAAGGTTAGTTTAATTGTACAACATAATTTACTTATTTAGAGATTGTAGCCACTTTGCTTGAAGTTAATTGGACACCCACACCACTTAGGAGTAGACAGCCTAGAAAGTTCGTACACAAATTATTTCCCATTTATCTTACCATTTGCTGTGGAGTAGCCTGAGGACTTAGATTTCTTTCTTAATTGAAACTTAACCATAGCTCCACATGGTTGCAAATGACTATCCCAAGAAAATGGAAGTTTCTTTAAAGTCAGAAATTCTCACTTATTTATTTTATTTTTGTATTACCAGTGTATCATCAAGTGTTCCACAAATGTTTGTTGAAAAATGACTAAGTTCATGAACATTACAGCTTACAAATATTTATCGAACAGCCAATGTGTAGGTTGGTCACCCAGTTGATTCAGTGCTTATTGAGTGATTGTGTGCCATCAGGCCGTCACCACCTGATTTCTATTTGATTTTTCTTGCCCGTTGTTGCTTTGGAGCAAATTAACTTCCGAGCCTCTGCTCACTCATCAATAAAATGAAAATGTAAAATTAGACCTTTAAGATTTCTTCCAGCTTTAAAATTTGTCAACAGAATTTTTCTTTTGAAAGCAATTGGGGAACTTGCAAGATTTAAAGTTTAAAATTGATCCTAAACTTAAACCCTCATTTAATGGCTTTCCATCCTCATCTAGGTGTCAGCATTCATAAAATCCAAGTCATTTGACTTTAAATCTTAACTGCCTTTATTTTTAATGTCTTTGAGAATTTTATATAAACCATTTATTTATCCTTTTATTCAATTTTTCAAGACTGAAAGAGAAAGAAAAGTTCAATGAGATACTGCAAATGCAATTTTTTAAAAAATAAAAGCAAACACATAAAGAAGAGGGGAAATTATCTGACATGGACAAACTTGAACCTATAGATTTTCTCTTGGTAAGTCAAACGCAGGACCAAGCTAAGAAGTCAGGTGAACTGAACTTTCTTGTTATCCAAGTTCTAGTGTCAGACTGAGAAAACATTTCATTCTCTTAATGTTTTAGAAGGAAGGACTAAAGATAGTAGGTCTACTGTGAATATCACAATATATCAGTTAACCAGATTTTTCATGCCTGACCTATTATATACAAAATTGAAATGTTTTTCTTCCCTTATTATTTAACATTTTGTTTTTATTCCAGAATATGGAAGTGGTTAGTTCTAGAAGAATTATCTTATATCTTAAACAGAGCATATTTAAGGATCACATTGTATACCAGAACCTGATGGTTTTATTCTGGGAGACTTAAAAACTCTATTAGTTGAAATGTAGTTTTTGTCCGACTCTCATTTTTGCCTTGTGAGGAAGCTCAAAACACTATTATGAACTGATTTTATTTCAAATAGTTCTAAGATATGCTCATGCCTTTAGGCATCGTAACCAAAACCCAGGTGGTAGTTTTAAAGGAAGAGTAGATGTGAGCCTTGAACATTATATATTTTTATACCTGGAAGTGATTCTTCAGATCACGTTTGAAACCCTGTTATTTCATAGATGAGAAACTGAGGCCCAAAGTGGTGGTGTACTTGCTCTGTTTCCAGTTATTGGCAAAGCCAGGACTTAACTCAGGTCTTTTATTCCGAGTCACATGCTCTTTCTCCTCTAACCACATGACTTGTTTGATAGCATTTTAAAATAAAAACAAAGTATTTTGCAGCTAGTTAAAAGTTAAATGAAAATGTAGTATGACCAGAAGAGAAATTACTTAAAATTATGATTTTATTTAAATAAAATGAATTACTATTTATTTACTATTTTACTGTTTAGGTGAAAAGAGATTTGAATGCCCAGAATGTTCTAAAAGATTTATGCGGAGTGATCATCTCTCCAAACATGTCAAAACACACCAGAATAAGAAAGGTGGTGGGACAGCTCTTGCCATTGTTACCTCGGGAGAACTGGACTCATCTGTTACAGAGGTGCTTGGCTCCCCAAGAATTGTCACAGTTGCAGCCATTTCTCAAGATTCAAATCCAGCAACTCCCAATGTTTCAGCCAACATGGAAGAATTCTGAGAAATTATTCATAACAGAGACCTCTAGTGCTGCACTTAAGTTTACACACCTTTGAAAATCTGGAAGTGGGCTGGTCAAGTGGATTACAGAGTAGGAAATCACATTTTCATTTTTGGCTTCTTTAAGTATTCCAAAATTTTGGGTCAACATGTGAAGTGTTGGATTTTTAAAAACACAAGCAAACTGATGTACTGGAAACAGATAGAAAAGTATTTCCTCCATACTGTAAGTTGTAGTTATTTGAAAATGTCTCATATAATGTTTAAAATGAAACTTCCCCTCTCTTAACATCATGTGTTAATGTGTTTAGAAAGACCTCAAGTAGTTGACAGGCTGGACCTTAATTGGACTTATTTTCTTTGAAATTCACTCAGTAATAATGTACATGATTTTTTTTTTCTACAGCACAGAAAACAAGATAGCTAATTGATGCTAGGGACAATACTTTATTTTCTTAGCTTGATTTTTGGAAAGCCAACTGAAAATGGTTTTGGCCGTCTTTTCTAATTGTTAGGAATTCTTCAACAGTTGAATTAGTTAAGTCCCAAAACAGTAATCTGAGATGCCTCTCAGATCATTATGACCACTACATTATAGTAGTGTGTATGCAGACAATCAGTGAAGTTTAATTACTTTCTCCATTTGGAGACACAAGAGGAACTTAGAGCTAAACCTTAGGTTAAATTTTAGATTGAAACCTTAGGAAAATACTGGGGTGGGGGGGAAATGGTTAAAACAAAACTCATAAAAGTTTCAGAAAAATAAAATGATGCAACTTCACATGTAAGGTTTTGAAGTTAGGATTGATTATATTCTTAATCCTAGGTCATACCACAAAATTCATTTTAAATGTTTATATTGGAAATATTTGCATAGAGTATAAATTGTTCTGTAGTTTCATATTCTGTAAATATGAGTTATGTTGACAATGTGCAGAATTCTTTATGCTTTGACTTGGTAGCCAAAGAAAGAATTATCACACTTTTTTTTTTAAGGCCAGCATAAAATTATGTCTTAACTACATTATAATTTTCGTTTTCCTCTCTGCTGAAGATTAGCTAATCCCATTTTATTTCTAGTACTGTGTTAGAAGGCTGATTAAGAGTTCATAGCACAGTAGTATCTCTATGTTATGTCAATAACTGAATTTTCCCTAAAAAGACAGCCTAACAAATATATAACAGACATGATATTATGAAGCAAAAATTATTTTTTAAAAATCAATGATGTTTAGTCAAGTAAGTGACTAAAGAAAAAGTGTATTTCATTGTTTATGCAAGGGTCTTATAGGAAAGATGGCCAAAAGTTTCATATGAAAAAAGTTTGGATTATATCAGTAGCTTAACTATTAGTAAGATATTTCCTATTTTAAAAATGTATTTACACAAAATCATAATGGAATTGGAATCAACCATTTGAAAACTAAAGTTTTTAACTGCTTGGTTTATTAACATCATTAGATTGGGGACTGTTTGAATATCAGTAATGTTTTCTTGTGTGTTCTCTATTATTTCAGGAAAAGTACTACTCATGTGAATTCTCTTCCAAAATTGTGATGTTTCTTGTATTTTTGATGAAGGAGAAATACTGTAATGATCACTGTTTACACTATGTACACTTTAGGCCAGCCCTTTGTAGCGTTATATAAAACTGAAGGTCTTTTGTGCTTTCAGTTTGTATAAAAAAGCTTTGAGATTAAAGGAAAAAAAATTTTTACACTGTGGTTATAAATTTCAAGTTTCTTAAAGCTTTTGTAGACTTGTAACAAAGTCTTTAAATTTTAGTTGGATTTTGTAAATTGTTTTGTATATTTTATTTAATGTACTCTTAACAACTGATGTATCTAGCTTTAAGACATCAGACTCAGTTTGTTGTTTTGTTTGGTACAGAGGAGCATTTGGTAGTGTTAATTTTAATTTTATTATATAGGAGCTGAAACATCAAATATATATTTTATCTATCATTATGCTACACAATCAGTGCTATAAATTTTTTTATGCAAAGAAACTTTCCTAATGTTCGAATCATGTGTTCTCAGAGTGACACTTTCTGTTGATAATACCAAGTATGAGCTCTCTGCACCATTATTCCATGAACCAGTTTTAATGCATACCTATGTATGCTCTTCACAAATGGAAGTTACTTTTTAATCAACAATGAGGCCTGTTATAAATTTAACAAACTGAATCTGGATAGCTTTATAGCATATAAAATATAGTAATTTGTGTTAGCAGGTGCACATTTTACCACTAAAATTAGAAATATTTTGACCGTCAGTTCTGCATACCATTCTGAATCCACTCTTCTGTCTTATATGAATCGTAAATTTCAATGTCCTTTATTTGACTCAGTGGGATATAGCTGTTATAAGTAATAGGGCACAGATGTGCAGTAGTCTTGTTTAATGGCATTTCACTGTTCATTCTCTCTGCCACTGTTATAAAACTTTTCTTTATTGTAATTATCAGTGCAAAGCTATGTATTTATCATGGTAGAACTCCAGTGTTAGAATAGTTTTTTCTTACAGTATTCTTTTTTTGGTTAGGTTTGTGTATGTGTTGCTGATTACATTAGAACTTGATGTTAAGTCATTATTTATCACACTCTCATGAGAGCAGTAATAAAAGTGTGTAATCTAGGAGAAAAAGTTAATTTGTCAAACTTAGATAAGCATGATGTTTAGGTCCTATTTTTCAATTTTATAACTGTTTTATTGCAACAATATTTGTATTTAAGTCTTCATTTTAATGCCTTGTGGTGTTTTTTTATGCATGTCACTAGGTTGTCATCCCACATAAATTGATGTGCAGCATAGGGTATTAAATCTACATAATGATTTTAAAACAGAAATAGTTGATGGTAAAATGTAAATGTTTTGCAAAAATTCCTTATAAAAAGTTTTGTAGTAACATTTCACTTGTAAATTTTTTGTAAGAAAAAAAAGGAAAAGAAAAAGGAAAAAAAGATGAATTCAGAAAAAATCCTGTTTCCCATATCCTAGAATTTAGACAATTATTCTGCCAGCAAAGCCTCTGGGGCTGTAATTGACATTTTTACAGTGCTGATTTGTATAAAATTTGTTTTTTGTGGATTTGGAAATAAAATCATGTACAAGTTGTTACCTGCAATAACAATTGCAAGTAACCTATAAAAGTTCCCTTGAGTTTAACATGTTTCTTTATTTAATTATGTATACTGTAAAGCAGCAATAAATTGTTTGAACTATCAACCTTATCACAGTGAACACTGGAAAGTAAATGCTTCTCACTAGAAAACATATTGGCAACTCTTCATAATTCCTGGTATTAAGATCTGGTCACAGTTTCTCCAAACAGACTGCCAAGGAAGACCAATTCAAATTCCATGTTAATTTGTAACTATTGCTCTGGATATTTATGGAAATTAAAACTTGATTTAGGGTCATTTTTTACTTAAATATTTTTATAAATACTTAAATATTTTGCTTAAATGTTAAATATGCCACACAGATGCCACAGAAGTCTTTAAGCAAAAACTGTTGTGTTTTTCTCCTGGGAGAGCCCTGCAAATCTCATGGAGAACATTATTGACGTAACGAATATACCATTGTAACAACTTCAGTTAAATTATATTTCCAGGCCCAGGCCAGATTAGATACAGCAAGATGAGGGCAGGGGGATGTGAGGCAGCAGGAGAAGTACACTGGCCCACTCGCTGATGGAAGCCTCCAAAGAGTCTGTTTAAATGTATTGTAATTAAGGGCTATAAAGTATAGTATATGGGTAGATCGCCCTGTACAGCAAAGCCCTAAGGTAAAGTTACAACTTAGTGTCATATATATTTTTAGACGACTCTGAATCAAAAGAAAAAAAAAGTTAAATGTATACTACTCTGCTAAACAAGACCAGTAAGGAGTAAATTTTTCAAAATATACATGTGTGAAAACTTAAGATGTGTATTTAAGTTACCTGAAAAATTCACATTTAGAAGCGTTAGGATGGTATTGTATAAAAGGGGATGATGCAACTAGAAAATTAACACTTTGTTGTTATTTTAACATGGTAATACCAGTTTGAATCTTGGACTTCTAGGGACCAAATAACCGTGAACAAGACAATCACAGAGAACACCATAAAAGTAGATTGACATAGATTGTCGACATAAAACTATTAGTGTAATAGAACCATTGGCGTAGGAAAGTTGAAATAGTGCTAAGAGCAACACTGATACGACAAAGTGGTTTACTTCAAGAAGTCAGGAAAAAATTGAATAGCTTGTTATTTTTATTTTAAAGCTCAGATGCTTAAAGGGGAGTGAGTAGAGACTTCAGGTATATGCAAGAAATGTGAAATACTTTATTCAGTACATCTGAATCATGACTACTGCCCAAGCAGTAATGTATGTTTAATGTCCACACAATTTAATTGTGTAGGAGGATTTTTTTAAGGCATATATTTCTTTTGAGATTTGCTTATTAGCATAGGTGGTAGGATGTGTCCCTTTTAGTAGCAGGTGGCAATGAAATAATTTAATTTTGAATACCTGAGAATAATCTCAAGTGCAAGAGAGGTAAAGAAGGGAGATGTTACAAACCTTTATTTTTGTCTAAGGTATAGTTTGGCAAATGCTAGGGTAATTCCTCCTGAAAGAAAAAGTGTTCCAAATTAATAGGGATAATAGGTTTCAGAATTTTAATAAATACTCCAAATTTTTATGTATAAGAAAATATCAACATACTACTTGTAATACATTGGCCCAGAAAAGCAATTAATGTATGTGTGTACATATATAGCAGCTCTACAATAAGGATTTGAATTAGCAATACATATATTGTATTAGACTGTACTGACATAAAATTTATTCTCTTTAAAACAGTAAAGGTATTTTCAAGATAAATTATCGCTATCCTTATAGTGAAGTACAGATACTCCAGCTTTAAGTACATCGTACATTCTCTAGTGAAGTCTACCAGGAAAATTGGGCAACAGTCAAGCAAAACGTTCACATGAACTTATATTTAAAGTGTTCCATAGAAACAATATTTTATAATAAATTTTTTAAGGAAATAATAGCTATGTTTCCCTCTAGTTATTCCTTTGCATAACTGCGGCACTTTAAATTTTTTATTTAATTGAAAGTAACGGTTTTTGTTTCCTATATTTTAGTAAAACTACATTTATATAGATAATGGATATATAGGCTATGTGTAACATTTTAGATACATAACGTTTGAGTTGGATAAGGAAGTTCAAACCTCAAAACTTGTTTTTAAAGCTGCTGAAACAAAAACCACAGGAAACTACAGATTGGCCTAAATGTACGCACAAGGCCTATTATAAATTCTGTATAAAGATTTGTACCAATAGAAAGGTAAGGACAAAGGAGTGCAAGCATGATAAAGGTGATGAGAGCTGGGCCAGAAGTCATTCAGGTAGTCGGAAACCTCCCTAAAGTGGTCAGCAAAATAAGGTGAGGAGTAAGCCTTGCAAATCGGTATCCGAGGGGAAACTGGGAGAAGAGGTCTCCAGCAAAAGGGATGAGACCAAGACGGGACTGTGGCTGCAGCACAACAGTCTAGAGAAGCCAGAAAGGAGACAGCAGGAGAGGTGTGAGAAGGTGGTAGAGCAACTTCCTACAGGCCCCACAATCCTTGCCGTTGGAGTGTCAAGGCTGCTTTCGGTGCAAAGGGTTAATCTTTCTGGGAATGTCAAAGCCCCATGACAGAGATCACCAACTATGGGGCAAAAAAGTGGTTTGGACTCAGCCACACAACTTTAGGGAAGTTAACCTTTCTACACCCTGTTTTTCTCATTTGCAAAATGGACATAATACTTCATAGGTCTGTTAAGAAGGTCAAGTAAGGTAACTAAGAAGCCCCCTGACAATGATGTTCAACAAATAGAAGTTATTATTGTTAATTATCAGTTAACCCAAAAGGCAGGGGCCATAGAATATTTCCTGATTGGACCAATGCTGAGACGCTTTGACAATGGGCAACAATACCTTGAAAACTTAATTCTCCATATTGTATAAAGGAAAAAAGACAATTCAGTGGGTTTCTTCAACTACATTTTTCTCAAACTATCTGCCTATGAGCTAGTTGTCTTTTCAAATGCTAAGCAAAATTTAATTTTTAAATTTTAGTTATTAATTTAAAATGTTATGACTACTACTTGCCTTCCTCTAAGTGGTAACAGGCAACCAAACAAGTGAACAAGAAGCAAGTCATTTAGTGAAAAACAAAGTTGTCCATGTGTTGTTCAATAGTTTTTTTGTGAATGTGTGTGGATAATTTTCCACATTTAAAATTATGCCCTATGTGCAGAAATATGTTTATTAAATAAATGGACCTGGGCTCACAGGGTGGAAGTACTCCTTAATTTTTCAGCTTTCTATTAAATTGCAGCCACAAAAAGAAAATATCTAATTTGGTGTCCAGATATTTTCTTATCCTAGACAAACTCCTCTCAGACTTGGTTCAGAAAAGAATAATAGGGTGCTCTACATTTAGGAGCTCTAAGCTACTCTTTACTCAGTTTTTCAGAGTCTTTGTAGAATAAGATAGGGGAAACAAACTGCCCAAACTGGCTTAGTGCACTGCCAGGCTCCAAGGCACCTCTGGCTAGATTCTGCTCTCTCCTTCCAGCCTTCTTGTCTGATTAATTACATTCGCTTCACCTTAGGAGAGGCTTTTTTCAGCCAGTCAGTACATTTATTGAGCACCTATACTCAGGCACGAGAGATGCTGTTCCTCTTTTCTGCACAAATCCTGCCTCATTGCATCCCTAGCTGGGCTAGATTTCTAGAGTGTTTGGAGATGCCCGGGCCCCACTCCTGGGCCTGGCAAGCACCTGCAGAGACAGGAGTGCATTAAGTGTGCTTCTACAGGCAGGAGCCGAGGCTCAGATCTTGTTGGGCCAAGTTAAGATGAACAGGTTTCAAGTCAGAGTCAGAGAACCGAGAAATCAGGCCCTGGGAGCTACGATCAGACAAAAGCAAATTACAAGGAAGAGGAGGAAATTAAACTTGAGCAGTTGTTGCAAACACCCAATCTTTGAATCATGCCTTTCTAGATAGATGGTTTGGCTCAAATTGTGTTGTTTATTATCCTGCTATGAAATGTGGTTTAATGTGTGTTTTATTGATAGTAGTAGTATTTTTGAGATGTGGAAGCCAAAATAGTTATATTTCCCTCTGGTAAAATCGTTCCTAGACTGTATAATTTTATGTAGGAATTCAAGACATCAGTGATTCATGATGCCATGTAAAGGGCATCATGGTTGCAAAGTGGTCAACATAAGTGTTTTGAAAACTGCTGTGAGGGAAACAATAAGTTAACTGAAAAAAAGATTCCAATTCAATTCATGAATATTATAAATGGTTACAACTTTATGTCTTTAAAGCTTGCTTGATTTTTGCTTGTTCTTTGTCAAATTCATATATGTATATATGAAATGTGTGTGGTGAGTGGTAAAGCATCGTACATATTTCTAATTACAGTTCCTAGGTCCAAATTAAGTTTGTAAATTATTGTGGTTTTGTATTGTAGTTGCTTCTCACCATAATTATGTGGACGGAAAGAAAATATTGTTAGAAAATTAAGCCCAATCCTAATGATAATACATAATCTTGTTTTACTTCTCATTTTTAAAAAGTAAGTCATGAATAGAACAAGATTTGGGTCCTTTGGAGAAAGCCTTCATTTTTCATTTGTTTTCTTGTTCATTTTATTTTTCAGAATACTGGTGATGCTAATTTGTATTAAAAGTCTGTGTAAGTATGTCCACCAATGCTACAAGTAGTTGGGAGTACTTTTATTCTTGTGTCCAATTTACGGTAAATGTAGATTTGGACATGAAAAAGGGGAAATAAAAAAGAAGGACAAACCTGCCTAAAAAGTTTTATGAAATTGATTATTCTGCAGCTATAAGATATATTGTTCTGTATGTTAGGGGACAGTGTTACCTTGTTTACAAAATATTTCTACAATACTGATTTCCTTTTAATTATCCTTATTTGAATTTATGACCTTGACAAAATCTCTGAAAAATTGCTTTGAGAAAAAAAGATGATAATCACCAGAGAATACATTCAAATAAAATATTTGTTTTTAATTTTATTTAATAGAAACATTAATCAGATTTATGATTTAAGTGTTTGTCTCTAAGAAAAATATATGATGTTTTTTAACTTGGTATTGTTCAGAATACTTGCAAAAGAATTATGGTCTTTAAAAAATTAAGAAAATTCTCCCGTTTCAATTTTTTTATAGCTGAGCTTTAACTTGGCCTAAAATACATCCAGCTTGTGAATCCAGAGGACATTGTTTTGTTCTCAACATATAATAGCCAAGCAAAATTAGACATATTTAGATATCAAACTAAGATTTACTATATTTTAAGTTTAGTTCATCCCCCTTAAACAAATAAAAAAAGAATATAAAAGTAATTATTGGTTCTCATTATCATAGGTACAGGGGTGACAGTCAAAATACTTAATAACGGACACAGCACAGCATCCATCAATCAGACAGGATGCCAGACATAGTAATGTAGGAAAGTCCCAGGGCCCTTCCCTGTCCCTTTACCCTCACATCCCACACCCCCTCACCCGGTCCTCTGCTACCAGAGGAATCAGAGAAAGTGTAAACTGTCACAGCTGGTTTGTTACCTCAACAAAGGTGATTGCGTCCTGAACTTTTATTTTCAGTGATTTTTTAAAGCCTGTTAATTGCATTTATAGAATCTAAGACATATATTCTTTTTTACATATTAATTCATTTACCACTAAAAAAAGAAAGCCCCAATTACACTACAACACAATGCTTTAATATCACCTAGAAGTTTCGTTTTACACTTGTGAAAGAGCTCTATTAGATTTAGTTAGGCAGAATCTTCTCATATGTCACTGCTGTACATACATTAAACATAGAAATGAAATAGTTTCTTTATATTCAGTGACTAACTTTTCTATCATGTTTATGCCCAAGAGTAGTGGTTTTAAATCTATGTCCCTAAATTCTTTGATACTCCTCCCTTCAAAAGGGGTAGCCTAATTCCCCTCCCCTCAGGAGTGGACTGGACTTAGTGACTTGCTTCTAACGAATAGGATAAAGTGGATGTGACAGTGTGAGACGTCAGAGACTAAGACATAAGAAGTCACTGTAGCTTCCTTCTTAGCTGGATTATTCACTTCAGAGGAAGCCAGCTGCCGTGTTGCAAATAACCCTATGGAGAGACTCACATGGTAAGGCACTGAGACCTCTGGACAACTGCCCTCTCCATGAGATCGAAGTGGATCTTCCAGCCTCGTCAGGAGTTCAGGTGATGGCAGCCCCAGACACCATCTGAACGTCAGCCTCATGACAGACTTTGAGTCAAAGCCCCCAGCTAACCCCTCCCACATTCTTGACCATCTGGAGCTCTGTGAGCTAACAAATGTTTGTTGTTTCAAGCTGGTACATTTTGGGAGTTATCTGTTATGCAGCAATAGATAACTGTTATACCAGGAGTCATCAGTTTTCCTCCTGTCATCTGTGCTATTACGAACATTAATGCATTTCATAAAAGAATGCTCCACCATCACCTCCAGCAATTTCCTCTGTGCTGGTGGCATTCTGTTCTGCAAGTTTTGCTGCAGGTGTGTGGGCAATAACTACAACAGACAGGCCTCTGTGCAGACCACAGACGTAGGCCATACCCCCATTTCAGTGATGTGTGATGTGGGAGTGTCAAACATGCAAATCATGGAATCAGTAAAACACACACCGAGCAAAGTGCACCATTTCCCTTCTGCTTCCATCTACCTCCTTTCTTTGCCAAGACCTTGATCTTACAACTGCAGTTTTGTTGACCATTTCATGACAAAACTCCTGAGGTTCACAGATGATTGTACTTTCCTACTCTGTTTACATGGGGAGTGAAGGGCTTGGGTAGCTGTAGGAAAAGACTGTTGGTGGGAACCGAGAGTTTATTTCCCAGCCCAAGCAAGCCTTGCCATGTCACAGAGGCATGCTCTTTCTGTAAGGGGCTGGAAATACTGGGAAAGTGGTGGTGGCTTCTTGGTGCTTGAGGGGTTTGGGCATTAAAGAGGGCATACTAATCCTTGGAGGTTTGGGAATATTTCAGTTATATGAGATATTCTATTTCCTGGAACAATTCACTACCGCCATATGAAGGATATAAATATATATTTAGGGGAAAAAGCAAGAAAGCAAACAGCTTACTGGTTTAGGAAGAAACCTTTGCAATGTTACAATGGGCACGAATATAAGAGAAAAGGGGAGGTTTACCTGACCTAAGTACACTGCTCTCTCCTTTTTAAAATCTCTCTCCCCACTAAATAAGATATCACATATGTGAGGGCTTTGTAAACTGTTGAGGGCTAGACAAACATGAGGCTTAATTACATATATGTGTGATGCCTCTATGCTGGAGGAATCACTAATCCTCATTTAATTTGTACGTGGACCCTACTCTTAGTACTTTCTCCGGGCTCGCTCCTCAGGTGTAACATACAGGAATAGAAATAATAATGTTTAATACGGTTTAGGAGAGATTCAGAAATGATCGTGCTTATGTCCCCTACAACTCAACTCCCTTTCATATTCTTTTGACAAATTTATTTAATCTCTAAATTATCTTCCTTCTCTGGAAACGAGTGCTCCTCAAATAAAACTGCTTTCTTGTTCTGATCACCGGTAATTTAATTAGTCTCTTTTTATAGATTTATTTTTCTCTTCTCCCTTCAGAGGCTCTCTTTCCTTGACTATAAAATTTCTTGGGTCACAGATGGTCTTCCTTTGCTGGTGTTTATTTATTTTTAAATGGATGCCTTTTTTTCGATTCAACAAATGTTTGAATAGTAGTACTTCTAGAGGGTCTATCCTAGATGCTGCAAGAGATAAAATTAACTAAATGGCACAGTCCCTAAAAGTGCCTACCTTTGAAGGGCTTAGTTACCAATAAGGAAAAAAAAAAAAAGCTGCACAAATAACTATAGTGCAAAGTAGCATGCACTAGACTCATACAGGAAGAGATGACACCACGCAGTGAGTGAGGGTTTCCTCTCCCAAGAGGCTTGTGGTGGCCAGGTGCTAGCTTGCTTGCTTTTTTGGTCATTTGCAGTATACCTCAGTAGTTTCTCTCTAAATACTACAGCACTATGCTTTCCCGCAAACCCACTGGTTTTCCACTGCATTTCTCTTTTTAACTCTTAACATTCATGCAAAGATGCTTTAGATCCTTTTGTTTGTTCGTTTGTTTCTGTTTCTTTTTTTGTTATTTTGTTTAATCAAAACCTGTAGTAATACAAAAATGTTATTCAACTATTGTGTAATGTGTTCTTTGAATGGTCTTGACATTCCTGCCTGTGATTTGCGTTTGTGTCTTCACCAGCACATCACTCTTCATAATTCATGGGAAATCGTGTTTAATATGGTATTTCCCATGATGTTATAAGTATTAGGGGCATCTGAGAAAAAAACATTTCCAATACCTTTCTTGGTTAACTACCTAAAGGACACCTTTTCCTCCTTTTTCTTACTAAACAGAACCCAGACTTTGCTCAGGCTCCTCCTAGTGGCCGTCTCCTTATGAGGAGTCTGGAACTGGATCCTGACAAGTTTAAACTTCCCTGTGACAAATGCAAGGTGGAGACATGGGCACAAGATGCCATTCTAGCCAATTAAGATATAAGGAGACGTCTTCTGGAAGGCTTCGGAAAGTTTTCTTCCCTCAAAAGTGAAGACGTTCCCTTCTCCTGCCTCTGGACATGGTCTCCTACATGGAATGCTGGAAAGCAAGATTGCCGTTTAGCGACCACGATGGAAGAATCACTGACCTGTTGAAGACCACAGAAAAGAGAGGGGGACAATCGTCTCACCCCTGTGTCATTGAATTAACCAACCTGTGACTTCCACGTAATCACATTTGTTGTGTGAGATTATAAATGCCCTCACCACTATTAGTTGGGTTTTCTGCAAACCGCAGTTGAGAGCAAAGCATCCTCTCTGACACATCCGCGGTGGTGGAGAAGTACACACAGTGTTAAATTATTTTCCATTTCCACTGCTGTTGCTCCTTACTTACTCTTCTCCTCAGGGCACTCTTTTTGCTGTTATAGTTGGGTATTCTCCTACTCCTTTCAATGCTCTGTTCTTCAAATTTGAAGAGCTGGGAAACAGATCATTGACCCTCTGAACAATTCTGCGATTGGAGCAAATGGTTGAAGGGATTTTAGGTGTGGTGAAGAACAGAGGAAACTCTTTATCGAGGCTGGAAATAATCTCTTACTTATGAGGCTAAGTCTGAATCCATCCTCGTAGGACTCCTACTTTCCCAGAGGAGAGACTGAATATTTACCTTACTTTAGGCAAGTCATTTAACCTCCCTCAGGGTCAGAATTCATTGATTCTATCACCTTTTACTGCCCTTTAACCCCTTCCTTCCTTAAAAATGTTTCCTTCCTTCCTTCCTTCCTTCCTTCCTTCCTTCCTTCCTTCCTTCCTTCCTTCCTTCCTTCCTTCCTTCCTTCCTTCCTTCTTCCTTCCTTTTCTGAGAGTCTTCCCTAACAAATAATCTGCATGCAAACTCCACAAAAGAGTTTCAGAGTCTATTTGGGAATCCAACCTATGAAAGCTTTATTCCCAACAGCATTAGTCAGTCTTATAATAAAACTACCGACACTATTACTAACATAATTACTGGAACAATTTAAAATTACTTGTTTATATTTTATATTGTGCAGTTATTTTTGTTATTAGGTTATATCTCATTTAGGGATATACTAATTACTGTTTTAAAATTACTTGAAATAGTTCCTCTCTGTATGGTTATGCCCATAACTCAATATGCAAGGAAGTTAATTGGTTCATTTTGCTTTTTATTTTTAGAGAATTTTTTTAAGGTTAAACTTTAAAATTATGTAAAATATTTACATGATTCTTTAGTCAATTACAGAATGATGTCTCTTTTCAGAAGCCTAGCTTCTATCCCTGCATTCTCCACACTTTCTCAAGTGTAAACTCTTTTAAAAGTTCTTGGATTATTATTCCATTGCGGTATTTACATTTTAATATAAACGAATACTGCATGTGGGAAGGAGGGTATACCTCTGCTGTTTTCATAGATAAATGATAACATAATATACACATTTTTCTCTCTTTTTCATTTTTCACGTGAAAATACATCTTGGAAATCATTCTGCTAAAGTATATAGAGGTTCTCATCACTTTTTTGTAGCTGCATATTATCCTATTATTTGAAAATTATATAGTTTATTCAACCAGCCTCTTATTGCTGGTCATTGGGTTGTTTCCAGCCTTCTGCTTTTAGTTAGTGCTGTAATAAGATTGCTGGGTCAAAGGGCAGATGCATAGGCAATTTTTCTAGATGACAAATTATCTGGGGTTGTATCATTTTGAATTCTCAGCCCTGTGCGTGAGTGCCTGTTTCCCCAGCCATGCCGAGAATATGATATCAATCTTAAAGGTAGTAAATAAAACAGTAGTCATGGTACTATAGCTTGAAAATGTATTTTTCTTTTGTGAGGAAGATTGAAGCATCTTTCCATATGTTTAAGGGTCATGTGCATGACTGAACATGGCTCAGCATACCATGTTCATATACTAACCAGCCAGCAAGCTTGCAAGATGGGAAGAAACGAAGGCTGGCGGGTTCTCTTTAAGAATATGACATATAAGTCGTGGCTTGTTACTTTTACTTTCCGGTTGTAGGAGAAACTAAGAAATGAAACTTCCAGCTAGGTGACCTTGGAATGGGGCTGAATGTTCTATTACCAAGATGAGTAATGGGTGAGTGGGTTCCTGCATGATTGGGTTCCTTATTTCTCTCTGTTTTCATCTCCTAATATTTTCCCTCTTACTGGACTTCTTGCTGTTTCTCCAAAAACCAAGCATCTTCTCTATGGGTCTATTAGCTCTTTTCTCTGCCTGGAATATTCTTCTCTCAGAATCTATGGTTAGTTCTCTCACTCAGATTTCTGCTCAAAGGTGAGGCTTTCTTGAACATGGACACTAATTAACATCCCCTCTCCCCCCACCCTTTACTCTCCTTTGCTTTTCTTCTTAATCATCACCTGACATAACAAACATACTTTATTTGTTTAGTTTCTCACATTTACCACTCCCTAACCAATAATAAACCCTTTACAAAGCTTAAATATGCCATGCACTGACCTAAGTGTTCGTTCTTTCTATGTATTTAAACAATTCTCACAGCAACGCTTGAGTGACTGTTGCCATGCTATTGCTGCATAACAAACCTCACCACAGTTATGTAGCTTACAACAGTCATTTACTCTTGTTCATGCATTTACGGGTTGACTGAGGGTAGACTGATCTAGACCAGGCTTAGCTAGGCTTGCCTTTGAGCTACACATTGGGTCCAGGTTGGTTTCTTGCACCAGCAAGCTAGTGGGGGGTATTCTTATAACAATGGCAAAAACATAAGAAGGCAAGCCCCACCATGCAAGGACATTTCAAGCCTATGTGTTATGTCTGCTAACATCCTATGGACCAAAGTAAGTCATATGATTAAGTGCAACTTCATGGGAACAGAAAAATATACTCTTATCATGAAGGGAGGGTAGAGGGGATATAGAATATTCACTGAAAAAAAATCTAAACTGCCATTTTATTCTTTTTTCAGATAAGGAAACCAAGGTACCTAAAATGTCAGTAGCTGGCTGAGGTCACACACAGCATCTCGTAGAAGTGGAATGTAAACTCAGTTGGTATAGCACCAGTCTGGCCAGTATAAAGCAAGCCTATACCAGTATTGTGAGAGTGGAAACTTAGTCTGTTTTTTTTTTTTTTTCCTTGTTATTTCCAGCCCCTAGAAGAGTGCTCTGCACTTGGCTGCCATTCAATAAGTATTCATGGAGCAAATAAATGGAGTCATCACAGTACATGGCCCTTGTTGGTTGGTTGATTCATAAATGTTAGCTATTTTATTTAAAAAAAATATTCAAACTGTGGGAATAAGGTAAAAAAGGCACATGTCTTTTCACTGTCACATTGGAACATTATTTAACTGGTCCACAAAAGGATTACTCAATTATCTAGGGAAATGTACTTTTTTTCACTCACTCATTATTTACTATTTATTACAGATTCAAACTCTGTGAAGTTATATTTTTATTTAGTTGATTGCAGATGTAAATTACTTCTGAAATACAAATTATTGAAAAAAAAAAAAAAGATTCCCCTGCCCCTCCTCAAGTTTACATTGCATGAGAGGACTTTAAGGGGTATAGTATCTAATCTAGCAATTATATTCCAACAGACTTTCTCCTCTGCCTATGAATCTTTTTCTAACTCTTCTTGGAACCAATTTCACCATTTTGCTGTTTTCCCAATGTGTTGAATAAATCTTTGCCATGTCTTCATTCTGTATTTCGAGATACATATGTGACTTTTTGAAAATCATACCTTAACGTTAGCACCATCATTTAATTTTTTTTCTTCTGACTCAAAGTGGTTTTTTACTTTAATACAGCTCTTATTTACTGAGTTCCTGTTTCTCTGGGGTAGGGGGAAGAAAAGCCAGAATATGGCGGGGTCGGGAGTGAGAAAAGAAACTAAGAAGCATTGTAAGGTGTTTCCAGAGATTTCCAGACTTGCGCACTAGCCACTGGGGCCCCAAGGATTGCAGCCTTGACAGCCCAAGGCATTATAAAGACTTTAGAGGAGCCGATTAATTCAAGATTCCGATCATGTAACTCCAAAACTTGTAGATGTCTGTCAGAGACAATATCCTGAGAAGAAAAATTGCTGAAGCTCTGAATCTTGCTAGAAACACCTACTTATCAATAATCAGTTTTATATGGATTATTGAGAGCACTCTATAGCTCCTCCAGGAGGGATGGGAATTGAAGTTTTTGCAGGCATACCTCGGAGAGATTGCAGTTTTGGTTCCAGACCGCCACAGTAAATCCAGCTGTACTCTTAATACCTTGCCTTACATTTGTAAAAAAACCCATCAGAAGTGAAGTGCAATGAAGTGAAGATATGCCTGTATTTTGAAAGGAACAATTAAAGGGGACCCACTAACTTTAGTTCAAAGACAAGCCCCTACCCCGACCCCTCCCCATTCTGGCTACTTCAGGAATTAGAATTTCCTGAATAATCTCAACAAAAACCATTAATAGACTGTACTGAAATTCCATTTCAGTACGATGAGGACATTTCCTAACCTGAAACTCTTCTCCCTTCGCCTCCTCCTCTTGGACTGAATAGCGCTGCCACCTGTTTCCCGAGCACTTTAGCACCTACAAAGAACGCTGGGCATTCTCTTCCTGGACGGACTAACGTTACGGTAGGCGGCTGGCGGGGGTCAGATTCAGGAGCCGGATTTCCACACCGAGGAAAGCTGGCTTGCAGGGCCGGCTCTTTGCTGGGTAATATTCGGACACCCTTCGGCCGAGGCAATAACAGACCTCAGCGCGGGGTCTCAACCCCGGCTCCCCCTCCTTCTTCCTTAGTCTCTTCGTGACTCTTCCCCTCGTCCAGACCAATAAGATGACCAGCCAGCCAGAGAGACCTGTCCTTCCAGGAATTTCAGGAAAGAATCAAGGATTTAGCATGGAGATCGACCCCCCTCCCCGCAAAGGGTACCCAGTGCTGGGCTGCGGTTCTTCCTCCCTGGGAGCCCCACGGAGACGTCCAGCCGGGCCGAGGAGCGGGAGGGCAATGGTGGGGACCCGCGGAGGGGCTCAGATCAACCCCAGGCACCCCGCTCCGCAGTCGGGGTTGAGCCCCTGGAGGCCGCGCCCCTCTGCGCTCGCTCCGCCCGCGGCGGGCCGGGGGCGGGGCCTCCGTCCCCATGGAAACGGGACGCGCATCCCGTCCCGGGCCGGCGCCTCGGTCCGCAGGGTCGCACCTGGGCGCCAGGTCGCTCGCTGCAGGTGGGACGCGCGGCCGCGCACGCGGCGGTCGCGAAGGGACGCGGGAGCCGCCCCGGGGCGCGCGCGGAGGGGTGCGGTGCTCGGCCCCCACCCCAGGGCCGCGCGGAGCGGACCAGCCCCACATCCCTCGGACGCGCCCGATGGCAGCCCCGGAGGTGGCTCAGCAGGAGCGAGACGTCCCCACCTTCCGCCGAATGGCGGGCGCCGGCCTGGAGGTGGCGGGCGCGCTGGGGCCGGGGCCGGGGCCGGAGCCGGAGCCGGAGGGAGACGACGACGAGGAGGAGGAGGAGGAGGCGGCGGCCGCCCGGAGCGCGCGCCGCTTCGCCCGGGACGCGCGGGTGCGCTTCCTCGGGGGCCGCCTGGGGCAGGTGCTGCGGCTGCCGGCGGAGGCGTGGGGCCGGCACCTGGAGCGCGAGGACCACCGCCGCGCCTTGGGCGCGTTTCTGGAGAGCCCCAGCCCCGCCCGCCTCGTGTTCGGCGTCGCGGCCGCGGGGCGGCTCGCGGCCTCCCGGCAGGTAAGGGCCGACGGGCGAGGGGCCCCGCGGCGCACGCTCTCGGGCGCTGGAATAGAAAACTTTCGGTGAAGTTGCTCCGGAGTCGCCCCAGGGGGTCTTCTAGAAGGTCAGCCCTTGGGCTTCCTCGCCCCGGAGGGTGCAGGACGAGCGGCGCCCATTTCAGCTTCCCGGGCGGTGGGCACAAGGTGGGTCCTGTGCCAGGGAACTTCCGTCTCCGTCGCTCTTGGGCCGCATCCTTTACAAATGTTATTTGGCAGAACCCAAAGGACTTGCCAGGTACTCTGCCTGTTAACCGCCCTTCATCCCAGGGGAAAAAGTACTTAGTCCTTGAAAAACAAGGGCTGGGGTAAGATGAGCAAATGTGTTTACCAGCCATGGTGGGGTCACTCCTTTATGCCCTTCTTCTGTGCCTTCCTCTTTTATCCCACCCCCTTTTTAAAAAAATTTAGACTGTTTGCCCACTTGAAGGTTAATGTATCACTTACAAGTATGGCATTGGCATTTAGCATTTTTAAAGTGTGAAGAGTTTGGACCAAGGTTGTACAGCGCCTCGGTGAATGTATAAAGTGTTACTATCATGACTAGATGTCGTTAGCATCGCAGAGAAGAGAGTAAAGGAGCTTGCCTTCGGGTTTTGTGGGTTTTGAAACATTTTTTGTTTTGCTACTTGTCTAAGTGTAAGTAACTTTTAAAAATTGTCAGTGGACGAGGAGCTGGAACACTTAGTTCTAGGAGATACCAGGTTTTGTTTCTCCTTCGAGCAATCCAGCCACCAGTGAGATCCAGCAGACCCTTCGTGGAGCCTACATTGCGGACTTAAACTGCATTGTTCTTGTTTCAGATTCCAAGAGATGCGAGACAGAAACTTGTTTATATTGCCAAAATTACCGAAAGCACTGAAGTAAATGATTTCTCTCAAACGGTTTTATTTGGAGAGTTACCACCCTCGTCTCTTGGACATGCAACTGCCTTCCTAGAGGAGGTACTAGTCCCTCTTTAGTATTTGAATCTTTCATTTGTCTCTGTGATACTTGGAATTATCTGGGACAACTAACTCTTTTTTAAAGAGAATTTAGAAGCCAGTAATCTCTTTAGCGGTGGATGGAGTGTGACAGCATTTAAACTGTTTCTGAAATCAGCTGATTATTAACTGATGCTAATACTCAGCAGGTAGTTTGTAGGACCAACTTTTTCCTCTTTCTAAATAATGGGAGTCAATAAAAAGCAGCTCAAATTGAAATCTATACTTAGCTACAATTTTTAAACTTCACATTCAGAGTAGAGATAAACTTATACTTTGGAAAAGGTTTTGAAAAATCAGTTTTTCAAATTCCTGTTAGTTTCTAAGTGTCACTCATGACAAATAATGGCAAAAAGTAATGGAAACAAAATGTTAGAAATGGTTGCCCTAAATGTCCTTCCTCTCTCCTTAAATCAGAGAAATGTTCACTAAACCAATGTCACTGGCACTTCAATGTGCATTATAACTGCCCAAGGATTTTGGTAAAGGCAGGCTGATTTAGTAGGTCTGGGGTGTGGCTGATATTCTGCATTTCTCACTCGATATTGAAGCTGTTTGTTCATGGACCAGCTTTGAGGAAAAACATACTAAGTGACCAGGTTCTATAGAACCAGAGCAGAGGTTTTCAAACTTTGATGAACATTAGAATCATGGGGAATTTTCTAATCTACACATGCCACACCTCAAATCAATGTTGAGGTAGGAGCCAGGTCACAGTAGTTCTTAGAGATCCCCACGTGATTTCCATGTGCCCCAAACTTTGGGAACCACGGGGTTAGACAGTAGTAAATCAGATGTTAATGATCAATGCAGTCCTGCCAAGGCCAAAACTTAAGGTAGGCATATTCGCCAATGTGTTTATTATTAATGATCTGCCAATCTCTCGCCTCTCTTCTACTTCTGATGTCCCTTTCTGTTCTTTTGAAAGGAAGTTTTTTCTTGCTGTCTCCAGCCTCTCCCAACTTCGGTACCTTAGCTTGTTTTCCCTCCCTTTCTGTGGAATTTACTTGGTTTAGGCTGATTTCAGGAGACAATAAGAAAGGAGTCTTTTCTCTGTTCAGCACTGGGACAGTTCAAGAAATTTTTATCAAACTGAATCTGATTAAAGGATTTCATGTGAAATGTGAATAACTTTTGGTCCTTCAAATCCAGTCTGCTGTCAGCTGGCTTGGAAGGGCAGGTTTGCAGTCATCAGTGGTGTTCTTGCTGTACCATCTGTATCTAGCAACAGAAGGTTCAGAACTTTCAAGTTCTTCTGATCTTGCTCTGAATTTATCTCAATCTTAATGCATATCACCCTGAATAAAGATTTAAATGAAAGAGCGTAAGCTGTTAATAAGTATATCTATGGAAGTTAAAGTACTTTGGAAGATTCTCATTTAATTATGCTTGAGGATGTGCTACTGGGAAGAAACGAAAATGAGGACATCACACTTACAGTGCCACTGGGGTTATTTATGGAAAAGGCTTAAATTCAATATGAATAGGGCCCTAAGGTATGGCTATAGAATTTTAGGTTAAAGGCTTCCAAGGCTTGTCTTTGCTTAGTGTCCGTTACCACTTACAGAACTGGCTGATAAACAGAGGTTTATGATGACGTGTGAGGTACTCCCAAACCTCTCTGTAGCCAAGATCTCTCCCCCAAATTCCACACTTGGAGATCCACCTGCCTTCCTGCCATTGCCTGCCCACGTGATGATTAATAGATACCTGAAACCTGATGTCCCAAGTTGAACTGATCTTCCCCAATCTGCATTACTTGCTATCCCCAGAAATGATGATGTGAAGGCCATTCTTCTAGTCGCTCAAGCTGGAAGACCTCCGAGTCACCCTTGTTTCACACCTTGTAGCTTTGCTGTCAGTAAATTAAGTTCCATCTTCAAAATATATCCAGAATGGGTCCCATTCTCCCTCCATTGCTGCACTCTGATCCAGTTCTCCATTTTCTCACCTGTGTTACTCCATCAGTCTCCTAACTGGTTTTCCTACTTCTATGTGTCTCCATCTAGAACCTATCAGCAGCTGAAATGGTCCTTGTTGAAACATGAGTCAGAACATGTCACTTATTGCTCAGACCCTGCACTGGCCCCCATTTCACACCGACCGAGGGGCCACCAGGTGCATATATAGAAGTCCAGACTTTGCCTTGTTGCTTACTGTGCATCAGCAGTATCAGAATTAACTGGAAACTTAGAACTATAGACTCTCAGTCCCCCTCCAGAGCTACTGCATCAAGACCATCAGGTGTTTCTTATACCTGTTAAGGAAGAAGGCTCTGGTCCAAAATCCCTGATCTACCCTCCTCCTCACCTCTCCAAACTCATCTCACTTGCTAACTCGTGGCCTTTTGCTGACCCTCAATTATTTCAGGCACACCGCTGGGCCTTTGCTCTTGCTATTTCTTTATCATCCCCAGAATCCACTCAGCCAACCTCTTTATGTTCAAGTCCTTTTGCTCAAATATCTCTTTTCAATGAAGTCTACCTCATGGAGAGCAGGGGTCTTTGCAGGGCAGGGATTAGGGTCAGGCAAGTGAGGCAACTACGTCAGAGCAAAATTCAGCAGGGGTTGGGGAAAGGGAACAAAAACAATTCAGTAATCAAGATAAATATATTTTAATGTAATATTTAGAATCAAAATTAATGCAACCGCCCACAACACTTTACATAAAAATAGGATCACTGATAGTGCCATGCCAAGTCATATTGAAGTATGAGCTGAAAAAAAGTAGGTAATACTGATACTGTCTTTATTGAAAAATGTTGATATGTTACTCATTGTAAATTTCTTGCATTAATTTTTATTTAAAAATATTTTAAAATATTCATCTTGATTATCAAGGTTTTTGGTGCCTTGGGTGCCTCTGTTGTCTCCAAGTGAGTGCCTTACTTGCTCGAGCCCTGAATCTTTGTTAGCTCACTGCTATGTCCCAAACACCCAAGGCGTTGCCTGACACAGAGTAGGAGCTCAGTAAATATTTGTTAAATGAATGAATGTTAAATAAGGGCTAGCTGATACCCTGTTCCTACAAGGGACAAATGAGTGAAGCTTCAAGATATTTAGAGAAAAAGCATTTGTTGTATAATCTCTGGTATCTCTATTTGAATTTTTTGACATTTATGTACAAAGGACACTTTGAGAATTTTATGCTAATAAGCTCACAATGGTTATTCAGTTAATCAATATTTATCATTACCTATTTGATGCTAGTGAGTGGACACACCTGGCAATTAGTGATGCTGTTTCTGCCCTCAGAAAGCATGTATTCAAACTAGGGAGGCAGGCAGCTAAGCCAATGGTGATAGGGCATGTTTACCAAAGAGGTCTTAGTAGCTTGCTGTGGGAGCCCATTGGCATCAACCCACATCTGGATGGACGGCAGAGAAGGTAGGAAGTCTTGAATAGGATGATCATAGGTCTAGGTTTGCCTGGGGCTTTTTGGTTTGTACCTGTTACAGATGAGTTAACATCTAATAATTTTTAGTCTTCTTTTGACTGTCAAAAGCATCCACAGTTGTATGGTAACTCATTTGGTTCTCATAGTGTTGAAGGACAAGGAGGAGGTAGGTAGATGTAGGAAATAGAGGCAGGGTATTCCGACCAGAGGGAGAAGCACTGCAAAGGAACAGGGGAGGAAATACAGGTTCATTTTTAAAACAAGGTAACCAATGTAACTAGATTGGGCAACCAGAGCTTGGGGGTGGTGAGAAATAAGGCTGGAGAGGCTAATTAGGAAATAAACAGCCATATAACTCTTTTCAGATGGTTGCCTGCAAAGACAATAGCCAAGTCCAAATCTTTGTATTTATTGGAAGATGGTTGTGGTTATGCGTGTTCTATAAAGGTTTTGTTGTTGTTGTTGTTGTTTTTAAAATCAAGATAGGCTTAATTTGGAAGTTTCAGCCAAATGAAATGTCAGCGGTCATTTATGACTTTCATTTCGATCAACTTCTCACTTTCTGGATGATTTGTACATTAGCAAGAAAAACATTGAGTTCAAGGATTGGTGAATTGGTGACTCAGTTGAAAAGTAAGGGAGAGACTGTTATTGAGGCAGTGATTGGGTTGAAAAGTATTGAGGGAACTTTTTAATGTTGGAGTTCTTAAGTGGGACAGATTAATAAGGGGATGGACCAGGTGAACTGACGGCAAGGAAAGTCATTTATGACTTTGTACTTTTTTCTCATTTAAAAGATCAAATACACTCTCATATTCAATGTTGAATAATCTTTGGAGTCTGACTCAGATATTCACCGATTAACGGTAATTCATGCTGATGTGCTGGGGCCTCTAGAGCTTTTCTCTCTGGCTTCAGTCTCTCTTCTGAACTCCGAGCTTAGACATCTGCCTTCTATCCTTCCACACGTGGCCATTTGATGCATCATGACATCTCAAGTCTGACATGTCCAAAATTGAACTCTTGGTCTGCCCTTCAACATTGTGTGTCTCCTTACGTTATTATTAGTAACTGTGCTATATAATTATATTTAGCACAAGTATTATAGATGTCATATAGTTATTTTTTTTATTATGTATTATATTGAAGGAAACCATAATTGTGAATGTTCATCAAAGCAGAAAAGTATGATTTGGTTCTTGTTGTCAGTGTCTGAGCTGATATTCTTGGATATTCCAATTTAAGAAGTCTGGGATAGGCCCAAGTCTCTGTATTTTTGAAAATGTTACCTAAGTAATAGTCTCTACTGATTTAAGAAGCATTGTAAAAAGAAACTCCCCAGTTTAAAAAAGTCTAAGAGACATGTGGTAAGAGAACCACAGCAAAGGCACTATTGTTCTTTCACCTGTAGTTATATATATATATATATATCCTTAGAAAACATCTCCAAGCTTTTCTGGTTTGCAGAGAAAGTTTGGGTTTTGGGTTGTTTGTTTGTTTGTTTGTTTTTTCATAATCAAAGCATTTCTTTTTTTTTTTAATTAAAAAAATTTTTTTCAATTACAGTTGACATTCAATATTATATTAGTTTCATGTGCTGAGCATAATGGTTAGACATTTATATAACTTAATAAGTGATCTTCCCAACAAGTCTAGTACCTCTCGCTCCCTTGTGTATATCTGTCCAGTACCCCCTGGTACCATACATAGTTATTACCATATTATTGACTATATTCCCTTTGCTGTATTTACATCCCCGTAACTATTTTGTAACTGCTCATTTGTACTTCTTAATCCTTTCACCGTCCCACCTGGCAACCATCAGTTTGTTCTCTGTATCTGAGTTTATTTCTGATTTGTTTGTTGATTTTTTTTTTTTTGATTCTACATATAAGTGAAATCACAAGTATTTCTCTTTGACTTATTTCATTTACTGTAATACCATTTGGGTGCATCCCTGTTGTTGCAAATGGTAAGATTTCATTCTTTTTTATGGCTGAATATGTATGTACCACATCTTTATCCAGTTGTCTATTGATGGACACTTAGGTTGCTTCCATATCTTGGCTCTTATAAATAATGCTGCAGCAAACAATAGGGATGCAACCTAATCTTTTCAAATTAGTGTTTTGGATTTCTTTGGATAAATACTCAGAAGTGGGATTGCTGGGTCATGTAGTAGGTTTATTTTTAATATTCTGAAGAACATCCATACTGTTTTCTATAGTGGCTGTACCAATTTGCAATTCCATCAAGAGTGCTTTTTTCAACATCCTCACTAATACCTGTTTATTGAGTTTTTGATGATAGCCATTCTGACAGGTGTGAGGTTATATCTAACTGTGGTTTTTACTTTGCATTTCTCTTATGATTAATGATATTGAGCATCTATTTATATGTCTATAGGCCTTCTCTTTAGAGAAATGTCTGTTCAGATCCTCTGCCCATTTTTTAATGGGATTTTTTTTCTCTTTTTGGTGTTAAATTTCAGGAGTTCCTTATTTATATTGGATATTAATGCCTTACTGGATATATGTATCATTGGCAAACATCTCCTGTTTAGCAGGTTGTCTTTTCACTTTGTTGATGATTTCTTTTGCTATGGAACACCTTTTTAGTTTGCTGTAGTTCCATTTATTTGTTTTTATTTTGTTTCTCTTGCCTGAGGGATATAGCAAAAAATATATATATATTACTAAGAGTAACATCAGAGTTTACTGCTTATGTTTTCTTCTAGGAGTTTTATGTTTTACATTTAAGTCTTTAATTTATTTTGAGTTTATTCTTGTAATGGTGTAAGAAAGTGATCTAGTTTCATTTTTTTTTTGCATGTATCTGTGTGGTTTTCCCAGTGCCATTTATTGAATTGGCTTTACCCCATTGTATATTCTTGCCTCTTTTTTTATAGATTTATTAACCATGTAGATGTGCATTTATTTCTGGGCTCTTTTTTCTGTTTCTTTGGTCTGTGTGTCTGTTTTTATGCCAGTACCATGCTTTTTTGGTTGCTGTAGCCTTGTAGTATAATTTGATAGCAGGTAGCATGATACCTTTAATTTTATTGTTTTTTTTTCTGAGGGTTGCTGTGACTATTTGGGGTATATTGTGGTTCCATATAAATTTTAGGAATATTTGTTATAGTGCTGTGAAAAATGCCGTTGATATTTTGATACAGATTGCATTTAATGTATAGATTGCTTTGGGTAGTATAAACATTTTAACAATGTTAAGTCTTCCTATCATTAACATGGTATATACTTACACTTATTAGTATCTTTTAAAATTTCTTCATTATCTTATTTTCTGAGTACAGGTCTTTACCTCCTTGGTTAAATTTACTCCTAGATATTTTATTACTTTTTTCCATGCAATTATAAATGAAATTGTTTTCTTAATTTCTCTGATAGTCATTATTGGTGTATAAAAATGCAACTGATTTCTAAATGTTAATTTTGTATCCTGCTGCTTTGCTAAATTCATTTACCAGTTCTAATAGTTATTTAGTGGTCTCATCAGGGTTCTCTCAGTTATCACTTCTCTTTTATTTATCATTTTATTTATATGGGTCTTCTTGATGAGTCTGGTTAAAGGATTATCAGTTTTGTTTATCTTTTCAAAGAACTAGCTCTTGGTTTCATTGATCTTCTGTATTGCTTTTTTAGATTCCAATTCATTTATTTCTTTTCTGATTTTTATTGTTTCCTTGCTCCTAATCATTTTGGATATTCTTCTTTTTCTAGTTCATTTAGGTTTAAAGTTAGATTATTTGAGATTTTTATTTGTTTCTTGAATTAGGCCTGTTTTGTTATGACTTTTCCTCTTAGAACTGCTTTGGCTGTGTCCCATAGATTTTTGGAGTCATGTTTTTATTATCATTTGTCTTAAGGTATCCTTCAATTTCTTCCTTGATCTCATTGTTAAACCATCCATTGTTTAGCATCATGTTATTTAAGCTCTATGTGTTTTTCAGTTTTTTTCTTGTAATTAATTTCTAGTATCATACCATTGTAATTGGAGAAGATGCTTGGTATGTTTTCATTCTCCTTAAATTTATTGAGACTTGTTTTGTGGCCTAATGCATGGTCTATCCTAGAAGATGTTCTGTCTGCTTTAGCAGCCCTCCATCTCACTCAAATGGAATCTGTGCCGATTTTCACAGCCATATGTTGTGGGAACAACTCTTGCTAGCACTGGTGGTCTGGGATGGGGAGCCCAGTGTGGGGTGGGACCCCTTGTTTCTCAGTGAGGTCCACAGACAAGATATTCCTCCCAATTCTTAACTTCCACATGTGGGTGCAGGACCAGCCATTTCACATCTCTTCCCCTCTTACCAGTCTCAATGTGGCTTCCTTATACCCTTAGTTATAGGATTGCTGTTCAGCTAGTCTTCAGGTAGTTCTTAAGGGTGATTGTTGTATAATTAGTTGTAACTTTGTTGTGGTCATGGGAGGAGGTGAGCACAGCATTTACCTACTCTCCTGTTTTACTGGAAATTGGATTTTTTCCTTATAAATCACAAAAACTTGACAAAAAACTTCTAACTAAAACAAGACAAAACCCTGAATTAATTGAATTACTTTGTATGTAGCTTAACAAGATTTTTTATAATTAAAAAGCATATTCTAGGTCTATTTGTTTTAAATGATGTTTATAGAGATCCTTCAGCTGTGTACAGCATGTAGCTCAGAACTTCATCACAGTTTTATCTATAACTTGTGACACAAATATTTAATTTTAAAAGAAGTTGGCCTTGTCACAGAATAGTAAATAGTTAAAGTTTAAAACAGTACTCGGTGAATAAGAAATGTTGAATAACCAGCATTTTCCTCACATCTGACTTTTCGAAAAAGCTGTTGATATTGAGAATTTACTATAGAAAGCAGTTTTCCAGTGAGGCAATTCAACAAGCCTTAATTCCTCAATATGGCTTCCACAGATCTTCATGAACCACCCTGCCTTTCTTGCAGTCATTTATTTTAGGGTGCTGGCTCTAATTCCAGGCAGGCCAATCTAGCAGTTTCCCAGAAGCACTATACTTCTGGAGCCTTCAATGATTTTATATATCAGTGTTCAGTTTTCTGGAATGCCTGTCCTGATTTCTTCATCTTAAAGATTTCAGCTAAGTAGTAACTTTCCTGGCCATTCTTTCCTAAATACTCCTCTCTCCCAGAACCAGGTGTTTCTCCTGTGATTCCACATTACATCCTGAACGTGCCTCTAATTATGGCAGTTCTTATCTCAAGGGACCTAACCCACTAAGCTTATGGAAGGTGGAGACTATTTTTTACTAATATCTGTATTCCTAGCTCAACACGTAAGTGGGTGCTAAGCAGGAACAGTGTAATAATAAAACAATTTGGAAAGATTTGTTTCAACACCATTAGAAAACCAAAGTGAATTTTCAGTTTGTTTTTAATTAACTACAAGCCTGTGTTATTAAATAAACTTTAAAATGGTGGAATAACTATTCTCTAAGCATTTTAGCTAATGGATATTTTACAGTATAATGCTAATAAACTGGACAGACTATATCAAAAACTGAAAAATGTTTAAAAATTAGTAGATATTGAAAAGAGTGAGAAAGCAACAAGAGACCAATTTTATTATCTCAACAAACTTATTAATTACTTAATATATTCTAGGCTCTGGGAACAAAAAAAATTAGGGTTTTCACATATATAGTTTCATTGATATACCCAATTTAATGGTAGAAGGAGTCCCCCCAGAGCACCATGTGATTCAATAAACATCTTTCTGAATATCAAACTTTAATTCACCAGGGTGCCACCCAGGGCTTGAGAAGATAAATTTACTATTGTCTTCATGTAATTCAAAAAGATTTTGTTCATTAATATACCTGCCAATGTGATCAGCTTGCATTAAGAAAGCAGTTTATTTAACACAATTTTGCTTATGCAGTGCTTGAGTTATTGAGAACCTCCAAAAATGTTTGATAAATAGATGAATGACTGAAGAAGCAGTAAATTATTTCCTCTTTGAAAAAATTAATCTCATTAAGTCTAAATGGGTCATTGATTTTTGTCTTTGTAGATCTGACATCATAGGAGTACATTTATAAAATTTAGTGGTTTTGTTGCCAAATTTGTTTAACAAGAAAATCTTTGAAAGAACACATTGTCTGTAAATTAACTGCTTTAAAATTGTTTCTTTTTCTAGATTTTAGTACCAATTCTTTCGAATAGGAATAACCATAGATCCTGGTCCTGTTTTATTTCACAAGACATGGAACGTCATATAGAAGTCATGAAAAATAAAATACATATTTTTAGGGGTAAAATGTTGAGAAGAACTCTTCTACCAATTCCCACTATTGCGGGAAAAATTGACCTGGATCAGGAATATCCAGAGACCAAGTACGTAATGATACAATATATAAAGAATATTAAAATAGAAAGCCAACATACCCATTTCATATCACAAACCTCAGCAAACTTGGCAAAATAGTATTATTGTAACTACTTTATATTTTTAAAATAACATGCTGAAACACCATGCATATGATTTACTTTTCAAAGCACACTTTTTAAAAGCAAAGTACAAAAACTAAGCTGTAACAATTGCCGTGATGTCACTGATATTCTTTTAGTAAAATGGTTTTGAAGATGACTATTCTGTTTAAGTGTTTTTTACTGTTAGAGATATACCAGTGAGAGTGTCACAACTCAAGTTGAGGCCATAAAAATAATGGATCTGAATTTTAAGTATTTATATTTAGAAAACTAGTTTATGGATACATAAAATACTTATTAAAATCCAAGTCCTATTTTTATTTGAATGAAATGATTTGTTCTTGAATTATTTTATCAATCCTTTCAATGTGTGTAGGCTAGAGCCAAATGAAAGGACAGTACTCCATGCAATTGAATCAGTGGTTATTAAATGGTCACATCAAATCCAAGAAATTTTAGAGAAAGATTCAGTGCAGCCTTTGCTGAATGGTCTTCACTCAAATCCTCAAACCGAACTGGATTTCTGGGCGATGAGGAGGGAGAATCTATCATGCATTTATGATCAAGTAAGTAGAGTGCCCTAAAAATTGCTTGTAAATTGAATTAGTGAAAGTAATTTGTAGAATTTGGTCTCTAGAGCAGTGATTTCCAATAACTAAAGATTTAAATACTGCCTTTGAATGACTTAATAGTTTGCTCTCTTTTCCAAAGTGCTTTATGGTGTGCACTTTAAAAATTAATGGGGATTGAAAGTAGTTTTGCCTTTTTGAGAAAATTTTGACAGCATTTGAGATAATTGGAAACACTTTGTGGCACAGGAGGAGTAGTTCCCATGGGGAAACAGTGAAGACTATAAGATTTGATTAGTCAATTTAATTGATTTGGGAGGGGCAGGGTCTTGCTTAGTGGAGAGAGATAGCTCAAGGAGAGCCAACTTTGGTTCCTCTGTTGGGTGCTTGCCTTAAAATTACTCAGTGTTCTAAAACTAAGATGTTTATTCATATGTTCATATGTCTCAGAGATTTTCTAAAACAGCAAGAAATTTTATATGGAAATTTTAATATTTTACATATATACTAGTAAGCAAATTGACAGACTTTTCTGAAAATTCAAATTAAGAAAACTATAAATGCAAAATAAAATACAAGTTTAAGGAAAATAATGTTAATTTTAAAATTACTTCCAATTTGAGACCAGATATGTTTTTGAGGGTTAAATACTGTTTGTATTGTACATGAGTGAGTATAATTTAGATATTTCATTACAGAATGTATTAATAATTTAGCTTATATTTGTTAACCTTTTAAATATTTAGCTCCAGGCTCCGATTGTCCTCAAAATGGTTAAGATCCTGAAAACGAAACGAAGTAGCTATTTACCAACTTTGAAGGATGTTTTTGTGGCTGTGGAAAATGGTAAGACTCTTGCTCTTTGGCCTGGTATCAGTGTCCCTCATGGTCCCTGCCTGCTATTCAGCCTCAGCTGCCCCTCTGTCATTAGCCTGTTCATGAAATGATGACATTTGGCTCATCTAATGATAAATTCATCCTAATCATCTATATTTTCTTCTCCAGTTATTCTAAACTACTTTTAGGGTGTATGGTAGATACTTACCAAAGTGGCTCCACATTGAAGTTTTAATGAGAATGTATGTATGGAGGGGAAAGGCCTTTGGTATTCAGCAGGAGGTAAATGAAAACCAGCATCGAGGTTTTCTAATCAACAGTTGGGCTACAATTAGTCCCATTATCACCAGTAGAATCTCTGAATGTGTTCCACATGACCACTCATTTAGTCATCATTGAAGTTTTGATGAAGATTAAAGAGAGTTGGTATGTTGAATTTTTAACAGGTAAAACATGCATGTTGTTAAAAAGCAGAAATTATAAAAAGGTATTCACTGAAAAGTCTCCTTGACCTCTCACTATTCAGTTTTAACCCACCTAGGTGTAACAGTCCTCACCAGTTTCTGGATTTCTGTTCATACTTCTTTAGGCATTTGTTAAGCAAATATGGATATCTATGATACTGAAGTTTTAAATGATAAACTCGTAAGATAATATGGACAAATAATTTTTATTGTTTCTAACGTTAGAAAATTTTACATTTTTTCTTAGGTAACATGTGGAAGGCTAGGAAATACGTAAAATCCACTTTGAAAATGTTTTGATATCTCTTCAGCATTTTCTCCATGAATTTTGTTTGAGGCCATTAGATAGGGGGAATATTTGGGTTCGGGGGTCTGTCAGGCCTGGTTACCTATCCCAGATTCACTCAGTACATCTTAAATTTTCTGGGCCTCTAGTTTTCATTGGCCTTCCCTGCAGAATTGTGAGTATTTGAGCAATATTTCTCATCCTTGCCGTCACTGACATTTCGGCGGGATAATTCTAATGTTTTGGGGAGCCTTTCTGTGTATTGCAGGATGTTTAGCAAGCATCGCTGGCCTCTGCCAACTCCCCCATCCCAGCTGTGACAATCAAGAATGTCTTGAGATATTGCCAAATGACCCCTGGGGGCAAAACCTTCCCTGACTGAGGATTATTAGATTGAAGATACAGTGTAAAGTATGTCCGTAATAAGTAGAATCTCGTGTCCATGTTAGTAAAAGACAAACGTTTTCTGTGGATGAAGTCTCTACAGGAATGAATCCCAGGGGTCTTCTGAGCCTTATGAGCACACAGTCTGAAGATTCAGAAGAAAACACTTTCACAGAACATGTGGCCCAAAGCCATTGTTAGTGAGAGATAGAAGGCCCCTCTCAAAAACACACTTGAGGCCGTGTGAAATTACCAGATGTGCTTACCGCATTTTAAGGGCACTTACCGATTAGACGCAGTTATTTAATTTTAAAATTAACATTGATAAAAACACTAATTTCAGAACAGGAGTGCACCTGGGAGGGAAAATAGTTCCAGGATCCTCTCTGCCTTCCCAAGTCTTTATGTTAGGTGGACAGGTGGATTGGTTACATGTCAAGTAGAGTGACATGGATGGGTGTATAGCTGACTCTGTCACTTCATAAAAGATTTGGCTGGTGGTTTTTTGTTTTTGTTTTTGTTTTTTTCCCCCTGATGGGAGTCTTTTGGGATAACACCAGAAAATAAAATTTACTTCATTACCTAGCTTCATAAATAAAGTCCATATTCAGTTCATCGAAGGTGTTTGTAGCCTCAGGAGCAAAATTGAGTCTGGTAGAGATCCATTTGGGGCACATTATGCAAGGACCAATTTTAATCAAGAGAAATTTTGGATTAGATTAAGCAGTAATTAATAATAGTTAACTATTTAAACTTTTCTTCACATATATAGCATTTTAAAAAAGTATTATTGTTACACTTAACAACTTTTTAAAATGAGATAAAAGTCACTTACACAAAAATAACCCTTTTAAAGTGTGCAGTTGAGTGGCATTTAGTATATTCATGACCTTATACAGCCACCACCTCTAATTAGTTCCAAAATATTTTCATCATCCATGCTTAATTTCACAAGTTCTATTTTGATTCATAATAGAATATTTCTCAGCCATTACATGAGTTACTACACTTATAGGAAACTGAAATGAAACAGTAAATGATTAAATAGTGCTAGTCCAACTACATAGGAGGAATAACATTCTAGTGATGAAGCTTGTAATCCAAATCAAAGTATAACCTCATGTGATGTTTTATTCCCAGAATTTCCATGGGCTGAGTGGATTTCTTTAGACCGTAATGGTATTTTCCCACCGAGTCTTCAGTCATGATTTCCATGTGCTATGTGAGCGACTACAGCAGGGCTCACCTGAATTTACAGATGGACAGTGGATCAAGCCTTCCAAACCTGTCATGTGTCCATTGTGGGATAAGTGATACAAAGAGAAATAGGGCAATATTTAAGTACAGCCATGTTGTTTTGCATTATTCTCTTGAACCTGTAAATTTAGAAAAGAGAACAAAAATAAAAAGAGAGAGAGAAAGAAAGAGAAAGGAAGGAAGGAAGGAAGGAAGGAAGGAAGGAAGGAAGGAAGGAAGGAAGGAAGGAAGAAAGAAAGAAAGAAAGAAAGAAAGAAAGAAAGAAAGAAAGAAAGAAAGAAAGAGAGAGTAAGAGGGAAAGAAAAAAGAGACTGCTTCACATCAATGCTGGTTTTCTTTCCCATCAGCTCTCCTAGAAGCCCAAGATGTGGAACTTCACCTGAGACCACTGAGGAGGCACATTCAGTGTCTCCAGGAGACGGAATTCCCACACACTTGTGTATTAATCGCCCCGTTATTTCATACCATCTGTCTGATCTGGAGTCATTCCAAGTTTTATAATACACCTGCTCGGATTATAGTTTTATTGCAAGAGTTTTGTAATCTCTTCATTGACCAGGTATGTAGCATTCACAATAGGGGCACTAAGGATCATTGTCATGTGGTAGGTTTTATTTTATTAGATCAATGAAGAATGAGTAAATCCCAACTACAGTCAGAACACAATTTTTTTTTCTTTTTTTAGAAAGGACTTTTATGCTAATAAGGTTCAGGCATTTTTTTATTTTTTATCCTAGATACAGCAGATAGGAAATTAGATACAAAGGACAAGTAGTCACTGGATTTTGTTTGTTTGATGTCCTACCTTTCTTTAAAGAGGTTTAAGACAGTTTCTACTAAGAGGCAGACATGCATAGTACTTTGTAGTTTCCACAGGATCACTGGCTGATGGAAGGCTTTTGGAAAGTAAAGTAAGAAAATCTGTCTAGAAAAGAATTATCCTCAAAAACCAGTGGTGCAATTGCATTAAAGGAGTTCTGATTTATTGTTGATCTTTAAAAATCTCTTGTTTATAATTGTTTCACTTCAGTCAATGAAATGTTTAAAAAAATTGGACTGTTCCGAGTTTATGGTGCCCCAGGTGCCAGAACTTCACTGTTCTAAGCAACAAAGAGAACAATGTTGTTGATAAACTGGTTGGGGGATTGTGTTCCAGTCCAATTCCTGCTACTTTTTTTCAGATGAATTAAGTGAGACTGGAAAGATGACATCATTTGCTCATTTTCCAAAAGAATTTAGGAGAAATTCAGACTAGAGAACAGGCCTCCTGACTTGCAGTTAAGAGTTGTGAACCATGACATTGAGTTATTAACATGCTTATGTTTTTCCCTCTGCTTCTGAAGAGGTGGAGTGATGATATATAGAAAGGACATTGGACTCAAACCAACTTGGATTCAAATCTAATTGTACCACTTAAGAGAAGTTGAATCACTTCCCAGAGGCTCAGTTTCCACATCTGTAAGTGTGGATAACGCCTCATCCACAGACTGTTGTGAGGATCAAGAGGGATAACCTAAGTGATATGCCCAGTGTGGCATTTCATAGAGGCTCATAAAAGTTAGGTCCAAACTGTTGACTTACAAGCTAGGTGAAGGTATTGATGGGAGATAACAGGTCAGTTCCTTGTGTTATTTTATCATCTCTTCTGGTTTCATTTTACTTATGTTTCTCCTCTGTGCAAACGTAATGTTTGCTCTGTTGTAAGCAAGTGCCCTGGGTCCTAATGGTTTCATCTCCATGTGACAGACCATGACCTCTTTTGCAGGGTCAGTGACTGTAACCACCACTTCTCCCAAACACCCTTTAAGGGGTCCTCAGCTCATTTGGAGAAGAAGCCCCGTTAGTGTATAAACCCCAGAGGTGGTCATTCATTGTGTATAAACCCCAGAGGTGGTTACTCATTTTTGTCCGTGGCTTGTAAGAAATCCTGGTTACCCATAAGCCTGTAAACCTATTATCCCTGGCCCCTCGTCTGTGTCAGCAGCCACAGTTTGTTAAGCTCCCAAGGAAATAATGTTGCTTCTGCTGTTCCTTAGTTACTGTTCTTGCCTTTGGTCTAAAAGTTCTGTTGACCTGATTTCTTTGATTCTTCAAGTGGACTTTATGGTAATGTGCCCCAACATGTTAGGAATTAAAAGTCAGAAGTGAGCCAACTTTCATATCTGAAGAACTAAATTCTTAGCCCCTCACAAGTTGTTTGCTGTCTAATTTTATTTAACATTTATTCAACAAATATTATATAATGCCTATTATTTGCCAGGAACTCAGTTCTAAGCTCTTTATAGAAATTCAGAAATTTAGTCCTCATAGCAACACTATGACAAAGCTGGTATCAGTAGATCTATTTTAAGTTAAAAAAATCAAAAACAAAAACAAAAAACCCTGAAATCCAGAGAAGATAAATAGCGTTCTCTAGGTCATGAGCTTATAAGTGACAAATTTCTTAGAATGCTATGTTCCATACTTAAAGTGATTTTATTTTTAATTATGTAGTGTACTACTAATAATTATAAAATATTCTCGTTGCATGAGATTTATAACAATGGAAATAGTCTTGTGGTTCTATTACTCTGAAATGCAGAGTTTTAATTTTTATTTTCCCCCAAACTTATGTATAATTATGCATTTTATCTTACATATAACTTTTTTTCTAGCTTCTTGAAAAGTGATTTTGTTACTCTTGGATATTTGATTGATTCCAGCTCTCCTACTTATAAACAACATGCAGAAAACAACTTGACACTAAAATCATTTTTTCTTAACTTGGATAATTGGCTTAACATAAATTCCTAGTGTTGATCAAAGGGTACAATCTCTACATGGCTTTTGAACAATGTCTAATGTTTATGAATTTTATAAAATGGTATCAGTCACATTGCTTTTATCAATGTGTAGAAAGTTTTATTTTAACTCGCTATTTGATGGCTTGGAGTCGCTGTTATGGGTGTTATGGGTGTTGACATTCTCAAGATACTAGGTGAGGAAGGGTTTCAGTCTGAGAGGTCGAACTTAGACTAGAGGTGTCAGGGTTGAGCAAAAGTAAGAATCCATAAAAGTACATGAAAAAGAGAAAAGAGAAACTGGGACACAAGTGTCACGCTAACAATGACATTGATAAATTGCTTAATTGATAATTGATTAATCAGTTTATTGATAAATAAGCTGGTTAGCAGTGTTTTAGTTTATAAGGCCTCTGAAGTGGGACCAGTTCATCCTAAATCGAGTGGTTTTTGTTGGTTTGTGCCGATACCACTGAGGATGAGAGAATGCAGAGAGCTGGTGTGCTTGGGTTTGTTCCAGAGAACTAGTATAGGGAGCAGAGAATAGTTGAGAGCTTAAGCGCTAAAAGGGATCTTGAGATTCATTTAACTCACCTCTCCCCTTTTGCAGATAAAGCTACTGAGGTGCTGGGACAACTTAGCGAATGTCACAAAACCAGTTGGTGGTACCTGATGGGTCAGAGCCAGGTCTCCTGCCCTTGCTGATGCTTTTTTTTTTTTTTTTTTCCCACATACCCTGCTATCTAGTGAAAGAGTATAGACTGGGTTTTGTAATCTGGGATACTCATAGGTCAAATTCTGCAGTGGGCTGTATGAAAAGAAAGTTAATTGCGATGATTCTCATCTATGTGAGGGTCAGCCAAGAAGCACATGAATGACCCTAAGGATGGCTTGCCCAAGGAAAGTTACTTTAGATTTAAGTAATTAGGTCACAAGGGGTACTGAAATAGAAGGCGATGGAGTGATCATCATAGATTTTTTAATTCCTAAGAGGACATGTTCATTATAAAGAATACATACAGGTAAAGGTACTGGAATCCCTAGCCCAAACCAAAGTGTAAACTGTTTTAAACGCATTGCTAAGGGATTATGGGTAGCTCCCTTCCCTGAGCTGTGTGAAATGTTGGCAGCTTTTCTGCAGAGGTTGATTTTCCATCCAACCTGAGAAGAGAATAGATTAGGAATCTACAGCTAGACCTTGAAGGATTCTAATCAGGGATTTTAGATACTAAGTGAATGATTTTCTTATCACTTTACAAATTTGTGGTGCAGTGTCTGTATTGTATGTAAAACTGTAGCCCTTAATTAGAGGAGGATAATATGTTTACCACTGAGGAAAAAAGAATCCTTTTGTCTGCTGTGGTGAGCTCAATGGCTTTCTTTACGTTGTCCATTGAGATCTCTAACAACTTTCTGAGCAACCACAAAGATGAAGGCACACCACGTACACCTATATAGCAGGTCCTCAGCTAGCTTCATTTCGTTCAGCATCGTTTTGTCGTACTACTGATGAGATGCCTTAACTTAACTCTTGCTTATATCAGTTAGCCTACTGTAAAACTGGTTTTATTATATGTTGTTTCACTTAAAGTCACACAACCTATCCACAATGTTAAGTGAGGACTTACTGTCATTTATATGAGGTTAAGCTACATCAGGAAGAAATAATGTACACAAAAACCTTTAGAAGTCTATAGGTTTTCGAGATCCTTAAAGAGGGAAATTCTGAATCTTCATAACAGATATGGCAAGTGAAGAACTGGAAGAAATCTAGCTGATGGTCCTATGAGTCTGACTCGTGCTGCAAAAATCTATGTCTGTCTTTAATCCTTTTCTCCTTTCCCTTTTCTCTATTCAAAACTAGTTCTTAGGGTATCTGTCAGCTAGATTTTGTCCTATAATGCTTCTTAAGCCCCCAGGAGAGACGTTTGCTGTCAAAGAATTGCTAATCGTTAACCCACCTATCTTAGCTCTTATCTTTGCAGGTGACCTTGTGCTGTCAGGTAAGGTGACCACATTTGTAAAATCCATAGTCTGATAAGTTTTTCCCCCTGGTTTATGTATTTCTTTATATGAAATAAACATTGTATAGAATATTTGCTGGTTGGAATATCCACGCAAATTCTGATTACACAGTTGTCATATCTATGAAGATTAGCAACATTTAGTTATTGCAAGAATGTATAAATCCAGAAGTTCTAATATTCTGTAGATTAATATATACAGGTTCCTGAATTTCAAGAATCTGTGCTTTCTGTCTCAGCATTGCTGGCCCAATGCAAGACATTATTATTTAAAATTATTCATTAAAATTTAATAAAAAATTGAAACATGTTTTCTGTAAAAAACTCTAACATATTTTTGATGGTTTCCCTTCATTAAATCCTAGGCAACAGCTTACCTTTCACCTGACGACCTTTTGAAAGGAGAAATTGAAGACTCCCTGGAAAAGGTGCAGGTGGCTATTAGCATCTTAAAGACTTTCAAAAAATCCTTTTTCAACTACAGAAAAGGATTGGCAAAGTATTTTATGGGAGACAAGGAGCTGAAACCATGGGATTTCCAGTCTCATCTGGTATTCTGTAGATTTGACAAATTTCTTGACCGTGTCATGAAAATAGAGGTATTCATATATTGACTTGTACTTTATTCACATTGTAGGTGGGTTCGAGAATCCTGTAGCTTTTTATATGATTTAGGGAACTGTTTATTCTATTTGGGTGGAAGGTGGGAGATCTTTTTTATGAGTGATTTTCATGATGAACTCATAAGACCAGTGCTGTAAAGATAGTTTTAAAAGCTTTTAGTTTGACTTTTTGTAAAATTCATTTTTGATTCTTTTATTATACTTAGTGAATCCTTTTATGGTACCACTGACCCTTGATTTATAATTAACTAAGCTCCTGGAAGACAGTTGTAAATCAGGAAGCTGTAAACTAATCACCATTTTCCTGTATATGTTTAATGTTTGACATTGAGATTTCATGCCTGAGAACCATTTGATAAAATCTAAAATATCACGCTACCTTTCAGTATAAAAATATATATTCTATGCTATTACAATATTAAAACCATTCATAAAAATAAAAAACATGAAAATATATGCACTGTGTAATATTTTAAATACCTAAAAGCAAACATTGAATGAACACACTTGTCCACACGTGCACACACCTATTAGTATGCAGCCAACTGGCTAAGGTGTTTTTTTTTAAAGTTTGAACTAGTGACACTACTTTATTTTTTTTGTAAAGCTCTTCCTAGCAAGTGTGGGCTTTTTTGTTGATATAAGATTTGTTGAATTTCATTGGAGATTAGAGCTTTATGTTTTGAAAATTCTAATTATCACGTAATCAGCCTGAATTCCTCTTAAAGTCTGAATGCCTAATTTGTCACTGCAGGCAGCTTGCATCACCCTCTTAAGCTCTCTTTCAATTAGAAACATCTGATTCACAGCAAAGTGTAGGCTGCTGAAAGTATGAGTTTTGGGTATTACCTGGGGATCTGACTTATGATTAGGAGGATATAAAATTCGAGAGACATATATTTAGCCCTGTTAAGTTAGGTTTGCCTGTACTGCTAGATAATTTTCAATAAATGTGAAAATGGGAGTATGATTTTAAAAACTGCATTTTCTTTGCTTAAATCAGTTTTTATTTTGTTATGTAAATGTCCATTAAGGCATGGATTTTGAGTGTTTGAAAATGCTTTTTTTTTTTGAAACTTTAAAATGTTCTTTCCCCGCTCAAGGTGGTGAAAAGTATCTTTACTGTTGTATGTTTTTACAAAGGATATATTTGTCACCGTATTGGAATTTGAGAAGCTGGAGAGACTTGAATTTGGTGGTACTAAGGGAGCAATTTTAAATGGAAAAATCCACGAGATGAATGAAGAATTTATGGAACTTTGTAAAATTTTTAAACACAGCACTTACAACCCATCTGATTACAATAACATGGTAATGTTGTACTTTTGTGTTTTTATTTTGTGGAATCTGATACTTTTAAAAGTTGGAGATGACGATGGGTCACGGTGGTTATAGGTACCATCCAGTCCAACCTCTCTAGGACGAAAAAGGTTAAATGACTTGTCTGAAGTCTCTTAGTGATAGATCAGGGATCAGGACTTAGGCCTTTGTATTTTCAGTTTAGAACTGTTTCTGGTATAACAGTGGACTTCAGTCTGGATTTGTTTCTTGATTGAAAAGGGCCCTTCCTCATTAAGTGATTTTGATCTGATAATCTGATGCCCATGTAACTTGTGTGTTTTATTTTTAGCTTTTTCCTGATCACTAGATAATTTTTTTGGTCTATTTGAACATTTGGTTTCACTCCATTTAATACATATATCATTAATGTGTATTTTGTCTCTCATATTTTTAATGTTATTCATTAGAGCTATTTATAATTTCATATTTTCAACCTGTGGAAATAGGAAGCTTTCTGATTTAAGCCACTTCTGTTTTCTGTCACTCCTAGCATGTTACTAGCCAGGGAGTTACCTGTGAGCATCCCTGCAGCTCTAGGATAAAAATAGCTTTATTGTAGTGGTTTGCCAAGAACAGCAAAGCCTAGGTAAGAAAAAAAAAAGATTTATCTCCCATCCTTATTGTTATAAGGAATGTGAATTTATTCACTGTGGTGTTTCTATTTGGCCAAATAATCGATTCTTTGAAATATACAAATACAGTAGTCAGCCGTGTTTAAGGAGACGGTGGGCAAGCTCCCTCCATCCCTTTGAACCATAGCCAGGTTTGGGGAAGTGATGTAAATGGTGAGAGGACACTGCCATTCTGTGTCCTTGCTAATTTGTGGAAAAGCAAGAGGAACCTGAGACTGTGGTGCTGACAGTCTGAGCTCAGCTCCAGAGGCTGTAAGAGTCTGGCACTTGACAGGTGGTCAGTGACTATGGATGGAATGTTAATCTTGACCTTTGGGAAGCTGGGGTTTAGCTCTCCTGAGCAAGTGAGCAGGGCCCCCAGGTGTATTAGAGTAGCAGGAGAGAGTCTTCATTTTTTCACAGCTACAAAGCCTGGCCAGGTCTCAGACAATGTGGCCAAGGTTTAGCTGATGTCATTACCTTGGCAACCCCAAAGGTGCTGAATTTATCCATATGTCTGCTCCGAACCAGCACAGTTACAAACATCTAGGAGTAGAAAGTTTTTTTGCTCTTGACATACGTATGCATACATGTTTGTATTTTGGTATTTCGTATTTTGGAGCCCCATTTATTTTGCAAATAAAATGGCCCAGGCTTACCTTCGAACTGCAGGTCTGGATTGGAGACATCAGCAACCTGTCCTTGAAGTTCCCTTTCGGCACCCTCTCTGTCATCTCTCTTCTCTTAGAATAGAATCCAGAAGTTCCTTGACTTTGGTCATTTCTTGAAATCAAAGTGGAATTAACTACAAGTTAACTTAATCGGTATGTTTATGTTGAAGAAGTCCTTTGCTTCCTTTCACTGTGTCCTGGTTATCAATGTTGCCTCAGAATACTGTAATTTTTGCTTACTAGCTTTTTAGCTGAATTCATTGTACCGATTTTTAAGATGAAATCACTAAGATGAAAGTTGATAATTTTTATGAGACACAATTTTAGCAAACTAGTTCCAACCCAGTATATTTGTCCAGGTGTATTTTCTCTTCCCCTTTCACTTCTACACCCCCCATATCTTTTCCCCATCCCCACTGAATCTATCCTAATGCCAACAGAACAGCTGAGTGTATCACGATCAGCCTCCCTGCACTTTAGTATAGAAATGCTTTCAGTGTATACCACTAAATTAAAGAAATAGTCCCTGGAAATTTTCTTCTGGAAATGGTGCTATTTCTCTTTCTTCATCAATCCCAAGCCTGTTAATCAGGCTTTGAACTTTTGTTGGTATGGCAAGAGGTCTTCTGTCACTGTGGCCCATTTATATAATGTGCATCCATAAAATGTTTTGGGGTTTCTCAGTTATTAATATTGAATGGAAAAGTCACTTTAGGTATTCTTTTTTACTTTCTAAAGGACTGTTTGAGGTCTAGACAATTATGGGCAGAGACTTGCTTTCTTATTTATTTTTTTAATTGAAATATATTTGATGTATAACCTTGTATAACCTTGTGCAAGTTTAAGGCATACAAAGTTAGTACATTATATAGTGTATATGATTGCCAGTGTGCCATAGTTGGCACCTCTATCAGGTTAAATAGTTACTCTTTGCTGTTAGTGGTCAGAATCATTCAGCTCTAGTCTCCTAGCAGGTTTGTTATGAGTGAATATAGACAACGCTATCGCATTAGAATATCAAACTTGCCAAAAGACTTGCTTTTTTAAATTGTTTATGTTTGACAGCTTGTTGGGAGTCTTTAGGCTCAGCAGCTTTGCTTTGCTGACATTCTGAGGTGTTAACTTGATTGGAAGGAAAGCTGTTTGTCTTAAAGATAGCCCCTTTGCTCCACTTCGTCTCTGTTAATCAGAGTTCATTAATACTGAGCAAGTGAGGAGTGCCAGGCATGTGGCAAACCTTCACACACATCCCTGGGCCATTCTCGATGTGACCCTGAGCGTGACCACTAAGCAGATGAGGTTTAGTAAATTACCTGAGGTGACATAGTTTCCAGGGAATGGAACAGAGATTCCAGTCCAGAACCCTCAACCCTCAGCGCAGCACTCTCAATCACTGACACTCCAACTCCTTAGTGTTTGCTGCATCCTCATTAAATGAAGCAAGTAAGTTTGTCTGGGACAGTTGGAGGAATCACTCTAGGACCTGTGCCCTGAGGTGGGGGAATTCAAGGTTCTGTGTCTGTTTCCTTTTTTCCTGCTAGTTTTCAGTGGAATGGCTGATCCCAATACCTAGCCTGCCATTATACCAGAATCTAAAATACATTTTTAAAGAAGTTATTAATGTATACTAGGTTACATTCCAGTTCCCACAATTAGTTCTCTGTTCTGTTTCAGTCTTTTGAGCTATTAATTCTTTTGCTCTTAACAATATGTAGCATTTTTGAATTTTAGCTATATAAATTTCTTATTAGTCATCTATAGGATTTTCATGGCTTGCCTCCTTATTTTTCAAGATAACATTTAATTAAAAACATTATTTATTTTTTTTTTGGAAAGGCAGCCTACAAAATACAGTCTCTTACCCCACTGCCTTTTTCCTTAGTTTTTCATTTTTCTCCCCAAAGGCATCTACTATTATGTGTTTCTTATATAATGTTCCAGAGATATTTAGTGCATGTATATGTATGTATATATATATATTCTTTTGTACAGAATACTTTGCACAAATAGCATCATCTACACATTATTTATATCTTGCTTTTGCCCATTAATATATTTTGTCTTATACTGTGTCATTACAGTAGTATTGCCTGCTTCTTTTAAAAACAACTATATATTATTCTATTGTATTATGTACTGTCTATTCAATGTTATTTAAAGTAGCATAGATATCATTTTTAAAAAATTTACCTAGGAATGTATGCTTCTAGGAAGATGGAGTAGATGTACTTTCCCCTATTTCTCTCACTCAGTATAACTGAAATACTGGTCACTCTCTATGAAACAAACATATGATGACTCCAAGGGTGAAAAGAAGGCAGCAGATTGACTAGGAATCTCAGGACTCAAAAGACAACATGGTGATGAGTTCCTTGGATTTTTCTTGTTGCCTGAAATAACCTAGACTTGGAGCTGAAGATCCTGGCAATCTGGATACATTAGTAGGCACAGACATGAAAAGTCCCAATAAAAGCTTTGTCTCTCTCAAGAAAAGGATAGCTTAGCAAGACAGAAAACTAATAGACCATAATGGCTCTAATTCAGCCAGACACCACAGAAGAAACTGTGCCCTGACCCCATCCATGCCAGTGAAGACCCAGTGGGGACCCTAGACTTATACCCGGTCAGTGACAAGGAGTCCCAGTCCTCCTGCCTGAGTGGTGGACCTGGACTTTAGAAATGGCCTAGTAGGGAGCCTTGATTTTCCTCTCCTCTGACCAGTAATGAGCTCACTCTCTGTGGTGTCCACGCAGGACACATGGGAATCCTGGAGTTTTTCCTCACCCAGCAGCGTTCTTATCCCACTAGAGTGGTGTCAAAAGAAGCCTGGTAGAGAGTCGGGACTCTCACCATGGCCAATGGGTAATCAGGTCACCTGCACTGTGACATCTGTCAAGACCACTTGAGGAACTGGAACACCCAGCCATAACAAGGAGCTCCCACTCTTAGGTGCTGAATGGAGAGCCTGGACATCTGTCTCTGCTTGACAGCAATGAGGCTAGATCAGTATTAGAGAAAGCCAGCAAAAATTGAATGTTTAAATTAACTCCAGTCTCATAGCATAATATGAAAATGTCCAAATTCAATAGAAAATCACTCATTATACCAAGAACCAGGAAGATCTCAATTGAATGAAAAAAGACAACTGATAGCTGCAACACTGAGATGACAACAACGTTAGAATTATCTGACAAATATTTTAAAGAGCTATGCTAAAAACGTGTCAATGAACTATTATGAACATATTAGAAAGAAATGAAAAAATAGCCTCAGTAAGGAAACATTCTCTGCAAGTAAATAGATGATATAAAGAACAAATGGGAACTGTAGGAGTGAAAAATATAACAGAAATACAAAGCATTGTGATTGTGCTCAGAGGCACAATGGAGGGCTGGAGAAATGAATCAGTGAAGTTGAAACCACAGAAACCAGCCAGTATGAACAACAGAACATAGACTGAGACAAAATAAATAGCCTCAGGGACTGTGAGACTACAACATATCTAGCATTCATGTCATCAGAGTGGCAGAAAAAGAGGGGACAGACTGTGAGGCTGAAAGTCTCAAATAATAGCTCAATACTTCCTAACTTTGGCAAGAGACATAAACCTAAAGATTACAGCGGAAATTTGAAACCAGCAGCAGAATGATAAACCCAAGGATAAGCCCAGAGGAATCCATACCAAGACACATCATAATTAAACTTCTGAAAACGGAAGATAAAAAACCTGAAAAGTAGTGAGAGGAAAAGAAAAGCACTCAGGAGAAAAATGATTTGAATGATAGATTTTTTACCAGAAATCGTAGGTGAGGAGATAAATGCAAGATAAGTTTGAATTACCTGTGGTACTTCCAAGTGGGGAGGTACCATTGGCAGTTCTGAATTTGGGTTGAGAGAGTAAGAGAGAGCAAAGAGTTTGGGACAGACGGAGAGAGACCTAGGATGGAGATGAGCATTTTTTTCCTCTTTCTATTATTTATTTGCTAAGTGTTCAACCAATGTTTGAGGATCATCTTAAGTTGTATGTTCCTTGTTGACATACTGAGAAGAGGGGTAATAGGTTAGGCACGTTACAGCTTGTTGGGAAATCGTGTTTACTTTTAAAAGTCAGTGATCCTTGAGTGAAGGCACCATCTGACTCTAAGTCAGGAGAGCTGGAGACTTCCTCTGTGTTGAATGTAGCATGCTGGTGTCTACACAGCGTTCTAGAACATCGCTGTTGCGCTCCTTTCCATATGTGCTCAGTTCAGCATAAGGCACGTTTCTTCATGGAAATATCATGTTGGGAGTGTGGGCTCTGGAGCCAGGTTACCAGGCTTTAAATTCTGGCCCCACCATCTGCCGGTGGTGTTCCTGTGGGCAAATTGTTTAACTCCTTGGAATTTTTTTGTAACCTGTGAAACGGAAAAATGTTACCTACATCATGTGTTGTGAGTATTGAGTAAAATAGAGTGTTGAGAACAGAAAACTGAGTAAATGTTAGCTATCATTATTATTACTGTTATTATTAATAAGTGGAGGGTCAGTTGATGGAGGTAGCAAAGGACTTCATTATGTTGAATGTGTGGCATGCACTCCAGGGGCAGCTTGACTGGAAATCCCAAAACATTTCTGAATTCCTGGGACTTCTTCACTGAAGACTATAAATTGCAATGCTGTGCAGATGATAGTTATTCTTTCATTGTTTCATGCTTTCTAATTATGAGAGTGGGTGGTTATGCATCAGGGGAAAACTGGGGTTGTTAACTGCATATTAATAAGACACCGGGAACATGTAAGAGTATTTTGTTTCATCTTTATCATTGATGATGCTTCCTCTGATATTAGTTCTCACCTGAATAAAGTATTTCTTGGTAGGTTTTCTGCTCCATGGAAAAACAAAACAAAAACTTTCTATTAAACTTATAGATATACTAAAACTATAATGAGAATGGGTTCTGTTTTCTTCTTTTTCTGAAAAGCCTTTTTTCTTTTTTAATTTTATTAGATTTATCAGGATGATGTTGGTTAAGAAAATTAGATAGCTTTCAAGTGGACGATTCTATAATACATCATCTGCATATTGCATTGTGTGTTCACTACCCAGAGTCAAGTATCCTTTCATCACCATATTTTTGACCTCTTTTTGTTTATAATCAAAATGGATTTGGAGGAGGAAGGACTGGGAGTCAAAGTACTGATGCTGGGATCTGAATGGGAGAAAAGAATTGTGAAAAATGGACCGGCGGCACTAAACTTCAGTGTTCTTATAAAGCTGGCATTTGAACAGTTGGTCACATGTAGCTCTTTCTTGATCTTCCCTGGAATCCTGTTCTGAAAAAATAAATTCTTTCAGAGAATTTATTTTTCTAAAAAAAATAGGGTGAGGTGTAGGGAGGTGTGTTATGCTTATGCGATCGCTATTTTCACTATTGGACTCTTTCCTGCAAACTGATATTTTGCTCTGAATTTTACAGGAATTTGAAAGTGATTATGTTGTATTTAAGTCCAAAACTTTGGATTTTGACAGAAGGCTTGGGACGATTCTTTGTGAAGGTTTCTTTAACTGCAATGGTTTAGAAGCTGCATTTAAGGTTAGTTCTGAAGAAGCTATACTAACAATAATTTACTAATGAATAATTTACGCTGTTAGATGAAAGGATTGAATACATTCCTTTCTGATTCAGGTAAACTATTAACTAAGTCACATTCTCTTCGTATTCAGCTCGCTGAATTAGAAACTTTGAATAATGCACTAATGAATAATGAAGTCTACTTTGAACATGGTCAGTTTTAGGACATTTAACTATTGATCTTTTCTTGCATTCACAATGTTTTAACTCTCATTACCTTTAGAGCAGATTTAACATGGCCTATGGGATATGGATTCACAAGTAAGCCACAGTGAGAGTGAAAAATATCCGTTAATTCCAGGATTTATTTTCTTTACCATTGCTCACATATGTTGGGTTCACCTGCCCACTTTATTACTGTGACTGAAATAAGTAGCAATTTCTATACTGTGTTACATCAGGTATAATATTATCAGACATGCCATTATTTTGTGTATCAATAAGGAAAAATGTCAAAAATTATGCCATTGATTATATAAGGTACTCCAGTTTCAGAGGTGTCAAAACATTAAAGAATGTCATAGAATAGATGAAATATGGTATGTATGAATTAAGAGTCACATGGGAAAAAAAAGCATTTTGATAGTCCTCTCAAATGGAAAGCTTTTAATGTGGGGAACAGGGACACCGTGTGAAACTTAATTGTCAGAGAAGAGAACTGCAAATCAAGTATAAATCCCAAAAGAGGAATTGAGACTCTAATACAACAAGAAACACAGCTAGAGAATCATGGGCACAACCTGTTGAAAATGGCAGTGCAAAACAACAGAACAGACAGGCTAGATATTTGTTTAGTTTTGACCCTCAGACGAATTGGTCAGATGGTGGTGAAGCCACTGGTGTTTTCTGCCTCCAGATTTTAATATAGAGAATTCACAAGGATCAAATACTTCTTTGTTTAAGAGCTCTTGGTTGAAACCAAGATGCTGTTGGATGAAATACCTAGCCTGTTGTTATAAATAAAAGCATGTGTGATATCATCTCTTTGAAATATGGTATTTAATAATGCCACACTTTAACTAGATATGCATATGTATTTCTCTGACAAAAAAAGTGACATATTTTGATCCTCTTTGGTAACCTTCTCTGGTCATCACCGAATCATAAATATTTTCTTCTATAACAGAATTGAGCAATATTTATTTTTTAAAGGCTACGTAGTAGTCTATGATATTCTGTTACTGGAGCTACTTGTCAATATTTCTGTAAATAACTGGAAGAAAGAACAAGGAGTGAAGCCTTAGTTACAAAGGCTCCTGCCTTTCCTAATTCAAATCTTCTTCCCCTTCTTACAACCATTACTACGATAGATTCTATTCTAGTATGTGCCAGGTTTTTCCCCATTCTATCTCTTAGTGTCATGTATTTTTCTTGAACTTTCCATATATTTGTACCATCTCCTGAAACATAAGATGAGCTCCTGCCCTCTAAGCTTTTCATCATCTTACAGTTTTTGTTATATTTAGATCACCTTCTGCGGTGCCTTGTACAAAGCAGACACTTAGCAACTGCTCGCAGTTAGGTGGACTGACTGGTAGTCAGTACTGAAATGATGCAGAAAACCAGTGGAGAGTGGTGGCGGAAGAAGAAATGACACGGTTGCATACTTAGGGAGAAAACGATTTTTACCATAGGTGTGGGGGTGATGAACTCTGACCATTTACTATTGTGTCCCCAGAAGTAAATATTTGCAAACTGGTTTTTGAAGACCGTGATTTGGTACCTGCTCCTAGCAAAGACATGGTCAGGAAGGGCGTTGGAACCAAACATTATTCTACTCTAGAGTAAAACTATAGTTCAAAACCTGCAGTGTTGGCATTCACTAAAAAATAGAACCAAGCAAAATACTAATGGATTTTTCTCTAAAATTTACAGTGTGCCTACATGAAGGCAGACTGAAATATCTAACAAGTGTGTAGAAAAGCGTTCAGACAATGTAATTGAAACTATAAAATCATGATGTGTATTATATATAGTTTGTGCAGCAACAATCTTTGAAAAAGGCAAACTTAGGAAAATATAAATATTTACTACTTGAAGATGGCAACAGTATTATGAAAGCCATGATTATGTAATGAAACGAAGAAGTAGAAGAAAATTCATAGAAATCTGACAGAACTCAAGTGGGATATTTAGGGAAAACAGCATAGGTTGGAAGTCCATCTTTCATCTTCTGAGGTTAATACGAAGAAAAATATTTTTGCTCTTCACAAAATACTCTTAGTTCTACTATGACAAGGAAATGAGGTTCAAATAACCTTTATTCTCATCCTGGAGGGTAATTACTTTATATCTGCAATGTTGAAAAATTATGATAATGGGTACTGCCTAAAAGGTTGAGTTTTTCTTTTCTTTTCTTTTTTTAACTACTACTCTGGCTTTATGATCTCCCCAAAGAACATTTTCTCTCTTTCTTTTTTTGCACATAGTTAAGTCTCACTAAGCATAATCAGGTAGGCAAGGTGAGATGTAGCTGGGAAGCTTCTGGTACTGTTTCAGTTGTGGTCGATACAGTAAATGTTTGAAAAAGAATGTCGTAAATGTTTCCTGACTGTCTTTGGAGTACATTTCTTTGTTAAATCTATGAGATAATATTTACTTTTGAATTTAAACATGAAATCCAAACTCAAGAAAACAATAGTCAGTAAGAAAAAGTTAATAATTTACACTTTGCTAGATGTCAGCTAACCAAGCAGATTTTACAGTATTTAGCAGTTTCTCAGTAATTGTAATTACTATTACCAGAAAAAGTGCCAGAGATTATTTGTCTATATTGGCCTCTAAGGTATGGTTAAATTTACATTTTAGTTTGTTCAATTTTTTTATTCTGTTGATTTTTTTCAGTGAGTGTAGCTTATGGCAATATGTTTACAATGAAGCTGTTTTTTTTTTTTTTTTTAAAGAATGCCAATTTGGGGAAACACTTATTTCCCTAAGAGGAAAAACATCTCTCTTGCCTCATCCCTAACAAGGTACAAACCTTGGTATTATACAGTTTTCCACCACCTTGATTATATTTAGTGATTTTGAGAAGATATCTTTTATTTCAGAGAAAACATCTATATAACAGGCCTAATAACTAACACTTTATGAAGCCTACACAGAGTAAGCAAATGACAAAATTTTAAATGACACCATGGCTGATGAGAGGCAGCACAGAGAATGCCACACTCAGGTGGACTGCCTAGTGTCCACTCCAGCTCTGCCACGGGCTGTGTCAATTCGGGCAAGTTACTCCTTCCCCATTACTTGGTTTCATCTGGAGTATGTGAAAATAGCATTTTTAAGACCCCTTAAAATACGGTGCTTATACAGTGCTTATACAGAAATAAGTGTTTTAATTACCTTGTTTTGCTTGCAAAGAAAGCTGGCTCATGCAAGCACACAAAAGAAAACAAGACAAGAAGCTAATGGAAATCCAAACGTAGGCTAAGCTTTGGGGAAATGGATGGTAAAGGTTAGTTTGGGGGCTCCATGGGCTGAGCAAGAGGAGTCTGAGGACCTTCACACTTCTGCTTGCGGGTAACACGATCCGGTTTCTGTCCATGTTCCTGCTTTTTTCTGTCTCCCTACTCATTGGCTTCCTCTGCCTGCTAGTAGTTTCTGTTCACTCAAAATCTTGCCAGCCTAGGTTCAGCCTACCATGCCCTGATTCTTGAAAGAGAATTTAATCAGCTCACGACATTAGTTTGAGCCAGGACATTCACACTGAAGGAACTGCCTGCCTGTGGAGTGGTTGTCCTTGGAACAGGAACAGGTCACTGCGGCTGTGCTGGAGGTGGCTGGGTGTTGTGACAGGGCGGTCACTGTGACTAGTGCATCTGGTATAATTATTGATGATGTGACCTAGAGTCTTTGATATGGATACTCTGTATCTAAAGAATGCATGGTGGGAAGGAAGAACAGATAGAGTATGTAAACCTGGTTCTTATGTCCACAAAGCAGCATCTAAAATGTTTCCTGGCGCCCAACAGGAAGCAGTGTTACCTGTGAGCAGCTTCGTTTCTGACGCCTCTCATTTTCTGCTGAGGAAGGGAAATTACTTTACATTTAGAATTTGTTTTATTGGAAAAATACATTTTGGGTTTGGAGCTATTGGAGGATTCTTGTAGGGTTCTAGATTTCTGCTCTATTCCTAGTCATCCAAGAGATTTAATGGGGAAGATAGTGAGCTGAGTGTTTGTATTAAAAACCCATGGTTTTTAACCTTTCTTTAACTTTGGTTTTTACAGCTTTTGACTGTATTTGGGAATTTTCTAGAGAAACCAGTTGTCATGGAAATTTTCAGCCCACATTACAGCACACTGGTGTGCATGTTGAATGCTGAATTGGATGTGTGTAAGCAATTGTATAACGAACACATGAAACAGGTACGTGGGGGCTAAAGTTGAGCACGGCCACAGCTTCATTTCGTGGGTGATGGCTTTCAACTAGGGCTGCGTTTAATGATATCTAAAGATTAGATATAGGCACTGAGGCTTTGTGCTTTTATTTAATCGGTTTCCTTATGGAGAAGAAGAACCTGGTTTTGGATCATGATTCTTCTATGAATCAACTTACTGAACATGTATTTTATGTATTTGTATCTTAAAAGTACCAAAACGAGCAATTGCTTACAAGGTTGGCATGTACTCTGATTAAACATTCCCTTTATTCTTCTTCCCTAAAATAACTATTTACAGATTGAACATGGAAATGTAGTTCTTAACAAGAATATGCCGTTTACCTCAGGAAATATCAAATGGGCTAAAGAGGTCCTTGAACGACTTGAAAAGTTTTGGTCAAACTTTGCTTCTCTCCAGTATCTGTAAGTAGCCAGGCTTATTTCATGATAAAATTATCCTAATGACTCAGGCATTTTTTACATAGGGCTGGAGCTATTCATTTTAGTGTTGAGAGTTGTTGCCTGTAACTCCTCTCATTGGCCAGGCTCATCGAGGAGGATTCATCCCCATGGTGTTGGGATATGTTTAATATATTTTTATGTTTTCAGGATCCTTTTATCCTTCTCATTTTTCTTTTCACCCACAATATGTTTGTAGTATTCTATTTTTTTTTCTTTCTCCGGTAACTAGCACTCCTTTTATTTTGCAGAGTTCTGTATCTTTCTCTTTGTAGGAATTAGTAATTTGTTGCTGTTGGCATGAAGTAAATCTTTGGAGTTTCATTTATTTTATAACTATGTATTTTAAGACAAAGACAATTCATAGTGTTATTTGGTCCTTATTGTTGCTTTTCTTGATTTTTAATGGTGTATTTTATTAAATTTTTTTGTATATTATTGTTACGCTGAAATATAATACATAAAAAAGTAGAAAAAACATATTCCTACAGATTCTTGGAAAGTCCTGATGATGCTTCAGTATATCAGAAATATGTTGAAATGACAACTTTGCTAGACCAATTTGAAAATCGTATCTTTAATGAATGGAAAAGTAATGTGAATGAAATCTGTGAGTTCAATTTGAATCAACCCTTGGTTAAATTCAGTGCCATAAATGGTCTTCTCAGTGTCAACTTTGACCCAAAGGTAAGGGGTTGATATTTTTAAAATGTTTTATACATGTCATCTGATATCTCTAGGCATTTATATTTTATTTTTGGGAAAATGACAGTAATGTGAAGAATATAACTGCAAACTTCTAGCAAGTCTGTGTTTGAGATTTGTTTCCCAAATTCTATAGTCACTGCTCTTTATTATTCCTCATAATTATTTATTTACCACTTCTATCTTCATTTGATAATGAGTTACTTGAGAGGAGAGTCTATTTCATTGTATCATTGTGTTTTGTGTTTCTAGCACAGTATCTGACACTTAGTAATACATAATTAATGTTAGCTCAATTGAATGGAATCATTAGTCTTTTATTAGATGTGTTCTGACATGAATTATATTCATAGTACATATACCAGTATTTTTTTGTTAATTAAAATTTCATCATGTAAGTAAAGATTTGGGGAATTCATAGGAAATATGGAATGACAAAGTTTTTGTCATGCTTTGAGTGGACAATAAACTTGAATATGTTAGTTAAGAACATGGCAATTTTTATAAAAATTTTCAAAAACATAAAACAACATATAAATGCCAAAACTAATATTAACTGTTAAGTAATGTTTAGGAAATTACCCTTATTGAATAGATCTTTTGTTTTCCCATGAATAAACAATATAACAAAGAGAAACATCTTATTTTCTGAATGTTTACTTCCTCACAATTTCATTACATGTTATGTAATAATGAAAATATGGGAACTTTATTAAGAATTATATATATGCTTATGCGTATATATATAGTGTACTGAATGTAAATGTAGTTGATATATATATATACATATACGTATATATATGTGTATATATATATATATATATATATATATATACACATATATATATTTTAAACGACCTGTCTCTAAGTCTGATAGCTTAGTAGAAGTTACAAACTAAGCTTTCTTTTTTATTAACCTACATGAATATGCTTTACAAGAAAGGACAAGTATTTAAGAACATCTATTTGTAAGATGCTATTACAGAAAAAGAGTATCAGTTAAACATCTGGCTGAATTTTTATCTAGCAAAGATTATATATTCACTTTTAGTGATTGCCCTATCTTTATGGCAGTATGAATATATGCTTTAGGAAGTGGGAAAGTTAGCCTCACTCAGTTTTATAGTCATCATCTGTACTGTATTCTGATCTGTTTCTCTAAAATATTATAAAGAACACCATCGCTTAATTTTATAAACCTGAGCACACATACATAAATATATGACCTAGAGAACTGAGGATTCCCTTACCTTCTGATTTCGTGAAACCAATGTGTAGAAACCAAATTCTTGAGATGCTTCAGGGATAATTTCTATGATTCTACCTGAAGGGATTATGAGCACATAAAATATAGATTGTAAACCCAAAATATATTGTACTAGTTAACCTAAGGAGCAACATCCTAAGGTAGTCAACTGGTTTACCTTCTTAAGCATGTTGTGTGGTCTTTTCCAAAGAGCCTGTGATTTAAGCGTGTAGTCAGTTCTGCCACATGACATTTACATACCTAAAAATCACTGTGCTATTGAAGATTATACAATGAAATGTATAGGACTTATAGGGAAAATGGTGGTAGGGGTACAGTACTCAAAGTGATACATAAAAAAATAAGAACCTAGAAAAAACAATAGTATCGCTTTACACATTTAAATTAATACATAAATTCTACAATAAATATGACACTTTATCTTGAAAAAGACCTGAAGTTTGCCTATGACGTGGGTGTTAGAAGGATTGCAATTTGTAAAGTGGCAGAAGGAAGGTTGTCTGAAACCAGACAGAAAGTTGTACCAATGGAGGTGGATGGATGTGGCTTGTCACATGCATGTGATCGAGGTGCTCAGTGTATGTTAAAGGCATGTGCACATGAGCATTTTGCATATTCCTAAGCTGTTTGGTTAAGCTGGGTGCAGTTTTTAACATTTAGCTAGTATTTCTTGCTGATGAAATTTCAGATAAGCAAAGACAAATGGTGTGGTATGCTCAGACTGCTCCCTAGTATACCAGTCACATTGGACCAAATGTGTGTTTCTGAAAAAAACATAACACTAATGATACTGGGAAAAGATCGAGGTCCATCTATGGCCTTCCGTTTTGGATCTTGGTGTGCATATGTTGTTGCCTTTTACTTTCTCACTGATTTATACCTTTATCGTTTGTACTTTTATATCATATGAAATATAGGATCGTTGCTTTTTAAAAGCATGTGAAACAAAAGCCTCTCTGACAATTTGAAAATATGGTAATTGCTGGATGAAATTTGAAGTGTTTTGATTTTAAATTGTGTTAAAGTAGAATGACATTGTTAAAATCTGTAATTATTTTGATCTTCTTTTAATAGCTAGTGGCTGTATTAAGAGAAGTGAAATACCTCTTAATGTTGAAGAAATCGGACATACCAGATTCAGCCTTAACCATCTTCAAAAAAAGAGACACTATTTTAAAGGTGTGTGTTTTTAGATATTAGGGCATACCTGCAATAGAGATATTTTGAATTTTAATTATTCATATGTAGACTTTAGAATATTTTATGCTTCTAAGGTTGAGAAAGTAGCTTTAACATATTTGGCACTTTTTTGTTTTGGGGTTCTCTTTGCTCAGTACGTCGGAAACCTTGAACTTCTTGTGCAAGGATATAATAAGCTGAAACAGACTCTCCTGGGGGTTGAATACCCTCTGATTGAAGATGAGCTGAAGGCTGTGGACCAGCAGCTGCAAGCAGCTGCGACATCGCTGACATGGCAGAGTGACTGCTGGGGATACATTGAGAGAGTGAAAACAGCCACCTTGGAGTTGGAGCGCAGAGTTGAGCGCACACAGGACAACATCAGAGTGATCCAGCAAACCATGAGGGCATGGGCCGAGTGCACACTCCTGCCCAGGAGGGAGCACAGAAGGGAGGCTGCCTTTACTTTGGAGGACAAAGGTGATTTGTTTACCAAAAAATACAAGCTCATCCACGAAGACGGCTGCAAGATACACCGCTTGGTAGAGGTAACTGCTTTTGAGGTTCTGAATATATAGATCTCTTCGTGTAGTTTAGAAAAGAGCCGAAATATTTAACCTAAGAGTGTAGGAGTCTTCCGGGGCCTGAAGGAGCTTTTGGTTAAGCATTTAAAATGGAGGAATTTGCATTTCTTGCCTGTAATTTCTTTATCCCTCACTATTCTCATTCTTGTGGGAAAAGTTTAGAATGTGAGATGTTTGATGAAACAGAAAGGTGAGAGATGGGATCCTTTTTTTTTGTCATGAATACATCCTCCTTTGGATGCTGTTAATCAACACCATTATTTGTTGAGTGCCTCTGTGTGCACCTATCTTGTTAACATCTCCTGTAACTCTCTCAGTCACCTTCTAAGGATGGCTGGAATGAGAACTTTAGCTTTTACTCTGAGGGGAAATAGCAGCCAGAGACTGTCTGCCCAGAGGTTTTTCCTGTTAAGTATAAACCACAGAGGAGAAAGGAGACAGTAGACAGAGGGACTCTTTGGAGTTTATTCTAATAATCCAGGTAAGAAATGATAATGGCTTGGGCCAGAGTGGTAGTGATTGAAGCAGGCATAGCTTGATGCATTGGGAAGGTGAAGCCAACAGGATCTATTTTCTGTGACAAGTCAGAGGAGAGAGATGTCAAGGATGACTTCAGGTTTTTGGTTTGATCCCCCTGGAAGAAGTGTTTCCCTTTACTAATACAGGGAGGACTGTGGTGGAACAGACTTTGTAGGGAAAAAACAGGATTGGGTTTTGGGCATGTGAGTAAGACATGCCTGCCCAGGTGGAGATTTTGAGTAGGCTGGCGTTACAGATGGGAGTCTGGTGTTCAGAGGAGGAGTCCAGGTGAGCAACATAGAATTGAGAATCAGGAGCACATATATGATATGCAAGGCCATGGACAGGATGAGATAGGGTATGGGTTAACCATAGAGAAGAGGTGCGTGGACCGGCCTTGAGGTCATCCTGAGGTTAGGGGAGGAGGATCTAGCACAGGATACTGAAAAAGAGGCCAGTAAACTAGGAAGTCAAAATCAGGGGAGGCAATGATGCCCTAGAAACCAAGTTAAGAAGGAAGGAGAGTTTAACTCTGTCCCACCCTAATTTAGGACAATCATTAGATCTGGCAAGGTGGAAGTCTTTGGTGACTGGAGGAGCCAACTTGGTAGAGTGGAGGTTGGAAGCTTGACAGGACTGGAATGGGAGTAATGGGAAGAGCCAGCCAGTAACTCCCGAGTTCTGTGGTGAGATGTGAAAACTGGGCAGTACCTGGACGTGTATGTCAGGCATAGGATGGGTTTCATTTTTAATATTTGTTGATGTTTCAGGATGTCTGTAGACAAAAATGATCTAATAGAGAGGAAAATATCCTGGCAGGAAAGTCCTGGAGAGAATGGGGTTTAATATATACAAGTTGGCTTTAGGCAGGTGCCCGGCGAGTTCATCTAGCATAGTGGGAAGGAGGGAAGATGGAGAATAAGAATGTGGTGCTTGTAGTTGGGTGGTTCTGGTGATGGGGACAATAAAAAGGTGATTTCTGATTGATCTTAAGGAAAAAAGGTGGGCATAAAAATAGCATATTATGCACTCTGAGCATCCTTGTCAAATAGGATCTTCTCCATAGACAGAAGCAGACTTCAGGGCATGTATGTGCTGCGACCTCGGAAAGCACACAGGTGGGGCAAGAGCCCTGGGGAGAGGCTGGAAACCAGGGTTATTAGTCTCGTGTCTCCCAGAAACTGGCCCTGAATTTTCTCATGCGTGAAGCAAAGATACTTGTCTCCAGGCTAATTCTCTGTAGGAGACCAAACAGTGGATTATGGTTTTCCTGCTGGATATTGAATATAACCAATTACACATCTCAGTCCACCATCATTTACTTATGAAGAAATATTTACTGTGAGCCCCCTAAGGGGCCAGTATCCTTCTAGATTTGTGAGATAACTTCAGTGAACAGAGCAGATAAAGATCTTGCTTTCACAAGAGCAGCAATAAACAAGAGACACAGTATGTTACAGATGCTGGAATCGGTTATGTGCTGCAGGCAAAAGATAATCTAAGAGCAGGGCACAGGAGTTCTGCAGTGCTTGGATTGGGGTGAGGGTTGTTTTTTTTGTTTTTTGTTTTTAACTTTGAATTTTTTTATTGTTAAAAATGTTCATGTGTTTACAAAGTCAACATCTAAATCGGTACAGTCAGAGAAATCTAGTTTTCATTTTCATTCCTTCTGCCTTAGAGGTAAATTTACTTCCCTGTTAGGTAAATTTTTCAAATTAGATTTTGGGTTGTTCTTTTTTAAAAACATTAGTATGTATTGCTTGTGTTTGCCACATGGAGTGCTGCACACACTACATGTTGCTTTTCTTGTTTAGTGTCCTGGACGTCCCTCCGAAGCACCCTGCTCCATTCTTCTCATGCCCTTTTAAAGATGCCTGGTACTCAGTTGTGTGGCTGTACCACAATTTATTTAGCAGTTCATCTTTTGTTCTTACACATAGTGTTATAATGAAGAGCCTGAGTGTAAGTCATCTTGCACCTACATTAGTGTATCTTTGGGAAAAATTTTGAGAAGTGGAATTGTTGGGTCACCGGATAATTTGTAATATGTCATTTGCAGGATAGTGCCAAAGTTAAGAGGTATGTTTTTAAATAGGACATCAGGGTAGGCCTAAATAAGATGGCAAGATCTGAGCAGAGTTACAGAGTTAGCCTAGTGGGTTATGGAGTCATAAAGGTTATGGAGTTAGCCAAGTAGGCCTTTGGGTGAAGAGCAATTCAGACAGAGGAGACAGTTTTCAGGAGGAACACACCTGGTGTGTCCAGTGAAAGGCAGGGAATCAAATGTGTGAAGCAAAGTGATCGAGGTGGATGGTAGGGTGAGGTGAGGTCAGATGTTATGGGGCATAAGGAGGGACAAAAAGGTCAGGGGTGATGTTGTAGGCCTTTGTACATGCTTTGGTTTTTACGCTGTGGTACATGGGAGCCATGTTGCAGGACTTCAAGGAGAGGAGTAAACATGATCTAACTTTCATTTGAAAACGATTCTGCTGTCATATTGAAATGGGACAATAGGGGGGTAAGGGATGGAAGAGGGCCAGGTAGCTCACTGTGGCAGTAAGCTAGGTGACAGGTGGTGGTCCCTGGCCCAGAGTGGTGACTGTGAAAATGATTAGAAGTGGTTGGATTCTGGATATACTTTGGAGTAAGTGGAGTGAAGAGAACTTCCTAACAGAATGGATGGTGGAACATGGAAGAGGCATCTAGGATTATTCCAAGACTCTTGTCCCACACATTTGGAAAGATGAAGTTCCAGTCTATTCAGATGGGAAAGGCTATAAGAGAAAGAGATTGAGGGGAGAAGGTCATATTTCAGTTTTAGACATTTCGATTTGAGGCATCTGTCAGAGAAGTGAAGGAGTGCTGTCAATAATTGGACTTAACTAGTCTGGAGTTTGGGAGCGGGCTCCCAACTGGAAATGGAAATTAGAGAGCAGTTGCTGGCGGTGGCATTTAAACCAGGGGGCTGAATGAGGTCACCAAACACAAGTCCAGAGGATAGAAGCAAATCAGAGAACATTTTCTGGGGCACACCCTTTTCAGAAATTGGGGTGAAGAAGAGCCAGCTAAAGGGGCAGAAAAAGAGCAACTGACCAGATGAGGGAAATTAAAAGAGGGCCATGTCATGTGTGCCAGGTGAAGGAAGTGTTTGCGGGGTGACAGACTCGTTCATCAAAACAGAAGGCGTGGTACGCTCAGTGTGCTATCTTGAGCATCTGTAGCTCATGATGATGATTATGATTATCATGATGTAAGGTTTCTGCTGATTTCCAAGGTGGTCTGACATTTCTAAGAAAGCGTTAATTTTCCCTACTGATAAAGTTTGACAGGACAAAAGTTTTGTCCCTGCCTTCTTCGATTGCTGCCTGTGTTAGTATCCTGGTGCTGCTGTAACGAAGTCCTACAGTGAATGTCTTAAAACAACAGAAACTATTCTTTTATAGTCTAGAGGCAAGAAGTCTGAAATCAAGGTGTGGGCAGAGCCAGTGCCCTCTTTAAAGGCACTGCCTAAGGCCTGGTAAACCTTGGGAGAATCTCATGAGTGTTCTGACACGTAAAGAAGCTGTATATCATTTTTCATCAGATCTTAGTCATGCCATCGACTATTCTTTAGTTTTTGCTGAGATACTCTGGATTATTCCGTGACTTGTAGGACACCCTTACAATTATTTATGCATTAGGATCTGTCTCATGGAAGACAGATGATAGATTACAATTAGGTTCTCCCATTACAGTCTCTTGAGAATAACAATAAAACTCCCTAAACACTAATCTGGTGGTGTCAGACCAATAAGATTTGTGAATCCTGATTAAAATGCATTGAAAATATTGCTTCTACATGATTAGAAATGGTTACAAAACAAGGTTTTGCAGTGTTATTCTCAGAGAATACAGTTGAAATTTTCTGCTAAATGGGCTCATTTTGTTTCCTGAAGTCAAAAAACTAAGAAGCTGTGAAGTCAGTATGAGAACTGAGGAGACCTTCCAGCAGGAGGAAACTCAGCTTCAAAATAGAAATGAACTGATGATTTGCTTCTAGAAGTTGTATCTGTTAAGTGCTTTTCCTCCCTCTTATCAGCAAATGGTTTTGAGCCTGGTGCTCAGGCTGCCAGTGAGGAATGTGGTTTGGAGGAAAGCTGCGGATATAGGGCAGAGGGTGAGTCAGTTCTGCCTTTTCATGTGGCTTCTTTTGTGGCTGGCGGACTCTCGGTGGACAGCCCGCAGTCAGAGATTAAGGTGAAGAGAGAAGGACAGAACCATGGAAGACTAGGTCTGGAAAGGACCTGAGTGACCCAGAGCTCTTCTTTCTCTTCCTCTTTTTCCACTTACCCTAAATTGTTGAAAAATAGAACTTTTTTTTTTTTTTAAATAAATGCCACCATAGTGATACAGACCAGATCTCTTGGTATAAAAAAGTACAAACAATGAAGTAAGCACAGGGATGTTTCTGTGATATGTTGGAAAGAGCTCTACCCTGGGGGAGTGATAGGGGAGGTTTCTAGTTCTAGTTCTCTCAGCAGCTTGCTCCCTACTAGTGTGACATATTTTTTAAAAAGAAATGGAATAAGATGATCTTTATGGTGTTTTTGTTGCAGCATCATCATTATTATTATTATTATTATTATTATTATTAATTATTATTATTATTTAGCTCTAAGATCTATATTTCTCCTCTCATGTGTCTACAAGAGCCAGGGCTACTGTGTACAGCTGCCCATGATGTGTACTGCACAACTCCAGGGGTACAGACATATATACTCTACAGATGTAAATGGTTCCACCTGGATGGTGTGCAAGAGAGCATCCTGGAAAGGGGCAGTTCTTAAATTTGTCTGAGGGCAAGAAACCCCTAGAACTTGCTCATCTCTGCCCTATTTTATCAGGAACTAGACTCTCCTGGAGTTCTGATTTTTACAAATACTGTACACCTGTGAATTCTGGGTCATACATCCGCTGTAGCAAATAAGCAAAGAAAGCAGAGAGCTTAGTCTACCTTATCATCAATTCCTATTCCAGTGTCTCCTTTTCTTGGTGCTAGCGTTTCTGCCTTGGACATCTGCCTTCTAGCTTGTATAGACTGTGCCACCTTTGCCAGCCAGAAGGTGTCTCTGGAATCAACCTTGCCGCCCACCTGACCTTTCCAAATACATGTCGCTAGGTGCGCCACATTGTGTTGCCCAACCTCTAGCAGTCCTTAACCACATCTGTCTCTGGCCCTATTGTGCCCTATTGATCTGTCCATATTTTCATCCATCCTCTTGGGAGATGCTTAAGAGGTAGAAGAATTTTATATGGTCAAAGCACAAAGAGAGCTTAGATTTGACCAGGCCAGTGTTCCCCAAGCTGCATTACTTTCCCAGAGGTTGCTCATAGGTAGTTTCAAGATCTATTCTTTGTATTGGAAATAGTAGGATTAAACCAAGTTACATAGACTTTAATATAATAGGTACACTGTGAGTCTCCAAAAGGGCCTGGAGTACTTGACACTTTGCTGACTTTGTAATCTTCAGATATCCCAGAACGTGTTCTCTGAAGGACCAGTCTGGGAAACCTCTTCATTTACAAGCTGGAAGGCAAAGTTCAAGGCCACATAGAGGTAGAGACAGAGCAAGAATTAGAGCCCTGGTCAATACATCTAGAATGCACTGGGAACTAGTGTATTTCTTATCTATATTTGCAGAGAGCGGTCCTCGTAATGACCTTTCCTGTAAAGAATGACTCTTGAATGTATTTTGTGAATGAACTAAATATAAAATCTAGCTTAGATCTTTGCCATCTAGCTTAAGGTTCTGCAGCATAACAATGGAACATTCCTGTGTTGTGCACAAAAGTCTAACAAATCATTTAAATGGAAAGCATCCTTTTTTATAGTCACCAGTGTTTATACTCATCTGTTAATATTTGTATGTTTCTAGGAAAACAGAAAGCTCTTCAAAGCCGATCCTTCTCTGGATACCTGGAAGATTTATGTAGAATTCATCGATGACATTGTGGTGGAAGGCTTTTTTCAAGCTATCATGCATGACTTAGATTTCTTTCTGATGAATACAGAGAAGCAATTGAAACCTGCACCATTTTTTCAAGCACAAATGATCTTAATGCCCCCTGAGATTCTGTTTAAACCTTCTTTAGAAAGAGAAGCTGGGGATGGCTTCTACGATCTGGTAGAAGAAATGCTATGCAATAGTTTTAGAATGTCTGCCCAGATGAAGCGAGTTGCAGCGCATCTGGAAATAGCAGATTATCAGGTATTTTCTTTGTAAATGAGTAAGAACTTTTATATTATTGATTCAAAAATAAATTGGGGGTAATGGAGAGTACAAGGAATGAAGTTGGAAAAAGCAACACGATTTTTTATTTTGTCAATTCCTGTCCCTTGGAAGAATTGCTTTGGATGTTATGTTGAACATAATTAATGGAGCGAGATTGGTTTTAGTAAGTGCTTGGCTTTCCTCTCGTTTAGAATGATATGGATAACATGCTAGGCCTGGCAGAGGTCAGGCAAGAGATAATGAACAGAGTGGCGGGCGTCATCACCAAAGTCTTGGACTTCAGAAACACCCTGGACACGTACGCTTACCTCTGGGTGGATGACCGAGCTGAGTTTATGAAGCATTTTCTCCTGTATGGCCAACCCGTATCATCGGAGGAAACGGATGCTCAAGTAAATGAAGAAATCTCCGAACAGCCACCAACTCTTGACCAGTTCAGGGAACAGGCAAGGAAAACCCTTTGCTTTTAATGTAGATTTTGGCTTTTGGTTGAGTTGTTATAGTTGCCTTTTTTTTTTCTAATTGCAGATTGACGTTTATGAGGCTTTGTATGTTCAGATGAACAAGTTTGATGACTTCAGAGTGTTTGATAGTTGGTTCAAGGTGGACATGAAGCCTTTCAAAGTGAGCTTGCTAAACATTATTAGGAAGTGGAGCTGGATGTTTCAGGAGCATCTTTTGAGATTTGTCATCGACAGGTAGCCCTTTGTGCTTTGGTGTCTGGAATTATAATTTAACACCTGACTGCTGTCTAAAATTGGAATATTTCATGAGCTTTGAAACTGAGAGTTTTATAATGGCAAAAACAAGTAATGTTTGTTTAGGTAAATAATGAAAACAAGAGTCAATCAGAAGTCTTAGGTGTTTTAATGAACTTAATTTGTATTTGTATGTGTATGTCTGTTTCTGTGTATGTTTAATAGTCTGAATGAGCTACAAGAATTTATAAAGGAGACAGATGCTGGACTTCAGAGAGAATTAAGTGAAGGCAGTCACAATGGTTTAGTTGATATCATGGGACACCTTCTGGCTATAAGAAGCCGACAGAGAGCTACTGATGAACTCTTCGAACCACTAAGAGAAACCATCACACTTTTGGAAACCTATGGCCAGAAGATGCCTGAGCAAGTCTACATTCAGCTAGAGGTAAGTATAGTGGTAAAATAATAGTAACTACCAGGAATTGAGCATTTCCATTTGCCCAGTTCTTTACGTGCACACTCTTAGGACATCCTTATTACAGCCTGTAACATCGACATGAATGTCTTTATTTTACAGATTAGGAATCTGAAGCTTAAAGGGGTTTGATAACTTTTTCAAGATCACATGAATAGTAAAGGCAGCCAACACGATTCTAGGTGTTTCACACCACAACACTCTTAACCGCCATGCCCTGCTCCTTCTTGTTAGAAAGTATTTAGGTAATAACCTCTCTAGGTTGCCTTTTTGAGGTCCACTTTAATTGTCTCCTTCACACATGAAATATGTCCCAGCTCTTTTTCATTTAAAGCTGCCTGCCAATAGAGAACTAGCTATGGAAATATACCGTGGACTGGTTAATACAAAATAAACAAAGCCCAATCTGGATGGAGAAATCACTGTGTTTCCTAAATAGTATTTCTGTGTCATCCTTCCTGTTTCTATGCTCTGGAAAGACTTGGTGGCTGCTGTGAGCCATATGAAGAGCAAATTATTTTTAGTCGTAACTGAAACCGTGACTGAAGTTCTCACAGTTCAGGCTCTGTTTCCATGCCCATCCTGGAATTCTATAGATAGTTTATTTACACCGTCTACCTGTTTCTAGGATGGCCTTATATTTAACTGTATGTTATCAGTGGACACATAAACTAAAAAACTTCTATTGAATTCTAGTTTAGTGATTAGAGCATGGAACGCAAACTCAGATTTGTTTTTAAGAACCGTGCGAGTCCATTCCATCTGCTCACCTCAAAGCGTTCAGTGAAATATACCTCAAGATATCGCATTTTTTTCTGTACTATCTCCAATTTCCTACTTTCTGGTTTTTTTTTTAAAATTTTATTGAGGTGAAATTCATAATTTGCAGAACAAAATTAACCATGTCAAAGTGTGATGTTTGTTACATTCACAGGGTGGTGTAACAACCACCACCTTCATTTGATTTCAAAACATTTGCATCACCCCAAAAAGAAACTCCACGCCCATTAGATGTTGTTCCAACCACCACCATGTCTCCCGCCACCAACTCTTGGCTACTGCCAATCTTTTTCTGTCTCTACGAGTTCACTTAATCTAGAGCCTTCACATAAATGGAATTCTACTATGTGTGACCTTTTGTGTTTGGCTTCTTTCATTTGATATAGTAGTTTTGAGTTTCATTCACAGTGCAGTATCTATCACTGCTTCATTCTATTTTATGGCTGAATAAAGTTCTGTTGTGTGTATATAGGTGTGTGTGTGTGTGTGTGTGTGTGTGTGTGTGTGTGTGTGTGTAGATATATATACATATATCTGTTCAGCCTTTCATCTGTTGGACATACAGGCTGTTTCCATCTTTCAGCTATTGTGAATAGTGCTGTGTGAACGTTGGTACTTTGTTTACATACCTGTTTTCAGTTCTTTTCGGAATCAAGAATGAAATTACTGGGTTATAAAAAGTTTAACTTTTTGAGGAACTGCAGAACTGTTTTTCATGTTAGTTGTCTCATTTTATATTTTATTTTGTTTTATGAGGATTAAATGCAAAGTGTATTTACAAGTGCTCTCTTAACTGTAAAGACTATAAAGAATTATATCTGAATTATTAAATTCTCCATAAGTATAAACTGTTCTTAGAACTGAAAACCCAGTTAGGCATGGAGTGAGATAAGATGTGGATAGGTATATAACAAAGGTTATAGCTGAAATAGTTAAATTAGAACACCCAAAATACTGGTTTTAGAAAGATTTGGATATTGTTTGAGTCAGATCTCGGACCTTATCATATTGAGAAACTAATCATAACACAAGGGGAATTTAGCCATTGCCTCTAGAAATTGTTTTGTAAAAGTTTGGCTCACTATGGAAGGTTAAAGTAGTATTGAAAATATTAGACTTTTCAATATTTCAAAAGTGGGCCACACTTTTAGCTATGTGTGTGCTTCTATGTCAGTAATTCAGACTGGAGGACGAAATATAAGATTGACAGGTAGTACGAGTCGCATGTGGAAGAGAACAGGGTCCCAGTTTTATTTTAATTAAAACATCTTACAGTAGTTACTGCATCTTTTTCATAATCATTAGCAATCATAAGATTTTCCAAATACCTGTGCTTGGTTCTATCTAAAAGCCCTTAATATGACTGTGTCCTCATACTCTGTGTACAGTATACTCCGAAGCTAGATTAAACTTCTTTTTTTAGGTGAGGCAACCCTTGGTTAACCTCTCAAGGACCTTGTCAGCTTACAATCCCTTATTTTTTTTTATTTTTTTTATCTACAGCACCTGGTCTCATCCAAATACTAATCAGACCTGACCTGTTTAGCTTCTGAGATCAGACGGGATCGGGCTTGTTCAGGGTAGCATGGCTGTAGACTAGATTAAACTTCTAATCTACAGATTTTATTGAGCTCCTTCCCTGCCCCTCGCCTGCAAATACTGTGCAGTTTCCATAGGAGCCCACTCTTTAACCCCACCCTGCATTGGTGCTCTTATCTCACCGGATCTTGAGGGATCTCCCCCTCATCTCTGCCTGTTGAAACCTAATCAGTCCTTTGAGCCTGAGATTCAGTGTTACCTCCTTAAGTGGAGCATTATCAGTTACAGAGATGTATGAGATCATCTGATCTTTCGATTTTCAGTGAAAATCTATTTTGATCAAGTGGAAGCTTATTTGAAATCTCCAAATATAAAGCAGATAACAGCAGGTGTTCTGTAGTCAAAGAGGGTTGAGGGGCCTGAGCCCACGGTCATGACCTCTCTGTGGCTTCTAGACCCTGAAGGGACTCCAGGTGATAGTTTCTATGGGATTGATTGGAAAAACAAAGTGAGACTCTGTACAGATGAGGATGCAGAGTTTTGACGAGATAAAGGGTAGAAGAACAAGATGAAGGACAAATAGGTTTCTAGCCCAGGTTCCTTCATTCTTGGCCTTGTTTGGTGTTCCTGTCATGACACACCATGATGCCTCCCAAGCATTTTAATGCCATGACACATAGACCTCCTGATAGAAGTTAACACATTCTATCATGTAGAATAATTCTTGTGTGTGCCTCTTATTCACTCTGACAGAATATAAAATGATTTTAGGATGTTTTATGTTTCATCTTTGTAGCACTCCTGCACCACACAGATGCAATTTATACTTAGCACAGTGCATTCTTCATAATTGGCAGTTACTGAATCATTCATCAAATATTTATTGAGATTACAAAATAGTCTTTAGAACCTTTGATTTTTGCTCTTCAGCTACGCTAGTAGAGTCCCATCACTATGGATAGTTTTATAAGACAAAACAATTTCAGTGTCCCAGGAGATGACCCAGAGAAACAATGTTCTGTTAGTCTGGACACAAGGAATGCTTTTCAACAGCAAATATGCACAATGACTCTTCAAAGAAAATGACTTCCTGTTGTCCTGTTTGCATTGTAGTTAAGGAAGGCACAGTTGAGTTGCTACCTGAACTATTTATTATTTCTTTTGTCCTACATCAAATAGGAATTAACCTTCCCTTCCCTTTTTCTCTTTTTACTTCAAAACTCCTAGTCATTTAAAATGAACCTAACCTAAATGCTCAAGCTCTCCATCAAGACAGCATACCCAGAGTTTGAGGAGATAGAGGAGAGTGGAGGATAAGATTGGTTCATATTTTAATCTCTGCCCTGCCAGGCTCAGAGCGTCCTTTTTAACCTGCTACTTTGCCAAACATTTCTAGTTGTCAGGGGTCACCGAAGTCATTTCCAGAGCACTTTAGTTTTATTCCCTGAACAGCAAGACAATTTGGAAATTTGTGTTTATTTTGCAATGATTTTTTTTTTATTCTGAGATAAATCTTACAGCAGAGGACAACTCTGGTTACATTTTGAAGATACCAATCCAGGGGTGTTAGTGGGTCAGTGTGGACTTCAGCCTAGCTCTAAGCCTTTTAGTGACTTTGATCTTTTTTGAGATAACTCTTATATGAGAATGAAAAGATGCTGTGAGTTAGTGTAAAGTGATTAGAATTATTTAATCCTGTGGAGCAGCTTTGTTTTAGGCATTGAAGTAATTTCCCATTTGCACTTGTGTTTTTGTAGGAATTACCTGAAAGATGGGAAACAACCAAAAAGATTGCAGCAACTGTCAGACATGAAGTTTCACCTCTCCAAAATGCAGAAGTCACTCTTATAAGGAGAAAATGTATTTTGTTTGATGTAAGCGAGCTACCAAGCTTTGTTTTTGTTTGTTTGTTTGTTTTTAAGAAAGGTTTTATAAGGATAATTGAAGTTGTTTGAGATTCACTTTCATTTCTGTTTGTTTGTTTGTTTGTTTGTTTGATCAGGGGAAGCAGGCCGAATTCAGAGAGAGATTCAGACATTATGCTCCTTTTGGTTTTAATGCAGGAAATCCATACCCAGTGCTTGATAAGGTAATGCTAATCTCAGTTATCTCATGTGCGTTACAATAGAAAATGCATTTAGGCACTGAAATACTACTATGTTGCCTTCGTTTTGCAATTACTAATAGAAGTTGAGAATTAACTATTACAAATGCAGTCATAAAGTTTCCCCCAAGTAAGTTATATTGCTTTAAATCATGTCCCCCTCAAACTACTATCATTACAAAGTAATCATACTAGTGAAAGTAACAACTACTATTATTTTTAAGCACTTAACTACATAGATGTCAAGAACTTTGCTAAAGACATATTATTTACATGATTTTTTTTCAGTTTCTGCAATATCCATATGATGTAATGATAACATCATTAGCAGATATTTGGTCCTGTCCATATATCTATGGAGACATTGGGTTCATGCCAAAGGGTCCTTGAAATTTGGTTCTGTCCCAAATGTGCACTATTATTATAAATCTCATTCTTCTGCAAGATTTGAACCCTGACCCGCCAACCTAACTCCATGTGTCATCACCTGGTAGGCTGAGGTGAGAAGGGTTATTATTGGCAATACAACTACAACACAATTATCGAGCCAAAAAAGGATAGTATTTTTAATGTATAAATCAAATCTTGTAAACCAGAAGTATAGCATTATGGGCTATTTGAACCCAGCAACATTTTCTAAATGTGGCTGTTTTTTTTGGAATGGACCAAATGTCTCAGTAGACATTTTGGACACAACAAAATGTCTTGTAAGGTCTATTCTTATATTTTCAGATAAAGAAGCAATCACGTATAATTAAGTAACTTGTTGGAGATTATATAATAAGTGAGAATAAGGATTAAAATTCTAATTTAAAATAAATCAGGAGGTTTAACCATTATATTGTTTGCTATGTGATACTTTTCTAGTAGCTTTTAATTGTAACTATTCTTAATACAAAGATACAGATATTATTGAGTCATTCTGTCTTAGTCTATGATGAATTGCTTTATTATGGTTGACTGTAAGAATGGATATAATTGGCAAATAATTCAAAATGATAATTCATGTGAGGCTTGAAAAATGTTTTAAAGTTTTATTAGAAAATATCTTTGTTTCTCTAGGAATTCTTAACCTAACAGCCAAAATGAAAATGGCTTTGCAAATTTCCTATCAAGAGCTGGGACTCTTTCTGAGTTCTTCGTCTAGGCTGCCATTCTGATTTTACTACATGCTGGAGATAGTCTTTACGTGTGAGACTTGTGTAAAACTTGCAATTGACACAACTGTTACCTCTCTTTCCAAATTTTGGGTTGAATTTAGTTTTAACTGCTTTAAGCACATTCAGAAAACACCATTCTGTACCATAAGGTCTTCTCTTTCACTTGGCTGAAGAAGAGTAGTTAATATATTCACTGAAAGAAAGTAGGTTAGAATATGCTAATAGAGTATTTTTTTTAAGTGTGTATCTAAGTTTCAGGTGGTCTGAGCAGATTGTGGATGGGGAGGCATTTTACTTGACTAACCAATGTGCTGTATGTAAACATTTACTGTAGTTATTTATTGAATCCTACCATTTGTGTGCTATAATATAAAAGCATGTAGTTACATGTCTAAAAGTTAGAGATATTTACCCTTGTATGTACAGAATGTGTTGAGGGATATTTTGAATATAGTAGTCATTTTTTGTGTGTGTGTGTGTGTGTGTGTCATTTTCTTGAAGTCATTTTCTGTGTGTGTGTGTGTGTGTGTGTGTGTGTGTGTGTGTGTATGTGTGCAGCATACTTATCTAAAAATTATCGAACTGGATTCAACTAAAGGAATGTATGTGCTTCATTATGGGCTGGTTTGGTAGACCCTACTATTCAAGGCATTTCACCCTTCAAGAGGAGCCATTGACCTCACCACCACACTCCCCATCCCCACGCTCCAGGTATAGGGGTATGGTGATTCTCTTCTTTTATAAATAGTTCCTTGGTAAAGTTATATGCTATTGTTTCTTCATAGCCAAAGAAACAGTAAACACTTGAATTAACAAAACTAGGTATATATTTCTAGGAGTAATTGAATTAGTGTAAGTAATAAGAAAATGATTAAAAAATAAAAAGGCTGTTTACTTTGAGGAATATGATAAATTAGACATTTTGAAAATTCCTCTTGTAAAACAGATGCTGAAATATGTTTGTAAATGTGCAATTTTAAATCTTGCTTAGTTCCCAAGAAAATAAGAGAACACTTGATTTTAGCCAAAGGGCCAAGATACGACTTAGAAATCTCTAAAGAGCAGCGAGAAAGTAGAATGTGAAACCAGGATGGAAAACAGAGGCAAACATTGAAGTCTGTATTGTTGTAAGGGCAACTGAAAGTACCAGAGGGAGAACTTTGTGATTAACCCTTTCAAGGGGAAGTAGAGGATGCTCTTAAGAGGTTATACCCTCCGTGAAAAGGTGGGTTTGGAAAAATCTACAAGCTGCAAAGGGAGACTCTGACATTGCCTGTCAGTCCTTGCTAAGGCTCAGAGTAGGCGAGATGGGGGTTGGGGTTGAATACTCTGGGAATTTATAAACATAGACCTGTTCTCATAGGGTTATGGTTCAATTTTATACTACCCAATGATTAAAGAATTTCCAGGCCAGGGAATTTAAATGGTTATAAGTAGTTCTTAGCACCTAGTAGAAGCAACCCTAAATCTACTGGTGGGGGGAACCCTCTTATTTTAGTCTCCTCTGGGGCCTAACAGTTTTTCAGTCAAATATGACTTTATAATAAAATCAATAAACACACCAACATGCATAAGAGCCAACAGAAAGAGAAAACCATAAAGACTTATATAAAATGTCAAATATTAAAAGATATTAATTAAGGAAATAAAAGATAATGTTGAAAAAAACAAGTTATCAGTTTTGAGACTATCGACAATGATCAGCTGAATTCAGAAAAAGAGGCAGGAACTGAAGAATATTTAAAAAACTCAGCAGATGGGCTAGAGAGCTAGTTAAAACTGAAAGAGAATTAGTGAAATGCAAATGACATTGGAAGAAATCATTTAGAAGGCAGCACATAGTATAGCACTGTGGAAAATATATAAGCAATATAAAGATATGAAAGAGATTAAAACACAGAGTAAGAAGTTAGAATAATGTCTAACTTGTCTACTCAGACTTCTTGGAAGAGAAAATAAACAGAATATTAGATAGGCAATAGAATTATAATAGCTGAGATTTTTCAAGGACTTGTCAAAGAATGAATCAATAGACTCAGGAAATTCACTGAATCCGAACCAGGATAAATACAAAGTCAACATCTAAACACATCACAGTGAACTACAGAATACGAAACAAAATTTTTAAAGCAACTTGATGGATAAGACAGACGACCTGTTAGAGAAGATGATTGGGCTAACAGCATATTTCTTATCAGCAACACTGGAAGCCAGAACATAGTGGATATTTCTCAAAATGCATGTAATCATATTTCAATAATAAGAGTGACATAAAGATATTTCAGATAAAAACAATGCATTAACCACCTACAAGTCATCAGTGAAATAGTTTCCAGTGTGTCTTTCAGGAAGATAAACAAAACCAAATTTGATTCTGAGAAAAGACTATATTGATAAATCTTTGGTGGAAAGAATAAGAAAGGAAAAAATTAACAGTCTTAGGAATAAATAGGAAATGATAGGAAGGACAGAGAAGAAATTTAAAAGATCATAGAGTGCAATTAACATGAAATTTGAAAATTTTTAAACAAATGGATACATTTTTAGAAAAAATATAATTTAACAAAACTATCTCAAGAAATAATAAACTTTAATAATAGTCCTTTATCTATTGAAAATTAGGAGGAAAATAAAAAATTAACCAGCAGTTAAAGTCAACAGAATAAATAACAGTTCTAATGGCGTTACAGGTGAATTCTAAGCTTTCAAGAAACAGCTTATTCCTATAATTCTAGAGACCAGAAGAAGAATAAACACTCAAAAATACTCTGTGAAGCCTGTTAACTTTTGTAAAAGGACAGTATCAGAAAGGAAAAATGATAGGCCAGTCATTCTTCTGTTCATATAGATGCAAACATACAAAATAAAAGATAATTACCAATTTATAAAGAAGTTGAGTTCATTCCAGGAAAAGTTTGATTCAACATTAGGAGATTAGTATAATTCACACTAACAGATGAAGAAGAGAAAATTACATGATCATCTCAAGAAATTCCAAAAAATCTTTGGCAATCATCCAGCATTCATTCATACTAAAAACACTCAGAAGACATTTTTGACCCATTAAAGGATAACAAAAACTCTGCATGAATCATACCGGGGGAAGTGAAGATTCCTAATTGTAATGGTGAAATACAAGAAAAGTCTGTATGACCTCTAGAAGTAGAATAAATTTATTATATTCATAAAGGTTAGTACTCTACAGTAGTGGAAATGAATGAACTTCATACACATCCTCATGAATATATAGTTGTACCTCAAAAAGAAATTTTGTTAAAGTGTACATCTGAAACTCACTGGATTTCATTAACCAATGTCACTATAAAAAACAATTTAAAAATTTTAATAAAACTGGAAAAAAAGAAATATTGCCATGTCATATATAAAACTCTTCATATAAATTTCAAAAACAAATTTTAACAGTTTAGCATTTAACAGTACATATGTAGTGAAAAAATAAAAATTGGGACTGTATTAAATAAAAATTTGACAGTTAAATTTGTAGTGGGAAGAAGAGGGCTAAAATTGAGAAGGCCATTAAAAGTTTTAGTAACCTAATATTTCCTGAGCTGGATGGTATGTATGCTCAGACCCATACCCTTTTATGTGTATGGAATTTTTTATAATAAAACATTAGTGAAACTAAAATTACAATTCTTGTTTATAAAGGTATAATTTGGAAAAATGAAATCTATAACTTGTATAATGCGTATTAGAGTGCTAATCTTTTTTTACATAGTGGGGAATTAAGAGGAAGTTGAAAATTAAAATGCAGGTTGAAGTATGGATATTTAAAGTTAAAAATAAAACCAATAAAACTAAAATAATATAATTGTTGGATATTGAGAGGAGGATGGGAGAAAATATAAAATGAAATCACAAATCCTTTTTTATTGCAAAGTCGTTAATCTAGTGTAATGTCTAGACTAAGTAAGTCAAGAAGGAGCAGCTTAGACACAAAACTGAGAGTCAGAGAAAGAGCACCTAGAAGAACTGGAAAGTGAACCAGCTTTTGCGTTACAAGCTCTTCTGCATAACTAAATACACTACTATGTTAATAAACAATAAAATCAAGAGCTGGCTCATTAAGAAAATAATGAGTCAGCTTATATTTGGTGTAAAATAAACTTTTTCATAGATGGGATGGTAGGTGTGCTTTGGAAAAGGTAGTCAAATGTTGAAATTTTTTCATACTGTGCTGTGGTTTTAGCTTCAGTATTTTATTTCACTGATTCTCCTTCAGTACCTTTTGCATTGTTGATGATCTCTAGAACCTTTTTTAAATTTGGAAGTTTTTTTTTAAGAAGTCACTGTTGTTTTTTTCTTCCATTCACAAAACTTGCAGTAAAATGAATTGCTTGATATCCATTACTTCAAATATATTAAGTTTAGCAGTAAAACAAAACAAACTCATGTAGTTAACTCTTTTAGTTTTATTTTTGCTTTTGTGATTTAAAAAAATATATATTTGCCTAACATGCATGTGCTGTGAAAATAGTTAACAGGGAAATAACTTGAAATGATAATGGTTAGCTTTGTTTAATGCCTTATGAAATTTTCATGAACAATCTAAGCATAGTTGTTAAGAACCACATGTATTATGTTCATGTAAGTAGAATAGAAGTGATTTATTCTTAAGTAGAAGCTTTTAGAGCCTCATTTTTGCTGCACAGGAAAGTTTGCAGCTGTACAGTGAAAATCAAGAGGAAAAACGTATCCATAGAAATTTGATGCCAGAGCAAATGTTGCTAAAATATGTACAGGAGAGTATCGATATCTTTTATTAGTAGTCTACTCTTACTTTTTGAGTAGCTGTGAGTTTGCTCATCTAAGGCCTTCTACATTTTATCAATAATTATCCTGCTGATTTAATATTTTATCTTTTTAAAATCAAAGTGGTTAAACATTAACATAACCAGTTACAGACCTACATGGTTTCTCTGTCTCTGGCAGTCCGTTGGTTGTTCAGGGTGTTTATGTGCACGTGTGTGTTTTCTCCATAGGCAAATCAAGAGCTTGAGGCATTAGAAGAAGAAATGCTGCACATGCAAGAATCTACTCGTCTATTTGAAGTGGCTCTTCCAGAGTACAAGCAAATGAAACAGTGTCGCAAAGAAATAAAATTGCTCAAAGGACTCTGGGATGTCATTATTTATGTTAGAGTAAGACACTGCTTTTTGAAAGAATATTTTTTTTTCTTTTAGCAGTTATTTTGTATAAATAAGCAATTTTCATCATCTGTATCCTCTTTGGGTTCTGTTTCTTGAAATGTGTGAACATTAGATTTTCTTTCCAGAATTGGAGTTTGTATATCTTTGTTAGGAGAAGATTCTTCTCTGAATATCAGTTGTTTTTGTCTTTAGTTCTGAATGAACCTGTGTATAATGAGTCAACTGCTTCAAATCCATTTTGGGGATTATGTAGGATATAAATAAAAATTAATGCATAAATATATATCACATACATATGGTGACCTGATCATACAGACTCACATAGGTTTATACTTACTTACCTGTATGTGCATATATAAACAGACCTAACTAAAAAGAAAGTTAATTTGTATATTGTTAATTACATTTTTTAAAATTTGAGAGCCATATAGAAAGACATATATCTTTTTAATTTTTTCAATTAAAGTTGATGTTCAGTACTTTAAATTAGTTTCAGATGTACAACAGAGTGGTTAGACATTTATATAAATTACAGAGTGATCTCCTAATTAGTGTAGTACCCACCTGGCACTATACTTACCTAGTTATTACAGTATTCCCCATGCTGTACTTCACATCCCTGGGACTGTTTTGTAACTACCAATTTGTACTTCTTAATCCCTTCACCGTTTTTACCCAGCTCCCCAGCTCCTCCCTCCCACTGTAATCAGCAGTTCGTTTTCTGTATCTGAGTCTATTTTCATTTGGTTTGTTTATTAAGTTTGTTCTTTAGAGCCCACATATATGTGAAATCATATGGTACTTGTTTTTCTCTTTCTGACTTACCTATAGAAATATAATTAGAAGATAGGAAGTCGAGCATTTTGTTTATGATGAAGATTACCTTATGAAAGTTATATGTAGAGTAATAAAAATCTAGTATATTTAGTGGTCATATCTTATCCAATTCACTTAAAGTACTCAGGATTACATGATAATGATGTGTATATGGAATTTGTCATTGCTACTAAAAATTAATGTTTTAATCTTTAAAACATTTGACGTTCCTGACAACATTTTTATTTTGGTGATAGAGAAGTTTTGACAAGGACAGTTAATATTTAAATAATTGACTTTCCACTGGATGACAGAGCTACTGTGTATCATCAGTTTATATATTTTGCTGTGGAGACTTGCTTTCACCAAATGTTGTTGACACTTTTATCTGCTTGTACGTTTTCAGAGAAGCATTGATAATTGGACTAAAACCCAGTGGAGACAGATTAATGTGGAACAGATGGATGTAGAACTCAGAAGGTTTGCCAAGGCAAGTTCCATAACTGTCTAATACAACAATTTATCTTTCTCAGCACCACCTCCTTCCATCTTCCCCAGCTGAGAGTATCTGGTGTGTTGGGCCGCATGTCCTTATTTACTTCAAACAGGATGATGTGAAACTATTTTTTTCAGTCTCAGCCAGTTGCACTTTTAATTAATCCTGCCTTTCTGTGAATGAGTGGGTAAAAGCATATCAGGACTAATGAATTTATGAATAGCCATTATAATCATATACTTCCTAAATTCGTCTAGCATGGAGAGTGTTTAGAGTACAAGAGCTGAGAAGTTAGGCTTAGGAAAACTTTCGAATTCTTTCCTTAGCAACCATAAGCATTTTGTATCTTAAAAGATACCTTTTGGTTCTAGGATTTGGGCAACTAATTGGAGTATCCCACTTTTGGATTTATATGGAGTACCATGCATGATCCTGTTCGTATCTTTGATTACTCCAGTATCCCAAGGAGGTTCAGTATTTACAGAGCTTGTTTGAATTTAGGGCTTTGATATCTAGTCCGTTGTCACATGCCCTCTGAAGAGTAGAACCTCGTTGGCTAATGCCATTATGCGTATCAGGAAAGGCAGCTAACAAGTAGTAGGGCCTTTTCCTTTCTTCTTACCCCAGAACATCAACTCAGTCTGGTACTCAGCTCCTACCAACTCTCCCCACTTTTTCTTTCATATTATCCTGGTCCCAAAGACCCTAACTAAAATGCCCCATCGTTCTTTTGAATGTCATGGTCCCTATGTCTCATTATCGTTTTCATTCCCTATTTATCTCTCATTTGATCATCTCATTTCAGAGTGACAGTTTAACCTCCACTCCCAGCTGAAGCTCCTTTATTTTATTTTTTTCAACAAGCGGCATTGTCATTTTCTTTGTCCCATGACTCTTGTTTTATTATGGGTTTTTGCATTCATAACTGTTGATGTTCCATGGGCCAAGAAGACAACCAAGTCAAGGACCATAATTGACATATCTTAAGTTCATGAAATATTTAAGTTCCAAGGAACAAACAACAAAGGTAACCAGCATCTCAAGGTTACATGTGAACAGGTCAAGTCTTCAGAGAAAGATCTTGGTAATCCAGTCAACAATCTCAGTTTTCTGCCTCATTCCATGTCCTAGAAATCACTTCCCTACATTCAGTGTCTCATGAGTTTCCTGATGGGACATTCAGTTAGAGCCTGTGAATAAGAAACCAGTGTGTCTAAGTGGCTTGTACATAGTGGACTTGTATGAATGAGTGGATTTTTTTCTCTTTTTCTGGCTGTGGTCCTTAACCTTGGGGCGTCAATGCTTTAACTCTCTTTCCTAATCCAGCAAATTTATTCTTTCTAAGGGGGCAAATTATAAAATGTATCATTATATCTGAGGACTTTTTTTTAACTTTTCTTTAGGAAATTTGGTCACTAGACAAGGAAGTTCGTGTCTGGGATGCTTATGCAGGCCTGGAAGGCACAGTAAAGAACATGACAACCTTCCTGAGAGTTGTCACTGAGTTACGGAGCCCTGCCCTCAGAGATAGACATTGGCACCAGCTGATGAAGGCCACTGGGGTCAGTTTCCTAAGTCTCATTAATTAAATATTTTTGTGATTGTGATGTGTAATTCCTTAGTTTACATTATTCATCTGGGAGAAAGTGGGATTTGTGAAAAGTTCTCTGGTCAAATGGGAGAGGTCAAGTTCCTGACATAGGCCCAACAGACTGAATATGCAGATATCCTAGTTTTAGTCCATATTATGGAATAAATGTGTCCCAACCCCAAATTCATACATTGAAGCCTCAATCCCCGATGCGATGCTATTTGGAGGTGGGGCCTTTGGGAGATAACTAGGCCATGAAGTGAAACCTTTATAAATGGGATTAATGCCTTTATAAAGGGATAAAAAGACCAGAGCTTTCTACTCTGTGCCATGGTGAGGATACAGTAAGATGACAGACATCTGTGAATGAAGAAGGGGGCCTTTACCAAGAACCTGACCATGCTGGCATGTTGATCTTGGAATTTCAGCCTCCAGAAGAGTGAGAAATAAATGTCTGTTTATGCCACGCAGGCTGATACTCTGTTTTAGCAGCCCAAACTGACTTAGACACCCCCACTTTATCTCTTACTGGCTATGTGACTGCAGACAAGACACATGATGTCTTTATTTTGAGTTTTGTTTTTTATTAATAAGATTAGAAGGATACTCTCTGCTCTCACACATCAGAGGGTCTTGTAAGGATCAAGTGAGATAATGTGAAGGTATTTTATAGAGCATGAGATGACTGCAAAGAGTCTTGCTTTAAAGAGAATCAGAGGGCATAGAAATGAGTTTAGTGGGAGAGAGAATTCTGAAATTGTGAGTCCCCCAATTCATTAATGATTGTATCTCTTTTGATGGTTTTGATTTTATTGCAAAGTATAAAATAGTTCCTCATGTATCTGTGCTGCTCGAGGTTATATTTTCCTGTCTTTATCTATTTAAGAGCAAATATACCAACCTCACACTATATTTTTCAAGGAAGTTGATCTTTTTGAGTTTAAAATACATACAAGGCAGCATGGTATGGGTGTTTTCTCCTCAGGCAAATCAAGACCTTGAGGTATGCATTGTGAAGAAAGGCTGTCAGGATTTCAAGACAGTTTTCAGAGTGGGGAAACTAAGGAAAGGGGCAGCTTGGTGTTGTGGATTTTGTAGCTAATTAATTATTCCTTCAAAAAAATCTTGGAGTCTTCCAGTATGTAAGAGACTGTGCCCTGCTTCCCTCCCCCTCCTCACATTTTCTCCAATGAGATTTCTTCCCACCACAGGCTCTTGCCTATAGGCCTTTGTTCATGTAGAACACAGTACTTACTTTGGCAGACAATTTAGACAAAGGCACCTTCCTCCATGCTGTTCCGAGGCATCAGAGCAGTTCACGTTCAGTGCACCAGTGGCACCGACTGCTCAGGGTGGTCCCATTCTACATCCCTGCTCATTCTGTCTCTAAAATAGGCCTGGCTCTCTGGCCCCCACCAGCCATGAAATGAGGTTAAACATGATACGGAGAAAAGGTGACCAACTCTTTGGTTTGCCCAGAATTTTATAGGTTTTAGCACTGAAGGTCCCATGTTGTGGGAACCCCCTCGGTCCTGGGCAAATAAAGATGTTCAGTCACTCCATGCAGAGAGGCAGATGGTGATGAGGGATGTTATGGGGTGGGGAGAGCCGGCGAGGACTACAGCTTTCAGAAGCAGGGTCTGATATTCTTTGCAGGGGCAGGAAAGGAAATAGCCTTCCTGCCATCAGGTGGCTGGGTCAGCTCTTCATTTGCAAGGGACATGGATGACTTTGGACATTTAGAAAGGGCTGAGAGCTTCTTAGTAAATACTCGAGGGGTGGGGGGGAGTCAACGAGATGATGAAGAAATAGATGCGAATTATTTGTCCGCGTGCTACATATGATTAGTGAAACTATGAGTGAGGTTTTTCTTTTTTTTTTTTAACTGAGGAACTAAGATTAAATTAGTGATAAAATGAAGTTAAACCACAGAAGCAACAGGGAATTATATGCAGTGAATAGCATACTGAGGGAAGAAAAGATAAATGAGCCTACTCCCTGATTCTGTGATTTCAACCAAATTGTAATAAATGAACATAGTGCTTTTCTTTAAAAAATGGGTTTTGTGGGCAAAGGAGATAAGAAATGAGCTGACAAGGGAAGGATATGAAGCAAAAGAAAGTAGTGTGGTGTGAACATGGCCTATACCTCGGCCCTAGCTTCCGGTGGGTGGCGCCTCAGTAACTGGGAGTTAGTTCAGGGCACTGTCTTTGATTGTCAGCACCTTTCAGAACTAGAGATGTGCTAAGCAGGTGACTGGAGTATGGTTAGCTAGGATTCATTCCTCTGGCCATTAGGTTAAAGGAACCATTCATACATGTACAATATAAATTATGTCCTTTTTTTCTTCCTAATCAGGTCAACTTTTCAATAAACGAAGCCACAACTTTGGCAGATTTGTTAGCGTTGCAGCTACACCAAGTGGAGGATGACGTCCGAAGCATTGTGGACAAAGCAGTGAAAGAACTGGGGACTGAGAAGGTAGTGTTCTCGGTGCTGTTTCTTTTCCATGTATTAGCACATAAGCGGGCTCATGGAGAAGACCTCCTGTCATGGTTGTGTGGAGACACATGTCCCTGCTTGTTCTTCGCTGCTTGCTAGCATTCTAACTTTGGGAAGGAAATATTCTTCTAAGTCGCAGGAAATGTGTAAAACAAGAGGATTGGCCCAGTTGTTGATGATAATAGCAAATAATAAAACACTTACATAACATTTCTTTGTAACAAGTACTGTTGTAGGTGCTTTATTTATGTTAATTTGATCTCTGAGGGCAGTATTATTGTTATTATCTTTATCTTACAGCAGAGGAAACTGAGATCGAGGTAATTAACTTACCAAGGTTCGCACAGGGAACTGGTGTTCACATTCAGGCTCTTCAAGGACCGCCTGGCCTGTCTCATGCTGCTGATTTCTAAATAATAGCTATCAGACTTTCAGATAACCTTTTAAGTCCCTTCCTGCCCTAACATTCTGTTTCAGTGAAGGAGGTACAAGTCAGAGCCAACAGAAATTTGATATTGGTGTAATGCTTGTTCCTTTTGTGTGATGAAATTCGTTCTCTAAACTTCATTACCATGAACTCTTTGGAGGAAAATAATTGAGGCCAATAATATCTGATATCACTCTGTTTTTTTTGAAAATTGTGAAATTTAAAAAGCATCCCAGATGATAGCCTAGATATTGATTCTAAAGTAAACTCATGCACATATCTTAATCCCATTTATGTCTAGGTTATTACTGAAATCAGTCAGACCTGGGCGACCATGGAGTTCTTTTACGAAGTTCACTGTCGGACAGGCATTCCATTACTAAAGTCTGATGAACAGCTTTTTGAAACACTAGAGCACAACCAAGTAAGATGAATATTTTCATTATAGATTTTTCTTTTAAATTATGATTTTAGACTTTTTCCAAGTTCTGATACTCAATATTTATTTATGCATTCATTGGGCATCTACTTGTACCAGGTTGTAGGTACAGTACCATTTGGGATTAAAAGGTAGAATACTTGTTATCAAGGAATTTGCACTTGAGTAGGGAGACAGACAGAGGGGTCCCAGAAGGTCGAAGAAGAAACAGAAGCTCTCTGACGTGGTGGGTGAAGGTCCCAGGGGAGGCCTTGTTAGGTGGCAGTGCTTATGCTGAACTGTGAAGGATGGGCTGGTGTTCAACAAAGAATGGAGATCAGAAAAGGGTGTTACAGGCAATGGAGACAATGTTAGTAGCATCTTGAAATGATAGGAAGTACTTGCCATTCAGAGGTAATTTTAAGACTTTCGTTTCTTTATAGATTTTCTTTACGGGAGTAATAAAAAATAAGGCTGGAGAGATGGGCCAGAGCACAGCGCATGTATACATATATGTGGGTATATGCATGTATATGTGTGTGTGTATATTTATATAGAGAGGGTGTCTCGAATTCTAAGGTTGAGTTGGCCTCTCTTTGGATATAAGAGATAGAAAAGGTAAAAGAGACAAACTGTTCAGAGCAAATGACAGTGTTGTCATTATCATTAGACTTAAGTCACTTAGGAAAAAATTCTTGTCTAAAGAGATGATGCTCTGTTATTGGCCTATTTAGGGTGAGGGACATTTATGTAGAAGTGGAATGTCAGACTCAGCACAGGTTTAGTGTAGACCAGTAGGTTGGGAGGTCATCGTTGGTATCTTGAGAATTGATGAGCTGTATAATGATGAGGAAAGAAGATAAGCCACTGGATAACAGAGCTTCAGAAAAGGCTGCATTTGGCGAACAAGAGAAGGAGACATAAAGGAGGCAGAGAGAGTGGTCTGAGAAAAAGTAAAAAAAAAGAATACTATAAGATCATAGAAACCATGGGGTAAGTTTCTCCCCCAAAGAAGAGTTAAATGTCATGGAAACAATGTAAGTGTCCATTGCTGGATGAATGGATAAAGAAAATGTGTATATAGACACAATGGAGTATTCAGCCATAAAAAAGGCCATCCTGCCTTTTGCAACAATGTGGATGGACCATGAGGGCATTATGCTAAGTGAAACAAGTCAGAGAAAAATACAGTTATGTGCTCTCTTACCTGTGGAATTTTAAAAATGTTGAAATCATGGAATCAGAATTAAATGGTGGTGCCAGGGGTTGGGGATTGGGATCATGGGGAGATGATCAATGGGCACAAATTTGCAGGAGTAAGATGAGTAAGTTCTGAAGATCTAATGTACAGCATGGTGACTGGTTAACAGTGCAGTATTATATACTTGAAGATTGTTAAAAGACTAGATCTTCAATGTTATCACCACATACACACACACATACACAAAAGGTAACTATGTGGGTGATGGAGGCGTTAATTAACCTTATTATGGTAACCATTTTACAATATATATGTAGATTAAATCATCATCACACTATACACCTTAAACCGACAGTGTTATGTGTCAATGTTATCGCCATAAAGCTGGTGGAGGGCGGGTGGGAAAGAAGGATGAAATGTATTAAGTACTTAGAAGTGAGGGAGAATGAGAAGAGGTCATTCCCCTCGAAGACTGAGATTTCAGTGTCTGAGAATGGTGAGAAATGCTTGCCAGACCACATGCAATTGAAGTAAGCCTTAGGGTTAAGAAAGCAGCAAAGTTTGGTAGTGATCTTGAAAGAGGAAGAAAATGGGTACCTGAGGACTTAGAAGCTGGAGGGAAGTTTGTTGTATTTTTTTAATAGTGGGGAAAAAAAAAGATCCACAACCTTGGAAGATTAATAAGCAGGCACCAGGGAGAGAGTGAAAGCATGAAGAATAAAGTTAAATTATTAAAGCTGCACCCTGGTACACAATATTTTTTCCGGCATGCATAGAGCTGAACGACCATCTTATAGAAGACATATTAATACAATTTCTTATATTTATATTTTTCTTTTGGAAGAAGTGTTAATATGAATATTTAAAGTCACAAATTCACTCGTTTAGGAAATACTTATTGAATGCTTATTCTCAGTATTGCATGATAGGCCCTAGGAATCAAGCCATAAAAAGAATAGTTATAGGTTCTCTGTCATGGCACTTTGGGTCTGCTAATTCAGCTGTTGTTTAAAATTCTTTGCTTTTCTTATAGGTTCAGTTACAGACTCTGCTTCAAAGCAAGTACGTGGAATATTTCATTGAGCAAGTCTTAAGCTGGCAAAATCAATTAAACATTGCAGACTCAGTCATCTTTACTTGGATGGAAGTCCAGAGAACTTGGTCTCACCTGGAAAGCATCTTTGTTTGTTCAGAAGATATTCGAATCCAGCTTGTGAAAGACGCTAGAAGATTCGATACAGTAGATGCTGAATTTAAGGTCTGTAGAAGACAGTTTTCTACCCTAGCAGAGTTTTCCAAACAATATGAAAATCTTGCAAAGAAGTATAATTTGGAGTATTTATAAAAATAAATGTTTATGCATTTCAGAAAATAGGGCACAGAGAACTTTCGTTTTAAAGGGTCAGATAGTAAATCTTTCAGGCTTTGAGCTTTTGTGTGGTCTCTGTCACAACTACCGAATGCCACCATTGTAGCGTGAAAAACAAACAAACAAACAAACAAACAAACAAACAAATGGGCGGGACTGTGCTCCAATACAGCTTCATTTATAGACACTGAAATTTGAGTTTCATATTTTCAAGTGCCACAAAATATTGTTCCTTTTGATTTTTTTGTGAACCAGTAAAAAATGTAAACATCGTTTTTAACTTCGGGCCATACAAAAACAGGCAGTAGGCCAGATGTTTTCCATAGGTCAGAGATTGCCTACCCCCGCAGGAAGCCCTGGTAGATAGATTCATCTTCATTAAGTGAAAGACTGAGGAGCGGAAGCCACTAACAAAGTAATACTACCAGTTATCTGTTTATTTGTTTCAAAGAGCCACAGAGAACAGGTGGAGATGTTCCCGTAGTAATGATTAATGATTTGAGAGACTGGCAGCAAAGAATAATGGCTGTACCTTTTTATATGGAAATGGGGATTAAATATTTTTTTTCTATCTAAAGCAGAACAGAGGAATTCTGTTTTGTTTGATTTTGAAGGAGGAAACAACAGATAAGTCGTCTAGTATTTCATCTCATTTTCCTTTTTGAGTTTACTCTTTAAGATTCTGGGCTATTTTAATTTGGTTCGAAGAGAGAAATTTGGCATGACCCAGAATGGTGGTAATATCTACTGGATTTATTTTGATGAAAATTGTGTAATTATACTTTGGTTTTGATATTTATTTGAAAATTTAAACACAAAAGTGAACAGACATGGCATTAGAAGTCTCTTTGACCTTGTTCTCTCATTGTTCTTCATTTTTTTAATTTTAATTTTTGAATGTTCTTCATTCCCAAAATGGTTGAAAATTTTTGAAAAATAATTTTGAATATCGATGGCTCTGTGTTATACTTTCACACAGGACTTAATGTTCAAGACAGCCAAAATAAAAAATGTTTTGGAAGCAACATGCAGACCTAATCTCTATGAAAAACTTAAAGATTTACAGTACAGGTAAGAATAAAACTATAAAATGATCATTTTTCTATAATTTTATGAGATTTCTTTCAAGTACCTATTAGTATTTAACATTTTATTTTAAGTACAACTTCTAACTTTTTAAATAATTTTTCTTATAGTTATCTAGTTGCCTTATATGTATTAGTGGTACAAATGTTTTGTGATTTATTGTAAACAAACCCAAATATATTTTTGTTTTCCAAAAGGACTATCATAGTAGTAAAATTAGTATATCTTATTATCAAGAGAATCAACATGGTTGATTGGTCAATTCTTTTATTGAGCTTTCCTGCAAACACTTTTTAAGCATCGACTATATGCCAGTCAGTTAAGTCCTTTACTTTGTATATAGTTTATATTATAAATTATCCTTAGAGAAGGTATTAGTACTTTCAAAATCCTTGTCCTAAGGGCTGTTTGTAATTCTGCAACAGCTACTGGTCATAAGAATATTCTGGCTTTTGATAAGCTACTAAAAAGAAGAGGTTTGTGCAGAATTGTGATCACTTTTTATTGCAAAGTAGAGGAGAGCTGTAGATAAAAATGTATATTACACAAGCAGAATTATTTCATGATCTGGAATTTTTTCAGAGATAAAGTTGGCCATAAGTTAAAAGAGTGGATTTCTACATAAGTTAATTATTTGTTTAGTCAATGATCTTTGGGGTTTAGGGGCCTCAGACTCTGGGGTCATCTCTGCTAAGAACAAAAAAGTGAAAATAACAATCTTATGACTCCTCTGAATACCAGAGTGAGTTGAAGCCACTTGTGTTTTGTAAACGTTCAGTAGGAAAAGGAAAACTTTGAAATGATGTCTTAATAAATGCGGTTGAGGGAAGCTAAATCTAGTCTCCTCCCTGCTAACTAGGGGTGTCGTTAAGAAAAATGAAGAGTGACATCAACCTAAATCTCATCTAAATTTAGCCTTAACTAATGGGTGTATGTGTGCACACGTGTACCTCCTCCTCCTTGGCATGACATACATTAGTCATAAGCAAGGAGATGGTGTGGGAGATGAGGAGGTAGGCTACTTGATTAATGGTGAGCCTACTGTGATGAGTTGATAGATGAGAGGTGCTGGGTTTTGTTCGTTGATGTTTTAATAACTGAATGGGCAAGATAAGTTCAAAAAGCCTTTTCGTTCATATAGGCTTTCTCTTTGTGAAAAAGCTCTGGCTGAGTACTTGGAAACCAAGCGTGTGGCTTTTCCGCGCTTCTATTTCGTCTCTTCTGCAGACTTACTCGACATCCTCTCAAAGGGGGCTCAGCCGAAACAGGTAATTCATTTTGTAAAGTCTCATAGTATACCGTGCTACCTAAGCAATGTCACAGTTTCTCTGTCATTGTCAAATGCCACCTATCATGTTCCACATGCCAGGAGCTAGACCATCTGCAATAAAAATTCTTTATGCAGCTGCAGAGGTTTGCCAGAGGCAGTGGTAAAGGAACAAGGAAAGTAATTCTTGGTTCTCAGTAAAGGGAAAGGTTATCAATTGCACAAGGTTGAGGGCCCTGGAGGAAGTTAATGGAAGAGACAGTGGTTCCAGATTCCCCAGAGTTCTGGGGCAAGGGCCAGAGCCTGGCTAACAGTTTTCCTAAGGGAGAATAGGTCACTTGGGACAAGTGGCCAGTGTCTTCTAACTACTCCCTTGACTCCAGAATAAACTGCATAATTATTGAGTTGTACTCATCTTCAGTGCCATCAGAGGTAGACTGGAATAATTTCAGCCTCCTCCTCTGCCTAGCCCTCTAATTTTCCCCTACCTATAAAAAAATAACATACCATTCGTGACAATATTTCAAGCAAATAAAAGCAGCTATTACCTTCTGTAATCTGAGGACTCAGATCGGGAAGAAACTTCCCAAAGCACTTCTTCCGTTACACACTGAGAGGATGTTGGCTTTCACTTGTATCTGTTCAATTGTTATTACAGCTGACATAGGCGGTTACTCCTAGAGTTGACTGTATATCACAGATGATTTTGAAGCTGAAGCTTGTGCCTTGTCATTGTGGATTTGTCTCCATGTTCTTTCTCTAGATGTTTTTTATGCCATTTCCTTTGGAATATGTGTCTCTTCACACTACAGTTTCCTGAAGTTGGCTGTCCTTTGGACACAGCAGTTATCTGGCTTATTTCTGTCTCGTTCATATTTTCTCTTTAAACCTAAATTCAGTTTGATGGCTGGTCAAATGAAGTCTTGCCATTGGTAACAGCTGTTAGTTGACTTCAGCATCATTTTCGGGGCTGCCACAAGGGTTCTATTTAGTACTCTCATGCTAACGCCCAGAAGGCTTTGTAAAACAGGCTCCCTCTGCTTAGATTGATTGGGAGCCCAGTATATCCCTCTCTCATTTCTGTAGTACATTATGGGTATTTGGGATGGGTTTTTTAGTAGTTGCAAACATAGCAGTCAAAAACCACACTTGTGCTTCAGTCCTCTTCTGGGAATATCCTCATGACCAGTAGCTGGACCCTCTGTCAGGGCTGATTACATGAGGAAGAGGGTGTCACATTCTATTCTAGGTACATGTTCTTAAAATTCTGAATTTTAAAAATATACATTTGAAGGGAAATCCATAAATCTGTAACTAGAATAACATTCTTTTTCTTTTAATTATCTCAGTAAACATTGTGTGACTGGAACATTGAACAATATTAATTACAGAGATTTTCTGTCATTATTAGTCCCAAATAAACCCTGTGGAATCTTTTTACACTGCGGAGCAGACCATTTATAACCTCTCGGGTAGGTATTGTAACACCTTCGTCCCTTTGTCTTATTAAAAAAAAAAAGCCAAAAACTCAGGAGGGTCTAGTTTAAAATTCCAATCTCATTTCTGTATCAAGGCCAGGCTTTCACATAATAAACTTGGAGTTGGGAGTGAGACCGATTCTTTAATTCTGCCGCCCTGCCTGTTTATCATGGAGAGGTGGTAGGGGTGTCATATGGGCATCCTTTCTTAATGCTTGCTCCTGCTCCTCTGGCCAGCACTGACTTATTCTGCTTCCCTGCCCTCAACAGTGAGCATCCACACGTTGGGTCTCTTGTGAACACAGCTGCAGGTCCTCAGGGACAAGTGGGAACTTCCCAGGGATATATATTGCAGAGCCAATTCTATTTCAACTCTTGCAGGCTTTGCCCCTAGCAGTGTAATCAGCCATATGGACACATCTTCCTCCTATATCTAGGTGGATGTTAAAATAAGGGACGTGTCACAGATTTACTTTTCGTAGGCGCCTGTAGTTTCTATGAGTGGTTCTCTAACTCCTCCCAGTTGGTGACTTAAGGGTAGATGTTGGAGGAAACAATTCTTTACCTTCCCCCAAGGAGTGAGGAAGAGCCATAGCGTGCCCGTGTGGGCTGATAACTCCCAGTCGTGAAGTTGGCTCTTTGTCCCCCCTGCTCCCTGCAGTACTTTTCATGGGAGGGGTATATAGAGGTAGAAGGCGGTAAGGGGTTGTAATGTGTCTTACCAAGTCTCCGAGGGGCTGATCTGTTTCATCCCCTGTTTGCTGTCTTCAGAACATGAACATCCCCAGCACTGATGGCCTAGGCTGGTGCTATAGGAACAGATTACTCAACATGTACTTGTCACCAAATCTTTTTACCTCTTAAAATAATCAAAAATTGTTTCATACCTAAGCTCACAGGGCTGTGCATCACCAATGCCAACTTTTTTATTCTTCCTAAATTATAGGATGTTTCCTTTAAAAAAAATAATAAACTTTTAAGATGTACTTTTAAATCATTCTGTTTTCACAGCATCACTTAAATATTTTAGTGTCATCTTCTCTAATATCGATGAGACTCATGGTAGTCTTACCTACCTCATTCCTAGCTTTGTAATTATAAGTTCTAAATCCCTGAATTTCAGGTTCATTGCTCAGTATTAGTAATAGTACCTCTCCCTAATGAATGACTAGCTAGTAGAAGACATTAATAACATTTTAAATTTCAGTGAAGCTTAGTATTAAAATCATAGCACAGAGATCTCCAGAATCACTCATAGCCATGCTAATGAATGTCAGCAGCAGTGCTGATTATGCCACGCTAACAAAAGGGCTTGCCTTTTTCTGCTGACCAGCTAAAGGGGTCCAGTCATGTGGTCAGAGTGCAAACATGGTTTACAGTTTTCAGATCCAGCAGCTTTGAAATGATTAGATTTTTTAGATTTTTGAAAATTTGAGATTTATATTCTTTCAAATTGTGCTTAAAATATGATTTTATTGAGTTATTTTGTTATACAGATTAAACTTTTGACATTTGAAATTCATGTAACACGCTGTGACACTGTTACTAAAGGTCCAGGGTTAGAAAAAGTGTCTAGTAGCTTCCATGGTGCAAATGGCCACTCAGGAATGACTTGTTGGGGCGGGACATTGAAAAGGAGCTCAGGACAATTTGAGCCATCTAGAGTCACAGTCAGCTTCTGTCCCAGACATGGTTCTGCAAAGTCAAGGTGCATTCTGAATTCTTGGTCACTTACTGAGGAATAGTTTATGCTTTCAGCAGTTATGCCAAATTATGTGCCCTCACTACCCTCTTTTACTTTCTTTTCAATATCGGAATCATTTTTGGACCACCAGACACAGCTTTTCCACCTCTGCATTTGCACCCACATTTCTGAATGTGATCCCAGTGGTGTGAACAACGTACCATGGCAGCTGCAGCTTGTGGGATAACAATGCAGTTTCTCCCAGAAAAGACGCTCTCTGTGGGCAGATAGCTCACGGTGACACCTTGTGAATGACCTGAATTCTTCAGACCCCCTCCTCCACCTTCAATTTAAGAGCATTGGCCAAAGTGAGAGTTTCTACAGTTAACTGTGGAATTTGATCAGCTCTAACTTATCAGCCATTGAGGTCTGATATCACGACCACCTCCAGTCTTGTAAGCAAAAATTCCCTGGTAAAAACATTTGAGTCGGAATGGCAGGGTGATGAGACCAGTGTGTCTAGAATGCCTTTGGTCATCATTAGCTATTGGTAAGCTTAGGTCAAAGTTTTAAGATTTTTCTCCTCCCAATTCACCCTGACCTCCCAATGCCAAGGATTACCTAAAGGACTGGAGGTGTGGGCACTGCTTAACTTCAGTGGTCAAAAATCTCTTAACTCAGTGGTCAAAGATGCTTATGGAAGTACCAACTTAAAGGCATACTTGCAGGATTAATGGACATGGTGCAGTAGTTCTGTATAGCTGGTTTGAAGTTGCACGTGATTTAATATTAACATTCTTTGACACCCCACCCCCTTTCAGAAAAGCATCATTTTGTATTTTTCAAGAAAACTGGTATAGTTGACAAAGTCAGATGGAATAGTATCAGTTGACTCCTTCATGCCCTTTCCAATTGTTATGCAGCGCCTTGAAATAGCTGAAACTTTGTGTAGTCAATGTGTGGTTTTGTCCTGTAAGAGTTTATACATTTTTCTCTTTCTTCATCTACTATATGATGATTAGTGAAAGCTTCTTCATCAGGAAGCAATATTAGAGACAGACAGACTTTCAATGTGATCAGCTCCATTTCCATTGTCTCATGGAGTAGCCGTGCACCACATGTGTTTAGCCATTAAACACGTGAAAAGTGGCAACTGAAGACTTGAATTTTTAACTTCAAAAAATTTTAATTGATTTAAACTTAAAAACTGATATCTGATTCAGTCATTGGAAAACACAGTGTTTGAAACAACTTGAGTGTGTGGATTTACTTTTGCAACTACATTTATGAAATCTAAACATACATCAAGTATTTCTGATGAAAAACCCAATTTAGATATGCTGTAAATATAAATATAAAATACAAACCTGATTTCAAAAAATTGCTATAGAGAAAAGAATGTGAAGTATTCCAGTTTTTATTCTACATGTTGAAGTAAAAACATTTAGATGTACTAGGTCAAATAGAATACGTTAGAATTAGTTTCACCTGTTTCCACTTGTTTTAATGCGGCTACTAGAATTCCTACTGCTGTAGAGATTGAAACCACAATACATTCTCTACAAGATCAAGAATTTATGTGCTCAGAAATGTTTAATATTTACAGCAAGAAATATCCTTGAATGGCATCAGCCCAAATCTGATAAGAGAAAATCTGCCAACTTGTCTTTTGAGAAATCTCCCAAATTGCAATGATGAGACAGATGGCACTAAACTGACACCTTTAATAGACTGTAAATATTGGCATTCGGAAAGGTGCTTGTGAGAAATTGGCTTAATATCAGGTGATAAAGAGCACTGCTTTTTAGGATCTTAAAGAGGCAAATATCTAAGACCCCACATGTCACAAGCCCGTGTTCGTTTCTATCAGGTGCTCCCATTTGGCTATCTTCATGATAGAGTGAAGGTGTCTCAGCTTCTGAATTCCAGGAATCAGGATGATGGACCTCAAAACAGCATGCCACAACCTTCTCTAACAAGATTTAGCTCCCCGAGACAATTAAGAGGAAAAAGGTTCAAGATGCAAGTGGTTCGTTGACAGCATGCAAGAATGAACGAGTTGTAGTTGAAATAAAATATCTCAGCTTTTCTAGAGGAAATAGAGAGCTGTTGGCCCATCTGCTTCATAAGGTGGAGGAAGTGGCTGCCCTCGAGTTTGGGGCTGAGGAAGGAATGGGGAAGAGACAGGTCATGGTTTGGGCCATCTTGCCATTGTCTCTACTTATCTTCCACTGAGCACCGAGGAATAGATGCTGCTCACCAAAGTGTAGTTTGTCACAGAAATTGCCCAAGTGAGAGCAGCTTTTCTGGTCAGAATTTCGGAAAAAATCCATTCATATTTTAAATGGATGCATTTGTGTAAAGTCGGTCTGATACCTGAAGGACTTAGGCATTTAGGTGTGCGACAAGAGAATAGACAATTTAGATTTTAAATAAATATGCCACAAATTATATATCTAGTGGGGATTACCTTTGATTATCCTTGCAAAATAGTTACTATGATTGGCTAAAATGGTGTATATATGTATATACACAATTTTTTTTTTTAATTTTGCAAATGTGTTGCCACTGCTTAGAATTCTGTTTTAGTCCTTTTATCGGAATTCTCTCCATAGATAAGTTACACAACAAAATCAGGTTTATTACAATGTGGAATTAAAACACCATTTTAATGCTATGAGATCCAAATATTAAATCTTACAAATGTAGTGTCCTGCCACCCAGGAGTTTTAGGCCTTGCTGTGAAACCTGAAACTCCTGACCCCTGGCCTGTGTTTGATGTCACTTGTAGATAGCTGTACCTCATTTGCCGTGCACTGTACACTGAAGGAAGAAAATTTCAATTTTTTGCTGCCAACCTTTTAGAAACTTAAGATATTGTTAAGATATTGTTGAAGAGTTACTGACTTCTTATGACTTGAGTTGTTTAAATCCTTTCTGTTTCTCTAACGAGATCAAGAGGGACCTACAAAGTGTTTGTATTCCTTTTCATTGTAAAATAAAAAGTCTTTTGAAATATGGAACTAGGAAGAAGGAATTTTAATTTTGTGTTAACAGGTACAAAGAAATCTCATTAGAAATGTAAGAAATTCGAGGACAACGGGGTCCACGTTAGTTTAAACTACAGTCCTGTTCTCTCAGAAGCTTTACATGGGAGAGAGAATATGGAAACATCTGACTTTAAACATGTCATGTATATGTGACAGGAGAACCATAGCCATGGGGTTTGCATTTCCTTGTCACTGGCTGAGTGACTACAGGCCTAGAAGTTCTTCTGAAACTATTTTCTCACCAAAGCAATAATGTGTGAGGGTGTCTGGTGGTTGTGGTCTCATTTATCCTGCAGCTTTTCACCTGAATATTATTTAGGTCCATTACAAAACAGAAGCCATTAAACATCTGTGCGCTTCCTGGCCACTTCAGCTGTGACAGTGAATTGTTAGATTATTGGAGATACTTTCTGTGTATAAATGTCCTTGGGGTAACATACAGGGATGGAGTGGAATATGATAACCCAGGCAGTGGTCATTGGCTACTACTCTGTCTAGGTTTAAAGTAAGTGAGAGTCTCAAAGACTCATCTATTTTAAACTCAGAAGACTTTTTGCTGTGATCTTCTTTAACATTTTTGCAAATACAGCAAAAAGGTTAAGGCTAAATGCTTCAAAGATGGAATCACCCTTCAGGAGTTCCTTACTGATATTTTGTCATGCAGGAAGTTTAGGCGGCTTGCTCCTGTTCCCAGAAGCTACTACTGGGATAGTTATCAAGTTGAGTTAAAATGTGTTTCAAGAAAAATCAATTACAGAGGTGGGACCTATATACCCATAAATGCTGTATAGCTTTAAACAATCTTCTGGTTACTAGCAACTTTTATTTCTTCTATTGAGGTAAAATCCACATAATATAAAATTCACCATTTTGCAGTGTACAATTCAGTGGCATTTTGTACATCCGCAGTGCTGTGCAACCATCACCTCTATCTAGTTTCAAAGTATTCTTATTATCTCAAAATAAAACCCCATGCCCATTAAGCAGTCACTCTGCATTTCTTCCTCCCTCCAGTCCCTAACAACCACCAATCTACTCTCTGTTTCTGTGGATTTTCCTGCTCTGGACGTTTCATGTAAGGGGAATCATACAGTATGTGGCCTTTTGTGACTGGCTTCTTTCATTTAGCATGTTTTCAGGGTTCATCCACACTGTATCATGTATCAGTGGTTCATTCATTTTTATGACTGCATAGTCCATTGTCTACTTAGGCCACACTTTTATTTGTCCATTTATCCATTAATGGACATTTTGGTTCCAGCTTTTGGCTTTTGTGAATAGTACTGCACTTGTATACAAGTAATTGAGTACCTGTTTTTAATTATTTAGGGTATATACTAGGAGTGGAATTTCTGGGTCATGTGGTAATTCCATGTTTAAGTTTTCTAGGAACCACCAAACTGTTTTCCATGCAGCAGTTTTTGTGCCGTATCTAAGGAGGGCCACTTCTTCTCACTCTTGGCTCTTTCTCTGGTTCATTTTCTGCCCCTTTACACGTTCTATCCCAAGGGAGGCTGATAGTCTGTTCTCTTCCCCCTTGTGAGTTGACCTACAGAACACACATCTGCCCTTTCTCTTTGCCGTGGCAGTACTTGTGGGTGGAGAGCCTGTCCTGGTCTGTGCTGACATGACTGGATGGACAAGGAGTGCTAATTCTGGAGCTCTGTTTGGATGCCAGCTGGGTTTTAGTCTCCAAACCGACCTCTAGCAGAACAAGCACTCATCTTTGTCTTTTAATTTGGTTGGTTTTATTTCTCAAATAGTTGGGAACCTACGTAGAGTTCAGTATGCTATTTATTGGGGCTTCTCTTGAAGATCCCATAGCTTAGGATATAAAAGGTTATGGTACCAGAAAAATTTGAACTTCGTACCTATAGCCTGGTCTTGGAGGCTTAAAATCTAACTTCCACTTAGTTTTACCAGTGTCAATTTGATGAAGTCGCCTAATGTTTTAGCTTTGATTTCCTTATCATTGAAAGTGGGGAAATCCTATTCATTTCTTAAGTAACAAGTGAGTGTCAAAGCAAGTATACGATGCGGGACCTAACATAAGATGTAAGATTATATCTAACATATTTTGTTTCAGATATTTTAACACATATTTTTTTTATAGTGAAACCTTTTTATAATATAATAATATGTCTGAATTTTAAAAGCTTGACCACAAAATTCTCAAGTTGGTTGCCACAGGAATGAGGCACAGATAGAGAAGTTGGTAAGTCTCCAGTCTTCAAGTAGAAAAGGTAACTTTCCATAGTAAGCATTCACCACCCAGACCCTCACGATGTACGCAGAGTCTCTGGCCACTTCTCCACCAAGGTCATTTCAAACTCTGGAATTTAGGAAGTGATTTTTGTTTTGAGGAAAACCATTTTGAGACAGCTCTTTAACTATATAAAGTAAGTTTTGTGAATTCCTATAACATCATCACTGGATCACCAGACTCTATCTCGTCTTAGGTGACACGTCACCTTGCCAAACTCTTTGATAGCATCGCCGATCTGCGGTTTGAAGATGCTCAAGATGTTTCTGCACACAGAGCAACTGGAATGTCCAGTAAAGAAAAGGAGTATGTCCCATTCCAAGCTGAGTGTGACTGCACAGGCCACGTAAGCTTCGATTATGAGGTTTTCTACGCTAGAGGAGGATTTTCGGGATAATTTTTTAAAGGTTGAATGGAATGAGGAAAAATCAACTCATGTCAAATAAGGCCCTGGTTAGTTTTGTGTCCAGAGCTTCCTGTCTATGTCTGTCCAGTGTGACACACACTTCCCACTGTCTGTGCATTTGGCTGCAGTGCCTCTCAGGGCCTCGGAGATGCTAGCAGTTGAACTAGACAGGAGGGACTGTCTCAGATTGAATGAGTGGACTCCAGAATTAGAAACACATGCAGCCCGGTTTCAGAGCCCTCACACAATGTTTCCTTTTCACCACTGCTCAGAGAGTACAGGGATGAGGGCGAAGCAGCACCAGGCAGTAAAGCCTGTTTTAAAGAGGCTCACGGTTCAGGATTCTGATGTGAATGTTGTAAATGGCTGCTCATAAATTAAGTGGACTGAGTCTACCAAACTGATGTCACACCCTCTAATTACCGTGTACACAGGCAGTTAAGTTAGCGTATTCTCTTCTCTCGCAGCCAAATACCTCAAAAATATTCTCCACAGCGATCGGCAGGAATGGCTCGTTATGATTGATGAAATGGCTCTCCGTGTCTTCAGATGATTTAGAGGAATTGCATCTTTTTTATGATGATGCTTGCCTAGCTTGGGTTAATCCACAGAATCACTGAGTGGGAGCCTCTATCACAGAATCATTTGAGTTGAGACAGTGGGTCCTTAAAGTGCCCCTTGCAGAAACGTGATGGCAACCTTTTTTTTTTTTTTTTTTTTTTTAAGGAGGAGTTTTCTTTATTTCTCTCTGTTGCTTTTTAATATTGTACCAGAAAATTCCTGCCAAATGAAGGGGAAGCAGATGGTGGCATGCTTTGATTAAAATATATTTTTTGATCTCTTGGGCTCTTTAGGATATTATTACAATGATTAAAAAAAAGTCACCATAAACTATCTTGACTAAAGTGTCTTGCTGCCTGCTCCCTCCCCAGCAGACTGCTGGCCGACTGGCATAGCGCCCAGAAGGAGGACAGTCCGGTTGATGGATGTGGTTGTCAGTAGCAGAAACCCTTGATATTGAAAGTTTTCACCGTGCTCTAATTTATTCTGTATAAGCAACTTGGGCTGGATACTTTTGAGCATATAATAGACTTACTCTCTAAGTAATTGCCTTTATTTTATAAAGAGATGCTTGTACTCTAGGTCTTTACCCTTGCACTGTTATGATTGGTGCTTCCCAATTTAGATTATTTGTATTTTATTTGACTACTGTTTATTCAGTACCTACTGTGTACCAGATGCTGGGTTAGGCTTTTGAATAAGACATGGTCCCTGCCATCGAAGAGCTCTTAGGCTCATTGAAGAAATGGATATACACATAAGTAGCACTAATAGGAAGTGGTAACTGTTTTATTTTTATTTTTTGGAGGAATAGGCAGAAGCTGATGAAATACTGAAAAGGGAGGGGTCAAACAATTACCTCATCAGAGCTTAGTTCTCAAACCATACTGAGCTGAGTTGCCATTGTTGGCATAGTCATCTGAACGTGAGCTGATATATCAACTTGTGTGTGTGTTTGGTCTTCCCATGTGGACTGGACAGTTCTTGAGAAAAGTTGGTCATATTGAGGGTGTGGATGCCAGAGTATCTGGGAGATGCTTAAATAATGTCTGATTCACGGAAGGAACCTGTTGCTTGGTGACATTAAGAGTTGCGCTTAGTAACTAAAACATGGATTAGCTCAAAGACCCTGAACTCAGGCATGTGAACAAAGCCCAGCTCTGAAGCCAGAGAAGAAGGCTGTTAGGGCCATTTCCAGGGCAGTGCTTCTTTTTTCTTTGAATAGGGAAGGGTGTCAGCTTATTAGCCACATACCGCTCCACAGTTATCCAGAGAAAGAGGTTCTAGGAATGAGTGTGGCTGCCATCTTCACAGAAGCAGGGATAGAAATCAGTTATACATCTTCAGCATTCCATGTGGTCCTTGGAATTTATTTATTATGGTCATTTTTTTTTATTGGTATGGTCAATGATTTGTAAATAGAATATGTATCTTCTTTGTTACAAAATATCCCATGGAAACATGGATGAATATAACAAAGCATATTTGAATAGGATGGAAAACTGGCTGAAATATATTTATGGGAGCAAAATAAACTCGAATTTAAAAAACGATGAATCTTTACAAGTCAGCAGTAGTCCTGTCTCTCAAACTCTCCTGCTGTCTAATTTTTGACAAGTGTGAAGATGAGAACCAGTAGGGAATATAATTAAGATGCTTGCTAAAAACACCTTGTCTTAAGACTAAGAACTATGAAAATTTTAGAGAAGATTTTTCAGTAGATTTTTAAATCACCAAAAGGTATGTTTTTTTAAAATTCAATTTCCGATATCCTCAAAGCTCTAGAAAATCACTCTAGTGCATTACTTTCTAGATGGCTTTGGTTTCTCAAAATATTGTGTGTTACCCTAGGGGATCTTGGTCTAGAATCTCCTTGTCTTCGAGTCTGAAAAATGAATGATTGAGAATACATCGTGTTGAGACTGTTTGAAGTTATTAGCCAGCCAGTAGGTGAAATATGCTGAGAAGCATCTGCAGAAGACAGGTTCATGTAGGAAAAACATTTCATTAGTCGTTTGTTTACCTTTTCTTTTGAGTTACCCCTCTTCTAGTTTTCTACAAGGATGTAACATAAATACATCTGAGGCCTCACTGTTTGCGTGGCCTTTGAGTCCATGAGAGAGGATGGAGTTGCCCTTCTGCCATAGTTAAGCCTGTGTTATAACATTTCCTTTTGCTTTGAAAGGTGGAAATGTGGCTTGCGCAACTTGAGCAGACCATGCAAGAGACAGTGCGACATTCAATCACAGAAGCTATAGTGGCCTATGATGAAAAACCTAGGGAACTGTGGATTTTTGATTTCCCGGCTCAGGTTGCGCTAACCAGTTCACAAATCTGGTGGACTACAGATGTAGGAATAGCCTTCAGCAGACTGGAAGAAGGCTATGAAACGGCCCTAAAGGATTTTCATAAAAAACAGGTATTTTATAGTTTCATGATTTAGAGACTTAAAGGGATTTGAGGTAAGCTTCCTTCCTTTTGTCCTTCCTTCCTTCCTTCCTTCCTTCCTTCCTTCCTTCCTTCCTTCCTTCCTTCCTTCCTTCCTTCCTTTTTTTCTCTTCCTCCCTCCCTCCCTCCCTCTTTCCCTCCTTCTCCCTCCCTCTTTCCCTCCTTCCTTCCTTCCTTCCTTCCTTCCTTCCTTCCTTCCTTCCTTCCTTCCTTCCTTCATGGAGTGTCTTCTGTGTGCAAGGTACTGTGCTACAAAGATTTTAGCAATCAGTTGTTTAACTTTTCGTTTTCTACCTATGCATCACCCTTCTTCTAATTTTCTACATGGGTTTTTCAAAACATCCATCATGTCTATTATCCCCCAAGGCTCTAGGACATCACTCCCTTCCAGGTACTGTGCCTATTTTTTTTTTCTCCTTCTGTGTAAGACTCTCCATCTTGGCTAATGATGTATTTATTAGCAAATATGTGCCTGATTCAAAAAGGCAGATGACAGTTCAACAAAACAAATGTTTTAATACATTTTGGTTTTCTGTTGATTATAAATCACAGATGAGTAACTTTGGAAAATAATCTATTTTGAATTGCATTTTATTCATCCAGTTATGCTATCACCTCTCCTTAAGCATGCCATCTCAAGGTGTGCTCTTAGCTGTGGAACAATGCAGACATACAGTCTTTCTTTTATTTGATAGATTAAGAGACTATTAGGCTTGAAAAGGAGTGTAAATATGAGTTTGTCTACCTTTCTTGCTTTCAGTGGATAAAGGTTGAATCCAGAGATATTAAATAGCTTTCCCAATATTACACAATTTGTAAGTGAAACTGGCAGGGCCAGTAGAATTCAGAATGCTTTCCATAACTTCCCATTTCTTCTCTTTGTAGCAGTACTTTTAACTCAGTACCTTGAATATCAAGTAGATTTGGATAGTGAAGGATGCTTATCTTGTGACACATTCAAGGATTTTAAGCCATAGCGTGTGTTGATTATTTCTTTCAATTTTGCTCTTTTAATCTTGGGTAGAGGCTACCTCATTTATGTAATTAAAGAAGTTTTGTATGATTTGCTTTTGAAGAAAAATATATTCTTCTTGATTTTACATCCTTCGGAAAATGGGGCATTGGTTTCTGTTTAGTAGGCTTCAAGGCATAGTATTAGATTGAAAGACGTGGCTGCTTTCCTTCTAAGGCAATGTCTCTGTAATTCTAGTCAGTGCCTTTTGGATGAGGAAACTAAATAGTTACATTTTTGTTAATGGGCATAAACCACGGAGATAATTAGTTAAATTGCAATGAATTCTATGCTTACAAAAATAACTTTTGTTTTGTTAGTTTATGGATATTTGCGCTTTTACCATAACTATTTTCATTACATATTTAAATAAGGAATGTTTAAATACTTAAAATAATGTCAACTCTTAAATTTCAGCTGTTTTTAATCACTGTTCAAACTTAAATCTTGTAGGAAACATATTTCTACTTAATCTATTCTGATTTTTTCTCTCTATATCTCCCTTGCCTCCAATTATTGTATTTTTTGTAATGATTAGAAGATTTTATTGCTAAAATAGCACATGATGTCTTATGGATGTTTTTTACTTATATCAACTTCATTATTTTCAATTTCTTGATTTGTTTATTGTTACAGATTTAGAACAAGAAAATCCAGATGTAGAAGAGTAAGGAAAAGTAATTTTTTGAAAAAACTTCTAACATGGATAGAAATCTTTGGCAGACCAGTGAACAGATGCCTTCAGTGCATTTTAGTTTGGTGACTGATACTAATAGGCACATTAGAGAAGATAATATACTGTTAAGCTGTAGTTTGGTTCATGAGAAACGTACATAAATTGAAACCCTTTTAGTTTTCTCTCTTTAAACATGGGTGTAACCATATGCTAGAGACTGTTTTTTAATTAAAATGACTCTTGCTAATACTATGAGCAGTTTTTCAAATGAACTTTATTTATTTAAAATAGCTTAATTTTATTTTTTAATTATTTTCTAAATATTAATTTATTCTAATGTTTTTCTTTGTAGCTGATTTTTTTTAAGTTTATTGAGGTAACATTGGTTAATACAATTATATAATTTTCAGGTGTACATTCTCATTTGACATCTATTTATTCTATTGTGTGATTACACCCAGAGTCCAGTTTCCTTCAGCTACCATAGATTTGATCCCCTTTATCCAATTCACCCTCCCGCAACTTCCCTATATTTGTAAAATAGCTTAATTTTTTAAAATTGAGATCAGAGTTGGCTGTTATTGATGATCCACCTGATCAAGGGATTTCTTTCCTTAGTTCTCACTTCCAAATTGTAGTGAGATAAATAATCTGTGGTCATTATTTTAAACTCAATTTTTTCCCCTAGACCTATTGTGATTGTATGTTAACTTGTGTTGGGATTAAAAGCAAAAATACTGCATTTTCGATATATGTCTTTGCCAGAGTCTTTGAAGATATGACAAATGTAACAAATTTATCAAATTTAAGGATTCGTTGGCAAAAGTATCTTGGAAGCTTGGGTTCTGATAAGGAGGTTTTTCTCTTCTTCCTTTCTTATTGAGCTGTGTGAAAATAATAATAATAAAAAAAGATGGAGTCATTTTTTACTTTAAAAAATGAATAGCTAGTGTGCTGTGACATTTCCCAGAGTACTTTTAATAAGACTCAAGATTAGCAATGTAAAAATTTTCTCATTAGCCATCCATCCTCCCCTGCCCTCACCAAGATGAATTATACATATAAGAAAGAGACTGTCATTTTATTGCACAGAGCCAATATTTGGCCTCGCTTTTAGTCACCGATTGAGGAAAAAACAAACTGGATATGATATTGATGGTATTCTTTTCTTGTCCTGACCCTATTACCTGAACCTTGAAGCCTGCAGCTACCCAGCATATATTGGACATGAGTATAGTATTAGTTTTTTTTTTTTTGGCTTTTAAGGCAAGTGTGATCTGATTGCCTCATGCTTCACAGTATAGCAGGAACCCACAAGATAATGAACACCTTTCCTCTCATCAGAAACTATTTTGAATGATGAGTAATTTACATGAAAAAAATTCATATTGTTCCTGGACATACTGGATTAGCTAATTTGAAGAATGCATAGAAGTTAGACAGCAGATGACACTGAACTGATAATTAACAGCAGGGAAAATCACACTTCAAATGTTTGAAAAAGAGGAAGCTATTGCAACAATCGGCCTATTTTACCCCAGTATAATTCCAGAAGACTTACAAACTCAGATTCAGTAAACATAAAAAGCATGTTGGGTCCATGGGCAGTGATAAGAATTAAATGTAGAAGAGATGGACAATTGGAACCACTTCTTTCTCCTACACACATTGCAAGACATTATCGGGGGCGTGGTGGGGGCGGTGAAGGGGGTTGTCAGCAGGATAAAGCCTTGAAGAATTCTTGATAAACTAAGTGAGACATTTATTGAGGCCTTCTGTCATCACTGTGTCTTGACTGTTTTCTCCAAAGGATTGGATAGTAAAGATTTTAGTTTTTATGGATCATACAGTCTCTCTCACAACTAGTCATCTCATTGTTATGGTAGGAGAAGAGCCACAGGCAATTTTTAAAGAAATGGGCATGGCTGGATATAGAGTTTTATAAATAAAACTTTATTTATAAAAGCAGGAGGTGAATCGGATTTGGTTCACGTCTGTAGTTTGCCAAGCCCTATTCCATAAACAACCCCTATAATAAGCAGAACAAATCCCGAAGTAACTCATGATCCCTGCACTGACAGATGGAGGTAAGGGGAAAAGGGATTTGCTACCTGTGTATGCCACTAGAGTCCAATCTGAACCAAAAACCTGAGAGTTGGTTCTTTGAATAGACCAATAACATGGACAAAGATTTGCAGTTTACAGGACAAAGCAAAAATAAAAGGTGAGGTAAAGGAAACATAAGCTCTCTGAGAAAGAGATTTTTTTTAAATTAAGTTTATTGGGGTAATACTGGTTAACACAATTATATAATTTTCAGGTGTACATTGTAAATTGACTTCTGTATATTCTATTGTGTGTTTACCACCCAAAGTCCAGTTTCCTTCAGCTATAACATATATTTGATCCCCTTTACCCATTTCACCCTCTCTCTCCCCCTCTATATTTGATCCCCTTTACCCCATCAACCTCTCCCCTCCTTCCCCTACCCCCTACCCTCTGGTAACCACTAGTTCATTGTCTATGTCCCTGAGTCTCTGTTTGTCTTGTTCATTTGTTGCTTTTAGGTTTATATCCCACATATAAGTGATATCATGTGGTTTTCTACTTTTTCTGGCTGGCTTATTTTGCTTAGCATGTTATCTTGAGGTCTATCCATGTTGTCGCAAATGGCAGTATTTCATCTTTTCTTACGGCTGAGTAATATTCCATTGTCTATGTGTACCACAGCTTCTTTAGCCAGTCATCTGTCGTAAGACACTTCGGTTGCTTCTATGTCCTGGCCACTGTGAATGATGCTGCTATGAATGTTGGTGTGCAGATGTCTTTTGTGGATATGTGTTTTCAAGTCTTTGGGGGTAAATACCCTGTAGAGAGATTGCTGAATCATATGGTAGATCAATTCTTAATTTTTTTGAGGAACCTCCATACTGTTTTCCATAGTGATTATACCAATTTTCAGTCCCACTGGCATTGTATGAGGGCTCCTTTATTTCGCATCCTCTCCAACATTTGTTATTTCTTGTCCTGTTGATTAGAGCTATTCTAATAGGTGTGAGATGGTATCTCGTTATGGTGTTGATTTGCATTTCCCTAATAGCTAGCGATGTTGAGCACCTTTTCATTTGTTGGCCATTTGTATGTTCTCTAGGGAGAAGTGTCTATTCAGGTCCTCTGCCCATTCTTTAATTGTTTGTTTTTGTTTGTTATTGAGACATGAGTTCTTTGTATATTTTGGACATTAGGCCCTTATCGGAGGCATAACTTACAAATATATTTTCCCATTTGGATGATTGTCTCTTTATCTTGTTGATAGTTTCTTTTGCTGAGCAGAAGCTTTTTAATTTGATGTCGTCTCATTCATTTATGTTTGCTTTTACTTCCCTTGTCTTTGAGGTGAAATTCATAAAATCCTTTTTAAGTCCAAGGCCCTTGAGTTTAGCTCCTATGTTTTCTTCTATGCATTTTATTGAAGAAAGAGATTTTTAATAAGCTGTATAACACTTCTTGTGATTTAAGTTAAAAATCTAAATGGATGATTTTCTATGAATACTGTTTTTAAAACCGATTCAAAATGAAGTGGAAAACTTGAGCAGATGATTAACCAAAGAAATAATTCGAACAATAATCAAGGTAGTTAAAGATTCATATTCCTAAACAGAGACCTGTTCCAGTGGTTTTTCAGACATTTAAAGAACAGTAAACACCCTGCTGCATCAGCTGTTCTATAGTGTAGAAAAAGACGGAAAGATTTTTTACTCACTTTATAAAGTTTTAATAAATTTCTTGGCCAGTCTCACAAATTAGCATATCCTTTTGGGCTCTAGATATTTCCTTAACACTGTTGGGAAACAGTTTTTTGTGGGTCTCACAGTTTGTCCGTCTTTCGAGCGGAGGAACTGACTACCTTTGTTCTCGACTGTCTTTGCATGGATGTTTGTACAGCAGACATCCCTGGAAGATAAAGAATGGTGTCCCTCCAGAGCAAAGGGCAGGTTGACTTGCTGTCCAATATAATAGAGATAATACTTCCTTCCAGAGATAAGTCAGGCGTGCTTACAAAATATTTGGACTCCCTAAACTCAGCGTTCCTCCACTGCAGCTATTCCAAACCATTTTGGCACCAGGCACCAGTGCTCCTATGAGAATCTAATGCCTGATGATCTGTAGTGGAGCTGAGGCGGTGATGCTAGTGCTGAGGAGCGGCTGCAAATACAGATGAAGCTTTGCTTGCTTGCCCAAAGCTCACCTCCTGTTGTGTATCCAGGTTCCTAACAGGCCACTGATGGTACTTACCTGCAGCCCAGGGGTTGGGGACCCCTGCAAGTCTGCTGTAACACGACTCACTGCATGTGCAGCATCTTGTAGCTCTTTTAGGTTATCTTTTGAAAGACGAGAGTCAGGGACTGATGCGGATGCTGATACTCTGATATTACTCAGTGCTTTTGCTGTGTCTAATAAACTATCTTTTATATGTGACTCAGGAGTCCTGTGTCTTCTGCGAGCATACATGAATCTTTGGCAGGCTAACAGCATGAAAGTAGAGTAAAATCTTAAACCCTCCCATTTCTCGTCAAACATATTTTGGAGAGCCATCATGTTACAGATATGAGAAATTCACCTCTTTTTTCTTTTGCTTAGTATTCCATTGTGTAAATTTACTACTTTTTTTTTATTATTCTGTTAATTGACATTTGGGTTTCCACTTTGGGGCTATAATTTCTAAGGCTGTTTGAAACTTTCTTGTACAAGTCTCTGTCGACACGTTATTTTCATTTCTCCTGGGTAAATACCTAAAAGTGAAATTGCTGGATCATGGGCAAGGCATATGTTTAACTACTTAAACTGCCAGACAGGTCTCCACTGTTCCATTCCCGTCAACAGTGTGACAGAATTCTAGTTGCCTCGCATATTGGCCAGTATTAGGTGTTGTCAGTCTTTGCAGTTGTAGCAGTTCTAGTAGGTGTGAAATAGTATTAGCTTGTGGTTTTAATTTGCTTATCTCTAATCTTTAAAGATGTCAAACAACTTTTCACGTGGTTTTGGCATTCATATAACTTCTATTGTGAAGTGTCTGTTCAAATATTTCTCTTTTTTAAAATTGGAATGTGTATCCTTTTATTTTGGTTGTAGGATTTCTTTATTTTGGGTACAAGTCCTTTTTGGGAAATGAGTAGACTCTATTTTGTTAATGGTACATTTTGTGAGTAGAATGTTTTAATTTTGATGTGGTATAGTATATCAAATTCTCCTTTTGTGATTATTTTTCTGTAATGTGTAAGAAATTCTTGCCGGTCTCAAGGTCATGAATTCTCCTGTGTTCTAGGTACTTTATAGTTTGGAGTTTCTCATTTAGATCTATGATCCATACATTTTTTTCTTTTTCCATTGAATTAACTTGGCACATTAGTCAGTCAAATGATTGTATATATGCAGGTCTGTTTCCAGATTCTCCTATTCCATTATCTATCTTTCTGTCTGTGTGCCAAATCTGTACTGTATTAATTACTACAGCTTTATAGTAAGCTTGAAATCATGTTAAATATAGTCTCTAACTTTCTTTTTTCAAAATTATTTAGGCTATTATTCTACGTTCTTTTCATTTCTACATAAATTTTATCACCTTGCTTATTTATTTTAAAAAGCCTAATTAAATTTTAACTGGGATGACATTGAAAATAAACATAAATGTTGGGAGGATGGATATCTCAACAATGGTGACTCTTGTAATCCAAGATAATAGATCTTCTTTAATTTCCCTCAGCAATGTTTTCTGTAGTTTTTAATGTAGTTGTCCTGTACATTTCTTGCTAGACTTATTTTTAGATAGTTTATGTTTTGATGCTCCAAACATATACTAATTAAAATTATTTTCTAATGTTTGTGGATGGTATATAGAAATATATTGATTTTTAAAAAATATTTGCCTTGTGACTTGGGACTTTGTCAAATTTACTTACTAGTTATAAAAAGTGTTTTTTTAAATCGTTTCATAGGGCTATGTATATAAACATATCATCTGTAGATAATGAGTCTTACTTCTCGTCTTTCATTCTATTTTTTACCTTTTATTTTATTTTCTGGGGTTACTGAATTAGCTAGGACCTCCAGCACAGTGTTGAAGTATGAGACTGGACATCCTTGCCTAGTCCCAGTCTGAGAGAAGAATAATTTTTAATGTTTCACTGTTAAGTATGATTGTTATAGGTGTTTGTAGATGCCTTTTTTAGAGGAAAGTCTCTTCCATTACTATATACTGAGAGTTTTTATCTTGAAGAGGCATTGAACTTCTTCAAATCTGTTAAGATTTTCATGTAGTTTACCTCTCTGTTACTGTGGTGAATTTATTTTAATTTATTTTTTAAAGTATAGTTGACATACAGTATTAGTTGCAGATGTACATGGTGATTACACATGTATATACCTTATGAAGTACAACGGGGGTGAGTATTGTAATGCAACTTTGCATTTCTGAAATAAACTTCATTGGCTTATGATGTATTATCTTTTATGTACGTCTATTTTTGTTGGATTCTATTTGCTAATATTTTGTCAAGGAATTCTGTATTTATGTTCATAAGGGACATTTATCTGCTTTTTTCCTTACCTGTAATATCTTTGCCAGGTTTGGAGATCAATGTTATGTTCCTTAAAAGGAATTGGAAAGTATTATTGTTTTATGAAAGACTTTATGATAGAAATCATTGGTGTTGCCTTCTGGGCTTGGAATTCTCTTTGAGGAATATTTTAAACTTATAAATTAATTTATTTTACATATATACTGCTTATGTAGCTTTATACATGTCTTTTTTCTTGTGTCAGTTTTGGAAATTTGTATTTTTCAAGGTATTTATCCATTTCATTTAAGTCAGTGCTGGCAAATTACAGCCCTCGGGCAAAATCTGGCCCAGTGCTTATGCCTCGAGCCACTTTCACACTGCATCAGCTCAGTATGGATCATGGTAGAGGCCGGGTAGCCTGCAAAGCCTGAAATATTTACTATCTGGCTCTTTACAAAAGAAGTTTGCCCACCCCTGATATAAGTTTGGAGACTGTGTTGACATTAGCCTTGCACATTTGGAGGATCTGGAGTCATGTCCTTTCATTCTTGGTGTTGGTGATTTGTGCTTTCTTAATCAGGCTTTCCAGGTATTTGCCAATTTTATTTATGGTTTTGAAGAACTATTCTTTGACTTTCTATTTGCTTTATATTTCACTGATTACTGCTTTATCTTGATTAACTTCCTTTCTTCTACCTTGAGTTTAATTTGCTCCATTTTTTTTCATGTTTTGAAGTAGGAACTTAGATTATTGATTTTCTACCATTTTCTTTTCTAATATAAGCATCTGAAGGAAACTTTATACTTTGAAGAATCCAGAAACCTGCAGAGAAAATCATGCTTAATGGTGAAGCAGTAGAATCATTTCCATTAGTGTCAAGAATGAGGTAATTATGCTCACTGTCTCTGACATTCACTGCCAAGTGTTGTGCTGGTACTTTTAGCAGTAGGACTAAAGGAGAAATGAGACATGAACATGGTAAAGGCAGGTAACAAACTGGGATTCCATGACACATGCCCCAGAAGTGAAGGTGTGCATGGAACCTGGTCTCCTGCAGTTTCCTTTGTTCTAGCTGATGGGAATGAAAATCCCTTTTTGATTTGGCTGAAGTTGAAACATTGGTGGGTTTCAGGATTAGGGATTCTTGCTTCTGTTGTTTTGAAACAAAAAGAAGGTTATTTCTGTGTAATATCCACTTGGAAAGGGATTGAGGGTTTCAGTAGCTGACCCACAAAATACTATGGCAGTTAGTTACACTATAATTAATGTTTACTTTTATTATCAAACTTTTCAAACTAAGTATACTTGCTTCTTCCCTTTTTTCATTTCTTATTCTCTCCATGACTCATTTCTACCACTTGACTGAGTCTGTGTCTATTCTTTTATGTTAGAAAATGCTTCCTTCATCTTTGAATACTCTCTTCTTTTATATTGTTTATTTGAATTGAACTTTTTCGTCTACTTCTTAGGCTGTTCTTCAGATTTCTTTCCTTGCTCTTGTTCCTCCTCTCACCCTTTAAATGTTTCTGTTTTGTATGGCTCTAACTCAAGACTCCTCAGTAAGCTGGCTGAGCCCTGCCTGTTTGAGTCCTGTGTTCCCCCTCCAGCATCTTTATGTACCTGGTCTTCCTTTCCCTCTCCCTCTCACCATTCTAGACTTCTTTCAGTTTCCATACAGGGCCACCTGCTATATCCTGGGCTTTTTTACACAGGCCACTTGCTTCTTGTGGCTTAAATACTGCTGGCCTCTGTGGCCAACCCCTACATTCTCTACAGCCTAAATTATATTAACTCTTGAAATCTTAGCATAAATACCCTTTCCTCCAAAATGTCTTTCCAAGCCCTAGATTAGGCAAGGTCCTATTTCTTCGTGTACTTTGTACTTTCCCTAGCAAAAGCAATTGTAACATATTTGTCTATGTTCCTCATTGACCTATACATCCTGCAAGCAGTAATGACGTTTGTCTTGTGCAAATGAGAGAACAAAATGTTGTTCTGGGTGTACTGTTGCTGTCATTCATGTGTTCATTTCTTCCCTCATTCATATGAGTGTTTACTGAGCACATGCTTTATGCCAGTATGGGAATGTCATACTGAATAAGACAGATAAGGGCCTTGCTTCTTGGAGCTTACAGTCAAGTGGACAAGACAAACAGTAAACGGGAAAATAAATAAGTGTATGATCAGATAGATACTAGTAAGTACCATGAAGACAATAAGGTAGGGATATAAAATAATTGGGTAGTAATTAGGATGGCCAGGAAAGGCCCGCCTGAGGAGGTGAATTTGAACTAAGACTTGAATGATGAGAGGAAGCCAACTATACAAATATCAGAGGGGAAAGGACTCCAGGCAGATGGAACAGTCTTTGTGGTGTCAAAGCAGCAGCAGATGGAGGAACACAGAGATGGCCAGTACAGCTGAAGGGATGCGAAGTAGGAAAGGAGTTATGGGAGGCCGTGGTAGGCTTTGTGCTCATGAGTAGGCTGAAGGCCAAGGTGGCCCAGGAAAGTAGCCACTTGAGTTTCAGAGAGCTTGTTAGGTAGTCGACTTGAGGCAAACATCCTGGATCCAGTAGAAAGACATGTGACACTGCTTTGATCAAGGGCAGGCATAAGTGCTGATTACATGATAGGGTATACAGTTTTTAAAAGCTTCCTAGGAATGTTTTTTATGTCAGAGACCATAAACTTGTATGCAGTTATAGTATGCCCATATAGTAATTGCTGCCTGATACCACTGCCCAAATGATACATTCTGTAACTACTATTTTTGTGGGTACAGTATTGTATTACTTACAAAAGAGCATTACTGGGGTAGGTTTAATTTTGAAAAACAACATAAGATCCCCAACATATACTCTTCAGAAAATGTTGATGAGCTGTATTTTTAATCTTCTTTCACTTGACTGAAATTTTGTGAAAAATGAATCAGTGATGGAGAAATTATAAGTCAAATGGATGCTCAGATAAGACGATGCATGTAAAAGCACTTGGAATTATCAACGTTCTTACAAGATATAAGGAAATTACTTATGCTAACAACTAACTTTTTTTCAACTAAATACTGGTACTGACATAAGATTTGAGACTAATGACTGGATGTCCTGACCCATATGATAAAATACCCAAGGCCAGACTCCTCTTTTCTAACCAGCATCCGTGTAAATTTTATTGATAAACTTACATGTATGTGGTACATTCTTTTGAGCACCTACTATTTCATAGCTAGTCCCTCAGTCACTCTGGAAATAAAGCTCTGAACAAGACAGACACAGACCTTGCCTTCATGAATCCTAAAACCTAGGGAATGATGAACGCTGAACATCACAAAGGTGAAGTAATGATCACCTCTGCTTTAACAGTATAACTACATCTTTTTAATGGAAGATATTAAAAATAGATAAATGCTTATAAGGTGGTTTAGAATATTCTGAATGTCTAAAGTACATATTTTTGATTCCTTTGAACCAACTTTTCAATGGGTTTAAGTCTCCCTGGAATACTTCTTGCCCAGCTGCAGTTTCCCCAACTTGAAGGTGGTGGTGGGCCAGTCTTGTGGAAGCTGGTACAGGGGATCCATGCGATGTGACCTGTAAGAGCTCAGGCTGTCTGGTCTTGACTTCCCCCTTCCCCTGATTGGTAAATGTGGTTACTGTGTCTCTGACTTCATTTCCTCCTCTGCAAAATTAGGATGATAATAGATTGTTGTGAAAATGAAATGGGATTATGGGCAGTATGTTTAGTCAGTGCCTGGCACGTTGTACATTCTCATTGAATGTCATGGTTACCGTCTTCTTGCCTGCCTTCTCCATTCTCACTGTCGTTATATAATCTTCTCCAGTTCAGCGGCACAGCGGTCTCAGCGAAGTCTGAAGTGCTGGGTGTTTTCTGAGATGTGATAATAGTACTGTAGGGAACATGTTTTTTTTGACAGTCGTTCTATAAAGTTTTGAGAGCCTTTGGTGAGATGTCATCTTCACTTATTACCAACTCTCTCAGGAGCTTGTAACATTTTTTAATTGACTGTCTTTTGCAGAATTAAAAAGAAAAGGGGACAGTGTTGTATTACAATATGCTACCCTGGAATAAAACACCTTTTTTTTTTTTTTTGCCGATAAGCCTTGAGTAAGGCAGGGCTGTTTTATGTAAGTAAGTATGCTACCAAAATGACCACCTAAGAGAGCATCTTTCAAATCTTTCTGAACACAATTAATAATAAAAAATATTTTATATCAGATCAGGTTTGCATATACATGTAAACAATCAAAAGTCTGAAACTGAAATTAAGTTTCACAGAACAATACATACCCTTACCACTGTAATGCAGCATTTTCTGTTCCATTCTATTTCATGCCATCCCATTTCATTCCTTTACATTTTAAGAAAAAAGACCAATGGTTTGAAAAATATTGATCTAAGGAATCAGTGGATCTAAATAAGAATGGGGTCATGAGTTAAGAATTAAGTGGGATAAAAGAAACCTAAAACAATAATTTGTGAAGATCTATGTACCCCTATGTTCATGAAAGCACAATTTACTATAGCCAGAGTATGGAAGCAACCTAAATGCCCATTGACAGACAATTGGATAAAGAAGTTATGGTTCATACATACAATGCAATATTACTCAGCTATTAAAAAAATGAAATCCTACCATTTGCAACAACATGGATGGACCTAAAGATTATTATACTGAGTGTCATGTCAGACAGAAAGATAGATATCATATGATTCTACTTATATGCAGAATCTAAGGAACAAAAAGAACAAACTAATCAAAAACAGACTCACAAATATACAAATATAGAGGACAATCTGTTGATGGCCAGAGGGGTGGGGTGTTGGGCGACTGGGAGAATGGGGTGAAAGGTTAAAGAAATATAAATTAATAGTGATAGATGGTCATAGGGATGGGGAGCAGGGCATAGGGAATGCAGTTAGCATTAATGTAATGGCCAGGTGGAGAGCCAGAGGGGAGAGAACAATTAAAGGGATCATTTATAAACTATATAAATGTCTAATCAATGTACTATATAATCAAAACTAATAATAAAATTTTTTTAAAAGTGAAATAGTCTTCAGCTCTACATTTTAATTATCTTCTCAGTAATCATCATTATCTTCTATGCAAGAAAACTCCCCAAAACCAAAAACAAATAATAAAACCCTTGCTATTTAGCTCTTTATACACTTTTGCAGAAGTTAGCTCAATTTAGCCTTTTATAATTTGTAGTCATTTCTATTCCAGCAAAGTTGAGGACTGGATCATCATTAGGATAAAGAGTCAGTTCAGTGCAGCCAGAAACCCTTGCTTCTACCTGTGGCTTTGTCATTACTCACAGGTTCACCTGTCTTTTCTGAGTCCCAGCTCAGAGCGGGTAATAATATTTATTATTTAAATTAATAGCATCCCTCATTCCATTTCCTACCCTCAGGGTTGTTTGAGAGCCAGCTGAGATAACACTTGAAATTATTTTGTAAACTGAAGGGCTCTTTTCAAATATGTACATTATTGGGCTGTTAAATTCTCTATTTGTAATCCTTACCTTCTTTTAAAAAATTCCTTCTAGATTTCTCAGTTGAATACACTGATTGCACTTTTGCTGGGAGAACTTCTACCTGGAGATAGGCAGAAGATCATGACAATTTGTACCATAGATGTCCATGCCAGAGATGTGGTTGCAAAACTTATTTCTCAGAAGGCAAGTTTGTAAAGATTTCATGTATTTTTTGTTGTTTCCTGAAAGTGGTGTTATTATTATCAGGAATATGTCTAAGAAAGTAAGTTTTTGTGTGTGTCCATATTTTAATTGGTCTTGAGAAGTTACTTGGGGTGAGTTTGATTTGGGTTATGTGATATATTATCTGATATATTATCTGATATATCATAAGAATTATCTCAAGTGATATCCCAAAGGGTTTGCCAAGTCAGGATCTTCTAATGCACATCATTCAAAAATTTAACCCAGGATGGAAGAACCATGAGAAGTAACTGTGTTTATTTCTGTCTTCTGGTTTCTCTGCACCTAATCATCTTGGTTCACTGGCCAGTGGTTATCGCCTCTGTGGCTTACCCAGGCGATAGCAATAACATTTATGTCATTTAAACAATCACTATGTGCCTTTGGTTATTTTCCTTTTGAAGAAAGAAATGTTGGTCACCTCTTTTCCCTTCAAGGTTAAGTGACTTTCTTTAAAAGAATGATTTTCTAATCCTGAAAGTGTATTAGTAACCTCTCTCCTAATCCTATTAAAAAGTCCATGGGTTTCTTAGATACTGGCAGTGTTTCATGTGAAACAAGAATTTTCTCACACCTTTGCAAAATATATTTCTGCTTACAAACGTCAAGTATGCTTGTCTGTTGCCCAGTGTTGACAAAGCATGCCCATCACCTACTTCCTCCAAGTTCCCATTGTTTTGGGGAGATGGTGGTACTAAAAAAAGACAATACCTTTCACAATTTGAATGCACGTATGTATTGTAAAATGTTTTTTGTTGTTTTTCTAGTTTTTTCTCAAGTTATTATAATCAAAGTGAATTTTAATTCTCTGCTCTACAGAGTGCACCAAATGCTTCTTCGTGTAAGCCATAAACTTAAAACTACTTGATCCAAGTCCAGGACCATTAGTGAATAATGTTCTTTAATTGCTAATTCAAAACTGAGTTTTTCAAAATACTACTTACCATGTATTCTCATTTTGATAATGAACCACTGATAACTACTCTTTGAATGTGACCTTGCACCTTCTTACATATTTTGTTATGTTTTATCAGTGGTGATTTGCTTGTAGTAGGATAAATTATTATTAAAATATGTCCTTTATTTTGTACTAAAAGAAATATATACTTTGTCTAATTCTCAATTGTCTAATACACATAAATATGCAATATTGAGACATGTAGACATCAGAAAAATTAGTAGACAATAATTTCAGTAATTTCAAATAAATCCCAAGAAATCCTAGGATTATATGTATCTTAAAGAGACTGGAATTATTTTTCAAATTGGAAGAATGGATAGGATTGAGTAAGATAGGAAAGAATAGCAAAAAAAAAACAAACCTGTTATTTGATTTAATAAAAAAATGAAGTGGTAAATTTTTGTACTAACAGCAGGCTGGTTTTAGAATCGACTTTGTTGAAAATATATTTACTTTTGACATTCAGAAATTATGGAGTATACTATTTTGATAGTGTATTTTTTCATCTGATTTTAGTGATATAAGTATTAAAGTTACAAGAGTGATCAAATCACTTAGGGTGATTCATAAAAAGGGAAAAAATTGCTTGAATAAACTGATATTTTACAGTAAAAGTCTTCTTAAAATGAAGATTTTAATTACATACATATTTTTATAAAATATTCAGCTGTTTACATGCAATGACAGTTTGCAGTAGCACACAAAAGATTTCCCTTTTGTGAAATATTTAGAACTAAAATGTGAATTAATAGAGTTGATTAGATTAATAGATCAAGCCTGTTTGTGATGTTCATCCAATGTTTTTAGGTTGTCAGTCCCCAAGCTTTTGCTTGGCTGTCTCAACTCCGTCATCGATGGGAGGACACCCAGAAACACTGCTTTGTTAATATTTGCGATGCCCAGTTTCAGTACTTCTATGAATATTTAGGAAACAGTCCTCGACTAGTGATCACTCCTCTAACTGACAGGTAACAATGAGGTTTGAGTTAGATGGGAAAAAAACAAGCCAAAAAAGTCCCCCAGCACTGGTAAAGATGCATGAGATGGAAAAGAAAGGAATGAGGGAAAATGATGAACAAATTGGAAAACCTTATGAAAGCAGTATGTAAATGAACCAATTAAGTAATATAGTGAACGTTGATTTTAGTTAGACACAAAGAGAACCAAATTAAGAGAAGCAGAATTTCGGACATGGTACAATATGCAAATCACGAAATCATGGTCAAATTAATACGATTCAGGCCAGCATGTTTGATCACTTAGTCTATTCTCTCTGGTTATCTATAGCTAACATTCGGATATCAGGATTTGTAATCACCTCCCCCACTGAATCCTTTTAGGGAAATGTAAAAATAAAAAATTGGTATATGTTCAATTTATTTTTTTAAATGTTAAATACTTTTTATTTGATAATGTACATAAACCACACTAAAATGCCTATAAACAAACAAACAAACAAACAAATAAAACAGTTTCAATACAGGGGATTTAATTAAATTGGCATAGTTAGAACCAAAAAGCTAAAGCGGACATTGCCACCTTATCTTCGGCCCTTTCCTTTTTAACAGGCCAATGAACACAACTTGAAACACAACGAAGTCTTGCTGTCCCATGAGACAGCTAAGGGATTTCCTCAGCAGTTAAACATATTACTACAGCCAGTTATATAAGTCTAGATGTAAGACCAATCTCCAGGCTTTCAGACATCGTTCACCATTTCTGCGAAAAACTGAATATTACTAATTATGTCCAATCACAGCTTTAGAAGGGGAAAACTGGGATAGTACTCACAGAACCGAAATCACCATTAGAGTTCAAAAAACTGATCATCTCCATTCAACCACAAGATAATCTTATTTAAATCAGGACTGCTCTAAAGAAATGTTCTATCAGCCATTCATGATATGAATTCTGGTGTATGAGATCAACTTAAATACGGTACACATAAAAAAGTCATGAGACATTTCTGTTTTGTAATAAATAAGGCAGTGGCCAACTATTACTCCTTGGTAGCTTTTTTGAAATAAGCTATCAAGTCTGCCCTTTCTCCAAACTTCTTAATGCCAGCAAAGATCATTTTTGTTCCAGGGATGTACTTCTTGGGATTTTCCAAATACTCCATCAGCGTCTCCTCTCCCCAGGTGATGCCTTTGTTCTTGTTGGCATCCATGTAGGAAACTCCATGGACCATGGAGATTTGGCCCAGTCTTGTGCTTGCCTCCCTTTTCCACAGTACGGCACTGGGCACATGTCTGAACAAAAATTTTCTTGTTCTTTTCAACATCACCCATTTTTAAACGCTCACAAACCAGTCGTCTTGCTAAGTCCAAGGACACACTGGTCCGCGCCTATGTACCAGTGTTCTCAAATTCATTTTTGAAGGAGTATAAATAGTGAAAGGAAGAAAAGCGGGAGAACATAGATGCATTAAGTGGTTTAGCAGAGACTTAGGAAGCACCATGCGAAGTACTATTCCAGTGTTAAACAAGCAGGATTTCTGCCCTTAGGATACTTTCTAGTTGAGTGTGGCATATGAAGTGAAGAGGAATGATAAATAACAATTAATTTTAGGTGGTAATATATGTTATGACAGAAATAAAACAGGCTGATATGTTAGTGTATCGAAGGGAGAGGCTACTATTGTATAGATTGAGAGGACATTTGAGGTAAGACCTAAATAATAACAAGGTACCTGCTGTGCAGACATCCTGGGGCAGAAAGTTACAGGCAGAGACAAGTACAAAGTTTCTAAGGTGAGAAGGATCTTGGCTAGTTCAAGGGATAGACAGAGAACCAGTGTGGCTCAGGTCTGTCAAGGGAGCCAGGGTGGCTATTACCAAAATCTCATTGCCACTCGACTCCAAATAAATATATACTCGTGGTCAGAACGTTATAGAGGTAAGGCTGTGTCACACGGATGTGAAATTCTTTGTTGGTATTTAACTTCTGCTGAATTTCTTGGTGAAAGAAAGCACATTTAATCCTGGGCACTTATGGAAGAAAAATTACACCTCAAGATTATAGAAGTGTTCCCAATTATACAATATTGTGCAGTTTATTTGGAGAGAAGAGTATAGACAAGTCTCAAATATAAGCCTACAAAGCCAGGTCGTGAGGGTGGTCCCGGGGGTCTGTCAGGATGCTCTTACTGGCCTTTTGATTGTTCATAACATATTAACTTGCTCATGATTTCATCACTGATAAATGGTGCAGCTTCTGTAACTGTTTCTCTAACTCAGTTCTCTTTAACGTGCCACTAACTAAAAGTTAATGCTCACTATCTTAATTACATAATTTAAGTACCACTTTCGGTGTGAGAAATTAAAATTTGTAAATTGACAAAATTGCTTGAGAATAGTCAAAAATGCAGTTGATAAGAGTCTACTGTTTGTGTGCTGTTGTAAATAGAAAAGAGAGAGGGGGTGACACAAGGCACAGGACAGAAGGGGAAAAGGCATTTTAAAGTTTATCAACATGTGAGGACTAATAGCTTCTTAACTTTTTAATTAAAAAATCACTCTGTGGTTTATTTAGAAGATAAAGGTGAATGCTCCTTTTGATACTGTGATAGGCATAAGATGTTCGCATCATGTATATTTCTTTTTCCTTTCATTCTACGGATTGTTTCCTAATTGTTTACATTAACACAGTGATGACTTTGAAACACTTTCATTATGTCTCGTTTGATGCTGTGATCTTTCCTTTGTGTGGCAGTCGGGGCAGATAATGTCCCCTTCTTCCTTAGGTGGGCAAGTTCAGGGACTTAAGTTGTCAACCAAGTTGTCACTGAGAGGCGTGAGCTAGAACACTGGTGGATTGGCTAGGAGGGTGCAGGCCAGCTGCTGTCACAGAGACCCAAAACATAAAGGCTTCAATAACACAGAAGCTGACGTCTTACTTTTCTAACAGTCCAGAGGGGAGTGGTTCCAGGTCCTATAAGCTGGCAGGCACCCGACATGCTAAACGTGGCTTCCACTTTGCATTTTCAAAACTAAAATATAGTTTAATAAAATTGTGTCTGCATATTTGCTTTGTACTTTGAAATAGGGACATATTATTCGCAGACTATGTAGTATGTATTTACATTCTCATTTCAGTGTATTCATTAAGTAGCAGTTAATGAAGTCAATGTTTAATTCATTCATCATCCAAGATTTCCCTTGTGTTTTTCTTTTATAAACAATAGTTTGAGATGTCGTCTGCCATAGTTGTAGTATCTTTACCTAGAATATCGGCAATTCAGTAAATTGCAAATCAGGAGTCATTTGTATTCAGATACACAGCTCTTAGGAAATGAGATAAGACAGATAAAGCAATACATTTTTCTGTTATTGTTAGACATCCAACCTAAAAATAAATTTTATATAAATTATTATTCAGACATTTATTACCACGAACAAACCAGAGGTATATCAATATTTTGTGCTACTATGACATTCTAGACCTTGACTTTTGAAACTTAAAAAAAATTGGGTCACCCTTAATGTTTTCTAGAAATCTCATATTAGACTATAACATTGGTGTTTTCTGTTGCTTGAAGGTGTTACATTACTCTCACTCAGTCACTTCACCTAACCATGAGTGGGGCTCCCGCTGGCCCGGCTGGTACAGGGAAAACTGAAACCACCAAAGATCTCGGGCGTGCCCTTGGCATGATGGTTTATGTATTCAACTGCTCAGAGCAAATGGACTACAAAGTAAGTTGGTTACACAATGATGTATACTAACAACGTTATTCATGGTTTGGAAGGATTCAAAATAATATCGTTTCAAACCCTCTCCTGTTAAATTCTTGATGCCTCACCCCATCATTTAGTCCATAGGAAATATCTATAAAGGATTGGTGCAGACAGGAGCTTGGGGCTGCTTTGATGAGTTCAATCGAATTTCTGTGGACGTTCTCTCGGTGGTGGCAGTACAAGTGAAGATGATACATGATGCCATCAGAAACAGAAAAAAGAGGTGAGTGGCACATGGCTTTTCTTATTGCTACGAAAAGAAAGAGTCGCATAGGACAATGCAGTAAACTTTACCTTCACAGTTTTTGCTGCCTCTCCCTGTCTCATGAAATGGATAAAATAGCAGACTGATTAATTTTGAATAGTTATTTTGAGCTAACCTCCCATTTTTTATTCGTGGTTTTTAGGTGTTAAATAACAAAAAAGATATATTATTTTAATAACAAAAAATAAACACTGTTTACAATGCTAAATATGGTCATCAGTTCTCAGTCTTGATCTTACTTGACCTTCTGGCAGCATCTGGCACAGTTGGTCCCTCCCTTCGGTGTGACACACTTTTTCACATGAGTTCTAGGACACCACACCTTTCCTCTTTTTCCCCCACCCTCAGGGCTGTTCTTTGCTGGTTTCTTCTCATCTGTAATTGGAGAAAGTATAGCACCTCCCTTAGTGATTCAATGTAAAGCCATATCAGCGTTAGCTATTTTTTAATGTCATTTCCTGATCTATCAATTTTTAATGTCACAGTCTTCAATTTTTAGATTTCTTCTTTCTCTCTTTATACTTGTTCTCTTGGTAATTTGACCAGTCACATGGTCTTCAATACCATCTATATGCTGCTGGCTACCAGCTACCCAAGCTTCCCTTCTCCAATATTTGGACAACGCCATTGGGACATCTCAAGACTCCACTCGATGTCTCACAGGCCTCTCATGTTTAACATATCCAAAATCAAAATTCTTGTTTTTCTACCAGCACTCGCTTTAGTAGTTGTCTCATCACAGTAGATTATATCCTCACATTTTTCCAGTTACTTGGTCCAAAAACTTCCAAAATATTTCCAGAACCTATAACCACTTTCCAACACAATGACATACTCCAAAAGATAAAACATGACAGAGTTTGGTGGTGGAATTTGAGAAATAAGTGTAATAGTATATAATTGTAATCTTTTAACATTTTTGGTATACAGTGTAACCTTATTTATCTGGCCTACCCATTTATCCCCCTTTTACTAGGATGTTTTGCTCAGCTAGGAACATTTTAATCTTCTCTTCAGAAAAAGATTATCTAGCTTCTTGAAACTGAACCTATTGTAGAATTTGCCAGTTATTACAGATATAGTTGCATATTTCCACCTTCTGGAAAAGCTCTCATGGCTCTGGGATATCAGTTTCCTATGACTGAATGACTGCTCCCTTACCTGTCCCTACTCTAATGCTAGGCTCCTACATGATTTCATGAGTTTTATTAAATTCTCTTTACACTCAATGATTTAAGAAATGGGACCATGCCTCAGCTATAGAGCCTTCCAGCATCCTGCTGGCTGTACCTCCGTGAGGTCCATACCTTTGGCTTTTGGTTATCCCTGCTTTGTGCAGTGGAAGGGCATCAGTCAGTTATCCTGCTGTAATAACCTCCTCTCTTTCTATGAGCAGCCCTCCCAGGGCTGTCTGCCTTCTGTTCTAGAAATGAAGATTTCTCCATTCTTACCTTGACTATACTAAATCTACTTTATCTTCATTACCTAATACCCAAGAAGCTTTAGTCCTAAAAAATGTGGCTGTCTCATTTCCCTTTCTATTCTGTGGTATAGGCCCAACTCTTTAACTGCTTCAACTCTCCCCTTTCTCAACAACAGAAGGCCTTATTCTTTGTCTCATTTACCCCATTTGAAAGTTTCCTTCTACTTATCCTTCAATTTGGCTCCTGCAGCCCTCTACCATTCTGTTGCCCTGGCCATCAACTGCCTAATTGGGCCCTTGCAAATCTTCCTTAAAATCTTTCACTACTTCTCCAATGCCTTCACATGATAATAGCAATAGTCATAGCTGACATCTGCTGAGTGTCTACCATGTTCTAGACATTGTACTCTTAGGCCTGTATATACCTAAACTCTCTTAATCCTCATATAATTCAATAAGGTGGGTGATAACCATTATCTCATTTTTTTTTTTAATTAGACGAGGGAACTGGCACATGCCTAAAGTGATATAGCTGGTCACAGAATGCTCATTCCAACTCCAGAGCTAGCTGTCATAATCATAGTCTACTTCTCTGTGGTTGTCAATGGGTATTTGTTGAATAAATGGGAGGAGGGAAGGGAAGGAGAAGGACAAGCACATAGAGAAAATAAAGGCTGAACAAGGGGTCCCTTTCTGCTCTTAGCCTGGGCAATCTCTTTGTGTGCAGTACCTCATTAAAGAAATTGCAGCCCATGTTGAAGGCAAAAATAGCATCACCTTGTATTAACTATTAAAGTCATCGAGTCCTCATTTTTACATGCACCCAATGGCTATGCTAAAATAGAAAGTAAAGCTTCCTATATTTGTAATTCCTCTGGGGAAGGGAGTGCAGTTTTTAATAAATGTGCTTCAAAACATATTCAAGATCTGTGTCATTATGAATTTTAAAGAAAATTACACAGAATAAACAGCTTCCTAATAACGTTTGCATTTGGCAGTGGTTTGCATTTGTCAATGTGCATTTATATTCAAAGAACACATTTAATTTTATCAACATTCTTTTTCTGGTAGATTTGTATTTCTTGGGGAAGCTATCACACTGAAGCCATCAGTGGGAATATTTATAACTATGAACCCAGGATATGCTGGTCGAACAGAATTACCGGAAAATCTCAAAGCTCTTTTCAGGCAAGTGTGATGCTTTGTGGTTTAGCATCTGGAGCACTCATGCCACCTAACGTCGCTGGTTTGCACTGTTAAATGTTCATTTGTTTTTACTTGCGAATGCCTGTGGAAAACCCCTGATTCTTTGGGGTTGCTTTATGGAGAAAACTTTCACCATGATAAATTGAGTATTTTGAAATAGGAAACCAGAATCAAAATCATTACTTGAACATCACATGATACATTTGAACATTTAATACTGACTCTTTTGTAATGATATTTTTATTATAAACATAATTTTCACAAATTACAGAATATTTGGAAAATATAGAAAAGAATGTAGATAAAATTACAGCTTCACCACCCAGAAATAATGATTGTTATATTTTTTTCTGGTCTCTTTTATAGTTCATATTTTATGGAGTTAAGGCAGTAGGGTAGGCATGATTTTTATTTAGTTCTTATTTAATATTTTGACATAAGTAGTTTATCATTATTGAATATTCTTTGGAAATGCCATTTTATATTGCTCCAAAATAATCTCTCACATGGCTTGTTCATAATTTTCTTAACCGTTCCCAATTGTCTGACATATGGGATTAGTGTTTTTCTTTTTAGTTTTTTATGATCATAAAATAGTAGGCTATAAACATCTCTCCACATGAAGAGTTATTCTTATTTCAGATTATTACCCAGAATAGATTCCTACATGTAGAATTACTTGGTGAATGATTAAAATACTTATTAATGACCAGCTTTGCAAAAATATTATAGTAATATTTACACTTATTAGCAGTCTGTCAGAGAACCTGTGCTATTATTATATTTGAACCAGTTATGTTTAATTCGTATTTTAAATCAACTTTGTTCAGGTATAGTTTCATACAATAAAATACACCCATTGAAGTGTGTAGTTGGTGGAAGCACAATGACAATCAAGGTATGGAATATTTCTGACACCCTTGGGAGTTCTTCAATGCCTTTTTGAAGTTAATCCACCATTTTTCTGACGTGCTATCTATGACTTTAGGTTAAATTTGTCTTTCCTAGAGTTCATGTAAATGAAATTATATGTACATACTCATTTATGTTGTCTTCTTTTCTTGCACGTTATGGTTTGGGGATTCTTCCAAGTTAGAGGGTATCAGTAGTTTGTTCTCTTTGTTGTTGATTGCTATTCTGTTGTATGCACATACAGTTTGTTTATCCATTCATCAGCTGATGGACATTTAGGTTGTTTTCAGTTTGGTGCTATTATGAGTGAAGTTGCTGTGAACAGTCATGTATTATCTTTGTGTAAACATATGTTTTCTTTTGGGTAAATATGTATGAATTGAATTGCTAAATCACATGTCAAATGTATATTTGACTTTATTAGAATTTGCCAATATGGTTTCCAAGATGATTGTATCATTTTACACCTTCACCATCAATGCATGGGAATTCTACTTGCTCTGCATTCTTGTCAAAATGTGGTATCATCAGTCTTTTAAGTTTTAGCTAGTCTAGTAGATATATCCTTATGGGTTTAGTTTGCATTTCCATGATGGCTAATGATGTTGAACATCTTTTCATAACTTACTGGCCATTCCCATAATATCTTTTATGGAATGCTGTATTCAGTGTACAGTTCCTTTATTAAATATATATATTTCAAATGTTTTTCTCTCAATTTATAGCTTGCATTTTTATTTTCTTAATGGTGTCTATCAAAGATAGAAGTTTTAAATTTGATGAAATGCAATTTATCAATTTATTTTATGTTTTTTTTCATACACTAGTTTAAGAATGTTTGATTTGCCCCAGGTTGCAAAAATTTTCAAATATATTCTAGAAGTTTTATAGTTTTCATATAGATTTCCTCCTTTTTTCTGTTAATGTACTGAACTATATTGATTTTTCAAATGCTAAACAATTCAAATGCTAAGCAATTCAATATTGCATTCCTAGGATAAATTTCACTTGGTTAGGAGATATCATTATTATAGGTATTGATGGATTCAATATGCTACTATTTTGTTAAGGATTTTTATATCTGTTCCATGAGAGATGTTGGTCTGTAGTGTCTTTTCTTATAAAGTCTTCATCTGGTTTTGGCGTTAGGGTAAGGATAACCTCATAAAATTGGTTGGCCAATGTTCCCTTCTTTTCTATTTTAAGAATTCGTGTAAGACTGGTATTATTTGCCCCTTAAATATTCAATAGATTTAATTAGTGATGCCATCTGGGCCTAGATTTTTCTTTGTGAGAATCTTTTTAGTACTAAATTCAGTTTCTTTAATAGATATTGAATCACTCAGATTTTTAATTTCTTTTTAAATTTCTTTTGATAATTTGCATATTTTAAGAAATTTATCCATGTCATCTAGATTGTTGAATTTATTGGCATTAATTTGTCCATAATATTCCCTTTGTGTCTGTAGTGATGTCCTGAAGTCCATGTGTGATATGAGAAACGTGTGTCTTCTCACTCTTTGTATCGTTGATGAGCTAAAGTCTTATCAGTTTTATTTTATAGGAGTTCTTGAGTGTTCACAATATGTATCTTCATTGGCACCCTGGCTTCAAAATAAAATACTGCTTCACATGTAAGAATCTCTGTATTTTTCAGTGTGATTTCTTTCAATTGTTTTAAGCTTGAAATTTGCTTGTCTATCTGTCTAGATATTTAACTGTATTTTGTGTGTATTTTCTTCTTATTTTTATGGTGTTACTTTTTGAATGTACTTTATCTATTAAGGACTTATTTTGGAGGGTAATATGAAATGAGCATTTAAACAGAATTCTTTTCCCCCATCGTCAATTATTCTAGCACCCTTTATTGAATATTTTATTTTCCTCATAGAGTAGCTTTTTCTAGCATAACAATTTTGTTATGTCTATTTTTCTTGGAACAAAATTCTAGAGAATAACTATTCTAGAAATAAATAGAATAATTATAGAATATTTTTATTTGAAAACTATACACCTTTACAAATTTTTTTGCATTTGTAACCCAAAATCATCTCATGCATGTTACCATTTGGGGTCTTAAAATTTGAAATTGTTTTGTAAAGTTTTCATAAATTTGGTTTAACTAAGTACAGCATTATTTATGTTGGGGTGCTGGTACTTGAATCAGCCAAGTCTAAAGGTCATTTTGGATGATGGAAGTAATATTCATGGGTGGAGGCAGTATGCATGAGCCTTAATATCATGATTCTACCACTTACCCACCATGTGACCTAGGGCGTGAGATTGAACTTCTCAGAACCTTAGTCTACACCTCTGTAAAATACAGATAAGAGTAGCCACCTCATTGACTTATGAGAATTAAGTGAGAGAGCATGAAAAGCTTTTAGTATCCTACATGGCAGGAAGAAAGTGCTCAGGAAGTATTAGTTGTCAATATTAATGCAAGTACCAATTAAGTAAATTTGCTAGCCTTGTCTCGTATTTCCTCTTCATCTCAACTACTTCTGTCATGTGCTAAAGAGTAAAACATGTGGGAAAAAATGTGGGGCCAGCTGAGATAGAAGTATGTATTCAATAACATAGATCCGAAGAGACTCAGGTTAATATTTAGGATGAAAAATGAGATATGCCTGAAGCAAACAAATTATATTTACAAAAACAGGTGGATAAATATTTAGAATGTATACTTTACGAAGTCTAAAATAACAAACTCATTTACTTATTTATTCTGACTCCTCATTTGCCCTTAAGTTGAGTAGAACTTTTTAAAGTGTTGCTGTTATTAGCAGTTGTCTTTGGGGAGGACTTTTGGAAGTGCCCTTCTAAAAGAAAGGGGATTTGAAAGCTATGTTTTTATAAACTTTCATCTCAGAAGTCTGTGTAAGCTGGCCTCAGTCAGTGACATATTAGAGACAGCTTGTAGGAGCTGACAGTTAAATTTTTATGGATTTTGTGAGGTGGGCTGTTACGTACAGCCACTAAATTATATAAACTTTTGATTAAATAAATTGTATTAAGCACACAGATGATAAATACTCAAAACTGATCACTTCCTAGGTAATGTCTTTTCTGAAATTTTATGTAATCAGATCATCTATGTCTGGTATGTCGGTGTGGTGGCATGCTGCCATGCGGCTCTCCCCAGATCCACATTTTGTGTTGCTAAATAGACATCAGCCATGCTGGAAGTATTTATTCCATGAAAATCAACAAACACTACACCCACACTTCTCCCCTTTCCAGACTTTCCATCTTTGTCTATGTATCCAGTAACTAGTGGACAGTTTTCTGTTGAAGTGAGGGGCCTGTGGATTGACAGAGGTAATTGTGACCTGCTTGGGAGTGTTTAAAATGTTGGTATGAATTAAGTGCTTGTTTTCAGCAACTTATTACCTTATCACATTTTTAAACTAAATTGAATGTTTACTTTTCAGACCCTGTGCCATGGTGGCCCCCGACATTGAGCTAATCTGTGAAATCATGTTGGTTGCTGAAGGTTTCGTGGACGCACGCTCGTTAGCCCGAAAGTTCATTACATTGTACGCACTGTGCAGGGAGCTTCTCTCCAAGCAGGTGAGGACTCAGTCCTCTGTTACTTTTTCTTGGTTTTTACACCCTATTGAAACAGCTTTTGAAATATGGGTGCTGGGTAATTTATGATTCAAATTTTAATAGGACACAGGAATAATTTGATATTTTCCATACACTTTTGAAAATCTCTAATGTATAGTTCTTTATTTTTTTTCTGAAATTAAACTTGAGACATTTTAAGTCTCGTGTTTAATTTGTACTTAATACAGGTTTTATCAACAGGCAGTGTGGTTTTCTTTAAACTTGACAAATGTTATCATCATAAATGGAATTTATGATGCCTCCCTTTCTTTGTGAAAATATTATCTCGTGAGAGAAGGCTAGAATGTACATAAGTCAGGTAAACTCAGTTTTCTGGAGAAACAGTAAGAAATGTTAAACTGAACTTTTATCATTTGTCGGTATTCCTTTATTTGAAAGTAGAATTTGCTTTTTAAAAAAAAAAACTTTGGTCTACAATTCCTAGTCTCTGAAATGGGTCAAACTTAACTATTCTGTTTTCCAGTCATTAGCTTCTTGGAGTTTCATTTTCAGTCGCTGGTGTGCACATGTATCAGCATCATTATTTTTCAGCTCAGTTTTTTAGCCACCTTTGACTACGGTCCTCTGATGACCTTTCATTAATTCCTGCTGACGTTATTTTGCAGCTGTTCTAGGATGAAAGTATTAAAACACCACAGTGATAATCACACAGTTACATGCATTGCCAGATGTACTCATTTTAAGTTACCCATTGCTGTGGTGAAGTTTGGAATATGAGAGAGAAATTCATGTTGTCATTTTAATAACAGTCTTGGGGGGGGGGAAACATATCAAATTTAATAATATGGAAGATATTTAGGACACTGTTGTATGCAAAAAACAGCATACCAAACTGTATGATCTATACTTGGCATATGTTTTATATTATACTCTATGTTTCATACACACACACAAAGTGACTGGAAAAAACATTGTGATTTTTAACATTTGTCTCTGGATAATAAAATTGTATTTTTATTTTTTCTCTTATTCTTATTTATATTTTTTCAATGAGCCTATTATAATTTTATAATGGGGAAAAAGAAGAAAATAATGTCATTGACCCCAGGAAAAATGGAGTTGCAACTATATCCATTCCTAATAGTAATATTTAAAATTATTTAGTGAGCATCTACTATATCCACATGTTTATTTATGATGATGATAAAGAGGATAAGACTCAGAACAAATGAAACACTCAGATTAATGACTTCAAAGAATTTACTGAGGAGATTCAGTTTAGGTGAAATAAAAATTGGAATAAAATAGAGAATTAAAAGATTATCCTATTAAGAAAGAAAGAAGCCAGTCTTTATTGAGCAGGTGCCATGTGTTATCTTTTGAAATCTTTACAAGAAGTCTACAGATTTGCTATTATTAGTTTCGTTTTACAGATGGGGAAACAGAATGAATTGACCTGTCCAATGCTCATAGCTAACAAGAGCTGGGAACAAGATTTGAATTTAGTTTTTTCAAATTCTTTCTAGAACACCTACAGCCAATTCCAAGAGGAAGGTGTTGGGAGGAGAGGGAGAACGAGCAAAGAAAGAGTTCCTCAACCCAGACAGATGTCACAAATGAGGTGGTGGGGAGGAAATCTGTCCAGGCCAGAACTGCTGACTTGGGAACACAGTTTCACAATAATTTTCTAAACTGTGGGGGTAGATTAGAGAAGAATCAGTGAACATTGTTGACCAAAGGAATGACATAATGAAAATGGTGAGGATTGTTTGAGCAGTGGTTTGCAGTGTTTAAATGTTCAGGAGACTCAGCAAGTCCTCTTAAATCTGTGTCCAGAATTTCTTCTCCCTCCTCTGCTTTAATATTGTTACTGCATTGACTTAGCCCCCCGCCCAGTCTCCCTGGCCTCCAGACTCTTGTTCTTACCCCTCTCCTTCCTTCCTCAAGCCTCAGTCTACTTTTACATCAGTGGTTTTCAAAACTCTTTGTATTGAGACTCAGTACACACACACATGCACAACTGAAACAAAAATTTTCACAAAACACTTCTTAGCGTTATTTGCAATACATTCTGGTATTCTTCCATTCTGTTTTGTTTTATAACCAACTAAAATGATGGTTAAGACCCACTAAATGTATTGAAGGGCCTATTTTTATACACATATATATTATTTCACTGCCCATAAAGCATTAGCTCATTTTACTCCTACAGCAGCCTTGTAGAGTGGGTAGATACTTGTACCTGCTGATTTATAGATGATGATGCTAAGGCTTGGAGAGGTCAAATGACTTTCTTGCAGGCAGAGCTGAGAAGTGTTTGAGAGAAGTCTTGTTATTATGTGGATTGTAGAGGAAAGGCAGAGAAGGCTGGGTAGATAAGAAAATGGTAAGGATTATTAATCAGTTAATTCAGCTTACCTTTACTGAGCCCCTGCCCCATGCAGTACATCCTGCTAGGACCTAGAAGACAACAGCAAATAAGATGCAGGTTCTGTTCTCCAGGAATTCAGAGCCTGTGAGAACTATCTTCCTTAGGGATAATGTATACATCTCAAAGAGGTACTGGCTGATAACTGAATTTTATTTAATATGGTTTTGATTGTATTAAGTGCCAGCATCAGGGCTGCAGCATTCAAGAAAGTAAGAGATGAAGAATTAGGGCAATTCAAGATATAGGCCTGGGAAGGTATGGTATATAGCAAGGCTGTTAGTGGTCAGCTGGAGGAATGTGCTCGTGGCTGGAGGTGAAAACGTGGAAGTAGTTGAACTCCTGAGTTAGCAGGTTTATTGAGAGAAGAGCAAGGAAGGTGACTGGAGCCTTGGGCAAATGCGGCAACTAAATGCTACCAGCAAGAAGAGATTTGCCGAGAGGCACAGAATCAGGTAAAAGAAGCAGGAAGACACTGAAGGGACATGGTTTTCACAGTTTCAAATATAACTTGAGAAATATAACTTCACATCATTAAAACATGTATTTATCTGAACTCCTAGCTTTCGGCTTTTACTTCTGAAATGGGACTCATTCCCTCATAAAATTTTTGAGAAACTATGCCTGTGTTTTGATTTTAGGATCATTATGATTGGGGACTTCGAGCTATTAAATCTGTCTTGGTTGTAGCTGGCTCCCTGAAGCGAGAAGATAAAAATAGAGCTGAAGATCAGGTAATGCAGTGCTAATATGATTTCTGTTACGCGAGTAGCTAAATGGCTTCATACACATGAAAGTGTGTACCCGGATGATGGGTCACGCATTGCATGGTTTTTAAAAAAAGAACATTTATTTTTAATGTAGAGTATTTTGAGGACTGCCATTTCTTATGTTATAAAAGATCACCAGTATTCTTGAGTGAAAGAATATGAGTGTAGGAGAGAAAATGTGTAATTTTATAAGCATTTTTGAAATGTCAGCCACAAAAAAAAAATATTTTGGCAGTCATAATCAAATAATTCAGTAGTCACTATTTGATTTCTTCTGAGGAATGTTTCAAAAATCTGAGTCAGGTTATTAATCCTGAAAAAGTCAGTGCAAACATAATCTAATGGAAAACAGTATGTCCATTTCATAGGATGTAAGATGCACATGAAGAATGAGACAGGACGGTTGATTGCCTAAAACCAGGGAAATAGCGGGCTTTTCAGAACTTCAAGAGAATTATCCCTCCTAGGAAGAAACAGCCACATGTCCATTTTTTCTGTTAAATTCGTGAGAGTAATGGCTATATAGATACAGAAGTATACTTAGATCTATTCCTGTGAGTTTCTTTTTATGTTAAAGGATATTGTGACTTTCTACTTTTTCAATCTTTCTCTTCCTCTCAGTCATAGTTCATGATAAGTTCAGGATTTTCTTGCACTTACTCTCCTGCTCTATTGTTGTCATTGGAATGCTTACCTTTCTGTAAAAGTCATCCTGGTGTTCAAGTTTCTGCTTTTAAAATTGAAAGCAGCCAATGTAGAACAAAAATCCAAACTGAAAATAGTTGTACGTATTATGCTGAGATTCTCAGAGTATTTTGAACAAAACAATTTAGTGGGCCTGGCTAATTTATCTCCTGGAGTTTGAGGATTAAGGAGGGAAGGGCCTCGGATCCTTCCTCAGGATCAAAGGAGGTGCTGGTAGGGAAGGAACAGGGCCTCCTGATGACTTCGGTCTGAGGTTGTCCTGGTATCTGCAAAGCCTTCCCATGTTCTGATAGATGACCTTGTAAGCACTTAACCTCCCTATAGGGGAAGTTAATTAGATAGAATACCTTATTAGAAAACAGTATCGATTCTCATGCTTTAGGTAAGAGAATTAAAAATAACATCTTTAGCTGTTTAGGTGATTGTTAGACCTCATTTGGGCTTACTTAATGAAGTGTTGCCTTTTTTTCTTTCTTTTTTTTTTAAATTTATTTAAATTAGTTTCACGTATACAGGACATTGGTTAGACATCTATATAGTTCATGAAACGATCCCCCAATTGCTTCCTCCCTCCCCTATTCTCTTTTCTAGGTGCTCATGAGAGCATTAAGGGACTTCAATATGCCTAAGGTTGTGACAGACGACGTCCCTGTGTTTCTGGGCCTGGTTGGCGACCTGTTTCCAGCCCTGGACGTGCCCCGGAGGAGGGCGCCACACTTTGAACAGATGGTCAAGCAGTCCACCCTGGAGCTCCGCCTGCAGCCCGAGGAGAGCTTCATCCTCAAAGTAAAAGGGGCATTTACTTGCCATGGCAGCCCTTGGGCTGTGCAGTGACAATAACTGTCGTTAAAGTGATGCTGAACCAAACATCAACTTACATGTTACACTGACCTTAAAATGATCTTCATGTATACTTTATAGCATTCTCACATGGCAGTCTTCATGACAGTCAATAGAAATGTTTTGTAGTCCCATTCTGTGAGGAGGGAAACACAGGAACGATTAAGTCACAGTTTTAAATGTAAGCAGACTTTTCGTTAGTTTATGCGACTTCCTGGTTCCTCTTGGTGACATGCACCAAAAGTTAATTTTGTTCTTTTTACTCCAAGTTACAGAAAATTGGAAATAAAATCATTCGTGCATGCTTTTAGTGGGGAGAAATAGCTACACATATGACATCATCTGACTTCTTAGTGGCACGTGCATATCTGTGCTCAATTTGGGTGCAGTGAATACATGGATGTTAAAATAGATATGTAGAGTGCCTGTTTTAGATAGTTTACAGGATATAAGTCATTACTCAATTGTAGATGATGATTAGCCATATACTTACTGCTTTGTTCAACACTTGAAGAAGAGTCCCTGGTTTTATAAGTAACCCCTGCCAGGTACCCTGTACTATTATTTTTCAGTCATTCACAGTAATGCGTTGTCTTCATTCTCACCTCTGTGTTCTATGTTGGAGAGCTAGGAGGAACTATATTTAACCCTGGTCATCTTTTTAACTTTCCTGGAATATACTGTTGTCAGTGAGGCTGACTTGGATTGTAAGGAAAGAGTTGGGCAAAAATGGATAGTAGGTTTTTGTTTTTGTTTTTCAAGTCACAAACTCAGGAAAGGAAACCAGTGACTGGCTGTTTGGTTTGCAGGTTGTCCAGCTGGAAGAACTGTTGGCCGTGCGGCACTCTGTCTTCGTGGTTGGAAATGCTGGCACAGGAAAGAGTAAGGTATAGTAAATCGCCTGTTAGCTTTCAGCCATGGAAGAAACAATTTTAGCTGGGAGGGTGAGCCTATTTTCAATTCTATTTAAAGTTCTTTTCAGTGAAATCCACCATAATTTTGCATTAAAATCTGAGACTGATATCATTTTTTGATCAATTGGCACTATTTTCCTCTATCCTGGGGAGAGGGAGAGAGGAACAAATAGGAAAAATAAGCCGAGATGAAGATTGGACTTTCCACATGAGATATTTAGCATGCTATTCATGCATTTAGAGATATGCCATCCTATCTTATGCCTTTTTCAACAATATAATTCTATCTGAATTTTTTAATCTAAAGTTAACATATTGAAAGACTCTCATGTAAGATATGTGGGTTGCATAATTGGATTGACCCTACCCACATTTATCAAAACTACGTTATCTTTTCCAAGTTATCCTAGATTTTCTTCCCCATATCATTAAGAAAACCCAAATGTTTTTCTTTAATACTCTCTCAGAATATTCCAAAACAAAACTTGAAAGAAAGAAGAGGCAACAAAAAACGCATTTTTGAGGTCCCTATTGTGTGCTGCACTAGGTGCCTTGTCTGTGATTTACTCTGCACAGTGATGATGTGCTGTGGGTATTATTATCCCCACTTTTAGTTCACTGCTTGATTTTGCTTGGTCTTACTGACAGTCCTGGCAATGTACTTATTTTCTTGGTTGGCAGATAGTATAGGCATGCATTTTAATCCAGGGTGCTTGAGTATAAGCATACTTAATAGCCAATGACTAAAAATAATGAGTGGGCATATGAGTCTTTAGAGCCTGGGTGTATAGAGAATTTGCCAATATTTAGATCTGAACCCAAAGTGGAACAATTGTAAAGGGAGGCCCTGAATAGGGATCTTTCTAGAGAAAAATATAAAAATTGAAATATTAAAGTAGATAACTGATAGATCTGTAATTATTTTGTTAGAGTAAGTTTCATGTGCAGGCCATAGTTTAAGGAAGGATAAAATTAAATTCTATAATTTTTAGTAGATTAATGGTTTCTAAAAATGTAAGCTTAATATTCCTAAGCCATTTACTTTCTTTTATCTAGTCTTCACTTGTTCTGTTCTATTCAACCTTTAGTTAAGTTGATAGAATTAGAGCACTTATTATTCCAAAGTATTTGGCAATTTTTTATCAGTCCTCTAAACCCCTGAGAAGATTAGGATAATAAATATCTAAAAGCCCTGGCTTTTTGGAGAAAGTGAAAAGGATACTTGGGGCAGATATTTGAGATAAGGTGTTAATTAAACAGATGTGTATTAAGCACCTATCCTGTGAATTCTTATCCTCAAGTATTCTTTTCCTTAATTATCTAGATCCAAGTTTCTCGGCCTCAGCGCTATTGACATTCTGGACCAGATAAATCTTCGCTGTAGGGCTGTCCTGTGCATTGTAGGATGGTTAGCAGCATGCCTGGCCTCTGACCACTAGATGCCCATAGCATGTCCTCATCCCTCAAATCAAGAAATCTGCTGTTGAGAACTATTGCTGTAGGTCACTGGGTCTCAAAGCATGTCCAGACCAGCATCACAGGCAGCCCCTGGGACCTTAATGGAAGTGCCAGTCATCAGTCCCTCCCCAGACATACTAAATTGAATTTGTGATTGGGTCCAGCAATCTGGGGTGTAACATTCTGTAAGTGATACTGAGTCAGGCTAAATTTAGAGAATGACTAAATCATAAAGGTAGATTATATTTTAATAACATGAATTGAATTCTTATTTAGTATATATAGTCCTTCACTTTCCACACATGGTTAGAGATCTCAAATGACAGTGACTTTCTCTAGTCTGCATTGTTCAAAAAGTCAGGTGAACTGATCCTAAGGGATTGTAGGATTAAATTTCTCAAGAAGGTAATGAAAATGTGCTCATGTAAATTTTTCCCGCTCTCAGTCTTAATACACACAGAATAGCGAGGAACATATAATAAATAGGAACATCCTTTGAAATCTTCTGCTTCTCATTTGGCTTATATTAGTATTAATTTTCTTAGCTTTTCTCCTTTCTTCTCTTCAGATTTTGAGAACACTGAACCGAACATATGTTAACATGAAACAAAAACCCATTTGGAATGACTTAAACCCTAAAGCTGTGACAACAGATGAACTTTTTGGTTTCATACATCACGCTACCCGAGAATGGAAAGACGGCAAGTAGTATTTCCCCTTTCAAAGTGCAAAAAATTTCTCGTTATCCAGGAAATCATCTCTCAGTTCAAGCCAATTTTAGCCATAGCTGGAGATTTACTGTTTGTGTTGGCATTATTGGAAATATAGCAGCTCACAACAGCATTTATAACCTATAAATTAAAACTAGATTTGAATAAATGGTCAATTTACATTCAGTAGGAATGTGCTCAGAGCTGTGGATTTTGTCCCACATCCGTTATGTCAGGACTGTATAAACCCAGAAGGAAGTCAACACGAATGCCTCAGGGAGCATTTGTAAAGTACCTAACACAAGACACTGACCAAGTTTCAAGCAGGCATTATTCTCGGTACCAGGGACAAAAGTCAATGGGACATGTCTCTTGACCTGGAAGTATTTGTAGACAAGCAAACTCCTTTGTTAAAATCTGTTATTCTCGTATCAGTAAATGCACTAACCTTGGCATCATCCCTGAGTCTTTTCTCCCTTTCACACATTACGTCCAACCTCACAGCAAATCCTACAGGCTTGACTTTTAAAATACATACTGTATTCTAGTATTTCTCTTCTTTGCAACTGCCATGGTAGTCCAAGCCACCATAGCCTCTCGCCTGTACTTCTGCAGTAGCCCTCTCATTGGTCTCCCTGCAGTTCGTTTTCCATACAGCAGACAGAAGGTGCTCTTCAGAATGTTAGTTCTCTGCTTGCAGTTTCCAGTGGGTTCCATCACCCTTGGAATGCAACCTTTGTCCAAGGCCTACAAAGTTCTGCGTGTTAGGTCCTCCTCCCTACTTTCTGACCTCATTTACTACGCTCTGCCCTCCACTTACTGTTATCTGTACATTCTGGCCTCCTCGCTCTTCCCTCAATGTGCCAACTGTCTTTCCAGCATGGGCCTTTGCGCTTGAAGTTCCCACCATCTGCAACACTGCAGATACCTGCGTGGCTTATCTCCTTATGTTACTGAAGTGTCTGGTCAAATGTCACATCAGAGAAGACTTCCCTGGTGATCCTGTGTATGAAAGCCCACCTCGTCACTCTCTATCCTCTTTTTAAGTGTGCCGTCTTTAATTTGTGAGACAGTCAAAATTTAGTCTTAGCCTTTTTTTTTTTAAAGGATTGTGACAGGAAAGGAAAAATATCAGTTGATATTGAAAATCTGGAAGCCATTCAAATCAGTGATCATTAGAAAAGGTTACTGACTTTTATGAATCATGGTGGCAGGCTCTACTATGTACTGTCACTTATTTTTGCACAAAATATGTCACAGAGGAATCAAAATCTTCCACAAACTTGCATCAAACAAGTTTTTCTCACCGTGATATTACATACTTCAGTTTTGGAAAATCAGCAACTATATACTGCGTAACACACATAATACTCAGATATGTGGTAATAGCAAAAAGGGTTATGGATTTAAAATGTTTTTATCTATGTATCTTGTGAAGTAATGATAATATAATGCCAGTGACCAAATTTGTCAAAGAAATGATAGCACTTCTGAATGCTTTAGTGTTAGAATTATGTCCCTTGAATATTGTTATCTAAAAATGGAGAAAGATGAAATAATATTTGGCCTGAAATAGATACTAAACGTGTGTATGAAAAAGGATAATATCTTATAGATACTAAACATATGTGCATGAAAAAAGATAATGTCTTCATTTGGTGTCAGTTTTGAGTTTCATGTGTGCTACCTTTTATAAATTTCCACAACTGTTCTTCAAGGAAGTACCATATTTGCCATATGCAAAAGCTCAGTCAGAGAAGCTAAGGAACCTCACAGAACTGAAACTTGCCCACTGGCCTGGAGCCCAGGTTTAGCTTGAAAGGCATTACACATTGCCCACCAGAGAGAGGCCCCAAATTTGCAGTGAATTTATTTATTTAATGAAAGAGCGTCCAGTAGAAATAATGCAAATGTATTGTATAAATAGCATTTCATCATATAACGATTGTTTACTCTTAATTTATAGGTCTCTTCTCATCTATTCTGCGAGAACAAGCAAATCTTATGCATGATGGACCAAAATGGATGGTCTTGGATGGAGATATTGATCCCATGTGGATTGAATCACTAAATACTGTCATGGATGATAACAAGGTGAGTAAATAACTCAGTGCTAAACCTTAAACATAATACCTGGACTGTATTGCGTTCCATTCACTTGTTGATTTTAATACTAGTTCTTAATCATTACCCTGGTGCTCTTTGTGTAGTTACTATTTTGATTAAGTGGCACCTGGTAATTCTCTTAATTTCACTGTTAAAGAATTTCACTGTTAAAGAATATATTTTTTTTGTTTGTATAAATTTAATCACCTTTAAAAGGAGATGTGTATCCAAGAATTTAGTTCCTATACATCTTACCATTTTCTAAAGGTTAGGCAAAAATTATTGCATCTTATCTTTGATTAAGTATGGAATCCTTGGATAATAAAAGAATGAGTTTGTGCTCTATATTAATTGGTGAAATGTAGCTATTGAAATTAAGTAGTTCCTATGGCTACCGATTGAGTATTAATGCATTCCTAAGCATTTTGCCATGGTTAATTTAGCATTCTCAGTGAAAATACAGGGCAATGCTGCTGGTCTGTGAGACACCACTTAAGCAACACAAGGTCTGTCGTTAGGGTCAGGAGAAAGAAATCAGTAATCATCATCATTCCAGAATAGAATTGGTAACCTTCAGTTCACAGTAATTACTGCTTTCTGAACTAAGACATTGTTCATCATAAGATATAGGTCTGCGATCTTTATACTTGCATGCGTTTCTATAGGACAATGGATAATTGTGGTATTTCAGATTCTAAAGAAAGTTTATTTTTTGTGATATTCGGGCCTTTTCATGTAATCAGCTCTTAGAACAAATGTCTTATATGTAGTAATAATTAGCACAGTTATTTAAAGGTTGGCATTAAAGAGTCCGTGTTGGTGAAAGTGTTCAAGGGTCAGCGAGCTTCCCTTGGGGATGAACTGAGATCTTTATTCAGACTGTATGTGCTTCTAACTCGGGACAGTGAGCTCATAGCCTTTGGCACTTCTACTGGGGGGAAGTACTTTGTGTTGTTATAGTAAATTGGCAGCTGTTGCCTCTGCTGTTCAACAACAGGGCCTCTTGTATGCTGTGTTGCTCTGTCCAGGTGCTGACCTTGGCCAGCAATGAGCGTGTAGCCCTCACTCCCTCCATGAGGCTGCTCTTTGAGATTCATCACTTAAGGACAGCAACCCCAGCGACTGTTTCCAGAGCTGGTATTCTGTATGTGAACCCACAAGATTTGGGCTGGAATCCGTGAGTATTGCTTTATAAAAAATAATTGTGGTGAAATAATGCACAATAACATGGATGGATCTAGAGGGTATGATGCAAAGTGAAATAATCCAGACAGAGAAAGACAAATACCATATGATCTTACTTATATGTTGACTCTAAAGAACAAAATAAATGAACAAATAAAACAGAAACAGATCCGTAGATACAGAGAACAAACCGATGATTGCCAGATAGGATGGGGGTAGGAAGCTGGGTGAAAAAAGTGAAGGGATTAGAAAGTACAAAATCATGGTTACAAAATAGTCATTGGATGTGGCGTGCAGCATAGGGACAATAGTCAATAATATTGTGATAACTGTATAGTGTCAGTTGGACACTAATTGGGGGGGTTACTTCATAAGTTATATAAATGTCTAATCACTATGCTGCTCACCTGATACTAATATAAAATATTTAATGTCAACTAATTGAAAAATAAATAAGTAGAAATAATAAAAATTGGGATAAAATATACATAATATAAAATTTACCATTTTAACCATTTTAATTGTACAGTTCAGTGGCACCAAGTGCATTCACATTGTTGTACAACCATCACCACTGTATCTTCATACCTTTTTCAACTGCAGACTGAAGCCCCATACCCATTCAACAACAACTCCCCAGTTCTTCTTGCTATGGCCCTTCTACTCTCTCTCTATGAATTTGAATACTCCAGATACCAATTAGACTCATACAGTAATTGTCCTTTTGTGATGGGCTTATTTCCCTTAGTGTGATGTCTTCAGAGTTCATCCATGTTATAGCACGTGCCAGACCATCCTTCCTTTTTAAGGCTGATATCCCATTGTATGTAAATACCTCATTTTGTTTATTCATTCATCCAACCATGGACACCAGGGCTGCTTCTAGATTTTGACTGTCGCAAATAATGCTTCTAAGGAACAGGATCATAAAAATACCTCTCTGAGTCCCCGCTTTCAATTATTTTGGATATATACTTCAGGTAGAATTATTAGATCAAATGGTAGGTCTGTTTTTAATTTTTAGAGGAGCCGCCATGCTGTTTTCCACAGTGAGCACACCATCATACATTTCTACCAGCAGTGCACAAGGCTTCAAATTTCCGCATATCCTCACCAACAGCTGTTATTTTCTCCATTTTATTTTATAATAGCCATCCTAATGAGTGCAAAATGGTATCATTCTGCTTTTGATTTGTGTTTCCCTAATGATTAATCATGTCAAACATCTTTTCATGTGCTTATTGGCCATTTGTATCTTTTCTTTGGAGAAATGCCTATTTCAGTCCTTTGCATCTTTCTAAATCTAGTTGTTTGGTTTTGTTGTAAATATTTCTTTTTTCAAAAGAAGGTAAAAATATATATGATTATTTGAAAAAGTATTAGCAATTAAATTGAAAGCTAATTAGGCTAATTTAAAGAAAATTAAACTAATACCTGGATGCCTTTATTATTTTTCATTGATCATAACCCTTTTCACACCTGTACACATTAAGAATTCTCAATATTTGTTGAGTAAGTGAATAAATAATAATACCTCACATGGAGCACTTAGATATATCATCTAATTAGCATATGTATATTTGTATGTATACATATGCATACATGAACAGTGGTAATGCTTTGATTGATTTAGAACAAGTTTATTGTGCCCACTTGCTTACTCTTCACGTGTTCACATTTCCTGGAATTCATCTTGGTGGTCACTTGTCAACTCCTCTGGCGTTACTATTATTAGCTTTAAAAATGTTTGAGCTCGGCAGTTGACATGTGTCTGTTGTGTTTCTTGAGTCAGGTAGCTTCTGTTTAACCCAGAGGCTGTCCTGGACCACATCATTGGGCCCCTTGCCCTCTGGCTCCTGGTTGGTATGGCTAATGAGGAGCCCTCGCAGGAAATGAGAGAGAAGGACAAGATGAGGTCAGGTTATTTATTCCCCTGGCTTCTCCCTGCAGGGTCACATTAGTATGACTATGTCTCTCAACTGCAGCCCACAGCTCCTCTTAAATCTCTCCCTAAGGTTCTTGCCTTCTAGGTTCTGGTTGTCCTTCATTCTCTTGTCCTTGCAGACATAAGTGCAGTAAGTATTCCTCATTCTCCATGGCATAGCACTCTACCTGCCGGTGTCCCTGCTCCCTGCCCATACCTTTGTCAGTAGTCCTTTTATTGATCTCTTGTCACTATCTTGATTTAAGGATTACATCTCTTCCCTGCCAGGTGCCTGACTGATGAATCAGGCATCTTTTAGGCTGCTTTTTCTGCATATTGATTTGTTCACTACAAGTTTCATCTCTTAACTCTTCAACGAAAGGAGAACCACTCCCAGGCTTTTGTGTTTAACAAAGCTTTATTGAATTTGGCTGGGGAAGGAATGATTTTTAAAAGTCTAAAATAGAGAGTTCTTCCTGTGTTACTACCTCCTTTCCCCAACCAGGATTCAGACTATCTCCTAGGATGTTCCTATAGGTTGGGAGCTAGCTGAAGGCAAATCTTCAGTATTCCTCCACTACCCCATACAGGGAGCAGAGGCAGTCCTCACACGTTTCCTTCAGGGGACCCCTCACTCACACTTTCCAGGGTCTGTGTAAGTCAATCTCAGTAACATCATGTGAAGATTTGTACTAACGAAAACTGTCTAAATCCTTGTTTAAAGGACTTTTATCTAGTCAGTCAAAGGTCACAAGTTGGCTAAAGAGACACCCAATTTACCCTCCTAAGGAAGTTAACTGAGTCTGTCTTCACCATTAGATTTTATTTTTATGGAGGTTTTTGTTTTATCCAAGATCCCTGGGTAGGTTTTAATTTTAATGTATATGACCAAAAGTTCTATCCAGGTCATTATCCAAGATAATGGGAATCTTCTCTAAAGAATATTTTTATGTTTTCACTTCCTACTGCCAGAAACTTTCAATAAACTACAAAAAAAAAGTAGCTATTTCTGATTGGTATTTTTTCACTTCATCTTTATTGGCTACTTTAGTACCTTACTCAAATGTCATAATACTAATAAAGTGATAGCTTTACATGTGTTGACTCATTTAATCCTTAATTACCTTGAGATTGATATAATGATTAATATCATTTCCCAAGCCAATCTTGGTTCTCTATTTCCCCCAACTTTTAAACTTGGAAGTGTTGAAAATGGTAGAAAAGCTGAAAAGGTAGTAGTAGTACAACCATATAGTCTTTGCCTGCAGTCATCAACTGTTAACGTTTTACTTTCTCTTGGGCTGTACACATGTTTTCCACTTTTATTTTGCTAAATGATTAAGTTGGAGACATTAAGACTAATTTCATTTTAAGAAATCAGACGTCAAAGCAAGGATCATGCATTGCATCTACTTGTCTCTAATATCATCTTTAAATTATTTCCCCACCTCTCTCTCATGACATTTATAGTTTTGAAGAAAACAGGCAGAAGTCTTGAAAAATGACCCACTGATGGTTGCAAAGAGGTGATTTCGTAATTCAATCATCCCCCCCCTCTGTTAGGTGACATTTTTTTGTAAAGAAGTAAAGAATATTTTCTCTTTTTCCTTCCCTTTCTTTCTCTCTTTCCTCTCCCCTTTCTTTTTGGAGTGGTATCATTTGGCTTCTTTTCTTTTAGTTCAATGGGTAAAAATTCATTACTCACATTATTCTTTTGTATGTTCATATTGTCCCAAATCTTGCCCACCAAAGCCCCTTCATACTGGCTCCTTTTGTGTTCTTTTCTACTTGTCCTTCTAAGTCTTTGATCACTTTGCTTTCTGATTAAACAAGATACTTCTGGCTTATCTCAGGCCTTCCTTACCCTGGGCCTGATCTAGCCGTTTCTCCAAGGAGCCAAAAGAAACTACCTTTTGTATAGGAGTAGGATTAAGAATCCTGGATGGCAATGACAGATATGCTCACTGCCACTGGTATGTCATCGCTTCTAGACATTTTCAGTGAGCAAAATTAGGAAATAGATTTTCTTCATACTGTGGGAACCAGTAAGATATTGCAGGTAGAAGAAATTAGGAAATACTGTGTTCACAGTATCTCTGTGGGATTTCAGTTAAGGACTAAAGATTGTGCCATGTCACTTAACTTTCTTAAAATATTTTTGTTAAAATTCACTGAACTATTATGAAAAATAAATTTACATCCACACTTTACAAATATGGAACATATCAGATCAAACAATATCTTTAAAATTACTGCAGCATGTGTATAAATCAAATACTATTTTATTTTAATTCTGAGTTTTAAGTAAGTTTACTAGAAGAAGCCTGTATAATTGGCATATGTTTGTTGAGATCTTGAGAAGTAAAGACACAGAAATTAGAAGACAATTTTTGAAATTATGATTAGCAAGAATTATTTTTTCTAGTGAAAGGCATGAAAATGCATAGAGAGGAGAAAACATAGGGGCAAAGAATTATTTAAATTTATTTATAATTATTTGAATTATAATTATTTATAGGGAGCATAACACTGAAAATGGGGCCTACCAAGCTATGTATTTCTTAGCTTGCAAATAATGATAATAAAAGGCAGGAATATCTCTGGAATTTAATCTGATTCCAAAAGAGATTACTGGAAGATAACTTTTGGGAGCCAAAGTTTGTTTTTTTAATTAAATTTATTAGGGTGATGTTGGTTGATAACAGAGTCTAGTCTCCTTTCATCACCATATATTTGACTCCCTTTACCCCCTTCATCCTTCTTCCTCCCCCCTTGACCTCTTGGCAATCACCATTCTGAGTTTGTTTGTTTGTTTTGTTCATTTGTTGCTTTCTGTTTTATATCCTACGTATCAGTGAAATCATATGGTTCTTGTCCTTCATCTGACTTATTTCGCTTAGCATAATTATTTCAAGATCCATTTGTGTTGTTGCAAATGGCAACATTTCATCCTTTCTTATGGCTGAGTAGTATTCCATTGTATGTATGTACCAATCTTCTTTATTCAGTCACTCATCAAAAGACACTTTTGTTTTTGTTGTTTCCATGTCTTGTAAGAAATTATGAGAGTTTCTTATATGTCGTCTATTAATCTAAGCACTTTATACATGAGAATGCATTTACTCTTCAGAACAACCCTAAGAAGTCTATATTTGCATCACTTTCATTGGCAGGTGAGAAACTTGAGGCACAGAGAGGTTGAGTAATTTGCCCAAAGTAACAAAAATAAAAAATCGGTGGGGCTGGTAAGCAGATCCAGGCAATCTGACTTTAGAGTTTTATCTCCCTAAACAACCTTCCCCACCCCACCCCAAACCTCCACCCACCAGTAAGCTCTGGACACTGATTCCACTTCTGGCAGCTGATGTGCAGTAAAATGAGAACCCTACCACACCTTCGTCTCCAGTAACTAACACCTGTTTTTTATTATTCCCAGTGCCCTCTGTCACTACCACCCTGAGATGCTCTCTCGAGTCTTCAACTAAAAACTGTTCATCGTGGACCTAAAAAATCCTTGACAGTTGATATTTTATAAATCTAACAATAGTGTAAAGGTAGTTGAAGATTTAATAAAACCCTATTGTGAAGCCTTATGAAAATCAAAGGGAGCCTTTTATAAGATAATCATCTTGCCTTAATTTCTTCTGATATTGAAAAATGTGAAATCTGATTTGCTTAAAGCAAGGTATAGCTGTAATTGGTCTGGTCCCACAGCTTCTCTGCTGGCAGCTAAATGTATTCATTATCACTGCTTCCTATTTGACAAGAACTTTTTGAGCAATTATTTTTCATTTAACATTATACAGATACAGTGTCTCCCCAGAGACTACTGTGGATGCTACTAAATCATGTTCCATTTTTTTGATAAGTATTATTTCATTGCTACATTAGATTAGTTTATAAAAATTGATAACATTTTCTAGACTTCAGATTAATACACGTGTACCCAAGCATGAGATACCATTTCAGAACCACTTATTGGAAATACATTGTCAGCTATAAGGTAGCACTACATTCAGTCCAATGAAGAAAAAGAGGAACTTTGAAATAGCTTCTGCGGAATTCACACCTTTTTATTTGTAACTGATGTCTTATTACTAAATAATTGATGCCAAGATTAATCAAGAGAAATCCTAAGCTCTTTTCATAAATAAGTCCTACCGTATGAGGGTAGTTTCCGTCCTCCCGAAGATGACAAGCTGCACTTCCTTATGAGTGCTCAGTAATGGCCTACTTACTTATACTCTATTGTGTCTGGCTTCAAAGTGCTATTAGGAGTTTCTTTTATGTTCTTTTCATTAAGGTAAAAATAGCCATTAAAACAAAATTTTAAAGGGTCATTTTTAAATACTAGCAGTTTGAGAAATAGAATGAACTCATTAACCATGCTCCTGAAGTATTACACCAAGCTGTGTGGAAAGGGGAAGCCTTGAGTTGGCAGGATTCTGTTTTTCAAGCCTAGCGTTCAGTACAAGCTTTTCTGTGTTCTTTTTCAGGTATGTGGCCAGTTGGATAGACAGAAGGCAGCATCAATCAGAAAAGGCCAATTTAACAATTCTATTTGATAAATACGTTCCTGCGTGCTTGGATAAGCTGAGAACAAGCTTTAAAACCATCACTTCAATTCCAGAGAACAGCCTGGTGCAGGTTTGTCTTCAGTTACACCGTGTAACCTTCAAGTCCTGAGGTGACACTGTGTCTTCATCAAGACAACAGATTTTGCTTGATCAAGAAGATGGAAAGATCTCTGGAGTTGTTAAATTGATGCACCCCTTCTGCTCTGGTGTCTAGCACCCAGATTCCCCAGTGTTTTATGTGGACCTCTGTCACACACCTATCACATTTTATTATCATTTGGGCTTGAGGTCTCTTTCTTGAGATTGTGACCAGGAGGGCTGACATCATCTTTTATTTATTTTTATACTCTAAGAGATTTACAGAGTTTCAAGCACATAATAGATACCAAATATGTCTTTATTAAATCATGTGTTCCTCCCAAGTACATTTGAATAGAATAGGAAGAACAAAATTGTAACAGCCATATTTATTTTCTTCTGTCTCTAATAAACTGGCCCAGAGAAGGTGTTCAGTATGTGTTTTGAATACAGTAAATCTGTGCAATTAAAGATGCTGACCAACGAATGAGAGAAAGCACTGAACCCTACCACACAGGTGTCACCACTCCCAGACCTCGTGCCCTCTCCTTGCTTTCTTTTCTTCCTCTCCCCCCAAATATTCCTAAAGTCGGGTCTGTCTCGATGGAGAGTTTATAATAGTCCCAGGATGCATTTTTTTCTACAGGTACTCATTGTGAAACGGCTGGTTAAAGTGAAGGGTATATATTATACGTTGTCATGGAAGCGAGTGAAAATAATTTATGGCACATAGAAATGAAGGTTGTGATCTCAATCTCAGCGTGAAGAAAAACTGTCCCCAGCCTTCATAAGTATAAAATTTCCCAAAATGTTTACAATTAGATACCATTTTTTATCTATAGGAGCAAAATTTGTTTCCAAGTACTCTGTTACGGTTAAGTTACTATGTTACCAAATTTGTTGGAAGCTAGGTTAGAAATAGTCACAAGCATAATAAGAAAAGAAAGTTCAGGTTTTTGGATAATTCACACACCAATTAAGGAAACGGTAGTCTTCAACAGTAATTATCTGAGGTATAATTTATTTCTGAAAGCAGGTCTGAATTTATTCATAATGAATTAATTATGTGGTTAGCCTAATTAGACTTCCTCTGGTGTAAAAAGCATGGTCCTGTTCTTTTTCACGTTGACTTGTATATTTGCGCGATTCTCTGTGGTGTGGACTTTTTCGTTCAAGAGTAGTGTGAAAATAGGTCAGTAGGAATTAACGTGACTTTTGCTCTCACTTTTTCCTTCTGTAGTTTTCAGAAATGGCATTTTCTCTTCAGCTCCTTTTTAGCTGTTTTATACAACAGTCTCTCTTCTGTGATTACTTATAAGAATAGGAACATGAGACAAAAATGAGTATAAAAGAGAAGAGTTTTAAATGGCTACTTTAAGAAATTAACCTACTAAGAAGTTTTCTAACATATGAAACGTATTTGCTTTGGTTTATTAAGATGTATTAACTCTTTCAGAATATGTACCAAGATATGATTTTATTAATTGCTGATAGCTCAAAATGTTATCCAAGTACTATGTTGGGAGAAAATAGAAAAATCATATGAATTTTTACTGTATTCTATTCAGCGAATAACTTAAAATTGAGACCTTTCAGTCCTTTTTGTTCTGATTTGAACAGCTCCTTAGACCAGCAGAGTTTCTACTGAGAAATAGCAAAGCCTCAGCGTTGTATTATTTTTCTTGATAACAAATCAGTGCGTTTCATTCTGTTAGAAGATGATTTTAAATTAGCAACTGTGGCACCATATAAAATAACAGATAGAGAGATCAAGAGAGAAGCCTGAAAAACTTAATAGGTGCTCAACTATTTAAAAGCATTTCTAAACTGTTTCCAGGACCCATCTCTCATGTTACTGTGACTTTTCCTCACTTTCATGGCTGATAGGGAAGGGCATTCTGCCTGCAGAAACTAGGGGAAAGGATATCAAGAATTCTGAGGGTCTGTAATAGTGCTAATTGATGACAACTATATTTTTTATTTTTAACATTTTTTTTTTTATTTTCCCCTCTCCCCTCTGGTAACCACTAGTCTGTTGTCCATATCCATGAGTCTTTGTTTGTTTGTCCTGTTTATTTGTTTATATCCCACATCTAAGTGATATCATGTGATTTTCAACTTTTTCTGTCTGGATCATTTCACTTAGCATGATTATCTCATGGTCCATCCATGTCACAAATGGCAGTATTGCATCTCTTCTTACGCCTGAGTAATATTCCATTGTATATATGTACCACAGCTTCTTTAGCCAATCATCTATCGTAGGACACTTCGGTTGCTTTTATGTCTTGGCCCTGTGAATAGTGCTGCTATGAACATGGTGTGCAAATATATTTTCGGATTTGAGTTTTCAAGTCTTTGGGGTAGATACCCAGTAGAGGGATTGCTGGATCATATGCTAGATCAATTCTTAGTTTTTTGAGGAACCCCCATACTGCTTTCCATAGTGGTTGTACCAATGTGGAGTCCCACCAGCAGTGTATGAAGTTTCCTTTTCCTCCACATCCTCTCCAAGATATGTTACGACATATAGCCATTCTAACAGGTGTGAGATGGTATCTCATTGTGGTTTTGATTTGCATTTCCCTAATAGCTAGTTATGTTGAGCATCTCTTCATATATTTGTTGGCCATTTGTATGTTCTCTAGGGAGAAGTGTAATGACAACTATTTTTGTGCTGTAGGATCTAGCTCAAACACATGTTTATTACTGATTGTTATTTCGTATGGGAAAGGCCTTCATAGCAGCCATGTTCCCCTGGTCATTGAGAGCCCTGAGCTTCAGGTCTCGGTTTTAGACCAACAGAGCACATCACCATTTCACCAAGGGTATCAAGAACAAGTTCCTGAACAGCGTTTCTTCCAAGGCTAAATTTAGCCTGGTGTTCAAAAAAAAAAAAAAAAATGCCACAGGCTAAGACTACCAGACTGTCTATATTTATGACAACAGGTGGGGAAAACAGCTACCAGGGCACTACGGGAAAGTGGGTTATCTAAATGTCCAACAAGAGGGCAATAGTTAAATGAACCTTTCCATCCAGTGGCATCTTATTCATTCATTCCCAGTGATACTGTAAGGCAACACTTGTTAAGATGTCTTTGGTTTGTCAGTGAAAAGTGGGTTATAGGCAACTGTGAGTAATCTGACTCCCTATTTATAGAAAGAACAGATATATCCCCATTTTTTGCTTGTATGTGTTTCTGTTTATGACAGTGATTATTAATTGGATAATTTATGACTTTAGTTTTGTTTTTAATAGTTTGCTATTACTTAGAAAATCAGTTGGTTAAAAGTGGCAAAGATTTTCCACCTGATGTAGAAACTCAAGGCAGTAATTTTTGTCTCTCCCAATGCAGCATGCACAGAGCTGGGGAAAATTATATAATATTGTTAAGATAAAGTAGATTTGTTAATAAGTCCTATGAAAGTATTCCACTATTTTTTTAAAAATTAGCCCTAAATAAACAGCTGTTTTTTGTTCTGTAGACTATTTGTGCTCTCCTGGAATGTTTGCTGACTCCTGAAAATGTACCTTCTGACAGCCCGAAAGAAGTTTATGAAGTCTATTTTGTCTTTGCTTGTATCTGGGCATTTGGAGGAACTCTGCTACACGATCAGGTATATTTAGAAATAGTTCACAGAACCAGCATCATTTGGGGGGGGGGGGAGATAATATATGTGATTCCTACTTTTTTATTATCATAAATCTGTCCTACTTGCCCTGTTTCCTCCTATGTCTGTGTGTTATCCAAGCATGCTCATCCAGGCAGATTGTTTTAACTTTGGCTGGAAAATCCATAGCCTTCCATAAGATCTCACTTCTGAGCTCAAGGTTTTGTTTCCACCTGCCTCTGGACCAGGTGCTGCCAGCGAGCTGTTCCACAGGTGAGGCACTCTCAGTGTGCCTGACACAGAGCGCTTCATCAGCCCCACCCCCCAGATTTGTTCTTCCTTTTTGTTTTTTCTTTTCTTCAGTGCTACTCACATTCCTTCCATTTGCTCCCATTTAAAACTCAGGGAGACATGACTCTTTTTTGTTTGTATGTCTGATGGTCATCAGATCCTTTTAGTGTCAGTTACAAATTACCTGTTTAGTCTGTCTCTTTCTTTTCCCTCCCTATAGCCTTAATTCAGGAACGTTTTCAGATTATCCTGGGCTCTCATGCTGTTTTAGCTTAGGCTGCCATAATTAAATATCATATGCTTGGTGTCTTAAATAACAGAAATTTACTTTCTCTTGGTTCCAGAGGCTGGAAGTCCAAGGTCAGGGTGCCAATATGGTCAAGTTCTGGCAAGGACCCTCTTTCTAGCCTGTGGGCAGCTGCCTTTTCACTATGTCCTCACATGGCTGAGAGAGAAAGAGGAAAAGCTTTCTGGTGTCTCCTCTTATAAAGGCACTAATCCCACCATGACAGCTCCACCCCAGGACTTCATCTGCCCTAATTACCTCTCAAAGGTTCCACCTCCAAATACCATCTCATTGAGGATTAGGGTTTCAACTATGAATTTGAGGGAGAAACAATTCAGTCCATAGCCTGTAATAACTTCAAATTGTTTTTCCTCTCCCTAGTCTCTCTCACCTCTAATCAGTCTCATACCTGCTCCCCAGGGAACTAGTCCTGTTCCTTTCCATTGGTCTTTCCTTCAGCCTAAAGCAAAACTATCATGCCTGCATGGTGTTCCCCGTGTGTGGCTTCTGATTTATTGTGGGCAAACACTTGAGATAAGAACTTGCACAAGTGTGTGTTCACACTCACACCCATTGCTTAGACTTGCCAGGAGTCCAAAGCAGGAGTTTTTCAACTTTAGAAATTTGTACATCTAGTCTCCACCGTGCACCTCATTTCTCATGTAATCTTTACAAGAATCCTTCAAGGTATCCTTATCGTGCAAATAAAGTAAAAGCTCTGAGAGGTGAAGTAACTTGACCAATGTTACACTGACAGGAAATGACGTCATTAGGATCCTGACCCATGCATGTCTCCAATGCCATGCCTTCTTCAAGGGCACCTCAGGACCTCTCATGGTCACAGTGCTTCGGCAGGTACCCCAGAATCTTTGCATTAAACACAGATGACACACACCTTCCAGGCTTCCCCGGATATTTCCAGATGTAAACAAGGAATTTAACCTGGAGGGCATCACAGCCAAGAGTGACCCATATTTCCATGGGCTTACTCACTGTAGGTCCCAAAATACATGGTTGCTATAACCTTTGACCCAGTTCTGCTTCTTGTCACTAGGTTACCGTAAATCGCATCTATAAATAAAGATGGTATTCACTTGGCCTCTGAGGTCTTATTTCAACCTTTCTCAGAAGCCACATTTCCCTCTGTAATCTCCAAGTGCTTTCTAAAGAATAACTTTGAGCGAGAGTCAAATAGCAGTGTCGAGTACCTTCACGTGGTTTTTCTCACAAGCACAATTCACACCTTGTGTAGATGGCTTCTTCGTGGAGGCCACAGATAGGATCTCCTCCTTTCCTCAGTCTCCCACAGTTTTTTTTTCAGTGCTCACCACACAGTTTTTCCTTTCCCAGGGCTGTAAAACTGGGGGAAATTGCATGTGTGTGGTGTTGACAGCTGAGAGCTTTCTGCTCCCGAGCATAACAGCTCACGTTCCTACTGGATGATTCTCTTTTCATCATTCCAGTTTCCAAACATGGCAGCCTTCTAGCTAGAAGCCCAGCATCACGACGGTTACTGTCTGCTTTCTCCCTAATTAATAGTCAACTTCATCATCACCATCTTTAAACTTTCAAAAGGGTCTAACTGTGAAGCATTCAGAAGGGAGGCTATGAAGTTGGAAACGTGAATGAAATAGACACAAGCAGTGTTTTTAGGATAGCCATTTATTCAACAAATTTTAGTGCCTACCATCTGCAAGGAATGTGCTTAGAACTCTTAATAGGCTCTTTGAAACTTTTAAGAAAAACCCTATATATATTGGTGCAACCATTCGTCTTTTACAAAAAGGAACTGAAACTTAGATAAGTTAGCCTGCTGGAGGACACACAGCGAACTCACATCTGAGCCAGGTCCAAACTGCAGCAGACTGACTCAGGACCTCTGTTCTTCACCCAGGCCTTTTCAGACAAATTTTAGTGCCAAAGCAGGTCTTTCGTCAGCTCTCCCGGAACACCCATAAACTGTTATCATTGATTGCTTGGCTTCTCAAGTAACCTGGTCACTGTTCCACTCCTGTACTTGCTCAATAATACATTATCCACTCTTCAATTATTCAGCCAGAGTGATTTTTTTAAATGTAATTACAACAATATGATATACTCCAGAATTTAAAACACTTGAACAGATTCCTGCTAATTTTAAGATAAAGTTTAAAATTGTAATGCTACTTACAAGGCCTCTGGATCTTTCCCTGCCTGTCTCTCCCTACCTCTTCCTCTCTCACTCAATCCCCCAACCCCCACCCAGCTGCACTGGCCAGTTTCTTGAATGCAACAAATTACATCATACCACAAGATCTTTGCACATGCTACCCTTGGTCTGCCTCCTGGAGCGGTCTTCTCCCTAATCTGTGCCTGTTCTCAAAGGTGATTTTCCTGAACATCTAATCCAAACAGATTCATCGCTGTTGTTCTCCCTTACAGCAAACTTCACTTTCAAGGTACCTATTTATTTCTGCATTCATTTGCTTCAGCTCTCCTACCACTATGTTTCTTCGTGTCTTCCCCTCTATCTTCCCCATAAACTCTTTAAGGGCAGATAGCCTATTAGTTTTCTTCTGCAGTACAGACTAAATGCATTTTGGTTGAGTTAATTGATGAATAGAAAATTTCTCACCAAAATCCATGTGCTAGTGCAGTGGCTAAGTGAAGCAAATTTTGATGTAAAGTAGAAATCATATGGTTTTGCCTACAGAGAATGGTGCCAGACAAGTAAGACCTCTGAACCAGCTTGATTTAAGACCAACTTTTGTAAGATGCTAAAATGTCCTGTACCGCCAATCTGAAAATAACATAAATGAGCCTAAACCCATTAACGCATGAGTGGCAGTATGTAGGAGCTTGTTTGGAGGGTGGGGCGAGCTCTCCCTGCTAAGTCTGATCTCCCCTTTCGTACTCTGCTGTCCTCCAGGCATCTTGGCTGCCTCTACTTATGGGTGTGATCAGCCCCAGCACAAAAAGTGGGTCTTACATAGTCCAAAGACATAAAGACACTGAAGTAAAAGAAAGCTTAAGAATTTTTTGGGAGAAGCTGGGCGTTGAGGTCTTAGATAAGTGTGCGATTGCTGAATGTGGTAGATACATACAGGGTCTTTAGAGGTCATGAAAACTCACTCTGCCAGGTCTTCCTGTGGACAGAGGAGTCACTGGCCAGGTCATCCTGTAGATAGAAAGGTTTGTTAGTTGCTAGTACACATTTGCCATTTTTCCTCCTCTACTCTCCAAACCCTAATCTAGCAGCCAAGGACTTGTACTTATCATCATATGAAAACAAGGACCTTCTAGCAAAGAGAGCCTATTTCCTGCCACTCTAATTTTCTCTGGAGGACAGGAGTTTGTCTCTCTGGAGTTTTCAACTAGACCACTCAGTGGTGCCCTGCTGGGAGAATAAGTCCATGCCTTTCTTTGTCTCTCTATCCCTCATGGCAGGAGTTCCCAGATTTGGAATTTCAAAGATCAGCAAAGTTTCAATAATGATTTGAAAGAAAGAGATAGAGTTACTTTTTACTTTTCTAAATAAGAACATTTATAAAAATGACCATTTATTATCAATTATCATAATTTTATAAAGGAAAGGATAATTTAACCCCAAAAGGTCCAAAAGGATAGAAACTCAAAGAGCAGTATAAAATCAAATAACATTACCAGTTTTTAAAGGTATTCTTTTGTTCTTATTTACCATCAATTGATGTGAATATTGATAGAAATCACCACCCTAATATTTTATACCCACTGGTACCTAGCATATTAATATGCACAACAATTTCTTGTTAAATTGAATAACCCACGGGTAATCTAAGGTTCACCTAACCTTACCTTGCCTTTTAAGTTAATAATTATTCCAGAAAATTTGTACCTGATGGATATATGACAATTATAGCTTTCTGCCTCTCTAATACGATGACTTGTTATTACTTATTTGTAATTATTTTTCTTGGGTCAGTTATTTAATCCCATTTGTAATTATGATTCTGTACACTGTAAACGCTGTGTGTTCAGCAGGATTAGGAGGGGCTTTGTGTGTGTTTAGAATTACTTTTAAATCTGCAATAAGGATTTCTCTTGTTATTCTTAGATTTCTGCTTATCAGGCTGAATTCAGTCGGTGGTGGCATAAAGAGATGAAAGCAGTGAAATTTCCATCCCAGGGAACAATCTTTGATTATTACTTGGACCACAAAACTAAGAAGTTCTTGCCTTGGGCTGATAAAATCCCCAAATTTACTATGGATCCAGATATACCTCTACAGGTAAGTGTGTGAAACAGTAATTTTCAGGCCACACTGTGCTTTGAGCCATTTTTGTTTGTTCTTTAGTAATCTTTTCTTTTCAGATAGATAAATCATTGTTGGATAAATTACTGTCAATATGGTCAGTATGTGTATGTGTGTGTGTGTATATATATATATATATATATACACACACACACACACACAGAGATAAATTACTATTGGATCAATTATTATTGATATGATCAGCATATGCATGTTTCCTGGGAGAGAAGAATTTTGGTTGTAGGAACACTTAGTGAAATGACTATTACATAGCTGCAACCTCTTATTTAAAATTTTAACTTAATTCTGTGGTAACATTATATTTTCATAGAAACAATGTGAATTTTATTAAAAATTAGAGTCATTTATCTATAGTTCAGTGATTCTTATTTCTGACCTCATCGTAAATTTTTTAGACTGTAATTTTACTTACAGCTTCTTTCCTTTAATCCTTCCCCCCATGAGTTAACCTTCTCAGTTCATGTGTTTCAAATTCACATGGCAGCTGACAAATCTCAATGAATCTCTTTTTTTTGTTGTTGTTTCTCTTCATATCTTCTACATTTCTCTTATGTCAAATTATTTTTTCATCATCTTCTTACTCTGTCTCAATCCAATTTCCAAGTTTTTTCATTGTATTTTTTTCTCAAACTTGTGTTATTCTGATTCATTTTGGAGCTATTTCAAGTACTGCAATATGAATACAATATAGGTGATTTCGGTGGCATTAATTAAGCTAGTGTGGAATGAAAAAACCCAATGAATTCGTTTCCTGGAGCTCCTGTAACAAAGTACCACAAACTAGGTGGCTTAAACAACAGAAACGGCCTCATGGTTCTGGAGGCTAGAAGTTCCAAATCAAGGTGTCAGCAGAACTGGTTCCTTCTGAGGGCTGTAGAGCATCTGTTCCTTGCCCCTCTCCTGACTTTCGGTGGTTTGCTGGCCATCTCGGTTTTCCTTAGTGTTTGGCAGGATATCTCCACTCTTCTGATGGCATTGTCTCTGTGTTTGGGTCTCTGTATTCACATTTCCCTTTTTCATAAGAACAGCAAGTCATATAGGATTAGGGGTCTACCCTGTTTGTATAAGTGTGCTAGGGTGGCCATAACAACGTACTACAGACTGAGTGCTTGAACATGGGGAATTATCTCACAATCCCGGAGGCTGGAAGTCCCAAGGTTGAAGTGTTGGCAGGTTTGGTTTCCCCTGAGAACTCTCTCCTTGGCTTGTGGATGGCCACCTCTTGCTGAGTCTCCTCATGGCCTTTTCTCTGTGTGCATCATATCCCCGGACACTGTTGCCACCTGTGTCCAAGTTACCTCTTCTTGTAAGAACACCAGTCAGAATGGATTAAGGACCACACTAATAGCTTCATTTTGCCTTAATCATCCTTTTAGAAATCCTTTTTCTCAATATAATCTCATTCTGAGGTCCTGGGTGTTTGGGCTTCACCATAGGAACTTTGGGAAGACACAGTTCAACCAATAACATCTAGCCACGAGGAAATTATTTCACAAACAAGAAATTCAGAGGTACGATGGCTCCAAGACTGATTAATTCTGTGACTTGGTGAGGTCACCGAGGATTCAGATCTTCCCACCTCTCTGCTCTTAACACCAGTTTCATTTTAAGAGTGGTATCCCTCCCAGTCTCCAGAGGACTCTAGTGGCCCAGGAGTTACCTGCAGAGGAAAAGGAGACTTTCTCATATCTTTTTATTAAGAGTGAGGAAACCTATCCCAGAAGCCCCGGAGCAAACCGCCTCCTGGATCTAATTCCCAGGGATGTCATGCCAGCCCTAACCAGTCCCAGGCTGGGGTGATGGAGTTTGACAAATCACAGCTCTGTAGGGGTTGGGCCAACCTTCCCCTAAAGCACATGGCTGTGAGGTAGAAGCATGGAGACTCGACACAGTGGGGCCTCTGACACAAAGACATGTAGAAATGGGTATTGGGAGGCAGACTAACCTCCCCACTAGCTGAACTCCTGTAGTGTGGACTGTGTGGAATCATTTTGCCACTTAATCTTATTAGGCCGAAGCATTGCAACCAGCTTTCGTTTATGCGAGGCTTGACTTGTCAAATGTTTTATTAGCAATGGAAGAGTGGTGAACAGTTTTTTAAATGTTTACTATATGCCCTTGTGTGTCTGACACAAGGTGGGGCAGAGTGTAAGCATTCTGTAATAGGGAGCCTTGAGTGCTGTTACTTAATATAGAAAATATAAATCAGTGGCTTATACTGTGGCACTTTGCTCAAGCTATGATGTCTGAACTCTGACGACTCTAAATGGAAAATTGAGATCTCCTACTGGTGTTAGCTTTGACTAAGAATTCACTGGGTCTCGATTCTAAAGTAACTATGTTGGTTCATATATAAAATTTCAAAACGCCTTTCTCTGACCTTCCTCTCCTTCTGTTCCCCACCCCCGCCCCCCAGAGAGTTCTGGTTCACACATCAGAGACGACTCGTCTTAGATATTTCATCGAGTTGTTGCTTGAGAAAGGACAACCCCTGATGCTAGTAGGAAATGCTGGAGTGGGAAAAACTGTCTTTGTAGGCGACACACTGGCAAGTCTCCCTGAGGATTACATAGTGTCCCGCGTGCCTTTCAACTACTACACCACTTCTGCAGCTCTGCAGAGTAAGTGTTTCTCCTGCTAACGTTTCAGAAATGAGACCATGAACGGTCAGGGCCATCACGTGGAGCCCAAGAGGTGATCATCTTCTCTAGGTTTTAGACTTTATGCATAGGTCTCAGGTGGATTTTTACTTATCACCATTCTAGGTAAATACGCTTTGTTCAATTACTGTGGTTTTTATATCACTCGTGGCTCTATTGGGTTATTACTCTTTAGAATAGTAAAAATTTATATCAGTAAAAATTGTATATTATTAATGTTCATTGCTTTGCCTCTAAGCCATTGGGTTACTTTTATTCAATTCCATGGAGCCTTAGCAACATGCGGGTAGACTCAAAGAAGAGTGTCCTGGTTATCTTCTTTTCAAGTCAAGGATTGATTCAGGGAAAATTCATTCAAACTGTTGATGAAATGACAGGCCATGAGCTGTTAACTAAGTCTTAGAAGAACTATAAAAAGAATTTTAAACTGTTAAATAAATGCATCAATGTAATCAAAAAAAGGACACCAATGTTGGCCATTCTGGGTTAGGAAGGGCAAGCAAAGTAGACGTGGGTAGTAGAAGAGAAATAGTGCAAAGAGCTGATATTTGTAGGCCTGTCACTTGGTCCAGCAGAAGAGTGGGGTTTCATTGTAGGGGGTGGGGGCAGCAAAATTACCTATCTGGTAGTTTATTAAACCCGTTGGGTTGCCCCGAATGTGGTTTCTAGGTTGTGAGTGTGCATGGGTGTGTGTTGTTGTATTTTCTTAGCTAATATCAGTGGATATTAATAATAAATATTATTACTCACTGACATCATTAACTCAGACAAGAGTGATTTTTCTGTAATCTTTCTTAATCAAGTCTGTCTTCCCTGTCTTTGTGAATGAAGCTGCTTAGCAGTATTTCATTCATTTCTTTCAGCAAATATATATTATTTATCTTCTTTTTCCTGGGTATGGTATCCAGTACACGTTTTCATTCACAGACACAAAAGAAGAGATCACTTTATCACTTGTACATGGAAGATTAGGGATGTAATTCAATAATTCAATAGTTGAACAAAGTACTTGACTGTGGTATGAGTTTATCATGCTAATTCCTGAGAGGGACACAGGCATGAATGAGATTCAGAGATTGCCTGTTAGCATGAGGAATCTAAAGAGCCTTTCTTTTCTAAAGAAAGTTCAGATTTTAGACCCTTGAGTGGTATGCAGGCAAAAATGGGATTTGGGATAGAAGAATCAGCTCAAGCAAACACATGAAATTGAAAATTGTGGGACACATTCAATTAATTGAATCTCTAAGTTGGCTGAAGCACAGCGATGAGGTAGAGAAGTAGGGGGAAAGGCTGGAGTTGTGAGTTGGAGTTATATACTGTGGATTGAGTGCCCTTCTGTCAAGTTTGCCAGACTGAAGAGACTTCTTGGACTTAGGACTTTTAGTGCTAAAACTGGGATAGTCCCAGTTTCTCTCTCTCTAACTATAGAGAGATAGAGAGCTGAGATGCAAGCTGAAGAGAATGTATTTTATTTGGTAGGAAGTGGTGAGCCATGAATGGGGAACAAGAAACTGATAAGATGCAGGTTATACTTTGGGAGGAGAAGTCTGAAGTGGGGAAGACCAGCCCCCCTGAGTAATATACTAGCCGAATGTAATGTTGCTCTGAACTAGAATTGTGGAGGGAGGCCAAGGGGAGACACATTAAGAACCATTTATAGGCAGATCAGGGATGAAGAGAGACAGATTATGTTGAGGCTTTGCATCTGGCTGACTAGGAGAGTGTCGATTCCATAAACAGTAACACGGAAGGCAAAAAGGAAAAGATGCCTTTGAGTGGAGAGAGGCATATTTGGTGTTGGCCAAACATCTAGGAACCAATGGCTGATAGAAACTGATGCCCAGCAAGCATTTGGAAATGCAGGTCATGGCTTGAAAGAGGCGTTTGTTAATTTAATCATTATATTCTTTGTTTATATATTCATTTGTCTATTTAACAAATTACTTGTGGTTGTCATCAGGAGTATAGCAACATGATACAGTTCCTTGTCCTCAAGCTATTTATAGTTCAAGTAGTTAGATACTCAGGATTTTCTCTCAGACATATCAACACGAAGTCATACACGAAGTCACACGAAGAAATGTGAACTGATATGAACAAAAGATAGAGTCTGCATACAGTATCTTCTTACACTTATGCACTCCGATGTCTTGAGCTGTCCCTGCATGCTCATGCAAGGGCAGCCCAGAAGGACTGGGAGGTCAGGCTGTGCCTGGACAGGCAGCAGCAGGCTGTGCATCGTGGTGGATACAGGGAGGAAGGCGCTCAGATCAGCATTGGGTTTGTCTCAGATGGGATATCGAGCTGCAGACATTGACTGTCCAGGAAAGGACAGGCAAGGTGAGCTCCGGAAGCAGGAGGGGGGTTGGCTGGAGAGCCTCCCACAGAAGGAAGTGTCCAGAGAGATGGCTGTGGTATTAAACTGCAGAGGTGACAGCTGAAGCCGAAGAGTGGGTGAAATGGACAGCAGATGAGGAAAAATAAGAAAGGACACAGGGCAGAAGGTTACATCTGACCTGGCTGGTGGGCAGAATTAATTATTTGTTTCAGGAATCCTTGAGAAACCTCTAGAGAAAAAAGCTGGTCGTAACTATGGTCCAGGAGGAAATAAAAAATTGGTTTATTTTATTGACGACATGAATATTCCTGAAGTGGACTTATACGGCACTGTTCAGCCCCACACTCTGATTCGTCAGCACATTGATTATGGCCACTGGTAAGTGATTCTCCATATTTTATTCTCTATGAAATATCATCATCATCATCATTAATTATTGATAAACATTTAAAAGGTAGAATAACCCAATTTCTCTTCTGAGGAACATTTTCTGTGGGTTTCACTTTGCCTTCTCTTTCATCATCTTAAACAGAATAGATGTATCTTGCGAAGAATTGGATTGAAAAGTATCTTAGAAACATAATCTGACCAGTTTAAGTATTAAATTCTTTAAGACATTAACTCACACCGAATTACTTAGAGAAGCTTGACCTGGGATGTGACCATTCGGTAGTACCTGGGCGCAGTAGTCTGCGAGCTCTGCCACTAGCTAGAGGGAGATCCCCCAGCCTTGCCGTGGGTAATATCTAACCAGAAATAGGGTCACAGGGGAATCAATAAGTAGTAATATATGTATTGATTCGGCTCCAGTTGTTGATTCTGGCATCAAAGGAGCTATATAGCCTTCGGTTCTGAGCTTTTACTTTACCTCTGAGACAAGGCTAACAAGCTGAACGTCACAGGGTGATTTTAAAGGTCAAAGGAGACATCGGTGGTGAAACCTTTTGTGAACTGGTGGATTTTGTCGTGCTGTCAACTTCAGTTTTTGGATTTAAGGTTCCGTTTTCTGTCTTTCAGGTATGATAGGCAGAAGGTGATGCTTAAGGAAGTCCGCAACTGTCAGTATGTGACCTGCATGAACCCGATGGTGGGCAGTTTCACAATCAATCCTAGACTGCAGGTAGGGTGTTGAGTACTGCTCTCTCACAAGCAGCCCCTAAATATAATACTGAAACATGGCAGGTTTTGATTCTTGGTGCTTTTCAGTACAGATTAAGGCTCCTGCTAGAATTCGGTTAAACATGTAAGCTTTTTTTTTTTTTAATCAATAGACTTTATTTTTTAAGGCAGCTTTAGCTGAAAGTATAGAGTTCGCATATGCTCTCTCACTCCCCCTGCCTTATTTTACTCTGTTATAAGCACCTTGCATTGTTACAGTTGATGAGCCAATATTTGATAAGTTGTTATTAACTGAGGTCTGAAGTTTATATTAGGGTTTATTCTTTGTGTTGTACATTCTACGGGGTTCGACAAATGAATAATGACAGGTATCCACCACTAAAGCATCATACAGAGTAGTTTCACTGCCCTAGAAGTCTCCTGTGCTCCACCTATTCATCCCCCTCCCTGCTGAATCCCTGGCAACCACTGATCCTTTTACTATCTCCAAAGTTTTGCCTTTTACAGAATGTTATGTAGTTGGAATCATACAGTATGTAGCCTTGTCAGACTGGCTCCTTTCACTTAGCTTAAATATGCATTTAAGGTTTTTCTGTGTTTTTCCATGGCTTGATAGCTTTTTTTTTTTTTTAATCACTGAATCATAATCATTGTAGGGATGTACCAGTTTGTTGATTCAGTCATCTATCGAAGGGCACCTTGGTGGTTTCCACATTTTGGCAGTTACATACTCCTATAAATATTTAGGTGCAGGTTTTTTGTGCGCACATAACTTTAAAAATAATAACCACCAACATCCATACAATAGCGTGCAATACTAAATGCCGCTTACTCACCTAGGGTCAGCTGGGGGTTGGCTAGGTGACTAATGATCTTGGATGGGCTCATTCACAGGTCTGGGAGATACTGTCTGTCAGCTAATCTAGGGTGGCTTTGGCTGGAGTCATCGGGACAGCCGTGACTCTGCTTCACGGGTCTCTCATCCATTAGCAGGCTTGTGGAATCTATGGCAATGGTAGAACCTTAAGAGAGTGTGTGGGAACACAAAAGCCTCTGACAGTGACTGTCACATTGTCACTTCCATCTCATTCTGTTGGCTCAGCCAATTCATACAGACAGGCCCAGACTCAGAGGGGGTGGCACTACAGAGTTAAATGGTAATGGGCGTGGGTACAGATCGAGATGGAAAATAGGACTTTTTTTTTTTTTTTTTGGCTATCTCCTGATCTAGTGCCACCACAATTCTTACTTTATGCAACTCTCATATTCGTTTTTCTCCTCAGAGACATTTCACAGTGTTTGCATTCAACTTTCCGTCCTTGGATGCACTGAACACCATCTATAGCCAAATCCTCAGTTTCCATTTTCAGCAGCAAGCATTTAGTCCATCAGTTCTCAGGAACAGCCCCACGCTGATTCAGGCAGCGATCGCGTTGCACCAGATGATGACGCAGAGCTTCTTACCCACGGCTACTAAGTTCCACTACCTCTTCAATCTGAGAGATCTGTCGAACGTCTTTCAGGTACTCCGATGGCCCTCTGTTAAGAGTCTTGGGCTTGGGCGGAGGAGCTAGTAATAGTATGGCATTCAGTTATAGAGCTTAGTTTAAAAATGTGCTACATACTCGGTGTGTATTCTTTCATTTTATACCGTAAACTTCTCTATGAACTAAGTATGGCAGGTTTGTTATCCCCGTGTTATCAGTGAGAGTAATACTTCCCATCAGGTTGCATAGAGACTTAACAGCAGAAGCAGGGAAGCCTGGACTCCCTGTTTCATTTATTCCATGTAAATATTTGAGTGCTTTATTTTGTGCCAAGTAAGAGGGGTAATTGGCCTTTTTTTTTTCATGTTTATGTGATTTTTAGACACACATTAAGAGAAATTAAAATTCTTTAAATTGCTAGATTATTTTAGTTTGACATTGACACTTAACTTTGGTTACCTGGTGGGTGGACAGTGTGTATGTATTTGATTTAGAAAGGGAACTCCAAAGAGGCAATTTAAAACCTGGAATTATTTAAAACTCCAGCTAATGTTTTCTATGCTGTACAGTAAAAGTAGTTGGAAAGTTAATTAAAGTTCTTTTATGAGAGAGGTGGGAAATTTTATGGGATTTCTTTACTTATATTTGGAGGCTTTTGTTTCTTTATATTTTTATAACCTTCTTTCCTAAATCATTCCACAACTGCCTCAGAACCATAACACTGCATAGACAATAGCTTTCTGAGAATGCAGATCATCCCTTTTCATCTCTATATTTCTAGCACCTGCTTGAAAGACTGTGCTCAATAAAGTGTTTAAAAGCAGATTTTCAATCTTAGAAGAAAAAGAAAGGAAGGCTGTAGCTGAGGCGGACGAGAGGCCTGTCTGCTCACCATCCATATCGTCTGTCAGCTGCACCTGACGTTCCCAGATTAGCCTTTTGCAGCTAATTCTTTACAACTCCCTTGTTCTGAGTCCAGAGCAAGCTGACCCTCTCCATGAGGGGTGGGTCTGTATGAATACAAGACATCGAAGGGCAGTGTTGAGGGAGAGTCGGAGTCAAAACGTTTTGGTGCTAGTACCCAAAGTGTGAATTCAGGCGGTTTGCTTTTGGCATCATATACTCCATCTGTGACATGAAAGAGATGAACTGATATCAAAAAATTTCCAAATTAAAAAAAATTATCCTGTGACTTTCATGTTAGCTGTTTGTACTTTGGCTTGGGAAAATGAATCTGTTGGAAAACTTAATAGACCCAAATTCTCAGGTGCAGTATTTAGTTGCCGGGCTGACTCTTGAAATAGTTTTAGCTGCATTTCTAAAAATGACTATAATGATAATAAATTTTTTAAATGTTGCTTATCAGAGACTAAAACTACTAATGTATATGTATTACTATTTATAATGTTTCTTTAAACTCAATAAATTGCAAAATTCAGTACATGGTTAAAGACAATGTTAAAGGGAAATATTATCTTGAAATGTCATTAACTTCTGAATTTTTAATTTTTCCTATTCTTGCTTTGAAGGGAATTTTATTTGCTTCCCCCGAATGTTTAAAGGGTTCAAATGACTTAATACGCTTATGGCTTCATGAATCTTCTCGTGTTTATGGAGATAAGCTGATAGACACAAAGGACTGTGATTTGTTTCAGAAAAAATTGCTGGAAACTGCTTATAAATATTTCGAAGTAAGTTTTGAATGTTAGAGGTTGCTGTTTGCTCTGGAATTCATTATGTAGGGGCAGAAGTTAGATATGGATGTAAATAAATTGTGCAAATGCTTAGCTTGCTCGAACAGCTGTGATTCCAGAATGTACTTGGTCTGTACTTGGGAACATTCTATCCAGGTACCCGTGGATTGATCTGCAAGCTTTATCCATGACAGGCCTCTCTGCCCCTAGATGAATCATTCTGGAGGGTTGACATGACCATATTTTTTCCTTTCTCTTCCTGCAGGGCGTAGACAGTCATGTACTACTTCAACAGCCCCTCATCTATTGCCACTTCGCTAGTGGTGGGGAAGACCCATGTTATATGCCAGTAAAGGACTGGAAGGTGCTGAAGACAATTCTTGCAGAGACATTAGACAACTACAACGAACTGAACGCTGCCATGCACCTAGTTTTATTTGAAGATGCCATGCAACATGTGTGAGTGGGCCAGTCATGATCCTTTTTTACAAAGTAGAAATGGCTAGATATCTACGATTGTTGATTTTCAGTGGATTGTACTAAGCACCCTGAACTATCAGTTCTTATCTATTAATCTATTATTTGCCTTATAACATAAAACTGTAGTGTCTCTATTTATTATATCGCAATCTTGATAATGTCTTCCATAGGTACACGTCTTTCCAAAGTGTTATCACAGCCGTAATTCCATTTCCCTGTAGCCCTGTTAAGTAGATTATTAAGAAAGACGATAAGCGACTCATTCAAAGTTATAAAGTTCATAAGTGGCAGAGACCAGAAGGACTCAAACTGATTTTTATGGATGAAGCATGTTTATTAAGGGCCTGCCGAGTGCTAAACAGGAACTTTACCAGCCTATTCAATACTTTTGTGCAAATCAGGAAAGGGGGAGGGGTATGATTCCTCAGCAGACAATTAGGAAAAGGCCCCTTTCTGGTATAGAGTTCAGCGACAAGGCTGTCACTAGACTGGACATCGCATACAGTGCATAGATTATGCAACCATCAGTAGCACCCCTGCTGTCAAATGTTGTTCTCGGTACTGGGAATAGAGCAGCATGTGAGACAGTCCAATCCCTTTTTTTTTTTTTTTTGTTTAGCTTGTATTTTAGTGATTCCTATGGATATTTATAAGGATCCTACAAAGCATCAGAAAAATATCAGAAAGTGATGTTATGCTGAGGAACTGGGTATCTCTGTGAGGAGGAGACATTTAAGGCGAGGTCAAAATGATAAGTAGGATCCAGGCACGGAAAGAGTTAGAGGAAGAATATTCTAGGTGAGAGCAGATTTCAGGTGGCCCTAAGGCTGAATGTTCAGAAAAGAGAGTTAACATGGCAGCAGCACGTAGAGAAAGTGGGGAGAGCGGTATCTGACAAGGATGGAGAGGCAGGAATGGGCCTTACCTATACCGGGCACTTCCTTGTAACCCAAGGAAGACATTTCAGTTATATTCCAAGTTCGTGAGAAACTTTGGGACAGATTTCAGCATGAGAACGACATGATTTATTAAATAGTCTAAGCAGCTTGTCGTTGCTGCTGCTGTGTAGGAAGTGACTGCATCCTCATATCCCATGCTGCCCTAGTCACCATCATGTCTCACTGGCTAGGATTAGTGCACCACAGCTGCTGTGATAAAGTGCCCCAGTCCAAGGGGTTTAGAAAAGCAGATATGTCTTGTCTCACAGTTCTGGAGGCAAGAAACCTGAAATCAAGGTGTCAGAAAGGCCATGCTTCCTCTGAAGGTGCTGCTTAGGATCTGTTCTAGAATTTTCTCCTACCTTCTGGTCGTTCCTTGGCTTGTGGCTGCTTAACTCCAGTCCTCGCATGGCAGCTTCCCTCTGTGCAGGTCTGTGTCCAAATTTCTCCTTTTTATAAGGACACCGGTTGTATTGGATGTGGAGCCCACCCTTCTCTAGAATGATATCTGAACCAGTAACAATGACCCCATTCCCAAATAAGCTTATATGCAGACATACTTGGGGTTAGGACTTAAATATATGAATTTGAGGGGACACCGTTCAATTAATAACACTGGCCTTTTTGTGAAGTGACATTTGGGCAAAGGAAAATAATGAAATCATGATTAAAAATAAGTCAAGAGAGAAAGAAGTATGTGAGGAAGGAAATCCAAACTGATGAAAAAATGTGAGGAATTCAATTTTTAAGAGAGTTAATGCTATAAAATATTTAGCCCAACTGTCTCAAGACAAACTTTAGAAGCCTCCTCATTACCAGTTATAAGCATGTTAAGTATTTTATTGATACCTTTGCAGTCGCAGCCCTCTGATTACACAGTTTTAGTTGGAATCAACGACCGTGGTGTTAAGTGAAGATTAGGAGCTCTGATTTTGGTTGGGTTAGTGCACACTGTGTGTGAATGCCACAGCTCAGCTAAAAGAGCCCTCCTGTTGCCTCGGAGGGAAGGGGCCTTCCCGTATAATCCTTCATTCAACATGGAGTTCTCAGTGGCCTGAAAAGCGAGGCTGTTCTTTGATCAGGGATTAGGAGCTAGAAGCTGATTTTCTCGGTGTTAGGGATGATTTCAGAGCATGTCCTTGAGGGCTGTAGAAAGGGACTTTGCCGCTTAGAGAATCTCATGAGGTTACAAACCTCAGAGCATACATTAAGACGAGATGAAAACTCTGCTTTGTAACTTGGGGGTTCGCTCACGCCAGAGTAACTGTATGGCTTTTCCCAATTGGTTTTGTTGTGTGACCATGCAAAGTACAATTTAACAAGGTGGCTGAGCTTGTACAAATAACCCATCTTTATCAGTCATTGCAGGTTTTCAGGGAATGCTCACACACACTGGTCCTAGTATAAGCGACCTCAAATTCATCTGTCCAAGAAGTGCTTTCTAAAACTCATCTAAGAGGGTCACTCGGGGCCTAAAGTTTAAATTCATTTCAGAAAAGCAGCCCAGAGCAAACACATGGCTGTCCGATATTTTTTGTTTTGCATTTGGGCCTCCACATGCTTATATTTGGTTACTTTTCTTAATATTTATAACATATTAATGAAATATTTCTTCAATCAAACCCATATTTTGATTGTGTTAAAGCCAACTTATTCCTAACTATAAAGCGTAGGAATAATATTAACAGCATAAGCATTCAGACTCTCTTTGATAGCATAGAACAAGGGATGATTTCACAAAAGTTTCTCTAGTGCTTGAGGCCCAGGGAAAGCTTCAGTGCAAAGGAAGTAAGAATCATACAAAGAGGTGAGTGTTTCAACTGCAGGACGTAAATCACATGTGAGATGTTTGGTGACTATACAGATCCAATCTTTCCAAAGATTTCTGGCACAAAGACACTCTCCCTTTGCTATTGTTATACATGGATGCCAATGTGAAATTGGGCTCTTTCTTGCTAATCAAAAACTTGAAGCTCAGATGAAAGGCCTTAGACATGTTTTCTTTATTGAGTTTTGGTAGAGAGAAATAAAGTAATAAGAAAGTCCACAGTGTTATTAGTACAGGACAGTTTGTTAGGCAAACAAACTGCATATGCAGCGGCAGGTACGGGCAGCATCTTTGATGGGAAGCAGAGGAACAAAGACTAAAGGTCTGAAATAAAAACTGGAATTTAGTATCTATCTGAAAAGTGAAACAGCCAGGGTTCCTGCTACAGCGGATGCACCTTCTCTCGCCAGGTGTCGTATCAGTCGAGTCCTCCAGTCTCCTCAAGGTTATGCCCTCTTGATCGGAGTGGGCGGCAGTGGCAAGCAGAGCTTGTCCCGACTGGCAGCTTACATTTGCAGCCTTGACATCTTCCAGATCACTCTGACCGAAGGCTTCGGAATCCAAGAACTGCAGGTAAGTAGAGGTGATCGGCCCTCCTCCCATTCCTCCTGGCAGATGGGTAACGTGCACATGTCAGCTCTGTCTCCCGGATGTGGCCAAGGCCTCCCCAGCCACGGGGAGGGTTTAGTTACGTTTCGCTGCTGCTCCTTCATGCTCAAATTAGTAATAATAAATTTCTATAAATACTGATAGATGTTTAAGGCTCTAAGCCTATAGTCCTGGCTCAGAAAATACTAAATACTTGCTTACACAGATATGTTTCTTCCTTTGCGCTGACCACACCTGATATTCACACCATTAGTATTCCTATATGATACAGAGAACAAAGATTCTGCCTTAACAAGTGCAAATAGATTCCTTCTGCTTTGGATAAGATTATAAAACAATCAAGAAAATCATGTGTTTGTAAATTTTTGCAAGTGCTATTTTAAACCAGAAATTAAAACAAAGAACAAAAAAACACAGGATTTCAGTATTACTAAACCAAACCAAATAAATAACCAAACAAACAGTGTTGTCCATGAAATAGTTGTTTAAAGGAGCAGAAACCTCTTTTGACTGCATCGCTTGCCAGAGGCATCACCGAATTCATTTCCACTCTATTAGAAGGGAGTTAGTTGTTCAGCAGCTGCCTGTTTTCATCCCTGTGCTCCATTAAACCACAGACACGACGCTCATCCTTCTATGCCAGGACCGGGGGTGATGTCATGCCGTTAGCCCCTACATCGGGGTCACTGGGAGGAAAGAACATGTAAACAGACGGCGAGAAGGCTCTGCAACTCTCACGTTACAGCTACTGTGCGCACCCCCAGCACCGCGTCCGCATTTTAACAAAACGTGAATGATGGCCTCCTTTTCTTACAGGTAGATCTTGCCAACTTGTACATCAGAACTGGAGCCAAGAACATGCCCACTGTGTTCCTGCTGACAGATGCCCAGGTTCTAGATGAGAGCTTCCTCGTGCTGATTAATGACTTGCTGGCATCAGGTGATTAAACCAGCACAGTTCTTGAAAGATCTCTCCCAATGACAAATTATCTGTAGTTTCAGTGAACTTTAAAGAGAGATAATTTGTCTTTGAGATGTTTGCCGGGGCAGTCTTTGGGAAGACACCTATAAACCCAACTAATTTGAGGTGTATTGCTTTCTTAGTCGGCTTATAGATGTGAGGTGCCTTGGAAGGGTGTTCAGTGAACTAAATGTTATTCCTGCGTGCACAAGTTTAGTGGGTGTGTTCATCATACGTGTCCACCATGTGCTGTGGGTCTTGTAAATGCAAAAAAAAAAAAAGAAAAAGAAAAAGAAAAATGGCATTTCTGATATCAAAGTCTTGCTTTATATTTAAGCAGAACTTGGTATTGTAAAGAATTCAAGCGTTGGGTCATATCTGAAACTTAAATTTGTGAGGTCTTGCAGTAATTCACCTCATTCCTTTGGGGGCAGGAGAAATCCTGGATCTCTTCAGTGATGAAGATGTCGACAAGATAATTTCTGGAATTCGCAGTGAAGTCCGTGCTCTGGGCCTGGTGGACTCCAGAGAAAATTGTTGGCAATTCTTTTTGGCGAGAGTGCGACGACAGCTCAAAGTAAGAAACGCTTGCTTGCGTCTTATTTAAAACCTGCTCTTGGGTCTATGATAGGGTCTATCCGGGGAGTCATGCCATGAGTTTGAATTTCAGCAAGTGAATTATGGCAGCACTTGGGGGCGAGTGATTCAGGTGTGTTACTCGGATGATCTGAGGCTCGACCCCAGGATTTTCTCCGTTGACTACTCTCTGCTTTGGTGTGGCCGATAGGAATAGAAACATAACCAATAACAGCAGCCGTAAAGATCAAGTATCATAACAAAACAAGAAGCACCTCCAGACTCAGGATGGAATGCCAATTTAAGGAAAATTTAGACTTCTTCATATAAAAATGGTTGTTATCCTAGGAAAGTGACTGCTTTGCTACTCCTAGTATTCCATACCTGTTAGTTAGTAACAGGCTCTGGGGCTCAGAAAGATTCAGCCTGAAGTACACAGGAGAGGGGATGGGGCGGTGACATTAGTCGTGAATATGCCTCTGCTTGGACATATAGAGTAATTGTAAGGTTCTCCTCCACCCTACAACGTCAGGTTCCGCATCAATCTTACTGAGCAATTCCAGGCGGAGGTTTCGAAGATCAGAATTTACGATTCAGTTTCCCAAAGAGTTCTCTTCCCATCAAAAAATGTGATTAAAAAAATGTTTGCCAGGTTGTAACAAGACCAGGGATTTCTCCCTGTTCCATTGTGATATATTTGGATCAAATTTCCTTCATGAAATGGAAGAACAAGTACAGCGATAAGATCTGAGGTGGTAATGTTATAAATCACTGACAGTCAAAGTCTGTTTCTCAGAGCAACAAAATCAGCATCGCCCAGACATTTTTTAAAATGCGGATTCTCCAGTTCCACTCTAGACCCCTTGAGTCAGAAACTCTGAGTTGGGACCCAGCGATCTCAGTTTTGACAAGGTCTTCAGGTGATTCTGAGACATGCTGAACGTTTGAGATCTGTTGTTGAAAATAATGCTAAAATAAACGTTCTTTACGTATATCTTTTATATATGACTTTGCTTGCTTCTGTAGGATAAGTTCCTAGAAGAACTGCTGGGTCCAACAGTTAGGGCATCTAGTGGTTTTAGAATATGCCTGCCAATTATCTGGTGTTCGTCTCACTCGCTGGCGGGTCTGTGTCCGGGTCCAGTCTCCTTGCATTTGGGTGGGCTCACAACTGTCGTAGGGTCCAGCATGGCAGAATTGATGCTGGGTTCCTGAGGCCAAGTCAAAAAGGACCCACTTTTCCAATGAATTTTGTACATGGTTTTCTTTATAAGTGGTGTATGTATATTAACCAATTAGTCTTACATATGTGTCATATGTTTCCTGTTCTATCATTTGTCTTTTATATGTACGGATGGTATATGTTTGTTCATTTATAATTTTTAAGGTTTTAAAAGTTTTTATGTTCGATTGATCAGCATTTTTCTTTATAGGTTTGGGGTTTCTTATAAATTTAGGGTAGGTTTTTTCTCCCTAAGGTTATAAAACTCTTCACTAGAAGCAGTTGAGATTCAACTGGGCAAAAAATAAGAATATCTAAGAACAGTTTCCTAAAGCCTCCCTCATCACTGAGTCCAGACTAGCTCAGTAATCCCCTTATAGGTCCTGCTTTCCAGTCTCCCTTCTGCCAGCACACATCCTGATGCTGCTGCCTGCCTCATAATCACAAGATGAGTGCTGTGGAGTCTGTATTTCAGGCAGAATAAAAATTTGAGGCTCTCTATGTCAGAGAACCGAAGCTTCCTCCCAACACCTAGGTTGATATCCTAATGGCCACGAGTGTGTCACTTGCCACTTCTACCTAGCAGGGAGACTGGGGAAGTGAGTATTTGATCTTGTCACATGGCCTTTATGAATAGAATTGGAAGTAGATTTTGGAATGCCAGCACTATCAGTCAGTGATTCCAGACCTGTGTGCTTTCACACTACATGTTTAAAACTTTAGTACATCTGGAATATATTTTTATATATGCTAAAGAGTGAGCTGAGAAGTTTCAGGTTATTTTTTTTTTCAAAAAGATATCTTTTTTTTTGTCTTAATGCCATGTATTTCTTTCTTGCTGATTTGAAGTATCATTATTATTTATTTTATGCCACATAGCCATATTAATTGGGTCCATGTCTACATCCTCTGTTTCTTTTCTAATAAGTCTCTTTACTTATTACTCATACTATGTAAATTATTAAAGTTTCATTGTGCATTTTTATATCTAATATCTAATTGCTCTGTCTTGTCTAGTTTTTCTTTGTTCTCTCATGTTTATATGTCGAGATAAACATCAGAATCATTTTGTCAAATTTTAAATATAATGACTTTTAGTTTTGATTGAAATCATGCAGAGTGCTAATTTTATATTACAGAGAATGTAATTTTTATTATATAAAGTATTTTCTTTTGTAGAAGGAATATTTCTTTCATAAGGTTTTCTGATGGTGGATTATTTTGTATATAGGAGAGCAATTGATTTTTAATTTTATAACCAGTTACCTTACTGCCTCCCTGATAGTTTCTGTTAGTTGGTTGATATCATACAGCCTGCAGATAACATTCTGTCTTTCCTAATATTCTACTTACCTGCCACTCTCCTTTCCTGCATTGGTAAATCTTAAGGAGAATATTAACTGATGAATGGCAATATTTGGGATTTTGATTTTTGCATTAACAAAGATGTTTCTAACATTCATTCAATCTTGCGTTGGCTTTCGATTCAGGATATATATCTTGTTAAGAAAATCTCTACCTGTTAAATTTCTTTTCAGCATCTATTGAGATATTTGTATGGTGTTTCTCCTGGAATTTACTGTTAGTCATAGAGTACAGATTGATGTCCAAAGGTTTTACTTTTTTAAATTGTTAAATCCATCAGTTGTTACCTGCATGTGTTTCCTTTGATCTATGCTTAGACAGGTTTTGTTTTGTTTTGTTTTGCTTTGCTCTTTTAATGTTAAGGAAGGAATGAATATCTCCCTCAACTACTTCTGAGTCTTCTTGGCCTTGACACTTAGTGTGCTGCATCATGAGAAATGTTAGTGGCCAGCATAGGGTGTTAATCCTGTGTAGGTCTGAACACCTGTCATCTGATTTCATTGTTAAACAAGTTTATGAAATAGAGGTTGCTGCTGTAATTTTATATGTGAGTCTTGAAGAGCTTAAGGCCCCAGAGCCAGTGAGATTGGGGTTCGAACCCAGATCTGTATCATTCTAAAGTCCACGGAGAATTAATATGGCATAAGAATGGGTCATCTTTTAGCTAGAATTTAGCTGCTTCTTTCTCTTCAATCTGTGTATATTACCCTCAAGTCTTTGGAATCTTTAACGAATCCTGGATTGCTTTATGTTAGTTTCATACATCACGATGTTCACCAGCATGTACTAAATACTCAGAATTTCTGACCAGCTGATGCTTCCTCTGCGGATGTTCCTAGCTGGGCAACATGGGAAGCTAAATGTGTTACGAGGGTTGGTGAGCACACCTGGCAGGTCAAGCTAAATGAAGTGAAGTTGCCACCCCATTACCCATGCTCACCACCCAAAGCCAGCCCCCATTTGGAATGCAGGGCAGTGAGTACCTGTTGGCGTGCAAAATGTGACTTGTGGCTCCCGTTGGGCAGTTCCCGTTAACGATGATCAGATGTGCGTCCTTGGGTCGCCTGAAATAAACCAACGAGTAAAGCCAAATGCCTCCTCTACTTCACATTTGTATATGTGCATCTTTTCCTAAAGTGATTCTCATCTTGCAGCTAGCACTTTCATCTCTCCTGCTGACTTTAGTTAACCCCAAAACTTTCTTTCTTGCCTTTTTTCCTGGTCATCTGATATCATAGGGAAAAGAATACTTGCATGTAGCAGCCCCTGATTCTTTCCCAAGATTTGAAGTATCTGTTTGTTTTCTTATATATCTATCTATTTAGGTCTGTCTGTCTGTCTGTCTTTCTCTCTTTCTATCATCTACCTATCTGAGAGAGCCATTTCTGATAATGTAAGAAGTATATGTTCATTTTAGAGAAATTAAAAAAAAAAATCATATGAAGAAAATAAAAACTATATTTAGCTATATTACCTAGAGATGACTACTGAAGTATGTTCTTATATTTTCTAACTGTTTTCTATGGGTATATAATGACATAAAAATTACATATTTAGAATTTAATTTTTTTCACATCTCCCTGTTTTCTTCATCTCTCTGCCTTTGTAATTAGAAGTCTCCCACAGAAAAAAAAAATATCAAATGAGTCCAAGAATTTGGTGTGTAGAGTGAACTATGTAACTCAAATGTACTTTATTCTAACCTACTGGTATTAAACCTTTATCCATTTATATACCCTTAGCCAAATTTCCTGTTGGTTTGTTACAATTTTTGATTGATTTATAAGAACTCTTACTCTGATAATATTCCTATGTCCATAATGTCCTTGTCCATTTTACATGTTGCCAGGTTTTCTCAAAGTTCACCATAATTCTGCTAATGTTTTTTTACAATGACCTGTTTTACATGTATATGTATTAAATTATGTCTGATTTTTCCTCTATGGCTTTTGCATGTTAAAACTTTTTAGGAAGCATTTCCATATTGCATGGTTATGAAGATATTATAAATTTTCTTTAAATTAATTTATAACATTTTTGATGTTTAGTCCTAGATTATACAGTATACGGTGGCTTTTCCATTTTTTTCCCCCAAATTGTTTCAACACCATTTAGTACATGATCTTTCCTTTTACCACCATTTTGAAATGCTACCTACCTCATATATTAAATGCCTAATGCGTAGTATTGTATTTTTGGACCCTGCTATGTTCTATAAATCTGTTCATTTATGCTTGCATGAACACCACACTACTTTATTGTAGCTTTATAGTATATTCTGGAATCCAGCAGAGCAATTTTCTGTTCCTTTTCTACATTTTTTAAGTCTATTTTTAATTGCCGTTGACATACAATATTATATTCGGTTCGGGAGTACAACATAGTGATGAGATATTTATATACTTTATGAAGTGATCACCCTGATAAATGCAGTACTTATCTGACACCATACATAGTTATTACAATATTATTTACTGTACTTTGCATCCCTATGACTGTTTTCATAACTAGCAATTTGGGTTTTCTAACTGGTTATGGTATGCGTATAAGAAAGTCACTGGATGGAGGGAGGTGAGATGGATGGACATTGGCTTGTTTATTTTACCAGCCAGTTCACTGAATGCTCATTAATTCCAGTAGGTTTTGCATTTTATTCTTTGGGGATTGCTGAGTAGACAGATTGTCTTTGAATTTTTACCTCTTCTTTCTAATAACTGTCTCTTCTGTGTCTTATGATAACCATAACCTTCTTAACATCATTTAAAATCTTTAAGTAGTAATCATGGCATCTTTGTCTTATTTTTTATTTTAATGGGAATGTCTTTAGCTTTCCATCATTAAGTATTGGGTGAAATGTTGGCTTAAGGTTTTAGAAATATTTTTAGGACTAGGAATTGTATTTTATCGGGTGTTCTTATACGAATCTCTATCTTCTTTCCTTCTAACCTTTTGAGAGTGTGAAGCAAGTTTTCCTTCAAGTTCTTACATTAAATGAACTTTAGAGAAATTATCTTCCTTTTAATCTGCTGGGTACTTTTTTATTTTTCCTGGTTTTACAGTATTTTTTTCCTCAGGACCCATTTAGGCTTTTCTTATTGTTATTCTTCCTTCTTGGATGAGAGAGAGAGCAATTTGTATTTGGGGTTTGGCAACAGACAGTGTGGGTTTTTGCTCTTGGCTCATGATAGAGAACCTGAGAGTCTCAACTGAGTTACTGGGCAACACTTACATCTAAGTGTCAGATTAGCACAGGAGCACCCAGCATAAACCAAAGCAGTACTCACACAAGTAATGTTTGCAATATACCTCTGATCTTATATAAAAAGCTCAAATACTCACTTGTCCAGCAGAAAGTCAGATGTTACAAAACCTTACCTTTGCACGTCTATACAGTCAAGCCTTTTCAGATCTGCATCTCATTGACAGGCGGGGCACCTGGCTTCATTTCCCTTCTATGGATGGCCATCTAGGATGGCTTCATCATTGCTAGTTGCCACCTTCTGTCCCTCCTGCCCTGCATTCTGACACTTGCATTGATGGAGAACAAGAAACACTGCAAAGGCAAAGCTGCCCAGTGCCAGTTCCAGGCTCTGTCAGTCTCTCTGCCCTGCCAACACTGTCTTGCTTGACAGGACTACACGGCTCTGAGTGCAGTGCCCTAGCTCCTGCCTTGTGCTTTCTGATATTATTTGACAGAAGCATAATGAAAGGAACTTCAGAGAGACGTGAAGGGTACAACTTTGCATTCTATATCTGAGGTTCATTGTCTTTAAAATTTTCATAAAACAGCAAAACCTTTAAAAACAGTTAAGTTGATGCAAATATCAATATTTTATTTTGCCCAGAAGGATTTTTTAAACTGCCGCCTGTTAACTCATTCGGCTACCCATTCAGCAAATAGTTATCGAATGCTTGCGAAGTGCTGGGCCCTGCGGGTGTGATAGATAGTAAGAGCTGACATCCGCCCACCCAGAGCCCACCCCATTGTTGGGAAGACAAGCCATCAACCCCCAAATCGCATGAACAAGTATAAGATTACAACTAAGCATATGACAGGTAAGGGGCATGTAAGATAACAGAAGACAGGACAGCAACAGTTTTCGTTGAAGGAAAAATGATTAAGAAGTGTCTCAAAGAGTGAGTAGAAGCCATCTCCCTATTTTATATTATAAAAGAAAAAATGTTAACACCAGTACCAAAGCGCTGAGTCCCAGAAAAAGGACATCCTTTTAAATGGAATAAAATTTGCACTTTGAAAAGCACGGTCATGCTCTTCCCATTTTGCTTACACTTGGATGTGGGCTTTGCCAGCACAGTCGGGGGCTTGTTTTTGCAACTGCACATGTGTAGAGAGTTGCCACATAGTGTCTTATTCAGTGGATAATCACGCATCTGGTTTTCTGTTGAAAAACAAGAAACAAAAACACTGTTAACATGCGTGGTGGAGAGACATGCAGGGCAGCTGAGACGAAGGAATGCACTGCTCACATATATGGGAATATAAACTGGGGCATAACTCCCACCGCCTTTACTCCTCGGGTGTGATTTTGCTCTCTGCTATCTATTGGGATTCCACATACAATTTCTTTATGAATTTTTGGTTTTGTTTTTGCTTTAAAAAAAAAAACCCTCCTGTGTAAAATACTACCTCTTAAAAAAGTCTGTACCATATTTATAAGTAAAGGATCATGGGAATAATTTCATTGTACGTCACCAAAAAAGGAAATATAAAAAAAATGTATTAAATGTGTATATGTTGAAGGTCCTGTTGGATCATATAAAATAATTGAAATTAAAAGTTTTTTAGATGGCAGGTTGACACAGGAAGATATAAGGTTGGTAAATGGTGAGTATTTTCTGTGCTAAACCTTCATTCCTATGAGGATTCTCTAGATAAGATTCAGATCTTATTATTCTTGAAAAATATTGAGGCTTTTGAGGATAAATACAAGCACAAGTTATAGATAGAAGCTTCTGAAGTACATATGTGGGAGGGTTACATCTGAGAATAAACCACATCAACTGAAAAAAAAAAACCCGAGTGATGGTAGCAATTCAAATTTCCATTACAAGAGGAAATGGACTGAGTCTTGTTAGTGATATACAAATAAATATGTACTTACGATGGGTTCTTATCTAAAAGGAATTGAAACGTATTACAAAGCACAATGAAAAGTGGGTTATTGCAAATGAGTCATAACACCTGTGTAGGGGGAAAAAAAGGAATAGAAAATTCTATGGTATGGATTCCAAAAGCAAGTTCCTGACATCCAAATGTTAGAGCTGTGGGAAATACATAGATGGTGATTTCAGGGTTTGCTTTTTTACTTGTGAGAATTTACTTTTAGAATAGAGCACAGCTGTCTGAGGCATTTTTAACTTTATTCTCTTAGCCGACTTTTCTTTCCAGTCCACTGCTGGGAGCTAACTTAAGCCAATTTGGTCATTTGCAATTGTCAGGAACTATTTGGGGGTATATTTCACTGACCTTCAAGACTTAGATGATACCTGTTCAAGCAAAGGGGGGCTCTTCTCCCTAAATCTCACAACTCAAAGTGTGCTTCAAAGAAAGGAAGTCTCAGACTGAACTCTGCTACCCATAGTTAATGTGTAGCACATAATTTAAAATAAGTCTTAAAACCTGCTCGATAAGCTTGTTGCAGTCCAGCTCTGTTCTTTTAGGAATCCGACTAGCCCTTATTAGAAGGGTCCTGTGGGGCAGATAATGGCAATATTCTGGTGGTAGGATTCAGCCAGTCTCATTGGAATCACATGAAAAGATATAATCTTTCCATAAGCTATTTACCACAGGACTGGTCAAAATCCGAGGTCTAAATACTCAGAGGGATAGTTACTGGGATCCGTCTATATTTAGATTTCCTATTTTGTTCTTTTAACAGTGGAGGTGCAGTTATAATATATTTTGTTCAGATATCTTGAACACTACTCATTCCATCAGTGAAAAATTATATTCAATATCCAACTAACCAAGTATTTATGTTGATGAGAGAAGTTAGCTAAGAGTTCAGGTAGCTGACTTTGCTACCTGAGTGTGGGCTTGCATGAGTATGAGAACTTCTAGTCAAGCATCCCTAGCCTGTGTAGCCTCTATTAGTGTCCTTCAGATATTAACTAATTTCATAAAATGAGATTTTACACACATAGCATACTAGACTGAAGGATTTCCAGGATAAATTATATAGTACTTGGTGAATGCTGCTAAGTATTTAAAGAAGAATTAATTGATCAAATTCTTTCAAATAAAAGAAGGGACATTATTTTACAAATACTCCAATTGAAAAATAAGCAAAGAGCCTGAATACACATTTTTTCCAAGGAAGACATTCAAATGGTCAACAGGTACATGAGAAGGTTCTCAGCTATGGAAATGCAACTCAAAACCACAGGGAAACATCACCTCACACTTTCTGGCTCATATCAAAAAGACAAGATATAGCAAATGGTGGTGAGAATGTGGAGAGAAGGGGAGCATTGTACACTGTTGGTGGGAATGTAAACTGGTATAGACACTATGGAAAACAGTATGGAGGTTTCCCCAAGAATTTAAAAATAGTAACTCTAGGTGATCTATATATTAATACTATACAGATCCAGTAATACTATATGATCTTGTTTATATATTGAAAGGAAATGAAACCATTAACTCAAAGTCATATCTACATTCCCATACTCATAGCACAAGGTATGAAAACAACCTGTGTTCTTTGATACAATGGAATATTATTCAGCCTTAAAGAAGGGGATCCTGTTATTTGCAACAACGTGGACAAACCTTGAGGGCATTATGCTTAGTGAAGACAGAGAGAGACAAATACTACATGGTATCACTTATATGTGGAATCTAAAAAGTAAAAAAGTCAAATTCATAGAAACAGTAGAAAAGTGGTTCCCAGGGGGTGGAGTGTGGGAAAAATAGGGAGAGATTGCTAAAAAGCTTATAAAATTTCAATTATAAAATAAATAAGGCCTAAGGACTTAATGTATAACATGGTGACTATAGTTGATAACACCATCTTGTATATTTGAAATTTGCCAAGGGTAGATATGAAATGTCCTCACACACAAAAAGGTAAATATGTGGGGGGATGAATGTGCTAATTGACTGGATAGGGGGAATCCTTCTATAATGTATAAAATATGTATAAAATATATAGACTCCTATATTTATAAAATCACATTGTACACTGTAAACGTCTTACAATTTTAGGTTACTTATACCTCAATAAAGCTGAAAGGTAAACTATAAACAACATAACACTCCTTTTTCAGTCATTTGTCTTATTTTAAGAAATTTTTTGCCATGTTAATCTCTCATGAGATTCAAGGAAATATAACAGGAAATACACACGGGATGATTTTCTCCCCACAGTAATGTTTCCAGAGACAACAACTTGCATTTACACTGAGATACCCATAAAGTTGTGGAAACTGCCTTAGAAAAGAACAGAACTGACATTTTCCAGACATTAGCATGGGTTCTCAAAAAAAAAATCTTACCTAAGACTACTACTAAGGAAACTGGATGGCAGGAGAAATTCTGTGCTAGGTTTCTAGCAAAACTAAAAATCGAGTCAAGAATTGTACTCCTGAAGGCTCGCGTGATACTATCCTTTCCCTTCTTAGGAACTTCTAATACACAGGTGGTTTTCTGTAATTTAGTTGTCTATTTTAGATGCTAGAAGTTAGGTTATTAATGATAACCTGATTTATTTTAAATTCCCTAAGTTTTTTAGTTCACTCTGTATGTAGATAGAGACTTAGAGTCTATGAGAAATCTCACCAACTGTGAGAGCATTGAAAATGTAAATGTTTCATTTAAGGATTTCCATAGAAACTTTAAAATTATTATTTTGTAGCTGTGGGTGTCAGAATCACGTGAAGGACTTGTTGAAAACAGACTGTCAAGCCCCATCCAGAGTTTCTGATTCCTTGGGTCTGGAGTGGGTCCAATAATTTGCATTTCTGACCAGCTCCTAACAATGCTTTGAGAACCACTGATCTCCAGCCACCTCCCTCCATGGGAAATTGAGGTGGCATTGTGAGGATCCTTATGTAAGCCATAAGAAATACCAGAAAAAAAGTCTTCGACTGTAAAATTGTAGAAAAGAAAAATAATTCTTTCAATGAGCATTCTATATTATCTTTTAATAAATAATCAAGGCATGTGATTAGCTCAAAGAAAGTATTTCTTCCTGAAACGAAGCACACGTGGTTTAGATACTTTGTTTTCTAACACATTTTTAAGACCTGACAGTGTAGAAATGTAATAAGTATGAAAGTAGTGGAAGTATTTAGACTCTCAAATAAAGGATGCTTTATTTCCCCCTCTGCCTTTGCTACAATTATGTAGAAAAGAAGTTTTTTTTTTAATTGTCACAAATGATAGATAAGTTGGGTATAGAAAACCACCTCTATAACAGAAAGGAGAAATATTAAATATGGGGAAGAAGAAAGCTGGTAGAGAACTAAGAACTTAGATGTAAGTGGAAATTATGCATCGTGACTGAGGCTCAGGCTCGTTAGCTTGGCACATGCAATGTTAAAGCAGCTCAATCAGTTTGTAACCAGACTTGAACTTAATGAATAAATTATCAGTCAGGTTATACGTTGTTAAAAAACATTTTAGATCTTAGAATTTATCTCTCTCGAGTGTTGAAGAGCCATAGTATATGAAATATAGTGAAGACACCTGTTAAATGAGATATTATATGGCCTCACATATCCTGGGTGTTTTTATAATGTGAATTTTTTTTAAATACTATAGAAAAAAAGTCCTCTGAATGTGGAAACATATTCAGATTGACATTAACTTTTAAATTATTAAATACCTAAATAAAACTTTATATTTAAACCAGAAACATAAATTTCTCCTCAGGAGCACGTGTAAACTGAAATTTTTACTCCTTTAAAAATGTGAAGAACTCAAGTGAATGTATTTTATTTTAAATGAAAACAAACATTCAATATGATAAAACATTGTTTTTTTTCTAATGTATTACACAGTTTTATGGAGCCTGATGAATTACAGAATGGAAGGAGACACAGAATGCAAATATTGGCATTATTTTGCTGTGGTGATTTGGTTTTTTATGTAATATAAAAGAATAACTTTTTTCACTGTAAATGAGGATCATCAAAATGTTTAAAAAGAGAGGGACGCGTTTTAAGGAGAGTACATAGCAGCGTTTCTGTATGTTCGATGGGGCAGCCGCTGGGGCAGGTTTAGGCTTTGATTAGCGAGGAGGTTCGTGTCGCTTTCAACTCAGTAGTGCTTTAGGACAGTTTAATGTCACAGTTGGCTGCACTTCTTTCTTTCGTTGTCTCGGATTGCAGTGTAATGCTCTGCTCACTCATCACCCTCCTGTCTCTGCCCTGCCCCCATGTCTCCCCAGATCATTTTGTGTTTCTCTCCAGTTGGTCACACGCTGAGAATTAGGGCTCGGAAGTTCCCAGCCATAGTTAACTGCACGGCTATTGACTGGTTTCATGCGTGGCCGCAGGAGGCTCTGGTCTCAGTCAGCAGGAGGTTCATTGAAGAAACCAAGGGAATTGAGGTATGTGCCATGTCAGCCTCTGAGTATCACTCTCACACACACACACACACACACACACACACGCACTCTCTCTCTCTCTCTCTCTCTCTCTCTCTCTCTCTCTCCTTCTCTCTCTCCCTCTCTCTCCATCTCTCCCTCTGTCTCCCTCTTTCTCTCCCCCACCTTTTGACCAAAAGTCCTCAGTAAATAAATTCCAAAATATAGCTCCCATCAGAAAGTTGTCCTTGCTAGTTGAAGATCTTCTTCGATGGTTGACACTCTATGGAATATGATGGCTGATCTTTTTGCACCAGGTTGAAACGTGTGTGTGCACGTGCGCGCGCACACACACACACACACACACTCCCTCACTCCCTCACTCACTCACATAGCATGTTCTGACTCATGCTCTGACTCACCAGAAGGCCAGGATCATCACTTCCTTGAATCATAACAGGGCTTACAGAATATAAATCCTTTAAATTCACACTAAAAACCCAAACAAAAAAGTAGCCACCCGTAGCCATGCAATGCTTGATCTTCGCAAAGGAAGGCAATTAGTTGGTATTGTTCTCATGAAAACTCAGGCCTCCTAAATTCAGCAGTCACTAAGTCACATATGAGTCTACTTTGTTTTATGGATTTATGTTTTGTTGGTTATGCTCGTCGTTTGATCATGATGAAATTTGCACCTGCTATTACATTTTTAAATGGTTCCATGAAACCAAAATACTTTAAATATTCAGATTTAAAGGGAAAAAAGAATGTAAATATGAAAGTATCATTTAGACCTCTTAGAAATGAAATTTTATATGTATCTAGTGCCTTTCCAATTAGTTTGGAAGGGTGAAGATTGCAAACATTTCCCAGGGAAGTTTGTCTTCTGATTCCCCTGCGAGATAAAGTGAAAAGGTGCCTGGAATAGCCCGGACATTGAAAGTGCTTTTCAGAGCCGAAAAAAAATTGAGGGTATGTAAGGAAAGATATCTGCTTCCAGCTGAAACTTTATTGTGAGCAGGGATAGTCCCCTGTGGCCTCCCTTACTCCCAAAGGCATAACTGATGCTTTTCCAAAGCAATGCTTTAACATTTTGTTGACTGTTGTATCTTTTGGTGGCCAGATGGTTAGAAATCCAAGCATATTTACATATTTAATTACTTATATGCAGCAAGTTTTGTTGCTTATTTCTTATTTTTATATATTATATATAGCTTTATTGTGTATGATTTGTTGTCTTTTCCTAAAATGTCTATTATTCTAGTTATTTAGGGCTGGATTGCCAGGGAAGTGCTGTCACGCAACATCTAAAGCCTATATATGATAAAGACTTTGTGGCATTTAAATACCTCCTCTCTCCTTTTCTTTACACCCACGCTTTAAACACATTTAAAAAAATGAAAAAAAAAATCTCTCCTATTTCATTGTTTGTTTGTTCTTTTTCTATATACAGAAAGTTCTCTTGCCTGTCTCTGTATTCACCCTTAACCTTGAACACGTCTGGACCTTTAAAACAACAACTGGATTTCTGGATAAAGAGCGAACAATGTTAATATATGGTTCTGTTGTTTTTAAGTGATTTTCACTTTTTCCCACTGGTCATGGGACAATACAGAGCACTTCTTATACTTAGGGAAATACACGTAAATTTGTTCTCATGAACAGATGACTTGGGAGACACTCACAGGAGAAGCTCATTTCTGTCTGAAACACAGCTTTCCCCACTGTCGTCTTCCTAAAGAGTCAAAGGAAGCCCGTAACACTGGCATTAGATAAAAGTCTGCCAGAAATATTTCTTAGTTTAAAATCTGGGAAAACAAATATGACAAATAAAGGTCACAATTATTAGCACACATTTCTTAGGTTATCTCACGGTTCTCTGCATTACTGGAATTATCTAGGGATTATTTTGTTTTTTAATAATTCCAAGAAGGGCTCATAATACCACTTTATAAGGAGAGAGTCAGTATGTATCTTTTAGTAGCACAATTATGCTTTATCTTGTTCATGTTATCAGGCTGGGTTGGTAAGGAAAAGACCGGTGCACTTGGTTTTAATGTTCACTTCTCAAATGGGAGGACCCCAGAGCTCGTAGCCTGGTTTAAGTTAGTGTTGGGCGCAGTGCTTTTCTAAGTTCTGGCCTTTGCTGCTGTGGCGCAGGCGCCTGCTTTCTCCCGTGAAAGTAGGTGCCACTTTGAAAACAGTTACTGCAGAAGAAACTTTGATATGCCAGTGACCATTGACATCTGCTGGATGAAGCAGGACTTGCATCATTTTAAGTCCAGAGGGCCCCTGGCAGGTGCTAAGCTCTATCTGGTGGTATCATAACGCCTCCTATAGGATGCTCAGTGCCACGTAGGAATTTAAAAAGCACTTTACCATTCCTACAGAGCTGAATCATGCCTGGAAACAAATTAGCCAGATAATTTCATTTCAGGGCAGTGGGTTTATTTAACTTTCCCACCTTCCTAATTCGTTGCTCAGGAGCAACAAATTATAATTATAATTCAGAGTGCAACACATCCACGTTCTAAAAATGTGTGGTCCCTTTTCTGTAGAGGTCAAAGATAGCTTTCACATTTTTTGAATGAGCACTAATTTGATCACTTTCTTAGTTTTAATTTCCATTATTAAAACTGAAAGGTATCAGCCTAGTTTGGGCACTTCTTAATTACTGATCTCATTTGCTGCGTCCTTAAACAAGTACGCCGTTAGCCACAGAGAAAGGATTCATTAAAGGCAAATAGTTTTGTGTGTGTTGATGTATAATTTTCAGTTGGTCCAAACATAGCCCCCAGGGGTGAGGGCCGACTGCATCTAAGCAAATGTGCTTCTTTCCTGTTACCTGGTATCGAACTAAATGACAGCTGACAGAATGACCGAAATAGTTTGACACTTCAGCACTACCGGGTGTTTGCTTGAAGCCTGTGTTAGTACATACTCCTCCTCGTAGGAGATTTGGAAATGGAGATGAGAGGATGCAGTGTAAGGGGGAAGAAAAGGAAAGGCCTTTGGGTGCCCCTGGGAGTGAGGTTCCAAGTGATAATTGGGAGGAAACCTTACTGAGAAGTGCAAGGGTCCCCGTTAGTAACACATAAGAAAAAAAGGCGGGAGAAACAGGTGTTAGAAGACGGGCTATGGTTTTGCTTTCAGACCATAATGAATAACAGACGTACTTGAAAGCAGGGCCCGACGAAAGGAGAGGTTATTGAATGGAAAGGTGAGCTCTCTGGCTGAGGAGTGAGGTTTGTGTTGGAAGGGGTCGGATAAAGATCTGAGCAAGACGGAGGAGCCCATCTTTTTCAGGCATGTCGACCAACTGGCAAGTTAAAATTCTTCATCCTTTTGATGTGCTACAACCTAAAAATAAGTACACAAGCTCAGTATCATTGGCTTTTTCAGTGGGTTGTTTTATTCCATGTGCAGCTCCTTCAATCCAGACCGTGTTGCTGGGTTGGGTAGCATACGGGTGGCGTGTGTTACTGCCATTTTCCAAATGAATTGTGAAAAATGTCACTCAATGAGGAAAGTTATTTTACTTCTATGTTTAAAGACCGATTTCTTCCGAATTTTCTAAGTTCTTTTTAAAATGTCAGGCCAAGCATGAAGAGAAGTAAACAACATTTTGTGAGGTACGTTAGCAGTGTTTCTGTTGATGATTTATAGCATAGTTTCTTTTCTTTGAAATATAAATGAGGATTATTCGGTATGAATTTACAAAGTAGAAAGATAAACTTGCGCAATAGAAATTCTGTGAATGTGGGGGAAATAGCCTCTTTCTGAGGAACACCGAAGTCATTTTAATGGATCAAAACGAAAACAAATGCAATCGACTTGATCCTGAATCTGCCTAAATCTCACACTGGCTTAAGCCTGTATTCAAATAGATGAGAAAAAGCCCAGTGGTTAATATCCTTCTGCATTCTTCAGCCCTCTTTCTCCTTCACATGTGCACAGCAACATAAAATCCATCATACGCTTCTTGCTCTGTGCATGTTAATCAAATTTAGAATAGAATTGGAAAAGCAGTAGATGCTGCTTCCCAGGGTTTTGCTCTTATTATGAAAACTTTAGGAATTCTATCTGAAAAGTAGGGTCCAGTTTGGACAGCTGCCCGGAATCCTAGACGTGCTGTTAAGTGGGAAGTTTAGCTTAATCACAGACACCACTACCTCCAAGTTGCAGTTTTGTGGCTTTCCTATAGCGCTGGCCTCCCCAGAACCAGCTATACCACCTTCTGCCTCATCCACTTGCTATAAAAGAAATAGCCGGGTCCCATTTTACCTTCTCACACCCTCAGTCCTCAGTTGCTTGTTTTAATGTTTTGTCGGAGGATCATTGAAGCTACCTCTTTCAATGACTGGAAACTCACTTGGAAGATTGCTGGCTTTTGCTGGATGTGATCTTACCTTTGACCCAGCCTTGGTTCCTAAAATTAAAGACAATAAATAAATAAAAGCATGAACATAACAACAAAAATGCATTCACCAGACAAAGTAACAAATACAACCAAAGCAAAACAATGTGAGCGTATGACTTAGAAAACTGCGTGGCGCCGCATTTAACACTTGTGGCTGCTTTGTCTGGTGGCACTTAGTTTGCCGGCACTGCTGTTGGTGTACTGTTACCATCACCAATAGCAGAAGAAACAACTGCCCTGCATTTGCATTGCTTGCCACTGCTGATCACCAACCTTCTAAGGAGGGCCACTCGTTTCCCTTGCACAGATGAGAGGATGAAGGCCATAAACACAGCTCAGCAGGTAAGGGGCCCATCAGCACCCTTCACACCAGCGCCCATAGTTTTAAATCCTACTGCACAAATGTTTGTTCTGAAAGGAGGATAAAGGGAAAGAAAGGAAAGAAGCAGGGGAAAGAAGAATGGCAAAAGTTTAAGCTTTGATTTTGTGGGTAGGGGGAAGTATAGGGAATGTAATAATTTGCCCAAGTATACAGAATTGAAACTCTAACTCAGGTCCCAGGGTGCAAACCCTGCATCTCCAGCTGCCTCCAGAATCTTTTTCTGGGAATTAATCCATACTATGAAGAGCTTAGGAGGGGTGCTCAAATGCAATACTGCTTGCGTTATGAATTATTAAATTTCCTTTTTTTAATAAACCAACCTGAAAGCCACAAGTATCTAATTAATATATTCTCTTACCAGCCCCAAAATGGGCTAAAAAGTACAAATAATAGGTTTTGAAACTCAGCAGTTTGGAATTATTAAAAATTAATATGGATACTAAGGATGTGCTGTATGTCAATTATACTTCAATAAAGCTATAAAAAGTTAACAAATAATTTCTGAGAGAACTTTCAATATGGATAGAAGGTATATAATATATGTTACAAAACTATCCCAAGTTAAAGTTCAAAAAAAGTAGTTTTCCCTTCATCTGACCTTTCCCTTTTGCCCCTCCCACATTCCTCCCTTAAATACAATACTTTCAGAAGTACAAATTTAAAAGTACACACCAGTACAGGTCTCGGGAAGGTATCAAATCTTGTGTAACAGGCTATTTTATTTAGTTTTGGCCTCTGGGTGTTGGTCTTCATTTAAATTTTTCTGCCTGTCATTTTTAACAACAGAGACATACTGGGCACTCACTTTATGAATCAGGTCGCTGGGGTACTTGGTGTGGCAGCAACTGCCACCACCCAAGAACCATCACAGCAAGTAGCAGCGACTTGTGTATGTGTTTTTGTGTTTACAGTGAGCCAACCAAGAGAGTAGAAGTTAAACACCTTCTGTTAGTATGAGTTCGAGGAGTTCCATCTTTGCATTTGATTGTGCTTTGAATACAGCATCTTCATGGAGAAATCTTGAGTTTTTAACCATTCGATAGTGGCTCTTTGCTCATTTTTATTTCTGCCTTCACTCTGATTGGCTGGCTGTTAAGTGACTACAGAATGGTATCAACTGGTTTTCATTAGAGGTCGAATGTGGCAGGAACGATGTTCTTAGTTCCGTCTAAAAGTGAAAAATACAGCATTGCAGTGCCATCACTGCAGCAACCCCAGCAGCTACCTCCTCTCTGCACCCCCCCCCAAAGAAAACTGGAGATAAATGAATGGCAGAATAAATAATTTATGCTAATGAAATTACTGCAATTAGTAGTTCTACAATGACCCTTTTAAAAGCCACAGCTGTTAATGTCAGGAAGTGCTGTCACTACTGACCTTATCATAAGAGAAAGTGACAAATTGAGAATGCAGGGAAGACCAGTCATCAAAGAGGTCTGTTCTGAACCGATTAGAGTTTTCTGAAAAACAGTGTGAATTGCAACCAGCTGCTCCCTGGCTCTGCAAGTCTCCCATGCTGTGCCATTTTGTTAAGCCCGATAACAATAGTTATTTTGCCCCATTGAGACAAGTTGTCTCGGGCCACTTCCAGCTCTACCGGAAACCACTTCTTCCATCGCCGATTTACAAATGAAACTGTTGTTAAGGAGAGCTTTTCAGGGCCTCCTCATAAGGGTCATGGTTGGGCGGAGGCCAGGGTCTGTTGTTTTTCTTTTTCCTCCCAGTAAGGAGATTGCACTTGGCTGGGGAAGTATTTATCTGGATTGAAGAAAGATATGTGCACATTTGGGGTTCACATGAAAACAAGACAGGGCAGGAGTAAATTTCCGCCCATGATCATATTGCAGGCAGGTTCTTTTAGAAATAAAATCCCCGAGGGGTACGATTTACATGGAGCTTATTTAGCTTCCTTCTAAATTGATATATCTGAGTCCACTGTAAGGTAATAGACACACATCTCAGACCTACTACAAATGAAGGATTTATATTCTAAATATAACTTTCGCTTTAAAAACACGTTAGTTACCAGCGAGACAGATTTTTAGCATACAAAACAATCCAGTGTATACGCAATTTAAACCCATCGGGAATTTTTCTCTGTGTGGGAAAGCTGAGCATTTAGATGTTGCTCTGTAGCTGCTGTTTTTCACCTGCAAGCGTGGCTCTGTCTCTCCTCGCACTCCTGGTTCTAATATTAATGGTGCAGGTTTGAAACGTTTAACTGCATCGCCAGCCACTTGTGCACAATTTCCCCCAAAGATGTCTGTGCGTTATTGACAACACTTTGGTAAATTATGTGTGACTTTCCTAAGAGTTGGTGTAGCTCATTTAATTCATATTAATTGATTTTTAGGCTTCCCTTGATTAATTGAACCTGGTTCATCTTGTACAGAATGCAATAAATAATCATTAAAATGAGGGAGATGTGACTCCACAAATTAAAAAGTTAACTACTTCAGAAGTCATAGAGGACAAAATGAAAAGAATGGATAGTGGGGTGGGGGGAGTTCTTCTGTAAATCTTTAAAGGAGAGTTATTTGTTGCCCTCTCCGCCACCACGAGAATAGAAATGATCATGATCTTTTTCTCCCAAGCGGTGACTTTTTTACCTTATCATCCAGTTTGTTTTCACGTAGATTCTTTAAACACTGTGTATTTCTCAATTTTCAGCTGTTTTTTTTTTTTCAGTGACTTCAGGGTTGTTGGTTTATTTTGCCTAAAGTTCAGCTTCAAGGCAACACCAAAAATACATCTCAGAGTAGTGTGTCTCAGTTTCTCCATTTTCTCTTTCCTATTCTTGATAGATAAAAATTAAGCTGTGAAAACAGTGCTTGTGTTATATGTTGGCTTTGGGGTTTGGTGTGCATGCGGATCACATAAAAATCCTTTGCCCACTTGTACTTGCCAAAAAGAGGTTGGCAAAGCCAAATGTTCTTTTGTCATCTCTAATCCTGTGGGTATCTCTTAAAGTCTAATGAAGTTTTCCTAGATTCTACCATCATTTGTTCTGGCTTTAGAAAAAAATACTGTATTTTAGGAAAAAATGCTGATTTTCCCTTTTAATTGCATTTTTGTTTTAACTTGAGAGACTTTCACATGAATTGCAATGTTTGTTTTCAGCCGCTGGACAAAGATTCCATTAGCCTTTTCATGGCCCACGTTCACACCAGTGTAAATGAAATGAGTACCAGGTATTACCAAAACGAGAGAAGATATAACTATACCACCCCAAAGAGTTTTCTAGAACAAATATCACTATTTAAGAACTTGCTGAAGAAGAAACAAAAAGAGGTATCCCAGAAGAAAGAGCACTTGGTGAATGGCATCCAGAAGCTCAAAACCACAGCATCTCAGGTATGACCAGGGTGTATTCCTACTGAATGAAAGCTATGCTCTTAAATTTTTAATTTTTCTGTTTTTGAAGCAACATTTCAACTCATTTAAAGAAGATGCCTAGTGCTAAAACTACAGCTTAAGGACACAAGGCGCTGTTTTTGTTTTGCTAAGCCTAGAAAGGGCTCAGCTCTAGATAACTATTCCATCACGGCTGGTTGGGAGAGAGACCTCTTGGCCTGACTCATTACAGAGCAGTGCAGTCGAAGGAAATGGGCACTGCCGATTCCTGTCACTTGTCTCTGACTGCTTCAGTGTTCTGGGATTATCGTCAGGAATTTTGTCACCTGAGGATGAAACTAGGATCAACTTTGGTCTTGGATTCTCAGCCCCTAGTGAGGATATCACTTCCTGATTGATGAAGGGGTGAGGATTGTTGTGATTGGGGTCCCTAAGTCTAGAAGTTTTCTCTGACCTTGGCATCTGGTCTCCTTTTCACCACCATCTCTCTTAAATTGTCCCAGTGTTTGTTACCTTTGTCCACTGTCATAAGGCCCCTACTACCTTAAAGGACCATACCTCTAGCCTCCAGGAGTCAATCAGGAGAGAATTCACATAGGGTGTTAATCATGTAGGTCTGAACACCTGTCATCTGATTTCATTGTTAAACAAGTTTATGACGTAGAAGTTGCTGCTGTACTTTTATATGTGAGGCTTAAAGAGCTTAAGGCCGCAGAGCCAGCAAGGGTGGGGTTTGAACCCAGATATGTATCCCTCTAAAGCCCGTGGATTGTCCATGATGCCATGCTGCCTCTCTGTGCCTAGTCAAAAGAATTAGAATGAGAGAATATGGAGACTTTGGAGAATGGCCCCACTTTTCTCTGGGCCACCTAGAGCTGGAGGAAAAATCCGTTGTCACTGGGGGTGACCTCAAGGCCAGAAATTCTGGAGGGCTTCTTCAGAGTTTAGTCATCAGGTCATACTCTTGCTTTTCAAGAAATTGGGCCAGTTTTCCCCCCAAGAGCTTAGCTGGTCCATCTGTGCCTAGGCTTGAAGTAAGCCACAACCTGGCTGGGGAAGCATGTGTTGGCAGCTTTCACTCTGAAGGCCTCTCTGACCATGTCCTTCATGTACCCTGTAGGTCAACCTCTTTCCCTCCATGTTTCATATACCAGGAATGGCTCTTTGGTGATACACTGTGATATGTACTGAGCGGTGAGTAGATAGACCACAAGTGGGAAAGAAAAACCAGAGTGAGGAGGTTTCCAGCACTGAAAGATGTAAAGAGTAGTCCCTGAGAAGTCCCCCAAAGAGTATATCCACATTTGTGCATCTTTTCATTCCCTTCCAAAAAATTGTCTTCCTTTTTACGTGCATTTTATATTTCTCTTTATCTCTTTTCCTGCTTTCTTTTTTTTTCTCTACCTGTCTCTCCAATTCTCTCTCACTTAAATTATGACCCTTCTCCCCAGGAAAGGTTTTACTAGGAGTCCTGTTGAGCTGAAAGAAAGCAAGCAGTTTTCTAATAGTCATCTCAATTATATGTTGGCGAGGCAGAAGGTTGGTGAGAGGAAGAAAGAAAGGACTTGGCAATTCATTGTCTGCCAAGTGCAGGGCTGCTTGGGGTTCTCCTATCTCGCCTCAGACAGACAAATGGGCAGGAAGTCTGAGAGGAAGATATACACAGCCTTGATTGAAGGACTGCTGGTGATTCCTTTTCATTAGGTATTTGTGCATGGAATGCTCTTAATATCAAAAGAGTGGTTGGCATACTTACTAGCTCATTGAGTTGTTTATTATTATTATTATTATTAATTATTGGCTTATTAGGGAAAGGAAGCATAGTTTTCTATGTGGAAACCTCTTTTTATAGCCACATGTCTCCTCTCTAGATATCAGCTTAGGTCATTGCAAATAACCTTAGTGACTTTTCTTTGTAGATAAGGCCTAGATCCCAGGGCTCAAGTCACTTTGCATATTTCAGACCTAACAGCTTTCTTAGAAAGTGAGCTTGTAATAACAGTTCCTTCCTAGTCTCTTGGATGATTCTTTTGATGATCGAGAGGAAAGAAGCAAATGTCGCCATGCTGTGTTACCCTGAGTTCATAGAGAGGCTAAAAAGTTTTAACTTGAATGGCATAGGCAGCAGTTGTAGTGGTAATCACCTTTCATGTAGAGTATAAAGAAGCTGTGGAAATGGGGGTTCCCAGAGTCCTTGGATGTGGTAGTGGGATGTCGTTCCACAAGATGAAACCACTGAAGTGACTAGCAATTGAATCAAAATAAATGGTTATGATTGTTTTTTGCTTACATGGTTAAAAAAAAACAGTTATGCACTTTGGACAATAAGTGGAATAGGAGTTAATGATCATGAATGTGTAAAGCCGCTTTCATGTGTTTCTGAAAGCCACATCTCATGGTTAGCAAGCATTTCACATCTGCTTTTATTTACACAATTCTCAAATACAGGAACCCAGTATTCCCTTCTGAACCTCGTGAAATCCTAACTGAAAAAGTGGGCAGGACCCTTCTTTAGGGCAGAGGAATTTGTCAATGCCTCAGCAAGACTGAGTCCCACGAGAGCAGAGTGAGGTTATTTAGCGCCCCTCCCCTAGGAGGGTCCACATCTAGGACACCCACCTGGCTTCTGACAACACCATACTGATCCCCACAAAACACTTAGGGTGTGCCCTTCTTAGCATAGTTATTAAGGTGAAAGTTGGTATGAGGTGAGAAAAATCAGGAGGGCTGTTTCCTGTTTTGTGGGAAGAGATAAGAGGTGTCTGTGGGTCTTATCGAAATAAGCAACCGATTCAGTAAACTGATAAAAGCCAAAGAGTACTGATGTCTTGAACTTTTATCTGAGGCCTCCAGCAATGTTCTGTTGGAGAATGAAAGCATGCTTCTTCCCGCTCCTCATCAAGCAAGTCCTTTCATGGCCTGTGCTGTCTTGAGACCATGCTGCACATGGTCCAACAGACGGGGTGCAGGTGATGTGGCCTCCGGCAGGGACCACTGTTGGTGCTTCTCTGACTGCATGGAATGAGTTGACAAGATACACTTCTAGTTGGCGCTGACATTAATTAATGACATGTTACACAAAATCATTGGAGAACATTTTTCTGTTTATCCCTATATAACAAAAAAAAAAAAAAAAAGAAAGAAAGAAAGAAAGAAAAATGGGGTTGTGTTTTCACACATTGGACCAAAGTCAGCGCAGGGTGGAAGAAGATGCAAAATACAAACTGTTAGGGATCCTTGAATTCATTTTAAAAACTAAGCTGTCTCTGGTATTTGTCGTTACCAGCACAAGCTCCTTCAAAATAATGACTTTTCCTTCAGGTGGGCGATCTAAAAGCCAGACTTGCCTCTCAAGAAGCCGAGTTGCAACTGAGAAATCACGATGCCGAAGCTCTGATTACAAAGATCGGGCTTCAGACAGAGAAAGTGAGCCGGGAAAAGGCCGTCGCAGATGCAGAGGAGCGAAAGGTCAGGCTAATTCTACCATTTAGAGTGCTGAGCTATATTTAGCACAAAATAAACCTTTGTAGGTGAACAATTTTGAACAACTTCCTCTCCAGGGAGCATAAAATCTAAAGAATTATTATAGTTACACATGTAACAGCATTTCACACCATGATTACCACTTGACCTTTCTTTACATTATGCATTTTCCCAACCTTTTAACTCTTTTAATGATATGAAAGAACAATAAATACTGAGCTCATTCAAGCATATAATGGATGTGGATCTTGAACATCAGGCCTATTTGTAATACAGTAAAGGTCATGAAGTCATCGCTGAGGTTTCTAAAGGTTTTCAGTTTTTAGGCAAATTGAACAACTCAATTGTTAACAAAGCCCATTCCGTCACTTTGCAAAATGGTTTTCAAATTTTGCCTTTTAATAATATAACTTGGTTTATTATTAAATCCTAAAGTAAATTTGTTCTTTTTGATTCTGTTGAGGCCCTGGCATTCTGTATTATGGTTCATCATTGGAAACAATTACTTTTAAGATTATGTAGGTTCTGCTTTTTTTTGCATTCAGGTTTCCAGCAATTCTGAAATAAATATAACTTCTATGGTCTTCTTTCACCAAAACTTTAGCTTCAGATGGAAGGGATTTTTTTCTGTGTCTTATTTACCAAAAGTAGTCTCACAGTAAATGATTTAAAATTAAATGAAAGCGTATGTGTAAGGTAAATTCTCTTATTTTAGACAAAAAAAATTATAATCAGGGCTTAGTTTATAAAAAAAATTGCGAATTGCTAACATTCTCGTAACCATTGAATCAGTAGCCATTATGCCATTATCCTTGAATTTTATGATACCAGAAAATATTTGAGTTTTCCAGTGGTGTTGCTGTTCATTCATAGACAATCGAGTTGTTTTTCTTTTGTTCTAATGTGTGTTGAGCATGTTTGCCTTTAGTTTGCACAACTTAAAGACTCGAAAAGTATATTGAAAATAAAAACTCTAAATACACTTAAAAATAACATTTTGAAGTGGAAGATAAGGCACATTTGGCATGGTCAATAGGCATATAATTTCTAATTCTGATAATAAATGTTTCCAGTGAGTATCTGGTAAGTGGACTATGTCTTTAATAGAATATTGTTATTTTAAGCAATCAGGCATTACTTATGGTCTGATTATCATAAACTACTTCTACCCACGGGAGATTTCTCAGGCATTGCACAAATATGTGATGTACAAGTAATTATTATAACCCATCTCTACAGATATCTTTTTGACATCTTAAAAATATAACTGTACTCTGGAGGTATTTTTGCATTTTTGCATGTGAATTCTTAGACAAAATTATTCTTCAAAAGGGGGAAAAATGTTTTAGCAAATTAGAACTCATCTGACAGGTTGTTCTGTGATGTTCTTCCAACTCAAAAAGGACATGTACTTTTTTATATCTATCTATACCAAGAAATAAAATGATCTTTACAAATATTTTTTATTTTATCCATGAGGTTTAATTTAATTATAATTAACTAATATTAACTGAGTGCCTGTTTTTTGCCTGGCACTATTCTGGGCTCTGGAGGATATATGCCATACAAGGTGCCCTCATATGTCTTACATTGTAATGGAAAAGACTGACAAGAGACGCTGATAAGATATCTTGAGTTAGTGATAAGGGCTCTGATGAAAATCAAATAGATTTCATGGTGGAAGAACTACTTTGAATTGGGCAATCATGGAAAGAAAGTCTATTTGTAATTCCTCCACACAGGCAAGGAATCAACACCACATATGTTCTGTGGGCTCGCATTTGTCATGTGTTCAGCAGTGTGCTAGAGTCTATGTGATCCACAGAAACTGGGGTCTCAAGGCAAATACAAGAAAAGTAATTAAAATGTCATAAAAATACATTGCTACATTTGATATGACTAAACAAATACTGGGGTTTAAACACTGCCTTGCTTGTGCATCTTGACAACCCATATAAAGAAGCAAGTTGGGATTGTTGCTTCAAATTCATAAAATATTCAAGGGCCGTTCAAGCCGCTAGCATTGCCAGCGATGATTTCAAGTAAGTCAGGCACCGCTAAGCCTGTAGAAACTAGTTCTTCCATCTTTGACTTATCAGCTCCGAATTCTTAGGACCCTGTGATCTGTTTCAGACTGCTTCCTTTGTTGAGTAGAGCGAAAGTCTCCTCCACATTGTAAGGCTAACATAATCTCTTCCTTGATTTTGAATGGCCTCCCGTTTTTATGTGTGTGTTTTTTTTCTAAATATGGGTGGAGCTGGATTTTGGAGGACTGTCAGGAATTCCTTATAAACTGCTTTTACCTGACTCCAGGTAGACATTTGCTAGAGCCTGCTAGCAAAAAAGTTTGCTTGTTTGCTAGGGTTTCCATAACAAAGTACCACAGACTGGGAGGCTTAAACAACAGAAATGTATTTTCTCACAATTGTGGAGGATAGAAGGCCAAGATCAAGGTGTTGGCAGGTTCGTTTTCTCCTCAAGGAAGGGCCTCTTTCCTTGGCTTGCAGATGGCCACCTTCTCTCTGTGTCCTCACATGGTCTTCCTCCCTGTGCACACACCCCTGGGTATCTCTTACATGTATCCAGAGATTAGGCCTCACCCAAACAGGCTTATTTTTACTTAATCACATATTAAAGGCCTTATCTTCAAATACAATCACTTTCTGAGCTCCTGGGCTTAGGGCTTTAATGTGAATTTTGGGTGAACACATAACAGTTCAGTCTATAACAAAGAGTTATTGTAACTTATTCTCTCCCTGTGACCACTAAATTTCATGAACCATTGCAGGGAGCTTTGGACTAATAAAGGGCAGAAAAGTTCTGATGTACCCAAGAATGAGACTACCTTGAAATCTCAGCTTTTGGGGACAGTGGTCAAGGGAAAGCACAGTTACAGGATTTGTGTAGCTCCTCTCTCTTCTCTAGGTCTGGACTTGCTGGCCACTTCTCAGCAGCCATGGGCAGAGGAAGTTGCACACCAAGGCTTCCCACCACTAAGGTGCACAGTGATTCCACTACTCTAGTGTCCTTGCACTTTAGGGCAAGAGGTATTGGGAGTAAGAAATAAGTTGACCAACCTAGAGTACTTTTTTATTTGCATTTGTGGGTTTTCACCTATCTAATGTTCAGGATTGCTCTGTTTATAAAAATTACCCAATGGAATAACACTCCATTAGCAGGAAAGAAGTCAGAAAGAGTAGAGTAGAGACTCCTGGCCTCATGGAAAATGGCTCTTGAAGAACTATTCTTTAAGGTTTCTTCCAGTACTAAACATCTATGCTCCTGAGTCCAGTTTAAAATGATGCCATCATACCTAAGAGCATTTAAAGATTCATTATATTCTTATGGAAAATGAATAAACCTGAGATAATAACTCACCCAAATACACGTTCTCTTTTTTCTGTTCCTCTATTCTCTAGCATACTAAAAATGTATTCTAAGAATTTTTATGGTCCACTCCTGGCAGTTCTGAGGGCTGTGGGTTTGGGAGCATTCTCAGTAAGCACAAAGAGTTTTCTTATTTACATTAACAGTAGCTATGTATGTATTGGCAGGAGATCACATATCTACCCTGAACCAATTATGTTCATAAAAGGTGCAGTATACAGCAAAATAATGGTTAATCAGGGGAAGGGTAATTACTGCTAATACAGCTGTAGTAGACAACATAATTTGTTGTGAGCAGTGTTTAATTTTATGGTATAGTTAAACCTGTGCGTTCCAAACATCTGAAGGAATGCACTTTTGTTCACCCTTTATATTCCACAAATCACCATCACCGCAAGAGTGGTCCCCCGTGGTGACTAGATCCTGGTGCCCAGTGCCACAGCTTTAAAATACAAAATCTGCCAAGGACTAAATATGTATTCTTCCTGCCATTCGGATTCTGTAGGTGTCCTGAGAGTAGGAGGATAAAAACTCCAAAGCTTCTTACTTTGATTTGGTTCAAGTTTACCCAACCATTTCCCTATATTCGTATTACATGTGTACATGTCACGAGGCTGATACAGAACCCTTCTTACTGTCTGAAGACTGTCATGTCATCACTGGACACTCAACAGCAGAGTGGACATCAGTGTTATTCTTCTATTGCCACTGGACTATTTCAGCTGTACTTCCATACCAGGTTCTTAGAGAAACCAGTAATGAGTCCTGATAAAAATTCTATCTATGGTTAAAGCATGCACAGCATGGAACAGTATCTCCCAGTCAGTTGAATGAGAAAGCTTTACATCTATTCCTAAAGAAGAGCCAACATGGCTTTTAGGCAAATGTTAACACAAATTAAATAGGGAATTCTAGCAAGAATATTTTGTGGTCTAAGTTACTGAACCAGTCTTGATTTTCACTTGTCCAGGATGCGAAGAAAATTGAAGAACAAAGAAAGCACTTAATCTTGCCTTTCTTATTATTGGCACCCTACAGTTGAATTAGTCAAGGCCCTTCTTGGAGCATTTTTATACTTGAATCCATTTGTGTTGGCATCTGTCATTGTGTATTTTGTGCATATAGCAAGCTTTGTATATACAGTGTGCCTTGGGGAAATTAGTCTTTAGACAAAATCCTCACCTATTCAAAACGTAGACAAATGAATTATTGAACAGTGCATCTGACTCAGCCTACACTTTTCAATAGAGATATCTAACATGATAATTCAAGGCTTTGTGTGCTTTCCCTCTCTGATTAGGTGACAGACATTCAGACTGAAGTGTCCCAGAAACAGAAGGAGTGTGAGGCCGACTTGCTCAAGGCTGAGCCTGCGCTGGTGGCTGCGACAGCTGCACTCAATACTCTCAACAGGGTAAAGATGGTTACTAGGTTCATGGGGTTCCCCAGTATAGGATTTAGAAGTTATTAGTTTGAGAGTAAAGTCCATGCATCCAAGTATTTTTAAAAGATATTAAAGTTGAAACAAACCTTTGAGGTCATCATCATAGTTCAACTTCCTTTCCCATCCAGGAGTGTGTCCTGCCACAACCAACAAGCAGTCCCTTTGTGAATACCTCAACAACATGGGGTTTATACTCTCATGAAAGGCAATTCTGTTGTTAGCAACTGGATTTGATCTAAATCCAGGTGTTTCTAGTTTGTTTTGCTTTAAGAATGAATTAGGGGATTCTGCATTTCCTAAGAATATAAAAAGTAGCAATGATGAGAGATACTCAAGAAAAGAAGAATGGGTGGGAACAAAAATACCTAGGTTTGGCCCACGCCATTTTTCACAAAGTTATTAGTATAACTTCACTGAGTATTTGAATTCTTATAAGAGAAAATAATCTGTGATTGATGGAGGGCAGTGTAAGGAAAAATGGAATTGCAGGCAATGTTGTTTGAAGAACCAGCAGCTAGTCTTGTCCTCAGGTTCTACTAGGACCTCATGGGAGAATCCCAGGAACCCCCAGTCCTGAGGTTCTAGAGATTTGACTTCAAAGGGTAAAGGACCCAGACTCTCATTGTTCTTCAAAGAAATGTTTGATTCATTTTCTAAGCATTATTTTTGGGGGGAGAAAATAATTTTGACAGTGAGCAGAGTTATCTTCATGGATGTTTCTTATAGTATTTCTGAAAATACCATAAAGCAGAAAAACATATGAGCATGGGTATACTAGGATCAAAGATTGGTTTTATGCATTCAGATATTCTGTCACTAAAAGAAGATTGAACACTAGTTAGCTACATGAGAAAATGTTTATGATATATTAAGTGAATAAAGCAGACTAAAAAACAGGATACATGACTATTGTTTTGGTAAGAGCATGCATACATAGAAAAAAGATTGGAAAAAATAAAAGATAATAGAAACTGATTATCTGAATAATGGAATTTTGTATTTGTTAATTTCTGAGCAACACTTTGTGCCTCTCTACATTTGCAGCTTTTTCTCTGAATATATTATTTACCCAGACAAAATAAATGTCACTTATATATAAAGCTGAGTATATTTATAAATGATGATGATATTTATAAATGCAGAAGAATACTAGTTAGCCAGCTCTGTTATCATCAGCATAATTTAAGTCTTTGCTTTTGCTCTTATTTTCATACCCTTTCTGTTCTTTGCAATCATTTCCCAAAGAAATAGGCATTTTATGGTAATGGAGCAGAATCAAGTTCAACATTTGATGAGTGTATTATGTAGCTCAGGAAATATTACATGAAGTACTTGTTTTTTAAATCACATATCAACCTACGTGTACTTCATATGGGTACCAGTGCCCCAGAGTATTTGCCTTGTTACTTGTAATTTATACCTTTAATACCATCTGTTGGGTAAAGCAAGTCTGACCTGAAGAGATTAAGGAGTAGTGCAGAAGCAGGTTCAGCCTATATGGGCTTCCTCCCACTGGAAAGTCATCATAACGGATGTTTCCTTTTTCTTGTGCATAGAAAGCAGAAAATCACAACTAAGAGACACTAAACAAAGGAATCATGTTTCTGGGAGGACTTGGTTAAAATGCAAATATGTTATACAGATGGAATAGAACCTGTGAATACCTTAAAACTGATATTTTATAAAATTTCCTGGCTCAGTGAGCAGAGTTCCGCAGGTCTGGTATACCAGCTGAATCATTTTTCTTGGCAGCAGAATGTTACCAGCAAAAACTGAACTTCTAAGGGTCCCAACATGGATTTCTTGGGTGGGAGGAAAAGAATTGCCAAATGGAGAGTAGTGTGGAAAGGAGAGGTAGGAGCCGCTAAAGACCAGCCCGACAATTTCCCCGCTGGTCTCCAGACCTCCTCTGGTCTTGAGTGTGTGTGTTACTTTTCTTCAGGTCAATCTCACTGAGCTGAAAGTCTTTCCCAACCCTCCAAATGCAGTTACCAATGTTACTGCGGCCGTGATGGTCCTTCTGGCTCCCCGGGGCAGAGTGCCCAAAGATCGAAGTTGGAAAGCAGCTAAAGTCTTCATGGGAAAGGTATCAGACAACCTGGCAAGATGAAAATCTCAATTTCTGTATTCAGTGCTTTGGTTTGCTTGACAGCAAAAGGTGTTCAGATCAAAAGAAATCATATTCGTATTCACTGAGTATCACAGGCCGTATGTTCTTTAGACTTAGAATTTTTGCTTGCCAAGTTAGAATTCTTGTTTGCCAAGTTAGCGTGGGGGTAGAGCATGTTATACCTAAGTCAACATCAGCAGCAGTTGGAAGGTTGCTAATTATTTGCAAAATTATGAAAGCAGTTAAGTGTAGGAGGAAGAAAATTATATGGATTTCTTGTGCTGGAAAAATGTTGCTAATGTACAAGAAGGTGAAGCAAAGGGGCTTGGGAGTATGTATTTTTCTTTTTCATTTCTGTCTTTCTTCTCTTTAAAATGTGAATGCCTCCTGTGTAGGGACTGAATATTTTACCCTGGGATAGAAGAGGTTTTAAAAGTGTCCATTGCTAATTCTAACTTTATACACTAAAGCCTGAAAAAGTCAAACAGTAGGATAAATGCAGCTTGCCAATTTTGCCTTTGTAACGTGAGTCCTAAAAGCTGATTTTAACTTTTGATCTTGGAATTTTCTCTGCAGCCAAACTGGGTTCATTGCAATAAGTCTTTCTGCTTTACAGGTTGATGATTTTTTGCAAGCGTTAATTAACTATGACAAGGAGCACATTCCAGAGAACTGTCTAAAAGTGGTCAATGAACAGTATTTGAAAGACCCAGAGTTCAATCCAAACCTGATTCAGACCAAATCTTTTGCAGCAGCTGGTCTCTGTGCCTGGGTCATCAACATCGTTAAATTCTATGAGGTATCACTTGCGATCAGATGGTTTACAGGTGTTAGTCAAAAAGGCCCATAAATATCTTGATTTCTAAACCAGCAAAAAAAAAAAAAAAAGAATTAATTTACTATTTAACTATCTGAATAAGATGAAGTTCTAAGAATGAGACATGAAAGTGTCAGATTAAACAGAATTCTGTACAGGAAGATACTTGAAATGTTGGAAACTATCTTATTTCAGGGTAGAATGATTAGCTACTTTAGATCAAATAGCAGCAATTAATATGATTTGATTAAATGAAAACTTGTTGCATACATTAATTATGTTTATGTTAAAATACTCATTTCATCTTGATTTGGAACAACTGAGAGTCTAAATTCATATTTAATTAATCCCTGCTCTCTAAGCAAAACTTCACACCACCTTTTCGTAGACTTAGTAGGTGAGGAAATAACCTTTCTGTTGTTGTTGTACTTTGAGAAGTATAGGGATAGATGATCATTTTATTTAGTCATTTATTTATCAAATACGAATTGCCAACTATGTTCCAAGTACTTTCCAGAGTACTCTGTGTAAGAAGAAAATAATGAATGGCTCTTAACTCTGAAGAGCCGTCTTATTTTTGTCTTGGGGTGTTGTATGTTATATTCAAAAATGGAATAACTTAGGACCTGCCAAACATAGTCAGTGTCATTCCCAGAATGATTTTCATAAAACCAGGTTATGTCCTTTGTGTTGGGGATCCACAGAAATCGGGCCCTGATCATCTTGAGGTCTCTCTCTTGAGTAGAAGCCCATATAGAGGAAGGGTTTAGATAGATTACAGATGACATATGGCCTCTCTCCACAATCAAATGCCTGACTCCTGCGCTCGCCTTACACCACAAGTGAAAAGACGAGCATAGAGGTAGACTGTCTGTGTTCTGTGTTGTTTTGCTATAAAATAGGAAATAAAATTTAATTTCCTTCCTCTTTCCCCAACAGGAGAAAAATTGATCCACCTGTATTCTCAGTAACACACACATGAGGTGTCCAGGAACTTAGAAAAGAAAGAGAGAGTGTGGTTAATATTGTGTGAGGATAGCTCCCACTTTTCTTTCTTGGTCTGGAGAATTCTCCCACACTCATTTTCTGCCTTAAAGTCAAGACTAGATTCCAACTTTAGCTATAATTCCTATCCACTGCAATTTCTAGTGATATGAGAATTGTCTCCGAATTTTATGACAAGCTAATTTTAGTATCTTAACTGTATTTGGTGTATAAAACATTCAATGCAAGTACTTGGAACTTTAATATCCAGAATAAATGAGTAAATAGTGGACAAGTGGTGAGAACTTAGAAGGCTACGTGGATATTTGCTCAGCCATTAGGTAGTACCATTACCAAGAAATAAACAGCCAGTTGCTAAGTGAATTTGAGATTTTAATTGTAAAAGTTCAGCAAGTGTAGGATTGAGTGATTACCTGTCCTCTTTGCATTTTTATTGCCTCATGAATTAAACCCCATATGGATTTTCAGGTCTACTGTGACGTGGAGCCAAAACGCCAAGCATTAGCCCAGGCAAACTTAGAATTGGCTGCAGCTACTGAAAAACTAGAAGGTATCAGGAAAAAGCTTGAGGTAAGTGCAAACTATCACCCTGAGGAAGTTCCTAAGAGAAAGGATCTTCTCCCCGTATGTCCCAGTGTCAGACTGGGCCACATCTGAGCCCTTCCAAGCAGAAAGAAATTTGATCTTTCATTAATGTCTTCTTTTACCAGCTTCTTTAGTAGATATTCTTTATTTGCTGAATGCTAGACAATGAACTGGAAAGTGGAAACTTTCATAGTTCCTGCACTTGCGAAATTTTCATGGTAGGAGAAGGATGAGTGTAGCTCACAGTGATTGAAAGCAAGGACTCAGGAGCCACCCTGCCTGGGTTTGTATCCTGGCTCCACTATTTACTGTTTCCCCCTGTGCATGTTAGTTTACCTCTCTGAGCCTCTATTTTCTCATCGGTGAAATAGATATTATAGCAGCATCTACTTCTTGTTTCTGATCTGTGAAGCAGTGATCATAATAGCTACCTCTCAAGGTGGGCACTTACTGGTTTTGGTCACCCGGAATCCAGATTTATCTTTAGGGAATTATCTTCCATGTTGGATGTATTCAGGTGGGTGTCAGGGGGGAGTCCTTTGCTTTCCTAGCTGAAGGATGGATATATTATCCACGTTTTGCCAATTTGACTGCCCCCTGGCCCCAAACTCAATCTATAAAATTTGAATCATGAGCTAAAGAATAAAACTGAAAACAGAGTTTATGGCATTTTAAGGACAGTGTCCAGGTGAGACTTTTGAGTAGCTCCTGCTCTCAACAGTCAGCTCCTGGGTATCTGTCTGTGGTTGTCTGCTTTTCTTTTCCTCCTAACAGTCCCCTTTTCTGCATTTCCCTCCAGTAAATTCCCTTCAACTAAAATTAGCTTAAATCTGCCACTTCTCACCTGTGAATCCTGATGTCTCAAGATGCTATTTGTTGTGCAGTACACACCCAATGCTTCATAAAGATTAGTTCTCATTCTCTTTGTGTAACAAACCCACATGTTAGGTGTTCAGGAGTTAGAACTAGAGTTTGAGAGACAAGCCTGGCTCAGGAATATAGATTTGGGAATTGTTGGTGTGAAAGCCATGTGTATAGATTGCCCGGTTGGAGTGTGACAAATAAGGACTGATGGGAGCTGAGGGTAGAACTCAGGGAGGATGTTTCCATCACAGAGGGAATCCTGCCAGGGGTCCCTGGGCAGGTGAACTCAGCAACCACAGCAGTCCGGACTCTGGTGCTCAGAGTGGCCAGGCCTGGCTTTTTATGGAACAAGACTCAAGCAAGGTCTTGTTATATCTGGGGCCACTACTTGTTAATATGGCAAAAAAAAAAAAATGTAGGACGTTTTCAAATGGACAGTGCCTCCTAGATTTCAGAGCAGGCTCTCTAAAAGAAGACAAGTGAGATGATCTTTCCAGAGTAGAGTCCAGGGCAGTGACCCCTCAAAAATGCCAGGAAGGGATCAATTATTCAATAATTATAAGGTATCTTTTTGTGATAATTATTTTTAATAAGATGGTTGATAACCCCAGAAGTTTTCTTCTTAAGACATAGACAATTTCAGCCCCTCTCACAATTACACTCCTGTATCTTTCAAGACTACTTCCTCTAATAGAACTTCCTGGCTATCATTCTCTGCCCAGGTGACTTGACCATCCCTCGTTTCTGTCCAGTCAGTACATGTTCTTCACATGGCACCAAGCATACTATTTAATAAATACCTGGTGGCTGATGAAAGAAAAATTAGCCAAAAAATTAGCCAGCTGATTTAGACAAATTTAGGATAAACATGTTAATTTTATAAAAGTTATCTTCGTTTGTCAAAACCATCAACTTGACTAAAAGCTTTAGAAAAATGTCATCTATTGTCGATGGCTTTATGTGAATATTAGAAGCATTTTGATATACATAGAAAAAGTAATGAAGATGCTCAAAACAGCCACGTGTAACCCTAAAGTTAAGACTTTCTATGATTGCAGAGTTACTAGTACTTTGGACATAGCCTGCAACTAGCTGAAAAGAATTGTTCGTGTCAATTGTTTTCAAAGACCCACAGCGCAAGCAGAGGTTCATATATCAGTAAGCCTTAGAACTGTTTGCAAACACACAGAAAAGACAAATAATCAAAATGCCTTTTTAAAGAATGGGCTCTCTCCATCTCCCTGCCAAGAATGGGGGGTCATGCCAAAGACAAAGTACCTCTGCACAGCTTCGGCCTGTGGGCACATAGACAGATCAAAGTTTGAGTCCAAGTGAAATCACCATTTTTGCTAGCTTAACCTTTGTTTCCTCTAGCCTCTCTTTCCCCTCTCTGCTGGGCTTTCCTGTCTTCTGATCTTATGCTTCCTGTTGTCTTCTTCCCTAGAAAAGCAGAGCTGTGTCTGATGTCAGCATTGGTGTTGTGCTGAAAATTTGTTTACAGTGTTCGTCTCTACATATTTGTTATTTCGAGTCTTTCACCTCTAGTTTCAGACTAGAAAATGGCCCCATAGTTAAGGTTGAAAAAAAAACTGCTGAGCTAGTGAAGAAAGTTTATTATTTCCTTCAAATATACAGGGCCTTTGGATGGCCATGAAGAAAATCCAAATTCAGTCTCTTTAGGGCAGTAATTCTCAAAGTGCGTCCAAGACCAACAGCAGCACCAGCGTCACCTGGGACCTTGTTAGAAATGCAGACTCTCAGACCCCACCCTAGACCTACTGAATGAGGGACGCTGCAGGGGGAGCCCAGGAATCTGGGTTTTATCAAGCCCTCCAAGTGGTCCCGAAGCACCACTGGCTTATGGTATCTGGTGGGCTGGGGTCCTTAGGCAAATCCCTCCTTCCTCACTCTGTTTACTTTTAGAACCTGAGAGAGACCAGGGCCTGTCAAGAACTGTGAAGGGACCAAAATTTTACCCTGCTTGCAAGCTAACAAGTTATTCAGCCATATTTTCATAGATGCTGGAAAAAGACATGAGACTTGTGGATCAGAGACCAAAGGACTTGATTACTCACAGCACAGCATGCAGCATGAGTTTTGTGCTTACATCAGTTCCTTTGTCTCCCAAATCCCACAGGAGTGATTCATGGTGACGTGCACAGTAGGTCTGTACCACAGCTGAGCAATCCCAAACTTAGGGAACCCCCGATATAAAGAAGGCTACGAGTAAATCTACCCAACCTCTGCGCCAGCTGGAAGCGTATCTTTATTATTCTGGTCAGCAAACAAATCTGTTTCTGCCTCAAGAGAAACAGTCTCTATCCCCCAAGCCTATTTGCTATGCACATGTCTTGGGACAGATAGTCCAGAACAAAGGCTGTCTGTGCCTCTTCACAAGAGGCATAGAAACAAATGCAAGAGACTGGTCTCTCAATACCCAGCTCCCCTTTCCAACCTTATGAAAAGAACTGAAATGTCATTTTATACCTCAGTTCTATGTATATTTAGGCCAAACCTATGAATTGGGTAACATTATTTCCAAGTTTTGGATGATGAAACAGGCACAGAGCGGTTAAGTAAACATTATACCTTGTTGCTGCTGCTTAGCTAGTAGCAGAGTCCAGATATGAACTTAGATCTGATACCAAAGCTTATGAAAGCAACATTATAAATCTTACTTATTTAGGATTGTTAGAATTTTCAGGTAGCAAGATACTAGTAAGGAGTCTCCCAAGTATTTGATATCTTAGTGAAGGCTTTTTTGGTTATAAGAAGTAGAAATCCACTTAAGCCAAAAAGGAAACCAAGATGACTCGGAACTCTGAGGAAAAATACGCGACTAGGTCTCGGGGGAAGAAGTCCAGAAATGGGAGGCTGCCATGAACATCTTTCATCGTCTCTCTAGGGCCTTGTGACTTTTCATCTTCCCTTTCATCCTTTCTCTGTCTCCAGAGTGGTCCCCCCTGCTTTCCTGTGCCCCTGATGGTAGATGGTCTCCCTCTGAGTGAGACCTGCCACAATTTATACATTTTCTCAGGTCATTTGATGCTAAGGATAATGACATACCTCTGAGTTTCAATCCCAAGTTGCCAGAAGAGAAAATCTACTGACCAAGCTGGGTCAGGTTGCTGAGGTCTGAGGTCTCAATCATTAGCACACCTCTTCACTGCCTGAGTGATGACCCACATGGGAAAGTTAGAGTCAGTAAGTGGAGAACCGAAAAAATGACCCTGTGAAGCTTAGGTGCAAGAGAGAGGGGACAGGGCACCAGAGTGTGTTTGAGTCTGCAGGGCAGGTCCACTGACCCCAGTCACTGACGGCCCTCCACCCAAAGGAGAAGAAAGGCCAGAAGACCTCATGGTGAGCCAGGGATCTCTGCTGACAGTGATGCATTTATTATCGCTGTGTTCTCTTCTTCCCTGGCATATGTATGCTACATGAGCAAAGGTCAAAGGAGGAGCAGAGGTTTGTTTCATTTACCAGAAGATTATAATATTTCTGTTTCATCTAAAAATGGCTCAAAAGTTAATTTTTACTCTTATTCAGGATCTGGATCGAAATCTGAGCAGACTCACAGCTTCATTTGAAAAAGCGATAGCCAAGAAAGTTCAGTGTCAAGAAGAGGTGAACCAAACGAACAAAACCATTGAACTAGCCAACAGACTCGTCAAGGAACTTGAGGCATGTAAACCTTTTCTTCCAACATTTTAACTAAAATATACAGAGTAGCTCTTTTTTTTGGATTTTATCTTTCTTTGCTGTCAATAATAACTAAATAGACATGGCATCATCAATAAAGAATTTTTAATCGTTCATACTATAGATCTAACTTACCCAGAGAAAGAAGTGATAGATTCTCTATATTTTTTAGTAGATAGCCACGAACTCAGTAGTTTTCTAGATCTGTCATAAACTAAGGACGGCTGCTAGGTGACCATGGTATTGAACTGTTGCCTGCATCTTTTAATATATATTTACGATCGAATTCTACCATTAGAACATTACTTCACGCTAAGCCTGTTCGATTAATTTTCTTCTGTGACATCTTTTTAGAGATGACTAACATGCTAATGTTAACAGTTTCTCTATTAAATTTAAAGGTTTTCTTTTTACAATTTTTATTAACCTTCTCCTGTTTGAGTGAATGAAAACATATAGCCTTTGACCTCAGAAAGTCACTGATTTTTATTTGCTCTCCCATGTGTAATATATTCATACAATGGAATATTATAGCCATAAAAATGATTAAAGGAGTAATACATGCTACAGCATGGATAAACCTTGAAAATATCATGCTAAGTGAATGAAGACAGCCACAAAGGGCCACATATTATATGATTCCATGTGTATGAAATGTCCAGAATGGGCAAATCTGTAGAGACAGAAAGTAGATGAGCATTTTCCAGGCTGGACAAGAAGTCAGGAATATGAGAAAGACTCTTAACAGATTTCTCTTGTGTGTGAGGAAAACATCCTAAAATTAGATAGTGGGATGATTGTACAGGTCTGTGACTGTACTAAAATACCACTCAATTGTGTACTTTAAAGGCTGAATTTCATGATACGTGAATTAAATGTTAATAAAGCTATTGTTTTTTATTAAGTGCTACCTAAAAATATATAACTGTATTATTAGAAATGCATTTAGCCGAAAGTGATAGAAAAGTTGATTTATAGTAGCTTAAACAAATGGGAGTTTATTTTTTACATATGACAAAAAATTTCATGACTAGACCATTGTCAGGGTTGATTCAGGTAATTAGTGATCAGACACCAAATCTCTCTGTATTCTTCTGCTTCTACAGACTTAGCAGGTGGTCATTCAACCTCATGCATTTTGCATCATGGTTACAGATGGCTGATACATGTTCAGATTATGGCAAGAGAGAGAATTATCAGTAGACTTTTTTTCCTTTTTAAATAAAAACTAGTTTTCCTTGGAGCCCCTTTGGCAGACTGTTACTTAAGTTTCTTTAGTCAGAACTAGATTGACCAAATCTAGCTGCAAAGAAGGCCTGGAAAGTGGGAAACTTGGTTATCATGACTGGTCACAGCTCGTCTCATGGGACTGGATTCATTATCACCCTTCAAACTCAGAGTTCTCTGAGCAAGAGAAAAAGGAAAGACGTGTTAGCATGGGTTGAGCTGGGTGATAGCCTAACTCTTTATTAATATAGTAGACTTCAAGAAATCTAATTTATAAAGAAGCTATAAATTTAAACCTATCATCCCTCTGAAACTCATAGTTCATTATATAGTTAGTTTCTTCTGCAAAATCTACTCTTTCCAATTTATCTCAAAAATTGCAATTTTTTTCCTCCAGTTATATCCAAAAGCTTTGGAATCACCTTTGACTCTTTGCTCTCTTTCTCACAACCCATATCCAATCCATCAGCATATGTATGGTATTGGCTCTACCTCTCACATCCCTTCTCACCACGGCCGCCTCACCATGTTGGTCCAGGCCACCAGCATCTCTGCCCTAGTCTCCACCATTATCCCTCAAAATCTACTCCCTTCATCGCAGCTGAGTGTTGTTTTAAAAAAGTAAATCCATTTATGTCACCACTCTCAGAATTTCCCAATAACTAATCATCTAACTCAAAGTATAATCCTAAGGTTCTCCGTAGCCTATAAGATCCTACATGATCTGGCTTCTAGATACTTCCTGCCCTTACCCTGGCCACCTTCCCTCTTGCTCCAGCTTCACTGGCCTTGCTCTTCCTCATAAAGCCAGTCATTCTCCTACTTTGTATCCTTTGCCTTTTTCCTCCACATGGCTTACATTTCCCCAGATAATGACATCGCTGGCTCCCTGACTTCCTTCAGGTCTCTGCTGCTAAAAGTTCTCATTATGTTGTTTTCTCTGATCTCCCTTCATTAAAAAGCATGCCCCTTGTTCCCTGCACACACCCATATACCCCACTGGATAGCTCTTACTCTGCTTTATTTTCTCATAGCATTTGTCAGCACATAACACACACACACACACACACACACACACACACACACACACACAACAGGAATCTCATCTTTTTTCTGCACTGCTTGCTCCCAAGCATATAGAATAGTCCCTGGCACATCATTGGCATCAATAGACATTCATCGAATGAATGGATGAGCAAGCGAGCTTTGGGAGCCTCCTATGTCAAAAAAAAATTCTGGGGCCCTTTGAAGACTCATTTTTCTTAGATCAGTTGAGAAATTCCACCACTTCTCATGAAGTTTACAATTTGTCCCATTTAAAGTTGTAAGATTTAAGCAGTTTGAAGTGTTTACCACATGTGAAGTACCCAAGGAAAAGAAAAAGCGCCATTTAATTAGACTGTTTCCCCGAAGCAGTTATAGAATGCCTACAAGTTTTATGAAGAGAAAAACAGGCTCTACCACATGTCTCTAATACACACAGCAATGTCCTCCAAAATCATTACTCAGGATGATTTAGAAAAGGAGAGGAAAAAACGTTGAATAGCATTAACCAGAAAATAAATATATATATACATATGCATATTTTTATGTTTATAAAATTTTTATATTGTATAAATAATGTGTGTGTGTATTTTTAAAGGATTAATTGAAGATGTCAGACCTTTTCCTTTGAGGATAAATTCTTTCTGGCTAGAACAGGAGACAGTTAACTTCTGAAAAGCATCAAGACTGATGATTTTGTCTATATAGCATTGACCTGGAAGCTCAACCATTCAGACTAATAAATCAGGCAATTTATATTTAATCATTAACTAACTCCTGAGCTGAACAGCTGTTCAAAATTAGAAATGGGTCACCCCAGCCAGGATGACATTACAGGCAATCTATAATGCATTAGAATAAAATTATAGCGATTTTTAACTGTCTAGAAATTTATTACAGGACATGTTCCAACTCTTAAACCCTTGTTAGCCAGTGTCAGTAATGATTTATGTTGCGTGGGTGGTATAGTGGAATTATTGACGATTTCAATAGCCAATAAGTCTATGTTTAGTAAATCTTCAGATTTCAAAGCTGTTTTGGAGAATGAGGTGGGTGCACTTTATTGTTTATCATTTACTAACCAAAGACAACAAAGATGGAGGGAAGGCAAATGAAAGATTCCTCTTCAAAATTAATGGATATATTATCTGTAGCTGAGGAGGGAAAGTAATGAATTCTATAAAGATGGTAGAGTTCCTTAGTGTTTAATTCTATCATGTGAGCTGATATTTATCAAGCAAAGCAAGGAGATTATCTTCAAAACAGCTTTGATAACCATTTTCACCTGCTAATTTCATGACCTTGGTGTTGTGGTCATGTTTCGGATGGTTTACAGGCTACTAGTATTCCAGTCTATTCTGACACATATCTTTCTTGTTTTCTATGGGCTCTTTTTTCATGAGAAAAACTAAATTCCACAGGATTCTTCTTCACTTGTACTATCAAATTGCTGATTTTTTTTTTCAGGTCTTGTCCATTTGCATGCACTTAGAATGTTGTACTAATTGTTAGCATGCCTTGAAACAAAGTGAATTAGCGAACTACCCTGTACTTTAATCAATCCATAGCTATTTATTGCAGTTTTACTCAAATCTAATAGTAAGGGTTCCTCATACTTAACCTGAAAATCAGATTTTAAATAGCCATCCAGCTAGATATAAGAACTTCAGCAGCATTCTTTGAGTGTATTATATTCAAGGCTAGTGAAGTCCCTCAAATTTCCATGTTTTTATATGGATTACAGGTCCTAGCACAGATCAAGTGATTGTATTATAAAATAACCTGAGTTTAGTAACTATCAGCACTGTTTTTTTAATTAATAGAATCTAGGATGGGTGGCTCTATAAGCTTCATGTTTTAATTAACTAACATGAGTGCTGTTTGTCATTTTCCTCTTTCTATAATATACCCATAGCCAGGATGTTTAAAAAAAATGTCTAAAGCAGTGTAATACCATTGCTCAAAAGCAGGAGGAGTGGAGAGCAGCCAAACTGCCATTAAAAATCCTAACATCTCTCAGTTTCAGCCATACCTCTTGGTCCTCCACTCCCAGAGGAACAGGAGAGTCACTGTCATCCTTTCAAGAAGGACCTCCATCACAATGAGAGGGCACCCAACGAGAAGATGTTAAAGATTTGTCTCACTGTCATAAACTCCACTGAAGAGAGTATGAGAGCTCCTTCAGAATGATGGGTTTTCAGTATATGGAAGATTATAATAGTCATGCCAACCACTTAAGTTCTGTTCCTTCTAAAGACTCTGCAGAAGGCCATACACTTAAATTATGCTCCAAGATAACTACATCAAACATTTGTTGAGTTGATGCTCACCCTGCAATTACAACTGAGTGATTTTTTCTCTCAGTCAGAGAAGGTTCGCTGGGGTCAGTCTATTAAATCCTTCGAAGCTCAAGAGAAGACACTCTGTGGAGACGTTCTCCTCACGGCAGCCTTTGTGTCTTATGTGGGACCCTTTACGCAACAGTACCGCCAGGAACTGGTAGACTGCAAGTGGGTTCCCTTTCTTCAGCGGAAGGTAAGCTCCATTCTTTACCTTATCAACATTTGGAGGCATCATATTGAAATTTCAGCAGTAAAAACAGTACATATACCAGGCTCTTTTGTACCTCTGTAATAATCACTAGCTGAAAGTTCTGGTTGAAGGAGGTGTCTCCTGTGTCTTTCTTATTTTAATGATGGCTAAACAGAGAGATCAAAAACATGAAAAGTAATTATATAAATTATAGAGGTATAGTTGTAGCTTTTAACAGAACATAACAAATCAAACTTGGATCATTATAGAATAAACCTTTGTTTTCTTACTAATATGACAAATTATTTGTTAAATATTTTTATGACTACTTTCAGATTAAAAGTATAGCGTTTTGTACATAATTATAAAAATAGTTTACCCTAAATTTGAAAATTCAAACCCATAAGCAAAGTGAATCATAGATTTGAAAGATTTGAAATTATCTAGTTTAAAATCCTCCTTATAGAGAAGACTGAGACATGGAAGTTTAAATGTCTTGACTAAGGTCAGCTAGAAGAGGAAATCAGATTTTTGACTTTCAGGCCACTGTTATCTAAGCAACACTGTGTTATCTCAGTTGACTAAAGCAAATTCTTAGTTTATATATCCAGCCCTCAAGATATCCTAAATCTCTCTGTATGTTAATGTTCTACTTTGGTGATTCTTCCTCAACTTTCCCAGTATAGTTGCCTCTTAAACAACAGATTCAAACTACATTAGTCAATTTATATGTGGACTTTTAAAAATAAATATACAGTCAGCCCTCCATATCCTCAGGTTTCGCATCCATGGATTCAACTCTGGATCAAAAACAGTATTTTTGAATCACGATTGGGAATTTAAGGATGTAGCGAGCTGAATCTATGTATTGTTCTATGCCATTTTATATAAGGGACTTTGAGCATCTTTGGAGTTTAGTATCCATAGAAGGTCCTTGAACCAACCCCTCTTTGGTACTAAGAGACAGCTATAGTTTTTATGACATAAATATAAGTCAATGGAATTTTTTCAATTTAAACAAATTTAAATGTTTTGAGAAAAACTCATTGTGACTAAATAATTTAATATATTTATAGTATCAAACCATGTCTTTATACTGCAGATTTTTAAAAAGAGGTTATCTGTATCACTCCCTAGAAGTTCAAGGTTCTTCTTTAATTGTGCCATAACATATGCTTTTATATAAGAGAATGAAGCATTCTGCTGATTGTGTCTACTTATAAACAGATTGTGAGTTTCAAAAGTCTTAGTGGTCTAATTTTTATCTTCTTCTGTCTGATTGCCAAACTTTGATCCTCTGTACGGATGTCTTTGCCTGGATCACTGTGACAACTTCTGTTTGATAGTGTCCGCTTTTGTGGTCTTCTCTACATTCTCAGTCATAACATTTTCTCATTCTTTCCAAAATTATAGGGAAATACACTTACTTCATAATGTTTAAACTATTGAATTTTGCATTGTCTTCTTCTTGTTATAATTACGCCTTACTCTTGGAGGTGTAATACTATTGACAGTATGGACTTATACTACCAAGTCATTTTACATTTTTTTAAATTGGAAATTTGCCTCCTCAAATTTAATTCTAAAATTGGTCTTTAATTACTGGTATAGCATTGTTTTGTGTATGCATTTTCTGGGAAGTTTTCTGTCAATTGATTTGCATTTTCCCCTTTACTTAAAATTCCAAACATGGGGATCCATGGAAAGAAAATTGATTGACTTATCCCAAATGTCTAAACATTCTCCTACACATATAACTGAGACAAAGTGATCATTTTCTGATGATATATGTTAAACATATATTCATTTTAACTGCAGGCCTGCATTTTGCTAGCCCCTCAGTCCTCTACAGGAAACCCCATGTCTGTTTTCCGTCATCACAATGCTCTCTTCTTTTTTTCTTGAAAGCATTTGGTACCATGCAAATCGTGAAACAGGCCCTAAAATATGACTGGCTGACTCTCCCACTCATCTCTGGCCATAGCGATACTAAAGAAAAAAGTGATTCCAAGTTATATAAGTGACATCCCTTTGGAAGAGACTTTTCTGTCTCTAAGATGCCTGGCAGAAAGTGCTACATAAAACATGACAAATGCTAGTCCTTATGGAATAGAGCTTTCCAGTTTCTGATCTACTTATCTTCTACTACTTCTAGATTCAGTCACAGCAAAATGGGAGGGCAATCGCATTTATACAAACATGTGCCAGGGTCCCGAGAGGAGCTGAAATTGTTTACCAATGCTAATTTTTTATCAATTTTCATTTAACAGTGTTCCCTCATCTTGCCCTTCCACCTGGCAAACTGATGGAACTTGGCAGGCTGAATATATTCCATTGACCCATCCCAGAAAGAAAAGTCATCTCTTTGTGGTGTTGGCCTGTAGTGAAAGATGAAATGCCTGAGCAAGATAATGCATTTTAGTTAGCATTGCTTATGTGGGGTGATTTCTCCATTGGACAAATACATTTCTGTTGTCCTGCCATACTTCTTGGTATCTGAACTCACTCTCACCTTGTTGGAATAGCTGTGGATGTGTATATAAGGCACAGTCCTTTTCACTTGAAGCCACACAGATACAGTAACAGATGTTGAATGCTGCAGTTGATGAGATTCTAAGAGGTAAAGACCAGGCTTATCAGGTCAAATTGCATTTCGTGATGAGGATATTAGTTGCCTTCCAAGAGTTCACAGAGAATTGCATGTGTTCTTTTGACTTGGGTATCTTGTTTTCTTGTCTGTCGTTCTGAGACTTCTGCTCTGCCACACTGGCAGTTTATTGCATTTAACTCTGATTTTAAAGGTTTCCATACCAATAACTGAAGGTCTGGACTTGATTGCCATGTTGACGGATGATGCTACAATTGCCGCCTGGAATAATGAAGGGCTGCCCAGTGACAGAATGTCAACCGAGAACGCCACTATCCTAACACACTGTGTGCGCTGGCCCCTAATGATAGATCCCCAGCAACAGGGAATTAAGTGGATCAAGACTAAGTATGGAACTAACCTGAAAGTCACACACTTGGGCCAGAAAGGGTATGTGAACTCTGAGGGACTGGCTTTCTGTTTAGTGACTGCAAAGTGTGTCTCATTTTCACAAACCCCTGGCATTCATTAGACCTCACTGCCACTTTGAAATGTGACAGTTTGGTACTACTTGTTTATCTGCCTGCTCATGTTTCACACAAAGCATCTCTGTTGAAAAAGCATTTATGTTGGGCAGCATCCCCTTGATAGATTGAAGGTTAGAACAAACACTGCAGCTGAGAGGAAAAATATGTCAATTTCCTAAGGCCAAGAATGGAAATATAATGTATTATAATTCTTCTTTAGAGCATTTGGCATATTGTAACATAAGAATCATCAACTGCACCTGTAGGCTTAATGATGTTTATAGAGAGCTGTCTTATATGTAGCTGGTATTTGGTTAACGTTGAATAAATAATTTTAGACTTACTGATAGTTCGTTTGACCCCCCCCATCATCTTTTCACATGTAAAATGAAATTAGGAATTTCTGCAGTTGTGCAAATAAATGTACTTCTTATCTGAATACTTGAAAAATATTATTTTCAAAGAGGAGATTTTTAAAGAGTGGGAATGAAATAAAATGATAGTTCACCACTTTATATGACCGAACCTAAAGGTTTAAAAAAATGGAAGTTTAATAAAACTACAAGACATTTAATATAATTTGGAAGTTTTGTTAAAAAGGACCTATTGAATGAATTTAAATTTAAGATGTTTGGAATTATATATATTTCAGCCATGATTATTATCAAAAGCAACTAATTTACATATGGGCTTATTAGTTCAAACTGTTGAATTTCACTTGGAATATATAACTAAAGATTATCTCAAAATCTAATCTTTAATTTCTATGTAATCTCAGTAAGGAAGAAAACTATTTTATAAAATAGTTTTCTCTAAACTAGTTTGTCCCATTTAAAATGTCTACATTTAACTAAATATAATTTAATAGAAGTAAATGTGAACAGTTTCCTGTGCTTATTTACATTTTGTTATCTCCATTCTGACTGAATTTTAAGGTTTTTGAATGTGATTGAAACTGCTTTGGCCTTTGGAGATGTCGTCTTAATCGAAAACGTTGAGGAAACAATAGATCCAGTCCTTGATCCTCTGCTTGGCAGAAACACAATTAAAAAGGGAAAGTAAGTATTCTGAATTTTTAACATATATTTTGTGCTACAAATGAGTTCGATTGTCAGCTTCTGATTCTTAACCTCATAATCAAGTGCAATCTATTAGAATCTTATTGGTGTTATATCTGAATTTCCACTCCATGCAACCTACATTCCAAGACCAAAGCATCTTCAGCATAATCCAGGCTTTCAGCCTATTAGTTTGGTGGATTTAGATTCATGTTATGCAAGTAATGATCAAAATAATGCGTTCTCACACATCTGAAGATAGTTGCTCCTTTGTTAGCTTATACTAGTGTTTCTCTAACTTCAGTATTTTGCAAAACACCTTTAGTATGTATGTTTGCCTGAACTACATAACAATTATATTCTTATTTACTTAATATTTTTCTTTAAAATAATTTAAAATTCATTCACTACTACTTTTTTTTAACTTGGCCTCATTGCAAGTAATAGCATCCACAAAATTATGGGTTTACTGTGTTAGTTCTATTTGTTCCTAATAAACTTAAAATATAACCTTTAAAAAAGAGTTCATTAATGGACCCCTAAAGTCACCCTCCATATTCACAAGTGAGAAAACCCTTTGAGCTCTGTGTGACCTTCTAAATGGCTGCCATTCCCCCAGTGACACCTCGGCTCTCCAGGACATCCTCCCAGGGGCAGTGACGCCATTTCCAAGGAATCATAAATGTGTAAAGGGTCAGAGGCAGCAATTATGTCTTAACCAAGCCTGCATGGCCTCAGCGGAGACTGTGGCATCCCAAAGGCCCTTTGTGCCTCCTCACTCAAGAAACCAACATACCCTAAACATATTTCACTTAATTTCCTCCTCTTAAAAGGAGAGTCGCGTTTTTCTTTACAGAGGTGTAATTTCTGAACTTCCTCAACCTCCTTCATCTTTGATATCCACTCTCTACCTCAGAGGTATCTGTCTCCTTCTGATTACTTGATTATTCCTGTCAATTTTAAACTTACTTAAGGGTGACTGACTTCTATTTTTTAAATAGTCTCTAAGTGATGAGTATACAGTGTGTTATACAACTTGCCAAGTAAATCCATTTACAGTGACCGACAACTTATAATTGTTTAATAAACCAAAATTCACCCAGACATGAATTTAGAAAATCTAATAAGCCACTTGACAAACTACAACTTTAACATAAATGTAATTGTAGCTGTGCCTGATATGTTAAAAATATAGTGTAAAATCTTGAATGTCAGTAGAGCGAAATCCTTGTTATTAATGTTCTGACTCTATTATCAAGTCCTAAAATTTTTTGTCAGTGAAATACATATTTTCCAGCTTTAACTTGGACTTTCAATAACACAATTTAGGTGTAAGAAATTTGGTGACATTCTCTCTACACACACACACACACACACGCACACACACACACACACACAATAAAGGTGATATATATTTATTTTTGAATAATCTGAAATATCAAAGACTGATAAACTTGAGTCATGATTTTTTCTGTTTGTATATAGTTAAATATCAATGATAATCCAAGAAGCCTTTTATTTTAGAAGCAAATTGTTTTACATAGAGCATCAAGTCTTTATCTCAAAATATTAGGCCAGAACAATTTATTCCAAGTTAATAATATTGACTGAATGTGTACACTCTATTAGACCTGATCATATTGTTCCAGCATTTTAAAAGGTCAAGAGAATTTAAAATGATATGTAAGACTATAACAAATGCTATTTATTATATTCAGTTTCTACATCAACAATCCTAGCACCTAAATTCTCATGTGTTAGAACAACCACCTATATGAAGATAAATTTCAGATCTGCATCTCTAGCTTTGCCCACTTCACTTTCCCATGCAGATGTTTTTAGAGTATCTTTACCCAGAGAATCTGAATACTAATGGAGTTCTTATATATTCTTTTAGCCACTGAATAATCCTTCTCTGAGGCACTGCTATATGCCAGGCACTGTACTAAGGGATCAGATTCAAAGCATGATTAGGTATAGACCCTGCCATTAAAGAAGCTATGTTTCTCTAAGGTAAAGACAGACCTGTAAACAATAAAAGGAATACAATGCTATTGCTGAGAGGATAGAAGTATGCATGGCAGGATGTCGTCACTCCCATAGTGGAGACTTGGAAGGGCTTTATAGAAAAAAATTACATTTGGTTGAATTGATATTTACTGTGAGTCTTGAAGGATGAATAGATATTCATCAGACAAATGGGAGAAGAGAATTCTGGAATGAGAGAACTAGTACCAAACAGCAAAATACATAGAACAGCCCAACAGTTTGGGGAATTGCAAATAAGATCCAAATCAGTGAAGAGTCGTGAGTTGGAGAGGCAAAGAGGAGAGTGTGGAGAGATGAGTGGACTGGGAGAAATGAGAATGGAGAGATTAACTGGCCCCAGGACATGGATGTCCTTGGTCACCCACAGATGACCTATAGGTTGGCCTTTTCCTATAGTAAGTTTTCTATGGATAAGATCATATACTATATACCTTTAGAAAGATGGTTAACCAAAATAAAAGCAAAAAATTTAAAATACAAACTTATTTCTGGCCCTGTGGTAGATGAGATATGTGAATACTGAAAAACAACTAAATAAATTAGTTAAAATACTCCTTTTGTCACTTGGTCAACAACAACAACAACAACAAAAGTGCAATTAAAAAGTAGGAATCAAAATAAAAAAAAAACACAGGAATCAGAGAAACAAGGAACAACAAAGCTGTTTCTCTTCCTAAGCCTGGACCAAGTTTGGGGCCTGTTCAGGTGTAAAGGCTACAATGCTAGACTTTCAAAGGCAGGCACCTATGTTTAAGGGAAAACTTGTTAAAAATTAAATAACAGCACCGAATAAGAAAACTTCCTTTTCTCTACATTCTCACTTGGAAGAGGTGAAAAAATATTCTCTGAGAATTCCTAACCAGGAAACCATCCTTGTTAGGAATGTTCAAGACAATATTTTACTGATTGTATGCCCCCAAATACCTCAAACCAATAATTTAATTTAAAGTCTCCTTAGGTAGGCCATATTCCAGTGAACTTTGCAGAAACAAACAAAAATCCTGTATGGAATAATGTACATAAATCCAGACATTAGAGGGTTGTGAAAGATATACTTCCAACGTATATGAGTTCACAGGCAAAAATCACAGAAGACACAGGAAACAAGGCACCATCAGCAAGAGCCAATAGAAGCATCAAATAATAGAACCCTTATCTCTCTGCTGCTTTATCTTTCATTGATTGTTAATGAGGACATGTTTATTCACTTTCCATGAATTGTCTGTTGTTAGCTTTTACTATTAGGTTTCACATCCCTTTTTTAATTCCTCAATTTCTTCACTTTCATTCATTGTAATCTCTCTTGTTTCCAACATGATTTTGAATTCATTTTTTCTTTGAACATGGACCTTTCCATCATTTTCATAGGATAAGAAGGAAAGTAAAAGCAATGCTGACCCCCCTGTCTTGAACAAGCTACATGTGCATTTTCAAGAGAGACTTTAAGACTGAGATGGGGCTTGTGCACTCAGGTATTGTTAAAGACTAGCATTGGAGTAGTAGTAGTGAGATGAAACTTGGTTCGACCTTGGTCTACTACCCTGTAGTTTGATGATTTCCTATCTGGTGAGAAAAAAAAATGTGCAGAGCCTCGCACATATAGGTATCTAATATATACTATTTCTCTTGAACCTTAAACCAGTGATGGGTACAGTATGTGGGTGATTAGGAGCATGAATGTGATGCTAACTAAGCTAGAGCTCCTGAAGTAAGACATTGTCTTTTGGACATGGGACGTGTGAGCAAACTTGATTGGAGCCGAGAAGCATAGTAGCAAAAAGGAAGAGTGAGAAGGGAGGGAATCAGTCACACTTTTTGATATTTCAGATTGCCTCCTAAGAGGGGGTTTTTGTTTTTAAAATATTAGTATTTAATATTGATATATAAAATATATAATGTATAATGTATAAACGCATAATGTATAATATATAATATAGAGTTATAAAGCATAATAATAAATTAGACATGTAACTGTCATTTAGATTATGAACTGAAAGGTTCCCAATATCCTTTAAGCCACATTTGTGCTCCTCTCCTTTCCCATTGTGCCTCCTCTCCCAAAAGCAGTCAATATTCTAAATTTTGTTATCACTTCATTGGTTTATTTAAAAGTTTCATCACACTTTTTCAAAATAATATATTGTTTATTTTTGTTTGATTTGGAATTTTATAAAAATGTCATCATAGTGAATATAGTTCAAAGGGACTGGAATTTTTTACTCAATATTATGTTCTAAAACTTACTATATTCTTGCTTTTAGCTCTTATTCTTTCATCATTATACTATTCAATGGTGTGGCTAGTCCTCAATTTATTTAATGTTCTTATTGAAGCACATTTGTTTATTTTCAGACTTTTTTGCTATTATAAACCACATTGCTATGAATATTAATGTACTGATTATTCACATACACATCTACACGTGTATATACGCACCAAGAGGTTCTTCAGAGCTTATATCCTGGAGTAGAAGAGTTAGGGTGTAGAGTATATACACAATTAACTTTTAAAAATAATGCCAAATTGTTTTCCAAAATGTTTATACAATTTTACGTGCATACCTGTAGTGTGCAAAAGTTGTGGAGTCTTTCAGAGAACTAAGTTAGGGACTTTCACTCTTCTGCTGTTTTGTTTGTTTGTTTGTTTGTTTAGTATGGAAAATTTCTTATTAATACCATTAGCCACCTCCTCCTAGGAGGAAATATTCTTACCTCCTATTTTTTCTCACCTATTTTTTAATGAAAAAAAGAAATTAAGAGCACTCAAAATTTTAAGAATAGTGTTGTTTATAAAAATTTAAAAGTGCTTCGGAATAAAGTTGATATTTTAGAAATTGCATTCTTTTCACAGACAATAAGTATGTTTAAATAAACAAAGCAAATGCTTTTGTATTCCTTCATGTAACTATTTTAAAAAGAGAGAAATTTTATATTAACGCATGTGCAAACTAGCAGGGGATATGGAAAAATAAAAATAGAGTGGTAGAAATAGGAATTATTTTCTTTTAATGCAACAAATAAAAACTGGGAGAAAACCATGGAGAAGAAAATGTTGATAAGCTTTAATAATATAGATACCTGTTTGCGATGTTAAAACAGGAACGGAAAAATTTGACTTTACCTCAATCACATTTTAAACTAATCTACATGTTTGTAAATTTTCTAACAGGTCTTTCTGTTCTGATCTCTAGCAGTGAACATTTCACTTGAGTTTTTTCTATCCCCTTCTATCTTTACATTTCTATTTTTATATGAATGCATGTAGGATTACAAATGTTCCTCTTTGTATTGTAAAGACAAAATAGCATTGAAAACAAGAAAAAAGGGAGGGGGTTGGAAACAACCCACAGAGATTGTAAAGCTGACGCATTCACCCAGAATGTCTTTACTGTATCATATTCTTCAAATGTGGGTGGGATTCACTTTCATACTCCTGAGAGAAAGTTATATCCCTCAGAAAGTTTCTAGCTATTCGTAGTGTTTTTGTTTACGTTTCTTCTGTTTGGGGGACCTTTTTAAAAACTAATATTAGTTTATTCTTTCTAATAAATGTCTGAGAAGATGCTTGTGATAGATACAGCATAGAACAAAAGTTGAAGTTCATTAATAATTGGAATGTTGTGGAGTATGAAGTAATGAATACTAATTACTCCTTTCACGTCTGACAGCTCCCTGTGGACCAATACATCAGCCCAGACTTTAATTTGGTTCTAGTAATGGTTTCGTCAATAGCACATTAAATCTGTGTTTGAGAAGATATACAGTTGAACCTGACCCACATAGTATATGCTGCTGTCATAAAATGGCCATAGGCTGACAACAGCTGGGTAATTACAAATAATTAAATCCACCAAACTCCAGACAATCCTAATTTTAAGTAAAATATATCTCATGGCATCAATCGACAGAAAACATATCTGGGAAGATTTATTAACATGTATTTTTTCCAGAGCAAATTTACAGACTTACATATTAGAGAAGTTGCTGATCTGTGAAGCATCCTCATAAAATTATATCTCTTTAGTCTTTCAAATCCCCCCAAACATTATTGAAGTAGCTTTTTACTTTAATTTTAGCTGGAGTAACCTTATTGCAAGATGTATTTTGAATGGTAAATGCATGTGTGTTTCTTAGCATGTAAATATTTTAAAAGATATTTTATACTTTTTTCTACATGTATTTTCAGAGAATTATTTTTACTAATAGTCTTCAAGTAGCATTCCCTAGAAAGAAACTTAAAACTAAGAAATATTAGTGATGTGACATAATTTCTATTTTTATAGAAATAGTAAAATGAAAGGGAGACAGTGTTTTACAGATATTTATTTTATAATGACTATATTGTGCTGAAATTAATAAGAGGAATTATCTTAGCAAGTTTCCAGCTTGTTAAGTATGACTGTGTTGCTGCTCTTGGTGTTGATGCCATAGGATTGTATTATAGTTGATTATAGATCTATTTTGAATGAGGTCTTGGATGGGATTTAAGATAGAAACGTGTTAATTCCCACAGTGCAGTAGAACAGGCTCTCTTGAGCTGGAAGCTTATGGTTTTTAGACAATCTCTGGAGTTTTATAGTTCTCTCATTATGTCCTTTTGGGTAAGAATATTTTTATTTGTAAATTAATTAATTCCCCATGTAATAGAATTCAGCATTCTAGTCTCTCCCAACTTCTCAATGCAAAATAAAGCTTAATTGCAGAAAAGACCTCCAGCAACCTTCTGTTCCCAAATACAATCAAGATTTTTTTTTTAAAGGATAATATTCAGGATCCACAGCTAGAGCATGCAGACACTCACAGTCATCTTGCTCATATTGTTTGACTTTATCTGAAAGTAAATACCAAACAGGGCACAAATTAAGACTGTTTAGGTTTTTTTTCTTCAAAAAAATCAATTTTCTTAAAAAAAATTTTTGAAGGCAAACAAATATAAACAACTATAAATAGAACCCGAATTTGAAATGTATATATGTTTAATTATATGTATATAATTGTGTGTGTGTGTGTGTGTGTGTGTGTGTGTGTGTGTGTGTGTGATTGATGTGTCTCAAAAGGGAAATAATCCGCAATGATTTTCTTTTTTCGCTTCCTTTCTGATCAGCCATACCTGGACTCTTGCAACATGAATCTTTTTAAAAAAATTCTAACTGAAGTTTGCTTTTATCTCTGAAGGACTCTCTGGTTATAATAATTGTAGGAAGCAGCGCGACAATTAACTCGTTTCCACTGAGGACTTTTCTTTGCTTGCTTTTCTTGAAAATCTTGCCACAGTGCAGCTTTCAGCCTACACCTTTCTTGAGGAACTGGCTTGGACCAACTGGAGCAGCCCTTCCGCCCAGGTTGCTAGGTAACGCCTCCCCTCTGTTGAGCTACACTGATTCCTTCGGCTGCCCTCTCAGCCAGGTTAGAGCTCACAAGTCTAATCTAGAAGCTTTTCATTTTAAACAGCAGGACATGCAGTAAGGCTTTTAGGTGTCCACAGAAAAGTTTTTTTTTCCCTCTTCTCCTGAGGTTCGTTCTTTCTTTTTTTTTTTTTTTCTTTTTTCCCACTAACGGGACTCTATTATTTATTTATCCCCAAACCCACCTGCTGTCTCTGTTCCCTGACAAAATGGCTTTGATGAGACCTGGAGAATGGAATTCCTCATATTTGGAAAACCTGTTAACTATCTGGATTGTCCGTCTTAGGGTGAGAACCTTCAATATAGCAAAACAATATCTTAGGAAATTTCTTTCCAAACAGCATTGTGAGACTGTTTTGCACATCTCTTTAACAGCAGAGTCCTACTGCAGCTATTCCTAGTAAAAAAAAAAAAAAAAAAAAAAACGAAAGAAATACAAAAAATCTTCGATCTGCCACAGAAGCAAGTCTTTCTTCTAAACTGACGATGCTGTTTTTCCAAATTTGGCTTTAGGCAGCAATAAAAGATGATGGTGTTTGTTCAGGTACTCAGAATATCTGTTCACTAGAGAAGTTTATTTAGGCTTTTATGATCCAAGTCACTAAATTCTTAAGAACAGTTCCAGCAAAAGTAAAAGATAGTTTCCAGACAGGGACCTTAGAAATAAGTCGTCCAGATGATAATCTCAACCTCAAATAACCATCTTGTTTATTCTGAGACAATACTGCTTCTCTCAAATCACAGAGGTTCTAGCTTTCAGGGAAATTTGAAAATTGAGAGAAATGTTTCCCTATGTCTGTCACAGAAATGCTGAGATCATTAACCAAGAAATCATTTTCAGGTGTTTTCATTGTAAAATTCACGTATCAGTTCTCCTCAACAATAATGACCTTCCATGACTTGAAGAAATTAGGAATATTTTCATCCCAGGACAACTTTTCTGGACTTTTTAATAAACTTTTGAAAGAACTTTGAAATTCCCAGTGTACCCGATTTTTATGCAAACTTCACATGTGGAAAACTGAATTTATAATTAATCTGTTCATGATTGTCTTTATTAGACAATACACCATTCTGCTAAGTAGTAAGAATTTTGGCACACTTAAAATATACTTTCTTTTCCTGAAAGCCAGGAACTTAAAAATTTTTATGTAAATTAAGTGATTTATTTTGAATTTCTTATAAATTCAGTAATTTTTTGAAAACATCTAGCAAAAATTATGACTCTTGGATTAGGCCTGGGCACCTCGATAATCACTGCTCTTCTTCATAAACCAGGACAGAATTCCCAACCTAAGATCAGCAGGGCTTTCTCTTTGAGCTATGTTCTTTATATTTTTTTCTCTAATGGCCATAGATCATTACTGAGTCAGTCATATTCTCTCAGAACCCTCTTGTGATCAGAGGTCAGACAGGTTGTCAGGGGTTGGGGTTGCAGACTGTCTCTATCAGTCAGAACAAATTAACCTTCAATTCGATGCACTGAAGTGAACTCTATACTAGTTGTCTAGAGAGCTAGGTTCTAGTCCCTGCTCTGCCACTAAGCTATGTGACCTTGGACAAGTCATAAACTCTTTGGGTTTATAAAAAGGGATCAGCTGAATGATCTCTAGGGGCTCTTGCTTTAAAATTATAACTCTCCTAGGCAAAACAGAATATTTTTGACCCACCCTATGTCCTATCCAATTAAACCATGGTGTTTGTACTGAGAAAAAAAAAAAATTTTAATTTTGAGCTCAGCAATTCTCAGCACCAATTAGAAATGGAGCAGCAGGAACTCTCTCCCTTGGGGGGAGGTATAAACCCTCTAGGAGGTACTCCATGCAAGGTGCAGACATTCCTGCCCCTTTTGATTTTTACCGTGATGCAGTGTCAGGGGCCGGTGTCCTGTTCTCAGGAGCATGGAGCTGGAAAATAGGTTAAGAACTCCTGTTTTAAGAAAGTAGCCACACTTCCAAATTTTATGTTGTTTTTTTTTTTTTACACCTGCTGTTGCTTCTCATTGGAGTTTGAGTTTAAGAGCTTGGCTGCCTTCTGTGGTCTAGAAGTCATGACCTCTGGGTTTGTGTCTTTCACAGAAACAACAACGTGATTGTTTGCTTTTCCCACCCCTCTAGTTAACGCCCTTGTTTTTTGGATCCTTCGAATCATGAGAGAGCACTAGCAGTCCATTTAATTTTCCCAGATAAGAGATTAACCAGAAATTAACCTAGCAGCAATGATAAAACCCACTGAGTCATTATATAGTTTTTGCCTTTCATAGATCATAAATGCCCCAATTGAGGATAATTTACTATCTCTGGGAAATGTAAGCCTATAAAACAATGTTTCAGAGCAAAATATAAAACCAGTTTTATAGGCAGACATCCTTCTCTTTCCATCAGCATAGCAGCGTCCCATCCCCACCCCCAATTAACTGTCTCATCACAGAGAAAATCAGACCTGTCCCTCAAGCAGATAGATTGCTGGTGCTCAGACTATGAATGCTTCAGGGTATATGTAGATGTGTAAGGGGGATTTAGAGCCACAGAGTTACCTCGGAGTCTTCTTATAGAGCATTGCTTTTGCTGAGATATTTGTTTAAATATTTAACCAATTAAAAGCTTTTGTTGCCTGTACCCAGAAGCAAAATTGTCAGACCCTCGTGATCCACATTGGCCAGTTTCATGCTTTTTTCCTTGAAACCGTAAGGAGAGGGAGCATGGGAGTGTGTAGGGGCTAACTGGATAAATCGTAGCTCGGTGTTCTTTGGTAATCAGGTGGGTTTGGCTGCTGTCGCTCTGAGGGAAGCTTTCTCTAACTAGTGTGACCCTCTAGAGTGGTTCACCAGGAACAGCATGTCTTGGTAAGGCTAAGAATGGTTTTTATTATTTTTATCTTTGATTTTTTTTTTTTTGGTTGCAACCACATACAATATTGTATTAGTTTCAGGTCTACAACATAGTGATTCAACATTTTTATAACTTTCAAAGAGCTACAAGTGGTTTTAAAGGGTCGTCAGTAACAACACTATATGGAAGAGATGTATGTGGCCTGCAAAACCTAAAATACTACCTGGCTCTTTACAGAAACGGTTCAATCCCTGCTCAGGGAGGATTTCTCCCTGAGGCCTGAACACCTGTGCCTTTCAAAAATGTTAATCACCTTGCTAGGGGCTTGTTTTGATTGGTGTGCACACACGCCCTGCACACAAACCTCAAAATTAGTCTGACTTCGTACTGCAGTTCCTAATATTGCCACAATGAGCTGTCCCATTAGACAACAATAGTGAAAATTTAGACTTGATTTAGTCAGTGTTCTTCATTTAAATTTAAATTTTTAAAGTGTAAAAATGTTTAAATTCTCTTTTTACCTGGGCAAATAGGTTAGTGGTTAAAAGAGGAAGTTTACTAAGTACGAACTCAAACCCAGTGAAAATTCCTGAGCAGATGAAGGAAAATTCAATCTGAAGTGAAGAAAGATTGCGAACAGACCTGGCATTTCTCTGAGACACTGCCAAGGGAGCGATGAATTCAGACTTTGATGGCAGTAATCAGAAAATCACAAGATGTACACAGACATTGATTTAGAGTATGAGTTTTATTATTGTGGAGATGTAAATGAGTATAAACTTTAGTATCTCTTCTGTGTGAGAGCCCCAGGTAGTAATTACATGAAACCTTCACTCTTGAAATTTTCCCTTAAAAGCCAATCATGCAAATCTTGACATCTAGGCCAACAGTGTATAATGCTAGCAAAGGAAGATTTTCCTCAAAGCTTACCTGTGAGATCAATTTCGGAAACAACTAGAAAGAGAAACTTAAGTAATGGGAGAAATTTTGATGATGTTCTCAATGTATATATGATTATGTCTTCAGTCAAAAAGAAGAGGCTTACCTAAGAAAAGTGTTCTTGTCAGATAAGACCATCCTCTGAAATACCTCATTATGCTTAAAAGTCAGGCATGAACCTCTGAGAAACCACAGTTAGCATGGCTAATTACCTTACAGATTGATAATAGCCCAAATGTTATTGATTGACCTGATAAGTCTTTTATTTTTCACATACATACAATTTAATCATTTTAAAGTAAACAGCGGTTTTTAGTATATTCACAGCATTGGGCAGCCATTACCACAGTCAATTTTAGAATTGAAACTCCTAAGCAACCACGAATCTGCCTTCTGTCTCGATCAATTTGTCTATTCTGAACATTTCCTGTGAATAGAATCGTACAATATCGGGTCTTCTGTGATTGGCTTCTTTCACTTCGCATGTTTCCAAGGTTCACCCATGTTGTTGGAGGTATAAATACTTCTTTTTATGGCTGAATACTATCCACTGTTTGGATATACCACAGTTTGTTTATCCATTCATGTGTTTACAGACATTTGGCTTGTTTCTACCTTTTAGCTATTATGAACACTGCTATGAACATTTGTGTACAAATTCAGTGTGGACATATGTTTTCCATTCTTTTGGTTATGTACCTAAAGTAGAATTGCTGGGTTAAATGGCAAGTCTATATTTAAGATCGTGAAAAACTGCCAAACTGTTTTCCAAAGTGATTGCACCATTTTATATTCCCATCAGCAGTACGTGAAGGTTCTAATTTCATCCCATCTTTGCCAACACTTGTTATTGTCTGTGGGGTTTATTATCATTATTATAGCCATCTAGTAGGTATGAATGAAATAGCAACTCATTGTGGCTTTGATTCTCATTTCGTTGATGACTAATGATGTTGAGCACCTTTTCAAGTGTTTATTAGTCATTCATGTATGTTCTTTGGAGAAATGTCTATTCAGGTTTTTTGCTTATCTGTTAATTGGGCAGACTTGCTTTTTATATGCTTGTCACATGTAGACATTTAATATATATTTATTGACTGAACAAAGAATGAATGAATCAGTACATAAAATTTTATACCCAGAATGCCTATTATGAGAGAGTAATGATGTTTGTGATAGCAGAGACTATGCTTGTCTTGGTAACAGTAAATTTTCCCAGGGCCTAGTGACTCTCTGATAGCCTGGCACAGTGTAGGTGTTCAGTAAATGCCTGTTGAGTGAACAAATGTTGGCTGCAACATGTTTAATGATAGAAATAAATAACTGAAGAAATTATCAATAAGATACATAATTTTTTGATGAGCATGGCATCAACTGGAAAATATGTGCAAATGTGGAACAGATAGTATCAGATCCATGACCTATAAAACAAGGGCTCAGAGCCACTGTACTCACTAGATATACTAGCAGCCACTGCCTGATTGATTTATAACAATTGGCCTGTGGTTCATTCATCTCTTGATATTCCCAGTATTTCTCTTTAACAATGATGTGAATACTCATTTTTTTAAAGGGAAGTATGTATCAATACAAATATATACTGGCTCAGAAGAGGGTTACTACCTGAATTACTATTTTTCTTTCTGGATAAAATATTAAAGTTAAAAACAAACCAAAACTAGATAACACGAATGAAATCACCATTTAATTTAGTAAAGAGTATCTCCCACAGTAGCTTGTTTAGCAGATCTTTTTCAAGCTTGTAAAAGCTTTTGTTACAAATATAAGATAATTACAATGGAAAAAAAAATTTGAGAGTTGAGTGAAGTGAAGACAGTAGGTCATGAATTTGATTGATCTTTAGAGATTCTTAGCTATAGTGATTAAACCTGTAATGAGTGAGTGATTTGATTTACTGATTTAAGAAAGTAATGGTTTTTTTAAACAATATTTATAGAATATAACAAATTGTTTTATAAAAATTTATTCAAAATGTGGTTCCATAGTGTAATGGTTAGCATGTCTGCTTTACACGCAGAAAGTCCTGGGTTCATGCCCCAGTGGAGCCAAAGTCTATGGTCTACAGCCATGCCACCCTGAACAAGCCCGATGTCTGATCTCAGAAGCTAAACAGGGTCAGGCCTGGTTAGTACTTGGAAAGGAGACCACCTAGGAAGATGAGGTGCTGTAGGCATAAATAATTAAAAATAAAATAAAATAAAATAAAATAAATAAAATAAAATAAAATAAAATAAAATAAAATAATAAAATAAAAATTTATTCAAATAGATTGGCCAGTAGATCAGATACCCGTCCTCATCATATGACACAAAAGTTAGTCTCAGGGCAGGATAAAATTAGAAAGCATCTACTGATAGTAGCTGAAAATTTTGCCACATTGTGGTATTCTGGGTATCTCTCCTCAAATTAAAAAAATAATTGTTGCAAATATTGTGACATTTAGTAAAAAGAAACAGTGCCTGAATGTCTTTCTTTTGAATCTATCCAATTTTCCAAAATTGATACACTTAGTGAAATAACAACTCACCTGTAATGTAAGTCAGTGAGATAACTAGTAAATATTTTTTTCTCATAGTTATATAAAATATTTAAATTAAAAATATAAAGACTCTGGATAACATTTTATTATGATGATGATACCTCTATTATTAAAATACTTTACAGCTAATAGGGAGGAATCCAGAATTTTTGTGAATGTTTAAGGTAAAATAGACTGAGAAGAAACTCCTTGCCTCAACCCCCACCCCCCCACACCCTTGCTGCTTCTATGAATTTTCATTCCTGCACAACTCAGGCCATTTTGATAAGAGTTTAAGCAGTCCCAGTATTTGTGGCTTCTGTCTGTCTGACACGTGAATTTAAAAATTCCCCTTTGATAGATCCTCATAGCAGGCTCCTGGCCAACAGCAAGACACAGCCCCACCACACCACAGTGCTGGGGCCGGGAACATCTGCCTCAGCCTTGCTCTCCTCCTATACTGGGATCTGCTGTCAGTACTTCCATTGCCAGAGGCCATCCAGAACCCGGGGGATATCAGAGTCTAGGTGATTAAAGTCCTTAGAAGTGAGACTCCAGCAACTGAGAAAGAATAAATCAGGCGCTCTCTCAGAGCTTTACTTGCAATTACAGTAACCACCTCAGTCCGGTTTAAGCAACACCCAAGACTGTCATGGCAATGGAGGTGAAAATGCAGCCAGGCTTCAAGGAAGATGGGACCTGGAAGTCTAATGCAGAACATGCTCCCTTTGTATTACTTATCTGTCTAAATATTGGTTTAATTATTCTCCCTTGGGAAACCAGGAATGTCTTTCTCTGTTGATTGTTTCTCCAGGAGGGTAGAGTGACTTCAACACAAGTGTTTAGGTTCCAGTTCCAACTCTCCCTTCTCTATGCCCCAATCCTAAATCCCGGGGTAGTGTACTCTGATTGGAACAGCTTGGATGAAGTGCCACTCCTGGTCCCCATGGCCAGGGGAACAGGGATACCAGATAGAAGCACGGTTGCTGAGAGCCACACCTGTGCAAGATGGAGCGAGGAGGTACATGATCCATGTTTTCCACACAGGAGGCTCCTTCAATTTTGCTTTTGAACCAGTGCCAAAAATATTGGAAAATAATTTAGAGTATGTCTGTATATTTAATACAGATATAAATTTTAAACACCTGTACACAAATATATGCAAACACACATATACTGATTTTATCCTTTAAAAATAACAATGTCCAATATAAAATTGATCACAGAAAGTATGATGGAAGGTACTTGATATGATTTATTGTATTTAATTGTTTTAGCAACACTGTGAGATAAGTACTATTCTTACCATTTTACATTTGAGAAACTTAGTCATGCAGACATTTAATGGATAATTCCTGTTCCTCTTGTGCTTTAAGGAAAATGAGAGAGCTGAAAAGTCCAGTCACCCAGTGTGATGGCCTAGATACGTTATCGGAATGCAAAAATGGAATGACACCTTAATATTAATTATGGATCAAGAGAAGCTCCTGAATGTCTGTGTTATGTCTCCTTTAGGTATATCAAGATTGGAGATAAGGAATGTGAATTTAATAAGAACTTTCGCCTTATCCTTCACACAAAACTGGCAAATCCTCACTATAAGCCAGAATTGCAAGCTCAGACAACCCTCCTCAATTTCTCGGTCACGGAAGATGGTCTAGAATCCCAGCTGTTGGCAGAAGTGGTCAGTGTTGAAAGGCCAGATTTGGAGAAACTTAAGGTACAAAATATGAAGTCATCCAGCACTTACTCGGTACCTGCTTTGCACAAATTATAGTGCCAGACATACAAGTGTAAGATAGGGTTCCTGCCCTCCAAGATATTGCACTCTAATGAGAAAAAAGAGGATGTATATGAATAGTTAAACAACTCAAGCGTATACCCAATAAAGAAGGCGGTTAGGGTTGCCTGTTCAAAATAGGAGAATGACCCCTTTATCATTATGTAGCTCCTGATAATGTTCCTTGTCCTGATGTCTACTTTGTCTGAAATTAATACGGCTTTCTTTGTATTGGTGTTAGCATGGTATGTCTTTCTCCATCTCTCTACCTTTAATCTGTCTACATCTTTAAAATGGATTTTTTGTAGACAACAAATAGTTGGGTCTTGTTTTTTTATCCGCCATGTCAATTCCTGTTATTTAATGGATATATTTAGACAATCCATATTCAAGGAGATTATTGATATAGTTGAATTACTATCTACCATATTTATCATTGTCTTTTATTTACTGTACTGTTCCTTCTTCACTCTCTTTTTTATTTTTATTTTTTGGCTTTTTTTGTCTGCTCTGATTTTAATTGAGCATTTTATGTGATTCCAATACTCCTCCTCTCTTAGCATATAAATTATACTTCCTTTTAAAAAATTTTAGTCATTTCCTTAACTTTTGTTGTATGTATTTATAACTAATCTAAGTCCACTTTCAAAGAACACTGTACTACCTCACAGGTAGTTCAGTTACCTTTTAACACAGATTTCTGATTTGCTCCCTCCCATCCCTTATAACGTTGTTGTTATTCATTTATTCATAAGTTATCATCACTGAATATATGTGGCCTTTGTTATTTTGTACAATTATCTCAATTAAGAGTAAGAAAGAAAATATTTTTCTTTCCTTCCTTCCTTCCTTCCTTCCTTCCTTCTTTCCTTCCTTCCTTCCTTCTGTAGATCCAAGTTTCTGACCTATGTCATTTCCTTCCCTTAAACATTTCTCATAACTGGGCTACTAGTAACAAATCTGCAGTTTTTGTTTTTCTGAAAAAGTCTATATGCCTCCTTCATGTTTTGAGGATAATTTGGCAGGATACAGGTTGGTGATTTTTCCTTCAGTATTTTAAATATTTCACTCTGCTCTTTTCTTGCTTACATAGTCTCTAAAGAGAAGTTCCATGTGATTTTTATCCCTTTTCCTTCATAGATGAGGTGAGTTTTTTTCACCCCTGTGGCTGCTTTTCAAGATTTTTTTCTTTGTCTTTGATTTTCTGCAGTTTAAATATGATATACCTGGGTGTAGATTTTTTTTTTTAATTTATCCTGCTTAGTATGCTAGAAGCTTCCTGAGTTTGTGGTTTGGTGAACATCATTAATTTTGAAAAATTCTTAGCCATTATCACCTCCAGTATTTCTTATCCTTGTTCTCTTTCTTTTCTTTCAGGTATTCACATTATGTATATGTTATACTTTTTCTAATTGCCCAATAATTCTTGGAAATTCTTTTCCTTTTTTCCCCATTTTTTTTCTCTTTGCTTTTCAGTTTGAGAAGTTTCTGTTGACATATCTTCAGGTTCACTGATTCTTCTTCCCTTGACTGTGTCCAGCCTTCTGATGAGCACATTAAAGGCATTCTTCATCTCTGTTAGTGCTTTTATTATTATTATTTTTTATATTTCTAGCATTTCCTTTTGATTCTTTCTTAGTTTCTATCTTTCTTCTTACATTGCCCACGTCGTATGACATGTTGCCCACTTTTCCCATTAGAGCCCTTGGCATTAGTTATTTTTAATTTCCAGTCTGATAATTCCAAAATCTATGCCACATCTGAGTCTTGTTCTGAGGTTTACTTTATCTCTTCAGACTATGTTTTCTCCCTTTTAGCAAAAACAAGACCTGATGTGTTGACTAATTTGAACTGAGGCAAATAAGGCTTTATGTGAGGTTTTATGGTTGTTTAGCTAGATAAGAGGCTGCGTGTGATTTTCGCTGTAGCCATTGGTGCATAGTCTTCAGTTTCTTCTAATGTACCTGCTTTTATCTTCCCTGTGTTTTTGTATTTCCCTGGAAGCTCCTTCTTAACTAGAGTTCATGTCTTCCAGCCCTCTCACTTGTAATGCACTGTTGTTGTACTGGAGTCTGGTGCTGTGGTGGTAAGGTATTACGGATGGGGAGCATTCTATAATCTCATAATTAAATCTGAGGGTTTTCTAGTAGGCCTAGTAGGCCTTTGACTTTCAGAACAGTTTCTTTTCATTTATTTCTATCTCTCCTATGAGAAAGGAAGGAGGCTGAGTTATCCAATTCTCCCCGTTAAGTCAAATAAGGTTCTAGTAAAGTAATTTTCTTCAGTACAGGCTCCTGTTAAGAGAACAGAAAGCTCTTGACATATTTTAAATGGTTCCTTTCCTCTGGACATATTTTGTTTTCCCCTTCCCATGCCCAAAGCAGGAATAGATTTTTTTTTTTTTTCTGATCTTCACTGTGAAAACCTGGTGAGTTTTCCTAGAGATCAGCTGACAAAAGCATGGCAGGCTCCCTAAGAGTGGGTCCCCAGGAGTTCTTAACTCTCAAGCTCTGCCTCCAGCAATTAGCCAATTACTATTTAAATATTCCCAGTAAGCTGTGATTGTCTTTATTCACCCAGCTCTCTGGTTTTTAGGGTGGCAGTTTGCCCTGTTATCTCTGTTTTCTGATGGACCTAAGCTGAGTTGTGGATTAGTTTTTTCTCTGTTGTGAGGATGGAAATGTTGACTTCGAACTCTTTACATTTGAAGCAGAAACCCAGAAGTTTCTTCCTAGAGAATAGATTCTTTCTATAGGTTCATGATGCTAAATGATTGTGGTAAATGTTTGTACTCTGTACCCTGAAGTGGAACCAGCTTGTAACATGCCTTCTGAGCTGTTTTTTTTTTTTTTTTTAATTTAAAATTGTGATTAATACAGTTTTAATGTTAAGTATGTGTTATTAGATATGATTCCATAAAGTTGATGATGAAGGAAACTGCTTAAAAACATGAATTTAACCACCATTTCACAAACCGTTTTTGGTGCATGTTAGCTGGTTTTGACAAAGCACCAAAATGACTTCAAGATAGAGCTGAAGTATCTGGAGGATGACCTGCTCCTGCGTCTTTCTGCAGCAGAGGGGAGCTTCCTAGATGACACCAAACTGGTAGAGAGACTGGAGACGACAAAGGCGACTGCCGCAGAGATAGAGCATAAGGTAGGAAAAGGCAAGGGACACCTGGAGGGTTTGTTTCAATGCTCTGTTCGAATGATGTGCTTAGATGAAAGTATAGTCAAACTTGGTAATTTCTAAGAGGATGGACTTAGTGTGGAATTCAAGTCTTCTAATAAAGTGCCCTTAAAAAGTGGACTGTGTGAGGTTCTGAATGGAGTTAGAGATGACTAAACCTTGTGCTTCTCCTAATTCAGCAGAGATCCAATCATTCAGGTTAGTCTCGGGCAAGCTATTATTTTTTTCTGTGTAACCAAATTTGAAGAAAACCAGTACCTGTGGGTCTAAAATCTAAAAAGGCTTAGCATCTAGCTCTGGCAAACTGATATTGTACAGTCTCATTGGAGGTTTCCTACTCTGTTGTACATTTTAGAGAAATACTTACAGTTGAAGGTGTTTTTTACAGGCCTTCAGTGGTGGGAGACTGAGCAAGGAACGGTCTCCTGCTATACTCAGATGCATTAGTCACCTTGGGAAAATGACATTTCCTAAAAGTCAGTGAGATTTTTCATTGAGTAGATTTCCTGCTGAATATCCAACATGTGTCCCAATAAGTCTTGTGCATGGTGTGCACTTTGGACTCTTACAGGTGGCCATTAACCCTTAAAGTTCCATTATTTCAAAATGAGAGGAAGCCTTATTGTTTTCTGAAATGTCCTCACTAAGTAATCTATTAATTACCCTGTGGAGGCTGTGTCACCACACATCCAATGTATTTGTCTTAATTTAAACAAGGAAATGGAATCCCAAATTACTCTCCTTTTCATTTAAAAGGAATTCTAGGTGGGTCATGAGATGGTAAAGATTAGAGCAATTAAGTAAAGTAGGGCTTACCTTTTGAATGAACTTTTAATTGTCTTAAATGTCTTAAAATGTCTTAATGTCTTAAAATGTCTTAATATCTTAAAATGTCTCTTCCTATCTTCTTAATACGGTGCCATATTGGGATTTCTTTTTTTGTTTTACATTTTCTTTATTTCCTTTTATACATAAATATGATGAATCAAGTCTACAAAAAAAAAAAGTTGGAAAAATAAAGCTGTAGGACCAGAAGTAGACCTAGGTAAAAGAAATAAATATTTAAACCTTGAATAAAAAGAAATATGTTGGTTGATAGTGGGTTTTTTTTTTAATATCTCTCTGAATGTACCCAGAGGTCAATACATAAAAATAAACTAAATGGAAATATATGAGCATATGGACGTTCTGGTGCAAAGTCAAAATTAGATGGTCATGAGAGTCATCCTATAAAGGCTTTTTAGTAAGCATGGCTAGTGGATATATTATTGACCTTGGCTGCTTTTGTATACCTTGTTGACTAATAAAGCTATTGGCATTGAATTGACCCAGCAGACTTTTAAGAGCTATCCCTGGGAAGTGATATAGCTGAGTTATTAACCCCTGAAAGAGAGAGGGGAGGCAGAAAGGTTACATTATTCAGAGTAAATTCCATAGAACCAAAAACAATCAGGTTTGTTTAATCTGTCACCATCAAATGGCTAGAGTTATATCCATTCTCACTGAAAACTTAACATATGAAAAAATTTAAGTTATTATTATTTAAATATTTTAATATTTATAACAAATATAACATTTAAATTGTTTTCGCTATAAATGTAATAATTTTAGAACAGATACCACGTGTTATCTATTTTAATACTAATAATTTCTTATTTTAGATATATTCCTTGGATCCATATAGAGAATATGAATAGTAAATTATTTATGTTGTTTGATCCTACCATAGGTGATTGAAGCTAAAGAAAATGAAAAGAAAATCAATGAGGCCCGAGAATGTTATAGACCTGTGGCAGCGAGAGCCTCTCTTCTTTATTTTGTTATTAACGACCTCAGAAAAATCAACCCCATCTATCAATTCTCTCTGAAGGTAATGCTGAATAGGCTTAGAAGAAATTTAAATTTGTTTATGGAAGTTCAGAATTTATTTTTAAGTAATTCATGTACACAGTAAGAAGTTATGAGGACCTAGCGAGCAAAACAAAAAGCTAAAACAGCCTCATTCTCTGCTACTTTCATTTATAATTTTCAATAAAGCTTAACTATGTGACATTGTAATACATTTGTTTTTCTTTTTAAACAGAGTCTTCCAGAGTTTATTATATATAAGAGAATTCTCCTTGAGGCTCGTATACTTTTTTCATGAAAATGTAGGTGTCTTATAAAAAAGATTTCCTATTTTACTATTGTATTGAGAGAGAAAGTGTGAGAACAACTATTTATTAAGCTATTGTTACATACAAGGAAGGCACTTTTGTACTTTAGTTCATTCTTATGCCCAAAACATCTCAATAAAGTATATTATTTTATCCCTATTTAAAAAAATGAAAACTAACATTTTTAGATGTTAAATAAATTGCCCAAGAATTTACATTTAATAATTATAAGAGCTGGGATTTGAATCTGTCACTGTTTGATTCCAAAGCCCACACTCTTTACTTTGTACCATTCTGCCTTTGGGCCATAGTCATTCATTCTGTCCATTTTTTAAACAAGTAGTTATTGAGATCAATCAAGGTGCTAGATGTAGTGCTGGTCACTGAGTGTATAGTTTTGAGAAAGGCAGATATGAGTGGTGATGTATAAGTAGGGGTCTGTGTGTTGTGCGCACATGTGTGTGCTCACGTGTATGTCGAGAGTGATTGGTACAATGAGAGAGAATAATAGGGATAGAGGAGCTATTTACAGAGAGTTCAGGGAAGGCCTCTCAGAAGAAGTGACATTATAGCTCATTCCTGAAGGATAAATAGGATTGAGCTATAAAATGAGTGAATAAAACAAGGATATGTGAGATATGAAAGAGTTTGGAACTCCAGACAGTGAACAAATTTATATGGCTGGAGGGTAATGAGGGAGGGAGAAGATGGCAAGACATGAGTCTAGAGAGGTGGGAGGCTCTAGATCACATGAAGCCCTGAGGACCCTATTGGAGTTGAGGGTTCTAGTTTGTGTGCAAAAAGAAGCAATCAAAAGGTTTTAAGTTGATGACTGATACTGATGATGAAAGACACAGGTAGAAATGAATAGACTTGTGATATGATTTGCAAGTAGAATAATCAGTTCTTAGAGATGGACTGGATGTGGGAAATAATGAAGAAAAGAGCCAAGAATAACTAGTACGTTCTAGTGATTTGGAACTGGTGTGCAAAAATTCAGAGAAGCAGATGGTTGGATTTTGGAACAACCACAACGTATAAAGGAGAATAATAAAACTAAATCAGTAGTGTCAGCCCAGTGTTACCCAAATACCCAAACTACACTCAGGCCTTACAAGAAAAGAAAACTAAGAGTAGCCTCCTCATGAACATTGTTTCACAACTACTTAAGGAGAGATTGGGAAGTTGAATTCAGCCACATCTAAAGAGCATAACGTATTATGCTCAAGTGGAATTTATATCAGGAATGCAAGTTGGCTAATCACTCCAAATCACACAGTGTAATTCTTCATAGTAATAGAATGGAAGAGAAAAATAATACGGTCATTTCAATGGATGCAGACAAGGAAGGTGACAAATTTCAAAACCTGTTTTAAAAAAATAAAACTCTGAGCAAACTGGAAATAGACAGTAACCTCGCTTTGTGATAAAGGGCATCTACAAAAATCTACAGCTAACATTATACTCAGTGTGGGAAAGTTAAATGTTTTCCCCTAAGATCAGGAGCAAGACAAGGATGTCTGTTCTCAACACTTCTATTCACCATTCACCACTGCACTGGAAGCTATAGTCAGTGCAATAATGCAATAAAAGACAGTTTTAAAAAGAAGAAGAAAAACTCTTTTTCACAGATAACCTGATCATGTATATAGAAATCATAAGACTTATATAAGAAACATATTAGGACTAAGAAGTGAGTTTTTAGCCAGATTAAGGGATATAAAGACAACATAGAAAATCCATTGTATTTCTAGATATGAGGAACAGGAAATTAAAATTAATAACTCAATACTATTTATACTGGCTTCCAAAACCATGAAACTTTTAGAGATAATTCTGACAAAACAAATACAAGATCTATATACTGGGGAAAAAATTGTCAAGAAAACTAAATAAGGCCTAAAGGAATGGAGAGATATACCATGGTATTTATTGAGAACATTCAATATTATTCTGATGTCACATCTCTCTAAATTAATACATAGATTCAATTTGGTCTCAAGCAAAATCCAGAAAACTTTTTTTTTTTTTTTTAGAAATTGGTAAGCCGATTCTAAAATTTGTGTAGAAATGCAAAGGATTTAAAATAACTAATTTTGAAAAAGAACAACAAACATAGAGACTTAAAGGACATGACTTCAAGACTTATTATAAACCTACCCTAACTGACCTAAGGAAAAATATATAGATCAGTGGAACAGAACAGGGATTCCAGAAGTAGACCCACAAATGTATGGTTAACTGATTTTTCAGTGATGCCAAGAGAATTCAATGAGAAAAAGGATAGTTTTTGCAAGAAATGGTGCTAGGACAACTGAATACCCACGTGGAATAAAATGAACCTCAAATGTTACATCATACTACATACAAAATTAACTCAAAATGAATTGGTTAAGCTATAAAATTTCTAGGAGAAAATCTTTGGGCTTTGGGTTAAGCAAATATTTCTTAGAATACATTAGAAAGAAAAAACTAAAACTTATCAAATTAAAAAAAAATATGGTCTTCAAAAGACATTATTAAGAAAATAAAAAACGAGCCACAGACTAGTAGGGTATTTCCAATACATATATCTAACAAAGGATTTATATCAGAATATATAGAGAACTTGTACAGCTCAACAATAGGACAAACAATCCAATTAAAAAAATAGATGAAAGGTCTGAGCCAACACGTCATATACTGAGACATATGTATTGCCCATATACACATTTTTAAATGCTCAATAGTTATAAGAGAAATTCACAGAGGATGATGTGATTCAGTTGGCTAGGAAGGAGGTGTGGGTAGATTTTATGGAATGATGTTAATAATAGTAATGGCAACAGACATTTAATGAACATTTACCATGTGCCAGGAACTGATATAAGAGCTCATATCATCCTCTCACGAAAAATCCTGTCCTATTCTCTCTCCCCATAGATACACCTTAAACTGTCACCCTGTGTGTCTGGGGCTAGCTAGATATCCAGGTGACAGTTTTCACCCTTTAACAGTCCGTTTAAATTCCCCCAGGCTTTCAACATGCTGTTCCACAGAGCAATCAAGCAGGCTGACAAGGTGGAAGATATGCAGGGCCGCCTCTCAGTCCTGATGGAGAGCATAACCCATGCCATCTTCCTCTACACCAGCCAGGCACTGTTTGAGAAGGACAAGCTCACCTTCCTGTCCCAGATGGCTTTTCAGGTGAGGAAACCAGTCACTCGAAGACGTCCCCAGAACCAAAGTCACACATCTCTGTGTATTATGTACTTTATTTCTGCCAAAGGGAAGCATAGACACCTGTTTTTGGAAGCCCTTGGTGGCATGAGGAGAGTTCGAGTTTCCCTAGGGGAACCTGGGCATATGAAAACCTTCTAGTCAGTCACAGTGCATTGGTCTGGATGGATAGGCACTGTAAGCAACCACATCAGCTGTCACCCTGAAAAAGATCAGTGAGATCTTCTCACCTTTTCGGGTCCTGCAGAGACCTTTCCAGGGACTGCCAGGGGGATTCTTCAACATCGATATTATGAATCCAGATATGAGTGGTCCTAGGGTTTCTCAGAGTCCCTTTGAAAAACAGTGAGTGGGGAAAAAGAGCTCCAGGTTCCACACTCCCACCTTCAGAGAGACCACCACCCTTTACTCTTTTCAATGTGGACTTCCGCAAAAGATTTTGTTTACGTAAAGATGCCCATGATAAGAAACAAATGTCAAGGAACACATTTCTAGGTAAAATAAGCATGTTGTCCTTACATTAGTTCTTTTACTGTATAACTTTTTCTGCCAGTCCAGAGCTTGATGAAAGATGTCATCTATTTTGCCTCACCCAAAAAAAGCATTTTATAAATAAATACTTGCTGTTAATAATGATAAACTATCCATATTTTTAGTATTTGTGTATTTATTTGGTATAGGCATTTTACAATGTATGTGATCGATCAACAGGAAAAAAGCATTATAAAACAAAATTTTTGTTTTAATTATTTTCCATTTTATTGCAATATAATCTCTATATGACATTGTATTAGTCCAAGGTATATAGTGTAATGATTTCATATATGTATATATTATGAAATGCTTACCATAATAATAGTAGTTAACATTTTTCCCCTCACACAGTTACATTTTTCTATATGATGAGAACTTTTAAGATTTATTCTCTTAGCAAGTTTTTAATACACAATAGTGTTGCTAACTGTATTCACCATGTTGTACATGGCATCCCCAGGGCTTACATATCTTATAACCGGAAGTCTGACTTTTCACCACCTTTACTCGTTTCACCCACCCTCAACTCCTGCCTCTAGCAACCACCAGTGTGTTCTTCGTATCTATGAGTTCAGTCTTTTAGATTCCACATATGAGGGGAGGATCATAGAGTTTTTAGCTGACTTAGCATAATGCCCTCCAGGTCCATCCATGTTATTGCAAATGGCAGAATTTCCTTTTTTATGGTTGAATCATAACATATATATGTGTGTGTATATGTGTGTGTATGTGTGTGTGTGTGTGTGTGTGTGTGTGTATACCTCACATTTTCTTTATTCACTTATCCATCCATGAACACACTTAAGGTTGTTTTCATGTCTTGGCTATTGTAAATAATGCTGCAATGAACATGGGAATGCAGAAATCTTTTTGAGATAGTGATTTTATTTCCTTGGGATATTTACGCAGAAGTGGAATTGCTGGACCCTAAGGCAGTTCTACCTTTAATTTTTTGAGGAACTGCAATAGTCTTTTCCATGGCAGCTGCACCAATTTATATTTGCACCAATTTATATTTGCACCAACAGTGCCCACAAGGGTTCCCTTTTCTCTGTACCTCACCAGCATTTGTCATCTCTTGTATTTTTGCTAATAGCCATACTAACAGGTGTGAAGTGATATCTCACTGTGGTTTTGATTTTCATTTCCCTGATAATGAGTGATGTTGAGCACCTTTTATGTATCTTTTGCCCATTTGTATATCTTCTTTGGAAAAATGTCTATTCAGTTTCTCTGCCCATTTTTTAATGGGATTATTTGGGGGGGTTGCTATAATTTCTGAGTTTATATATATATTACTCATGAATTGTAATGGATCAGGAATGATAATGTATGACATGCACACATATGCATGCATATTTATTTAAAATTTCCCCTTAGAAGCCATAAATTATAATCTATCTCAAATCTTAACAATCTACACAAATCAAAGCTCTATATATATGTGGACAGTTTCTTGTTTGTTGAAATAAATTAAGTTGAATTAAGAAAAATTAATTATCTCATAAAATATTTTAATGCATGTTGTCACCCCTAATGCATTTTTAAAGTATCTAGAATTTAAAAATAGTTTTAAAATCAAACATTTTACATATTTAATTTATAAGGTATTATAGGTTTTATGTGGAAATTAGGAATATTTCATTTGTGGTCCCCCAAATATTCTATGGATTTCATATCAATTTTATAATCAGAGTGTCTTAGTTTATTTCAATTCATGATGTATTATTAAGCAAACAATAATTTCAAGTCTCACATGTAAGAAAAATCTTTCAGACATCTCCTAGGATATTGAGTATAATTTATATACCACAACTAACTTATAATACTAGTTCTGTCTTCTATTTAGTGATTTGGTCCAATGTTTTCTGAGGCTTTTTTAATTTGTATAGTGAGTTTTAAGACAAGTTTGATTTAAAAGCAGTAGACTAAATATGAAAGCATATTTCAAATACATTACTAATAGGCATAAGTGTTAAAATTGTAATTATTTGCTATTATTTGCTATTAGATTATTTGCTATTATTTTCTATTAGATTTCTGGTCAAGGTTTTCAGATCATGGACATAATCTAATATTTCTTACTTCAACTATAGCACAGATATATTTCTATAGATGTTTTTCAGAAGACTTGGTTCTACTTATTCAGTCATATTTATTAAGTGGTAACTGCTTCCTGTATAGTGTTTTTCATGTAAACCAAATGACCCTTTTCAATTTTGTGTACTCCCAAGATTTTATTGAGAAAGAAAGAGATAGACCCTGTTGAATTGGATTTCCTGCTTCGATTCACAGTTGAACACACTTACGTGAGTCCTGTCGACTTCCTAACTACTCAGTCATGGAGCGCTATTAAGGTATGTTAGGAACATGATTTTTCAATTTCTAAATTTTATTTAAAATCTCAATTCTCTCAAATGTAGGAATGTAGTTTAAAAATACAGGCGATATATAGCATTTTAGTTGTAGAAATATGCTATATAATGTGATATTCTTTACTTAATCTTATTACTAAATTGACTAATTTATTTTGCTCTTTTTAAAAAACATTTTTTAATTACAGTTGATATACAATAGTGTATTCATTTCAAGTGTACAACTAAATTGATTGATTTCTTATTTGGAAGTAAAGAAACTTTTGACCTATTTATGGGCAAAAGTTGTTAATAAATATGTGTAGTCTTCAGGGCCTTTGACAAAGTCAAGGAATATAAATGAATATTTTTTCAATTTACCTGAATCCAACTTCTTTACGTAGTTTTCTTTTTTATAATATTTCTTCACTTTTCATAGTAGTTTTGTTAATTACACAATAATGCAGTAGTTTATTATCAATGTAAAAATATTTAAGCAGAACAGAATGCTGTAGAGAAAGAAGCGATAGTATTTTTCAACCCCAATAATCAATACTGCTTTGATTTTTCTGTCAGAAGATCCTATTATTAAGAGCTTATTTTGGATATTATCTCCTATTTGGAGGTGAATGGGATTGGGGCCAAATGAAAAGGGTAAAAAGGGTCAAATACATGGTGATGGAAGGAAATTAGACTTTGAGTGGTGAACACACAATGAAATATATAGATGTGCACCTGAAACTTATATACGGTTATTAACCGATGTTACCCCAATAAACTGAACTTTTTTTAAAGAGCTTATTCTTCCATATTTGCTATACAAACTTTGGAATTCCTTAAAAATGCTCATCATATGCTAAGCTTTGCCCAACTTTTTTTCTAAGAAGGGACCATTTCTATGCATTGAAAGTAACTATATTGTCCCCTATTTTACAGTATGTTTAGATTTTTATTTTTTAAAATAGAATTTTTAATTGGAATTTGTTTAGAATTATACTTTACAATTATAAATTCAATTGTGTATCAGTCAGGGTCTTAGTAGAAAACAAATGGCACATTCAAAGGGTTAATTAAAAATAAAGTTACGGAGAGTAGAGTATAATTTTCATAGTATGGGAAGGAAGATGGAATCAACCAGAGGTGGGGATGGAAGAAAGGAGGAAAAGGAACAGTTACTAAAATGACTGAGAAATGAAGTTATGAAGAGAAAGCCTCCGGAAGCTGTGGCATTTTGGGGGGAACATGGTCCCTGCCATACTGTGTCACAATAGGGAAACAGCTAGGGAGAAAATACCCCAGCCTCTCTCTTCCTTAACCCTCTAGTCTCTCTCTAGTGTCTCCTGTTGGCCAAACCCAACCAGGCCAGAGAACCAGGGAGTTTAGTGCAAGTAATTCCTAGAGATTACCCTCTTAGCAGGGCAGAAGAGGTGTATAATGCAAATTTGGAGAAGAAATGAAGAGTGCCCAGCACAACTTGTTTGCATAGGATTTGATGCATTCACAGGTCTTTATCTCATAGGCTGAGCTATCACACCCACCATTCCTGTCTATTCCCCTGTGTGTTACAGGCAGTAGCCCTTATGAATGCATTTCGAGGCTTAGACCGAGATGTTGAAGGATCTGCCAAGCAGTGGAGGAAGTGGGTAGAATCCGAGTGTCCAGAAAAAGAAAAGTTACCGCAAGAATGGAAGAAGAAAAATTTAATACAGAAGCTGATTCTTTTGAGAGCAATGCGCCCTGACAGACTAACATATGCTCTCAGGTGAGGAGATGCAAGTTAACCTAGAGGAAACATAGTCTTAAGGACTGGTAGAATCTGGTGAGGCATTTATGGTCCATATCTATAAGAAGCAATTCTGCTGAAATTTTGAAATTGTAATCACTACTGTTGTTAAAATTTGCTAAACACGAGACAGAGTGCTAGTCTGTAGACAGACTCAGGACATCCTTCTTGAAAAGCTTATTTCTCTTTAAAAAATATTTCAGGTATACAGTATCATGGTTAGACATTTATGTAATTTGTGCAGTGATCCCCCCAATTACTCCAGCAGCCATCTAGCACTACACACAACCATGACAATAATATTGACTGTATACCCTATGCTGTAATCTAAAAGTGTGTTTCATGGTGTAATGGTTAGCACTCTGGACTCTGAAAAGCTCATTTCTGAAATCTGCTGTGGAAACAGGGAACCGATGGAAGTACTCTAAGAAGAGAGATGGCTGTCAGCAGAGTTCAGAGGCCAGGAACATGCATTATCCAAGTGTAATTTCCTCTGCCTTTATTCAGAGGTAGCATTTTGGCCCCACAGATGCTGCATGTCAAACAAAAATGAATTCCTGTCGTTGAGACACTCATAGCCCCAATAACTTTACAACCAATGCCATTTAAGACCAGAAAGCCCTGTCTCCATCTTGGCTTGCATGTCCTTTTTTTTGCCCTTTTGGCTTCTAAATGCTAATATGCTGCTTAATTCACACAAGTCGTGTTCTAATTTGAATTCACCAATGAAAGAATTCTCATCCTCCTTCCCTATAGTGATCTTCTTTCTTCAATAGTGTTCACGCGTCTCAGGTTTTTTCCTTTGCTTTGTCTAGTTCAGCCAATTTTCCTTTTGCAGACGCCTCTGCCGAACCCTACTTTACAAGTTAATTTTGCTTAGTACTACTTACTTTCTGCTAAATCTGGTGCCGCTGGAAAATAATCCCTGCTTAATTGAGCTTCCCTGTGTTAGAAACACCCCAAAAAGCATTTGTATATTCATGAGAAGCCCAGCAGGCTGGAAAATTGCACTGTGGCAAATCTAATGAACTGTTAATAAGTAATGGGGGGTCTGCTAGGGGATTTGGGGGATACAGAGCCATTTGCAGGCAGCTGATGGTACTTGGGGGGAGTCTCAGTAGTCCCCCAATAGGGAATAGAAGCTTCTGATTTTCAAAACTTCCAAAGCAGAGAGAGGTTTCACTGAGACTACTGCATGAATCTAGTTGGATTCATTCCGTCATTCTAACAAAAGATCTCATGTTAAAAACACCGTTTTCTTCCTTCTTGTGCCTGTGGTTCAAGCTGATCCAAGTTGTGACACTTCAAAGTCAAAAGCCCTGACCATTCTTTTTGCATTATTCTTTTTCATAGGAATTTTGTGGAGGAAAAACTGGGTGCAAAGTATGTGGAGAGGACCAGATTGGACTTAGTTAAAGCATTTGAAGAAAGCAGCCCTGCCACCCCCGTTTTCTTCATCCTGTCCCCAGGGGTGGATGCCCTCAAAGACCTAGAGGTCCTTGGTGAGTGGCCAGGAGGCTCACTGGCCCACCCTCTCACCTTTCTTCTCACTCAGTGCCCACCCACCCTTTTAGTTCACAGTTATCTTGGTTTCTTTTTTTTCCCCCTCTCTTTTATTAGAAATTGAGTGTATGGAAAATGTAAGGCTAATAACACTGTAGTCTGAAGAAATGTTCAAATGGCACATTCCTCTGGTTGGCATAATGCGAGTTCCTTTTGTACTGTTTTCTACCTTTTGACTATATGAGGGCCAGAGGGCAATTTTCTCCATGCTCGTGTAATCTTGTGCCCCCTGTGACTAAATAATGGTCATTAGAGCAAGTCTATTCGATTGTGCAAGGTACTGTCGCTTTGTGCTTTGGATTACTATTCCCCATGGCCTGCGCAGGGAATATCAGGTTAATAGAGCTGTGACCTGACTGTGCTCAATTCAAGTGCGGCCTCACAGGTGAGAGGCTCCTGCGTTTACCCAATGAGCCGATCTCTTCACAAAATGATGTGATATCTACCACATGTTGCTCTTTTTTTATGAGGGAAATGCTTCGCTCCTCCTGCAAGAGTTTATAAAGCTCAGTAACAATGCCTGCCATCGATCAAAATGTCAAAAGCTTCATTACCATAAAACCAGAGGAGCTGATTTACTCTGGCTTGGTTTTGAGCTGTTGGGAGCTCAAAATGCTGCCTTTTGAAACAAAAAGGTTTAGTTTAGATCCTTTGGGAAAGCGACCTAGATGGTAGGAGTGGTGACCACAGGAGGATGCTGGACCATGGAATTCCAGATTCTTCTCACCTCCCTCTGATTCACTTTTTCTCTCACTCTGCTGTATCCTCCCACAGGCAAAAGACTTGGGTTTACCATTGACTCGGGAAAATTCCACAATGTGTCTTTAGGACAAGGTCAGGAGACGGTGGCAGAAATGGCACTGGAGAACGCTTCCAAAGGAGGGCACTGGGTCCTACTCCAAGTGAGTATAAACTTTTTCATGGAAAACGCTGGGAAGGAACACAAGGGGCTGCCTAACTTAACAGGAACGAGCCTTTCACACAACGCCTGGTGATGTGGGGAGTCCTGCGGGTTCTCTCAGCAAGAATGACACGGACTAAAGGTGATAAGGGGCCCTGCTGACAAGGATGGCTATCAACTTTTGAGGGATTTCCTCAAAGCCATTGTGTTTTCAATTAAAAATATTAGGGGGAGTCCCATCACTCTCCTGACTTAGAGATAATCTGGAACACTCAGCAGTGCTTGAAGACAAACAGGCTTGTGTAGATGTCCAGCACTGCTATCGTAATATCTCTCATTTGCATCATTCCTTCAAGGTCACAGAGTGGATTTTTATACTACGTCATATGACTCTAACTCCGCCCCTAACTAGCTGTGTAACACTCCCTTTGTTTATAAATTAAGGAGATTAAACAACCTCTTCATCTCTTTTCAGGCTAGCATTATCTGGGTCTCTGATTCTATAACCTAATGGCCTCCAGGTGGCTCCCCTGACTGGGGATCCTAGGTGCCTTAGAGGGCACCTAGGAGCCACACCGACTGACTCCTACTACAGGAAGGCCTGCCAGCTATCTCAGCAGGTCTGGCAATGGCCATTTGATTCACAGCACAGTGACCCCAAAAGTTCAGGGTAGATATTGTCATCCCCATTACAAAGACAAGTCAAGTGAGCCTCACAGTGGTATGGAGACCCTCAAGGCTACAGAGCTGGAAAGTGGCAGAGGGAGTAATACTTGAGTCCAGGTCTGTTTGGCAGCAAGTGACATGCTTTCCACTAGTCCCTGCTCCCACCCTCAAGCAAAGATACGACATTGACCTCCTTTAGTGTCTCCAGTATCCAAGATTGATGCATTTTGCATTTCTGCTGGAAATAAAATTGGATTCATGAGGAAGCTGCCCATAGTCCAAGCAGAACATAACCTTCTGGGAGAGTAATTACCTTCTGCCCATATTAGATCTTAATAGAGAATTCTGGAAGCGGGTGTGGAATGGTGCATCCTTTTCTGAGGCTCACAGAATCAGGTAGGTATAAGTGGTGGGTTTGTTTGTTTGTTTGTTTTCAGAGATAGTTGTTGTTCAGTTGAGTAGATGCTGAAATCTTCCTACAAAAGAAAGAGTTCTTTGAGCATTCTCATGCGTCCAGCGACTCAGACTGGCGAGAACCTCGGAAGAGTATAGTTATCCTCAAAAGAACATAATATTCAAAATAAAATGTTTCTATTATTTTTATATCTATGCTAAGCTACCACTTGCCAAGAAAAATGCAAGTTGTAAGTTCCACCATTTAAAAAAATCTCGAAAGATCTAATTTTGTGAAGGATGCGCTTTTGGCTATCTATTCTAGATCTTTGATTTCTGTTCTTAGTCAGCTAGTAACTTAGATTGTAACTGTTTCTCTGTTCTCCCCACTCACCCCCATCCACCCACACAAAGAATGACTGGGAAGAAGAGACTGTCCCAGACTTTTGGCTGTCCTAGTTCCCGGAGGTTTCTAGTAAAAGAGAAACAAAAGTTTGAAGAAAGAAACTAGCTTAATGGGAACTTGTTATATTGTTTGTCATTTATATTAAATTATATCAGGGTAGGCCTATGATATGTATGCACATGTTAATGAATTATGAACCAAACTCTACACTGGTCAATTACTATGACCAGATACAGCCCCTCTAGGGATATTTAGCTAGCATTTTATCAAAAGCCCACACTCCAGAGAAAACTATTAGTAAGGTGGCAGTCTGGCAGCTATCTCTATCTCAGATCCATACCAGATGGCTTGTGAATTAACATAATGGATTTTAAAAATCATTTTTCATGGGCAAACGGGTGGTTTTCAAATATGTGGATTGGCTAAAAATGTTGCACAGGCCTTGCTGCCCTTGGGCAAATAGGCAGGAGAAGCTAGCCACTCCCACAGCCAATATCCTCAGGAGTGGCTCTGAGGCTGGGTCCAAACTGTGCCTGTGTTCAGTAGTGGCTCACTGGGATTTTTCTGTCCTCTGACTCCAAAATCCCTGCCTATAATACATTCACCTTTGTCTGAAGTAAATTTTTCAAGTGAAGTATTGTTGTAGGCCAAAAAGGAGAATTAGGACATATTTGAGCTTGCAAAACGGGTTTTGCTATTTTTCTTTGTTTCTGCTTGCTTGCATGAGTGGCACAATGAAGTGTGAGCTCTCTTATTATAATCTAGTAGCAAATATATAGGGGAGAAAACTTAGCTACTGCATAAATTTGTTAGGGTTGCTGTACCAGAGTATCGCAGATTCGGTGGCTTAATCAACAGAATTTGATTTCTTATAGTTCTGGGAGCTAGAAGTCTGAGATCAAGGTGTCAGAGTTGGTTTTTTCTGAACTATCTCTCTTTGACTTGTAGATGGTTGTTTTCTCCCTGTGTGTCTTCAAGTGGTCTTCCGTGTGCATATGTATGTGTCTGTGTCCTAATCTCTTCTAATAAGAACATCATCAGTTGGATTAAGATCCGCTCTAATGACTGTATTTAGCCTTATTTACCTCTTTAAAGATCCTGTTTCAAAGACAGGTACATTCTGAGCTACCGTGGGTTAGAACTTTAATATAGTTTTGGGGGAAACAATTCAGCCTATGACATCCACCTATATTCAGTATTTGCCAAGTGGGGGGGGAAGCCTAATATTATGAACAACTGAATTAGCATTGGTCTTTTTACAACAGAAATGTTTCAAAGGAAGATACCTATATTACTATTCCCATCCCTGTTTGCCTTCCTTCTCTGTATTTTTGTAGCTTTTATAATCGTAAATGTTTTTCTTTGTTGGAAATAAAGACATATCCCTGGGAGTGATATTTCAATCACTTTACCAAGGACTTCTCCAAAGCCAAGGAGTCTGTGAGGTATGGCCTTTATACTTCTCTCCCAGTACCAACTACCAAGCTGCACTCTCTGGGTGTTTAGTATTGGAGGAGCAAATTTGTGGATCATAAAACTGAAAATCGAAGAGTGATAGCGGTGACATTTGTTTTGTTTTTTTGTGATTTCTGACGGCTCTAGGATTTAAGAAAAATAACATGGTGGGAATACACAGAACATCTTAACAAAGATTGATTGCTTTCTTTTTCGGCTAACCTTTCATCCCTCACATTCTTTTGAGCCCATATTTTAATTAGTAAGAGTCTGAGTAAAGGTTTTCATCAGAAACAATGAAGTGGGTGATCTGGTACATTTCTGACCTTTAGTTTTTATACTTGGTTAAACTAACCCACATGAATCTCAGTAATTGAGTTTGAACTATATAACAAAGAGAAGTGTCAGGCAACTCCATCTCAGAAGTGATTGGTGGGTACTGGAAGTAGGTAAGTGTTTTGGAAGGAGATTTTGGTTTACAAAGACTACCTGTGGTAAATCGGAGCAGTTAATGTGTTCAGTGTTTAACTCTATTTTGCTTTGTTTCCCTAACATGGTAATAGGGGAAATTTTAAATCATAGTTCACTGTTTTCAAGATATTGATGTGTAGGAAGATGTTGTAATCCTATAATTTAAATAATATACTTGAGTTTCACAGAAATTATAAGCCACATTATCTTTCAGAATGTCCATTTGGTAGCCAAGTGGCTAGGAACCTTGGAGAAACTCCTTGAAAGATTCAGTCACGGAAGCCACAGAGATTATAGGGTTTTCATGAGTGCTGAGACCGCACCGACACCAAGTGAACATATCATCCCACAAGGACTCCTGGAAAATTCCATCAAGATCACAAATGAACCCCCCACTGGAATGCTGGCCAATTTACATGCCGCTCTCTACAACTTTGATCAGGTAAGAAAGCCAAAGGAGCCTGGTCTGACACTAAAGTCAGGGTCTTCTCACAAGACTGTGGAGCCATCCATCCTCTGCTCATGCATCTTATGCAGAGGGATAAAGTGATCTCAAGAGGTAGGTAGGTGGGTAGGTAGGTGCGGTATGTGTGGTGTGTGTGTGTGTGTGTGTGTGTGTGTGTGTGTGTGTGTGTGTGTGTCTCAAAAGGATTGCCCCCTGCCATTCCCTATTCCAATGAATAGAAAACATATTTGTTTCATTATAAAACTTCAGCTACATATTTAGGGAGAATGAATTTTGAGGAACCTGCTCTTAGAAGACAAATGTGGCAGACTGGTATCTCACCACAGAAAGAGGAAAAACCATTGTTATTCTCGATGATGTTCTTGAGGATGATGACAAAAATAATGACATGGGAAGAGTTTTGGTATAATAGTTAATATTTTAGATCTGGTTTTGATGTGCATATATGTAAAACTTTTCTTTTCAGATTATATCCATACTACCTTATTTATATTTTCATTTCCTTCCAAATTAAAATGAAAGTATATTAAAATATACATAAACCAATGGTACCTCCATTACTATGAGTCTCCTTGTCCACAGCATCATATCTATGTGTATCACAATCAAGTCTTTCAGTTTCCTTCATTGCTATTTCTCTGAGTTTCCAGTCCTTCCTTTATTTTCTTAGAAGTCCTTGGTAAACAGAAATCTTATTAAGGGAGGTAGAATGAGCCCTAAAGAAGACTTACATATGATTGGGCGATAAATATTCAGCCTCTTGTTAGAAATGTTGTCATTCTCTGAGAAACATGCCAATACACTTTTTCTCTAGTACCTTCTGGGTTAATACCCAACTAATCTTATGAAGGAATTATAATAATTTGCTACCTAAGACTATAGTTTTGAAGAATATAGTTAATTAAATAATTGAGTAATTTGTAGCCTATATAAACACAGTAGACTATGTAAACAGAAGGCACTAAAATAATCTGATTGAATTGATATGCAGTATGTTTTTTTGTGAACTACATCAGGCATGTATTTGTATTTTTAATTTTTCTTCAATTTATAATTTTTGGCCATTCTATGGCCTTCTCAAGCATTCTCTCAAAGTGAGTACAAAAAAGAGTTTGTTATATTTAAGTAGGATTTACCTAACTTTCTAAAGCAATTATCTCTATTCATGAAAAGTAAGCATTTCATGAACAAATATGTTTCAGCTCAATTGTCCTTCAGCTTTTTTCCTTTTTTTTTTTTTTTTTTTTTTTGGTAAAGACCTCTTCGATAATCTGATAAAATTTTAGACACTCTCCCCAGGGAAGTGCACATTAAAAAATGGTCATTGACTTGTGATTTTTTTAAGAACTAAGGCTAAAACGAATGTTATATGAGATATGATGGAATCAATGTACTCAGTATTGTAGTACCTTTGGTTTTTTTATGGATTACCTATAATTAAGGGAGATATTAGTTGACTTGTTAGATCATAATTCCTAAGTAAAATTTTGATACTTCTATTTGGTCTCCTAGAATATCCTTACATTTAAAAGTAATACATTTTATATCCTTCAAGATTAATTTCAATTATATGGTTTCTCTTTTCTTCCTTCACAAGTATGCCTTTTATTTGATGTTTAGTTATAAAAAGGTTATTTTTAATGATTATGTATTTTCAAACCTCATCCATTACTCAGAAATGGCCTAGTGATTTACTAGAGTCTGCACTATATGTGGCCTGGCCAATTCTAGAACTATGTTTGGTGGTAGCCCTGGATTCTGATGAAAGTGATACAGAAAGAAACTAAAAAGTCTGGTCCTGGACCAAGAGAACAAATCTAATCTTGATTTAAACTTTTATCAGAAGTCCCCTGGGATACCAGATCTGAACTCTCACCCAAAAGATGCTAAATATACTTTGAAAATGGCCCAAGTTGTCACATCCGTTTTAAATGTAGACTGTCTGTACTTTGACCATTTTAAAGGACAAGGCTGGAAGGTGCAGATTTGGCCTTAGCTGCTTCTGCTGCCCAACCTCAGCTGAAGGAGCAGTCCTTGACTTTTCCTTGTTTGCCTCACAGAACTACCAAATCTGAAGATGGGTAAAGTACTGTCTTTAAGCCATAGACCGCTTGGCTTTTCTCCACCTTTTAATTTTATGGCTGTTGGGGCCATAACCATATTAACATAGCATACCAGGACTCAACTTTTCCTCTGCATCTTCAAAAATATAGATCTGGTCTATAGGGTATATATTTTCCAGACTTCCAGATGCCATTCTGTCAACCCAACAATGAATTTTTTACTTCTAGTTTATTGGGAAGAAACTATTTGTTAGGGTGATTGTATTAGTTAAGGGTCAACATAAAATTATAGTAATTCAAACAAGGTGATTCCTCTCACACATAACTAGTAGCTCTGTTCCGTGAGATCAGCCACACATCCAAGCCAATGGGTGGCTCTACCATCCCTAACTATGGTTTCCAAGGTTGTCCAATTGTCATCATTTCTAGCCCACAGAAAGGGGGAAAGAGTTACAAGCCAGACAAGCAATTTCCTTTTGAGTATATGACAAAGTTAGACACATTTGCTCAAATTCCGTTGGCAAAAACTTGATTGTATGGCACATCTGACTTCAAGGGTGGCTGAGAAATAGCCATGTGCCGAGATAATCTGTATTACTATGAAACCAGGGGCAATGAAGGACTAGACCTAACTAATATTCCACTAGAGTAATATAACTAAGATGATGTCCTTTTGTCATCATATTTTACAAGGAAAATTTTGCAGGGGAAGATAATGTCACACGGTGTTAGTACTGGTCAAAAGGAATTGTCTCTTTTTCTAGTGAACTTAGGAGGACTCAGAAAAATAAAATAAAATAAAAGCATTTCTCTTAAGTCAATAGAATGGAAAATGCTAACCAGTCTCCTGTTATGCTTTCAAAGGACAGACAGCTCCACCGAAAATGTGTGTTACCACCTCTGTCTTAGATCTCCCTCAGAGTCTTTTACCAGATTATTTAAAACTTGAACCTCTGACTTTGAAAATCCTACAGATGGATAATCAAATGTTTCTCTTTTCTCCCAGGATACACTTGAAGTTTGCTCCAAGGAGCAGGAGTTTAAAAGCATCCTCTTTGCTCTGTGCTACTTCCATGCCTGTGTTGCTGGGAGACTGAGGTTTGGCCCTCAGGGCTGGAGCCGCAGCTATCCATTCAGTCCTGGAGACCTCACCATTTGTGCCAATGTCCTCTGCAACTACTTAGAGGCAAACCCTAATGTAAGTGCCAGTGGTCAGGTAACCTCTTCCCAAGGAGTGTACTGCATCGCCAGTCTTTGGGCTCTATCAAAATGGACCATAATTTTTCTTTTGAAGCCCTTATTGAAATGGCTGACACTATATATGCATCTTCTGCCAAGTGTGAAAATAAGCCCGATCAAAGGTTTTCTAGCAGTGGATGCTCAAACTTTGTAAGATAGGTCAAACCAGTTCTACATCAGCAGCTTAGTGCAAAAAAAAAAAAATGTCCTTCATTATGTTAACAAAAACAGTGGTTTACATGTGCATATATGCCAGATTCATTAGGCAGGTAATGAAGCATTTGCACAAATGTAATTACATACAGAAATTCTGACAGTTCATAACACTGCATTAATAATCACTACAATTAGTCCTGATGATGGAAGCAATTTACAGCGCGTCACAAGTATAAATAATGGAGCATTTCCTGCATATGTCATTATTATGTATTAAGGATGCCACCTTGTTGTGACTTTCTCAGTAATGTTCCCCTTGATTTGAAGTTAAAGGTAGATGAATGATTTTATTTCGTAGCTAAAATGTATTTTACAGATGGGAATGGAAATGCTTCATCAAGAACATTTGTGTAAATGCTTATAAACCCAATGACTGGATTTTAAAAAGGAACCTTTCGTAATGATTTTCTGGCTTAGACCTCATAAGGGAAACTTTTCCATTAAGTTAAATTTGAGATATGTTTTCCCAAACCAACCAGGTGTTGTGCTCTAGGCCATACTTTCTATAAGGGACCCTTAAAACAACTCATCCACGTTTATATGGATAAGTAGATGTTTTATGCTCCTTTGGCAATCATTGTTAAAATTTTTTGTTTTAATAATTTATTATTTTTCAATTACAGTTGACATACAATCTTTTATCAGTTATAAGTTTGCAACATAGTACTTAGACATTTACATAGCTTATGAAGTGATCACACCAATAAATCTAGTACCCATCTGATCCCATACATAGGTAATACAATATTTTTTACTATATTCCCTATGTTTAACATCCCGTGACTATTTTTATAACTACAAATTTGTACTTCTTAATCCCTCCCCTTTTCTCACCCATCCATCCCAACCCCTTCATATCTGGTAACTTTCAAAATGTTCTCTGTATCTATGAGCTTATTTCTTTTGTTTTTTAAATTCCTCATATAAGTGAAATTATATGGTATTTGTCTTTCTCTGACTTATTTCACCAAACATAATATCCTCTGGGTCCATCCATGTTGTTGCAGATGGCAAGGTTTCGTTCTTTTTCATGGCTGAGTAATATTCTGTTGTGTATATATGTATACCACTTCTTTATCCATTCATCTATTCATAGACACTCGAGGTGATTCCATTTCTTGGCTATTGTAAATAATGCTGCAATGAACATAAGGATGAATATGTCTTTTTTAATTTGTGCTTTAGATTTCTTTGGATATATTTCTAGAAGTGGAATTACTGTCTCTTGTTACAGCTTTTGTTTTTAAGTCTATTTTGTCTGGTGTAAAAATTGCTACCCCAGATTTTTTTTTCTTTTCCATTTTTATGAAATATCTTTTTCCATCCTTTTACTCTCAGTCTGTGTGTGTGTGTGTCTTGATCTAAAGTGAGTCTCTTTAGACAGTATACATAGAGGTCTTCTTATCCATTCAGCCACCCTATGTCTTTGATTGCGGGACATTTACTCCATTTATATTTAAAGTAATTGCTGATAGGTATGTAGTTATTGCCATTTTATTCATATTTTTATTTTTTCTTCTTAAAGAGCTCTCTTTAACATTTCTTGTAATACTTGTTTGGTGGTGATGAACTCCTTTAGCTTTGTCTTGTCTGGGAAGCTCTTTATCTCTCCTTTGATTCTAAATGCTGTCTTTGCTGGGTAGAGTAATCTTGGTTGTAGGTCCTTACTTTTCATCACTTTGAATATTTCATGCCAATCCCTTCTGGCCTGCAAATTTTCTGTTGAGAGATCAGCTGACAGTCAGGAGAGCTCCCTTGTGGGTAACTAACTGTATTTCTCATGCTACTTTTAAGATTCTTCTTTGTCTTTAACCTTTGGCATTTTAATTATGCTGTCTCTTAATGTGGGCCTCTTTGGTCTCACCTTATGGAACTCTGTGCCTCCTGAGCTTTGTACATCTATTTCCTTCACCAAGTTAGGGAAGTTTTTCATCATCATTTCTCAAAATAGATTTTCAATTTCTTGCTCTCTTCTCCTTCTGGTACCTCTATGGTGCAAATGTTGGTGTGCTTGATGTTGTCGTAGAGACCCCTTAAAATATCTTCATTTTTTTTAATCCTTTTCTCGTTACTGTTCCCACTGTTTTCAACTACCTTATCTTCTAAATCACTGATTCAATCCTCTGCTTCATTGAATCAGCTGTCGATACTTCTACTGTATTTTTCATTTCAGTTATTGCATTCTTTACTTCTGACTGTTTTTTTTTCATGTTTTTCTATCTCCATTTTTGTTTCCCATCTCTTTGTTAAAGTTCTCACTGAGATCATCGAGCACCATTATAACCAGTGTTTTGAACTTTGCATCTGGTAGATTGCTTGGCTTCATTTTATTTAGTTCCCTTCTTTTTTTTATTTCTTTTGAGTTTTGTTCTCTTTATTCATTTAGAACATGTTTCTTTGTCTCCTCACTTTTTCTACCTCCCTGTATTTGTTTCTATGTATTAAGTAAAGCTTCTATATCTCCTATTCTTGGTAGAGTGGCCTTCGTAGTAGATGTCTTTTGGGGCCCAGTGGCACTGTCTCCTTGGTCACCTGAGCCAGGTGCTCCAGGTTTGTCTCTGTGTGGGTTATGTGTGCCCTGCTGTTGTAGTTGAACCTTGATTGCTATTGGCATATCAGTTGGAGGGACTTACCCTTAGGCTGATTGGTTGTGACGACTAGCGGAAAGTACACTGGAGGAGCTGTTGTACAGGGGCAGACTTTATGGGGCAGAATTTGCTTTAGCAGGGCTCTGATGCCTGCCTATTCTGCCCTTTGGGTGTGTCATTTGTGGAGATGGTTGGGGTGTACTCTTGTGTGATCTGAAATGTCCACTATGTATGTTGGTTCTGGGGCCTTTTGGGGGTGGGGGAGGCCGCTGTTGCAGGCCAAGGTCGGCCACTGCCTGTCCTGCCCTGGGCCACTTGGTATTATCTACAAAATGATCTGCAAATGGTTGCCACTTGTGCTGGCCTTTGAGGTAGCTGGGAAAAGCTCAGCTGTGAACTGAGGCCAGCTGCTGCTAGTGCCAGGCTGGGGACTGCTTAGCAAGAGGTATGGGTCATGCTGAGGCCAGATGCTACTTGTGTAGGGTTTGTGAATCTGCAAGAGATTTTAGAAAAGCTGGCAACATGAGGTCAGGCCATTTGTATGGAAAGCCCTGGAAGCAGCTTGGCCAGGCCTGTAGGTTGGGTGCGGCATGGTTGTAGAGAATCACCTGGGTGGTACAGTGTAGGCCAGGTTGATGGATACTCAAATATGGCACATGCAGGGTGGGTGAGGTGAGGGCTCAGCAAAGGAACAATGCCCTTTGCCAGCAGTTCTGTCTGGGGGAAATGTACCACTCCAGTTCATCCTGAAGCCAGACAATTCATTTCTTCCCAGTATGTCCCTGGTGCCTTTCGAGATGCTGCCCCAGTGCTGGAGTTCAGAGCAAGTGCGTCCTTCAGTGAGTAAGTCCTTGTGCTGGCCCTTTAAGAGGAACTTCTAGGACTCCAGCTGTGCTCAGCCTCATTTAGCTACCATCTCCACTGGTTTTCACAACCAGAAGTTATGGGCACCTCTCTCCCCAGCACTGGAACCCTGAATAGGGGAGACTAGTGTGGGGTTGGAACCCCTTGATCCTCAAGGGAGACTTCTGCAGCCAAGATATCTCTCCTGATTTTTAACTGCCACACATGGGTGTAGGACAAGCCCATTTCACATCTCCACCCCTCCTGCCAGTCTCAATATGGCTTCTTCAGTATGTCCTTAGTTATAAGACTTTTGTTCAGTTAGGTTTCAGGTGATTCTCAATGATGGTTGTTCTGTAGTTTAGTTGTGATTTTGTTGTGGTCATGAGAGGAAGCAAGCACAGCATTTCTACATCTTGACTGGAAGCCCCAATTGTTACAATTTTTGTTATCAAAGTTTTCTCAAGCTTCAAAGGCAATTTGACTGCCATCAGAATATATAGTTAGCATATAACATTTTTTGAGTAAGTAGTAGCAAAAATAAATAGCTTTAATGTGTTGATCAGTATTCCAGATCTATCTTTTAAGTCAGTGAAATTAAAAAGTAAGTCTGCATAATGAAATTAAAAAGTCTGCATACTTTTGAGCATATAATATTCTAATAATAGTTTCTGTTGATCTTCGCACATTTTGTTTTAAATGTTGTATGTAAAATTATTGTTATAGTTCTAGATAGAAAACAAAATGGATCACTAATACTTTTATTCAAGTTCTTTATAACTGTCCCATGAAGCTGACCAGTACTATCCTATTTCAGCTGAATCTTATACATAATTGAGGTAGAAATAAAGGGGAGAAAGAGAGAAGTTGACATATGTGTTTCTCTCCAGCTCTCACATCCTGAGACTTGGCACAACCAAGTGGCCATTTGAATTGTGCTGTGACCTGCTGTTTCTCCCACTAGTGTTCCAGATCATCACAGCCTTAGGCTTTTAACACACTTGCTTGTCTCTCAGATGTCTTGATCTGAGTCATTTACTGCACATCATAAAGCAAGTTATCTGATTGGAGAGTTAAGTTAATATGCGCACATAGTTTGGTTGTACAAAATGTCCTTTTCAAGAAGGTATCTATAAAATCTTGAGGGAGATACATATCACATGGTAAGATGGATAGCAAGCATTAATTAAATGTAATCAAAAAGGGAAATAAATTAGGAAGTCTGTCTCCAATCCATTTCAGCTATATGGAAGGTAGTCCATGGGGTGGTTGAGAGAGCATGGTGCAGGTTAGTCACTTCTCTTTTATTTTTCATTCACATCAAACCAGCTTAAAAGAAACACATATTTGAGATTCATTTATTCAGATTCAAGTAAACTTGTAGCAAGTACATTGGACTAGTTGAAGCAATTTTACTTGTTCTGTCACATCGTGCAACAAATGAAGGCTGTAATTAAGTTTTTACTTGAACTGGTGGGAAACAATATATTGCCCCCAAGGGTATAAAGGTTCCTGTCTAGAAAGGCTTCATCACAAACTGGCATGTTTTGCAAACTCAAAGGAAGCTAAAGGGTAGTAAAGAGAGACTTCAAACCTTGCTAAGCCAAATAAAGAGGAGATACAGTGATTTCTTGAATAAAACATTTTACAGTCATTAATTACAACCCTTAACCGGTTAGGTAGACCAGTCATGCCATAAACTGAGCCCTCAAATCACTCTGTGGCCAGGGAATTTGTTTGCCTGAACTTTTGGAAGGTGATGGAATTCTAAATATACCCCCAAATCAAACTGTATTCGTTTTTCTTTTCCTGAATCAGATCATAAAACCTGATGTAAATCAGACCATAAAAACATCATGCATCAAAGGCCTTGTGAACCAATGACCTCTTGTGATTTTGGGATGAGATTTTGAATGTGTAAACTTTCCCTTTTTTGAACGTGTAACCCTTTCTATGAATAATTCAGTTTGCTTTAAATTCTGCATAAAAAGCTCAGTGTTACTGAATTTTCACTGAATGTATTAAAACACTGAAATTATTCTCTCAAGAAATTCTGTGCAGAAGCCTAGACAATTTCTGAACCTCTTTTACAAGACTAGTGCTCTAAGCCCAGAGCTGTAGAACCTGAACCTCTTTGAAATGCTCCTATTGGTGAATGTTTGTGGGAACATTGTATTATGGTGGCTTGTAGAGAGGCATGTGCCTGCCCCTGATTGAGAAGGTTTGATTGATCTCCCCCAGGTTCCATGGGAAGACCTCCGTTATCTCTTCGGTGAGATCATGTATGGGGGCCACATCACCGATGACTGGGATCGCAGACTGTGTCGGGTGTATCTGGAAGAGTTCATGAAACCATCTCTGGTAAGACATTGTTAAATTCATTTCACTGAGGAGAAAATTTTGGTTAAGACTTTTATTTCACTATGCAAATTAATTCTTATATGTTATTGAGGATCCTCGGCTTTTTGTGAGTGTATTCTAGCCCACCTCCAAGGGAGTTTGGAAATTTGTTAGAAATATTGAGTCTTGGGCCCTGTCCCAGACCTACAGAATCAGACAGCCCAGATGACTTCTAGGCCTGTTGGAGTGTGCCCAGCTGAAGCACTGACTACCTGGATCTTTGGAATAACAGTGTGAGCTATGCTGGAGTGACACTGTTACCCATTTTGTGACGATGAGAGTAAGGTACAGTGATTGGCCCCTGGTCTCTCAGTTATCATAGGCAAGAGCTCTAGCTGGAAGATAGATGTATTGACTTCAATTTGAGGACCCTGAAACTAGTGAAATCTATAGTTTTTCCCTGTCACAGAAGCCATGGAGTAGTCTACAAGTTGATTACTGACTCTAACTATGTGCCCAAGAAAAATGTGGTAATTTGAGAACCCAGTTCTCCTTTCTCTGAGGAAGGGGACAGCCACCCCGCTACTGGAGTTTAAAGCAATGAAGCATGCTTTGCCCATTTCTCATCTGACCAACCCTCTGTGTAGACAAAACACCCAAATGGTTCAGGAACAGGGCTGTGTTTTCTGGCTAAAGTGCTCAATCCTTGTTTTCCACAAGACAAGGTAGCTAAAAATGGTGGCCACACTTTTCTTATGCTCTCTCTCTGAAAGATTTCCAGGTTCATTGCCATTACATATATAAAGGTCTTGGAAACCTAAGGTGCCCTATACCATGTCATTTCTACTCCCAGTGGGATAAAACGCCAGCTATGTTTAGAGAAGTGCCATATTTTAAATAGTTTGAACAACCTCCTGTGTATAATTTCTCTGAGGACTTTATCTCAGAAGCATTACCTAGTTGTGATCGCCTTCCTGGAGTCTGTTTTGGGAAGTAATATCATGTATTAGAAAACATGGTCGATTACAATCTAAGATAGAAAATATAGGACAGATTTCTTTTATAGCTTTTAATAATGTTAAATTATTAATATATTTTTTTAAAAATATTTTTTTGCCAGGTGACCATTATTTGTTTCTTTTGGCTATGAGTCTTCTGGTCTTTTCTTAGTTCTAAAAGAGCAGAATTTCACAGGTCAGAAAGACACTTTCAATTTAACACAATTGGAAGACACTCCTCAGAAAACGTCTGGGAGCAGGTTGCCATGGAGACGGGAAGGATAAACAGTGTTGTTGCACGACCTTTATAGAGGCTGGTTTCTCCGAATGATGGTGGAGGTCAGGGGCAGAGCGAGAAGTTCATGCTGCTGTTTCCTCTGGCTCTGGCCTGAGGATAAAGAGCGAATTACTGTTGCCAAACCAGACAGTCCATTAACCTTCACAAGTCTGAACTCCCATTCAAATAATTGTAAAATAAATACAGATGATAGAAGCCGATGGGCATCCCTGGAGCGTGTGTTAGTCCCTTAGAAATGTAGGTACCCACCTTTCTATGCAGGTCTGGTGTGGTTTTCAGAATGGAGATACTTCATTTGCATCCCTGCATACTCAGCAGACAGACTGTGCTACATGTTCAACTCACGGAAGGAAGGTGAAGCACTTACTGACTCAGTGGCAGAGGCTGCAAAACCCGTTACATTGTTCCCATGCAGTTGTTTCCTGCTCGTGCTGTGTATATTGTTAGGAATGTGGTTTAACACTTGAGCATCTGCAGGACATTTCTCACATTGGTTAATCTATTTGGAAATTAGTCTCTTTGGTTGCGTTGGAATGTGATCAGAAAGCAGCCCACTAACAGCACGAGGTTTAGAGTTCCACTGCTCTGACTGAAGGGACTGGATGGATTGCTTTCGATGACATCATCCCATGAAGAGGATGGGTGAGCTTCTTGTTGAATGAATGAGTTTGCGCTCAAAGGGTTTCCCCAGTGGCAATGTGCTTTAGAGGGTCTCTGGCCAAAGTTAGGGAATTATTGATATTATTATCTCAGGTGAAGTGCATACTTGGCAATGCTAGACAAGCAGTATAGTAAATTACTTTTGGGAAATGAGGAATCCGGTCACCTGAAAATTGTTCTGAGCCTCAGTTTCATCATCTGCAGAACAAGGGCGGCTCAGCCCATGGGTTTGTTGTCAGGCTCAAATCTTGGTACAATGTTGGAACAAAATGCCTAATAAATGGGAGATATTTTTATCATGAAGTATTGATTTTTGAAGTCTATATTTCATGTTCAACTGTATTTTATGTAATCTGTGATAAAAATGGAAACCATTTATTAAATACCTGTTGTGTGCCAGTGGTCAGTACTACATAGTTCATGTGTATTATTTCTTCTTCTCGCTGTAATCTTGCAAAGTAGGCACTAGTAGCCCATGTAATCAAAAAAGAAACCCAGTCAAATAGTCATTCAGTAGCAAAGCCAGGATTTGAACTCACAGACTCCAAAGCCCACAGGTTTTCTCTGCAGCACATTGCATTAGCTGGAGTGCTGATCTGTTTGTTATAACTGGGCACAGGTCACCAAAACACTGACCCACATCTATGCTGGGCATAGTGGGCGGCACAGGGTGACCCCAAGAACAGCACTGGACAGTCGAGGAGACTGGTGCTCTAGTTCTGCTTCTGCCATGAACAAGCCGTTCAGCTTTGTGCAGAGCATACCTCAACCTCTGTTTATTCATTTGTAAAATGAAGAGATTGTCTAGAAATTCACTAATGTACCTTCCAGCTCTAAAGACACCAAAATAATATAATTTACCCTCAAGCAATTTCTGCAAACCCCTCACAGCACTTTGGGGCCATGGCATTTTTTACTCAAAGGCCAAGGGAAAGTGCAGTTGTTTAGACTCAGTGAACTGGGAGCTTCTTGTCATAACCAGGACCATCAGTGGAGGAGGCGAGTCTTCGATTAAATGCCAGGAAGGAAACTGTAAAAAGGACAGCAGTCCTGTAGAGGCAGCAGAGTGGCAGGATGTGGCTTTCCCAGTTTCTAATAATTGTGCCTGGCACTGATTTCTGCAAAGATGATTCCAAATCCTTGATGATTTTTTCATGATATGGAGACCCATTCTCCTTGAGCACAATTCCATAGATTCCTTTTTTAAGTAGCTTTGAGATGTAATTCTCATCCCATAAAATTTACTAATTTAACTGACTAATGCAAATTTTTTAGAATATGCACAGTTGTGGGTATCACCACCATGCATTTCAGAGCACTTTCATCACCCCCAAAAGAAACCCTTTACCTATTAGCTGTCACTCACCATCCTCTCCTCTTCAGCATCCCCCTCTCCCCAGCCCCAGGTAACCACTAACCTGCTTTCTGTCTCTATAGATTTATCTTTTCTGGACATTTCATATAAATGGGATCATACAATATGTAGCCTTTTGTGTTCGATATCTTTCACTTAGCACAATGTTTTCAAGGTTCATCCATGTATCAACTTCCATTTTATGGCCAAATAATATTCTATTATATGGGTACAATACATTTTGTTTATCCATTCATCAGTTGATTGATGTTTGGGTTGTTTCCACTTTTTGGCTATTATGAATAACGCTGCTAAGAATATCCATGTACAAGTGTTTGTGCAGATGTACATTTCTGTTTCCCTCAGGTATATACACCTAGGAGGGAAATTGTTAGATCTTATGGTAACTCTATGTTTAACATTTAAGGAACTGCCAAACTTTTTCCAAAGTGGCATCACCATTTTATATTCCCACCAAAAATATATGAAGATTCTGGTCTTTCCCTATCTTTGCCAACACTTTTATTGTCCATATATATATTTTTTATTTTAGCCATCCTGGCAGGTGTAAAATGATATCATGTTGCATATGCTAAAGACTAACGATGTTGAGCCTCTTTTCCTTTGTTTATTGGCCATGTATGTATCTTCTCTGGAGAAATGTCTAGTTAGAACTATTGATTCTTTGAGGAATAATAACCTTTTCAGACAGCTCTCCCCCACATGCAAGACAGGCGGCCATTGTGCAGAGAGCTTTCCAGCTCTGGTCCCATTAGCAGGCAGCAACATTTCTCAAAAGCTCTTAAGTGGGAAGGGAGAAGGCCTGGATCAGAACCAGGGTTCACAGAGCCACTTGAGTACACTGAAATTTTTACAGCTTTCTTGAAGGAGAACATAAGTCCCTGCATAAATCAAGCCTTGCATTTCAGACTTCACTTGTTTGACATCCTAGTGGTAATTTACAGTAGGACATTTTCTGGCTGTCTTTTGCTTTCCAGAAAATCAAGATGTAACTGAAAGAACCATAGAACTGCTCCTAGGGCACAGGGAAGACCAAAACTAACATTCATAAAAGTCCGTGTGCCTACCTGTTTGCATACCTCATCACATTCTCACAGTCACATTCATTAGGTTTCTAGTGTGAGCTTCATTTTTCTGACAAAGAGATTGAAACTCAGATAACCTGTTACTTTTTAAGGCTACCAAACCATTCAGGGATGGAAACTGAACCAGGTCTGTAAGGCTGTGAACCTAAAGCCCTTTCCTTTAAGTTTGCTGTTTTCCTTTGCTTTGCTCATTGCTTAACATATGAAAAGTGCTCTTCAATGTTTATAAAGACTGCCAATAGTCTTTCCAGAAAGCATGGACCATTTGCAGTCCCACCAGTATATGAGTATGTATGCAAACGACTGTCCAGCCCCCATGGCATTTTAACATTTTTAAGTTGTTCTACATCTTGGTTAATTTCTTTGCTTGAAGCTATTTTATCTGTCATTATTGAGGGATTTTAACTGTGGCTCTTAAAATTTCTTTTAACTATCTAGTGAGCACTAATAGGGAAGATCCAAGTCCCTGTTTGTAGGGAATAATGTTTACTTTTATTATTCATATTTTGTGCTCATATTTTTATTTTGGCTAATTTATCTATCATAGATTAATAACGTGTCAGTTTTGTTTTGGTCACCCTGTGTCAGGTGAAATTTAAGTTTTGATTATTCTGATAAATATGAAATGATAGAAAATGCAAATAAATGCTTAAAATGAGCCACGCTAATGGATATTGGTGCTGAGATTGTCAGTGTTGCTCTTCCTAATATTCATTGGGTCAAGATTTCTGTTTTGGGCAATATGAAAGATTAAACTTCTCAGTACAAAATCGAAATAGAAATACTGACTGAGATATTTAGAATGGCTTTTGGAATTCACAGACAGTGGCTGAGCATCTCTAAGGGCATGGGCTGTCTAGGGAATGTGATGTTGCAGGCCCAAGAAGGAAAAAACAAACTGCCATTACCCACCAATGGCATGACTGCATAGAAAATCACTTATTTTGTCCCCGTTAGACTGTGTGTTCCTTAAGGACTAGGTCATATGAACTTTTATACTTCCAAGCCTTGTTTGGATATACTCGGTGATCATACATATTATTGAATAAAAAATTTGTGAATATTCACTTTGTCTCCAGGTAATAGTTTGGGGACCAGATGGCATAATGTAAACAGTTATGGAGACAAACCCTAATTTTGGAAAATAATTTAGAAAACGGCATAAAATAGCTACATTAGATGATAGTTGGGTTCTTTTTTTTAATCCCTCTATACATTTACAAATGTATATAGATAGAACTTATAGCAAGAGAGATTGGGAAAATTAAAACAGGGGTGATGGCCTCCTGGAACTAAAGAACCACCAGAAAAAATCTGAGACGATACTGAGTGAACTAGAATTATAAGCATCTGACAATGATTATGCCTGGTCAGAGACTCAGCCCCATACTTGCTTTTGTTACATTTTGAAGAGCTCCATCCTAGTGTTTAGGTCTGATATTGCTGCTTACTCTGCCTTTGTTAAGAACATTCCTCTACATGGAATGTCTCCCCACTAAGCCAGCCATCACGAAGTGCATGGACAGGATACACGCTTATTACTCCAGCCTTTCATTCATTAGGCAGCTCTGTATTAAGCACCAGTATGTGCCAGCAACTTCCTAGGGCCTGAGGATCTTGAGGTGAGCAACAGATTCTGCACTGAGTAGCTCAAAGTCAAGGAGAGGTAGCATTGATTTATATATTGCTTTATAAAATGTTACTTATACACACACATATTTCTCAATAGATGTACATATACTTATGTATGTTTATAAAACTCAGATGTACATATATAAAATAATTTGAAGCAGTATTATTGAAAGTATATACACTGGGAAAGCATAGACTATAAAGTCATACTAAAATGGGTTCAGAACTCAGATTAAAGTCAAATATGTGCCCTAAGCAAGTTATACTGAGTCTTGATCTTTCTCTGCAAAATGGGAGTGTTTGGGAGAGTCAGTAACTTGAAGCATGTGACAGGGTGACCATTACACAGTAAATGGTTCAGCACCTGTCCCTTCTGTGTGTGTGCATGTGCCATGTTGCCACAAGCAAACCGCACAGGAAGTCTTCTTAGACCTAGGCATCATGTGTGTTAGAGCAGGATGTTCAATTCTGAAAGGGTCACGAACATTTTAAAAAGACCCTGCTATCCATCCAGCATTGTGCTGTGTCCTCCTTACCAGAGTGTTCTCCATATGTCTAGGAAGCAAAGATTGATGCCACTTTAGTTTGGAATAACCGACTTTTCCTTTCTGGTTGCAGATTGAAGATGAACTTATGCTGGCACCAGGGTTTGCAGCCCCACCTAATCTAGATTACTCTGGCTACCACCAGTACATAGAGGAGATGCTTCCTCCAGAAAGCCCAGCACTGTATGGCCTCCATCCAAATGCTGAAATAGAATTCCTGACAGTGACATCCAACACTCTCTTCAGAACTTTGCTGGAGATGCAGCCCAGGAATTCACTCGTCAGTGAGGAGCTGGGGCAGTCCACAGAAGACAAGGTAGAGGGTCTTTCTTTTCTTCTCTAGTGAGGTATAACGAATATACAGTGAAGTGCGCTAACTTTAAGTGTATGACTCAGTGAATTGCCTTGATATACACCCGTATACCCACCACCTAGATCAAAATACATTTCCAATACCCATGCCCCTTAACTGGTCAATATACCCACACAGAACCACTCTCCTTACCTCCATCACCATAGATTAGCTTTTCCTGTGTTTGAACTTCACATACATACAGCTGTACAATATGTGCTCATTTATGTCTAGCTCTTTCCATTCCACATTACATTTGTGGGATTTATCCGTATTGTGCCTGGACCAGCGGTTCCTTTTGTTTAGTATTCTATTATATGAACATGCAATTCTTTATTCTATGATAGATAGTTGGGTTGATTCATTTTCATCACTGCGAATGTCACAGCCATGAACATTCTTCTACTGTCTTTTGTCAACAGACGAAAGTAACTCCCAAAGGTAACTACTCAAAATACTCGTTATACTCAGAAGTGGAATTGCTGGATCAAGGGTATGGTTAGCCTACCAAGATACTCCCAAACAGCTTTCTAAAGAGGTTGTACCAGTTACAGCCCCCACCAGCAGTGCGAAAGCTCAGTCTCTCTCTCTCTCTCTCCTATGGTTTTGTTAGGGGGAATGATATTTTATTGTAGTTTTAACTTTGCATCCCTCAGCTGAGGAATGATATTGAGCATCTTTTCACATGCTTATGGCTATTTGGATATACTGTCATGTAACATACCTGTTCCAGTTGCTTGCCCATTTTTTAAATTGTGTTGTCAATGGTTTTCAAAAGGATTTATAAGGACTCTTTATTTTATATGTGTGTCCTTTGTTAAATATATGTATTGTAAGTATCTTCTCCAATCTAGCTTGCCTTTCATTCTTCATGTGTTTTTAGCTCTATCTTCTGTGCATTGTCTTGGGAGATTGGCATTATTATTCTTTTGGAGGTATTTATTGCCCTAGAATGATGGGGATGAGAAATGAGTATCAATTTTTTTTACATTTAGATTAACATTTTGTTTCTCATTAAAGCCTGAATAGTTTATCCCCACCCCTAATAAATTATTCTCAAAATTATTAATCTTGATTTGATTGACAAGGATTCTGGTTGTTAGAATACACAAACCATCAAATCAGGTCTAATTACAGTGAGGTCCCAGGACATTTCATATTATTTCTTGAAATCTTTATTTCTTGAAATAAGGCCATTTGTTGAGATACTTGTTTGTAATTTAGAAGCTTTAGAATTTACTGTAGGATTTTTTTTATCCTATATACTATCATCTTCTCTATATGAATGTTAAACTTTTTAAAAAGGTGAACAAGGAAAATAATTCATCCATTTGGGAAAAGCTATAGTGTTAATAGGAGCAGATAGGTGGACGAGGTCTTCGTCTAGTTTGGGGGCTTCAATCTTTCCAACAAGGAAGTTGATCATTAAACTAGAAAATGCAAAGCAAATGAGGTAAAGATGCCTCAGCACCCCAGATAGGCAACAATGACTGTCTTATCAACTGTCAAGTGTTTACTAAATACTAGGGTCTGAAGGAAGCTGTTTACAAATATGCCATTTAATCCTCAGTAGCTCTGAGTAGTATCGGGATCCCTATTTCAGGGAGAAGCTTAGGTGACTTGCCAAGGCCAGATATCCAGGAAGAGCCAACGAAGGAAACATACTCTCTACCACGGCTGTAAATGAGTTTGAGATTTCAGGACCTGACATATTACCTTTCAGAATGCTAAAGCAACTTGCCAGCAGGATGTCAGAACCACAGGCAGTAATCTGATAAATCAAAGAAAGAGGGCAAGATGCCTGAGGCAATACTTCTCAATCTTTTTGTCCATTTTAGGTATTCATTGGTTTTCCCCAGCTCGATAAAACTTAGATAGACTAAGTATGCACATCCAAGTACTACCTACATATTCATGTCTCCAGTGCATAAATATTTTATTTTCTTCAAGACAACAATTATAGAAGATAGAGGCTTCCTTGTTGTTGAAAATGTTGATCTAAATTGCTCCCCAAGTTTTAGCATGTCAGTTGGGAGGGTAGCATCAGCATCATCAGAATTAGCCCAAGCTAAAAGGATATGTTTGGTGCATGTGATTTTTAAATGATTTTTTAAATGAGCATATTATAAAATGTAATATTCAAATGTTGGAGTTCTGATTCCTCTGATCAGATCTTTACATACAAATGAAATGTAGTTGATGACTTAGTTGTTTCTTCTTGATAGGATCTAAAGGGAGGGGAATGCTTTGATGCAGAAAGTAGCTAAGATAGATGATAGTGCCAGTCTGCCCACCTCCTGGATTATAAGGCATCTTTTAAACACATTAGCAAGCATCTTTGAGAGTTGTATAAAATATGCTAGGACTTAAAAAAAAATAGAAGGTATATATTGGCACTTTGAACAAAAATGAAATAGAAAGGACCTAAATCTTTATGTGTGAATGATTTAAGGTGAAGAATGTCTTGGATGACATTTTGGAGAAACTTCCAGAAGAATTCAATATGGCAGAGATCATGCAAAAAACCTCAAACAGAAGCCCGTATGTGCTCGTGTGCTTCCAAGAATGTGAGAGGATGAATATTCTCCTTCGTGAAATCCGTGTGTCACTTCAACAGTTAGATCTTGGTCTGAAGGTAAGTTTAAAAGTGGGCCTAGAGCTGCCTCCACCACATGGAGGACACTCACCATGTGGCCTTTTTCTCCATGCAAGGGGGAGCTGATGTTCTCTCCCGACGCGGAAGCCCAGCAGACTGCACTGAGCTGTGACGCAGTCCCAGACACGTGGAGCAAACTGGCGTCTCCGTCCACTTACGGCCTGGCCCAGTGGTAAGCTACCCTGTCCTTGCTCCCACTTTATCCACCTCGGCACCAATTCAGAATTCTGAGTTATTGTTCAGCCTCCTGAAAACGATAAAGGTTGTGCTTTGCGACCGGACTCGGTAAATGTGCGAACTACCGTCAGTTTCATTTGAGTTTCCTTAGTGTGTTGCTTCCAAAGCAAAAATCAATGAGAAGTAAGAATCAGAGCAAGATTCAAATTCTGCCTCTTCCTTATCAGCTATTTAATCCTGGACAAAATACCTAACCTAATTTCTCAGTTTATCATCTGAAATATGTACATAATAGAATTCCCTCATTGAGTTACAATTTAAATGGCCATGGACAGCAACTTGAGTTGGCTCTCATGTGATCTTTCACATGTCTTCTTCTCCCCACCTTAAAATTTTAAAAATTAAAATAGTTCGTTTTTTTTTTTTAAATAAAAATGAGAATTGGCTCATGTGCCCCAAAAACGCTAAGGTTCTTCCAGCTTCAGCTTTGTTTGATCCAGGAGCTTAAACTTTTAGTACCTGGCCTCTCCATCTCTCAGCTCTGTTGCTGTCTATGTTGTTTAATTTTTATTTTTCAATTACAATTGACATTCAATATTATGTTAGTTTCAGGTGTACAGCGTAGTGGTTAGACATTTATATAACTCAGGAAGTGATATCCCCAATGTCTTGCATTTACCTGACACCATACATAGTTATTACAATGTTATTGACTATATTCCCTATGTTTGTACTTTACGTTCCTATGAGTTTTTTTTTTGCCAATTTGAACTTCTTAATCCCTTTATTTACCCATCCCCCCAACATTCCTTCCTCCCATCTAGCAACTATCAGTTTGTTCTCTGAGTTTGTTTTGTTTCTTCATTTTTTAGATTCCACACATAAGTAAAATCATATGGTATTTGTTTTCTTCTGACTTATATCCCTTAGCATAATACCCTTAGGTCCATCCATATTACTGCAGATGGTAAGATTTCATTCTTATTATGGCTGAGTATACGCATCACTTCTTTATTTTTTTATTTGAGCATTTAATCCATTTACATTTAAAGTAATTAATGATAATTATGTAGTTATTGCCATTTAGTATTCGTATTTTTTATTATTGTTTTCTTCTTTTCCTTACAGAAGTCCTTTCTTGTCTACTGGGTGGTGGTGATGAACTCCATTAGCTTTCTCTTTTAGTCTGGGAGGCTCTTTGACTCTCCTTTGATTTTAAATGATAGTCTTGATAGGTAGAGTAATCTTGGTTGTGTAGGTTCTTACTTTTCATCACTTTAAATAGTTTGTGCCAAACCCTCCTGTCCTGCAGTTTCTGTTGAGAAGTCAGCTACAGTCTCACGAGAGCTCCCTTGTAGGTAACTAACTGCTTTTCTCCTGCTTTTACGATTCTCTGTCTTTAACCTTTGGCATTTTAATTATGATGTATCTTGGTGTGGGCCTCTTTGGATTCATCTTGTTTGGGATCTGCACTTCCTGACCTTGAATGTCTATTTCCTTTGCCAGGTTAGGGAAGTTTTTCATCATTATTTTTTCAAAAAGGTTTTCAATTCCTTGCTTTCTCTCTTCTCCTTCTGGTACCCCTATGTGCGAATGTTACACTTGGTGTTCCCAGAGGTTTCCTAAACCATCTTCATTTGTTTCTTCTTTTCTTTTTGCTGTTCAAATTGGGTGTTTCCACTACCTCACTGTCACTGATTCAGTCATCTGCTTCATCTAATCTGTTGTTGATTGCGTCTAATGTATTCTTCATTTCTATTATTCACTTTTTTTTTCTATCCTTTTTTATGTTTTCTGTCTCTTCGTTGAAGCTCTCACCGAGATCCTCTATTCTAAGTTCATGGAGCATCCCTGTAACTGGTGTTTTGAATGCTGCATCTGGTAGATTGCTTGCCTCTATTTCATTTAGTTCTTTTTCAGGAGTTTTCTTCTGTTCATTCATTTGGGACATGTTTCCTTGTCTTATTTTGGCTGCCCTCGTGGGTTTGTTTGTGTTAGGTAGATCTGCTACATTTCCCTGTCTTGGCAGAGTGGTCTTACATATAGGTGTCCTGTGGGGTTCTGTGGTAGTTTCCCTGGTCACCTAAGCTAGGTTCTCCAGGATTGTCCCTTGTGTTGGTTGTGTGCTCTCCTCTTGCAGTTGAGCCTTGAATGCTGTTGGCACATCAGTGTGTGAGATTGACCCTCAGGCTGACTGGCTATGTGGGCTGGCTGTGACTATTGAAGACAACATATTGTGCAGGAGCTGACCCCACCGAGTGAGATTTGCTCTAACAGTGCTCTGGTGTCTGCCAAGTCCACTCTTGGGTGTGTCATTCATGGCACTGATTGGGTGGTGCTCTGGCCACCAGGTGTGGGCTCTGGGACCTCTTGGGAGGCACTCTAGTGCAGGCCTCATCAGCCACTGCCTGTGTCTAGCCCAGGGCCACCTAGTAGAAGCTACAAAGTGATATTTGATTGGTAGCTGCCTCTGCTGGGGTTGGACCACCCAGGAGTGGTTATGCTGTGATTTGAGGCCAACTCTCACTAGTGCTGAGCTTGGAGCCGCTTAGCAATTGATACAGGGCACACTAAGGCCATCTGCTGCTTATTTGGGGTTTGCGAACCTTTAAGAGATTTTAGGAAAGTCCAGAGCGTGGGTCCAGTCTATTGCTCATGTGGATTAGCCTCTGAAAGAGGTTCCAACTGTGCTGGTGAACTGGGTGGGGTGGGGTCTCAGAGAAGCACCAGGGTGGGAAAAGAGCTGTTGGCCAGGTTAATGGAGACTCAGACTTGGCGCCCACCTGCATCTGCGGACTGTGTTGGGGGAGGGCTCAACAAAGGAACAGTGGCATTAGTCCTGGAGAGAGCTGCCCCTCCAGCCCTCACCCTAGTCACTTCAGCTCCCTTCCATATGTCCCTGACACTTTTCGAGCTGTTGTCCCTTCTCTGGAGCTTAGGGCGTTTGTGAGCGAGTCAGTCTGCATAGGCCCCTTTAAGAGGATGCCTAGGTCTGCTGAGCCCTCCCTCTTACCCAGATGGAATCCCTGATGAATTTCACAGCAATATGTTGTGGGGATTCCTCTTCCCAGCACTAGTGCACTCGGCTGGAACCCCTCATTCCTCAGCGGGGACCTCTGCAGCCAAGATATCCCTCCCAATTCTTCACTGCCCCTCATATGGTACGCAGTAAATCAGACTGCCTTCAGCATGTGGGTATGACTGCGGAGATGTGTCACAAAGCCAGGGACAGGAATTCACTGCTCCCCGAGGGCCAGTTGTAATCTCCAGCTGTTCCTCTGGCCTTCGCAGTCAGTACAGTTTCACATGGTTCTCTCTGTTCCTGACTTTTCAGGACTGAGACCCTTTATCCTCACTTTCCTGAATCTTTCTTCCAAAAGCCAGAATGCTATTCTGAGCCTTAAAGCTGGAGGTCCCATTAGAATTCCCATCGCTGAATACTGAAGCGCCCCCAGGCACCTGGTGTGTGCTGTGTGAGGTGTGTGCTGTGTGAGGTGTGTGCAAACACGGGAGTGGGAGGTGCAGCATGGAAGCACTACAGACGGCAGCAAAGAGCAGCAGCGAAGAGCAGCCAGAGCCCCTCACTGGGTTTCTGTTAACACTGTGAATGTACAAAATCAGACTTTATATTTCCAATCAGTGATACTTACACTTTATATTAATGATAACTTTGGACTTATTTCCACCATCTTATCTTGTGCTAATTTCTCCTCCCCCCCCCCCCGAAACTTTTCTGACTTCCATTGGTTTAGTAATTTTCTTTATTCCATGTTTATTCCTGTATAGGTCCTATTATTTTAGTGGAGACACTTTACATTGTAACATACACTTTTGATTTTTCAAACACAACATAAAGTCAGCACTTTTTCCTGTAGACATTTTAACCTCAATAAACATCAGCCTCCTCTGGTCTGATGTTGTAGGTCAACCTCATTTTAAACCACAGTATTTTTTAGTCAATAATTCCTTTTGTGTATGTGTATATATATATATATATATATAAATTATATATATATAAAAATTATATGTGTGTGTGTGTGTGTGTGTATGTAAATAAATGTTTTTTCATCTCATTCTGGGCCTTTTCTTTCCACTAAAAGATAAACTATACACGGCAGCATCAGGTTTTGTGGTGGGGAGTATGATGATATCCTTTGTGGACTTTTAAAACTGTAACGTACTTGGTTCTGTGTTATGAATGAGTCCACCTGTTGCTTTCACTCTGAAACAAATTCTTAGCTCCTATTTCTCCAAATATTGCCTTCCCCATTCTCATTCTATTTACCTACCTGAACTCTCATGTTCTCAACCTCAGATTCTCTCTGCTGTGTTCTGGTTGATTTTTAGTTCTGGGTGATCTTCAGGATGCCTTCCGTTGTCTTCGGTCTGTTTCTCCCTTTTAATTTTTAAAATCTCATTGTCCAAAATCAATTTTCAGTTCCAAGTTGTTTATACTTGCAGGGGAGACACCTGACCTAGTTTCATAATTCATTTTTGTTTTGACTATTGTTTTTCTTAAACAGAGTCTTTTCAAAAGATTCCTATTTTTATTTCCTGAGTTATCAACATTCCTGTTTGTTAGATTTGCTGGCAGTTTTTCATGCCACATATCAGTTGTCTTAATGCTCAAATGAGTTTGGCTAAGTTAAAAAAATTTAACTCATTCATCGTTAGAGGGCTTCGTAGGCATCACTCTGTTCTGATCAAATGCTGCTGTGGAGGCATTTGAAGCTGACCTAATTCTTCTCCTTTGTAAAAGACTTCATTTTTTTCCTGACTAGGTGATTCTGTCTTCATAGTCTACATTCAGGTGTACCTCAGTCTTGATTACTGTGTCAGATTTTTTGAAATACTGTTATGTCCTTGATTATAGATTTAAACTTGTAATTTGGGAAAAGTCAAATTTTCTAGAATTGCTTTAGTAATGCATTTTTATTTCAGCTTTTATCCTTTCACTTTATTTCCATTTTGTTTGCTTTTATTACCCTACTTTATGCTACTTCACTTTTTGCTTACCTATTAGTGTTTTTTTCTGCTTCTGAGACCTTCCAACTTCTAAACTATGACCTTGTTTATACAAGTAATCACATGTTCCGAACCAGCACAGCCTTTCCTCCTTCACAGCCCAATCTCAGGCAGATGTTTCCTGCAGGGGTGGTTTGTGGGGATGATTCCTCACTCACCCCTGCTTTCTTTGCCACTCTGAACCAACCCAGGTCCTAGAAAACTTCACGGCTAGCCCACGTGGCCCTCACTCTGGAGAACTGTTTTGCTGGCTTTTACATTGGGTTCTCCTCTCTGTGCTCCATCCCCCCAGTTTTCAGCAGCCCTTAAAGGTTTCACATGCCTCCTAATTTTATCAAAGTTCATTTTTCTTAGTCTGTGTGCCAGCTTCCTCATTGGTAAATTGCAGATACTTCCTACCTTGCATAACTATTTGTGCCAATGCAACGAAAGAACCTGTGTAATAACCTTTCCTGGTTTCAGGTAATTATTGCATGTGGGGACACTACTGTCATGTCCTCTACTGTCTCTGCCGGTGACTCTAGTGAGTCATAGCCGACTTCCCCTCCCCATCCTCAGGCACACATGGGTGCTTTTCTTCCTGTTCCCATCCACCCTGTCCATGCCTCCACAATGGCACTTGTCAGCCCAGGTCCTACACAGGTCACCTACAGTCACCACATGGCACGAGGAGGATGTAAGTAGTTGTTGAATAAATGTAGACAAATCTATATTTTCCAGTGTTCCTTGTCCCTAATGGTAACATGACTTCTACAGGAAGAAAATCTAGCTCTTTAAATGGCCATTCTGCAAATCATCAGGTAATGATTTTGCTGGTATCAGCAGTGTACATCTACCACCATCTCCCCCCAGAATCTGCTTTATCACCTTACTGAAAAACCTGTATTTCTAAAAAAAAGCAAGCTTCTCTCTTCCCATCGTCTATTAACCAGGTTTAACGACCTTCTCTTACGATGCCGAGAACTGGATACTTGGACACAAGATCTTGCCCTTCCGGCTGTGGTGTGGCTTTCAGGATTCTTCAACCCTCAATCTTTCTTAACTGGTAAGGACAGCCTCTGATGTCAACTGAACCACACTCCCAGCAGAACTCCCGCCTACCTTTACCTGTGAGTGACTCTCCTTGCCCGCCAGGTGTCACGCAGTAGTCATTACAGAAAAGGGAGTACAAGTGACAGCAGCAGCTTCAGAGGAAATAAAATTCCGGGCAAGAGAATAGCAGCACCAGGGAAGGCGGCCCAGGAGTGGGAGGGATGTGGTTCATTCTAGCAAATGCTTTTTGCTAAAGGCCATCTGGTCTTTCACAAGGGCTCCACTCTGCCATGACAGTCTGAAGCAACCAGACAACACATAACCAAATGGGCGTGGCTGTTCCAGTAAAACTTCATTCACAAACCGTGATGTTGTCCTGCAGGCCTAGTTTGCCAAACCTCACTCTAATGAAGCCACGTGCAAATACCTGAGAATTGAAAGCATGTCTCGGGTGGACGCTTGGCTTACCGGGGGCTCCCAGAAGCTACAACACTTCACCCTTTTCCTTCTCCCCGCAAAGCGATCATGCAGACCATGGCTCGGAAAAACGAGTGGCCACTGGATAAAATGTGCCTGACTGTTGATGTTACCAAAAAAACTAAGGAAGACTATGGACATCCCCCAAGGGAAGGCGCCTATCTGCACGGGCTCCTCATGGAAGGTAAGACATGCCAAGGAACACAATTAAGGACCCTGCGTACTCAGGTTCAAGTTGGTATTCATCCTTTGTTTATTCCACTTCTCAGCATTCGCACACTAGTGGTTACTTATCTCATTTCCTACTTACAATATTTAAATGCCACAATGTGAGCCAAATTTTACGGCATTTTGGTTACGTAAATGGCTATCACTTAAATCTGTGCATCTGATGTTAATACCACAAGGTAATTTAAGGCCTGCGCTGAAATTAAATTAAGCTTTTCAATATAATCAATTCAAAATCTTTTTTCGCTCCTCCAAGCCTTTCAGATGTCAATGCACACCTCTGAAGCGGGGGAGGGGAAGGGGCGGCGTATGCAGTGTTTTCCAGATGGATTTGGCCATGCATTTATTTTAAAGAACATTTCCTCTTACCCCCACCTTTGTCACGGTGCTCTTTCACTTGTGGCACTTGCGCTAACGACAGGAAATGAGGTACCTGAACTTGGTATAAGAAAAGAAGGTGCAGTGGGAAGGAAATGTGTAGAGATTTAGACTGTCTAGAAGCTTTCAGATTCACATTTTTTTAAGGCAGGTAAACCAGTTTGTCTCTGGATTGTGATGGAACCTGTTTTCCTAAGAAAGTTTAGGTGTGAAGCAGGTGAGCCATGATCTGCTTACCGCATGTGTACGGCACCTGGGTAGTAGGTATCCTAACCTGTCTCGGGCCAGCTTGGTAAGAAAGCCACTGACAAGCAGTAATGTGACAAAACCAGAACATTTATTGCCTACAACAATTACAAGATCGGTATCAACGCGCCCCACCGTTGCAACCCTTGTGTTTTTGCTGTAGGCGCAAGATGGGACATCCAGTCAGGAACCATTGTGGAAGCCCGTCTCAAGGAGCTGACATCTGCGATGCCAGTCATCTTTGCAAAAGCCATAACCGTGGACAGAGAGGAAACCAAACATACCTATGCATGCCCTGTATACAAAACCAAAACGAGGGGCCCCAACTATGTCTGGACCTTCAGGCTGAAGAGCAAAGAGAAGCCAGCCAAATGGGTCCTGGCAGGTGTGGCTCTGCTGCTAGAAGCATAGACGACGCTCATGCTGGGACTCACGTCCCTCCAGCCTCAGCCGGGACACAGTGAGAGTTCTTCATTGTCACTGTATACTACTCCACACACACTTCTATTCCACTGAGGGGCATAAAACATATTCCAGCTTCTGTAATTTTTAAGTAACTTATAAATGTGGATTAATTTTTTTTTTAAAAGCACCATCCTTAAAAAGGGGAGAAGGGGAAGAGAAAGAAGCGGTGTAGAAAAAAATACTGGAATCTGTTTTAGCTTTTCCCCAGTACCCACCCCACAACACAAAAGGTTCATCAAGGTTCCACTGATCATACATCCTCAAAAACTGTGGTTGGCGGCCTGGTCAGTAAGTGGGGTTTTAGTTCTCACAGATGTTTAAACAAAACCCTTATAAATTAGCCCTGATGTTCTCCTAAGATCCAGAAGCAGCTGGCCCCGGGCAGATGTCCCTGCTGGCCAGCAGCGATCCGAGGCCTCCAGTGTTGATGTGACAGTCCACTTTTCAAGTTTTAACAAAAATAAAACTCTAGTATTCTCAAGTTCTGTGGTTAATTGCACTTTGGAATTCAGGGGAACAGTCATCAGTATAAACTTCCAATCACACAGAGCAGGTTCAACTACATGGTTTGAATTAGGTAAAGGGGATAGATCCTCTGTGAAAACTTAAGAGTTGGGGTGGGGGGTGGGGGGTAAAATGTCAAGGCAACATTGATAAGTAAACAGTGTCAAAAGCAAGAGCTCCTAATACTTTTTTCCCCCTGGAACTTACCTGAACTTTAATTGTGCTTTTTAAATCATCTGCAGATGCTTTTAACAATTCAACCAGGCCTGTGTACACATGCATATAGATTCCTCGAGGTGCTTAGCTGTCTTCCTGAGAAATCTTTGGAAGCATATAAACAGTCTTTAAAAAAAATAATAGTATTTAGATCTACAAAGAATTTCTGTATAAAAACACGACTGTAAGAAATTCTTAGGCACAAATGGTACGTATGGCACGTCTTGTTGGAGTACGCTATGGTGAGTTGGCTGGTTCTTCTCTTAGTTGTCTTCTACCAGCTGCTTCTGTAAGCTGAGACAAAGATGGACAATGTTAGCATGATAATCAGTAAAAGGGAGGAAAGTGCAAAGCCGCTGCTCCAGACCGGACACTTTAAGTAACAGCAGGCCCCAGGTGTGACCTGCCTCATTCCAACACTGCTTTAGAGTTTGTTGTGGGCCACAATTCCCTCTCTTCTCCCCAGAATAAGATAACCACATCCCTTAAATTCCTGCCTCACATACTCCATTTCTGTTGAGGAGAAATTGTGGCTATAGGTGGGACCAAGTTGAAAATTCTAGCAACAGAAGGAATTTCCTAATAGGAACAACATCAGTCCTGAGCTTCTCCAATGCAGAATTCAAGAATGGGTGGCACCCGAGCTGGTATGTAAGCATCAGCCAGAAACGAGGCGAGCACCACCTGCGCTACGGCGTTACCACCTCCGGTTTTGGTTTTAAGACTTACCTCTCCAGATACTCCTTAACGTTGTTATAACCGTAAAACTTGGCCAGATGAATGAGGATCCCTGTGGCACAGCGGCCATCACGCCTCCGACAATAACTGCAATTGCAGATCCCGCGGCAGGGAGGACACATCCAGTCCTAGGAGAGAAAGGAAATGACCCTGTTATCCACAGGCTCTGATCAGGCCTGCTTCGACGGTCCTCTCCTCCAGTCTTTAACCACGTGTTATCTTTTAGCATGTGTCACAAGGGGAAGGAATACTGTCTCCTTCCTGTTTTAAAAAGACCCCAAAGCTTGATCCTGCAAGGACCGGCTAATGTAACTAGGAGATACCTGTTCAAAAATTTTGGAGCATTTTAGGAGCACAGGGTTTCCAAAGATCAGTGGGACCTGGGTGTGAATGCTAGTTCTTCTACTTTCCGTTTGTGTGACAGTTGTTAAATCGTTTAACCCGAATGAGTTTATAGTCATCTGCAACTTGGGCACGGTACGTGACTGTTATATAAAGGCTAAGGGCACAGACTGTCCAAGCTAATACTAACCATGAGACTTACTTCACAGAAGTAACTGAGGCACAGAGAGCTATATATATCATAAGGATAAATGAGTTGTTAACCACTGAGATAAATGACATAACAAATGTGAAACCTCAGAGCAGTGCTGGGCACAGGTTCACCTGGATGAACCAGACAGCTGTCAAAAAGCTTGGCTCTGACTCTGAAAAACCCAATGCAGGCAGCTTGTACCCTTTCTAGAAGGAAACCCTATTCTTCCTTTCTCCCAGCACCTTAAGATGCAGAGAGAGGACAGTGAGGGCTCCACAGGCTGCTGCAGCTATGAGTCCCCCGTAATGGGAGCCCCATCTTCAGGCTTTCCTTCACGAGGACAGTTTGTGAAGACCACGACCACTGCTCCTACCGGGTCCAGCAGGGCTGATCTCACGTCCTCCCCGTAGCGGTTCCGCAGGCACGGCCCACAAAACTGCCCCCGCACCCCGCCGCAGCTCTGGTTCCGACACACCGTCTTGGTGTCGATGGTCTTCTGCCGACACTGATGGCACGTGTTACCCTGCAGGGGGACGGAGGTGAGTGGTTAACATGGAATTACAGGGCCACATCCTAAATGCATGAGGACACTCTGCCCTCTCCTACGGTCAAGCAGCATTGATTTTTTGGTACTAGCCATGATGCCCTCTGGTAGCCCGTCAGCACTATTAGTTCTGGGGCCAGAGAAGCATCTTAGGGCAGGTGAGACTGATCAGGGAGCCTGGAAGAAAGAAACCATCAGGGGGACACACATGATCAGGGACCCGAGGGATGGCAGGAGGGTCAGAGGCCCCAGAGTGGCAATGAGCCCTGGGCAGCATCACTCAGCTCTGACCTAGTTCCTGGTGGTCGGTTTAAATATGCTGACAATTAAACTAAAAACATTTTAATGCCACCTTAAGGCTGTGTCCTTAAGGTGGTATTAAAGCCGTGCAGAAAAGCACAAAGCCGGGCAGAACAGCACAAAGTCTCCCTCTAAATTGCCATTTAAAAGAAATTTTAACCTGCCTCTTACCAACCCAAGGATAGTCTCTCAGACTTACGTTTCTATGGTTATAGTAACCCAAAAGCACATTGTTCCTTTCAGTGTTTAACACAAAAACTATATACTGAAAATACAAGTTATAAACAGGTTTTTCCAAACTGTACCCCTGCATGCCCCTAGGAAACCCTTCCCTGACAATTCCTGCACGAAGCCATCATCTTCCCCAGTTATAACTGACCCTCCAATTCAGAGCCCACCTCTGAGCTCTGGGGAGATGGCACAGTGTGTAAGCCCAGATACAGTTTGAAAACAACGCAGGATTTCAAATCCCAGCGCCTTGGACTCCCAGCAAAAATCATAACCATGTGACTTCATTCATCACACATGACATACCAGCACTTTATCGTAGATTTTATCTCGAACAGTTATGGCAACATTTTCTAAGTCCTCTTCAGTGATATCCTCCACCGGCCGAAAAGAGGACATGCGGCGACGCCGTCTATACCCCTGGCATTTCCCCTGCAAAGGAGCCAAAGCAGAACCCGACGTAAGGTACTGCGAGGGGTTAAGAAAAAAACTCATTAAAAAGTTTTAAACTCAGATCTAGCACCATTCGTGGCAACCACGTCCCTCGTCTATTTCCTTGGACTCATCCACTGAGTCATTTACTGAGCTCCTGCCACACAGCGCTAAGCTTCCTTCCTGGCGAGGTGGTATGACAAACGAGCAGCCCAGGTTTTACCTGAGCGATAACTGGACACCTGCTGTAAGCTCCGGGCACAGAGAAGTACCCATGCTGAACAGCCGAACCCACACTTAGGAGGGGTCTAAAGTCTCCTCCTCCAGGCTGAAGGCACATGAGAGGCCCCATCCTAAAAGTGCTTTCCGCCAAGCAAAACCACAAAGCCTGCTGAGCCATTAAAGAGCCTCCGTGGCCTCCACCGGGGACAAGCTAGGGTCCCTAACCACCGGGCGCTGCCTGGATTGGAGAGAGGGCTGTCTCTGTGGCCTCTGGTTCAGACCTGGGTTCTTCTCGGAGGGTGGGCTCAGGGGCCCCACCTGGGAACACAGCAGAAAGGCAGACCCTCAGCACAGGCCCCAGGGTGACCGTGATGAGCGCTGGTGGCAGGGGACCCCCGGCTCAGACCCAGAATCATCTGTTTCCGACGGTGAAATAAATACCCCGCTAATTGTCTTCCTCCTCCTGAAACTGTAGAACTCTTCTGCGAACTTGGCGGCCGAGACGGTGAAGTTCTCCAGGGCGAACTTCTCGGGCGGCCGCGCACTCCGGGTGGGGTTGGTGCGCCGCGCGACCTGGCCCTCGGAGAAGGCCCGCCGCACGGTCTTCTTCTTCTGCAAGCGAGAGCACAGACACATGCAGGGGTGCGCGCTGGGACGCGAGCCGCCGGCACCCGGCCGAGGGGTTGCACTTACAGAGGCGGAGCTCGGGGTCCGCACGGGGAAGAAGTCTGGCATCGAGTTCAGTTCCGCCAAGAGCTGGGCGAGCTGCAGCGAGAACGAGAGAGAGCGTCGCCCGTCAGTGCTGCCAAGGCTACTTACCTTCTGTCGCACCTGACCACGCGCCTTCAGTTTCGCAGCCGGGAGGAACCTGACTCAAGTCGTCTCCACGAGGGCTCGAGGGCTGTTGTAATTTTAACCTCGCGTGTAACGATTTTCATCTCCAGAGGTGAGATGCTGACACGGTCACAGGCGTGAAATCTGTGCCCGTTCCTTATGTGTAAGGACGTGACACAATGAAGACGCCGGGAGCATCAGGCTGGAATCCTGATGGGTCCACTAACTAGCAGGGACCCTGGAACTGCGTTTTACATCCCTGCATCAAGTCTCACCATGTTCCAAACAGAAAAGGCTCTCAACTTGAAGGTTCTGTCAGCTACTCAGGGTTCCAAAACCTGATTAAGTTCTCATCAATAACTTCTAAAAACATTCCCAAACAAATAACCTCAGAATACCAAATAAATAATAGGCATGAATATGCCAGCGAGGCAATTTCATTAGGATTCTTTTTAGTTTTAGATTTACACAAATATATGGACGTCACTAAAAGATCATGAACAACACAGTTCTTGTTTTAGAGATGTAGATGGATACAGTGCTAAAATTTGCCTTAATAATAATGATAATTTTAATAATAATGTTTCAGGATAAATTCCACCTAAAAGCTTTATATTTTCTTAAGTAACTTATTAGACACATAAGATTGTATATACAGTATCATTACACTGCGCTTTATAAAAAGAAAATATTAAAAAATATATCAAAATGCTATGTGATTGGTAGATTTAAAAAATTCTGTATATACGAAATTATGAAGCAAACAGCTATTTACCACATACAGAAAAACGACATATAACTAAGATTTCACCTTGTTCTATTAATTCTTCTAGTGAAGACATTTTATAGTTCAGTTTAGCACCTACACCTCTTTCATTCCTTTGGATTAGGTCTCGAAACCATAGTAGGTCATCACAATATAGCTTTGGGGGTTGAAAGCCACCTGTCTGACCCCCACACTGCAACTCTTAGGTGGATTCCTAACATCCTATTTGCACGTTGCTTTTCTGTTCAGCCCCTCCCCTCCAATGCCACTGCACAGGTAGAACTTCACCTGATAAACAGTAAGCAGCATTTTAGCTCATGGCACAGTGTAGGGGGCTAAAAACGGTGCTGGGAGTCTCTCTTCCCAGACTGGAGCTATCAGGTAACAACTGCTTGGGGTTTGGGAAAAGAGACACTTAACACAACACCCAGCCAGAGCTCATTTCCTGCCAGAAGCCAGGCTGTAAGGGTGCAGCCTGTGAGCCTGGGCAGCTGGTCAGGGCCCGGAGCTGGCTGCCACCGCCTGCGCGGGGCCTTACCATGGCCTTGTTCTCCTTGATGTTCATGGTCCTTTTCAGCAGCGCATCCGAGCCCTCCTGGTCCTCATCCCTGGAGTCATCCTCAGATTCAGAGACAGAATCTTCTCTTTCATTCCCCTGTCTGCAGCTTTTCTTTCTCCCAAGAATTGCCTTTTTGGGGTCCTGTAAGCATGAGCTGGAAAACAGCGGCTCAGAAGAACTGTTTTTATCTGACTTTTTTGCCAGTTTCTTGGTGGGGAATTGCAAGGCTACACGAAGGCCAATACTGCTTCTTTTGGGCCCACTTCTTCTAGGTGTAGCTGTTTCTTCATCTTCCTCTTCCTCACTCACTAACGATGCTTTACTGTCACTCAAATCTGACTCGTCGAGCTAACAAAACGAGAAAAAGCAAAGATGTCTATAAGACTTTGAAAAAAGACATGTTTTAAACCACTCCGACATTATTTTAGGGGGAAAAATAAATAGCTGAAAAGCCTCTTCTTCCTACTCTTAGTTCTCTGTGAACTCTTCAGTTCCATGCTCAAGTAGTTTGCTGATGAATAAAATCAAAGAGCAGCTGTTACAGCACTCTGCCCCAGCCACACCCACAAGCAGACTAAGTTCTGATCAGAGCATCAGGCTGGAAGCAAAACACTGACAGAGCAGACTCCTGCATAGTGGAACAGCCAAGTTGGCACATCTGGAAGCCAAGTTACATGAGGAACAGTCAAAGCATGTGCAAGACATAAGAGTCACCTTCAGATAGAAATGGGAGCGCCTGGGGAAGAAAAAATATTGACTGTTCTGCCCTAAACAGGACTAGGACTCATGAGTACAAGGGACAGGAGAAAGGACTTCACCTCAGTGAAGTGACCAAGAAACAGGCAGATTACCTGCCAGTGGGGTCACTGGCAATGTCATCTCCAAGATATGATGAGTCCTCACTCCAAGGGAAGCCCCCCCTCCTTTTTCTGTAACTAGGTGGCAGAGAATGGGCAGCACCAGGACGGGCCCCGGATTCAGTTAAATGACTCTGCTGCCTCCTCAGTGATCACCCCCTGAATTCTAGCTGGATTTAAGGTAAAATAAGGCAGAAGGAGGATAATGCAGATAACTGCCAAACCTTGGTACACGTATAAGTGCTTGATGGGCCAAGGAGAGAAATAAGACCATACAGTACTATCTATTTTTTTTTCAATATCCTGAACTTTCTACATCAGTAGCTTTGGAATTCAAAACCATGGGCTGCAGAGGAATCCAATTTTGGAAAACACTATTGGGCAACTTCAGAAGACATATCCCCAGACTGGCTTATTTATCATAATCATCATCTAACCCCACCTCTCTTCACCAAGGACGGGTAGTAGCTTACAACGAAGGACTGAAGTAGGGAAACAGGAAACTGTAAAAATACCAGTGGACACTCGGACCCAAGGGAAAGAACGCAAGGGCCAGCACCCCTGCGGTGGCTGTTTCACCTTTAGCTAGAAGACCACCAGGCACTGGGGCCTAACAATTTCCCGTCATCTGGAAAGGTGGTCTTACCAGTTCTCACTAGAGTGGGAAGGAAGTTGGGCAGAGAGAAAACAGTGCTTGTTTTCTCACTGAATTTTGAAATAAGAGTTGCAGGTGGACCTCCCCTGAGCTATGAGTGATATCAGAGTCAGCATAACATGTCACAATTCATATCCTAAATTCATTGACCATGAGGAGGAAGAAAAGACTTTTGGGGTAATTTACTTTCTTGTGCTGGAAACAAAAATCCTTTGAATAACCAGCCATCACTTAAAGAACAGAAGATAAATAAGCCACTAAGAGTAGATGATACCCATCAGGGTTTGGAAGGATCCTAGTGTCTTGCTGGCAAGAGAATGGAGACTTGCTAGCCAGAACACATGAAATGCCATACAAACAGCTTCTGTAAAGAAAGCCAAGGGAGGGCTGGGGACTAGAGGTAGGCACAGCTCCATGCTACTATTCACCAAAGAAAAAAGTCAGCATCAAACAAGGCAGCCTACTATTAGGGCTTTTTGGCCTTAAGTTCCCCCTAGGAAAAGGCAGGGGACAGAGCACGCAGCTTAAACTTCCATATAGGTTCCACGCCAGAATTGGTTCTGCAAGAGCATCTGAACATGAAGCAGCTTAACCTCCATCCTTTACCTCAATACCGAAGAAGGAAATAATATACTGATTTTTTTTTTTGGATAAATGGATGCTATTTCTCAGTTAGCAGAAAACGCTTTTATGCCTAAAAGAAATCCAAAGGCTGTTCTTTAAAGTGACCTTTTAGTCCAGCCGTAACCTGGACTAAACATTATGAACTGACATGAAGAAATCAACCAACAGGTCTCTTGATGGCAAAGTCCCGAGAGCAGATTGTCCTCGGGACTCAGGCAGGCCTGGGTCACCTTTATCGTTAAAAGCATGTCAGCCCCCAAATCGAGAATGCACAGGGTAACACTTTGTACCACAGTTAAATCTTTGTGCCTAAGTAACTCCAAACCCAAGAACTTTAGTTCACACACAAGAAGAAATGACTTTAAGAAACTTGTTACTCCCAGATAGATCCTCTTCTTTTTAGATAAAGAGGTTCAAAGAGTCTGAAATAAATTCTTTGATAAGGGACACCTGGGACACAGCCCCCAAAACTCCAAAGGCACCAAAGGAAGAAAACTGGTTTTTCAATGCGAGGATAATGGATTAGTGGACCAAGAATTTGCCTTAGAATAGCAATTTTCATCATCTGTTAACTGGCTTAGAAGATAATTGCGTCGGAAAAAGGAATTCCTTTTAACCTGTGAAGTGGCTTCTCACAAGTAAAAGAAAAGAATTCAGAAGCAGAACTAAAAGTATTACAGCCCACACTTCCTCACGTTGGCAATTGTTACCTTTACTTCTGGGTTACTGTTTCCATTCAGATCGCTCTGGGTAAATCCTTCAAAATCTTCCGTCTCTGAGTCAGTGTCCTCTATGAAAATTCTTCTTAGCTCTTCTGTGAAGTATTTGGAATGGAAGCGCACGTCCTGCTAAATTAAAAACACACGCTCTGTCACGTGGCACGAAAGAAAGAACAGTGGTTACCAGGGATGGGGGGCGATGGGAGTCATCGTTGAATGGGTTTCTGTTTGAGACAGGAAAACATCCTGCGAACAGTTAAGGGTGACAGCTGCACAACACTGCGAGTGCACGTAATGCCACTTAGCGTCTTGCTGGCAAGAAACCGGGAATTTGTACTTAAAAATGATTAAAATGGTAAACTTCATGTTACGTGTATTCTCTCTCTCTCTCTCTCTCTCTCTCTCTCTCTCTCACACACACACACACACACACACACACACACACACACACACACACTTTCTGTTGCTTCCCGAAATCTAGACCCACAAACTGGTTTCAAAAACTCAGTATCTGTCCACAGCCTCGGCCAGCTCCTTGCGTGACTGATGAGCGCTGATGGAATTCAGCTTCTCCTGCCAGGGCTGGCCACCGGGAAGGCTTCCACAGAACCCAAACCACATGGGGAGACGACGTGAGGGAAAGCTGGCTCCCGCCCACCCACCGGCTTTCCTCTCAGACAGCCGCCCGAGCCCGTCTCCTCCTCCACGTCGGCGAGCAGGCCTCCCTTTCACAGATGGCACACATCTCTGTAGCAAAGGGCTGGCGACTTTCTTTCCCCTCCATTTAAAGTTGAAATCAATGCTATCTTAGTTTCAGGTGGACAGCATAGTGGTGACAGACATTATATAATTTACGAAGTGATCCCCCGACTAGTCTAGCCCCTACCTGGCACCATACATAATAACCACAATATGACTGACCTATGCTGTGCTCTACATCCTCGTGACTATTTGTAACTCCCAATTTGCACTTCCTTAAACCCTTCAGCTTTTTTACCCAGCTCAACTCCTTCCCATCTATGAATCTGTTTCTATCTATGAATCTGTTTCTGTTTTGCTTTTGTTCTTTAAATTCCACATATAAGTGAGATCATGTGGTATTTGTGTTTCTCTGTATGACTTATTTTACTTAGCATAATACCCTCTAGATCCATTCATGTCATCACAAATGGTTGATTTCCTTTTTTACGGCTGAGTAATATTCCACCGTATATCTGTACCACTTTTTTATCCAATCGTCTATTGATGGGCATTTAGGCTGCTTCCATATCTTGGCTGTTGTAAACAGCCAAGTGCATATATCTTTTTGAATTAAGTGTTTGGGATTTCTTCAGATAAATACCCAAAAGTGGAGTGACTGAATCATAAGGTAGTTCCATTTTTAATTTTTTTAAGGAATCTTAAAGCTGTTTTCCACAGTGGCTGCACCAATCTGCAATGCCACCAACAGGACTTTTACTCCCCTCCAAGGTGACTACAGTGGCTCCCCTTTACCAACTGCCTCGCGGTTGATGGGAAGCTCCAACCTTCCACAGCCCCCAGGAGTCTCAAGCTGGTGAGCACCAGCAGCTACCAACAGGCCCCAGTGAGGAGACGCTACTGTACATATGACTCTTAAAAAGAACATTTTCCAATGATGATTTTTTCTTTCTTTTAAACTAAGAAAAAGGAAACCAGGCTCTCTAGATGACATGCTTGAAAGAAAGGAGGTAAAAGAAAGAACTGCAATTCAGAAAGGAGACCCATGAACAGCCTCCTCCAAGCTGGCAGCCAGGGCTGGATCCTTATCCCCAGTTGCCTCCGACATCTCCCTCCCACACTCGATATAGCAATGACCCCTCATCACACCACATTTCATTGAGGAATCTTTATCTCCCCCCATGCCTTTTCCTGACTTTAATTACATACTTCTTTGAGCTCAGATAATCTCCGGAGAAAAATAGATATAATAGACAACTGGAAAAACTTACAGGGGGACAGAGAAAGAACTGCCTATATCTAGCATTTTTTTAAGCTTAAAAATGTCTCCCATGAATTATTATGGGTAATTGGAGTGAGTGCTCAGAGCTAAATTACTTTGTTCCTTTGTTGATAGCTGTGGTGCAGCTGCTTCAAAAAAAAAAAAAAAGGGAGACACGAACGGGAAGTTTCTTTAAAGTGAAATTCGAAACGTGTTTAAGGGAGGCGAAAGCTGGCATTGCTACACATACTGTGTGCAAGCTGGTGCAGCTTCCTGGGCCGGCTGAGAAGGATGGAATGTGTATGGGCTCTGGGTAGGGAACCAGCAGGCCAGGGTTTATGATTAAGGAAGAACAGTGCACAGCTGGCTCCCACCACAAACCTGCCACCTCTGAAGGCAGGAAACATCTGTTTCGTAGAGCCCTTAGCTGGCCCCTGCAGGCTGCTTCAGGGCAGTGGGGTCCATGTGTAAATTTCATTGTACATCCAAAGTCGCTGCCTAGATTATACGTTGGAGCAGCAAGTGCCAACCTTTCAGTCCTCTAGCTCTATCTTTTGAGCTGTCAGCCTGCGAGAAATCAGTATCATTCATGGCCAGTTCTGATAGCAAAGAACAACTTGGCTACCATCCTAAACCAAGGCCTATGCTTATTCTCTGTTTTTCCATGAGGTGTAAAAGGTTTTTAACGTGGGTCTATAGGAAGCAAACATCTACTCTGCACAGCCTCGCTGCATTCTTGATTACAACCCTCACACAGCTCTTTGCTCTCTGGGATCTGTTATCTTTTAAAATCAAAACTAGGCAATATGTTATGAGCCTTGGTCATCACGATCAAGGAGGTAAGCAAACAACAGGAAAAGGAGATAAGAATGGTTGCCTTTTTTTATTTTGAAGCTCACGAGACATGAAGAAATAGACTGGAAAGTGATGACAAGCCAAGTGAGCAAAGTCAGACAAGCCTCCGACTTCCACCCCACAGGTGGCTCGTTCACAATGCTTGCTGAATGTGTGAAACAAGGGAAAGGGGGCTGTTTCATCAAAGCTTATCATTTAACAAGGGAGCTGGACAGATCTACAAGTAATCACGGCAAGGATCAATGACATATGGGAGATACAAGCACGATGGATCACAGAAAAAAAGAAAACCCAGTACGACTTCCTGGAAGAAGCAGTGTCTGAACTGGATCTGAACCAAGGTAGACTCTAGAAAACTGAACAGCGAGCACACAGGCAGAAGGAACAACATGGACTGGTGTATGCAGAGGGCAGAACCGTGAATGGCGAGGGAATCGGTGCAGTTTCTGGCCTACTGCAGCACGGCCAGCAGGAAAGCGAGCAATGGGAGCTAAGAGAGTGAGAAATGGTAATTCCATTTGTGCAACATCCCAATCTAGGAGCTCGGCCACTTCTCAGATATGGGGCCACGGGTGAGTCATTTCACCTCCCTGAGCTTCAGTTTCACCACCTGTAAAATGAGGGAAATGTAGCATCTGCAGCTTCCCAGGAAGTTATATCAATTAAGTGTAGTCTATATGAAAAGCATCTTGTCACAGGCCACCCAGGGCATGCTGTGGTCAGATGGGGGTCTGAGTAGAAAGGACAAGCTTGATGACATAGAAGCAGCAGTCACCACAGAAGCAAAACCCCCTGCTTTGCTTCTAATGCCTCCCATGCGCCAGGCCCCGGCTCGCCCCTTTATACACGTCCTACACTGCTCAGAACCACTCCCTCGTGGTAGATCCAACAGGCCCTTTTCTCCTGAGTGCCTAACCAGGCCCAAATGGAGGGACAGGCTATTTCTGATAAAGGGGGATCGTGACCAGAACTCAATTCTACAAGTGAGGTAAAGGGTGAGGAAAAGGCTGTGAGGACTTGGTAGCTGAAGAGGAAAGAGAAGGGAAGGGATGGAGGTGAGGAAAAGGGCAGAAGATTCGTCAATTCCTGGAGAGATGGGAAGGGAGAAGGAGGGGTTGAGAACACCAAAGACAGAGATAACAGTAAGAAGCCAGCCAGATGACCTGGGGAGGGAAAGGGGGTGGGCTTCAGATCTCCCTTGAATAATCAGGATCAGTCCAGTTGGAAAAATACATCTGGGTTTGGAGAGAGAAGCCAAGCCTTAAAGAATTTGGAGGTAATAGCTGAAACCAGGCCAATCACTGAGATCACTAAGCTTTGAAAAGGTCTGAATGCAAAATCTTGGACAACATCCACATACGGGCATAGAAAAAAAGAAGAGACGACAACAAAGAAAAAATGGTGATACTGAGAGAAATGACACCAAGGGAAGTGGAAGCAGGTGGCTGGTGGGGTCGAATGCTGTGGTAAGGTGAGGGCCACAGAGACAGGAGGACCCCACAACCCGCAAAAGAATAGTTCCCACCGAGGCCAGAACATGCACAGCCAGCTCAGTAATCAAGCAAGTCCTACACTTATATATAATTAACTGCTTCCCCTCCTGTACTTGGCCAGCCGAAGCAAGGTGGTTTTAATTTACAGCCTTTTCGAGAGAGACCATGGTCAAGAAAGAATGAGGGATTCTGAGTGCCACAATAAACTCAGAAGAAAATGCCACACGAGGCTAGATATTTCGGTTGGCCACGCTATTGCGAAGGCACAATATAAACCTCCAGGAAATCTAACTCTAAGAAAACTGACTTGCATTTGCCACAGGTCAGAGTAATTAAAGAAAGAAAAATGCTCTCCCCAGCAATTCCAAAAGGGAGGTGCAAGCAGAACCACACTGCGGGAGGGGAGATGCAATCGTCTCCTGCTAACCGCACATTCCTGCACTGCGCTGCGTGGTATGGGCTATTGCTGGGCGGCACAGCCACCCCTGCCAGTTGTGTGGGAGCCTCTGAATACAGCCTCACCTCAGGCAGCAGCCCCGAGGTTGCACAGAAAATGGGTTTGATCATGTGAGGTCCCCTTTATTAAAAAAAAAAAAAAAAAAAAAAAGGACTGTACGTAGAAAAGCCTTTAAACAGCAAAAGTGAGCTAGGTACTCTCACCAGTTTCTTACAGCACATGAAGGCTTCAGGCTGACAAATGCTCGACAATTAACTGATGTCAACAGTCTCAGACCACGTTCCAATAAAAAGACCTGCACCAAGATCCAGGCTTCAAGACGAACATGCCTGCCTTGAAAGGAAGCATCCGTACCTGTTTCCCCGACTCCAGTGAGTCAAAACTATCGCAGCTCTCCTCTGATGAGAGGGTTTCCATGGGAACATCATCTCGGAAACCGACAAACTCTTCATCATCGCTGGGGGCGTTAAAGATGTCAGCCACTTCTTTGGGGATCTGTTTTGGATTCGAAACAAAAAAGGATAAAACCAGAGGTTGTTAAATCACTTAGGAAAATCTTCTGGAGAAGACTAGGCATCGTCATCTCCTAACTTTGTCAATCTGCTCAGCAGCCCAGGAGGCCCAGTAACCCTGAGCAAGATGCGCTTCAGCTGATACCTCACAGCAAGAGGGATCAAATATGACTTTTCTTGTTCAAATTCTAGAGCTATAGCCTATCTTACAGAGAATGTCAAGGCCCAGGTATCAGCCATTTTTCATCTCTTGACAAAAAAAAAAAAAGAGAGAGAAAAGGCATTAGTTTCTGCAAAACCAATGATCTGTTTTTCTCCTACAACTCGATCTGTCTTTAAATGTCATCATGTAAAAGATTACAGAAGATATTACTATGCTCTCCTTAATTCCCGCCTATAGTTATTTTTCTCTTCTTTGTCATATGCTGATTCTGATATGGAAATTCACACAATGGAATAAGTAGCTTCCCTTCTTTTCTATATTCTGAATTAATTACAGTAGCTTTAGGATTCCAAGAGAATTTAAACGCTATTACAGGCAATTATTCCCAGAAAGAATGTTGCCAGCATATTTAACCTAACAAACATGTATCTGCTGAGAGTTCACTTTCATATGCTGACTACCTATTTTTTCTCCCAGCTCTTAATTTTGAAAAACTTCAAACACATAAAAATTCGAAAGAACAGAACAAATATTTTTATATTCTTCCCCTGAAACCCCCACTGTCATCACATTTGCTTTCTCTCTCTTTCAACAACTATTAGGCTGAGCCACAGGCATTGGCTGACCTTTGTTGTTGACCCAGGAAAACAGTGATTTAACGTGCGCCAACCCAATTCTCACGTGTTTAAAATAACTTGCAGACATACTAATTCAACCTTAAAGACTAAAGCACACATATCCCAAGAATAACGGCATTCTCCTACAGAACCACAAAATCGTCTCATACCTAAAATATTTAAGTAATTCAATAGCATCATTTATCAGGAATCCATATTTCAAGGTCTGCAACTGTCTCCACAAAAATGTCTTTCATAACTTTCTCGAGGAAGAGGGCTATACATAAAGCAAGGAACACGAATTATATTTGATGTTTTGTGTGAGACATTGTTTTTTGCTGCTTTTCTAATACTGAAATTTTGTAGATAGTCCAAGATAACCATCTTACAAATTGTCATACCTGTAGAGCTTTTCTGATTGCTTCCTGATAGGTTCAAATTAAATATTTTTGGCAACAATCCTACATAGATGACATATACTTCTCAAGGTACTGCATAAGGAGGCACAGTAGCGGTTCTTAAAACTAAATAATTATAAAAACTTTCAAACACATGCATAGGTAGAGGGAATAGTATAATGGACACACATGTGGACCCCCTAGCAATTATCTGTCCATGGCTAACACTGTTTCATCTTTATCCCTACCCCACTGCCCTCCCTTCAAACCATTTTAAAGCAACTATATATGCAGTACCATTGCACCCTGTATCTTCAGCAAATATGCAGTCTGCGTTCTCAGTTCTATATAAACACTTTTTTTAATTAATAGTTTATTTGCATCATAACCCAAATAAGGTCCATACATTGGTCGACAGGTCTCTTTTAAGTCCTTCCTCGTGTCTCCTTTATTTTTAATTTTTTCTCCTTATGACTTATTTTTGACACTAGAGTTTGCCAGTCTGAAATCTGGGGGCTTTGTTTGTTTTGCATTCCCCCCTTACCCCGATGGTAGGTAGCAGGTTCCTCTATCCCTTTGGATTTCCAGTAATTTGGTAGTCGAACCTAAAAGCTCAATCAGGTTCAAGTCGGCTTCTTTTCGGCAGGACTACTTCACAGGTAGTGCTGCGTTCTTCCTTCAGAAAGCACAGAATATCTGGCTGTCTCTTTTTAGCAGCGATGCTGTTTGGCCCACAAGATAAGATTGGCCCGATTTTTCCTTAGCAAAAATAATTTACCCCTTTGTATTTAGAAAAGTAACACCTAGGGTGATGTTTGAGATTCTGTGAATATCCTCATCTCCCTGACAACATTTCACTCAATAGTTTCAGTATCCATTGATAACTCTTGCCTGAACCAATTACTGTATTAGAGGTTGCAGAATAGTGATTTCATATTCTATCACTCTTTCAAATACTAGCTGGCATCCTTCTGTAACACATTAGCCTCTTCCTCCTTCTCTCCCTCCCTCCTTTCTCCTTCTCTCTCCTCTTTCCCCCTCACATAGATTCATAATGTTTTTTTTTTATTCATGTGTTGTAACTCATTACTGTCATCATTCTTTCTGATGTCCAGATTGTCCCAAATTTGGCCACTGGGAGCTCCTTCAAGCCAGCATCCGTGTCCGTTTGATACAACCTGAGTCTCTGAGCACCTCCTTGCTATCCAGCACAACGCGTGTGCTGAGCTGGCTTTGTACTTCACGTGCCCCAGCCCTCAATTTGGCCTTTTCTCCAAGGAGCCCTGGCATTCAGAAATCAAGATGTGAGAACTCAGTGTGCTCCTTGTTAGTAAAGTGTCATTCAAATCCAACATAACAGATTCTTCCTCAGCAACCTCAATCCCACATTATTATCTCCCTTCCTCCACAATGAAAACCCCAATTTCCAGTATTTCTCATATACTCACCCAACATCTCTATGATACATACAAAGTAGTTTCAAGCTGACACCACTACCAACAACACTGCCAACAGCATCTTTGCAGTTTAATACTAGATCTTTTCCATGAGATAACCTGACGATTCTGTACTTGGGGATGCAAAAGGACTTCCCATGTACTTCCTATTTCATCACATAGTAAAGAGATGTCCTCCTCCAAGGTCGAGATTTTAATAAAATACTTTTTACTGCTATAAGACATTCTTATGTGAACCTGGCATTTTCTTCTAAAATTGAGTGCCCTGAGGTGAAGGACATGGTGACCACTTGTACAGTTTGCTTTCACTACCTTGACTCATGCTAAGGGCCAGTAGTAGTTTCACTACCTTGGCTTTGTACCATCAATGCAAATATCAACATAGCAGAAAAAGGCAAATAATGACTTAGTGTTATTATGACAGTAGCTGTCCTCATAGAACCCTGAAAGGGCCTTAGGGTTCCCCAGACCACCACTGGACTACTGCACTAACACATGCAAAGTTGTGTATGCAGAAGTTATTTCAATTCTTTGAATTCCTTTTTTCTGCACATTGAATTAATTTTACAGTTAGGTTCACTTGAGAAATTACTCATCCCTAATTTAGTTATTTTTATCATGCATGCTTCTTGTTTAAAAACACAATTAGAAAGTTAATGGTTCAATCAATGGAAGCTTAACATTTGGTTTTGAGAGAACACAAATTCAGAATTGAGTATAACAACTTTAATCACGTCAGAGGGTTAAAACAAACATGCTCCAATCATCTAATGAAATCACCACAAGGGACAAACGAATAGACACTTATAGAGTTATAGAGTTCCTCCAACAACAGAAGAAAACCTGCCACCATGCTAAACAACTTACTTAGCCCTGAGATGGTTCTTGGGGGGAAAACTGAAACTTTTCATAAGGAAGTAAATTTAACAGTATTTGGCACCCGTATCTTTTCGAATACAACTTTTGTTGTAAAACCTTTTGTTGTTTTATTAGCCGTCAGAACCAATACTCCAAGAGAACACTCCCACCAGAAACACTGACTAGACTGTAAAAGTGTAAGAATGTTGGACTTTGCATAACAGCCACCAAGTTCAGTCCCAAAAAGTGGCACTGATGGAGGGATTGGTGACCTGGTTTGACTCTTTCCTTTTGACTTATCATCATTTTATGAATCGAAAAGCTCCGGTGTGGTCCAGAAGCTTGTTTTAACATCGAGGTTAACAAAGGAGAAGCAGCCTCTGTAATGGTTTAAGCGACGCACACACGAGGAAGGGAGAGGCTGGCAATGTGAATAAATGATTCCGGGGGCACTGCATTAACCCCAAGCTTACTGCCCCAGCCTGCCACTGCTGCCAAGTCTGTGTCCACCCAATTCTTCATCTATGACTTCTGCATCTGCTCCAGAGGTGCCATTAAGGGGGACTGTAATAACCCATCAGGAATAAAAGAATACACTTTCAAAAAAGCAAAACAACTACACATTCCTGAGTGTGCAGGGCTACTTCGTGCTGCTTAATTTCAAAAGGCTTTAAGAGTTTGAGTGACAAGCCCCAGGATTTAGCAGAAGTCTGTAAAATGTTCAAATGTCTTCCATGCAACAAACTACATGGAACAGATGCAACAAAGAAGGCAAGAGTTACATACAAGAGACCTGACAGAAGATTCAGAGGGGCACCCTGCTAATGTATGACCACTTCAACAATTTATCAATACATTAGGCCAAGAGACCTGCCATTTCCCCATTGATCATGGGTGGTGCTGACTAGAGAGCTGAAGACATGAGTGCAGCAAGGGCCCCCACTCCTCCATACCAGGAAAGCCCCGTAACTGTAGTTACGGGGCCCAGTGCGCCCGACCTTCCATCTCTGCAGGGAAGCCAGGAATGAGTCTTGGTGAGAAATTGCCCAGTTTTCAAACGTCAGCTTCTGGCCTAAGGACCAAGCATTTACAGGCTGGAAAGCACACAGCAGAACTCACGGTGTTTTGCAGGACACCAAGGAAAGTTCAAATTTCAAATATTACCAATAGTGCATCTACTAGTGGCTGGTATAGTGCTGGACATCGTTAAAAAAATTAAGTAAAAAGAAAAATTTTAAATGAAAAATAGCTTCTACAAAGTAGAAGAAACCCAACTGGTTCATCGACGGATGAATGGATAAACAAAATGTCATATGCACACACAACGGAGTATTATTCAGCCTTAAAAAGGAAGGAAATCCTACAGACACCAAATATTACATTGTACATCAGGAACTAATAGAATGTTAAAGGTCAATTACATCTCAAAAAAATTTTTTTAAGTCTACAGAGTCTGAATCAGATGGTCAGGACAGGGGTTTGAGAGTCCACATTTCTAACAGCTCTAGGGCAATCCCTACGCACTCATCTGCAGAACACCCTTTGAGTACAGAGATTTGGGCCCATTTTCTGTTGCCCTCCTGTGGGACATAACTTTTCCTACTTCATACACTAGCTATTCATTAAGGCTTTTCCACATCTTGATGATATCTAAATCCATTCCTCCTGGATTAAAAAATACCACCTCCTAGCCAGGACCATATTTATCATCTATTTAATTTTAAAAGAAAAAAAAAACATTCACTTTAAGGCCAATTGATTCGAGAGCTAATTTTGATAAAGTTTCAGCAAATGTTTCTTAGTCTGGGAACACTAGTATATATTTCACCGGGAAACAAGTTCCATCTTAATCTCTATGGCACAGTATAAAAGAAATCTGCACATTTTTCATTTTCCTTATTACTATTTTTGAAAGCAATTTTGATAACAAGGACAAAAGAATTTGCAGAGTGAACTACATCTGTGAAAGGAGACCTTTTACAGAGGAAAGCATTTCTTCAACCAACTGCAAAATGGATTGTTTCACATAATCCCCATAATTAAATCCTGTCATTTCCTAAAATCTCTACAATTAAATTGGCTGGTCCCTAAGAAACATACATATCTTGCACCTTTTACAAAAAATTAAGTCAAAATGGGTCAGACCTAAATATAAAATCTGAAACTATAAAACTTCTAGAAGAAACAGGAGAAAATGATTGTGACATTGGGTTAGGCAAAGAGTTCTTACATACAACACCAGAAGCACGATACAGTTTTTTTAACATTTATAATTTAGACAGTCAAAATTAAGAACGTCTGATCTTCGAACAACACTCTTAAAAGAATGACAAGAAAAGCCAACAGACTGGGAGAAAATATCTGCCAATCTTATATCATACAAAGAACTCTCAAAACTCAAAAAAGCAAATAACCCAATTAAAAAACAGGCAAGAGATGTGAGCAAACACATTACCAAAGATATACAGATGGCAGATAAGCACAAGAAAAGCTGTTCAATAGCCACAGTCATTAGAAAAATGCAAAGTAAAACTACAATAAGAGACAACAGTCTACCTATCAGAATGGCTTTAAAAAAACACACACACACAATTCCAAGTGCTGGCAAGGATGTGGAGAAACTGACATTCCTACAAACTGCTAGTGGAAATGCAAAGTGGTAGGGCCACCTTGGAAAACAATTTGGCAGTTTCTTATAAACAGACCTTTACCACATGACAAGGCAATCTATACCTCGTGAAAGAAAACTTATATTCACATAAAACTTGTAATTAACAGTTTTATTCCCAAACCTAGATACGATCCAAATCAACTAAGGAATGGATAAACAAATTGTGATACATCCATACCGTGGAATACTTCTCAGCAATAAAAAAATAAATTGATAGACCCAACAACATGGATAAACCTCAAATACATATGCCAAGTGTAAAAGGCTACATGTTGTCTGATTCCAATTATATGACATTTTGGAAAAAGCTACACTTAGAGAGACAGAAAACAAATCAGTGGTTTCCAAGGGCTAAATATAAGAGGGCATTTCTGAGGCATGATAAAACTGAGTGTGGAAGTGACTATACAACTGAAGGCATTTATCAAAATTCACAGGACTGCACACTAAAAAGGGTCAATTTTAATGTGCATAAATTAAGTCTTAGTAAAAAAAAAAGCAACATAGAAATCATAGAACATACAGATTATCTAGAAATGGATGCTAGCACACACAACTAAAATTTAATAAAAAAACACTACAGATCAATGGGAAGGGATGATGTTGTCCGTAAGTGACATAGGCAAAATTGGCTATTTGAGACTAAAACAGTCCATTTTGCTTCTCTCCTGATACTATAAATCAAATGGCCATGAGGAATATAATTAATATGAATACACAACTAGCCTCTGGATGGGGAAATCTAAGCATCAACATAAAGGAGATCAAAATGGAAAACAACAGTATCATGGACCATGTAACAATTTAAAATTTCTTATTTAAAAGAAGAAAACAAAATTTAGAAATTAAAAAAAAAGTTGAAGGTCCACCACAAATATGACAAATTATTAATGTTACTGAAAAGCTCATACAAAATAAAATGTACCAAGCAAGAATCACATGATAAAATGAGTAAAAGAAAATTCACTGAACAGGGAATACAGAGGAGGCTATAATTCAAAAGTCTTCCACCTCCGTACATAAACACAAATGAGATTAAAACAAGTATCATTCTAATCCAGCAATTTAGCAAAGCCTTATCAATTTTTAAGGGCCCACTCAATGACAGGGGGGAATATGACAAGACAAACATCTGTATATAGAACTGGTGGGAGGACAAATGGACTTGATGTTTCAAAATAGAAATTTGGTAATATATATCTAAAACAGGTTAGTTAAAAGGGGGGGAGTATATACCCTGAGATTTAAAGACCGCCAGAAAATTTGGATAAACTCAGAGCACATGAACTATAAACAGTTGAGAGGATCATAAATTCAAGGATTATCAGAGAGTGACAGATCTCACCCATCAACTGGAGCACTTCCCCTCATTTTAAAGAGGGGCAAACACCAGCCTAGACTTATGCAAGGGCACACAGTTTGCAAACACCCTACAAACACATTCCCAACTATGTAAAGAGAAAAATGTTATTTTCTCAATAAAGTTAACCATATATTAATTAGTATTTAATTCAATCAAAACCCTAAAGTTGATGACACCAAAAGCAGGAAAAACAAAAGAAAAAATAGATAAAATTGGACTTTATCAAAACTAAAACATCTACTCATCAAAGGATATTACTAAGAGATAGAAAAGATAACCTATAGAGTAAAATATCTGTAAATCACATAATTAGTAAGGCTCTAGTATGTAGAATATATGGATCTTTTACAATGCATTTAAACAACAAAAACTCAACAAAAAATGAGTAAAGGACTTGAGAGCCATTCTCCAAAGATCTATTCTCCAAAGATCTAAGTAAGATGTCAGACATAAAAAAGGATGTCCGACATCGTCAGTTATTAGGGAAATACAAATCAGAAACACAAGATACCATTTCACATCCTCTGGGATGTCTTTAATCCAAAAAATGGTGATGGTGAAGATGTAATGGTGAAGAGAAATTAGAACACTTGTATGTGGGAGGTGGTGATGTAAAATGGTTTATCTGGAAAACAGTTTTCTGGTTCTTCAAAAAGTCAAAGAGGATTACCATAGACCCAACACTTCCACTCTTAGATAATATGTAACCAAAAGAACTGAAAACAGATGTTTCAAATGAATACATGTGCAGGCACATTCACAGCAGCACTATTCACAATAGCCAGAGCTGGTAACAACCCAAATGTTCTCCACAGATGAAGGGACCAAAAAATTGCAAGAAATGGAGGGGGAAAAAATATGACGTAGATGATAGAGGCTCTCTGCATCCCTCTGGCGACCAAATCAAAGTCGTGATGGAAACAAGGAGCAGCAGCAAGGAAAAATCCCCTGGGATCTAGAGGAACAAGTCATACAACTAGGGAGAAATCCAAGAAATCACCCTGCAATGGCAGAAGGTAGGACAGGGCGAGGACTCAGGGCTGCCTGCTCTGAGTGGCTGAGATGGAGGCTGCGGCAGATGCTGCGAAGAGGAGGCACCAGGGACTTGCAGAAAGACACTGTCAGAATGAGGGCCACGGCAAGACTCGCTCTGTACAGAAATGCCGGCCGTATCCATTATTCCCTGATGAGCCCTCCCCACTCCCAGCGGGTGGACACAGTGCCACCATAGCCATGATGTCATGAGACTGGATAACAGAGGTCGCTCGCCCAGAGGATTCCCTAAAACCCCACCTCCCCCAACGTGGGCCCCACCAAAGCCACACCCAGGTATATCCACAGCAAGTCAGTTGCTCCTTGCTGAGCAGCACCTAGACTCGTGCTGTAGCCAGCTGGCCTTGGTTTCTGGTGTGGCCTTTTGAGGCAACTATAAGGATCGCATCTGTGGGTTGCTTGCTGAATCTTAACAGGTGGCCCTGGAGGGGCAGAGGCTTGTAGAGGCTTGGGCTAAGTTTGACCTGCAGCTGAACCCCTCTCAGGACTGTGCCTCTGGACACCTGCTTCACAAATCCAAACTAATAAGACCAGGGGACTTAGGAGTTTTTCTTAGTACAGAGAGACACAGAAAGGCAGCCAAAAATGGGAAGACAAAGAAGCAGAAACCACATGAGAGAACAGAACAGAAATCCAGATATAATGGAGTAAAGTAACCTAACAGATGCAGAGTTCAAAACACTGTTATAAAGATGCTTAATGACCTTTTGAGAAGTGTAGATAAATTCAGTGAGAACTTCAGCAAAGAGATTTAAAAAACAACATAGAAATGGAAATGGAAATTATAAAAGGGAACCACCCTAAAACGAAGAACACATTATCTGAGAAGTATATTAAATGGAATAAACAAAGTAAATAAAGAAAAGGATCAAATGCCCTATCTAGAAGATGGGAAAGACAAGGACACACAATCAGAATGGCAAGAGATAAGACACCAAGACTATAAAAATAATTTAAGGAGGATATGGTACACTATTAAGCATCCAAATATCCATCTGATTGGCATAACTGAAGAAAATCAAGATGTTGAACAGCTGTTTGAAGAAATAATGATGGAAAACTTCCATAACCTGGTGAAGGAAATGGACATAAAACCCAAGGAAGCTCAGAGGATCACAAAAAACAGGGATCCAAAGAGGCCCACACCAAGACACATAATTAAAATGCCAAAAGTTAAATTCAAAGAAAGAATATTAAAAACAGCAAGAGAAAAGCAGATTGCTACATATAAGGGAACCCCCATAAGACTGGCAGCTGATTTCTCAAAAGAAACTATGCAGGACAGAAGGGCTTGGCACAAAATATTCAACATGATGAAGACCCAGGATCTACAACCAGGGATACTTTATGCAGCAAAGCAATCATTTAGAGTTGAAGGACAGATAAAGAGCTTCCCAGACAAAAATAAGCTAAAGGAAATTATCTCCACCAAGACAGTATTACAGGAAATGTTGGAGGGACTCCTTTAAGAAGAGAAAACATGTATCAAAAACAGGAATAAAGAATGGTAACAACTATATTCCTATCAATAGGTACCTCAAATGGAAAAGTGCTCCAACCAAAAGAGAAAGTGGATGAATGGAAATGAAAACAAGACCCTCACATGTTGCCTATAAGAGACTCACTTCAGATTAAGACACATACAGACTAAAAAGAAGGGGATGGAAAAAGATACTACTTTGATGGATCTAGAAGGTATTTAAGTCAGATAAAGATAAACACTTTATGATTTCACTTATATGCTCAGGGAGTGGTCCCTGCTCAAATGTACGCACCCCCATCAGCAAGGCCTCTCCTGATCGCTCTTCTAAAACAGTACCCCAACAATAACTACCTGTTCTAGCCCTTTATCCTATTTTATTTTTCTTCAGTCCATTAATTATCTGACATTATACAATTTTCTAAAAGATTTTACACATCGACTGCCTCTCCCATATTTAAGCCATAAGGACAGAGACTTTGGTTCACTCACCACTGTATACAGTGCCTAAAAAAGTGGGTGGCATAAAGTAGGAACTCAATTATTTGTTGAATAAATAAATGAATACACTTATTATAATGGATTAAAAGTACTGTCATACATAGGTATTAATGCAATGAAAACAAACTAACGCTACACATGAGAATATTAATGATTACTTCTGAACAGTGAGATTATAAAAGTTAGCATAGTAGTACAGTTTTTTCCTTTCTTTTCTTTTTTCTTTTCTTTCTTTTTTTTTTTTTTTTTTAAGTCAGAGGCTTTGTTTTAATCCATGGCTCTACTTAGATGTTGAGGATTAAATAAGATAATGCCTGTCAAGTGCTCAAGAGAATGTCTGGTACACAATAGACACTAATATGCGATCATAATGATCACTGTTAATTTTTTCCTTTGTATTTATTTCTGCATTTTGCAAGCTTTATAAAACTTATTGAAATAGTAATCAGAGAACAGTATCAGCAAAATGGTCAACTAGGAAGCACCTTCATTCCCCCCGAGGAGACACTGAAAATAACCAGACACTGTCTAAACCAATCTGATAGTAGTTCTGGAAAATAGTCGGAGGTCTATGGCAACCAAGAAAATGCCCAATCAAAAAAAAGTCTTCTGCAAAATGGTAGGACATGTGGTATTCTTACTCGCCCTTGTCCCACCCCCTCCACAGTACAGTTTTGGTCTGGAGGATGCCACAGTTTAGTTCCCAGTTCCCTTGAACTGGAGAGAGCAAAGCAGAAGTTGCTTGCGACATGCTAACCAATCAAGGGCTCGTGTGAAGGACTGGTTGGTCCCTGTCTCACCTAAGTCAGTCACAAGTGAAGAAAAGCTTCAGCTATTGCTCATGAAAACTGTAGGGGACTACTGATCTGTGGATGCCTGGGACACAGGTATGCATGGAGATATACACAGACCATCAAAAGCCCTAAGAAGATGCTTGTGTAAAACTGCTTGGAAAAGTAAGACATTCAAAAGCAGCTGTGCATATGGATGAACAGAGAAAGCCACATGCAGGTACAGGCTAGATAAATGCTCAGAAAATACCTGGGGAGAACTTAAGCTTTCGGGCTCAAAGAATGCCCATCTAATCAATGAATGACTTCCCTGGCACAGACCCAGTCAGCAAAGATTGGAAGAGGTGGCTGTTTTCCCAATTTTCAACAAAAGATCAAAGGCATACAAAGAAACAAAAAATATGAGCCATTCAAAAGTACAAAATAAACAGGTAAAAAACTGTTCCGGTGGAAGCAGAGTGGACTTAACTAGACAGAAATCAACTGCCTTAAATATGCTCAAAGAGCAAAAGGAAAACACAAAGAACTAAATCAGGAAAATGAATGTAAGCAAAATGATGTAATTAACAAAGTGAAATTATTAAAAAGAATCAAACAGAAATTCTGGAGCTGAAAATATACTATAATTAGACTGAAAATTTTACCAAAGGGGTTCAAAATCAGATTGCGGAAGCAAAATAGTTAGAAATTATTTGACAAAATAATGTCTGAAACCTTCCCATATTTGATGAAATACACAAATATAGAAATCCAAGCTCAATGAACTCCAAATAGGATAAACCCAAACGACCCATTGAGACACATTTTAATCAAATTGTTGAAAGCCCAAGACAATCTTAAAAGCAGCAAGAGAAAAGCAGCTGATCACATAAAAGGGACCCTTAATGAAACTGTCAGCTGATGTTCAGCAAAAACCTTGGAGGCCTGAAGGAGTTAGAGCATAGATTTAAAGGGCCAAAAGGAAAAACAACTGTCAACCAAGAAATCTGTATCTGGCAAAACTATATGTTAAAGATGAGGGTGAAATTAACACATTACCATATAAATGAAAAATGAGGGAGTTCATTGCTATTAGACTTGCCCAAAAAGAAATCCTAAAGGGAGTACCTCAAAGCCACATGAAAATATGAAGTTATCACATATAGGTAAATACACAAATATAAAAAAAACAGTACTACTGTAAATTTGATTTGTGACTCCACTTTTTATTTTCCAGAGGATAAAAAATTGTTAGTGGGTTCACAAAGTATAAAGATCTAATTTGTGACATCAATAACAAAAAAGAGGACAGAGCTATACAGGAGTAGAGTTCTTCTATGCCATTTAAAAGTTAGATTGGTATTGTTCAAATTAGATTGTTTTAATTTCAGAATGCTATTTATAATCCTCATTGTAACCAGAGAAAATATCTAGAATTTACATAAAAAGAAAAGGGAATCAAAACATGTTACTACAAAGATCAACAAAACACAAAGGTAGGCAGTAATGGATGAAATGAAGGTCAAAAAAGTGTTGACATACAAAATGGCAAAAGTATACCCTTCCTTATCATTGTAAGAAGGTTCAACTCTATAATCAAAAGACAAAGATTGGTAAAAAGTCTTTTTTTAAAGGGTCCAATTACATATTGTGTATAAGAGACTTACTTTAGATCTAAAAATACAGATACACTGAAAGTGAAAGGATAGAGAAAGACATTCAATGCAAATAGAAACCCAAAGAGAGATGGCGTGACTATACAGATATCAGACAAAGTAAAAGTGAAACTTGTACTGTGCTTTGTTTTATTGCACTTCACAGATGTTGCATTTTTTACAAGTTGAAGGCAAGACCCTCCACCTTCATTCTGATAAAAGGGTCAGTTCACCAAGAAAATTTAAAAATTACAAATTTGCATGCACCAAGCATCATAGCTCTAAAATATATGTAGCAAACACAAACAAAACTGAAAAGTAGATGGTTCTACCAGAGTTGGAGGCTTCCACACCCCACTTTCAATAACAGAACCAAAAGACCAACAAGGAAACAGAGAAAACAAGCAACATTATAAACCAAACAGAACCATCAGACATATACAGAAAACTTCACCAGACAACTAAATATACATTCTCCTCAGAAGCGTATGAAAAACTCCATAGGACAGGCCGCTTGTTAAGCTACAAAATGAGTTAGAATTTAAAATGACTGAAATCACACAAACTATCTTTTCTGATCACATTAGAAGAAAACTAGAAATCAGTAATGGAAGAAAAGCTGAAAATTTCACAAATGTGTGTAAATTAAACAACATACTCTTACGGGTCAAAGAAGAAATCACAAGGGAAATTACAAAATACTTTCAAACAAATGAAAATGAAAACAAAATGTACCAAACTTAAGGGCTGCAGAAAAATCTATGCTGAGAACTCTATAGCTGTAAACTTACCATGAAAAAGAACTCAAACCAACAATCTAGATTTACACAATAAAGAACTAGAAAAAGTACAGCAAACTACCCAAAGGTAGAAGGAAATAATAAAGATAAAGAAGAGATCAATAAAATTAAAAAAGAGAAAAATCAACAAAACAAAGTGTTAGTTCTTTGAAAATATCAACAAAACGGACAGTTAGCAAGATTGAAAAAGAAAAAAATCCAATTTACTGAAATAAAGCAGGATCTTTACAGAAACAAAAAGGATTAAAAAAGACTATGAACAATTGCATACCTACAAATTGGGTGAACTAGGTGAAATAAACTCCTAGAAACACACAACCTTCCAAGACAAACATGAATAAGAAATCTGAATCCATGTTCACTAGCAAGAATTTGAATCAGTACTCACAAACATCCCAACAAAAATCCCAGGACCCTCTGGTTTCACTGAATTCTATTCGATGTTTAAAGAATTAACAATCCTTCTCAAACTCTTCCTCCAAAATTGAAGAGGACACAACACTCCTTAACTCATTCTATGAGGCCAGTATTACCCTGACACTAAAAGCCAAACAAAGACCCTACAAAAGTATGAGTACACCCTTATGAATAATGACTCAAATATCCTCAACAAAATGCTAGCAAACCAAATTCAGCAGCATAATAAAAGGATTATACAAATAGACCAAGTAGAATATAGTTCTGGAATGCACGGTGGTTCAACATATAAAAATTAATTATTACATTAACAAAATGAAAGAAAAAAAACACACCACCTACCAAAAAGAACACCTCAAAAGTTATCAAAGACCTAAATATAAGAGCTAAAACTATAAAATTCTTGGGGAAAAAAAATAAAAGAAAAACTTCATGACACTGGATCTGGCAATGGTTTTCTGGATATGAAACCAACACAGTTAATAGCAAAAAAAAAAAAAAATTAAAAATTTTGTGCATCAAAGGACACTATCAAGAAAGTGAAAAAGTTAACTTACAGCATGGGAGAAAATATCTGCAATTCATGTATCTGATACGGAATCAATATCCATTATAAAGAATTCCTACAGCTCAACAACGAAACCAATTTCAAAACAATCAAAGGACTTAAATAGACATGTCTCCAAATATACACAGATGGCCAATAAACACACAAAAAGATGTTCAGCATCACTAATCGTCAGAGAAATGCAAATCAAAATCACAATGAGATACCACTTCATACCCAATAAGATGGATATTATTTAAAAAAAAAAAAAAAACCCACAACAGAAAAGAAGTGTTGGTGAGAATGTGGAGAAATTAAAACCTTTATGCACTTTGGTGAATGGTAAGCAGTATGCAGCAGCCACAGTGGCAAACAATATGGTGGTTCCTCCAACGATTAAACACAAAATTACCATATAATCCAACAATTCTACTTTTAAATATTTCCCCTAAAGTACTGAAGGCAGAGATTCAAACAGATATTTTACACCACTGTTTATAGTATTATTCACAATAGCCAAAAGGTGGAAATAGCTCAAATGCCCAGGATGGATGAAAAAATAAGCAATACATGGTATCTACAAACAATGGGTTATTATTTAGCCTTAAAAAAGAAGGAAATTTTAATATGTTACAAGGTAGATGAACCTTAATAACATTCTAAGTGAAATAAATCAAACACAAAATGACAAATATTGTTATGATTCCGCTTACAGAAGGCACCTAGAACAAATTCATAGAGTGGTGGGCAAGGGCCTGGGGGCAGTGAGGGGAGGGATGGGGAGTTAGTGTTTAATGGGTAGAGTTTTAGTTTAGGATGAAAAACAAGTTCTGGAGACAGAAGTGGTGTTGGTCACACAACAATGGGACTCTACTTCATGCCACTGAACCGTACCCTTAAAAATGCTTAACACAGTAAATTTTGTTACACGTTTTACCACAGTAAAAAAAAAAGGGCAAAAGAAAAATAATCCATTATTTTTAAAAGAGCAAATATAAGTGGGGGAGAAACTTACTGACAAGTATGAGTGTAGGACTTGGAAGAGCTACTCGAATGAGCAGCCAAAGAACCCGAGTTTGGCAGAGGGAGGGAAGTGAGCCAAGACACTCGGGAAGTGCCAGGTAATTTCCTTTTCCAGAAAGGTCAGCAGACAGGAAATGGGAGGCTAATGCTAAGGTTCCTCTGGACTCTAAAAGGTTATGAAATGGGACAAGTCAGCTCTCAGTGTTTTTCAACAAGGTGCTACTGGCACTTGGAAGAGAATGACCGTTTCTTCCTGCGCGGCCCCCTTGTACCCCCCTTCCCACCCAACACACACACACACACACACGGCACTTACCACCCCCGAACTCGGTAACATCCCCTCCCCTCTTACACTAACAATCTAAAAGCAGCCCTCGTATTTGTAACCCCCGTGACCCCAGTTCATTCCGGTGAGAACCACAGAGGGAAGCCAAAGCCGAAATACGAGAACCTTTGTATCTGTCAGGACAGGACAGGTTATACAGCAGCAGCAAACAACTCCAAGTCTCAAAGGCTCAAAACAAGTTGTCTTTCTTGTTCCCATGACATGTCTATCCTGGGCCACCAGGCAAACCATTCCACACTCCTCCATGCTGTGCTCACACAGGACCCCGCTCACAGCTACCAGTCCTGGGAATGCGGCAGAGATACCGAGGTGTGGTAAAGGATGCTGTGGCATTTAAAGAATCCCACCTAGAAGCGACACACCACTTCTCACGTTTCACTGGCCAAAGCATGTCAAATAGCCTTGCCTGTTTCAAAGGCCTGAAAAACACGTTTCTCCCATGTATCCAGAAGAAAAAAAAAAAAAACCAAGGACATTGGTACAGAGGCCTGATGGCTTCCAGACTATGACTGGAAAGCATTCCATGAAGAAGACACCACGTCCATGTTCATCATTAGAAGTTATTTTAAAGAGTGTAACAGTACCAATACGCACTGGGCACTAAGTTAAGGCATCTGGTGACGGATGAGTCAGATGCAGTAGGGGAGCCAGACAATCCTTAAAGTTTCCACGCGGCGTGATGAACGGGAGGCCGCCTGACCAGCTGTGGGGTGATGGTCAGCAAGCCCTCTAGGAGCCGTGAGGTCGGCCGCATCTACACAGCTGCAGGACGCGGCCAGGCTGGAGGACTGACAGCAGAATCACGGGCAGAAGAAACGGTCACGGGGATGTAAACTACAGCACAGGAAATACAGTCGTTCACAGCGTGAAAACGTCATGGGGTCAGGTGGGTACTCGACTTATCAGCAGAATCACTTCACAAGTTACATCAATGTCTAATCACTGTACTGTACACCTGAAACTAACGTATTTTATGTCAACTGTAACCGGAAAAAAAGAGGTTTTTTAAGGGCCTGGAAAACAGTGAGAGGAGTTGTTTTTCTAAAAGGGTCCCTGGGCTCCATGCAGACATCGGTGAATGGATCTGCACACTAACGGGGGGTGAGGGGAGGATCTTCAGCCCACAGCCCAGTCCTGGATGCCTTTATCCAGGGATCCCCTGGACACACTTCTGCCCCACTAGTGGAAAACGTGCCCAAACAATCGCGTGCAGGCGGCTGACACCACTTGGCTCCTGGCATTGTGCCAGGGTGAATGTGCACTCTCTCTAGGAGTTGCCTGTGTCCTGGGTTCCTAATTACAGCCAGGAAAGAGGAGCCAGTACGATGAAGGTCACGAGGACAACTAGATGCTCTTTTCAGTGAGTTTTTGAAGCTGGCAGTGTGGGAAAACAGAATGACGTTTTTGTTTCTTGGTTTTTTTTTAAGTCAGATAAGGGGAGCCTTATGTAAGAGGTCATGTGCATGTGTGGGAAAGGCTAGATAAGGCCTCATCGGCTTCAACTATTTTAATTTAAAAAACTTCCCAAATAAAAAAATGCCTTGGACCAACTGTCAGGAAAGAAAAGAAAATGAGGAATAAACAATGATTTTAAATGCACTTTTAATTTTTAACTTTCCATTTTAAACCAATGCTAATGGCGAACAAAATAAAGATGAAACTTTTTGCTTTAAAATATTCTTAGGAATTTCAATATCAACTAAAGGTCCCCCCCCATTTAAGTACCCTCAGAGTCATCAAACTTTAAATTAAATATGATATTGTGGGGTTGGGGGGAGTGGACACGGAGGTATTTCTATTTCAGGATTTATTACAGGTCCGATTTTCAAATTTCAGACTTGGCAGTTACATGCTTCTCCAACTGGGGTGCTCAAGGATAACCAGAGAGCTGTCTGAACCCCAGGTGGGCCAGGGGGTAGGAATTTTTTCTTAGAAGAGTAATTTAAAATAGCATTTTTGTATTAAAATAAATAAAAATGTTTCATAGAAAAGAATGCAAAATAGTGATGACTTTTAAAGATAAAAGTGGGAATTGATGAGAAAATATGTATAGGCGGGGTGGGGCTGCTACACCCCCAGGTATCTGGGGCAGGCACAAACTGGCCCCCAGCATTAATCTAACAGCAAAATTCGAGAAGCCCTGCTACAGAATGTTCCAGCCTGTCATAACTCATACTTTCAATCACTACACATTGACGGCCCTAAACTACCTTTTTAAAAAATTCAACATCTAATACCTACTATATATCCCAGGCTCTTCACACTCAAGATATCATCATTTGGGCTTGCTGCATGGTTTGAGGTCACCAGCCACTACTCTGGGGGAAACCTTGGGCCCCTGTAACAGAGGAGGATGTCTGTCAGGAGGAGGATGTCTGTCAGAGGAGGATGTCTGTCAGCAGGTGGCTGAGGGGTGCCAGGCCAGGCCCTGTGCAAAAAGAGCGAATGCAAACACAAGGCATGCTTCAGGTGCAAAAGACCCTCTTGGTGCAGAGGTTTAAAGATGGGGGCTGCCCAATCAACTGTGCCGCTGCTATAGCAGGTTTGGGGGTCTGTGAAAAGAGATCCCTGGAGCATGCCCAGTCCTGAGGACAACTGGAACAAACGACCCAGCACAAGACACCTAAGAACTTGTCACCCCTGCACCTGGGTAGCCTAGGCTCTCTGAAATCATACTCAGGGATTCAAAATGCTACTTTGTAAGTGTTTTAAGTACAAGGTGCACCCAGAAAAGTGCACACATCTCAAGCTTAGTCTGGTGAAGTTTTACAAACTGCACCCACCCATTAGCACCAGCACCCAGTGCAGAAATACATTTTCCGCCTTGCAGCTCTGAGAAACCACTTTATAATGCCTGAACCTACTGTTTGACCTTTAGACATTCAACCTTCCAGAATGCTATCTAGGATTTGATTTATGGTTCAAATAAGCAAGACCAAAGAAGGCAACAGTGATTCATTGTGACATGAGGAGCTCAGAGCCTGGTATTTTCTGCCTTCCGCAACTACGTGACCAATGTGCACAAATTCCAGGATCCATTAGCACATACACCGATTTTGGGGAGGAATTTTCTAGACAAACTCATGGTGGAAAAGAACATACCTCTAAGATTACACTCCACTTTCCCCCAAAGAAAAACATTCTGCTAGGTGCTCTAAGTTCAGGAAAAAGAAAAAAAAAAAAAGAGTCATTGTTCCAGTCCAGTTATCATGAGCTCTGGTTCTAACCTGGGCAAAAATTGTTGCTCTCAACAAACACAACAAAACAAAAAGGGAAATAACTTAGAAAACAATGTGTCAGAGGTTCCTATACATTGAAGATCGGGCAGTTCCTTTTACAAGATAGTAAGCACATGATTAAGAAACAGTCATTAAAAAGTGGATTCCCAATACAAGGCATAAGGTATGTACCACCCAAGACACTTTCTGCAAAATTCCTTTAATAAAAAAAAGTCAAGCAATGGCTCTGAGGACAGATTCCTGGCTCAGCTGGGTTGCTGAAAGCTCATTACTCCATTTTACCTTATCTTTAAAATGCAGATAATACATGCTACTTCACAGAACGACAGTGAGGATTAATCCTGATAACTTTTAAGTACCTAGCACAGTATGACTTTTAAAAGGAAGAGAGAGGTAGAGAATGATGCCTTTTTATTAAAAATCACTGGGGTGACATTAATAAAATCAAGTAAGTCTCAAGTATACAATTCGATAGTGTCATATATATGTATACATATATATATATTGCACTGTGTATTCACTGCCCAAGTTCTGATTTCCTTCCGTCACCAAATATTTAACTCCTTTTACCCCTACCTACCTGTCCCGCCTTCCTTCCATATCATTAATTCACCATCCGCATCCATGAGTCTGTTTGCCATGTTTGTTGCTTTTGATTTTATATTCCATACATGACTTATTTTCCTTAGCATGATTATCTCAAGATCTATCATGCTGTTGCAAATGGCAGTATTTCATCTTTTCTTACAGCTGGGTAATATATACGTACATCTTCCTTATCTAATCATCTATCATAGGACACCTCTGTTGCTTCTACGTCCTGGCCACCATGAATAATGCTGCTATGCACATCGGGGTGTATGTATCTTTGTGGCTGTTTTCAGGTTTGGGGGGTAAATACTCAGATGAGGGATGGCTGGGTCATACAGTAATTCGATTTAGTTATCTAAGGAACCTCCATACTGTTTTCCATGGGGGGAATGATGGCTCTTAATGTCTCCCGCTCCCTAAACGAAGGGCCAGCTAGGTCCCCATAGCACAGAGCAGGAGTCAGCGGGGCTCTGGCAAAGACAGAAAAAGCAAGAGTCTTCCTTTCTTCCACCATAACACAATACCTAGCACATAGTCAGTGCTCAAAGAATGTCTTATAGATGGGCTAACCCAGGAAGGAAGCTCTTTCTCAACAGCTAATGACTGTAAAACAAACAAACAAACAAACAAACACAGAAAGACCAGCTATTTGAACTCAAACTCTGGCTCTACGACAGATTTTTGTGCTACACATAGGGTACTAGCATTTACTATTATGAAAGACAAATTTTTCTGTGTTAACTTCAGCTACTTTTACCAAACGTGCCTCTGAATGGTACCACTTAAAAACATTCAGAAACCACTCCTTGTCATAAACAAAAAGAAAAGAAAATGGTCCCACTAATATTTTCTCATCTCTATCCCTCCCCTAAGTAGCCTATATCAATTCCACATTGAGAAATAAAGCTAAAAGTCTTTATAAGACAAAACTGTATCCTAGAGGCAAAAATTCTAAACTATAACTCAAAGTGAATGATAATGGGTAAAGAACTCTCAAAAGCAGTTTAAAATGAACATGCTTTTTTCATGAACTTACTGTAACATTCATAAACTGTTTTAAATCACATATCTCAGTTTTCAGTCCTGTGTACCTGACCAAGTCAGAAGTGCTAGGTCCTCCGTTTCCCTGATCAATAAAAATTCAGCTCTTCATGGATGACAGAGTAGTAAAGTCAAACAATGGCCAAGCGGCCTTTTAAATATGAGAATATTAAAGTGGCAAATCATTGTGCTATCCTTCCAAGGAGTCACGAATGACCCTCCTCTGTGACCAGGTTCTGGGGCTCTGGACATAATTTTAAACCACAGAATCAGATGGGTACACTTTGTAGCTATGAGGTCAATATCCAAAAAAACTCCCCTTTACCCTTTCAATGGCATGCTTCATGCATATTCATGAGCATTTAGCATAATTTCCTTCTCTGGTCCAACCTGTACCAAAGAGCTAGAAAAGAGTTAAAGGACAACAGTGACATTCAGGATTTCCCAGTTTCTCTGACAGGAAGCAGAGGCAAGTCTCTTCCCTCCAGCCCCTGTGAGCTGCACTGCTGAGAGTCTCAATAAGGGTCAGATCTTTGCCTTTACTGGGTATTATTCCTGTCATTCAGTATGAAAGCACAAAGACATAGTGCTCTGCCCAACAAGGACTACAGCCCGTGGGAGATGTGATCACTGTCAGAGGACATCAAATCCGACACACTGGTGAGGTCTCAAAAACAGGCTAGAAAGGAGTTGAGAGTTCAAATGAGTCTTCTCTTCTCCCAGCCTAGTTCCCTCTACTTGTAGCACCAGGCCTAGGCTGCTTTGCTGGAACCCCTTCTGACTCTGCATTTTCCATGGGATGGAAATTATATTTACTGTTATGTGTGAGATTAAAACCCACTTGCACACTGAGCTGAGCCTTATTCAGCATGCACTAATGCTGCTTCAGGGGGTTCATCACACTGCTTTATTCTAAAGTAAGGGGACAGGGTAGAATCACATGAATTTAATATCTTGCTGAGCCTGAATTGTTCATTAAGAGCTCTTATCTGCAATAACCTACCCACCCCACAGAACCACTTTCCACTAAAGAGACTATAATCTGCTCCCATTTAAATTATGATGAACAGGAATATTTCCAATGGAAAAATCATCACACATTTTAGTTGTACTACTAATTAGGAGATCTTTAGGAAAATGAAAAAAAAAAAACACCTGATCATCTTACATACAGCAGTTTGCCCTAACTGGTGCATAATGAGTCGAATATAATTTGTGGATTACCCCCAGATAGTAAACAGTTTAACATTTTAGAGTTACCAAAATTTAGCCTCATTATTTGACAGGAAAATATTCACTTCCAACTACATATCCGTTCTTGGACATTATGAACTTCCTGAGCATGCACTAAGTACATAAGTGGTGGAAGTGGGGGTCCAGCAGAAAAACAGGCTTCAGAAACGATACATTATCAAGATACATTTGCTGAGGAAATTCACAAGAAGTTCAAAGCTCCCTGCATAAAGGTTTAAGTCCTGGAGAAACCTGAACCTCCTAGAAGCATAGCATATTAACTGTATGGTAACACCAGTGGCAAAGGAAAAAGAAAAAAATAATAATCTAACCCTTTCTCAATCCTTTCATCTTGAATTAGTTTGTTTTCCTTACTTTTAATACCTCCCATCACTGGAGAATTTTTAAAATAATTCTCTTATAAATATCCACAAAAGATTCCTCCTCAATGTCCACTTTCAGGCAGCCTTTTAGAAATCATTAAATGTCCATGGTGACCATTAGTGGCCCTACCTTTAATTTGTCTCTGGACCCAGGCAGGTGACAGCAGCCTGGGCTCAGACACTACTAGCCACCCCAGCAGCTTGGCGTCGGCCACTTCTGTCTCCATCGCCAAGGCCCAGGACCCAGGTAAAGAGGTAAACAGTCGAAGGTAAGGTGGAAGCAGTGAGTCAGAGGAACTCACAAAAGCAAAAACAAAACAAAACAAAACAAAACCCAACCCTCACACAAAGCATCTCTTGGGCTCCCACGAGCTGCTTCCTTTCCTTTCTAAAAGTTTTATTTTTAGCTCTCCTGAAAAAGTTGTTGCTTACCTCGGTGGGGGGAGGTGGGGACACGTATATTCATTACTAGAAAGTAGAGAAAAGTCCTTTCCAAAAGTGAAAAAGAAAACTGAAGCCACGTTCACATTCTCATCACCCACTGAAACATTCGGGTAACTTAAGGCTCAAGAGTTTGTTAACGAGATTTTTAAAACCCAGTTCGGATCCAAACGCGTTAATTGGGGTCGTGCTGTGTGTAATACGGCAGGGCATCTTGGGGCTTTTTTGTTTTTAATTTGGCCTCCTGACGTTGCCATCCCCCACCCCCACCCCGCCCCAGAGGTTACAAATTCCTGGAAAACATTTACGAAAGTCCTGGAACCAAATACAAAAGCCTTCCTTTTAAGCTCCCTTTTTCCAACGTGAACCGGTCTTTCGACTATGCAGAGAGATTTACACTTTTCTGAAACTTCCTTATCTCTGTGCCAATTCCCGGAGAGAGTGGGGGAAGCGCACCAGAAAGGCTCGCCACCCCCGTGCCCCGTGCCAGCGCTGCGCCCCGGCTCGCTCCCCGCATGCGCTTCCCTCCCAGGGCGCTCACTCCCGGGACTCCCGGGCCTGCACCCCTGGGTCCCCATCCCCTGGGCCGGAGCCCAGCGCCCGGAGCGCGGAGGGCGCCTGCCCGGCCTCTCCAGCCGCGATGGCACCACCTTGACCCACCGCGCGCACCTGCAGCGCGCGCCCCGCGGCGCCGCACCCGAGGGCCACGTTCGCAGCCCCGGGCGGGGAGCAGGCCCCCGGGAGCAAGGGCGGGGCGGGCCCTGGGGACGGCCGGGCTGCGGCAAGCCGCCGGCCCCTCACCTGGGAGCGAGCGGCCACCTCCATCCTTGCAGCCGGGTCCGGCCTCCTGGGCGCGCGCAGCCACGGGCCCGGCGCGCGGAGAGCGCCCGGAGCGGGCGGGCCGGGGGAGGCGCCCACTCGGCGCCCGGGACGGGGGGAGCGCAGGGCGCCACCCACTCGGCGCCGCCGCGCTGGGCCCCGGGGCTCCGCGCACAGACACCAACTTGACGACCAGGGGACTCCGCTTGGCAGGCGGCGCGAGGCGGGGGGCTGCGGATGGGCGTGACCCGAGGCGGCTGCCCGTGTGGGGGTGCGGGGCTCCCCCCCTGCAGCGGAGGGAGGGAGTGGAGCCGTCCGGCCTGGGTTCGCGCGGGAGGAAAGTGAGGGGCCGTCCCGGCGCGGCCTGCCGCTGGCTGGCACGCCCCGCCAGCGCGCGGGAGGTGTGCACGGCTGGTCCTTGTCCCAGGTGGTGCCCTGCAGCGCCAGCCTCCCTGCTGCCATCAGGGTTTCCCATCTGGAGGAAAGCGTTTTCGGAGCTTGTCTTGTTTTGTTGCAAGCGGCGGGGTTGGGCCGCCTCCCCAAATCTTCCGCGACGGAGTTGCTCACTTTGCAAAACAGGCAGCCCGAGTTTCTGCGCCCAGGCCCGGGGTGGGAGGCTGCAAAGACCCCCTGGAACTTTCGATGGCCTTTGCGATACCATGGTACACGCGGGCCTCCAGCTCCACCGGACAGTGGCGTTCGAGGGGTCAGAAATGCTGGTTAATTTATAACAAATATTGGTTGAGCACCTACTGCGTATTTGGTCTAGAACACACAGTAGAAAAAAAACAGTCCTTGCTGCGTTGGAGCCAACCACCTACACGGTGGCATAAATGTAATAAGAATGCTAATAAGCGTAGTAATAATGTAACTATTCATTACTTTGGTTAGATTAACAGTGGATTCAAATTATGCCATTAATGGTGATAATGCGTTCAATAATGATGCAATTAATGGTGATAATGCGTTCAATAATGATGCAAATAAATGTAAATTTGGAGCTATGATAGGTGCCCTGAGGGAAAAGGTAAGTGGTACTTTGGTGGTGTAAAATAGGGGTCTTAATATGGCACAGGCCAGGGAAGACTTCGCAGAGTTCAGATATGGAGAGTGAAGAATTAAGCGGGTGGAGACTGGAGAAGGCTGAAAGCGGGCGTTGTGCAGGGTGGTTGACGTAGTTGTCCTGAAGTCAGCAGGTTTGCTGGGCAGTACCGAAAGCCTGTTTAGCCCTGCAGTCATGAGTTCTTGGAGGAACCCTATGCATGAGACCTTCTGCAGCCCATCTTGGCTACTTAGGATCTGACTTTCATCTTTTCGTTGTTGAAGGAGTGAAAGAAGTTGGCCAAACACCCTTCAGGAGAAAACACCTGGGAACTGTCCTTCCTTTCACTGGTTTTGCAGATATGCTCTGTGCCATCTGTGTTCCAGACCCACGAGCTGTTTAGCCCAATAAAACATTGTCTAAGAAAATGTTTTCTTTTTGGATGTCAACTATTGATTAGAGCCACTTTCACTACGCTTGAGAGTTTTCCTTCACAGAGTTTCTCCTTGAAATTCTCAATGTTCATCCAGATTCTTATTATCCACATTTTTCAAATAAGGCAGCAGAATTGAAAATGTATAAGGAGAAAGACCCCTGCCACCCTGCTATTAAATGACAGTTGCAGATTGCCAAATTGGAAACCAGTCATTATGCCTCAGGTTGAACATTCTCTCCATTGGTCTTTACACCTTTTCCCTTTGGCTGCCAGGAAACTCAGAGAATTTATTCAATCAGAATTTTTTTATGGTATAATTACTTCCCTATGAACCAGTGATCTTATTTTCATTTATTTCCTTTTGTTGTAGGTTGCATCAAATCCATTTTGGAAAAGGGAGTGTAAATTTGGGGTAGGTCATATTTCACAAAGCACCTGAAGCAACCTCGTTCTTACTTGGAAACCTGTAAGCAGCTGAGCATTCCTGCTGTAGGAATTTGCTGTAACCAGTCCAGAGTCTTCAGATGGCAACCTGGAAACTTTCTTCCTTTGCCGGCAAGCCTATGCACTTGAATGGTACTTAGTGATCAATTCTACAGGGACATGTTTTGTTGTCAGATTTTGGTTTCCTTCTGTTTAGCAAAATCTCTAAGGAACCAGGGGAGTTTAACATCCTGTGCTAATGCTTTCTACTCATGATGGGATTAACTGACATGTGAGCATTGGGTTTCAGCATAGCACTACAAGAGTGATTTGACTGTCCCTTCCTTGCAAAAAAGGAGACAAATGTTTGCAAAATCCTTTAAGAAGTCTCTGTTAAGAAATCTATGCTTGCTTGGTTTTCAAATATTTTTTTTTTTGAGAGAATAAAAACTTGGTCCATAGTACCATCAACAAGATATTTGTAAGTAGATGCCATCACACAGGCTTTAAATAACATGAAATAGTCATGCTGGGATGTCAGCCCTGTCCCAGGGCTTTGTCAAAGGACTCAAAGTATCTCTCCTCTGCTCTGAAGTAGTTCTGCACTACCCACAGAGCTCAGATGTAAGCAGACTCCTAGTCCACCCTTTACCACACCAGCTTTGGTGTTCTGGACAACCCAGCAAAGAATCCACATTTAACAGAGAGCAGGAAGCAATGTGGGTAATATCTGAATATTGCTTAGTGTTTGATCATGAATAAACAAAGTGGCATTTAAACAAGATAACATCTCTATCTGCTGGTATCTTGAAACTTTCATCTCATTCACATTAGATAAGACCTAGCCTAGAAGGAGAGCTATCCCTAAATTTGAGACAGAGATAAAATTTCCAAGTTATGGTAGATTAAAAGATCTAGAATTGAGTCTCATAGCAAAATTATCATCTAACCGCGACTGGGTGCCTTTCTGGAAAGTTTTGTTTGGTTACAACCTGCTATTCCATCTTCCTGACTAGGCATGCCAAGATGCTGCTGTCACAGCCGTACAGTTTAAGTATATTCTGATAACCATTTGAAAGGCTATGGAGAAAAAGACCTGAACAACCAATAACCGATGCTTTCATATATTGAGTGCAAAAAAGTACACATCATAATGAAACTATAATCTCCGTGGTGCTAAGAAAAAATCAATAACTGATATCAATAATGGCAGGTAACTTAATGAGCCCCGGCTGTGCACCAAGCCCTGTGTGGAGTTCACCGCTGCATGCATTCTCTCTTTTAATCCTTCAACTGTGAGTTACCCATCTGCTCCCCAAAAACAGAGCTGTGAAAATAAATGAAATGATATTTTCAAAGTATATGGGATTTCTTAGAGATGCTATGTAAACTCCAAATGTAATTGACACAATCCATATTCCATAGGTTTTTGTGCAATATATATTAATTTAGTTTGTGAACATAAAATATGATTATAATTAGGCAGTAGTAATAAGTGGATGAAAATAAAAACATTTAATAACTCTTTTAAAGAACTATATTAGAAAAGGAAATCATAATCTGTTTCTAATTAGTGACACCAACAGAAGTGCTGTGGTCCCTAGCTTTTAAACTAAGTTTTTCATAATGAATTATATAGAATTTTTAAAGTGATCTATAAACTATACACATAGTTTAAAATAAATCTATAAGAAATAAATTATTTCTTAAATGACAAAAAGTCACATTTTATTACATAGAAAAACAATATTTTTTAAAGCAGGGTTTATTTTCTATTTTTGTCAAAGCTAACATAACCAACTAATGTTCAGAAAAGCATTTCAAAGTATTACTATATTGGGGAAATTTTACTGCTTCAGCTATGGTCAGGAATCTCAATTATTTGTCAATATTAGAGAATCGCATCATAAAATGGAAAATTTAAGATCAGAAATATAAAACTTCTCTAAATATTTGGCTTTACAAATATTTTGTATTAGTACTACAGTTTCGGGGGGGAACCCCACGACTTTCCAGACTTTGTGAAATTTCCAAAGTTGTTATAGATTTATCTTTTTTTTTTTCACTTGGAATAATCAAGTATTTATATGCTAGTGGTAAGGCTGAATCACATCTGTGATAGAAAAATCCACAACTTGAGGCAGTCATGGGTTCATTGATTTCGTTAAGACTCCAGATGTTTCTAATGAGCAGGGATGTTTGAAACCATTGCTCTAGTCTAGCTCAGTGGTGTTGCAAATCAGGGTCTGACGTCCAGCAGCATCGGCAACACCTGAGCTCTGAAAAAGAAATTCAGATTCACGGTCCCCATCCTAGACGTACTGAATTGAAAACTCTGAGGATGAGACTCAGCAATCTGGGTTTTAATCATCATCTGGGTGATTCTGATCCTGACTCAAAGAACCACTATGGTTGTAATCCAAGGTCAACTACTCATGAGCTGGATGACCTTGGGACTAATCTCTGTGCTTCATTTTTACCATCTGTGAAATGGTGATACTACCTGTCCAATCCACACAAAACTATTTCTACAAAAATGAATATGTAGTATCCGATGTGACTATAATTTTGAGAAGGCTAGTGTGATGGGCACTTGTGAAGAGTATTAATAGTAATAATCCTGCCATTTACTAAACATTAACCATGTTCCAGGAACTAGTTATGCCTGATTTCACTCATTTGTAAGTGATGTACATAATACTATCCTCAGTTTTCAGATGAGGACACTGAGCTTTTGAGGGTTTAAGAAACTCTCGCAATGACCCAGCAGGGCCAGCTAGAACCAGATCAGCCCTACTACTAAGTTAAAGCCATACTCGCACCTTTTTGCCTTTGTTCAGGTAGCTTGAGGGTGAGAGAAGAAATTCAAAGTTTAGCAAAATAGGAACTAGGTTCCTTATGTACTATCATGCCAACCTACTTATTTACCATGGCTAGGGTTCTGATAACTTCTGCCATTTGTTTCTGAAATTATTTTTCCATATATAGGCAACTCTTGGCACGTTGTTCCTGCATTATTTTAAAGTCTTTTCCCCATGCTGTCTCTCTTTTCCCAAATCTACACATGGTCTAGACTTCGATGTGACTAAACTGTTACTCTCAGCGGATAATGCAATCACCATGTCTTTAACTGCTTCAGCTCTGACCTACTTATCATGTCTGGATTCTTTTATAGCTTTTGAGTCCAAATGAGCTCCCGACCTTGCTAACTGTAGCCCAGCCCCGGGAAATTTCAGACAACATAAAACTCAAGGTCTAAAACTATGTAATAAAACCGATAACTGTAAATCTCATGTTGGGCTCAGGAAAGAGTGCAGAAGACTTGGGCATTTCTTGCCGTTATTTCTCAAGCAAATCCTATCTGTATATGAAATATGAAGAAGAAGTCATCCACTCAGAAAGTGTGTTAAATATGGCTTGTTACAGAATGTCATTTTGCAAGCACAGCCGACAGCACTCTTATAAACAGGAGGTAGGCTGTTTCAATCAGGCTCACCAAGTAAACTGAAATGTTATATTTTGAGTCTTTGTTTTTTAAGAAAAGCAACATGTCAGCTCCCCTGCCTCTTTCCTGCGGTTGTTCTCACTCCATATTTCCTCTTCACTTTCTACCAAAACACTCTGAAACTGTCAAGCATTTTATACACCAGACCTTACAGTTCTCCATGGGGCTCAGGAAAGGCTAAGACAATTTCTCATGTAAGAAGGCATCATTTTTTGCAATACTTTTGGAAGGCTGGAGTATGTGATGACTCAGACAATCTATTATACTTTACATCTGAAACATGTTTCCTAAAGTAGGAAGGAAAGCAAAACAAAGAGAAATCAACCAAGATGATAATAATAATATATGATATTCATAGCCTAAAAACCACATTCTGAGAGATGGTAAGGCAGTGTCTACATTACAGCCAAAGGAGAAACTTAGCCACAAAGTTAAAAGAAAAGGCGATGAAAGGAAATCATTTATTTGACAATCATAAATTTATCTTTTCCTTTCTACTCTTTTCTTAAAAAAAAGAAAGTAAAGAAAAAGCAAACTAAACTATTGAAATGAGCTAAGCAAAAGGCACACACTAATATCAGTCCTTCCTGAAATTATTAACTTCTGGGAAAAACTAACTGCTTGACAGCATTTCAACGTCTTTAGTTTGATTTGGGATGTGTATTTAGTTCTATACAACTTTACCTGTGTAGATTTGTGCGCACATCACCAGTCAAGACACTTACTCCTCACTTCCAACATCATTAATCCTCATGAAATCTGTTAACTGAAACCCTGGAAGTGAGCAAAAGAATGTTCGTGCTAATAGCTTCTGCTTCAGTATCCTGATCTCAATTCCCTCCAGCAACAAGACTGCTGTGCAACTTTGTTGTTTCATATTTCAGTGGGCATTAGGTAGTCGTTGTAGATCTCTAAGCTTTGGAAACTCACCCCACCCCCACGTCAGAGCTGTAAATAAACAAGACAGCCAGTGCAGCAGGGTGCTGTGGCAAACAGCCCATCTTTAAGTAGATTTCTTTTTTTTTGCCCACTCTGAAGACAGAAATAAGGTTGAAATACCTTTCTAAAAGTGTCATTTTTATTTTTAGATGAAATATTTACTGAGATCATTGCAGATCCACATGCAGGTGTAGGAAATAATACTGAGTGAGAGATTCTGTGTACATTTTGCCCCGTTTCCCCCAATAGTAACATTTTGAGAAACAATGATACACTGTCCCATCCAGGATTGGTACAATTCACCAGCCAATTCATATTTCCCCACCTGATTTGCACGTACATATTTAGTTGTACACGACCACGTGTGTAGATTTGTGCCCACATCACCACAACCAAGATCTGCACATTCCAACATCCCAAGAATCCCTCCCGCTGCCCTCATGTAACCATACCCACCTTCCACCCACCTGCCCCCTTCCCGAAGCTCTGGCAACAACTAATCTGTTCTTAATTTCTAATATTTTATAGTTTCAATAATGTTACATAACCTTTTGGACAACAGTATGTAAACAATCCGTTCCTTTTTACATCCATGGTATGGATAAAGCATAGGCTTTAACCATTCATTCACCTGTAGAAAAATATCTGGGCCAGTTCCGATTTGGAGGAATTATAGCTCAGGCTGCTAGGAACATTTGTATGAATGTAGTTTTCATTTCTCTGGAATAAATGCCCCAAATTGTACTTGCTATGTTGTATGGTAGTCACAAATTAATTTTCTGTGAAACTGTCAAATTGTTTTCCAGAATGTATCATTTCACATTCCCACCAGCAGTGGGAATGATCCAGCCCCTTCTCCAGGATCCAATATCTTACCTCACTCCATCCTCTCCTGTATTTGGTGTTGTCAGTATTTTTTATTTTAGCCATTCTGAGAGGGGTGTAATGATATTTCACTGTGGTTTTCATTTGTATTTCCTTGATGGCTAATGATGTTGAACATCCTTTCATGTGCTTATTTGCCAACTTTATAGCCTCTTTGATAAAATATCTGTTCATGTGTTTTGCCCATTTTCTAATTGAATTGTTTGTTCACTATTAACTTTTGAGAATTCTTTTTATATTCGAGTCCTTTGCCAGATATGTGGTTTACAAATATTTTCTACCAGTCTTTAGTTTCTTTTCATCCTCTTCCCATGAGATTTCATGAAGCAAAAGTTTTTGGTTTTGACGACATTCAACTTTTCACTTTCCTTCTAACATTTATAGTTTTACATTTTATATTTAAGTCTGATATATTTTAGTTTACTTTTGTATAACGTGTGAAATTTAGGACAAGGGTCATTCCTCCCTGCCATATCCAATTTCTTAAGCACCATTTGATGAAGAGGCTGTCCCTCCTCCACTGTATAGCTTTTGCACCTTTGTCAAAAGTCAGTTGAGCATGTTTGTGTGGATCTACTTCTAGGTTCTTCTGTTCCAGTGATCTCTCTCCACTAACACTGCTGCCTTCATTACTATATGTGTATTGTAGGGCCTGAGTGTCAAATAGACTTCTTCACCCTCTATCAAGGTTGTTTTAGCTACTCATAAAACCTTGCTCAAATTTTGATAGGAAATGCATTAAGCCTATAGATTAATTGGGGGAAAGTTGGTATGTTTACTATATTGATTCTTCCAATCCATGATCAAATTATGTCTCTCCATTTATTTGTCTTTAAATAACAAGAAACTGAATCAGCTGACACCTTGATCTTGCACTTCCCGACCTCTAGAACTGTGAAATAATTAATTTCTGCTGTCTAAACCACCCAGTCTATGGTATTTTTGTTATACCTACCCAAACTGACTGATATATTGGATATGTGCCAGTGACACTCTGGGGAAGAAAAGGTCTCTTCTACATTTGGCTGGCCCATACTACCATGAAAAAGCATTGATGGTGCATGCACTTTGTTCTAAGGACCAAGGGAAGGGAGCAAGGGATGTGTGATACACTTTTTATGTTCATCATCTCATTATTAGTAGCAGGAGAGATTGCTAGGATTACCACAGTGTTCTAGGACAAGCAAATGAGACTTTCTACCTGGGTCAGAGAATGCCTCCAAATATGGAGGTAACATGGAGCCTGGAAGAAAAGACATCAAACCTAGAGTGGTGGTTATCACCTTTGTATGCCTAAGAACCACCTGAGGTGCTTGTTCAAAATGCAGACGGCTGTCCTACCCCTGAAGATTTGGATTCAGTAGGTCTGGTGTTAGGGTGACCAACCATCTCAATTTGCCCAGGACTATACTGGTTTTAATACTAAAATTATGCTACATAAGAAACTTCACATTTCCGAGTCCCCTATCTGCTGTGTAGTCCAGGAATCTGCACATTTATCAAGCATTTTAATAGATTTGGATGTTAATAATCCTCAGACTATACTTTGAAAAATGCTAATCTGGAGACTTGATGTTATCATTTTTACCAGGTAGAAGGTGTCGATAAAGTGCACCTATGAAAAGAATTTGGTGAATTTTAAGTATAGTGACTTTTGAGCCTAAATCAGGAATAGGAAGGTCACAAGTTAAATATTTAACTATACAAAATGCATCAGACTTTAACACCTAATGTCCCTGTTCTTGCAGTGTTCAAACACTCACATTCATGATAACTTTCATCTCTGCCTTGCTCTTCGTCCTTATTCCTATCATCAGTCTTGTTGACTTCAACATCTCAGTGTTCTGTTTCTTGACTGTCTCACATTTTGTGTCAATCAGAGTCCAATCAGGAAACAATAACCTTGCCCATTACTTGAAAAGAGTTAATATAAAGTATTAGCTAGGTATAAAATTCTTAACAAGGTAACTGAAAAGAGGTGCCCAGTAGCTATGTTTTTTTTCCCCTTTATGTCCCAGTATCTCCAGAACCCAAGTTAACTGGGCTTTAGTCAGCATTAACAGAGACATCTATGTTGCTAATAATGATGGTTATTTCTCTGTCTTTATCATTCATGACCTCTCAACAGTGGACACGGTTGGCCAAATTACCTCTCTCAGTTTCTGAGGCACCACGTTCTCTGGTTCCTCTCTATCTAAGTGGCAACTCCCCCTCAGTCTCCTTTGCTGGCCCCTCTTCTTCCATTTGGTCTCTAAATATTGGAATACCCAGAGCTGGATTCTGGCCCCACTTCTCTTATCTATTTAAGCTCTTTCTCTAATCAGCCTCACCAAATGACTCCTGATTTATATATTCGGTTATTTGTTTTTTTTCATCTCTACTTGTATTTTTTTTTAAAATGTCAGTATCTAACTGTTGCTGGTAAATAGAAGTACAAATGATTTTTGTAAATGGACCGTATCCTGAGATCTTGCTACATTCACTTAGTAGTTTTGGGAATTTTGTGAGATTCCATAGGATTTTTTATCTATACAATCATGGCATCTATAAACAACCACACATCTTTCTTACCAAGCTTTATAATATACCTCACAAACAATAACCAAGGGAAGCTAGTATAGCATCATTAATAAAAGGTAAAAAGCACTGTATTAGTTTGCTAGGGCTTCCATAACAAAATAACACAGACTGGGTGACTTTAACACAGAAATTTTTTCCCCACAGTTCTAGAGACTAGAAGTCTAAGATTAAGTTGTTGGCAGGTTTGGTTTCTTCTGAGGCCTCTGTCTTTGGTTTTCTGATGGCTGTTTTCTCACCATGTCCTTGCATGGTCTTTCTTCGTTGTGTGTACGTGTCTGTGTCCTAAGCTCCTCTTTTTAAAAATACACGAGTCATGTTGGATTATGGACTATCTATATGACTTCATTTTACTTTATTTACCTCTTTCAAAGTCCTGTCTACAAATATAGGTACACTTTGAGGTACTAAAGGTTGGGATTTTGACATATGAATTTGGGGGTTTGGACACTATTTAGTCTATAACAAGTACTAGGAATTAACAATCCCTTAAGAATTTATAATAATTATATGCTTTCATATATCTGCCAAAATAATATCAAATATAAAGAAAAAAATTTAAGAATTACATTAAAAACTGATGTATCCATAATGCCAATGGGAGAGATTCTAAACATATCTATCTCTGGGAAATTTGATGAAGATTACCAAACATTAAGAAGGACATACGATATACACATGTGCACTAATAGGCTTCATATATCCTAAAATATATTCAAGAATTGACTATGATGAGGAAATCAGGAAATATCAGTTATTTGCAGATATCACATATATCATGATCTCTAATGCAATGAAAAAAATAAATTGGAAATGAACAACAGAAAAATAAAGAAACCAAAAACAATTAGAAATAAAAAATTTACTTCTGACTAATTTATGTGTTCAAAGAAAATAAAATAAAAAATATGAAATGGTATTTATAAATATTTAAAGCACTGCCAACCACAACTTAGAGGATGTAGCTAAAGATATATTTTGGAAAATATAATAGCTCAAAATGCACTTATTAGAACACAAGACATATTGAACATAAATGAGCTAAGCATGCAGCTGAAGTTTAAAAAAAGAGTAGAATAAATTCAGAGAAAATTGGATGAAATAAATAATAACATTAAAAAATAATAACTGATAAAATAAATAGTAAAGGCAACATAGAAAAACCAAGCTGATTCTTGGAAAAGACAACTTATGTAAAATTCTGACACTGGATACAAAAAGGGCAAATGCAAGGTAATGGACATTCCTGAGTCCTGGGAAAATGGAGGCAGATAAGGATTCAGAACACCCACCTGCCCTGCCCCACTCCTGCACTGATGGCTTCTTCCCAAGTGAAAACAAGGCCTTCCAGATTCTCGGCTTGGTTTAAGATATAAGAAAGCCCAACATTTTAAAGCATTTCCCTACAAAGAATCAGTAAGCAGCGAATTTGGGCAAGTTCTTCCCAAAAAGGAACATGAAATGGTCAGCAGTGAAGCACCAGATTAGGCTCTCAGTTGTCCCAGACCACTCAAGGGCTTTCAGCATCTCTGGTCACTTCACATGTTCCTGAGAGGATTTCCAGGATGATGCGAAGCTGCACTAAGATTGACCATATATGCTCTTGTCCTGTCTGGCCACTTCCTGCTAGGATTCTGGAATTTAAACTGTAAAGTGTGTGTGTGTGTGTGTGTGTGTGTGTGTGTGTGTGTGTGTGTGTGTGTGTGTAGGGGTGGGGGGGGTGTATGCTGTGTATATACACCTTCACCTCAGTCTACAGTTCAGTACATGTTGCATTTGGTGTCATAATTGGGGTTGACCTCACTCCTCCCCACTGCTCCTCTGTTATATTTGGAAGGGGAATCTGGAAGCCAAAGAATAGAATACTAAGGACCCCTAGGTAGAGACAGATAGCCTATGTGCCACGGAAGGTGTTGTGTTAGTGGAAGTCACCCAGTTTCACCCTGACTCCCAGTGGGCTCTACCCAGAGGTTAAAAAGATATGAGCTGAGGGTAGGGTGTCCCCAGACATGGATCCCTGGTTTCTCAGAACCACATAGCCAAGGTTGTCTAGAAACCTAGTGTCCCTGAAGTGAGGGGAGGCCTAAAGTTTAGGTCATGGACCAGGGTCTTAAGTGAACACCAACGTCTGACACCTGGAGCCAGAAGAGTAGGAAAGGTTGAGGGACTGAGGGCTCCTTAAGCCCCCACAGGACTTCTGTTCGGAGACTTCCAAGCAGAAATTGGATCATTATTGATGGTTTGTTTTTTGTTTTGTTTTGTTTTGTTTTGTTTTGTTTATGAGGGAGTGAGAATGAACCTGAGAAATGTTTTAATGGATGTGACTCTACCTGGTAACTAATTTGAGAAGAAGGAGGTAGGTTACAACAACAAAATGAAATAAAAATCTCACTAACTACTGTATTATTTTTTATCTATAATACATTCAAAGCATGAACACATTCTCATGAGATACTCAAACTGTATAGACAGACATATAGAGAGTAAGATTTTAAAGTTCCTCTTTACTCCCGTTATGCCCAGCACATCAATTCTCAGAGAGGATCTTGAGTCAGTGGTGTGAGTCTGCCCAGTCCTTCTCAATGCATTTACATATCTGTTACAGGATTACTTTTACGTAGAGTTTTTGCTGTAATATTTGTGAGTCAATCTTGCTGTTCTTTTCAGATTGAGAACTTCTAGCTTCAGCAAACAGAGTGAGTCCTTGGAACTGTATGGTTTGGTGAAGCTTACTGAGGTTTTAAAAACTGAGTTCAGAGTTCAAGTTCTCAAAAGCACTTTTCTCTTTGGCAGAGAGGCTTGTTTTTCTAAGTGGAAGGTTAGAAATTCAATACTATTTTTGCAACTTCCTGTGAGTCTATAATTATTTCAAATCGTAAAAAAATAATAGTAATACTTTAAAAGCCAGCATGTGGTTCAACATATTTTTTCTCCCTGGCTCTGTAGTCCTGGAAGCGTGTGTCAAATGGAACTGCCATCGGCCTGGTTTTCTGGGTAACTGTGATGAGTAAAGCTTCTTTGCCCACCCACAGTGGATGTGTAGCATATGTGAGAAATACACTTTGTTGGGTTAAGCAAAACCACCAACAAAAATAACAACAAACAAAAATACAAGCAGACTGTGGCTTTTGTCACAGTCTTTCTCTCTTGGATCACTCACTCTGGGGGAAGCCACCTGCCACTTTGTGAATGCACTCGGGCAGTTTATGACACAGTGGTGAAGAACTGAAGTAGTTGGCCCACAGCCAGTGTGTAATGTATACCCATCAACAACTGTGGGAGAGAGCTGAGCAGCAGATTTTCCTGTCTTAAAGCCTTCAGATGATGGCAACCTCGAGAGAAACCTGGACCCAGAGCAACCCAGCTTCCTGACCCCCAGAAACCATGTGAGATGATAAATGTTTGCTATTTATACCTTTTCCAAGTTCTGAGTCATAGTCTGTATGGTCTCTCTGAGGGCCCCCAGTGGGACTGAGCCCTTGCTGCCCATAGCAGGAGCCCAGTAGCATAGTATACCCTTCACTGGTTTTCCTCCCTTCTCCTGTCACTTCCCCATTCTTTCCTTGAGTTTCCTGAGAGCCCCTCCCAAATAGACTACGTGCATTTAAGTCCACCTTCAGAGCCTACGTTGGGGGAATTTCCAAACTAAAATGATCTCAATTTACAGCTATGAACATCTTTTTATAGGCAACATGAGCCTTGTTCTCAGTTTTCTAGTAGCTCACCATGTTCCTTAGCCTGGTACTCAAGCCCCTCTGTAATGTGACCACAACTTCCCTTCTCACAATCTCTCTTCCTGGTCTCCTCCAGGAGGCCTGTGCTCCAGCCTCATCAGATTACTCTCTTTTCCAGCATACCCTGGCCATTCATTCGCTTAGGTGGTTCCAATCCCCCAGCCGTTCCCTTCCCTGTAGGTCTAAGCACTGTCTGAGATTCACACTGCAACTCCGTGCCAGGCACTGTGCTAGTTGTTTGACACGTTGCATTACTTAGGGGATAACTCGTTTGCTGCTGTAACTTGTAAATCCTAAACCTCCATGACTTACCACAATAGAAGTTTACTTCTTTCTCACATGAAGTTTGATGAGTGTTTGGAAAGGTTCCTTCTCTCTTCTGGTCCCATCATCTCCTAGAATCTTGGAATCCTTGGCTGGTTCTTCTGCAGAAGAAAAGAGAGCCACAAGGAATCGCAAGGGGGATCTTTATGGACCAGGTTTAAAGACAGTATCTGTTGGTTTGTCCCTTTATATTGCTGACCAGAACCCAGTCACAGGGCCTTAGAAAGCTGCACGGGATGCTGGGAAATGTAGTCTAGCTTTGATAACCAGAAAAAAAGTGAATCCCTTTTAACGAGCACATCATGTATTAATTATTTTCTGCTACACTATATTAATTCATTGACTCCACATAATAATCTTTTAGAGCAGATATTATTATTATTAAACCTTTTTATAGATAGGTCAGCTAGGCACAGAACACTTGCACAATTGGCCTGGAATTATGCACTAAATATATGTCAGAGCCAGGATCTGAACACAGGTAGCCTGGCTCCACCTTTAAATATCTGCACTAATTTTGCCTCTTTACACCCTTCCTCCTCCAGTAAGTAGTAGCTTAGATACACTACTAAACTAATCAAACACATTTCTCTCTTTTTCAGAAAGAGTTTTCTAAGCTTTCAAAACCAACTGAGAATTATATAGCTTTATTTGGAAAGACATCATTGAAATGACCAGTCCTAACTATCAACTTAGGGATGAGGAAACTGAGGCCTAGGGAATTGACTTGTCCAGCAGCACCAAGACAGGGGACACATTCCCCTTATTTCTTTTCTACTACTCTCCCCATGACATCCTGCTTCCTCTCAAAGCCCTATTGGTATTGCCATCATTTCTTGGCACCAAAGGACAAAAGCACACTCAGTTAAGTACTAAGGCTGTGAGCTCTGCCCTTTTCTCTTGCCACCCTGCAGTGCATTTTCCTGTCACTTTCTAAATATCTTCTAGATGCCACATACTTTAGTGTTGACAGCTCATGCACCTGGTGGCCACAAATACTTCTTGTTTGGGTGAAGTAAATTCATAAAAAGAAGGAAATTTTATTCTAGCCCTATGAGTATTTGTACATCAGCAAATTGTCAGTGTTTTTTCTGACATAGGTAATAATTATTTTTATTTTTTGGTTTCACTTTCTAATTGTGACTTCCTTGATTCCCTCCCTGAACCAGGAATCATTCGACTTGTGTGCGTTTCTGAGTTTATTGCCCTGTGCTCAACCGCTTGCCCTGGAAAAATCCTCTAATTTTGTCAGTTCACAAAACTACCCCACAAGAAAATAATGGCTTCCTCTTGTCAGAGCTATGCATGAAAAATGCTGGCTGGGAGGGAAAACAATGAAAATACCATTAAGAACATTTTTCTTCTTTCTTCGCTATGAGATCTTGATCTTTCTTCAGATGGTCAAGATTTAATAGAGCCTACAATTAGTCCCTGGGGTTCTCGCTTCATTTCATCTCATTCTTCCTAGTTATACTAGGAGTCTACTCTCAAACCTTTCCTCTTCCCATTGTTTGCTGTTTGAAAATTTTACATGGCAGCAAACCCATTGCATCTGCAAAAGTGCTTTTAAATTTTTTGCAAAAAAAAAAAAATGTTTTTAAAGTACATTTTCCTACATTTTCTTAATATCAGCATTTTAACTTCCTAGTCTTCTTTTCTCACTAGCTCATATTTTTAAAGATCTGATCCAGAATTAAAGGGAAATTGGAGAAACTTAGAAGTCACAGCTTTCTGAGGAATTTGATTGAACAAATCTTGAATGAAAAACATTTTTCTCTAATCTCATTATGACCAAGGAGGTAATGAGTACCCAAATATTCTTGTGTCTTCTCACTCTTGGTCTTGGCAGAGGACTCCAGCAGAGTGCCCTCCTCCTCATGGTATGCTTCTGGGAAAATTGTGAGGTTGTACACTAAGAACATTACACTAAGCCATTTCAGACAGTTATGTGCAGGACTGTAATTCTTCGACATCTTGATATCCCACAATCATGAATTACTTTGTTATTATGTTCAGAATCATTTTCTCCATCACCCCTTCCAAACCTTCTGTCTCTCTCTGGAGATGTTGGTGGCCTCATAGTCCTTTGCTCCCCTCAAAGTGAGCTTCGTTTCTATACCATCTCTCCCACTCATCCTTATAGCCAAATGTCAGTCTTTGTCATCAAACAGAAATGCTCTACTCTGAGATCTTAAATTCATAACATTAATTCTCTGGCTGTTACCTCTTTTCTTTTCATTCAGTCATTTCACAAAAATTTATTGACTGTCTTCAATGTGCCAGGCACTGTTCTAGGTGTTGGAGATATATCAGTTAACAAAAGAGGTACAATTCCTATAGTTTGGAAATTATATTTCAGTTATCCTCCAGTTCTGTTTCAGTATGACATTTTTTCCCATTTCACTAAAGAAAGGGATTGTTTGGTATAAGCCCCCTTCTTTCTTCATTACTTTTTCTAACCTGCCCAAATACCATACCTACTGTTGCCTTCTTCCAGACAAGTACATTCAAACATTATTTTCAGAAGGTAAAGTATGTGCATATTAAACAGAAACATGAAAGATACTTTTTAATGCCCAGATTGAACTCCTAAAAATGAAAAATACAACATCTGAGATGAAAACCCTTACATGAACTCAGCCCAACAGACTGACTCCTTTATTTTCCACCTGAGCTGTGAGAGACTATATGGTAATACTATGTGGTTGGTACGACCATCATTTCATGTCCATAGACTAAATGTGCTTTGAAGTTCTAACACGTCCAGAGTCAGCTCCCTTTCCCATCCCCTCAGCAGTTTCTCCAAGCTTCACCATTCAATAGCCCCTTTCCTTACTCTCATTAAATGATGTGGGGACTGCTTCACAGAGAAAATTGAAGGCCTTTCACGGGATGTTTTACATCACTCCTTCTTCTTGCCTCTGTATACTAACTCTGCCTACTCTGTCCACCAAACACACATCCACGATCTCTGAGACCTTGAACTACCCATTAACCCCTTTCTCCTGTATTTCAAGCTCTACCTCAATTCTAGTGTTTTCCTCTTAGCTTATACATATATTTTTCTGCTTATCTCAAAATAGTACTCCCTTGGCTTTAGATTTTCCTGCCAAGCAGGTAAGCTTCCTTAAAAAACAGTGTATGTGAAATTATAAAACTCTTAAAAGAAAATATAGGGGAAGCTTCATTACATTGGATATGACAAGGATTTTCTGGATATGATACCAAAAGCACAAGTAACAAATGTACAAATAGACAAACTAGATTACATCAAAACTAAAATTTGTACACACTAAAGAACACATTCAGCACAGTGAAAAGGCAACCTATGGAATGAAAGGAAATATTTGTGAATCATATATCTGGTAAGGGATTAATATCCAGAATACGTAAAGAACTTCTACAACTCAAAAACAACAAATAACCTGATTAAAAAATGAATTTGAACAGAAAATTCTCCAAAGAGAACTGGAGATGTAACTGGCCAACAAGCACATGAAAAGATGCTCAAAATCACTAATAATTAAGGAAATGAAAACCAACACCACATGAGATATTACCTCACATAAGAGGGCTACTATAAAAAAGAAAAGTTTTGGCAAAGATGTGAAGAAATTAGAACCCTTGTATGCTGTTGGTGGGAATGTATAAAATGGCACAGCTACTATCAAACATAGTATGGAGGTTCCTCAAAAAATTAAAAATAGAATTACCATATGATCCAGCACTTCTATTTCTGGGAATATAACCAAAAAAACTAAAAGCAAGATCTCAAAGAAACAATTGTACATCCTTGTTCATAGCAGCACTATTCACAACAGCCAAAAGGTGGAAGCAACCCAAGTATGTGTGTATGTATGAACGGATAAACAAATTGTGATAAATTCATATAATGGACTATTTTTCAGCCTTAATATATTCTATGACATAGAAGAACCTTGAGAGCATTATGTTAAGTGTAATAAGCCAGCCCCAAAAGACAAAACTGTATGATCCCCCTCACATAAGGTACCTAGAATAGTCAGATTTATAGAAACAAAGCAAAATAATGGCTGCCTGGGGTTGGGGGAGGAAGAAATGAGGAGTTGTTTAATGGATATCGAGTTTCCATGTGGATGAGTTCTGGAGAATGGTTGCATAAAAATGTGAGTGTGTGAGTGCATTAACACCACTAAACTGAACACTTAAAAACAATTATGACAGCACACTTTATGTTATGTGTGTGTTACCACAATTAAATAAAAAAAAATCAAGATAAACCTAACTCCCAATTCACAAGTTATTTGAAAAGTTTGACAAAGAAAACTTAATTCAGTTTCTACTTTGTGCTTGGAGGAGCATATGGGATAGTGCGTGCCACACTTAAAAGAATATGCAGACCTAGACACTATAATCAGAGCAAGTGTGATGAAGCAAATACCATGGCATGGAGGAACAGTGAAGAGAACGAGAGATGTCTAGCCTGGAGAGTGAAAATTCAGTTTGGAAGCTATCTGTTTTCCTCAAAAGTCTGAAGGGCTGTCTTCTGAAGGAGGAATATTAGATTGGGGCCAGTCGCCTCTCCAAATGGAACACGAGTTGGATGGAAGCCTCAGAGATACAGATACAGATTTCCGCTTTCCATCAGAATGCTGTTTAAATGTGGAATGAGCTGCCTCAAAGGGGAGTTCCCCTTCAACAAAGGTCTTCAAGATTAATAATAGTCTGCAGAGGCGCTTATCTGGATGTTAGAGAAGGAATTCTTCAGAAAAACACTTGTTCCTATAAAACCCAGGCTCTTTTCTTTGAGATGTCTTGCATTAATGAAGGTTCTCCCTAATGCTGTACTCTAAATAAATCATCGCTTGAGTAGGCCTGAACCTCACCTTTAGATCCTCATGAACTCTACTTAAAAACACGGCTTGAAGGTGTACCTTGTGGTCTGATGTATGTATACACTGTGCAATGATTACTACCAAGTTCATTAACACACATCCACCACCTCACATAATTACCTTTTTGGGGGGATTTGGTGAGAACACTTAAGATTTACTCTCTTAGCCAGTTTCAAGTATAGAACACAGTATTATTAACTACAGGCATTAGATTCCCAGAACTTATTACTCTTAAAAGTGAAAGTTTGTACCCTTTGACCAACATCTTCCATCTTCTCCATGCCTCACCCCTGGTAACCACTGCTCAACACTCTGGTTCCATGAGTTTGACTCCTTCAGATTTCATTTATAAGTGAGGTCATACAGTATTTTTGTCAATTGTATCTCAATAATGCTTGAAGGAAAATAAATTTTATGACATGATTCTGAGGCCTTCAAGAGTTTGTGAGGAAATCCCTCAGAAAGATACACGAGACTCTTTGGAGGCAAAATCATTTGAGGTTCCTTATCACTTTCCAACTATTTATGAGTTTAAGCTAAGGCAGGTTGTATTTTTACAGTGACCACAAATATTGAATTTTCCAAGGCTACAGATTCACATTAATAACAATGAAATTTCAGACTTAAATATGGAATAGCTGGAAGTGTAATCTCTCAAGCCTGCAAACATGTCATCTGCCTGTTCAGCGTTATTTAAGGAAACATAGGACAGCAGTGGTAAAATGTGATTTACCTGCACAAGTACCTGCACTGGAAAGCCGTGTCCCCACTCTCTGTTCACACGAACCTTACCGTTATTTAAGAGGCATGAAAAGAGGAATGCTGAATGTGGTGGGAGGTTTGTTATGGAAGGCTCATGTAAAAAGAGTTCAGATAAGTTTTGCCAAAATTTCATCTTCAATTTCTTGTGGAATTAGAGGTGAGAGCTCTCCTTTGTCGAAGCCCTACTCTGAACTTTTAAGTTCAACCAGAAGTGATGGTGCTGTCTGAATGGCTGGAACTAAAGACCCATTTTAAGCATCTGAAGAAGCAGCAAATTCCTGTTGGAAAGAATAAATAAGTCCTGATTTTCAGAAGAGTATGATTCATCTGCTTAAGAACAATGAACTAGCCTTTTGGTGTAAATTCTGAGTTTTTTTAGTGTAAAGTATAAATAGCAATTCCATGTTTTTAGCAGCTTTTAATACTCTAATAATAGACTGGAATAAGACCAAGAAGGATAATTAATAAGTTGAAAACTATAATAAACTTTATTATAGGATCAAGAGGAATTGACATTATTCTAATTGGTAATTTTTCCATAAGAAAGATTTTTGAATAAGTATGTGTAAACAAAAAAATATTGCTTTTTACCATGATATTCTTATATTGGTGCCACCAATAATTGTATCCATATTGTCAATTAAAAACTCAAAAATGTATGGTTTTATCTTCTATGTTAAACTTTATAATGGAATTTCCAGCAGCACTCACAATAATGACAGATGTTCTTTAACAGGATGAACTTCTAAACATTCTACATTGAATGCATAAATTAAGTGAAAATATGAGCAATTATTAAATTTAACTGTTTTTTTTAATACCACTAATATAAAAATGGCATTATTTAATTATTTGTGAAGTTCTTCTTTTGGTAATGGGACCAACACATTAAGAGCTATTGCTTTATTTTTGAATTTGCACAAAAGAACTTGGAATTGAAAATAAGTGAAATTACTTCTGAATAGTGGTGGGCAAACTACAGACCACAACTGCAAGCTAAGAATTATGTTTTACATTTGTAAAAGAATGAAAATAAAAATTGAAACTAAAACCAAAGAAGACTATGTGACAGCACATAGGAACTCCAAAGCATAAATATTACTATCTGGACTTTTACAGAAAAGTCTGTGGATACCTGATATAGAATGACAAGCTTTTGATCTAAATGAAAAGTCATATTCCACAGAGTGACATGTCATGCACCTCTGAAGTTACAGGTTAAGTCATCATCTTCAGGCAAAGTCTTCCTTTACCTTAAAAAATTTAGGTATTACAAAAAAGTATCATCAAATTATAAAATAAATAACTGACTATAATTACATTATGGTAGAAAAAACTCATTCATAAAACAACAAAAAGCCAAAAGATTTGGGAAAAAATTTAATAAGATACATATAGACCCATACAAAAAAAAATGTAAAGCACTCCTCAAAGATACAAAAGCAGACATAAACAAATGGAAGGACATCCTCTATTATTAGATGAACAATTCAACATGATAAAGTTGTACCAGTTTTCCCATAAGGTAATGTATAAGTTTTAATACAACCCCAACAAAATATTAATAAGTATTAATAAACAGTGTGATGAATGGCATATGAATATAGAGACCAGGAGAATAGAATGCAAGCACAGAAAATAACCTAAGTACATGTGGAAGTTTACTATAAGATGGCATCTCAAATGGATGAAATAATGAACATTTTAATAAACAGTGCAGTGACAACTAAGAAACTATGTGGCGGAAAACAAGATAAATTAAAGCTTTGGCTCACAAAACACACAAGAGTAAAAAAAAGAAACCATACAACTATGAGGAAAACATATTCTGAATTCCTCTTTAACTTCAATGTATGGAAAATTCTTTAAACTATGACTCTAAATACAGAGGCAATACAAAAAAAAATACAATAAGTTTTACTACATTAAAATAAAAATTTCTACATGGAAAAAGCATCATAATCAAAGCCAAAAGACCACTGGCAAACTGGAAGAAAATATTTGCTTCATGCACTACAGATAAAGAGCTAGTATCCCTAATATATATTAAACACACACATACCCCAAAAATCCACTGGAAAAATAAGGAGACATGAATAGACAATTCCCACTCACAAAAAAAGGATATAAAAATAGCCCTCGACTATATGAAAATATATTCAAATTCCCTCATCATTAGAGAAATACAAATATATTCAAATCCCTCATCATTAGAGAAATATAAATATATTCAAATTCCCCCATCATTAGAGAAAAACAAATTAAAATGATACAGAGATACCATTTCTCACTTATTGGATTCCCAATAATTAAAAAGTATCAGAACACCTTCCATTTAGTGAGGCTTTGGGAAAAAATCAGGCATTACTGATAGATACATAACTATGACAGGACTGAAATCTGAAACAGTCCTGCCCAGGCTCATTGGGCAATACCTAACAAAACCACCCGTGCACTTATTATTGCTAGTTTGTTGTTGAGATAAAATATACCTGACGACATTGACCACTTTACCCAGGATGGGACCTCCTTTGGGTACAAAGTATAAGAAGCTCTTTCCACCACTCAATTCTAGGTCTTGAGATACAAACAAACAGAGGAAAACAACAACGACCACCAAGTGGGGTCAATCTATCACACTCCATACTTTCATCTGAGTGGTAATAGTGAGGATGGAAATAATAAAAATACAGCTCTGGTTTCTCGTGCCCTTAAAAAAAAAAAAAAAAAAGGAAGAAGTTTTGTTAAACTTGGGGGTGGGGAGTGGGGAGAGAGTTAAGCTTGCAAGCTCTGTTAATATCATACCCATTCAGAATTACAAAATGCATACATGTCCACATAAATACATTTTCCCATCAGCGCCATCCATCCATACCACCTAAGAAAACACTCATTATTCACCTCGTCTCTGTGAGTTGTCCATTGTGGGAGGGCGAGTTCTGGAAATAGAGCGAAAACCTTTCTTTAGTCCTCTAGCCCCAATGGGTAGGAGGTTTTTATACAACAGTGTCATCTACTGGAACAGCTCAGAATTACAAAAAACTCTGGAAATTGTCAGGGAGTTTGGCTTCCCTTTTAAAAAGAGATTAAAAATGTGAAATTAAGATCTCCATCCTCAGCCACTGTTCGTAACAGCTCTATTTTATCTGTTTTCCAAGCACAAAGACCTGGTCGGTTTTAGGTATTCACTAAAACCATACAACAGCTCAAGGATTTCACACGGGAACAAATAAACAGATGAGCATTTGGGAGTCCGAGATCCTTTTTTCATTTGAAATTGAAAAATTATTGCAAGGAAATTGTTATTTGTAAAAAGATAAAGACATTTAGAGGGGCCAGAGGCAAACGATAATTCTCATGCTAAAAAAAAAATAGCTATTCTTTAGATTTCTTTATGTTTTTACTATTTACAATTGTGGAATTACATATCTTTGTCCTAGAAACTCTTCTTTCCATTTTGTAATAATAGTATAATCATGATTATCTATAATAGTCATTGTTCCAAATATAATATATATATAAAATCATGATTATAAATAATCATTGTTTCAAAATTTTTAATTCCCATGGCACATCATTTTTATTTCTGTTTTGTTTGGATAACGGGATCTTAGGATATCTCTAAGCAGACTTGGCTCTCTCGTGGGTGTTTATCTGTTCAATCAGCCCTAAAAGGCCTTCTATTAATAAGAAAGCAAAAGAACAAGAAGCTAAATATTTCCCAACTCCCTAGGTTTCTCCCTCTTTCAGACTGTCCTCATGGAAGAGGGGAAGTGAGGTAGCGGGGAGGTTGAATCACAAAACAGAAAATAAATTAAAAGACCAGTTTCAAAAGGCTTCTGAACCACGAGTCCTCAGTGGTCTCTGAAATAGTTAGAAGCTTAAGCGACAAAATCGGAAGAAACTGGTTCCAGTTTTAAGAGGAACACAGAGGTCACTGGAGTTCTGAATGCCTTTGCTTTTCACAGAGACATTTATAAGCCTCGAGCCATCAAATGATTTCCTCCAAAATTATTCTAAATTCTAATGAGAGCAATATTATTACAAATTAGGGGATACTAACAGCCAGAACACTCAACTCATATGGGTTCGATTCATTAGCAGGATCTTTCCTCTTTATGTATTTGATCTGGTATAAGTGCTTACGTGCCTATTTTGTAGACCCTAGAAGATAATTTTATTTTTAAAACCTGCTGTAGGTTTATGGTTGTTTTATATCTACTTCTTTGACACATTTTGGCTCCTCTTAATGATTTACTTGATTCTGAGGCCTTGTTCAGGAATTCAACCTTCAATGAGAACATAATTTCTATGGGAAATATGCAATACTTGGCAATGATTTACTTCACAATGTGGTTTCCAGGAGACCACTGTGTAAATAAAAAGTAGTACGTCTGTCTGTACTTGACTTTGAAGTTCTGTGAGGACAAACATGATTCCTCATATATCACAGAAGGGAAACGAAGTCTCAGAGCTTGAGCGACTTTGTGTCATAAGAAGCAGAGAAGAGGCTAGCGTTTCAGTCTTCCTTTCACAATACATTTTTCTTAAGTTATATTTTTGGTCTGTCCTTGACCAGGGTAATTGTCAAGGATACGGACCTAGATGCCTGGATTTGAGTCTAGGCTTTGTATTAAACTGCGTATTAGGAAAACGGCTGTTCTCTCTTCACTCACTATTTTAATCTATAAAATGGAATGATGATAATAATGTTATATTAACAGAGAGTTGTTACAATCATGAAATAAATTAATAAGGCATTTAGAATAGTGCCTGGCAGATAAAAATTTCTCAGTAAATATTAGCTACAGGATCAAGAAAATCGCTAATAGTTATTCTCAGAAACATCAGCAAAGGCATTAACACCATTTAAATCACATTAATAATATCAGCAATTTCCATTTGATGGTACCTGCTACATGCCAGGCATATTACATATTGTCTCTTATTTGTTGTTTATCCCCATTTTAGAGATAGCAAACTGGAGTCTTGGAGAAATTAAGTAATTTGCCTACAGTCACACAGCCACCAAGTGGTAAGACCTGGCTTAAAATCCAGGCTCCTCGCTGCTCAAACCTCTAGACATTTTGGCTATAAGCTAGATGACGACACACTAAGTGAAGTTCACCTTCTCGCATTGCTTATCTGATAAAATAACAGCAGTTTGGCTCATAGTTCAACAGGTGCATTTCTGATTGTGATGGGTCACAAATTTCTTTTTAAACGTATTTTCACATAGGTTGTTCTCTGAGTTTTTGAGTGGACCCAGTGCCAGACACTGTGTCAGCACGCAGAGAGCCAATGGTGAACAAGACACAGTCCCTGAATTCAAGGTGCTCACAGGCTGGGGCGAGGGACAGGCCAGACCACTAAGAGGGAATCGTGGTGCATGATGGCAAGTGCTCCCAAGGAATGGTAGAATAAAATGCTATGGGAATATACTTCTTGGAGGGGCACCAGCCCAGCCTTGTGGGGTGAATGGTGCGTGGGAGACATCAGAAAGTTTTCCTGGAGGAATTGATAGATGGGTTAAGACCTTACTTAACCTATCAGGATTCAAACAGCACCAGCGAGCACATGCTCATTATCCAATGAGCAACAGGCGTGCATCTAAGACACCTTATCTCGTTTAATCCTCGCTACAATTCTCTAGTGCAAGTACCATCATGCCCATTTTATAGGTAAGAAAACTGAGGCTTTGAGAAACCTAGCAAGTTGTCTAAGGTCACCCAGCTAGTAAGCGGTATGCCCAGGATTTAAACCTACGCTATCTGCCCAATGTGCCCAGGCCATTGACACTGTGTCAGACTGCCTCCACTCTTAGCATTGTTTTAATATGTTTGGCGTAGATTAATCTGAATTTTAATTTTGGCTTTAAATATGTATGTATTTTGCAGTTTCGCTTGTCTTAACTGGCATTATTCATAAATGTTTATTTTAAAAGTTCTTACTCTTAATTGCGATGTTAATAGGCTGCATCTATTGTACTGCCTCTTCCTAAGGCTTACGGGGTACACGTGTCCCTCATACAGCTGTGTATGTGCAGCAACAAAGAGGTTGCTAAACTTGGGGAAGGACCAACCCTTCCGTTTCAAACTGATTTGGTGAATCCAGATCCCCAATTTTCTATTTTAAACCCTGTTTCTCAGATTTACAGCTTCGGGGTTGGAAAGCTGTCCTAGGCAACCCCAGGTTTTGGGAAAACAGATTTAACTTTGATCTGATTCCTTGAGAAATCTACGAAAGGAGGTAGGTTACTTAAGGCCATCTGTGACATTCTCTTGTTTCAACATGAATTAAAACAAAACAGATGAACGGCTTCCCCCAAAAAAGAGGATGCTGGAATATTTAGCAAGATAGAATTAGCTGGAGGTCGAATAGGAGCAAAGCATGATTACTGCCACATTCGGTCCCCCGCAAACTGCTTTGGCTTAATTCTCTCATGGGGCATAACAGTGGGGATGATCTGGCTTCTGAGTCCCTTCCTTCTGTGGTCTCCTGACACTACCCCCTATTCCACTCCCTCCCCTCCAATCTCAGAAACCTCAACACCACTTGTGATCCAACCACCACACACTTCTTCTTGTTCTCTAAACAAGCCATGCTCTTTCGTACCTCCCAGCTCTGGCACAAGCATTTGCCTCTTGCTCTTTCTCTGGCATGTCCTTCTTCCATGGATCCTTGACCTCTGATTCCTTGCTCTTTCTTTCTTCAGGGTTAATTTACTTTGGGATCCTCTCCAGAGATCTGAGTCCTCATTAAAAAAATCAGGAGTGTTTTCTTTGGACATCCCATTAAGGCCTCTGAAAGCTTTTATTCTTTTTTCTTAAACCATTGTTCTAATCGCTGCATGTCTGTTTCTCTCATAAACCATAAAGTCTGGAGGACTAGAATCGTATTTTAATCATCTTGTACTCACTTCCCCTTGGATGGTGCCTCCTGCAGGTTAGGTACTAAAAAATTGACTGGATGGTTGAATGGTATGAACTTGGACCAAGGATTCATCACACACTCTCAGACCAACTCAGGAAAGAAACTCGTCACTAAAGTCACCATCAATCACTCAAAAAGGAATTTCAGGATAAAAGAATTTCAGACTTTATGAAGAAAACATTTAAGAAGGAGCCTATAATTTGGCCCAGTGATTTTCCCTCAGCTTAGGCCAATTGTTATATTTTATTGAATTGAACTAAAAATAGAAAAAAAAGGACTATATGGGGAGCATTTACAGATATCCTGGAAGTACCAAGAAACAGGCAAGAAAAACTTCACAAGAAAATGGCAGATCCTCACGATAAAAAATGGCAGCAGACTGGATGTGGTGGAAACAAAAATGGATCCCTCTGCTTTCCTGGCAGCTTCTGGATTTTAGTCCTTTCCTGGATGGACAGGCGCTGGGAAGGCAAAGAGGTTTTAATGCTCTACATCTGCGTTGCTGGCAAAACTCCACAGCTGAGAATAAAGAAAAGGCATCTTTCCTTCCTTAAGGAAATGAAGGCCTTCAGCCCTACCGCAATTAAGACCATGGAGGAATGGCATCGTCTCCTGCTGGTTCCTTCTCATTTCAACATTGTGTGTGAACCAGCACTCAGGCCACAGAAAAAACAGACCAGAATGGCACCTATTCGTCAGACTCCGTGAGGAGCACCCCCCCTTTTAGCAGCTCTTGTTAGCATACAGCAGGCTTTGCATCTTTAAATTCCACCAGTCTCTGCTGGGGGTGCCTTTGCTGCTTGCCTCTGGGGGAATGATTATTGCAAATGTGCATGATTTTAGCCACAATATACAGTATCGTGTGAAGCTTGCTTTTATTGCCTTCAGGCTTTTCTTTCTTACAATTTATTTTAATACGTTCGGAATTATTATCCCAAACATTTGCCAGCTGGCCCGCTGAGGTTTCCTTTGCCACATTTGGGTCTCTCTTTTTCTAATCCTCTCTTCATGGATAATCCACTCTAATGCTTCTTGGCTGTTGAGGGGGTTTTGCTATTACTACCTGTTGATTAGAAATTTACTTTGTCCTGTGTAGGTGGCTCTAATTGTTTGGTAATGAACACCTTATTTGAGTCAGCTGAGGTCAGAGTTATATTTTTTTTTCTTTAGAGGTTTTCTTTCTTCTTTCTAGATTTCTGGATGCTTAGTCGTCTTTTCATTTTTTTTTTTTTTCCTTCTGAGCTACAATTCAGCTGGTCTTTGAAAACAGCCTCTATGACCTCCTCCCCACCACACACACACAAAAGAAAGCAAGCTAAAAAAAACTATATGGCAGGGCTTGAAAAAGAGGCTTTTATTTTCTCCTACAGCTATTCAGACACCAGGTATATATCCGTTTTGGCTTTGCCGACCAGTGGGCCTTTAGAGTTCTTGCTGAGGGTTTGTGTCACAGGAGTTACAAAGGGGGTCCAGGAGGAGAACAGGCAGGCAGCGTTTTCAGTCATCAGAGACCACCAGGATGCAAAAGGTCAAGAGAACTGAGCAGGTCTGGCTGCCTTGCTGCATCCCTCTTGAATCCTGGAAGTCCACTGATGTGGTGGTGAAGTCAGAGCACCAGCTAAGTTGTCCCTGGAGGGGGTCACCGACTGATGCTGAGCCTTCATAGCAGCAGACTTTCTCCAGGATCCTCTGGGGAGAAACCCACGTGAATTGTGCTTCCTAACACTCTCTTTGGGAGTAGGTGCCAAAGTCTCTAGTTAGTGCATTTCTGTACTGAAGAATCTGTAATCTGTATTTGCTCCAAAGTGTCAGTAATTTACAATAGGATAACCACTGGTTACACTTCATTTGAAAATCCAGCGAGGTATTATTATCATTATTATTACTAGTTTCAGAATAACACTCTCTGCGCCCATTCTTGATAGTCCCAGGTTGGAAAAGTTATCCTTTAAATTTGTCTATAGCTACATTTTGGAAATTTTAAGGCTCGTGTGAATACTTCCTCGGGGACTCTGTTATTTATATCTGGTTATCTCTGAATCTGGCATATTGCCTGGCACTTAGTAGCTAATTAATAAAGAGAGAAGGGAAGAAGAGAGAGAAGGGAGGGGTAGGAGGGAGAAGAGGGTGCGAGGGGGAGGCAGAGAAGGCAATAGAGAGGGAAGGAATAATATGTGCTCATTATAGAGACTTGAAAAAAAGAGACAAAAAAGAAACTAAGAATTACATTGGTCGCCACAGTCCATGGTTCCACTTTCCATGGTTCCAGTTACTCCCAGTGAACCTCGGTCCTAAAATATTAAATGGAAAATTCCAGAAGTAAGCAGTTCTTAAGTTTTAAATCATGTGTCGTTCCGGTGGAATCTCGCACTGTCCCGCTGGTTCCCACCTGGGACATGAATCGTCCCTTTGCTCAGTTTCTCCACGCTTCCTACAGCCCCCCACCCCCACCCAGTAGCCCTCTACATCGTTGGATTAGCTATCAGAGAGATGACAGTCACATAACTTTTATTACAGGAGATTGTTGTCATTGTTCTTAGTATTAGTTATTGTTGTTAATCTCTTACTGTGCCTAATTTATAAATTAAACTTTCTCATAGGTACATGTATATAGGAATAAACAGAGTATATATAGGGTTTGTTACGGTCCGTGTTTTTAAGCACCTCCTAGGGGTTTTGGAACATATCCCCTGTAGATAAGATTTTTCCTGTGCTCCGAAATCCCACCGAGAAAACAACCTCTATTAAATGTTTTGTTCTTTACTCTTCTGGCCATTTTCTATGCTTACTTCTTTTGTTTCATGGTTTACAAGGTTCAGATCACACTGCATATTCAACTTCGTGGCCTGTGTTCTCAATTCCCATTTTACTGCCAGTATTTTCACAAGCTCAAGCTATTGAAAATAACATTGTTAATGGCTAGATAATATTTTACTCTTCGAATCAACCATTGCATCTTGAACTATTTTCTTACTATTATAATTGTGGCTGTTTTCATCTATCTGTTTAAAATAGATATTCTTCTCCATTGACGTGTTATTCTTTCAGTGATTTTTCAAAAAGGAATCACATGTATAGAACTTACTATTAGCTCTACTGTGCTTAATATAAATGTCACATTACTTACAAAAAAAACCAGAATCGGTTCAATCGTTAAATATATCCATACAGATAAGGCTATTACCTTCCCTGGAAATAAAAGCAAAAGTTTAATACAAGTTTTGAAAATAAGAGGTTTTCTTTTTAAACATTTGCTAGTCTATTGGTTATTGGTCATTTTGAGCCACATCTTTTGTTCTGCCTACCCACTATATGATATTTATGATTATGGTTGTAATATTATTTTGACAGAACTTGTCAAAAATCAGTGTACTTTATACTGTCCATAAATAATTATGTCAAAAATGTTTATTGATGCTGTGGATCCCTCACCTTTAGTTCTCCATATTCAATCCTTTTTGGTAGCTTGGGAATCACCTAAGTACTTTGGAAAATTTCTACAGTTAAAAAGTTGAAATAATTTTGAAGTTACATTCTATCTAATGTTGATTTTTCTGAGCTGCCTTCTCTTTCTTGATGAGGTTTTTAAAAATATCACTAACAAAATATCACATCACAATATTTAATAAAGGTAAGCAGCATAATATGCAAAGCCAGTCCTAAAATTAAGAAAAATTATTTTCTAAAAACTACCAAAGAAATTGAGCTTCATAGTTTTTCTTAGAAAACTAAGTCTACCTCTCCTACAGCGATGATGGACCAATAGCTTAGAGGTAATATTGGCCAGTTTGCTTATATTTCCATTTTAAATTTCTTGGCACAAATATGACACTTTATAATGTATTTGATAAGGAACTGTCAACTTGACATACAGTCTCTCTTTCTTCAAGTGTTCTCTTCCATCAGACTCATGGAGGTGGAACAGAGAAGACCCAACTAATAAGCAGAGAAGAGAAGATGGGGTCACTCAGAAAACCTTGTTCCTTTGAGAAAGGGTCAAGAATGACTCCCATATTGTGGTTTCTTTTTACCACCATGATTCTATCTGGGGCATTTTATTGTGATTCTTTATTTGTAGGAATGAGTGTTTTCTACTCTTATGGACTTCTCCATGGTTAAGACTGTGCTGGATTCATCCCTGTGTCTCTAAAAGCTGACAGAATGCCTGGCATGATGAGTACTCCAATTTAATATTTGTTCTAAGAAACAACAGGTGAACAAAGAGGACTCTAATTTAGAATCTTTAAGTAAAGTTTTTAAGAAATCAAAGCACTTTAAATATGGGAGCTATTTCAAGATAATCACGAACTAAAATGATTTGGTTAAAAACATTTACAGTCTTCCTAGGGACTTGTTAAAAAGATTAGAACTGATTGACATGGTAGTCGCAATGAGATTTAATGACGCAGTTGAACAACAGGCTTCAAGCACAGGTTGGTCAGATGCCTGAGTTATTCCACAGAAAGTTCTAAAGAGTACTAAGTGGTTTTTTGTGCAATTAATGATCTGATGAATTTTTAATATATCTGTCGTGATTAATTTCTCCTCTTTCTGTACATAAGTATTTGGGATTGAATAAGTTTATTTAAAAATTTTTCTAAAGTATATAAATCTTGATTTCTTCCCAGTCTGGTCCCCCTTCCAGCCTGGATGCAGATGTCTAAGGTGTGAGAATTGCTATTTTATCAATTTGACTCATTCATAGGGCTTAGCTTGGACAGTATGATGTGTAGGATTCAAATAGAATTAAATTTGAATTCTAGGTCTATGCTACTTTCTCTGTGTTACTTTGGCCAACTTTTCAAACTCCCCGTGCTTTGGTTTGCTTATTTGTAACAACCAACATAACAATATCTCCCACATTGGGTTGCTGTGAAGATTAATTATTCTAATCCTTTAATGTGCCTGACACTCAGTAAGTGTTCGATAATGGTGGTTGCTATTATTTTTCCCTTTTAACTTGTCCCTGTGCATATTTCCCCTTAGCACTTTGGTATTCTGTTTTCAGCATTCTATTTTGTTTGATTGATTACAGTATTAGTTGGACTCACTGTAGATGTTTCCAGCAGAAAGGCCTCCAATGAGATGAATAGATGCAAATGCCCTGGAGAAGGTTCAATGGGTATCCTCCAAGAGAGGAACTGATTACGGCACACCATTAGTTAAGACAAAGTTTCTCTTGCTGTAGTAATGACCCACAAAAAAGAGCTTAAACAGCATAGAAGTTAATGATTTCTTATGTCATCATTGACAGTAGGAAGCTCAGGGATGAACTGTCAACTCCATGGTTTTGGGGGACTGGATTCTTGGATTCAGCATTCTTTAGGCCATTCTGACCTCACCTAAGTCTACCTGTGTACCTTCCAGGAAATGGGAGGGAGAGAAAGGACAAGGACAAGGCACATGGGCATGACCTGGAAGTCAAATATATCACTTCCACTTATATTTCTTCCACTAGAACTTAGTTGTATGGCTTTAAAGTACAGGGAAGCTGGAAAATATGATCCATATTTTGTGAGGCCATGTATTAGCTAAAATTCAGGAGTTCTGTTGCTAAGAAGGGAGAATTGATTTTGGGAAACAAAAATCAATCTCTGCCCTAGGCGTAGTTTGGCCATCATGTGTGAAAGTTCAGAGGAATCTAATCCTTTCAACGTCCCAGAGTTGAACATGCTCAGGAAGGCTGCCTCACACTGAAAAGCTCATAGGAGCCTGAAGTTTCAAATCAGAATGCAATAACAATTACTATGAAAATATAACTTCCAAGGAGACTGGATGGATGGGTTGTTTTAAACCAATTGTTTTATGTATATGAGCTGCACAGGATACAGGGGTGGGGTGCATATTATCAGAGGGTTGCTTGGTAAGCAAAGAACCACAAATCCTGAGTACATAATGGCATCTGGCTCCGCCAGCCTGTACTTCCATCCTCACACCAGACAGGCTACTCACTGCTTTCTCTCTCTGGCAATGTTCCAGTGGACCCTGCCAGCCATCATCTCTTAAATTCTCTATGGGCCATGTCCTATTTGTTGTCTCACCTTCTTTTTGACAAACAGCTTGTTTTTTTCTTTTATAGTTAAAAATTACACTCTTTGGGATGACAGTCCAATGGTTAGACATTTATATAATTTATGAAGTGATCCCCCTGACTACTCTGGCTCTACACATAGCTACCACAATAACATTGACTATATTCCCTATGAACAGTATTTCTTTAGATATGTTAATAACCTTCTGGGTTTTATTCCTTCATACTCAAACTTAGAGTTCTTTCTGTATCACCTTCTTTCTGCTCTTTATGGTTTTGATCCCAGCTACCACTTCACTTCCACAATACTTGAGCTTTTAGTTATTATTGTATGTGTGCATTTATCATTTCATGTATTTATGGCTCTTTTAGGGCAAGACCTTCACCGCATATCCCCTGGTGTCCCACCCACCATGGCCCTCCCAAGTATATGTGATGTTGATGATGACCACAGGATGGCAAATGCCTCATTGGCACAAGACTCATGGTGTGGCTGTCACCTGAGCAGGAGGTGGTTAAAAGTGCCATAACAAAAGTAAAGATGGTGCCAGGAATACAAACTTAATAGAAATTTCATGACACAGGATAGTCAGCAAATTTAAATACATAGGCTGTAGCTTTTGCACTTTGCAGTTACAGTAAGAAAAATGAAAACATACCACGTTTTTAGAAACCTTAATGTAATCTTGCTGCATTTCCTCCATATTGCATTAAGACTTCCCAGAGAAGCTGTGTGTGTGTATGTGTGTGTGTGTGTCCTCACACACATGTCTGTTCTACTTCTGGATTCAGTGAGTGATGTGGGGATGCATGAGTGGCTTAGTGAAATTGGGTACTTAGCAATTCTAAGACCAGATGCCCACTAAACAGAATGCCAAAGAAAAATTTTGGCATCTTGTTCTTTTGGAGAGGGGACTGAGTCTGATGATTCCATGACAAGCTGGTTTGAGTCTGGGTGAAGTCACAGTCCATAAGCCCTCTGAACCTAGCAGACCAGGCCAAGCTATTAAATGTGAATAATTAGAACATGCAGCTCAGCCATTTTCTCATGCCAAGGAAATGGGAATGGAAGTTTTGATGAGGAGAAGAGATGGGAAACTTATAAATCATGTACGCTGGGAGTGTTTATGGGATGAGGAAAAGAAACTAAGAACCCAAGAGCAGATTTGGAAGGTGTACCCTGGAAGACAGACTAAAAAGAAGCCAGGGACCATGTTCTTTCAGAAGGGCACTGGAGAGTGTCCCCAGACAGGAAGAGGGAAATGATAGTTCGGGCCAGAACCAGTCTTGACTATAGAGGGAATGGGAGAGACCTGTACAGACCATTTAGAAGAATTTATCAGAAGATAAAGAGAACTAGAAAAGCAGATGGGAGGGGCAGTCAGGTCAGGGGAACCTCCCCCTCTCCTTGGCATCCAGCTTTGTGGGATCAGGATCTTTTAGCAACATCACGCATTGACACTATGGAAGCAGAGGTGACCCATAGTAACAACAGAGAGGGCTGTTGGTGCTGAAGGTACTCTGCACTGAATACGAGAATCCAGGATAAATGTGAATTGCTGGCATAGATTCAAGAAACAAAAAAAAAGAAATAAAAGAGAGAGAGAGAGAGAGAATGCTTGCTGTACCAGGATGGACAATAAAGGATTGAGGGAGAGACTCTCAGTAGTGAGAGGGCCTCTTGGCCACCCCTGGAGAGTGGCCTTTCTGGGCTAAAAGGTTCAGCAAAGGAAGGTGTATGCCTTCCCCTGGACCAGTGTGCACATACCTTACCACTGGTAGGGTTGGCCCATTGTGTGATGAAGAGAGCCTGTCAGCCTGTCTGGCTTTCGGGGGCCAAGAGCTCTAAAGGCAAGGTAGACTGTGTCTTTTGACTTATTCACGTTTTGGTTGTTTGAATTTGATTGTTATTGTTGCTTTTCAGTTGCTTCACAAATCAATTGTGGGAGGCAACATGTTTAGTGGCTGAAAGGAACAGCCAGGAAAGAGAGGAGCTGAGAAGCTGCAGAAGATGCAGGTGGGTGGGTGGGTGTCTCCTTGGAACCAGAAGGGAATGAGATTGAGGGCAGAGCATTGAGGGCAGTCTATTTGCAGATAGACATATCGTGAGATCATCTGTCACTCCACAAATATCTATTAAGTGCCTAATAGGTGCTGAGTCTGTGCTTGGCATTTGTCTTAAATTTAGTAAAGTGGGTTCTTAGCAGTCAGCTTGGGTCAGGGCATTAAAGAAAGGTAAAATATTTAGAAGAGCTTTCTGGGTTGGGTTTGACTTTCAACGAACAATGAACCGAAGAGTAGATCCATGAGAGTCCAGTGGAAATTGTCCAGCAAGAATTTATAGTGGGTCTTTAACGTCTGCAGGGTAGCTAGCCCATGTTAATAAATGAAGAGAAACAAAAAACAAAACCAAAACGAAACTGAGAAATGCTTTATAAAAAATAGCAGGGTCTGATTAAAAGGGAAAAGCACCCAGAGAGACATGACACACTTGCAGGCTCCCCTTTGCCCTGGTGTTACCTCATTGTTGTTAATAAGTACGCAGTTTCTGAATTCCCAGAAGTGGAAAAGAAAAGGCAAATCTGCAGTTGAGTGAAAGCACACTGTACCAGTACAATACAGGGGCCTATTTCTAGCAATGAAGGCTGATGCATATTAATTCATTCAGCCGGCCCTATTGTTTATAATTCTTGCTTACATTTGCTGTCACGCGTCGGAGTTAAAAATTCACACCCTTTTTTGGATGCAAGAAGTTATTTTTATTTATCCTTCTTTGTTAGCTGTTTCACTTCACAATAATTAATCAAATCACTAAAGCAGCATCAAATTGGGGAGTGACGATTTATTTGCATTATTTGGCTTTTTGAACGGGGTATCGCTGAGGGTGAGGACTCTGCTATAATATGGCCCTCTTATTTTATGACAGGTTGCAATTTTCTTGTAATGTTAGATGGGGTTCATCTTGATAATTATGCTAAATTAAGTAGTCCTACACATTATAGAAATGGATGTTAAGATACATTAACCAACATTAAGAATTTTAATTAGGTTCTATATACCATAGCCATATATATTAAACAAGAATTCATCTGAAATTCAGAATTTGAATGTCATTCCATACAACTCAAACAAATTATTAATGGAGGATGGGGTAACCCCAACTTCCCAGCTTTTTCTCTAATATGAAATTTTGTAAGGGGTATTAAGGCTACACATAAAAGTGAAAAGCCCTTCTAGTTAGGAATTTACCTCAAATTTTCTCTAGCCTGACCATGTCTTTCTCTTTTGCTGTTCATATATCAGTAACAGGGAAAATAGTCAAGAAAAGCAACTTGGAAGTTCCTATAAAATCTTAGTGAAAAGTGCAGAAGGAAAGGACAGAAGCAGAGAGCCACACCATGGTGACAGTGGCTGGATTCGTTCTGCCTCACGTAGCAAGGCTTTGTATCCACGTCAGCTCTGTGACTGTAGCTTTCCCGGTGAGACAGGTGAACTTTATGCCAGTAAAAGTCCTAACTCCCAGTACCTCGGAATGGGACTGTATTTGGAGAGAGGGCCTTCAGGGAAGTAACTAAAGTAAATGAGGTCATATGCGTGGGCCCTAATCCAATACGGCTGGTGTCCTTATAAAGAGAGGAGATTAGGACATAAACATGCACAGAAGAAAGACCATGTGAAGACGGAGGAGGTGGCCATCTACAAGTCAAAGGAAGAAGTCTTGGAAGAAATCTGCTGACATCTTGATTTTGGACTTCTAGCCTCCAGAACTGTTAAAAAAATAAATTTGTTGTTTAAGACCCAGTCTATGGTACTTCGCTATGGCAGCCCTAGAAAATATATACTTCTTAGAAAGGTGGAGATGTATTGAAAAGATATTAGGGAAGCACACATTATCTCTGGAAGAACGGGGGATAGTAATCCTGCAGTGGGGGGTCCCATTCTCGCAGGGTCCTAGGACCTCAACTGCAGGATAAAATTTGTGAATTTGCTCCCCAGAGACCTGACATTAATGAGATTTGGCTCCAGCCAGTTACTCTAGCTTTCAAGTGTTTCAAGTGGCTCAGCTGCTGTCAGGTGCCCACTCCTCCTTCAGTCAGCTGGCCACAGGCTGACCATAGGGTCCCCTTGTGTACGTCAGGGCTCCTCAGAAGAGGGGCATATACTGGTGCTGGCCTGTGCTTCTACTGATTTGAAGTTACTGATGTTTGTCCTGTGTCTAAAATTATTGTTTTGGTGCAATCATCACTTTCATAGAAATAAAAATTCTGCCACTGAGAGCTACACTTGACCATGGATACTTTGCTGACTCATCTTCTAAAGTCAATATCTGTTTTATTTCTTTTCTCCTCACTTTTAGTGGCTTCCTACTACCTTCAGAATAAAACCCACACTTCTTGTATGGTTTATAAGCCCTTTACAATCTGGCTGTTGCCTTCATATTGCATCTTGCCTCTTGCCAGAATCTCACCTAACACTGAGCTTCTCATTTCCTGAACTTGACTGCTAATTTCTGTCCCTCCTGTCATTGCACATACTGTTTTCTTGGCCGATGTTCTGCATTTCCCTCCTGCCCAGGTGATCACAAATGCATTTTAAAAGGTGAAAGTTGTCTCTTGTGGGAAACATCCTTGACTTTCCCTTGGTTATTGTCAATAAGTCATTACTTCTCTATGCAACCACTAAATAGTTATTTTTTAAATTCATCTCCCCTTTGAAACTAGGAGCTCCCCAAGGGTTGCAGTGATGTCTTAGTCATCTCTTACCTGTAACCTCAAATTTGTGAGTGCTCATTCAGGTCCCTGTGGTTGGTTGGGCATTGATGGTGATGTAGGCTATTTATGAAGGAGCTCACATATACCTACTATGCTGGTTAGGACTGGAACAAGCTTATTTCCAAAAACCCCATACCATCATGTAGTCTGTGGGTAAGAGGCTCCTTAATTGACAAATGACAATGCCTGGGCTTTGCTACATCTCACAGCATAGACTATGTCTATGTAGCTAGCTTGAATCCTAGTCCACAGATTCACATGCACAATAACACATGATGTATTTTCTCTAAGCTGATGTGATTTCTAAATCTGATCAACGGTCCTACCAGCTAGGAAATTCAACCTCCCCCTTTTGTGCTCCCGTGGCCATTTTTTAAGCACCTACTATGAGCAGTGCAACATGGAAGATATACAGCTGAAAATTATCATGATAGATATAGATATAATTGCATTTATTTTTAGTTGCATCACATTCTACAGCATTTGAGGCAGCACAAAACTGAATTAGAAAAAGAACTCTTTCATACACACACAGCACACACACACCAGTTCCTGAAATAACGTTTCATTCAATGTTGTTTTTTTATAACACTGATGAGATGTTATAGGAACTTAACTCTTGTTTATATCAATTAGCCCATGATAAAACTGTTTTTGATAGATTACATCCTTTCACTTAAAGTCACACAACCTACTGATGATGTTAAGTGAGGACTTAATGCTTACATGTGCACGTGTATATATATACACACACACGTATATATGTGACATATGTATATAATTAACTGCAGAAAGTTATGTCCTCTATCATTTGTGATAAGATGTGATAATTTGGTATGAAATTTCATTTTAAGAAACTTCCAAGGAAGTAAAGCTACGGACTTTTTATTAACTGCTCTTTTAAAGAAGGTTTTAGTTAAGAACATCATTTTTTCTTTCCATGCTTAACAAGGGCTTTTTCACTCATTTTGTCCATTCCTCTTGGTTCACTCTGACCTGAACAGTGGAGTCCAAAATATAGATCTAGAAATGATACTGCTTTTAAATGAACTCTCCATTACATTTCGATGAAAATTAGAACTCATTAAATTAATAAACTTAAGAAACAGTTTGACTTGACCCTTTTTCCCCTGTAAGATTCACTTAAGAACATTTTTGGCTGAGTCTTAAGAAGAACGATTAACAGACTAAGGTGAACTGTGGAAAATTTAAGGTGTTTTTATTCTTCCTTTAAGTAGTTTTAGAATCATCAATCATATTGTCTTTTTTTAATTATTATTATCTCTCTAAAGTTCACAGCAACTATGGCTGATGCAGAAAGGAGGAAAAAATTTAATTCTATCACCAGTATAAGTCTTATTTTAACCAAACTAAAAATTTATTACATGAACAAAAAATAAGAACACAGAATATTAGGAGAATAGGTTTTGAAGGTCAGAGCTAATCAAGAAATCCTTTGTTTAACTTAGAGGTTTTCAACCAGGGGCAATTTTTGCCCCATCATCTTCCAGAGGGAATTTGGCAATGTCTGGTGACTGTGAATGAGAGATCCACTGACATCTAATGAGTAGAGGCCAGGGATGTTGCTAAACACCCTACAATGCAACAAGAAGGCCTCCACGACAAAGAGTTATCCATCTCCAAACATTAATAGTCTGAGATTGAGAAACTACTTTAACTGTACAAAACCTTCCCTATGATTAAAGTCTTGCTCACAATTTTATTCTTAAAGCTCACCCTGAGGAGGCTATCAGGACAAAGGGATTAATGTTACTTGGCAGAGTGGAGTCCCACTTCCCCGTCCCCTTCAAAGTTTGGTGGAAGAGTATCAAGTGACAAAATGACTCTCTGTAAAACAATTTTTTAAAAAAACAAAACCTGAATTTATTATAAACCATTTATTTTGCCCCACCAGATAAATTGCTTGATTTCGTCAACTAATTTTGCTCGGGTATTTTAAGGCACATTTCAGGGAGATAATTTTTTAAATAGTGAGATTAAAAGTGGAAGTGATGTCTTTTCAAACATATCTCTAGGTTTTACCTGAAGAGGTAGGAATTTAGGTTTTGCTACTGTTTTATTCAAGCCTTTGCTAAAACAATCATAGGGCTGCATTATGTAGTATTGCAGGTAGAAGTGAATAAAGAGATAAAGAAGAGAAGGGGAAAATGAAGGGTGGGATGCAATTAATCCTGTGGAAGGAAACCTATAAACTTCTCATTCTGTCCTTTATGTCTTTTAGTTTTTTATGACATAAAAAAGTTGCTTTAGATTAGCCTTCAGTTTGCAAAAAAAAAAAATTTAAAGGGTATTTAAAGGAATTTTAAAATTATTAGCTTGACCTTGGGCACTGTAATGGGTTGCATTGTGCCCTCTAAAAATTGTATAAATAAGTCCCCAGAGAACTTCTGGTCAAGATGGTGGAATAGGTAAATGCTGTGCTCGCCTCCCCCCATGACCACATCAAAATTACAACTAAACTACAGGGCAACCATTACCTGCCTGAAGACTAGCTGAGCAGAACTCCTATAACTACAGATATGCAGAAGAAGCCACTTTGAGACTGCTGAGAGGGGTAGAGATGAGACCTGGACTGGTCCCACAACCACTGTGGCAGTTAAAAATTAGGAGATATATCTCAGCTGCTGCGGTCCCCCCAAGAAGTAAGGAGTCCCAAGCCCAAACCAGGCTCCACAGCCTAGGGTTTCAGTGCCAAGAAGAAAAGTTCCCACAAATTCACAAATTCTGTGAAAACCAGTGGCAATCGTGAGTGAGACAGAGAACTGTTGGAGTTCCAGGTGTTCCTCTTTCAGGAACCACACATGAACTTGCTCGCTGGCAGACTCACTCACTCTGAGCTCCAGTGCAGCAAATTGGAAAGGGCTAGGAGCATACAGGGAGGAACCGAATTGTCTGGCTTCCAGGCGAGGGCTGGAGGGACAGCTTTCTCTCAGACAGAAGTGCTGGCAGAAGCCTGTTCCTTCACTGAGTCCTTCTCCCTTTCAGCTTGCAGATGCTATATCTGGGTCACCACCAACCTGGCTAACACCATTTTTTCTGCCCTGGCGATCCCCTTAGACCCCACCCCACCAAACTTTTGGGCCCATCCAAGCTGCTTCCAGTGGCTTTTCCATACAAATAACCTGTCTTGGCTTGTGCTATGGCCTTTCCTAAAATCTCTCAAAGGTTTGCAAACCTTAAACAAGCAGCATCTGGCCTCAGTGTGCCTTGTGCCTCTTGATAAGCGGCCCCCAGCTTGGCATTAGCAGCAGCCTAACTTGATTTTCCGAGGCTTAGCCTCTACCAGGCAACAATAAGCCCATCATAAGTGGCAACCATCTGCAGATAACTTTGTAGTTCATATCAAGTGGCCTCTGGCACGGCACAGGCAGCAGCTGACCTTGGCCTGAACCAGAGCCCCTCCCAAGAGGCACCAGAAGCAACACACCCATTGGCCAGTTTTAGACACACCGGAGAACCAGCCAACCACCTCCACAAATGACACACCAAAAGGACAGACTGGGCAGGCATCAGAGCCCCACTAGTCCTGCTTGTTGGGTCAACCTCTGCGCAATAGCTCCTCTGCTATAGTCAAGGCCAGTCCTCAAAACCAATCAGCCTGAGGGTCAATCCCTTCCACTGACATGCCAACAGCAATCAAGGCTCAGCTACAATAGGAGGGTGCACATGACCCATACGGATACAACCCTGGAGCACCTGGCTCAGGGGACCAGGGAGATTGCACCACTGGGCCCCACAAGATACCAACTACATAAGGCCATCCTGCCAAGACTGGGAGATAAAGCAAATCTACCTCATACATAGAAACAAACAGAGAGACAGCCAAATGAAGAGACAAAAAAAAAACAAAACAAAACAAACGAACAAAAAAAAAACATGTCCAAAATGAAAGAACAGAACAAAACTCCAGAGAAAGAACTAAATGAAATGGAGGCAAGTAGTCTACCAGAGACAGTTTAAAACACCGGTTATAAGAAAGCTCAAGGAACTTAGTGAGAACTTCGACAAATAGGTAGTAAGCATAAAAAGAATATAGAAACCATAAAAAAACAGTCAGAAATAAAAAAAATACAATAACTGAAATGAAGAATACACAAGAAGAAATCAACAGCAGATTAAATAATGCAGAGGATTAAATTAACAATTTGAAAGACATGGTAGCAGAAAACACCCAATTATAACAGCAATAAATAAATGAATGAATGAATGAATAAATAAATAAATAAATAAATATTTTAAGGGGCCTCTGAGACAACATCAAGTGCACCAACATTTGTATCATGGGGGTGCCAGAAAGAGAAGAGAGCAAGGACCTGAATGCAAATCTATTTGAAGAAATAATGATGGTAAACTTCGCTAAGCTGACAAAGAAAACAGAAGCTAGGACGTGCAGAGAATCCCAAACAAAATGAACCCAAAGAGGCCCACACCAAGACACATCATAATTCAAATTATAAAGGTTAAAGACAAAAAGAGAATCTTAAAAGCAGCTAGAGAAAAACAGTTATCTATAACGGTGTTCCCATAAGACTGTCAACTGATTTCTCAATAGAAATCAGGCCAGAAGGGATTGGCATGAAATATTCAAAGTGATGAAAAGCAAAGTCTTACAACAAAAATTACTCTCCCAGCAAAGCTATCATTTAGAACCGAAGAAAAGTTAGAGAGTCTTCCAGACAGGAAAAAACTAAGGGAGTTCATCAACATCAAACCAGTGTTACAAGAAATGTTAAAGGGATGTAAGAAGAAGAAAAGAGATTAAAAATATGAATAATGAAATGGCAATAACTACATATCTATCAATAATTACTTTAAATGGATTAAATGCTCTAATATAAAGACATAGAGTGGCTGCATAGATAAGAAAACAAGATCTATCTCTACATATACTGCCTCCAAGAAACCCACTTAAAATAAAAAAGAATACACACAGACAGGAAGTAAAAAGATTTCAAAAATGATATTTTATACAAATGGAAACGAAAAAATCTTGGGTAGCAATACTTATATCAAACAAAATAGTCTTTAAAACAAAGGCTATATATAACAAGGGACAAAGAAGGACCCAGCAATTCCACTTCTGGGTATTTATCTGAAGAAATCCAAAACACAAATTTGAAAAGATATATTCATTCCTATGTTCATTGCAGCATATTTACAACAGCCAAGATATGGAAGCAACCTAAGTGTCCATCAACAGATGAAAGGATAAAGAGGTGGTACATATATATTCTGGAATATTACTTGGCCATAAAAAGGTCAAAATCTTGCCATTTGCGACAACATGGATGGACCTAGAGGGTATTATGTTAAGTGAACTAAGTCAGAGAAAGCCAACTATCATATGATTTCACTCATATGTAGAATCTAAAAAACAAAATAAATGAACAAATAAAACAAAAATAGACTCATAGATACAGAGAACGTTTTGATGGTCACCATTGGGGACATGGTGAAAAGGAGAAAGGATTAAGGAGTGCAAATCGGTGGTAAAGTACAGGACAGGAAACATAGTCAATAATCATGTAATAATATGTATGGTGTCAGATGGAGGTTAGATCTATCGAGGTGACCACTTAGTAAGTTATATAAATGTTTAATCACTATGTTGTATACCTGCAACTAATATTCAACCGCAATTGAAATATAAAAAATTATTAGAAAGAAAAGAAAGCCACACTACCTCAGAATATGACCTTATCAGGAATCGGTTTATAGCAGATGTGATTAGTCAAGGTAGGATGAGGCATACTGGAGTAGGGTGGGCCCCTCATCTAACGTGACTGGTTTCCTTATAGAAAGGGGAAGTTTGAACTCAGATACTCCAACAGGGAGAACGCCATGTGAACATGAACATGGCCAAGGAGAACTCTCTGGAACAGAGCCTACCTTCGAAGCTTTCGGAAAGAAATGACTCTACAAACACCTTGATTTCAGACTTCTAGCCTCCAGAACAGTGAGACAATACATTTCCTGTGTTTAAGGCACCCAGTTTGTGGCACTTTGTTACTGCAGCATTAGCAAACTGTGTCTCGGCCCCGTCCTTGGTACATATTCTCTAGATTCTCATAACTTTTGGGTTAACTGTAACTGGGTTTGTTCTTCAAACTTCAATGTGCATTTGAATCAAGAGGGAATCTTGCTGAAATGCCCATTCTGAGAGAGCTGGTCTGAGGTGAGACCTGAGACACTGCATTTCTAACCAGCTTCTGGGCGACGCTGAGGCTGCCAGTCCACAGACCACACTTCGGGTAGCAAGACTGCAGCATTCCTGAGTAGCAAGAGCAGCTGCCTCCCAACTCTGGCTGCATGTAAGAATCACCGGGGATGATTTTGCAGGGCAATACATTAGGTGCCAGTGTGGATGGGACGTGGCATCGATATTTTTAAAAGGCTATCCAGTGACTCCAGTCTCCAACAAGCTGTGAGAACCATTGAACTAGGGGATGGTAAATTAGAGATGTATATTCCATCATTAGGCGTGATGAAATCAGAAAACTGGAATAACAGAGGGTACCCTCATGCTAAGCTTCTGGGAGAAATTATAAATGGTGCTCTTTCCCCAACTTTGGGTTTGTTTAAAACAGCTGAGCGTGATCAACAGCTACTTGCTCATCAGAAGAAACGAGGAAACCTCAAGGAATGCATTCCTGAGCATCCATGCCACGTTACACTCAGCACTGCGTTGGGTGCTGTAGGGCTGGGGCAGCAAGGCAAGCACAGGAAAAGGCTTTGTGCCTGCTTTCACAGAGCATGTGGTCACAGACAGACAAGACAGAGTGCCTGCCACAGTTGGAAAGCATTACAGGACGCAGAAGTGTAGGGCTTCAATATAAATACTCATCTATCCATTCATCCATATACTCTAATCTATATTTAGATTATATTGACATAATAAATCTAACCAAAAGCACTTGGCTATAGAAACATCTTCAAATTGAACCTGGGCATTTTGCTAAGTTTGGGGCTTTGATTTGAGGAGGAGCTTTGGTTCTCCGTGAGTGCTGATCAGGATGTCCTCGTGTCCTTTCCTGGTGGTCTGTATTGCCCTCTTCCTCAAACCACTTAGGACAGAAAAGTCCACTCTGAAGGGTCAGTTTTGTCAAAGTAAAAAGTGGATAAAAGTGTCTGTAGGAAATGAAATAATGGGATACGAATGAATGTTTAGCATCCAGGACCTTCAGTCAAAGATGGAGGAACCATTAATACTAAATTATAGAGGAGGCCTAAACTTTGTGCTTATTTATTCTTTTCCTGTTGGGCTCTGCATAGAAAAAGAAATCCTTTTGTTTTTCTTCCATAAAATTTTAGTGTGCCAATTTAGACAGCTCTATAGGGGCACGGCTGCAGCCTTGAGGGGGGTCACTGCCACACAATCTCTCTAACTAGTGAGAACTGAGAGGCTGATTATTTAACTCCATTTCCTGTGAGGCTTTTTTCTTAGTGGGATGACTCAATCCCACAGAAATCCACAGTAGGGGGACCTAAGTTGGGACAATTACATTGAATCATGTGCCTTCCCCAAACAATTTACTCTGTGGGGAAGTTCCCAACTCGCGCCTGCCATTCTTTCCTAGAAGCCTTATTTTCTTTGCCTCAGTGGGAGAGGAAATGGATGTTATCACTGTTGTATCCAGAAAGGCCAATATATGCTAGACACACGCATTTCATAAACATTCTTTTATAGAAGGCTAAGGGGATTTTTTTTTTTCCTTTGGAGTCAGAAGACGGCTTGGAATGTGTGTGTTGCTACATTGGTGTTAAAAAGTAAATAAACTGGGATGGAATAACTCAAGGAGAATTAAGTGAGGGCAAAGGCTTCTTGGAGGGGGAGAGGTGTGGAAAGAAGAGGAGGGGGAAAGGTGGGTAAACGGGTCTGCCAAGATGAAGTCTGATATATAACTGAGATAGTACCGATCGCTGTGTATCTTGTGACCAGAAATTAATTGATGTGCATGCAACACTCATTTAATTTGCCTAATTACAATTTGTTCACACCCACACCACAGGGCTCTGTTACAAACGATTTGCCAGCCCAGTCCACTGGGTGGAGGGTAGAATGTCACTCTGCAGTAGTTTGTGGGGGAAATTTGCATATAACATCTCCCCCACCAAATTATTAATTGGCTCCCGAGGAGGGGCTGGTTTCCAAGGTTCAGCTTAATTACTATTCACGTCAAGGTTAAACATCTGCCCCTGGTAGGCAGGGGTACCTGCGAACCCGCCTGCACTCACTGCTGTCAGCATCGTGTTTACACTCACAGCTAGGTAGCTCTTGTCAACACATCCTTGCCATGAAAACAACAGTAAATGTTTGCCTTGACACTGTTTATGCTGATCGCCCAAGGTTGTGGGGGTCGAATGTAAACAGGGAGAGGAGGAGGCGGTGGCCTGTTCTGTGCGCTGCCCCACATGGCTTCAGGCTTGGGGCTGTGCTCTGAGGAGGAAACTGGCTCAGCCGTGGACATGACAGGTTCCCTGTCCTCCCCTCGTTGCAGAGGTGCAACACCACTGACCCGTGTTGGAAAATATTCTCAGCTCACCTCCCAGGCATCTCTGAGTTACTCTGGGTTTGAAGGTGAAATGATTCTCTCTCCCAGCCCTGGGATCCACCAAATGAAAAAGTCCAGTGTGGGAACATCAGGCTAAGATTTCTTTTGCTACTTTGCACTCATAATTAGTGAGGCCAGTCTTCACTTTATGTACCAGCATCACTGATTTAAAGACCAAGCTTTAGGAGGGCAATCCCTGCTAAACTGACTTCAGTCATGACTAGCAGGTGCTGTAAGTATCTGGACATCAGTGATTTTGATGTAAGCTTCAGGTGCATTTCAGATGTCCCTGAGGCTTTTAGGTCCTCATATGCAAGTGACCTAAATGGAACAGCTGGGACAGTTAGGTTAATGAGCAACCCCACCTCCTGGACTTCTCCACTCCTCTCTAAAAATAATCAATACACATTGCATATGCTATCTTTGCAACTGCAAAACCACATTTCATTTTTCATATCCCATGTTCCATTGAGCCTGCTAGGGGGAGACCAATTTTAGTAGCAAGAAGAGATAGAAATTAATTTAAAAGTACAGTTTCAAAATAAATCAAGAAATGAGCAAGAACAGAGGTTGGCAAAATACATCACATAGGACAAATCTAGCCAACTTCCTGTTTTTGTAAATAAAATTGTGTTGGAATACTGCTTTGTTCATTCATTTACATATTGTCTGCTGTGGACTGAATTAGGTCGACTTCCCTACCCTCTCAAATTCCTACGTTGAAGCCCTAACCCCCAATGTGACTATAGGGCTTTTAGAAGATAGGGCTTTTAGGAGGTAAATAAGGTTAAGCAAGGTTATAAGGGTAGGATTGGTGGCCTTATAAGAAAAGGAAAAGAGATCTCTCTCTTCAGGAAGCCCATGTGAGGACACAGGGGGAAAGCAGCCATCTACTACCAGGAAGAGAGGTCTCACCAGACTATGACTGTGATGACACCTTGATCTCAGATTACCAGTATCCAGATCTGTGAAAAATAAATGTCTGTTGTTTAAGCCACCCTGTCACTGTGGGATTTTGTCATGGCAGTTCGAGCAGCGGCAAGCATCCTAAATGGCTGCTTTGAGCTACAGCAGAATTGAGTAGTCAGATAGAAACTGTGATGTGCAAAGCCTAAAATATTTACTGTCCTTAGTAGAAAAAGTTTGCTGACTTCGATGCAGAATGCCACCTTCCCAAAGCATATTTAAGGACTGAAACTATTACATGATGAGGGCATGTTAGAAGCAGGCAGCAATGTAGCAGTTAAACACACAACTGTAGATGCCAATTCACAGAAGGATATAGATTAGAAAAGATAGAAGTCGATTTATGGCTCAACAGAGCCAGAGCCCTAATATTGATAGAAGTGGATTGAAAGAAGTGGAAGAACATACTTGAATGAATGTGAAGTTTGGGGCAGGATTTTCTATCAACAGCTAATTTAAAATAGCGGCTTTCTAAAACTAGGGAGAGTTACAAACTTACATGCCTGCAGCAAACAGGCAGGTGGTGTGTGAGAACCTGACCAGGAAGAGCACCTCATCCTCTGCCAAAATGGGTGAATATAGCTTAGCACTAGTTGCTTCTTATTAGTTCTTTCGATTTCATGAAAAAGGCCAAAAAATTTGGATTCTTGGATGAAATCTCCCAATTTTTTAAATAAAAAAAAAAAAACACCCAGTCCTATGGAGAAATGTGAGTAAAATCCTTGACTTATGAGCCACTAGTGTTAACATATATTATATAAAAGGTATTTTTAAAAAGGAAAAGAAAAGATTTTCTTTGCTGATTTCCTCAGTAACTACTGAGGAAATTCCTTCTAAAAATGCTTGAGTTTCAGATAGGTTCAGCTGCAGTATTTTTCCCATGTTTCCAAATTTAGCCAATGGATTACCATTGGGGTGTCACTTAAGCCTGATTAGTCCCTCATTTCAGGCAGGTGTAATGTGGTCTGATGCAGAAAACATTGACAGGCTTAATTGCACTTAATTGCCTTTATTTGAACAAATAATATATATATTTGTTTATATATATACACACTTTTTTAAAAAAATAAAAAGTAAATAAGGCGGCAAGATCACATTCTAGGGAATTTATAGCTCCCAATATTAATATGTCTGTAGAAAATGCTAAATAACACTGAATGACGACATTTCTTGCGATCTGGTTGGAAAAAGAGATTGTAAAATTTGTTGCCTCGTTTCATGAAAGCAAAATTTTCACTGCCTCTGGCACATCAAATTTTTTAAAAACATAGTTGAGTTGCTTTAACATTACCATTTTGCCATTTTTTAAGGAGAAATCACTGTGGTAGAGAGTAGGAAAAAGTTGTTTGAGCCCAAACTTATATTGAAAGTCAGAGATAAAAGAGGATCCTATGCTTTGTGGGGATTGAGGTTAGGTTCTTTGTGGCCACTTTGTTTCTTTAAAAAAGCTTAAGTCGTCTACAGCATCTGGCAGAAATTTCATGTGTACTAGAAACCCTCTTCCCAGAAGGATCAGGACCACTATTGGTTACTTAATCAAAAGTCAGCTATAATGAAAAAAAACATTTTTAAAAAGATTCATAGATAGCTTATTAAACATTTTATTTTAATGCAAAATAGTAACTGGACATTAACTTGCCAGTTTAGTTTTTTGATGAGGGCCAAGAGCTTGTCTTTGAAAATGGGTCTTCTGGTCAGAATTTCTCATCTTCCTTGCATTAACTATACCCACAATCCTCCATGCACAGTTTCCAACTTGCTTTCCTCTCTAAGTGGAGTGAAGAATTAATACACAGGCAAAGCAATCTGAATACTTGAGTACTTCTAGATTATAATTATTTTCCCCTAATCTTCATTTGATTCCTATGCACGTTAAAGTTTGAAAATAACTAGTGGACAATTTTTGGTCACAGTGGCACTATTGTTCCATTTTCTAAATTATTCTCAAACATTACAGTTATATATGTTTTATATGTAATTGTTCTGTGTGTGTATATATATAATTGTTCTGTATATATACAGAATATATAATTTCATATAATATATATGTATTCTGTATATATATATACACAGAATCTTTGTTATTTATTCAAAAGAGATAATAATAACCATCACAAGAATAGCTACCATTTGGCAATATCTTTGTCTCACAGTAGGGTTGACCACTACCAGCTGGCAGTGTTCAATAAGGATGACGTCCAGGAGGGAAGAGAGAGTTTTGCTGAATTCCGTTTATTGTTTACATGGCGGTCATTCAGAGAACTCCTACTGTAGTAGAGCATGACTTAAAGAAGAAACACAGCGTGCAAGGGGAAGACTATCCTTTCCCAGCACGTGAGGCTAAAGTGGTTATATGTGATAACAACCCAGATTCATGGTCAGTCACGCGTAACAGACAACCCATAAATCAGGCCTCTTCTCTGCGTCCTAGACCAGCTGTGCACCCCACACTCCCAGTGGGTAATGCATGGGTTGCTCAAACTCACCTGCTCCAAACTACATGCCTAATTCTCTTCCCCCAAACCTGCTCTTCCTATGGCGCTCCCCACTTAAGTGGCTGACACCATCATCCACCAAGGACTTCTGCCTAGGAGCCAGCTCTCTTCTGTGAGGAAGAAAGCCATGTTCGTTTTGCTGTTCATACTTCTCTCTAATTTGTCTTCTCCTCTCTAAGCCCAGTGCTTTGGCTTACAGACTTACTGTTCAGTGCAGCTCTCACAGTCTTAGTTCTACCTACCTGCCAGGGTGATCTTTCCAAACTGCACTGTGATCATCTCACTCCCCTGCATAAATTCTCCAATGGCTTGCCATTGCCGTCAGGATAATGTCCAAACTCTTTACCCTGGCATGCACAATCAGGCCTCTGCCAGTGTTTTCAACATATGCACGTGCTTTACTCCAACCACACTGAACGACTCCCCCAAACACATCAGGATATTTCACACCTTTGCTAGATTTGCTTCCTCTGTCTGTAGCACATTTCCTAAGTGCATCCTCTGGCATGTCCCCTGGCTTACTTCACTCAGCCACTAGAATTCAGCTCATGGGTCACTTCATGCTGTGTAAATCTTCTCTGAGCCTTCCCAGTAATGGGCCGCTCCTCTGCACCCCTCAGAATGCTATTAAAATCTTATGCTATTAGAATCTAGTTACGATTACTGACTTTCTTGTCTGTCTTTTCTATGAGATTGATGTTTCTCACACACATCATATTTTGTTCTCTTCTGTATCTCGTTCATGAATATAAAGCCTGAAATATGTTGGACTTAATATTAATTTGTTAGTTGAATGAATGAATGAATACATGAGAAAAAAGTCATAGAGTTTTACTATGCCTTACCTACTAGAGTATTCTATTTAGTAGTAAATTGATATACAATTAAACAACATAATTAAAGAGGAGGTAACTTAAATACGGAAAATTTTAGTTTCTTAAAAGATAGAGGAAGAGAAAGCATAGCTACATGTATATTAAGCAAGAGCACCTATATTACTACCACACAATGATAAAATAATGCTATGGTTTTATTATGGGGAGTTTCAGGAAACAGACTCAGAAGTAGTCCTCTGCCTAAGATCACACAACTCATGAACACGGGAGCTAGGATTTCCTTTCAGAGAGTCTGACTGCAGTCTGAGCTCTTCGCCATTGTCATCTATTGTCATCATCAGTACTAGAGACTATGTTTTCTGGTTCCTAACCCTTCTTTATTTTATGGTTATCATCTCCAAGTGTCTAGCTCTCATTATCTTTACTACGGTGCCCATCAGTATGAAACTGGACAGGACAGCTACTTTCAGTTACATGTATGCGCTTTGTACAACTCCAGAAGACGTCATTTCTATTAGTAGTCCTGGAAGATTGGTGTAGTTATTACAATTTTCTAGAAGACATAGTAAAGTCTCTTGAGGTACCTTTTTCATAACCTGCATAGCTAGCAAAAGGAGCTGAATTTTGGGACCCCTACTCTACAGTTGTGGTAGATGGAAAACATGGCCAGAATATTCTGTAGCTATTCCAATCAAGAGATGGAATCTATCCCTCCATGTCTTGGATCTGGGTTGCCTTGTGACTTGGTTTGAGTCCAAGTTCAAAAGTGTGGGTCTCAAGAGACTTTGAAGCTTCTGCCTTTGACTTTTAGGAATGATTCTGCCATTCTGTAAAGAATTTCAGTCCAGTCTACTGGATGAGAGGCCACGTGAAGGAGAACTGACAGTTCCAGGTGACTGTCAGACAGGGAGAAAATGGCCCTCAATCTTATCGTAGCTAAACTTAGCCCCAGGCTAGCCAACCAGCTCAAAAAAGCTGAATGAGTGAGCTCAGACCAACTAGTAAAATAATTTCTCAGCCAACCTTTGGAATCATAGAAATTAATAAAACACTGTTTTAAGCTAAGTTTTGAGGTTGTTTGTTAAACAGCAATCTACATATGATATAAAGTATAAGGCAATATAACTAATGATATTTGGAGAATTGGCCAATTTAATAAGGATTTTTTATTTAATAATTTGATTCAATAAAAAATAAAAGCCTGTGACCAAATAGGAGGTTAAAGGGAATACATTTATTCTTAGTGGTTTCCAAAATCACATATTTTCATAACTAGCAATAGCAAAGAAGGATGTTAACTAAATGCATTGCTACAAATTTTGAATTATCATTGATTTTTTTAATCTGAAAGTTGCAAGCAGTGGAAAAATTTTGTGTCTGCATTTTTCATAGTAAATGTGATAATGTGTTAAATATAAATTCCTCCTTTTAGAAAAGATAAGATCAGAAATATAAATCTCCATTTATGAAGGGATTCAACTTCTCATTAAAGGGTAACTATGAAGCAACCTCTCTACATAGATCTAAAATCACTTTTTTGTTTGTTTGTTTGTTTGTTTTCAGTTACTGTACTGTAATTCCTGTCTCCATGCTGGCAAGGAAACTTCTCAAATTGTTTTACTACAGAGCTTGTCTTTACCCACCTAAATTGTAGACCTTAATATTTTTATGGCTGTCAAAGTCTTGTAAAATATGTTTCAGATAATTGTGGAAAATCATAAAACCTGCCTGGATTAGGAAATAGTAATAGTTCACAAATTATACTTACTGTTAATCAGTGCAGACATAGCTGAACTGCAAATGAACTTTTATTTTTTCCTGCCTCAAGCTAAGCCCCATGTTCTCCAATACATTGTGATTATTTATGATGAAAACCACAGGCCTTTATTTTTTTTTTGTCTTTTCACTGCACTGATAACAAATATAAGAGCTTCTGACAGGTTCAAAATCTTATACACAACAGAACATTGTTTATTACTCTGAGAGTGGCAGCAATCTAACACCATCTGCAAATAGACTAATGCCTGCATGGATGACCAAACACGATGACTTATGTGGAACTACGATGCTATAACAGTTACACAACTGTTAGTAGTTCCACAGAAAAGCAGGAAGATTAGTGGAAAGGTCACATGTCTCCTTTCCTCTTGATGGAAATTCCAAAGATATGTGACTGTTATTTTGTGTGCTTTAGGTCCCATTGTAAAGCATTAGTTATTTACAAGTTTTTCTGAAATCACGAATTCTAAAAGCAATTATTCTTTTGTAGTTTCTGTTATTGTAAGCTATGAGCAATTAATAATGTATCAAAAAATTATAAAAACGAATGGTAGTGCATTAAATTTCTCTTATTATATTCCAAGAGCCTATTCATGCTAAATCTTTGGTATAGCCAAAAGTTTCTTTTCTAAAAAAATTACTATATATGTAAATATTCCAGTTAGGAGTCTAGTGGGTTTATAAGATTTTATAAGACTTCTGCATTAATATGATCCATGCATCCATCCATATAAGGGATTTTCTCATCTGCCAAAAAAAAAAAAAGCACTTAATAATTCCAATGAGTGATTCAGTCTCAAATTTTGCCTGTAATTTTAAAAAAACTTTTGAATTCAGCTTAATAGTGGGTTTTTGTTTGTTTGTTTGTTTGTTTGTTTGTTTTAAGATTAATAGCAGTCCTGCTGGTTCTTATTTCCTTTGGTCAGTTTTCCTTGAGAAACTGTCAAAAAAGTTATCAACAGTTTTTACCTAGAAATATAGACTCTCTTCTCCAGAAAATGAGTTCAGCCACCCTTCCATCTCTTTCTGTGTCTTGTATGAATTCTGGTGCCCTCCCCAAGATGTCTGTAATGAGGGGGCTGGTAAGGGGTATTGGTTACACTTCTATGGTTATGGATCTTTGATCTCCTTTTCCTGTGGCTTTAGTTGATATTTAGAATGTTTTCACTCTTTAAAAACTACTGTCCCTTTCTTAATTGCTTCAACCTAGAGATGAAATTCAGCTGTTTTCCTTGACTGCCTAACAAAAATCCTACTCCCTGAAGGCCCTTGAAAAAGCCTTGACTTGAATGTTTGTAAGAGGTTGAGAGGTTTTGATAAGACTGCAACATACAGTAAGCAATTTAAAATTGTTTACTATATGTTCTTTTACTTAAAATTCAAACATTATTTCATTTCAAAAGCTAATGCACAACTTGAACAATATATTCAAAATACGCAAAAGTCAAAAAAGCGAACATTCTTCCTCCCACCGCTGACCTTCTGGCTACCAGTTCACCTCTCCAGAGACAACTACTCTTACTAGTTTTTTTGTATATCCTTAAAAGCTATTTTATGAGTATAAAAATTATGTGAATATATTCTGATCTTTAAAAAAAAGAAAAAATATATTTTATTGCAACATGCTTTTCTCACTAAATACTGAATCTTTGAGATGACAGATAATCCTACAGAACTGCCTCAGTCCATGCTAGTCATTATCTGGATGTATTGTAATTTATTTAACCAATCTCCTTTAATGAACATCTCAGTTGTTGCTAATCTTCTGCTTATTGCAAACAATGCTGGAATCCATATCCTTGCTCATGTGCATTTGACACTTAAGCCAGTACATCTGTAGGGTAAATTCCTGGAGAATAAATGTACCTAAAAGGTTTTGCTGGATATTATGAAATTTTGCCATCTATTTTTTAACAAAGATGAGATTATACTATAAAACAATTTTGATTCCTGATTTTTTTTCTACTTAACTGTTTGTCATTATTCTTTCCCCATATTATTGAAAACTCTTTATACACATTATTTTCAATGGTTGCAAAATAGTTTTTACATGGAGCTGCCATAAATTTAGCTGTTCTTTTAGTCACCAATGTAATTTTTCTTCATCTTTGGCTGTTTTAAATCATCCTATAATAAATAACTTTGAGCAAAAATATTTATCTACCTTTCAGGGTGTTAACTTCTAGAAAAGACTTTTAGAAGATAAATTATTAAGCGAAAGGACAAGAACAACTTTAAGACTATGCATTCTTATCACCAGCATTTTTTTTCTGGGAAAGTGGTAATGTAATCACTATCAGCTGTGTGGGAGAATGCCCAGCTCACCCCATACTCACCAATAGTGCCTCTTAAAAAAAACTATATATATCTATATATAAAAATATAAATATAAATATATCTTAATTATTTAGAGAAATTACATCAAGTTGTTTTAGTTTTAATATAATTGAGTAGTCATAAAATTGATTGGTAAATGTTTAGGCTTGCTAGTTTTATGAATTTCTTTTGTAAATTAGAGATATGTATGTACATATATGTTTCAGTTTTCTTACTCTATATTAAAATTGTATGTGTGCGTAGTTTGTATATTAAAGTAGGATGGTTATATATACAGCTTCTAGGCTATTTACAGTCTTATGACAATTCAATCACTGTATTTTTCACTTCCCTGTATAGGTTTAGGATGGAAAGAATTCACTTTCTGTAGCAGAAGAACTATTAATATCCATTACTCACATGCATATACCATTTTCTCTTTTTCCATTTTTTAGACTGGCTTAAAAATGCATTATGGTGGGAGCCAAACTTTCTCACTGTTGAAGTGAGAATTTACAGGTAAACCAGGGGGAGGGACTAGAATGACCCATATGGTAATGGATTAGAGTTGAAGACATCAGTATGAACTCAGATTTAACTTAATATAGATACAGATTGTTTTATATGAAAATATTTATAGATATGTGTCGATGCATGGATTATTATACATATATTTTCTTACTCTGTCTGTTTAGAAGGCCTAGAAGCAACTACATTCCAATAGCACTGGGCACATGTAGCACCCAGATCCTGGTTTCTAATACTATTTATCAATAAAAGTGACCAGGGCTCCTTGAAGAAATGGCTGATTTCAGGACTCAGGCAGGAAACATACAAGGCGAGTCTGGAGTATCTTGTAAATATCAGAAAGGACACGATTTAAAAAACAAACAACTAGAACACTACTACAGGGGTAAATCAAAGGACACAGAATATCAAGTTAAAGTATTTCCAATGCCAAAAATGGAAAAATTTTGGTAAGAAAATAAAGTATTAGAGTATGACCCAAAACATAGAATATATGAGAGTCCATACTGATATAAATTTTTGACCAAATAAGTAACTGATGCAGAACTAAATATCCTGCACTGAATTACAAATAATGTATGTAGATATTCTGATCTCAAGGAGGTGGAATATACATTACTTCTTAAGTGTGAGCTGCTCATAATGATTTTTTCCCAAAGAGTATAGAAGTGAGGAGTAACTTTACAGTGAAGAAATGTTACAAACACTATCTCAGCCTGGTGATCGAGATCAGCATCAATAGCAATAAGTCATGTACCCTTTACATGATCTGATGAAATGGCACTTTATCTCTTCTTCCTCAAAATGCATAACCTTAGTTTAATCATGAGACAAATGGACAACTTCCAATACAGGGTTATTTTACAAAATATCTGACCATTAGTCCTAAAAACTTTCAGAGATAATTAAAAAAAAAGAGAAAAACCTGAGAAACGGTCATTGCCAAGAGGAGCCTATGGAGATATGATGACTAATTGTAATATGTTATCCTGCATGAGATATCCTAGGACAGAAAAAAGACATTAGGTAAAAACTAAAGAAATCTGAATAAGTATGGAATCGAGTTTATAATACTGTATGAATATTAGTTCATCAATCATAACACATGTGCCTAACTAGTATAAAATGTTATTAATAGGTGTGTTTGGGGGATATGGGAACTCTCTACCTTCTTCACAATTTGTCTGTAGATCTGAAACTTTTAAGAAATAAAATTTCTTCTAAAGTATTATGAAGTGTTTATGAAATACCAAAGAAGGCTAAGAATAAAATGAACACCATGTGCCCACCTCCCAGCTCAAAAACTGATGCTTGCCAATAGAGTTGAAGTCCCATGTGTACCCCTCCTTATTTATACTCCCATCCCTTTTCCCAGAGGTAACACTATCCTGAATTTGGTAATTATTATTCCCATGATTTATGAATATATTTATGACATCGTTTTGCATGTTTTTTAATTTTGTATTAATTGCATCATACATTTGCTTTTGCAAATGTTCTACTCAGTATTAAGTTTATAAGACTCAAGTTAATTTCTGTAGTTCTAATGCACTTATTTTTTTTTCTGCGATTGAGCCTTCTCTTATAGGAATATATCCAAGTTCTTTGATCCCTTTGATAGACTCATAAGGTGTTCCATTATTTCTGTTGAAAGTCCTTCCATTCACACAACACTCTACAGCTCAATCTGGCTGCCCAACTCCTCTCTCTCTTACCATTTGCTTCCTCTTCCCTTTCCTAAGTCTTTCTTCCTATTATACACAGCTCTTTAGCACTCCTGTCCCTTATTTCAAACACAAGTCCCAACCTGACCATGTGTATATATAGTTACAAAGCATTTAATAATACCTCAGCTGAACAAAAGGCCCTCTACTTCTTCCCCCAGCACCTCCTATCCCATGCAAAACTATGAAAAACAATTATAATTTAAAAATTGCTCTGTTCAAATGTGCTTTAATAAGAGAAATATTCTTAGTCCTTTTATTTAAAAAAATCAATAACTTTGAATATTTCAACCTATTAGTGAAGATAAAGTATAATCTTAAGTAGTTTATGCAGAACAAACTTTCAATAAATGAAGTTTCTATAAAACACATAGCTTTCCAGAACTTGGCAGAATTTGGAAAGAATTAGTTGGGTGTCAGGTATCAAGGTAAGCCTGTCCTAAGTGAAAATGAATACATACCAATTTTTATGTAATGTCTACATCTTCTTTGTACATCTCTGTTCTTTTTTTTTTCTATTTAAACCCATCTACATAGATAAAAGTTTTCTCTCTGAGGGGATACAGAAAGAGTCAAGGATACATAAGCATCTTTCAGGTAAATGGAATCAAAGTTTGAAAATCCTTAAATTCTAAAGAGAGGAATGATTTTTGAACCTATAGGTAGTTATCTTGGGACATTTTAGCTGCATTCTAAACTACAGAGAGTAACACTCCTGGTATTAAGGTATAAAAAATTAAGTCATCCTTAGATTTATTTTAAGATGATATTTGCATAAAATCTATGCTGTTCACCCAATTAGAAAACTATTTTTCACTTTTAAGACAGAGATAAGCTTAACAGAAATGTTATTTTTGCAGTATTAATCTGGCAACTACATGTTGGATGCATGAGAAGGTGAAGGTGTGTGTATGTATTTGTGGGGAAGCGATGTTGGTAATGAGAACAGAATCTAAGTTACGTATAAAGGTTCAGTTTGGGGTAGTGACAGTGAAAATGGAGGGAAATGAAAAAGACTTTTACAATGAAATGTCAATATCACCCGGGCAGACTGATTAGATGACAGGAGAAAAGGAGTGAGAGGAGTCAAGGTAATTTTGTAATTGCAAGTGTGAGGAATTGGGATGAAGGTGGTGGTGCCATTGACAAAAATGGGAAAGCAGAGAGGGTTGCCGCTTAGTGCATGAAGGTGACACTCAAAGGGAGCCAGCCCAAAGAGGGCTGGAGGTCAAACACCAGGTCTCCAAATGAAAGGCTGAGGTTGATTTGACAGTCAGGAGAGAGCCACTCAAAGGCAACTGAAGGAAAGAGTAAAACCAGCAAAGGAGATGAGACAAAAATTGAGTATTGCAACATGGAAGCTAAAGAGAGAGAATATTCGATTGCCAAATACAGTCAATATAGAGCTTAGAGGAGGTTTTTGATTATGTTTCGTAGAACTGTTCTCTCTGTGTTTCTATATCCCCAGTTTTTCCCCCTGATTTACATGAACTTCTTTAATTTCTACATGATAGAACTTTTTTTCTGTTATCCTGCCTTAGTAAGAATTAATGACTCACGCTGCAGTTCCCGCTGTGACAGGAGAACATAAGTGGCACAGTTTATCTAGCAATAACAACGAGAAATTGAAAGGGAAACAGAAAAAGAAAACTTCCCTTGACTGGCAGGTTTTATGAAGTTGAGTCCTGAAATATATCACTTTCAGATGCTAAAATCAGTTGACTCCTTTCGTCTCCCAAGAGAATGGACATTTGGCTCAGCTGGTTGCATAACATCCCTTGTTTCCTGCTTCTATCTCTATACTATCATTTATTTTATCCATAACATAAGACGACACCTGACAATCCTCTTTATCATCCTCTTTTATAAATCTCTTTTAACTCCACATTTTCATATTCCCTCAACAAAAGCTTATACTACCAGAAATATCTATTCCACCCTTTAATAAATTTATGACTTAACTGATTGCTTTAAATAACTGATCAGGGTTTAAATTATCCATTGAGAATAAAGAACAAATTAATGGCCACAAAACTACCCACCTCATCCATTTAGTCAGACACCTATTTACTGAGCACCTACTATGTACCAATCACCAATACAGGTGCTTGGGATAAAAATTCCAATTAAGACATGGTCACTGTAGGCAAGAAGTTTTCAGGGAGAGATGGATAAGTGAGTCAGCTTTTCTAGGCGGGCACTGGAGAGAGGATTGTTGGGGATAAAACTGTCCCTTCTCCTAAGGGTTATTTTATTGCTCATCCAAAAGGATGTGTTCTTTCGAGGACCTAGATTTAATAAGGGTACCAGGGTTTTGGTTGGTTGATAGTTTTACAAAAATATAATCATGTCTGGAGTCTAGCATAAACATGATGCCCAACTTAGTTTTTTAGGAGTTGGTTTATGTCTGGGTCAGTTATAAAAATAGGTGAATCGTCAGATTCAGTAAATGGTAAAGGATAAGAATGCTTTCACATGCATGTTTAGGAAACTATTGCAGGACTTACTGAATACAGAGATTCTATTCTTGGTCTGGGTCCTTGTGTCTTCTATGTAGAATTTGCAATTCCTTAGGAGTTTAATAAAAGTGCAATAGCAACTGAAATTTAATTCTTTTCAAATGCTTTTTTGCACTGAAGTTTCTTTGCCCTTTAGGAAAATTAGGCAGATTGGACCAAGAATCCTTAAATAAAAAAGAAACAGATGCTTTTACCCACTACTTCGTCTCGCAGGGCAGAATCACACGTACAGACGGCAACATTATAGCTTCCTTTATGTGCCATCGACTAAGCTTTTGGTCTGGCTTTCCCTCTGGAGAAGATGACCAGTCTGTGGCCATCACCTCCCTCCCTCTCTCTCACCACCACAGCAATCTTGCTTTGTAATTCAAATAAGCCTCTCATGAAAAACAAGTGGAGCAGCCTTAAATCTTCTAAGTCGGTTAAGCAAATTTTGCATTTTATGAGCGAGGATAATCCTTTCAAATTTCCAGAAATCAGTTTACAAGCCTGTGTGCCTGGTGTGCAATGGAAGTTGTGTGACAAATAGGGACACAGAGTGTCCTCCAGGCAATCTGTGTGACATGCAGTAAATTCTCCTGCTCTGGCAGGTTGGCAAGTGCGGTGAGAAAACAAGATCAATCCCCCCTCAGCCTCACAAAGGATCCTCCATTGCTGACGCTTAATGAAGTAGATGCTGAAAGCTGACAGGGGTATTGGAAATGAATAGAAAGAAAATGAAAATATTATGCACCAAATTGGCAGAACCGAAGACTGAGTGACTATTAGTGGACACAAAAAGAGAGCATGGCTGAGTGTTTTCTCAGCCAGCTGGTGACAACAGAATATCTGTGCTGGAGGAAGTAGTAAAATGAAAACCCACACATGAGATGAAGAGTGCTTGGAAATTCGAGCTATACCACAGAAAGCTGGGCCTAAATTGGAAATTCAGGCCTGCCAGCATTTTGCAAAATAAACACAGGTATGGTGAAAGGGAATCTGAGTTAGGGAAGGAGGTGAAAGCCAAAAGGCAGACTAATGAAAGGTAAGCACCAAATAGAATCTGAGGGCGGCAAGCCTTTCATCTCCTCTCTCTCTAGTCATTTTTCTCCTCCGTCTATTAATCTGGTCTACGATTGGTCACATTTGTGCTTCCTATTCACTTCTTTTGCCATTTTCCTTCTGTGAATTTATACAAATGCACATGAAAAATAACATTACGATTCAAGTGGAAAGTTACTGCAAAATGGGGAAACATAGTGTTTTACAGTTCTAACTAGTGTGATCATCAGGTATGTCCATACAAACATCAGAGTGACAAAACGGGAAAACAAATGCATTGTAATGGATAAGTAGAAGAAAAGTGGCAAAAGTGCTACTCTCCCACTTTCAAGGGGGAAAAAAAATAACCTCTGGTCATTTGAAAGAATAAAAAATACTGAAATTAAAAATTACATCCTTTTAATGAGAACGAGTCTCAGATCAGTTCTATTCTGCTGAGGCAGCAGGATGCTGTTTACAGCTCCCCGTCTAGCATGCTGCTGCCATCACCCACAGAGATCCCGTTCAGAAGCTGTACGTGGAGTACAGCCACGATCCGGAGTTCAGGTTAGGACAGGATGACAGGTGCGACCTCACCTCTGAAGAAATATGCCGAGAGAAACTTCACTGCTCAAAAATAACTTGACCGAAATGGGAACTCCGAAGGCATTGTTCCGTCAGGAAAACAGGAAAGAATGAAACAAGAAGGGATCCCACTATTAGGAGTAAATCCCATAGGCCAGACTTTGTTTAAAATAGAAAGAGGCTATGAGTGAACATAGATTCAGGCATCTTTATCTATTATCACCTTGACTGACATGGCAAGAGGTAATAGGAATATAGTAATGTGCCATTTTAGATCTACCTAACTATGGACATAGATTTCAGCAACTTTTATCATCGTCTTGATGGACATGCAAAAGGTGGAAGAAGTATAATAAGCCACGTTAGATCTGTGCATTGGATCACCCCCAAAGGGGAAACTGGCAGTCAGTTTATGAAATATCAAGGTTTTCTTGCCTGGCTCCAACAGTGACTCCCTCAAGTGAAATGGCTTTTTATGATCCTACCAACAGGACCCGGAGCTTTGGTTCCAAATGGATTGAAAATTTTCCATGGGAAAGTATTTGTTAGGCTTTGATACTCCTTTCCTGGAGGTGTGTAGGTTTCCATCATAGAGTTTGACTCTTTAATTTCCACCAAGATGAGTCTCGAGAGTCTGAGGTCTCATGACTGGAGGGATCTATATCCCCACACCTTCTCTCTGCTTCCAGTTTCAAAGTTTATGCCAAAGGATGGGGCAGAGAAGCTAGCAGAAGGGACAAGGGGAAGGGGGGAGATGAGAGAAACAAAATGGATTATGAATTTGAAAATTGCCAATTATCTTGTATCATACAGCTCAGAGCCCTGGCACAATGATGAGCCACAATCCAGATTTTTCAGCTTAAATGGCTTTACATTCAAGCAAGCAAATTAACCATAAAATAGTGGGGGGGAAAAAAAACAAAATATCCCAAGAAAGAATAAACTGCAGATAATAAGCACCAATCTGGTGTTGAATGCAGCCCAAGATACCAATTGTTTTAAGTCACGACAAAGACAGCTGAATGCTCATCTTGTGGATGCAGAGCGAGGATGATTGCCTGCCATGAGGATCTTCTCTCACAAATAACAGTTTTTTTCGCTCTTAATTTTCTGCTAAATTGGAAGCTAACTGCTTCCCACATTGTCATCGGAACACCTGCAGCTGTGCTGGATTTCTGCGCACCATTTCTTTTAGGTAAAACAGCACTCCACTTCCTTCAGCTCCTCATTATGCGGAGGTCTTCCTTTCACTGCGCTGCAGCACTAATGATGCAGGCAGGCTGGTCAGTCATTAAGTGACAAGCAAATGATACCGTGTGCAACGTGTGAGTAATCGGTCTGAACAAATGAAATCACAGACTTGCCTTTCCCATCATTCATTTCACAAACAGTAGCAATGTGCTGCACAGCAGGTAGTGCGGTTAAAACCAGCCTTGTAAAACAAATTTCCTGCAGCCCGTTTAAGTGAGCTGCAATGGGCTGGCTGCTTCAGCTAGTGGATGGTGCCCGGGGGAGTTAAGGGAGGTCGGGGTGGAGGGAGAGAGAGAGGGAGGTGCTGCTGAGGGGAGCCTCCGTCCATACATTAGAGTAATTAAGGGTTTTGTGTCTTATGGGCATGTTTTTTCATTTGTATGGATCTCAGAAATGACTGTTGGATTAGCGGACCCAAAACATACAGCAAACACTTCTCTGGGCCTTGTCAGGAGGTAGCTGTTCAGAGATGGAAGTTCCCAAATAAATATTCTAAATTTGGAGTCGCAAGGACGTCGCTATAAATCAGAGAGATGGCTAGGAAGCTAGTGATACAAATTATAGCGATACAAAAAAATAAAAAGATGTCATGGCTTTTTATCTTCATGGGAGAGCCCCTTTTGATTCATTAATTATTTTGTGAACAGTGTAACTGGCTACTAATAGAAATCTGACGTGCATGCTAAAGCTCAGAGAAGCTTGAAAAAAAAAAGATGTACAGTTAGAGAGGATGTCAGGAAACTCTTTGTAGTCTCAGACTTTGTACCTTTGGGCCTCTAGCTACTCGGTCGCACGCTGTGACAGGTGGGACAGAGAAAGGGGCTGCTTTCTTCATGGAACTGGAGTCTCCACTCAGGTTTCACGCACAGCACCAATGCCCCTGGCTCTCTTTGGCCCGAGGCTCTGGCCGATGAGGAAAGGGATGCTGTTTTGGGTTAGAGTGTGTTCTGAGTCCTTGTGGCAACATCGTCGTCGGGTTGTGGGAGGGCAGCCTGGAGCTAGCTCCGTGTGCCACATCATCAGCTCTTCCCACACCATCAGGAACGAAACCGAACGGGGTCTCAGAGCTGGCACCTATTTTTCCTTTCCCTGGTAATCCCGATTTTGGCTTCAAACTTACTCATCATGTCCTCTTAGGCAGCTGGTGAAAGCTCGCAGGAGAGGGCCTGGGCAATCTGGCCCGACTGGAATCACACGATGTGTGCAGACCGAGAAGCTACACATGGCACTGAAGGACACGCATGGCACTAAAGGACGTGCAGGCATGGGCTCTGGTGTCCCCCAGGACTGGGCTTGCATTCAGCTCTCCTGGACACTCGCAAACAAAATGTAACGCCCGCAGCCTCCTTCTGTTCTCTGACACATAGTGTAACGTAGAATGTGTAATAGGAGTGAAAGGAAAAAAAAATCCTCAGTTAAAAAAATGTGAACATCATGACATTCCTTTTGGGCGAGCCCAACGTTCTCGTTCTGGGATCGCTTTGTGGGTGGGCTTGAACTCATTAACTAAAGTGATTGCGAAAAGACAACATATTAAGGTCTTTTTGCAAAGGGATGCTAAGGCGTCCACTGCAAATAAGGCATCCTTGCAAAAGAATGGTATACTGTCCCTTCAACCTGAGCTCCATCTATGCCCAGCTTTGAGTCCACCCAAGTAAGACTGACACGAAGTTGTCTTTGATTTCCCACAAGCGTGCCGAGATTTTAAAAGTTTTCAATAGCATATTATTGAATTCAAACATGCTTATTGTAGGTAAACCAAACAGTATAGAAAATTGCATTAAATTCTCCCTCCTTCTGTGTTTGCCTTCACCAGGGGTAACCACTGTTGTGAAGTATGTTGTGTCTTACCCCAGAGGCTGTCTCTGCTGACACCAACATACACATATCTGTAATCACACCCCACGCTCTATTCTGCAGCTGACCCAGACACAGTGGACACCTTTCCGTGTCAGCACGCGTAGATCTATCTCATTCATTTTAACGTCTACAGAACACTTTGTCCTGTGGGTACATTTTAGTTCATTTAACCAACCTTCTACTGAAGGACATTTACGTTGCCTCCAATTCTTAAGCTATTGAAATAACATGGCGTTAACATCCTTATATCTTCATGCATTTGTGTGAGTATAATTATAGGGTAAATTCCTAAAAACAGAGTTACCGAATGGTATCATCCTTGCCAACCCGACAGTTTATTGTTTTCACACTTGATCTTCTTAAAATTAAATATGAGGTAGAGAATCATTTCATGTTTCAATGACCTTCACAATTCTTTTTGTTATGGTTTGCTTATTTGCCCATTTTTCAGTTAGGTTGATGGTCTTTTTCTTTTTCTTTTTTTTTTAATTGATTTACTATTGTGCTTTATTATTCATGTTTATCCAGCATGTGTTCCAAACACTTTTAAAAATCACTTTTGACTCTTTTATAATAACTTTTGCTTTAAGGATTTTTGATATCTGTGTAATTATAACTCTTATCTCCTATGATTTTATTCTTGACTTCTTTGTTCAAGAATAGAGCAGTGTCCACTATTCCGTATTCAGCATGCTAAAATGTGGAAGGCTCTAAAAACACAGAAGTTTTTTTCTTAATTCATCTGATGGAAAAACCTAAGCTTAACCATGATAAAGCTATGGATAGTCTCTATTTTAATTAGTCTGAATATCTACACCTTTCACTGCAGACTTCAATAATCGTTATGTAAACTGTGTTATTCTTTTAAATTGAAAGTAGCGCGAATTTCAAAAAGCATTTCTGGTCCTAAGACTTTTAGAGAGGGGATTGTGGCTCTGGTAAAAAGGCATTTACCTTGCACAGGAGCAAAGGTTTGACAATAAAGGGGGGAAGAATGGAATATGGTGAGGGTTAATAAAAAAGGATGGGGGAAAGGATGAAAATTGAAAGAAAATGGAGGGGAGAAAACAGAATTGAGAGGAGAAAATGCTTTCATGACAACCCTTTCTTTTAAATAAGAGAAAATTGGGTTCCTTATTAAGTGGATAAAGAGAATTTATAATAGTCTATTGCTTAAGAGCCCACTATAGTGGGAGCCTAGTCCAACGTAAAAATAAATTTTGCTAAAAATCAAAAAGAAGTAGAAATTCCAGAGATTTCCCAGCTAAATGATACCCTTAGAAAAGAAACTCACAAAATGATGATTGTCAGCTCACTTCTGGAAACCCAATAATCTGCACTCTTTAAAGAAAAATCCTTTGAAGAACTGTAAAGATGAATATCAATGTACACTGGGCATATGCTTTGAAAATTTCACATTCGCCCATGATTTTGTCTTTTTCCTAAATGTTGGAAGAGGCAGAAGACATCCTCCAACCTGCTAATTCAATCCTGGCAGCCTGTAATACTAGACTGATTTGATCCTTTCTTATTTGTTGACTTTTTTAAAGAGTCTCTGGCAACATTGCTTGGCTCTGGGATTAGAGCCACTTGATATTGCCAAAAAGAAATCTGGGAATTTTCTGATCTGCCTTTGTTTTCCAAATCTGCTTTGAGGACTTGTGGGACTGGTTCTGATAGATCATAAAGGTGGAAGTTAGAGAAAGTGGACTTTGCTGAATGAAACAGACCAAAAGGAAACAAGTCTTCAGAATCAATACTGTAGGACCAGTTTGTTTACTTAGATATTAGCATACTTATTTGTATGCTTCCAGCAAGACTTACAAGTCTGCTCTGAGTTATATTTCACTGCTATGCAGTCCCCATTCAGGTGAGAACACCAACTCTCCCAGGTGTTTGGGAGATGACGAAACAATGACAAAGAACAGATGACTGGCTTTACAAGAAAAGGCTGCATTTAGCGTAAGTAGTAAGGGCAGGAGTGCTTCGGAATTTCTTCTTTAACGTAAGTACTTGTGCCCAACACCCTGGGGTTGAGGCAGTTCCCTCACTTGGTTGACTCATGAGACAGTGTTTTACCACTGTCTTCCCACATAGGTTCATTTATTTGGATCTGAAATACCTAGAAACCTAAGAGATAATTGGTTTGGGGGAATTTAGTGTTTAACTGCTTTTCAGCCTTTACCTAACCTTCTTGGATGATAATACATAAGTCACTGAACTTCAGAGAAGAAGTTAGGGTCAATATTGCTAACAGGTTATCATCAACCCTTCATTCAGTGGCCAGCCACTTATACATAGGATATCTTTTTATCTAATTCTACCTATTTGAGGGTCATTTTGGCATTGACACAACTATGTGGATAGGAAGGGAAAGCAAAGGTCAAATGCAAACTGTTGGTTTTGTTATCTACTGTTTGCTAGATCCAGACAGCATAAAGACCCGATGGAAATCACATTAGAATTTGATGAGAGGTCAGAGCTTTAGTTCCCTATTCCCCTCTTAGTTATCATAATCTGTAGTGGGGAGCAGCCTGTCTGTGGCTTTCGGTCATCCTCACTGGCTAATTACTGAAAAGTCGTTAGTGGCTCTGAGAGTGGGGAACAGCAGCTGACTGTGAGGCTTCCTGTCTCACATCCCTCTTGTTTTCTCCCCTTACTTCCCGCCCACCTTGGTATGCTGTGACACTGGGCAGACAGTCAGGAATTAGGATGTCTCCTCTGGGTCCCAAAAGCCAGTAGATACCACCCAACTAAGAAGTCATCCACCTCATCACAGAGCCCACACCACTTCCCACCACTTACATTCTCTTAGAAAACCCTCTGCTTCTGCCCTTCTATAAATTTCCAGGCTTTCCAGGGCTGTATGAGCATTGAGCCTTTCTCCAACAGCTTCCTAATTCCTTGCTTTAGGTGTGTTCCCAGAAGCCTCCCTTCAGTAACCAAGGTCCCAAATCCACAGAGGACTGTGGCTTACTTTATCTATCATGTTCATCTCAGTATGTAGTGTAATGGGTTTGTTCTTCCTTTTGACAAAGCCTGGAGTCAACCCTGGAAAAGCGTCATTTGCGATAGTCCTCTGTGATGCTTTCTACTTAGTGCACAGAATCTGGAACTCCCACTCAGACAACTCTTTGATACTTTTAACTGCCAAAGGACAAGAATAAAGCATATAGAAGCTATCCATATAAATCAGTTAGGAAGAGACAAACAATCCAAAGGAAAAAGGGACAAAAAGGGATGAAAGGATCATTGAAAAAGAGAAATCTTGAAGAACCAAGATGTGTCTGAGAGGAAACTGAACCTCACTAGTAATCAGAGAAATGCAAATCAAACCACCATTAGATTAGCAAAATTTTAAAACTTTGATCATATAAAATATTTACAAGAATTCAAGGGCAATAAGGGAAGTAAATATTTGCAAGTTATCCATGTAAGCATGTAAACTGCTCAGTCTGGAAAGAACATGGCAATAGACAGGGAAGCTAACGGTATACTTGACACATAGCCCAAAATTTTTTCCAAAGGATTATTCTGGAGGAACTTATGTAGATATACACAAGATAGTGTTTCCAAGGATGTTCATCAAAACATTGTTTGTAATAGTAAAAAGAGATAGAAACCTTCAAAAAATTAATCAGTAGGCAACGGAGAACTAAACCATGGTCTACACTCATATAATGGAATAGTACAGTGTTTAAAGTCAATGATCTAGAGGTCCATGCATCAATATAGATAATTCTCAAAAGCATAAGTCTTGAAAATATAATACAATTTATCTAGAGTTTAAAAGCACATAAAATGCTCCTGCTATGTATACTGTTTCTAAACACTTGCTTGGGTAGTGAAAGTATTCAAGTATCGAAAAGGTAAACATCAACATCAAAACTGTGGTTTGCCTCTGGAGAGAGTGGGAATAGTGAGGCTGCAATGGAAGCTACAGCTGCATCCAAAAGACTTTATTACTTTACAAAATGAAGCAAAATGGCAAAATGCTTATATATATATTAAATGCGGGTGGGCATAGGTAGGGGCACTTTTCTGTGTACCTGAAATATTTCTTTTTCATCATTATAATAACTTCTATTTTAGTCACAAAAAGTTTTTTTTACCTCCTTGATATGATGGATAAACCTAACAACTCTACTGAGTTTCTTTTTTTTCTGGTTCTCAGGCCTCTTTGCTGGGTCTTTTACATGAAGCACAAGGATGAAACCAAAAGTTGTGAAATGGATGTGCCGGACACCCAGAGTACTTTGGACCAGGCTGAGGCTATAAGTCATTGCTCAGACACTTTCAGAAAGCTCTTTTTGTTTCATTCTCCTTTAAATGCTACACAGAAAGAAACAAAAGAAGATGCACCCCATGGCTTTAAGTCAAACCCTTAATTTTATTTGAATATAGTTTTTTTTGTCGTTTAATTACTGCCATTTTTCTTTTCTTTCTTTCTCTTTTTTAAGCTTCCAGATTGCTGTGTAATTTTTGTATCTATGCAGATTAGACTAAGAGTCCAGGAAGATCCAGCCACATAATTAAAGACAGCAGAATCTTCCACTTACATCCATCTTCCCCTATTTAAAAAATGACATTTTCTGTCTTCTAATCACATGTTGTTGGCTTCCAGGTTTTTACTTTAGACAAATATTTTATGTTCAAAACCTTCTGCAATGACTTTGCAGCCTCTCAAGTAAACATGGATTTGAGTTGATATCTCCAGAATTCACTGCCATTTTTGCTCTGTGCCTAATTCTAGGAAAAACAGTGGGGACCATATAAAAAATTCTACCCTCATTCAGGGCCTTTCCTTGAGAGCCTTTGCAAGACCTCAAATTAGAACTTTTTATAGATTTAAAAAGACCTCGTGGCAGCACCTGGATCTCTTTCTGTTGCCTGCCTGGCCTTCGAGTCTAAATGACTTTAAGAGATGTCTATGCAGCAATGATGTGTTGTCAGTCAGTATCTAGAAAAACAGGTGGCACACCTACATTTTGGAATTTGAAGAAAGTTCATTACAGAAACTGGTTACAAAGATGTCATCAGAGTAAAGGAAACCACAAGACTAGTGACTCTGGGCCTTTTACCTCCCATTGGCTTTAACAGGCAAGAGTGAGGGGATAGCTATCTGTAGGAAGAGAGAGGTATGTGAAAAAGGTAGCAACAGAAGTTATGGCAAAGGCACTACTGCAGGGGGGAGACAAGAAACATATACCCCGAGTCACTCTCCACCCTCCCCATTGGCCAGACCTGAGGAATCACAAGGCAAAGAAACTCACTGATTTCAGGTCAACCTTCCAGAGCACTGTGTAGGGCTAATAGGGAGAGTGGATATCCAGCTCACCAGCCAATGCAGAAAAGGTCTGTAAATGCACTTAGGTGTCTACATGCTTAATATTCTGCATAGGCTAATGTGCATTAGAAATAATTCCAAGGATAAGACAGTCAAACGCTTTATGCAGCTTACATGTTATTTGCAGATGCTGTGATTCCCGAACTATTCTACTAGTGGGGCTTAACAATCAATCAGCTCAACATTATGCTCTGAGTATATAAATAAAGATGATGCATTGTAGGAAGGAGCACTGACCAGGAGTATAATAAAATAAGAACAAATGCAAATTGATATAATAATAGCTGATTTATGATGTAGAGGAGTACTGTTTTATATAACATTGATAGTGATCTTACTATTGTCAGAAAAGATGTCTGAATCAAAGAAAATGTATAATGTAAAGATTTAGTAAAACATATCTATTAACTATGATACATTATTAAATTTTAAAAATATGACCAACTGTAAAATATGTTATTTCCATGCTAGAGGTGCTTCTAACAGTAAAGGCATAATTCCTGTCCCCCAAGACAAAAACAAATGGTCCTATTCTGCTACGTAGGCAAGTAATATACAGGTTACTTTCTATTGAAATGGTCAGATCCAAGCTCAGACAAAGGTGGGGACACAGCCACAGCCACACCTGATGATTGCTCCTCCTTGCTGGCCCTGTCTGAATACTTTACCACTTAAACCTCCTTCTCTCTGTCATAACACATGTGTTTTGTGCTTGTCAGCATCCTGGCACATAGTAAGTGCTTGGCAAGTGCTAGAAGTAGTAGTAGTAATATATATAAAACTAATAATTTTTTACAAAGAAATTCAGAGAGCATTCAGAAGGAGGTTCATATGTACCTATAGTTAGAAAACCCAGAAAATGTTTTATTAAGAAATTAACATTTGAGATAGCCCTCAAAGGATGAGTGGATTCTAACAAGGGAAAGAGAGAGCAGGATTGGCAAAGAGTTCTAGGTCAAGGGAACAGCCTTTGTGAAGGTAGTAAATATTGCTTACAAATGAGATGCAGGTACATTACTCACAAGACATTGGAAAGTTGAAAGAATTGAAGAGGGGAATGGAAATAATAATAAAAATGAGAGTAGCTAATGTTTATGGAGCACTTACTATGTATCAGGTACTGTTCTCAATAGTTTACACATGTTAATCCGTTCATCCTCACAAACATCCTATGAAATAGTTGATCCTAACCACTATGTTGGGTTAGGTGCTTCAGGTGATTTCAAGATTATATACAGTCCCTGAATTCATATATACACTTAATGTGGGGGGAAAGAGAGGAGATCCTTGCATAGAATTTTAGAATGTCAGAGTCGGGAGGTGTTCTAAAGTTAACAATTCATGCACTCATCATAAAAATCCCGTGAGGTAGGTCCTATTATTATCTCAACTTACAGACAAGGAAATTGCAGCAGAGGGCATTCATGTAATTTGCTTGGATTCATACAACTAGCAAGAAGTACCAAAGATTTCGATTTCTGTTGTTAGAGATTTTCCTTTCTACTACCACTATGCCATTCTCTTACTTAACAAATACCCCTTTAAACCTGTTAGCTGTCTTTAACTGGATGAAAAACTAGGGCTACAGAGATAGATGGGAAGTGGCTCTTGTGTTCAGGGAATCCAGGATTTCAAGGAGAAGAATTATAGTTACAATTAGGATAAAAGCTGTGGTGAGGGCGTCCACCAGGGCCTATGAAGACTCAAAACTGGGAGTTCACTCTCTGGGGCAGGATTCACAGTAGGTTTTCCATGGGATGTGCCACTAATTAGGTCAGGACTGTGCACTAATCTGCCAAGAATTGGAAGAACTCATTGGGCAGGAAAGGCAACATTTGTAAAGATAAAGAGAACATGGTAGGTCAGGGGTGACTGGGATTGGTTATGGAGATGAGAAGCAGCCGAGAGGGTAGAATGAGGTCTTAGAATTGTCTAAGATGGAGGGGTAGGTGAGTAGGAGGATGGCAGGACTCTTGTCTGATGCAGTGGGGTAGAAGGTAGGGTGAGTCACCAGGAGAGGGGACTGAAAACATGAAAGTTTAGAAGAAAAAATCTAGAGGTGGGGCTGCTGAGGGAGTTTCAGACACATTCATTTGAGGTAGGGGTAGGACCTCACCGTGGAGGTGTATGCAGTAGGCTGTTAGAAGTAAGAGTCTACAGGCAAGAAAACTAACATTGATTGTGATGTCTAGGGTCTGTTATAGGCATTTAGAATATATCATATCATTTGTCATCATGAAAGCTAAATAATTCTACAACTCTAGGGTGGTTTCAGGAGTCAATACATAATATAGGGTACAAAGGCCCTGGGAACCCCATGATGGCATTTTCTTGAAACAAAATAAGAATTTGGAATTTGGTCTTTTGAGAAGGAATTTGGAAAAGGTAAAGCAGGTTACTCAGGATAAAATAGCTTGATAAAAAACGATTGTGCCATAAAATAAAAAATAATTTTTTTTAAATGTGTATCCTTAAAAGGAAGAAGACATTAAATTTTTGGTTCTGAGGCAATTTAGAAAGATGTCTTGTTTCCTTAGAATGATATTTGCTGAACAGGATTGCCAAGTATGGTATCAGACAGGCAGGCATCGGTAGAGGTGAAGAAAATAAGTAAATGGTTTCATTTCAAAGGCAACAAAGTATAAGGTCCTGTGAAGGTCAAGTGATTTGCAGGTGCAGAAGGGCGAAGCACAAAAGACACCTATGGACCTTGAGAGCAAGTGTCTCCTTATACTTGGGCCCTCAGTGCCTCGTCCTCATCACTCTAGTGCTGGCCCTGGTGATCTGATTAAGAATCATAAGGAGGCTGCTTAGGCAGTAGGTGGCATTTAGTCCAAGAGAGAAGAGAATGAGGCTCAAGCGGATCCACTCATAGGTATTCCTGAAGCCCATGTGTCACATGATGAGGACAGAGTCAGTGCTTCACTACCTGCCTGAATATTGGAATCATCTGGAGAAATTTCCAATCAACCAGTGCCTGGATGGCGCCCTCCACAGGTTCTGATTTCAGACACCGGGTATTTTTTCATCTTCCCCAGGTGATTTCGATACTCAGAGAGGGTGGTGAAAGGCTTACCTAGAAAAGGTGACAACTATAGGCAGGGAAAAATGGGCAACAACAGATCCAGAAAAATGCCAAGCGTATGACTGGGTCCATGCAATACCTTAGTCACTGGAACGCACTTTAATTTATTAGTAACATTATAATAAGGTCCTTATAAGTCAACACCAACTTTGTCCACCAACATAACCACCCAGGATGAGGGGATTTCACCCACTTAAATAAAAAGGTATGTCTATGAAAAAAACATAAAGCTACAAATGGCTTCTAAAAAGATAAAAAGTGCTGGTTTATGCAATATCGATTTCACAAAACTGGGGAACCTTTGTAAAGATTCTTGAACGAGACCTGTCGGCGATGGTTAGCGTAGGGCAGAGGGAGTCTCATGACATGTGAATAAAAGCAGATTGAAAAGTGTTTATTATAAGCATGTCGGCAACTTTCAAAAGATGATCCAGCTATCTCTATGATTCCAGCTCTCGGCTGCAAATTACAGAACGAGGGAGAGAGTGCTGTTTTGAAATAAGTACAGTACAAAAGCAGAGAATTCCCACCAAAAATGAAAGAGAGAAACCCACCCTCTTTTACTTTCCATCTTCATGGAAAGTTTTATGCTTTTTTTTTTTTTTTTGCCCCCTTCCTTCTCTCCTTGCCTCCTGACACCCTCTAATTAGCGCTCGCATCTCTGCCTCTGGCACCGCGCATGCTGTAGGTGGCTGGCGTGACATCGGATGCCTGCCCCTGCAGTGCTATCAGGCACCCTGTGGCGCACAAACAAAAAGCCCAGAAAGCCTGACCCAACTATTTTCCTATGAATAGAATGCGCTTTCTTTATCGAAATGAAAGGTGTTTGTGTGTGTGTCTCTTTGTATAGAGATGAGCTATCCATATAGGCATAAACATAGGGGACCTTATGCATGTGCATCACATGTGAGTTTCTTAGCCTATTTAAAAAGGTTCAGGGTCAAAAATATTTTGCTGTAACCTCAAATAGGAGAGGAAACTCCAGAAAGACTAAACATTTGTCCTCCACATTGGAAAGACTAAGAGGAGCGAGTGCAACTTTCTAAGAAGGAAGCTGGAGCTGAGTGAAACTTCCTTGATCTTGAGATTAAAGAAGCTCCCCCTTAAACAGGTAACCCTCCCCTCTCCCAACTTTTAAAATGGCATCATTAGGTAGAATTTCTTCCTTTGCTTTGGAGAGAAAAATCTCGGTGTCCGTGAAATACCATCCAGTATCGTATGGAAATTTTTTTTCATAATCAAACAACCAGTTAGGACTCTGTGTGACTAGCAAGGGCTGAGAATCCAGCCTTGTTGAATGAAAAGCCCTTTAGATCTTCTCAAGTGTCATTTCCTAGAGAGCTATGATACCACCCCACCATGGGTGCTGAGATGTTGAAAGAGGATGATGGCGGATGGTAATAATCAACACTGAAAGTGGTGCCATTGAGGAGGATTTGAGAGCCTTTCACTGGGGTGGCAATACATGTTTGAAAGTCCCAATACTAATGCTAAAAGGGATTTGTGTTAAGGCCAGGATAGCAGAGAATATAGTGACTAGTTAGACCTGTCAAAGCCCACTCAGCTCTAAAATATAATGGTGTGTGCACTCAGCTACAGACCTTACTGATGACCTGAATCTGGGAGGCAGGTCCCCCTATACCCTACATCTGTCAGACACTAGAGCAGATACCTTCTGCTATGGTCGAATGTTTGTGTCCTCCCAAAATTTATAATTTGAAATCCTTAGTCTAAAGGTGCTGGTATTAGGAGATGGAGCCTTTGGGAGGTGATTAGGTCAGGAGGGTGGAGCCCTCATAATTGGGATGAGTGCCCTTATAGAAGAGGCTCCAGAGAGCTTGCTTATCCTATCTACCATGTGAGGAGGCAGCAAGAAGGCCCCAGCTGTGAACAGGAAGTGGGTTCTTGCCAGACACCAAATCTGCAGGAGCTTTGACCTTGTACTCTCTAGCCTCCTGAACTGTAAGAAATAAATTCCTGTTGTTTATAAGCCACCGGTTTAAGGCATTTTTGTTAGCGAGGCCCAAATGGACTAAGATGTCTTTTTAAATGGTTGGTAGTAAAAGGTGTTGCTTATTTTACCGTAGACAAGAGGGGACATAGACTCCATTTGCATGGGACAGCCCCAGTCAAACCCTATTGTTCTGGTGTAATTGCTAACAGAAACTCCTCTGTCACAGGTGACCAGGTTTGGAAAGTGAATTATATTGTCACCCTAGTTAAAATAGAGAACTTGACAAGATCTCGATGCATATAATGTAGGATTTGAAACTGTTACCTTTGGGAGCCTGGTTAATCTAAAGCTGGGGAGAATTCTTTCATTATTAGTGACAATCAACAGCATTCTCTGTTTTAAACAAAATGAATTAATTCTTAAGCCTTTCTGTGGTGTCTACTCTTTGCTGTCATTTGTTGATGGTTGGTAGGCTGTCCCACATAGGCGTGCAGGTATTTCAGTACTTGGGGAGAGGCACAGGTGAGGTGGCCAGTAGGCACTGGGTGCTCCCTCCTCAGGCATTGCACCAGAGAATGCTTCTTTTCTAACTCATATGAAAATGCTTTGTGGCAAATGGTGACCTCAGACATAGTTAGCCCTTCACATTGAAAAATACGGTTTTGTTGAAGAGACGAGATGAACATATCATAGCTATCTATAAACTCTATAAGACAATACAGAATTAACAGTTAAATTTGGAGTGCCTGGGGGCAAGGCAGGGTAGTGTGAATCGATAAAATGTTGAACAAATAAATGAATGGATGACATCAACTTCCATTAGTGTGCTATGGGTTCAAAGTACGGGAAATTGACAAGAGTTGGAGTAGAATGAATTAATGGACGAAGGAGACGAGAACGCTCATGAAAAGAACCAGCTGAATTGAATAGATGGGGAGGATTTATGGCAGGTGGAGGGTGGGAGGGGCCTCCCACTTCAAAAGAACAGCATGAGTGAGGAGGTCACACACCGCAATCGGCTGACACTTGAGGAGAGACAAGATGTCCACTAGCTTCCTCAAAAATAGATGCAAGGGCTCATTTCCACTGTATCTGCCATTTACAGTTTTGCCAACACAAAAAGATCAACTTGATTTTCTAGCATACAGGGAAGGAGTAACAGCCATGTGAGCCGCTGGACTTGCTGGCCTTAAGGTCTTTATCTGTGAGTGCTAATGTGAGCCGATGTCCCACGAATGGCCTGACGTTTTAGATATAGTTCTGAACACATTCAGAGCCTCTGAATTCATTGGGGTGGGGAAAGAGAGTCAATGCTGACCATTCCAGGTGAGCATGAACACCCAATGCTGAGCACAAACATGCTAAATGCCAGGGGCCACACAAACTCATTGTCTTTTTACATTGCCTTCAGGGAACAGAGAGGTAAGTGTATGAGTGAAGCTGACGGGGCATAAGAGTGACAGGTGTGAGCTTGCGTCTTCTGGATGATCTGTATCTCTTTTAAAGCATCCGAACTAACTGAAACCCACTCAGCTCACCAAAGAAATCATCTGTGAGCTGAACTGAGCCTCTGGTTACCAGTTTGCAATTTACCAGTGGAATATCTGTATGTCATTGATATTTCCAAATAGCCTAGAATGCTTGAAAGTGTAATAGCATGAAAGCTCTATGAGGTGAGGGATCTTTGCTGTTTGTTCCCTAATGATGTATCCCAAATACCTAGACAAGATGGTAGCACATGAGAGGCACTCAGTAAATGTTTCCTGAATAAATATTCAAGAGACATTTTGTATTTATCATTAGAAAACAACTCAGTGACCATAAAGTTAACTGTCTGGCTAGAGAAAAGGAAGATTGTTCTGTTTTCCTCATGCTGTTTAGCTGTGGCTTTTTTGGTTGAGAACCTTTGTAACTTTGATCATTAAATAGGTCCCAATTCTCTATTTTATTGGGGAGAAATTATGAAGACCTGTGAATTTTGACAGTCTCCCTTTAATCTATATTCATAGCAGATGAACACATCAAATCATGCAAGGAGATGTAAAGAGCCTTTAAAACTGCTCACATTGAAATTCCATGCTTTTAGACAACCCAAAAAGTCCTGAAAGCAAAGCTTACTCAACTTAAAAAAAAATAATTTCTACATTGGGATTATGGGGATTCACGGGGAAAACTGGGGTATGGCAATTCTTTTCATCTATTCTCAAATGCTTTGACGTCACATTAGGGATGGAGGGTAGCGCTGTGTCCTGGGCCTAAAACTCACGTTGTTTCTATTGATCGTACTGAGAGAGTGAAAAGACGGACTTCACGAATCTAATTCTGCATCTACCGCCAGCCAGTGTGACTCTGAGCGAACTGGTTTATCTTCCAAAAAGATAAAGATATTACCCTGGAATTGGTCTCTGGAATATAGCTTAAATTTATGAATAAATTGAATATGATAGAAAAATAGCAAGTTCTAACTACAGAAATAAGCATAGATGCATAGTTTCATTAACAAAATGAACAAGGTATATGTATGAGTATATATGTGTGTGTGTATATATGCGTATATATATATGTATATGTATACATATATATATAGTCATTTACTGTACATAGTGTCAGCATCACAAAATGAATTTACCTGAAAAGATAGACTATTAGCTCACCTATAAAAACTTCACCTTCTGTGTTTTAATAAGGCACTTTCTATCATTTTCAAAGTTATTTCTTGGCTATGTATTTCAGAGTTTTTTAGTATACCACACTTCTACCTCATGCATCTCATCAAAATGAGAAAAACCAAGGTAGAGAAAGTGAGACGAGCTTTAATAAAGACTTCTACAGTCTAATTGAAAAACAAACAACCTCCTAAAGCTAAAGAAATCCTCTTGATTTGGGTTACATGACCTCAAAGTTAATAAGTTCTCAATAAATATGTGTTTAATTTATGACAATATGGGGGAAATACCTAACATAGTGCTTGGAATATAATAGTAACTAAATGGTAGTCATTGACACTGTTATTTTAGAAGACAAAAGCAGAGTATGGCTGTTTTTTTCAGAACTGGGCAACTACACTGCATTAGATAGGGGTTCTCAGACATAACTAGGCATGACAATGACCTGATGAAGATATTTAAAATATAGATTTCCAGGCCCCACTAACTTTGCAGATTAACTCCCCCAAATCCCCATTTAAAAAAAATCTCCCAGGTTGTTCTGATGCAGACAGTCCATGGACTCATACAAGCAACCACTGCCCTAGGAGGTTTTTCATTAAGAATCTACTATATTTTATGAAAAAAAAAATGTAATTATATAATTATATATTTTCTTTCTATATATAGTACGTGCATAAATATATCTGTATCTACATGTAGACAAAATGTGTGTACATATATATATTTATGTGTGTATATATACTGACAAAGATCTTTTGATTGATCAAACTTTAGTCAGGCTCCTGAACCTTCTAGGCCCATCTGTGCACTTGCTTGTAAAACCCAGTATAGCGAGGACCCTGCCAGGCCACCTTAGCAAGTGTTCTCAATCCCATATCTGATCACCATACTTTATTAGGTCCCACAACCCTCACCATCCTCCCAATGATATCTGATCATCCTTGCTTGTTTCCAGCAATGATTCTGTTAGGTCAGTTTAGCCAAACCCCACTTCACACCTGATGTTTCCTTAAGTAGTTTTCCATCCACTGACCCCTACCCTGCTCTTTGGCTGTGAATCTCCTCTTGCCCCTGCTGTATTCAGAACTGAGCCTGTTTCTATACTGAGGTCTCTTTCCTCTATTGCAATAGTCCTTAATAAAATCTCTTTTTTACCTAACTACTGTCCAGCTATTTTTTTAACAATGTTTGTGTGTGTGTGTGTGTGTGTGTGTGTGTGTGTGTGTGTGTGTGTGTGTAGCCACGCTTTTAATTTCCAGCAACTGCTTCTCAGAGAAAAAGATTTTTGTCCTATAAGTATTTTAAAATTACTATCCTGTACTAAAATGAGCGACAGAAGCCAATGAACCTCTCAGAAAATTTAGCAGGGAATCATCTAGACATTGAAAAATTTTAATCTCAATATTTTCATATATACGTTGACTTCTATAGTATGAAAAATATCAGATGTAACCTATTTTTGAAAAAGTGATCTGAAACCTTGCCTTTGTGCTAGAAAAAAAAAAGAGAGAGAGACACTCAGACAATATTACTGGAAACGTAAGAAAGTTTCTGTAATTTTCCAAGGTGGATCACAAAGTCTTTGTGGGCCTCATACCTCCCTTTTGTTAAGCCTTCCCTACACGCACTCAGTTGACTGTATACAAATGTTTAGACCATTTCATTAAAGGACTGGAGGGGAGGCCTGTATACAAAAGAAAACAAGGGAGATCCCCTCGGTGACTGGGGAGGCCACTTAAGTCAGTGGGAAGTTAATTGGCTTTTGACTAAGGAGGGAGGTGTTTGCTCCATCCCAGCAAGAGACATTTTTACAGATGCTGCAGTCTGATGTGTACCTGTATTCTTAAATTTGAATAATTTAGAGGGAAAATACTTCTCACTCTGCTTTCCTTTAATCCTTCATATACAGGGGATGTTCTAACAGGACAGCCTATCTATCTGTCAAATCTTTAGAGACTTTGGGGGCTGAGGAAATGCTACAGAAAATCATCCCACTCCATGTGAGCATGGATCAAAACAGCATCATTTATTCTTTCTCTTTTTTTCAGCCATAAAAACAAAACAAACAGCTGGGCCCACTAACCTTTTCTTGGGCCCCATAATTCGAAAGGAGATGCCTCAAAACCTATGCCTAAGGTTACAATAGACTCATGGGATACTTGCTTCTTTTAAAAATTTGAAAGAACAAGGCAATGATAACAGTCAGAATTCATGGGTCTCATCCATCACTAGCCAACTACATTAGGATGATTATAGTTTTATTATAAGTAACAAATGGGCAGATACTTTCTTGTGACTGAGGGAATGACATCATTATTAGCTAACAATCCACATCAGAAGATAATTGAACAGTTTTGCAGACATGTCCATGATATACTCACAAATAGGTGAAGAAACAACATCTGGGAGAAGCCTTATGGTAAATGAAGAAAGCTGATACAAAAGTGGGTAAACTATCCTGTTCACCAGTGTCTTCCAAGAAAGACACTGCCCAACATGGTACCTGGAACATAGGTGCCAAAACAAAATTGTTCCCTAAATGAATCAACAAATGATTTGAGCTATAAAAAAAATGCATTGGGAAAAAATGGAGGAAGGATAGCGTCCATGTGCTGTGGTGTTTTTCTGTCCCTTTTTATTTTTTTCGGTACAGATTTTCTCCAATAAGCATATCCTTCTTTCAAAATTTGAAAAAATAAATACAAAAAACAAACAATGTCCTTGTTTTCTAATTTGAATTTCCACATCTGGAAACTTTGAGGTCTGTTGTCCTCTTACTGGCAATTACTTCCATATTTTACCCCATGAAAGAATAGTTTTCCAATATTGAAATATTGATATTTTCAATACATAGTGAATTGTAAGGGGAAAAAAAAGCCCTTTTTCTTGGAAAGCTTTAACTAAGCAAGTTAAGATAGAACATAACAGAAAACTACAACTGGTCTTAACAACCTAATGGGAACAGATAAGTAAACCAGAAAAATCTGTCTAGAGAGTAGAAGATGACAATGCGTCATTAGCTTAGTGATGCGCCCTGCCATTTACTTCATTATCATTACAGAATAAAAACTGGAAGGGCTGATGAAAACTGTGGGCTAGCTAATATATTTTCTGTGCATTAATTTGTATTCATCCATTTCATCACTCAGGCATTATCACCACGTGCTCATCAATCACAGGCGCTTTTGTATGAGGCTGATTGAGGTTCAGGGCAAACTCTGGCAAATAAAAGACTCCTGAAGTTCACCTAGTCATAAAAGACTTTGCAAATAGCACTGACTTGTTCTTTAAGTGAAAGAATCTTATCAAGCACAAAAGCTGAGGCATTCAAAAGCCAGGAGCCTCATCAGCTGAAATGCCCTTGGGGAGAGAGAGGGTAGGCAGCTTTAGCAGGGTCTGGGCCTCAAGACCATAAGGAAAGACTTCAGAGGTAGAGCATCTGTCATTTGTATAATATGCTCTATTTACATTGGTACAGAAGTTTTTAAAACCCTTTCACCGCATTAATTACTTTGACCTCTGTAACTACCCTTTCAAGTAAATAGGGAAAGAGTGAGTGCATCATCCCCCACTTACAAAAGGGGAAAGTTGAGGATCTCCGGGATCGAGTGATTTACCTACCTTTATGCTGTTTGCTGGGAGGCAACTGAGGCAGGTCTGGAACTGGGTTCAATTTCCTTTCACTATGCCACTCGGCCTTTATCTGCCCTGCTGGAACCGAACGAGCTGAACTGCTCACACCTGCGGCACTGAGCGCCTCTAAAAGTCATTGGCATCAGGTGAACAGGGCCCCGAACTGATCTGACTTGATGTGTACGTACATGGGCAAGTAATTTTCTGTTAGCTGTCATCATCATTAGCTTTCAACGATGACAATTTTCGTCCCTTTAGCCCAGAAAAGCCGGTGGAGAAGCTGTTCAGGTGGTTCTGATCCAAATCCCACAGATCCAGGAGGCTCGGTTTCTCCATCGAAGGTTCAGCAAAGCATACAAATCACTGGCTGTGGAGGAGCGCGAGTGGCTGCTGACCCTTCCGAGGTTTGCCGGCCACCATGGGTTGTTCTGTTCAGACTGTCATCTGGCGGCTGCAGCTTTCAAGCAATTACCCGTGGCCACTTAGTGACAGTATCAGGAAAGTTAAAGCTGGGATTGTTCCCAACTTCTAATTTACTTTTCAATAAAAATTGAAAGTTAAAAAGAAAACTAGCTTGGCTGAAGCTTCTAAGTGTTTTTGAAAGACACAGCTGGGGCAGGTGGGTGTGACGGAAGCCATCTGACCGAGAACTTCAATTAGCTGGAGATGCTGGGGGAGGACTTGGAGATGAACCCCGGGGCTGGTTTCAGGGGGCGAAGGAGCTCGGAGTTTTAAGAGAAGAAAGTGGACAATTTGGCCTTATCTGAAGCTTCTCTTTTATAGATGTTCAGACAAGAAAGACCCTGCGATCTCTGCCCTTTTTTTCCTCTGTGTGTTTTCTTTATTCTCCTTTGATAGTACATCTTAAACCCCGTGCCATCAATGTAAAAATTTAAGATTATGTAATGTCAGGAAATTCTTATTTCTACACATGGCTGCTTAGGACACTAACTTAATTTTTAATCCTATAGGTTACTTCTGTGTTCTAAAAATTATTTCTTATTCAAAGACCTTTATAAGAACTATAATCAAAAGAAAAAAAAGAAAATGGGGAGAGACACCCACCCACATGCTACCACTCTAGCTTTCACTCTTCCTCCATTATAGTCTTCATTTAAGAGATTTTTTAAAAAGAAGTTTTCCATTAAAGATGCTGACTGTTTCATGGCACTGGGCTTCAGCACTGCAATCATGATGAAGTGGCTGGCTTCAGGAGGATGATTACTATTTTAAACACGAGCGAATACCACCAGAAGGATTCTAGAAATCCTCAGCTGGCAAATGTGTAGCCACCTCCCCACCCTATAGCGCTGTATGTTCTCCCACCTCCCATGGCTCTTATTCAAACTTTCTTGACGGTGAAAATTAGCTCAGCTCCTTATAATTTAAGCAAGACTTAATTTAAACAAATGGTTCAGTTACCATCTGGAAAAGGCCTGGCAGAGAGTTAAGAAAACCCTGTAAAATGTTTAGTCTGTTTTACTCTACATTTTCCTAATATTTTGCTTTATGTGTCTCTTTATAGTTAGTGGTTATTACTGGGGTTTCACTTTTCTCTTTGCCCACTTTCACCTGTTCAGTTTGAATTTCTGTCCTTTTCTCTTCATTTTCTCTCTTTCTGGATCTATTTCTTCCTTTCTGATTAATTAGTTGTGTAGTATGCAGCACACCCTCGTAGATAGCCCCATTAGGGAAGTTTCCTGTAGGAGGTGTTGTTTACTTGTTTTCGTCCATTCTGGGCAGCAGAAAATTAATAGATCGGTAGGGAAGGTACAAAGTGATGACTTAGAATGAAAAATGAAATCACAACCAATTACAAATTTTAAAAAGCTGACAGACGGCAGAAGGCAGCAAAAGTTAATTAAACAAGAGGGACTACATCAAAGTAAAAAGCTTCTGTACAGCAAAGGAAACCTTTAACCAAATGAAAAGGCAACCTATTGAATGGGAGAAAACATTTGCAAATCATGTATATGATAATACCCAAAATATATTTAAGAACTCATATAACTCAACTGCAAAAACAAAACAAAACAAATATTCTAATTAAAAAAACTGGGCAGAGGATCTGAACAGACATTTTCCCAAAGAAGCATATAGATACATGAAAGGTGCTCAACATCACTCATCATCAGGGATATTCAAGTAAAAACCACAACGACAAACCACCTCACACCTGTCAGAATGGCTATCATCAAAAGGACAAGAAACAACATGTTGGTGAGAATATGGAGCAAAGGGAACCCTTGGGCATTGTTGGTGAGAGTTTAAATTGGTGAAGCCACCACGGAGAACAGTATGGAGATTCCTCAAAAAGTTAATAGAACTAAATATCTCAAGGAACCGAAAATACTAACTCAAAAAGATTTCTGCACCCCCATGTTCAGTGCAGCCAAGACATGGAAATACCCTGTGTCCTTTGATAGAAGAATGGAGAAAATGTGATATATATACTAGGAATCTTATTCAGTTGTACAAAAGGATGTCTTGCCATTTGTGACACGTGGATAGACCTTGAAGCCATTATGCTAAGTGAAAGAAGTCAGACAGGGAATGACTAATACCATATGATCTCACTTATATGTGGAATCCAAAAAAGAAGAAAAACCCGGAGCTCATGGGAAGCAGAGGACAGATTGATGGTTGCCAAAGGCAGAGGCGAAGGGGTGAGAAGTGGGTGAAATGGATGAATATAGAAAATTCCAGTTATAAAATAAATACGTCCTGGGGATGTGATGTGCAACATTGTGACGACAGTTAACAATGCTATATTGTATATTTGAAAGTTGCTAAAAGAGTAGATATTACAAATTATCATCACAAGAAAAAAAATGTAACTATGTGGTGATGGATATTAGCTAGACTTATTGTGGTCATCATTTTGCAATATGTACATTAATTGAATCATTATATTATATAACTGAAAGTAATATGTTATTTGTTAATTGTATCTCCATAAAAATTAGTAAAAAGCCAACAAACACCACAAATATCACAAAATCTGGAGACATAGGATTATATACATAATTTATATGTAAATATAAAAATACATGTAGTGTGTTAGGTGATTGACCAGCCCATCATTATTTTTTCCTACATTTTTGGCTGCACACTTTTCCTATGTTAATGATTTTTGTAACATCAAATAGAAATAACTTATTCTCAATGTCATGAAGATTTTTAAGATTTTCAAATTTAGGAAAACCTCTATCAGGTTTTGTTTCAGGTATAAGTCTTAAGGTTTTAAGGTAGAAATAATTTTAAATACTATAAGTTGAAGACACTTATGAATCGGTTTGTCATAAATGTCCTTGTTGTGGAGGCCCATTATGATTTTTTTAATTGATCTCCAACAGGATGTGACTTCCGCTTTGACCCAGCATCAGTGAGAACTAAATCTTTTACTTAAATATTAAAGATCTGATAACTACACAGGTTTTACACAGACTAGCTTCTGGCTTTGCACATTTCAACCCTATTTCTCCTTCATCATGTACATGCTTTGGTGCTGGGCACCTTTGTTTCACAATGCCAGGTGGGGAAGCACTGTAACCCATAGGTATATTCATTTCAGCCCTTCACATGCTGGAACAATTAGTGTAACTTAATATAACATTTCTACATGAAATAATAAGAAACCAGATAAACATATCCCATGAAATCCAAACTAAATGTGTCTGCAATTCATCTTTCTCTTAGCTGGATGCCCAAAATGACCATGGTCACCTCCAATGCCATCACATGCAAAAAGTCATTAGGGGAAAAGCTGAACAGGGAAAAGAGAGTACTTTTAACTGATCACAGTTGAGATATTTTATTTTTTCAAATTTTACTAAAACATGTGACATGTGAACATATTCCTGAGTTGTGCCTACGACCTCAGAAGACACCGTACATATACGTACCTCTGAACATTCTGTCAGCTTTATTCACTTCACTAGAAATCTGCCTCTGCTACAGAAAAAGTTTAACTTGGGTTTTGTTTTTTTCAGATACAGAAAAAAGCTTTAAGAATGACAGAAACTTTATTCTGTAATGAGAACTAAATTCAGTTGCTCCTATATATTTGTATAGATAAAAATCATAACTTTTGCACAGTGGCTGTCTGCACGGAGGCAATTACTGAGTAACATTTCAGGCTGGTAGACGATGAGAGGCTTATTGTGGAGTGAGAAGGAGGGTGGCTATTGGACCAAAGAACTAGGGATGCAGAGCTAAGCAGACCAGATCACTTCACTTCAGACCCCAGGAAATTCCAGCCTTGCTTCGGGCCCCCAACATTACCCAAGATGGTGAGATAATCACCAACTGATCTTTGGCAAGCAACTTCTTTCAAAACATAACTAACCAACCCAATAATGAAAACAGCAACCTCACCTTCCCCTTTCAAAAACTTACTGACACATCGAAGTGAAACAGAACACTGCTGCGCTTTCTCCCACTCTAATTTCCCTAAAGAAACAACATCCAAAAGTCGAACATGATTCACAAATTACTTCATAAATATTTCATTCACAAATATTTGTCAAATGCCAGCAATGATGATTTAGCAGTGCACAGGGCAAAGTTCTTGTAGCCACTATACTCTAGTAGGTGAGACCCTAAACTGGGAGCGAAAGAAGAGCTGAGTGGGCAGTGGAGAATGGCAGAAGATGTGAAGGGAGAGGTACCCTGGGTCATACCCACTAGAACCCCGAGTGCCACAGTTAGGATTTTGGATTTTATTCTAATCCATTGGAAGGTTTGAGTGGCAATAACCAATTGACATTGCTTAAAAGGCTCACTCTGGCTGCCGTGCAGAGAACAGACTCTAGGGAGCACGTGGAGGCAGGGAGCCCGGTTTGGGGGCTGCCAAATAAATGCGAGAGCTGAAGGTGGCTTGGATTAGGGCAGTTGCTGTAAATTTGCTTTTGTGCATCAGTACAAAGAACTGAAAACTTACCGATACACGGAAATGACCAATGTCTGACCAATTCTGGACTCCAAACCTCTGCTGAGTTAGCAATTAAGCTCCAAGTTAAATCTCCAGCACATTTTCCACGTCCAGCTCCAAAGAACTTGCGTATCATCACATCTGGGATTGACTGACAGACCAAGAGCCCAGCTTCCCCTATCCATTTATACAAACTGCATAGAGAATGACAAAGCTGTGGTGGTGGCCCAGCTTACTGGGCGTGGAGTCAATATTCTGCCAGGGCCACTCGGAGCAAGTTCCTCAACCTCAGACAGTCCGTTTCCCAGTGTAAAGAGACTGGCATCCATCAAGTTGTCACATAAATAAGACAATTATGTGAGTAAGGGTTTGGCACAGTAGCAGGTGTTTGATAGTGATCAGACCCAAAATGCAGTCAATAAGTGGTGAACATGGTCGTTTTCTGTCTGCCCTCTGAAGGTAAAATTACTTATGTAATTTTCTAATTAGTCGGTGAAACATCTTTAGAAACCTATTTCAAAATCTTCAGGAAACTGATTTAATCTGCCTCTTTTATTTAGTGTTTTTCCAAGCAGGCACTGCACTAATTGCGACGCCAGAGGCCCTTGCTAAAAATGCATATTTCTGATCAGTGTCCCATTAGTTCCAAATAAGAAACTAAGGTGAGGGCCGGGATGTGCATTTAAATCTCCCCAAGGGGTACTGCTGCCTTTCAAGAACCATCCTCTTTTGGCCGCAGATAAGTCCAGGTAGCAGGGGCCACAGGACCCCACCCGACAAGGAAGAGTTTGATTCAGGTCTCAGCTCTGCTTTGCACAAAAATAAATGAATGAATGAATAAATAAATAAATAGATAGATAGATAGATAGATAGATAGATAGGCGCCTTCTGCCTCCACCGTGGCCACTGCAGAAGTCTCTGGCACTGAAGGACTGAAGGGGACAATTTTTCATCTTGGGACACATTTTTGGTCCGTTTGGGAACTGCAGTTATTGACAGATCGGTTTCGTGTCCCCTCCCCCGGTCTCCCCACGCCCAGTCGGGGGGGGGGGCACAGCTCGCAGGCACTCACTTTCCCGACCACAGTGACACCTGCCGAGGTGACGCGGGATGTGCAACGCGCCGCGATGATACTCGCGGCGGCAGCGCGCTGAGCGGGGGATGCGGGCCCCGAGCCCGGCTGTGGACCACCCGCCCGGGGCTGGGCTCCTGCCCAACAGCGCCCCGGGGGAATTTTTGGGGTGGTGCCCTGCTGGCCCCTGGCTGGCCAGAGACCCTGCAGGATGTCTTCCAAGCAATCAAAGCGCCAGCGCCCTCGGGCAGGTTACTGTTTCGGTTAGAGTTAAAGGAGCCCCACAGAAGGAAAGATGCGGCCCTATTGTCCTAGAGAGAAAGACACTTAATCCGCTCGACGGTCCCCACTGAGCAGGCCCTGGAGCCAGGGCTTTCGCAGTGTCTGTGTCTCTGAGCCCAGCTGGGTCCATCCCACTCCCCGCCCCCAAATGGTATTTCAGCAGAAGAACCTAAAAAGCTAGGTGGAGTGGGTAATTTCCCGGGAAACAACTGCTCAAGGCAGATAAAAGGAGGACGGAGTGGGAGGAAAGGGAAAGAGACCAAGAGAGCTTTCCTGGATTGGTTTAACCCTGCAGAAGGAGGGTGGTGGGAGGGGAGGGCAGCTTGCTGGTGAGTGGGAATCCTAGCCCACCACACTTTCCTCCCCACCTCCCCACACCCACTCCACACTCGGGTCCTCCTTCCTAAGGGGCAAACCATGGGGCACTAAACTTAATTTTTGAGGTCTCCCTCAGTGGGGGGTCTTAGCTCCAGCTGCTATAACAAATACCATAGTCACTGGGTGAATTAAATAGCAGATACGTGTTTCTCACAATGCTGGAGCCTCGGAAGTCAGAGATTAGGGTGTCAGCATGGTAGGCCCTGGTGGTCCTCTTTCTGGTTTGTAGACTAAGGTCCTCTTGCTGGGTGATCACTGACAGGGAAGCAAGCCCTCTCCGTCTTTTAAGAGCACTAATCCCATCTGTGAGGGCTCTACCCTCTACAGCTCTGATGTAACTCTCCTTATCTTTTATGTTCTCTATGGAGGCCTCAGTTGCCTTCCATGAATTGTCCCAGCCTTTTCCAGTCTTAAGCATCCCTGCCACAGGGACCAAAGGCAATTACCAATCCCCTGACCTACTCAGATCTCCCAAAATGGTCTGTGTGTGTGTGTAAGGCTCATTAGATCACCTGAAATGGAAATAAATGAGGCAGAATAGAAAGTTCCCTTTCCTCAGTTGTCACGGTGTAGTTATCCAGCTGCTGGTTAGTCAGGGCCACCTTGGAATAGGAGCCCTACCTCTGTAAGCAAGTCACTGCTTTCACCTCTATGTGTCCACCAGAGAGCAGAAAGGAGCCAGACTATGCATGTTATCTGAGGAATCAAAAACCCACTTCTTTCTTGCCAGCCCCATCATATACCCTGCCAGGCACTGGGGGTTTGAAGCCCATATTGTAAAAGCCAGATTTAACAAGGGAGTGGGGTATTACACAGTCTCCAAGGCCCTTTTTCATTTCAAAGACTGCCACTTCTCTCAAGTCACTGAGGTGGAGATCATCTGAAGGACAGTGTGTCTCCCGGCAACACCCCCACGACAGGTGCTCAGTGTCCAATGGAATCACCTAGCAGGCTGGGCTGACTTCTACTGCTGCCCTAGGACCTGTGCAGTTTCATGGCAAGTTGGGGGGAGATACTGTAGTGTCACAAGTGTGACCCTCGGGCCAGCTGTCAGCTGACTTCAGTAGTTACCGTGAATGGCCTCTGCTCTGGCAGGAAGCTAGCATTCCGACCAGCTGCAGAATTTAAATTAAAACTCCCTGCCCACATCCCACCCAGTTCTCAAATAGCTTCCTTTTCCTCCAGGCAGTAAGAAATATAAGGGGCACTAGTCCTGGGGTAGCAAAAGACGCTGCTGTGTGAGCTTGTGCAATTATGAAGCCTCGCTGGATTGGGGGGCTTTGCTTTTTCTTCTTTAAAATGGATTTAATAATGCCTCCTTATCTTTTCTCATGAGGTCGTGTGTGTGAAATTCAAGGAGATTGTGTGTGTGAAAGGGTTTGTAAACAACAGAAAATGATACCCATGTGAGCCCCACACAGCAGGGAAATTGATCATGGTCAGGCAGCGTTTGCTGACCTTGGTAGGATGGCTTTGCACGTTTTTAAAGAATACAGATGAAGTTCAACAGGAAAAGCAGCAGATCGAATAAGGGCAAAGGGAAGTGAATTAACATTCAATGTACCGGGATTTATTATACCTCATTTAATTCACTCAAAAATCAAGTGAGAGGGAAATGATTAACCCAATGTGAAACCAGAGGTTCGCAGACTTTCTCAGTTCACGGGGCTCCTGAGTGTCAGTCACCCCAGGAACATGAAATGCCTAACAGCTCTACTGATTACGTAGTCAGGTTCAAAAGCTTCAATTCATATTGCTCTCTGAACGACTGAGCACCTGTGGGGCCCTGCACAGCCTCTCAGACTTCGGTCTCAGACTCTAGCTCATCTCTCATTCCACGCCGCTTTTCACGTAACCCAGTATTTCATCTCAGCTGAATCCCAGATTCTCATTGATGTGGCATCAAAAAGAATGCGGTGATTTAATGATGAAGCCGAACTCGCTGGAGCTGGTGGTTCACAGCAGTGCTGAGCAGCTGCTGCTCTGCTTCCTTTGAAATTTAAAAATATCCCAGAAAGCTTCCTGCGAGGCACCCCAGGGTGCCTCAGCTCCCAGTTTGGGAACTGAGGTAATAAACTCATGCTCAAAGGTATGAAGTCACTTCGAGCCAGAGCTTTTCAAATTTTAACACGCACAGAAATCACCTGGGGATCTTGTTATAAGGTGGATTCTATTCAGTCTGTCCGGGCTGGGGCCTGAGATGCTGTCTTTCTAACAAGCTCCTGAGTGGGGAGGATGAGGCCACCTCAAGGACTATGCCGAGGAGGGGGGCTTCAAGTGCAGCAGTCAGGAGAAAGGGGGCCATCAGCGTAAGCTGCAGTCCACGTCTCCAAAGCCCATGCTTTCCCATGACCATACTTTTCCCCATATAATTAAAACTGTAGAAAAATGTAAAATATGGTACTCGTGGCCTTCAGTTTCCAGTTTGGCACGTAAGGAGGCTGTTTGTCTCGTCCACAGAATAACAAAAAATGCTGAGCAAAACGAACATCGACAGCTCTTCTCAGATCCATTAGAGAACTGAGGTCACAGAACAAGACACTGCTCCCAACAAACTGGAGCGACCGCAGGTAGATACAGAGAATCACAACTCACCTGAGCAGAATCATGGGTGCAGAAACCTCTGGGGAACTCAGCGCCGGTGGAAAAGGCTAAGTGTCATCACGTAGTTGCTGGAGGCTCAGTGCAGACAAGTTCGAGAGGTAAAACCCCAGGGAGCTCCCACACTTCCAGAGGGGTACTTTCAGGACACTGCCCGATGATCCCGATCCGGAATAAAAATCCCCTCCTGCTTCACAAAGGGGGAGGGCAAAACAGTTACTATTAACCCAGAGCAGTCTGGCCTTCTTAACAAGCCTGCCCTCCAGAGCAACCGTTTTACCAGCGCTTCACCTGCTGGGGTTTTCTCAGCATCTACTCAACCTGGGGGAGGGGACATTCCCACCTCAGCCCCTTCTAGCCTCCCTGTCTTACCTAAGGGGTTAAATTAAAAAAAAAAAAAAAATGAAGTAAACCTGAGAAGCTCTTGTGAAGTTTACAGCCCAGGGACAGACAGACTGTGACCTAATCATAGGACTGTGGACCACCGTCACCTTCCATGTCACTAGTGCTTTTGTGTAACAGCTGAAGCAACTGTGCATCTCAGAAGATGCCGAAGGCTCTGGGGAAATCCACAGATGACAGGGGAGGCAAAAACAGGACAAAGAGGTGTTTAGCCTCTAACACCTACAACTACAGCAAACAGTAAACAAAGGCAAACTTGGCCGGATAAACATAAACTCCCACACTAATAGCCCATTTCCCTCAGTTCCTTTTACCTAATACAGCAGGCCCAGCTTGCAACAAAAAAATGACAAGGCATTCTAAAAGACAAAAACCCCCATCTGAAGAGCCTCCAGGCCCTGGCACAGGCCCCATTGTTCCACTGGACATCGCTGACAAAACACAAATTCAAAACTAAAATTTTCAGAATTTCAAGGTAGAAGCCAGAGAGCATTGTACCGCAAGCAGGTGCCCTTCTGAGCATGTTTGTGCAGCCCCCTGCACACCAGATTCAGGTCTTGTCGGCAGGGATAACTTCGCTGCTGCTCATGGCTGATCTTTGCTTCAGGAAATGCTCAGGAACTAATTTCTGTTAAGGACAGAGTTTTGAGCAATTGATCTTTATCAACTTCGTTTTCCTTTAAATCATAATAATATTCCTGAGACCACCTCAAACTCAGGTGGCTCATGGTAGCCCATGTGTTTTGCCACTGGATGTATGCCCTGGGCTAGCGGGGCAAAATGATTGCCCTGCCTGCAGGAGAAAGAGCCCCGATTTCTGTGTATGTGTCTTCTGTGCTCCTTTACACAAGGCAGGGATGTCTACTGGATGTGCTCAGCTGTTTTTAGGAGAAAATAGTATGTTTAAAACTCTGCACATCATCTGCAGAAGCAATTGAATTGAGTTACCCTCTCATAAGATATTTACTCAAAGCAAATCAAAGTTATTCACTAAGACAAACAATCTAACCCAGGCAACATTCTCTCATTGCAAAAGGGACTTTCTTCAACAGCACTGATAGATGCTCGTGTCATTGAGAACATAAGATAATTCAGTAAAAATCCACAAAACTCTAGTCCCCACTGGGTACTCCTGCCAGCCATCAGAATCTAGGTGCCCAAAGTAGTTCGTGTAGCATGTTGGAAGTAGCAGAGGATTAGTTGAAAAAGGCAATCATGCATGGTGGCCGACTAATAATGCAACACGATTACAACAAAGAAAAATAAATTGCTGTCTATAATCCTAAATATATTTTTGAGAGTGGTTCCTAGAAAAATGAAAGACCCTTTCATTCTGCCAGGTTCCAAAATGGATTTCAATATGCAGTTTGGCCTGGAGCTCAACTCTGGGGATGGTGAAAGAAGAGAGCTGAAATTAGGAAAATTTCATTCTGCTTCCGAGAGGGATGCAGCAGAGGAACTGAGTGGGAAGCTGGAGGCTGGATTATGAAAAAATGGCCAAGGTGTTTTATTTTTTAATATAGGGATGTCTTGAATTTGGTGTTAAATTGTATGTGTCGCTATAGTACCAGGATGAAATGAAATGTTGATTGAGATCTAGCATCATCTTAACTAATTTCAGGGACCCTATTTCAAATAAGATCACATTCTGAGGTACTGGAAGTTAGGACTTCAACACGAATTTGGGGCGTGGGGACGCAATTCAACCCCCCCCCCCAAATATGTATGGTAGCATTTATTATTAAACATATTTTATCAATATATGTTTTTGAAAAGAAAACCTCCTGGATCTTAGCAGATGACATTACTGTTAGCCACTCTAGATGCACAGCTGAGCCTGCTCTGAAGACTTTGTCTGTCTTTCCATGAAGATGTACCCACTCTGGTGACATGTCAGATGGAATGCTCATCTGAGCAAGTCTCAAGTAGCAGAACAGAGCAGGCTACAATATGCAGCCAAAATGTGGTCATCTCAAGTCGGCTGTAAGGAGAGACTGGCCACTTACCACATGTGGGAGAACTTTGCCTTGTAGGTATAGAAGGAATCTCAGTGGAGAAGAAAGCAAGAAATCCTGAGTGGCTATTGCAAATCTGATTCTTTTTACTGTTTTAAAACTTGCTTTTTAAAACTTGCGTCCACTTACACGCCCTTCAATGTATTGTCTCAAGCATAAAAATGCTGGAAACTATTGTACTACACGACCTGTTTGATGAAAAGAGTGAACTGTTGGCTCTTTACAGCACTTTGGGGCTCTCCTTGTACTCTTGAGTTCTCACTTTGGCGGCCTGCAGACCAGACAGCCTCAAACCCAGTGTCCGGGGCAGTCTGGCTCCGAGTTAAGCAGTGAAAGCAGGAATTGTGTCTGGTCTGGGACTCCTGAGTGAAGAAGGTTTTACAGATTTTTGCAGTAAGACAAAAGCAGCTCGTGAGCATGTGAGCCACTAGATGGGGCTCCATGTCCACGTTGATCCTGTGGAATTTCAGTCTGACTGGCTTCCGGGCCGCCTTATCCTCTAGGCACCTGCAGGCTGGCACTGCCTGAGCACCGACCCCCACCCCGATACTTTAAGAGACCCAGGAAAGTATTTTAATTTCTTTTAAAATCTGAAAGAAAAAAAGGAGCATCTTTCCTTGTAGGCATCTTTCAAGATGCTTGCATTTAACTCCATAGTTCCACTCTCATTCACAGGTCCTACATATTGATTTCACCTCCTACATATCTCTCCAAACTGTCACCTTCCCCATACACCCATGCTGCTACTTCAGACCAGGCTACTGGTACCTTTCTCTTGGACTTTTACAACAGCCTCCTGCCAATCTCTGCTTCCAGCCCCTTCTGTAGGCAGCCAGAGGCATTTTGCAAAAAAAATCAGATCTGATCATGTCTGTTTTTGCTGTAATCCAAAACCTTCCATGACTCTCCACTGTGCTCTCTCAAATAGTGGGGGTGGAGGGTGGGGGGATTTACTCAGAGAAGAAGGCAAGATAATTCACTGGAGCAGAGAAAGAAAACAGAACTTCTCTCTATATTTACCTTTAATCTGATCCTTTACATTTCTGTTTTGCACATGCTTTATTTACATGATATAGGTGCATTATTTATACACATGTATGTCTATTGGGAAAGGTATGGGTTTTCAATGTTTTTTTCCCCCCCACCGGAAGGATGCATCATCGAAGGTGTCTAGAGATCTTAATAATGATGTCGAAGACTTCTAAAACTGCACATAAAGCCTTTCCTATACAAATCAAACCTACCTTTAGCATCTTACCTGTTTAGTTCTAGCCACACAGGACATCCCACAGAGGTCTAAGCTCTTAAGCTTTCATCAATTTATAAATGTTTCATGCGCAGGACACACCTCTCTGTAGTCATCACTGCTCACCTGATAAAATCCTTCTTTCCCTTCTGTACCCAGCCCCAGGGCTCTTATCTCTGCTGCCTCCTCTGGCTCCTCTGAGCAGTCCTGCTCTCTGTGTGGGGCCTTAGTGGTGCCTTACTTCTTTGTTTACATTTTCCCCCCTTTAGTATTATGAGGTGTGGGTGTGGGTGTGGGTGTTTTGCCTGCCTGTGCACACGCATGCCTAGGAAGCTTGCACTGTTAGAACAGCTATTAGATGCCTTTTCTATGTGTCATTTCAACTCATCTCTCCTTTAGGTGACCAACTCATCCTGATTTGCCTGGAACTTTCTAGGTTTTAGCTCTGAAATTCCTGTGTCCAGGAAACTCCTCAGTCTCAGGCAAACTGTGATGGTTGGTCACTCTGTACGATAACCCCATTATATGATGCGAAAACTAAGGCTCAGAGAAGTTATAGAGACTTAGCTAAACACACAAGCTATTTAGTGCTAGGACCTGGTTGTGTCCCTCAGAAAACCAGTGTCTTTCCTTCAGAGCATGCTGCCTGTTCATGGCAGGGACCACGTCTTACTTAACTTTGCATCTTCACGCCTGGCATGATTCCTGCATATACCAAATATTTGATGGGTGAGTGAATGAATGAACTCTCCAATAGAGAATCAAAACAGTCATTACATGGATTACGTGGCGACATAGGAGCTAACCAAGCCATGTCTCTTCCCTCCCTATGATTCTGCGTAGCCACAGAATGTTAGAAAACTGGGTTCAGAGAGGAAACGTGACCTGACCAAGGTCACCCGTCCATAAGGTGGAGCAGGGACCAGACTCAGAGTTCCTGATTCAAACTCCAGGGATCTTTCACCCAGAGCGTGGACTGAACTAAACAAGGCAGAGGAACTAGTGGGCTACTTTTTAACACCTAAATGAAGACATGAAGCAGCTCTGAATTGCCAGGATTTGCACTATTAAAAAAAAAAATCCTGAGATTGGGGCCTTTTCTTCAAATATACATTAGAACAAGCCTCTCAAAAAAGAGTGCCCTCCATGCCAGGAAGGCGTGGTACAGAAGCATGGAATGCAGTTAAGTGTCACGTTTATTGTCCAGGGGGGGCCTTTTTTCTTGTCAATCCTCCCCACTCTCACCCAAAACAATCAAGCCTTGGGTCCAAACCAACCTGGCATCTCCAAAATGGAAGAACTGTTTAGAGACCAAGTGACCAGGCACTGACAGCCAGAGAAGGGGCAATGTCCCACGCCCACTGCTTCAGCCGCTCTGAAATGCCCGTTTATCTCCATGAGCGTCTCTTGGCTTCCAGGCTAGGCTTGTGCTTTGTCCTAGGCCTTTCTTTACTGACCTCTGATTCCGAGGGGAAGCTCTGCCCCAGGGCAAGTGGGAATTTCTATGCCCTACAGAAAACATGGGCTCCTCTAGGACCACTGGCTGATCCCAGCATCTTGACTCTGGCCTCTCCAGAGAAGTGTGGCCTCCAACCCTGCCCCCTACCCCTCTAAAGAATAAAAGTAGCCCAGAGGCAACCATGGGGCCAATACAAGTGACCGAAGGGTGAAAAGCTGATGACTTTTTCTTCTTTTCTTTCTGGATCTGCCATCGAGACTCTTTCATGGGAAAGATGGGAAGGAAGAAAATGCAGCTTTGTCTTTGTATTCCACCCCCACCCCCACCGCAATCTGTCAGGCTGCAGGCTGCCCACTGAGGCTGCCTCTGGGAATGTTCCAGATGCCTATAAATAGCTGGGGAAGCAGGGTGGCTCAGCCACTGTGACAGGCCAATTCTTAGTCCTCATGGGATCTGTGAGCTGCCAAAACGATTGGCCCTGGCAGGATTGTTGGGGTGACAGTGCCGAGGTAAAAGATGAGCAGAGGACACGAATTCTCAGCACCCCCAGGCAGCGAGCATGTTGTTTCTGAGCACCGCTTGGCTAATGTCTCCACGGTCTCCTCTGGACCGGAGACAGTGTTCTGGAGCTCTGAGGAAGAGTGTGACAGTGTTGGCCCAGGGACCCTTGGATTATTGCTACTGGCACAGACCTCGGGAAGGTTTACCTGGAACCTGCCCTGAGAACTTGGATTCACCTTAGCAATCAGTGCTCAGGAATGTGCTGAATTTGCTACCAGCTCCTTGGAGAAGCAGACACCAGAACACTGGGAGGGACAAGAGGGACCTCCCTCGCCTCACCCCAGCTTCTGGAGGTCCTCACCTGTTATCAGGCAGGGTCATAGCATCAGAGGTTAGCTCTACCCTCATGAGGACTGGAAGCCAGCAGAGGTAGCTCAGTGCTGGTGTGAGTGCGGCTGAGTTTCCTGCTAATGCAGCATCTCTGTGTTGTCAGTTGTGTCCTTTACCTTGGTCTGTGACAGTTACCTTAGCTCTTCTGACCACGGGAGTACGTTGTGCCATGTGCTTGGTTTTGTAATGGACGCTGACAAATCAGGGGTGAAAAAGACAGCCTGTTCCCTGAGGCATCATCTAATCCAGTCGGGGGTGAAGGTGAGGCCTGGCAGTGGCCGCCTGTGACTTTACTGGAGAGGGTAAAGCTGAAGGGCCATAAGCATCCCTTAGAGGGGCATCCAAGCTGGTAGAGGGGCCGGGGCAGCTTTCCTGGAAGTGCTGAGACCGGGGCATGAGGGAGAGTCACTTAATGAAGAGCAGAGAAGAGATGCGGGCAGGGCAGCCCACATCCTCAGCTCAGTGAGCAGGGGACTGGGATGCTAGTTCACCATTGTGGCCCTACGTTTGTCACAGTGCCTCCTCGTGCACGGAGGACCTGCTCAATAATTGCTTGTTGAAAGAACACCTGAGAGGGCACCCGAAAGGTTTGGCTCAGCTGGTGTGGAGCCAACGTGCGTGTCTCTGGGGAATGGGGCAAGGGTGGGGACCTGTACCCAGAGGAGAGGCTGGGGAAGGAAGTGGGGGTCAGATCGGGGTGCCTGGAAAGTCATGTTTGGGGATTTCACTCTATTCTGAGGGCCATAGCAGGGGAGTGGGTAGCAGTGAGGACTTGCCTGATCCATCCTATCCTGTCCCTGCCTATCCTCTTCCCCTTAGGAGAAGACAGACTACAGAGCCCGTGTGATGCCTTCAAGCATTAACCTTCTCTAGTTTAGCTCCTTTTTTATACCCTAGATGTTTGGCTTTTTAAAAACAAAACAAAACAAAAAAAAAACCCTATAAAATAAAATCTCTGCATTGTATTGTAGAAACGGAGAACAAGAACCCACTGGACGGTGACCTGGTACCGCAAAGCAGCCAAGCCATTGCCTGTCACTCCGCTGCCAACTTTCAACAGTGTCCCATTGTGCCCTGCGATTTAACTGGGGACCTCGAGAACACACGTTTCTGACTTTAATTCTGCACAGGATTTAAATTCACCGCAGCCCACCAGATGTCGCTAATGACTCGCATTTTGGTCACTGTGGCAGCGGCGTCTTGCTGTCAACAAATTATTCCTTAAGTATCCAGTCAGTGTGCACCATGTGCTGGGCTGGGCATTTTGTAGATAAAAAATTTCTTCCTTCAGATTGTTCTGAGCATAAAAGAAGGTTATTTCCCATTAAGGATAAAGTTTGTCTTTGGCTGTGCAATGGAAACATGGAATTAAAAAATCTGTGACCACTTTAAAAAGCTCATTTCGAGGGCCTATTCCTGCGTGTGTTGTAGGCATGTTGCATTTCATCCTGGCTAACTGCAGCCTCCAGAATCTGTGATGACAAGATTGTAACTCATATTTCTCAATTCATTCTGGGAAGAAAAGCCTGAATGAGAAGGCGGCCGCTAAATGAATCTGTGAAGTCAACTTTGAAGGTGTGGCTGATAGAAAAAGTGTCAAGAGCCACAGTTGGTGGCCCAATGTGACCTGCTGTTCAGCGGGGTGGTATATGTTTGGTGAAATTTAGAGGGTTCTGTTCTTGAAATGCTTGCTTGGAACATGGACCTGGAGGCTTGAAGGGTAATATTGAGCTTAAATCAACTCAAAGCACATCCTCATTGTCCACAGTGCCTCAGCTTTCACCTTTGACCCTGGTGAAGACAAGATATGGGAGGGTTTAAGCTGTAGCATATCTAGCATACAAGCTGGATCTGCTGTAAAAACAAAACAAAACAAAACAAAACAAAAACAAACAAACAAAACCTCCTATGGGCTCCAGTCCATGTCTAGCAGACATCTCGAACGGAATACTTCCCAAACGGAGCTCTTGATATTCCCTTTCAAACCTGCTACTTCCATGGTCTTTCTCCTAAAAATTAGTTGCAATTCCATCATTCCAGTTTCTCAAGCCAAAATCCTAGAGTTAACCTTAACCCCTCTCTTTGCCCACATTCGATCCATCAGCCAATGCTGTCAAACCTACCTTCCAGATAGATCGAGAATTGCTCTACATCACCACCCCCTGCCACCAACCAGCGGAAATCGACATGGTATCTTGCTTGGATCATACCAATAGCTTCCTAACTGACGGCTCTGCTTCCATCTTTGCCCCCTTTGGTCATTTGAAAGATCAGCAGCCAGAGTGATCTTGTTGAAACACAAATCAGATTCTATCACTCTTTGCTTGAAATCTTCCAGTGGTTTCTCCTCTGAGTTAGAGGAAACATCCAGGTTCTGTGTGGCCTGGCCATGTTACCTCTGGCTTCCAGCCTCACCAGGCTCCTTGTTGGTCCTTAAAACCTTTAGGATCTTTGCACTTGCTCTTTTCTCTGCCTGCGGTGCTTTTCCCTCAGATATTTGCATAGTTGGCTCCCTCCCTTCCAGTCTTCTCAGCAAGGCTGTACTGGTTTCCTGGGACCGCCATAACAAAGTACCACAAACTGGGTGGACAAGTCAATAGACATGCATTTCACAGTTCCAAAGGCTGAGGTCTGAAATTAAGGTATTGGCAGGTTTGGTCCTTCCTGAAGGCTGTGAGGGAAGGATGTGCTCCAGGCCTCTCCCCCTGGCTTATAGATGCCTGTCCCTGTCACATGCAGTCTGCCTGTATGTGTCTCCACATGTACCATTCTAACAAGGATGCCAGTCATACTAGAGTCAGGGCCCCACATAATCACTTCATTTTAACTCAATAACCTTTGTAAAGACCTTATTTCCGAATCAGGTCACATTCCGAGATCTTGGGGGTTACAACCTCAACATGTGAATTTTGAGGGGACACAGTTCAACCCATCACAAAGGTCTTTCCAGGCTGTCCTACCTAACACTTCACCCACCTTCCTGGCACTCTCCAAGCCCCCTGTTTTAGCTTTTTTCTTCTTAGAAACTTCTTATCATGTAGTTGTACAACTACTAGTGCATGTTTTACTTCTCTGTCTTGTTTATTATCTATCTCTCCAACTGGATTGAAGCCCATGAAGAAAGGCATCTTTGTTATACTCACATCTGTTTTCCCATCACCTAGAACAGTACCTGGCACATAGCAGGCACTCAGATGTGGAGCTGATGAAGTCTGTTGTAGACTAATATTAGCCTAAGGAAGGAGAGGGAGAGGGAGGAGAAGAGGGAGAGAGAAGAGAAAGTTATAAATGCTTATACTGACTGACTCTACATAAAACCAGAGAGAATTTCCTCCAGCCACAGAAGACACAACTAAAGCACAGTAAGCTTCTGTCCTTCTGAATCTCATGTCAGAAATTATGAAGTTTCTGTGTTGCTACCAGAAAGCCCAAAGCTCATGAGATGGAGCTGCCATCCAGGTTCCTGGGCCTGTGGTGGGGCCTTGGCATGAGGCGAGGGAGAAGCTGTCCTGGGAGCATCACTGAGTCCTCAAAGAGGTGGCCCTGGATCAGGTGTGAACAGGCCCAGAGTCAGATCAGTCTTTTTCCTTCCTGTGTATTAATATGTCAGTGACAACACTCCTGCCAACTTCAGTATCACCCCAACTCTGCAGGCTCTATGCAGACATCTTGTTCGGATCAGTCAGCGAACATTTAAGGGAGTCATCGCTTTTCCCAGTGTCATGCAAGTATGTGGGGATTTAAGAGGAAATCTCATATTTGGATCTCACTAAAGTTAGCATGTACAGAGGACTCTCGCGTGTGTTGTCTATTTCCTCAACAGCCCTGTGGCACAGATGTTGCTGGCTGACTTGTTAGACAATTGAGTGACTAAGGGCGAGAGAAGTAATTTGCCCACAGTAGAGTAGAAATATGAGTGCAAATCATCTGGCATGCATCCAGTATTCACCACCACCATCATCATCATCCTCATCGTTATCATTTGAGTACTCGCTATGTACCAGGAATTATACTAAGCACTGTACATGTATTTTCTCATGTTATTTCTCACACAACCTTTTGAGGGAGTTGGAACTTTAACCCTCGTTTTATGAGGGGCAGAAATAACAAATAACATCGAGGTGGAAACTTTTGCCAGTTCTCCCAACTCTTAAATGTCTGAGCCTGTTTTGAACCTGGCAGTCTGGCTGCAGAGGAGGCCCTGCTGATCCTGTTCCTCACCCCATCCCCCCAGCCGGCCCACGCTGGGTGGGTGGGCGGCAAGACAATGAAGGGCAGTTCCCCAAAGAGTAAGGGGTGGGACCTGCTGCAGGAATTCAGACAGAGATAAGGGGGTTCAGTGTGGGGTCACCCAGGAGGGCTTGGGAGTCGACTACCTTGGCTTCGGTGGTCCTGGGCACAACATATCCAAAGGGGTGAAAAAGAGGCTGACTGACCAGACCTGAGTACTGGGTCCAGGCCAGAATCCTGGGTGAGAAGGCGTGGGGGAGGGGCAGGGCAGATGGCTGGGGCCTGAGGTACAGTGACAGCAGGGTACAGTTTACTCTTACTGTGCACCCTTCCGGAGGCGGTAGCTCAATACTCAGAAGCAGGCGCTGCTGCGTTGATCCCAAGGCCTTTATTCGGTTGTTTGTTGCAGGCATTCGTCCCTGGCAGGACTGTGGAGTCAGCACTGGGCACAGGACAGGAAGGGGCCAGGCGCTGCTTTCCGACTTCCACCCACTCACTGCCTTTTCCCTTCCAGCTTGAGGCCCAGCCCAGGTCAATCGAATACAAAGGAGCAAGCACAGTTCTTATTTCCCACAGCTGCCAAGTCACTTCCTTCAACCAAACAAAAGTAATTAGCTCTAGCAATCACAGGTCTGCACCAGCTTTCTAACAGCCAGGGCCTGGAAGGACCTCAGAGGTCTCCTGGTACAGCCCTCATGTGATGCACAAATTGCTAGTTGGTTTGAGGTCTGTTTGCACATCTCTAGGGGGGAAGAGCTCACCATATTTAAGGCAATTCTGGTGGCTGGGACTCCTCCAGTGAGGACTCCACTGACCCCAGCTATCAGTGTATCCTTATCAGTCGAGCTTCAGGATTTAATACCTTGCAAGTAGCAAATAAACCTCACACATGCTTATTTCGCAAAGTTTGGTGCATGTTGTTTTCAGTAGGCATTTTCATTCGTAAGAATCAATCTCTTTACCTTTAGAATACCACTTTAAAGGGGGTCCCAAATTATCATGTCCTGGGGACATCGCCTGAACTCTGTGGCCCTGAGCGGATATGGAGAGGCCAGAATGTGAAAAACTTGTGTGCAGGTGGGGTTTAGGTCTGCAGCCTGAGAGGTGCTACTGAAGGGTTTTTGAGCTGGGAAAAACACGATCAGATTTGTTTAGGAAAAAAATTTCTTTTTGAGAACAGTTTGGAGATTATCTGGGGGGAAATTTAGCCAAGAGGGAGGGAGACTAGGTGGAAGGCTACTGAAATGATTGACGTAATGGACAGCAAGGCTCATCGTGCAGGCTCTGGGGGATGGTGCAGCTGGGCGAGACTTGATAGGCAGGTGGTGTTGGGTGGGGAGTCAAGAGCCTCTTGAGGTTCAGGTTTGGCTGGGTGGTGACATCACTCACCTTGGGAGACTGGGGAAAGAGCCTTCGCAGTTATGAGACACCAGAGAGCCCCTGATGTGGTGGGACGTTGGGGAGAGCTTGCTGCTCCCTCAAGTCTCCCATGTGGCCTGATTGTGGCTGAGACTTCGGTCTCTCTGCGGTGGGTTTTTTTTTTTTTGTCTTTGTTATTTTGTTTTGTTTTGTTAGTGTCAGAATTCCAGGAACAACTGTCTGTTACAGGGATTTTCTCAGAATGAGATTATTTTCATTCACGTTCTAACTAGAAATTCCAGCCTTGAACCACACACACAGACAACTTGGGAACCTCCAAAAGTCTGTGAGCAGGAAAGCAGCCAGAGGACAGGAGGGTCACCACCACCTCCGCGGCAGCATCTTGGGCACACAGGGCTCCACACTGGGGCAGCCTGTGGGTCTTCACCCTGGAGTGAAAAGGCCCTGTGAGGAGGGTCAGGAAGGTCCTTCACCTCCAGGCTGGGCTGGAGCAATAGATTGAGTAGGTGGCTGCCCAGCTTACTGTGGGGCTACCCTGGTGAGGAGTGAAGTGACCCTGTGGTGGAAATGCCCTGAAAACTGACATTAGGGTTCCCTAACCCAGTCCCCAGAAGACCCTCAGCCCAAGGGATGCGTAGTTAGGAGCCACAGTAGGGCCATGGAGTAGGCTCACTCCTCCCGAGCAAACGCCAAGTCACCGTGAGAAAACGAAATCAAGAGCTGTGACTTGACCCGGCTCTGTGTGGCTGGAGCAGGGACCTCGGCTCGTGTCCCCCAGGAGCCTAGTGGATGCAGGAGCCCAGCCTGCACACAACCTTGGGACCCAGCATTTCTGCAGGTGTCTGCCCTGCTCCTTAGGTGCATCCAGGGAGCGAGCTGCTTCTGGGAGGGAGACATTCGTGCTGCCTTCAGGACCAGGAATACTTTACCAAAGATGAGCACATCTAAGCTTTAGGAACCTCGTTTGTTTCAGTGAATAAAAAATAAACACACAGGGGATTGCTCAGTCTCCAGGGCCAGCACCAGAAAGTGCAGTTTGGGGTTTGAAAATATGAAAAAGAACCAGCTCCTGAGGAGGTGGGAGCCTTCGTCTTCCCCTTCCCAGTACTGGCAATTCCAATGATGAGAACCCCCACCTATTCAGAGCACAGGGGTACCCCCATTTCGTCCCCTATTCCCTTCCAAAGCGGGGGGCCTCAGGCTTCCTCTTCTTCACCACTCCCATGGATGCAGCGATCGATCATGGGACGAGGACAAGCAGTAAAGCTCAGTGGTCCTCGTCACCCTGCTCCCCAGGGTCTTAGAGGTGATGACCCCTCGGCTCTCCCTTCCCATTTTCCCTTGTTTTTCAGAAAAGCCCAAGAAAATCACCTTCTGGCCTTCTTTACCTTTTCCTGTGTAGAGACAAGCCCTTGGAGTGGATGTAGGACATCAGGTAGTTTCATCCATCAGGGATTATGCAAAGCCAATATGACTGCCCACATGTGGGCTGAGGGAAAGGGCAGTTTATGAAGAAAAAAGTGTCCTGGGGGACAGGACTGTACTTGCTAGTAGCTTAGGCTAAATTCTGCTGAGGTCGGCCCTTCCTCCATCCCCGTCCCCACCTCTGGCTCATCTCGGCGGCTTCTAATGATAAGGTTTTATTTCTTACTCGTTATACATTGTTTACAGGCTGGAGACCCAGGTGGATGCAGACACTTTTATTTACCTGGAACACTGCAGGTCTCACAGCAGGAGAGTGGCCAGCGCAGCCTGCCTCGTGAAGCTTCAGTTTATAAACGCACAGGTCGCTTCTTCCCTTTTCATTGAACAGAATAAGACATCTGGCCCCTCCTGAGTTCACCGTGGTGAGACGCCTAATCCCCTTGCATGGAGGGATCACCACAGGCCAAAGGCCAAGTTTGACGCCAGCGGGCAAGATGCGTAACCCTCCTAAGGGCAGGAGGAAGATGGTCAACGAGTCGACCACGGTGTGCGTTCGCCTCTTCTCCCCATTGCCACTGAGCATCATTACTTCTCCTCTCCTTACCACCCCGCGCATAGGCCTAGGCCATCCGCACCAGGACCTGGAGCCTCCCTCAGGGTCTGGGAAGGTACAGAAGGGAGAGCACCTGTCTCACCCCAGGCAGGTGAGCTGATGACCCTGTACTTGGAGTCTCCAAATCCTAGAACGTGAGCATACTGACGCGATTTCCAACACAGGGCGTTGAGGTCGGCAATCACCAAACGGCAGTGTGAGTCAGGTGTCTGGGCGTTTGGGGAATGTCTTCACCTACCTGTAGCTCTCTCAGTGAGGAAGTGATTTCTAAGTTCCAAACGACTGAACGTAACACGCTGCCAGGACACAGGCCATGGAGCCCGCTATGTCACAGACAAAGCAAGAAGCTATGAGGCATGAACAGTATCTTTAACATAGTCTTATATTTGGAAAAGCAGTTTTAAAAAACACTTGAAAATACAAGATAAGGTAACAGTGACTTATGTAAGTTTTCACCTTATATTGCTTGACCATTTCTACATATAAATTATTGCTTGCTAGCTTCGATAGATACACAGCACGGTCATATGTACAGAAGCAGAAAGCAAGAAATCTGAGAAAGAAAATACTGTTAATGGCAATTCTGGTAATTCAACCAATGTTTCATATTTACCAGCTCTTATAATGGTGGAAAACTACAAAGTGTAGTCCCTGAGAAGTTAGGTAGAGACCCTGATTTCGGGTTTTCTATCTCCTAATTGTTAACGCAAGCTGACAATGTCACAGCAGTCCTAATCAATCAAACAGTAAAAGGCAAGAGTCCTTGCTTCAGGTCATCGATCTCATCCTGGTCTTTAATAACCTTGTAATACGAATACAATAAATAGGCTATGCAAATAAATAGTACTCTGCTAAAAAACGTTTCGTATATACAGCTTTGCTTTATACAGTAGTACATTTTCATCTCACTTTTTGGCAATTTTTAAAAAAACTTTGTTCCCCTACTAGTTTTAAGCACAATGGCCCACTCATTAGCAAGCAGGCTGAAATTTTAAGGACGTGTTTGAAGCATTTGAAAGAAACTCCATGTTATGTAACTGCAGTGCCCCTGAATTCCCCCATTTTAACATTTTTGCCAGGTTTTGAGAAGCTTGGAGTAGTTGTGCCATTCGGAAGCAAGAAGTGTGGGATCTGTGGTGTGTGTGACGGCTACAACAAAGTGGCTGGGACTGGGGCCGCGGGGGAAGCTCAGCTCTGGGGATCCGAAGCCACTGGCACCCTCTCTCGCATGCAGCAGGTATGCCTTAGTGCAACACCTTCTCCCTGCCAACACAGAGGAGTGGGCTTTTATTTCTCCTCACGCTGACTTCACTGTACACTCCACGTGACTTGTCTGTGGACAGCCATCTAGAAAAATGAATTTATGCTACACATAATGAACGATGCTAGAATGAAGGCAACGTAGGCTGTAACAGCACTGCAACCATTTGGCAACTGTACAACAGATTATGACAAGGAGTGAATTTGAAACGCTGAGTCTTTGGAGCATCTGCAAATGTATACGGAAAAAAAATAAATTTCAGAAAGGTTGCAGTTTTGCCTCCAGGACCTTGTCCTGCACTAAGTTCTAAGCAGGGCGGGTTTGCTGGGCAAGGATGAACCCACAGACCCGTAGGCCCGAGAGTCACGCTGTAGCAAGAAGGACCCACTTCGAAGTGCCTGTGCCCCACTTGCTGGTGAAGGTGGCAGATTGCAGGGTTTCAGAGTGGAGGTTTTATGCGATCATAAAATCTAAAAGAGCTAGGAAGGAGCATAGACGTCTTCTAGCCAGAATAAAACTATTCCAAAGTGGCCTTGGCAAGTATTTGGAGGAGTGTGGCCCATCCCTGTCAGCAGGAGCTAAGTCCCCAGCAGCTCCCCACCCCACCTTCCCGCTGGACAGTGCAGAGTCCTTAGAGCTTCCTGTTGAGCTAAATCTGGCTCCCACAATTCTAAAATTTTGAATTCTTTAATTCCAGATTTACGTCTTCTCGAACTTCTGAAATTTCTGAGAGCTGCTCCCTGGGAAATCTCTGGAGAGAGTCATTACATTTCAGAAAGGTCTGGAGATTTTGACGTTCAGAAGATGGGAATGCGAAAGCAAATCTAAACTAAACAAAGGCCTCTCTTCTCTTTGCTGGCCTGAAAGCCCCCCGGCCACGGCTGCTGGACACGGTGGACACGCAGCCTTTTCTCCCCAGCCTGTTCCCACCCATGCACACCCTACGCTCACTCCACAACGTGCTCAGACGTAATGTACGGGTGGGTGGCTCATTCGGCCATGGACATATCTGAATTGAGGTCTGTGCTGAAATAGTTCTCCACTGGAACAACTGAAATCACTGTAGATGGAACACTGGAGGTCTTATATGAATAACAATTTCAATTGTAAAACATAAAGACGATATCAAAATGGCCTTACACAATTAGACTGGCGAGAAAAGACAGGAACGCACGTGTGTGCCATACGGCCGCTCTGTCCTCAGTGATTGTGAAGCTTTCTCAGTGCTGGATCGGTTGTGAGAGACATCTGCCTGCTCTGGCTCCGAGGTTCTGGTCTCCGCCAGTGGGTCTCATTCTGTTTCCAGGAGCCTGAAACATCTCTGAGTAGCGCAGCCCAGGATGGTGCCTTTCTATAAAACCCTGCTCATTTTCGGGACTGACGTTTTACATGCTGGGACAGGCTGAAACTCTTTGAAAGTCCTACCCAAAGTCTCCTCCCTGTGTTTCCTCCCAGGGATTTCCCGAGCTCAGTGTGGTTCCTGAGCCCAGGAAACAACCCTGCTCTCAAGGTGTCAGAAAGCGCCGGGGAATGAGCTGCTGATGAGACAAAAGGGAGCAGCTCTGTACAGGCACCTAAGAGCTGAACAGGCAGGAGTGGTGAGAGCTGCACCAGGATTCACATACGTGGAAAATGAAGGGACCTGATCTCTACCTGGCAGGGGTGGATTTCATTATTGTATCCCACAAGCTTTTCTGTTCATTTGAAGGTCGAGAAGTTCTAACCAGTTCTTGAGAACAGCAAGAATCTTATTTACTGGAGGAGGCCTAACCTATAAAAATGGGCATTAAAAAAAGACTTAAAGGACTGAAAAAATAAAAAAAAAAAAAGACAAATTATAGAAAGGCTCCCTGTCTTGGTTTGGGAGATGAACTATAGGATTTGTAAGTGTCTAATGAATACCAGACATTTGGCTGTTTTGGGGCTCTCTTAATTTGCTGTAGGACAGGCAATCATCACTATCTTAATACCTTGCTCCTCTCCAGGGAGCGCCCAGTGCTTCACCCATCCAATCCCACTTACCCTCCCTGGACTGGCTGCTATCATCACACCCTTGGGCAAGGAGGCTGCAGAAGATGTGCAAAACACCAAGGGGCCATCAGACACACGAACACAGACCTCTATGACTCTCTGTCACCACAATCAATAGTTATAGAGTGCCTCCAGGGCATTCGGCATTATAATCTTTCAAAAATAATTATTTTTCCCAATAAGAAGTGAGAGCCCATTTGCACATGTAGAGAAAACCCCTGGAAATGAAACAGTGAGTCACTAAAGATTCCTATTTTTTCAATAATGGCGAAACAACTCAGTCTAACTTGCCTATAGTTGCAAATCAGTTGTGCAGAAATGAATTTCACCTCTAAGCAGACATCCATAAGTGACTGTGGATATGAAGAAATGCATGCCGTGACATTTCTCTTTTGGAAGTCAGAGCATTGATGTCGCCTCCGGTTCTCGCTAACTCCCTAGACACAAGCGGCTTTTGGTGATATCACAGTTTGTACAGACAGAGACCACTCCTTCTCCCTGGAAATCTAGAGATGCCATCATTACCTTCAGGTGTTCAAACAAGCTACTTCTTTCACAGCCTAAAAAACACTCATCTATACCAGTCAAAGTGAAACTCCTTCCTGCATCACGTACGCGCCTACTGAAATATTTGGTCACTGGATAACAAGACGTGTTCCCTCGTCTTGATGCTGGCACATCTCAAACTGAAAAACTGGATGGGATGAAAGACATCTGCAGAAGAAACCAGACTTCTGCCTTTCAGGATGCTTCTGACTCTTCTGCCTTCTCGTTGTAAAAGCAGCGAGGAGAGGCCTCTCCCCATCTCTGGTGGCTGACATCACTTCCCGAGCACGTTTTGGTTGGCTTTCCTGTATACGTCCTGCAATTTACTGATAAAACTCAGCGACTTCTCTTCTCCAGGAAAGTGACAGACGTGCTTGGCATCGACATTTCTGTAGCTCAAAGTGCTGCAGTTGCAGGCGAGGTGAGGCGTGGGGCGGCAGGGCTTACACCCGGGGCTCGATCCGGTGTGAGAGCTCAAATAGGGCCTGCTGGCTGTCAATGACATACAGGTGATTCACGTAGGATTTTAACTCCTGGTGCTCTTTTGGAGACATCTCACCTCCTAAATTTTTGGAGGAAAAAAAGACAGTCAACCTCACGAGAGCAGTAATGCTTTTTCTAAATACCAGTAAAAACTGACGTTAAGGCTTAGAGTAAATCCACTAGGCAGACTCTCGTTAGTCAGCATCGCAGAAGGGATTTCTCTATCCTACCAGTGGAGTCGGTTTTTCACTCAGACTAGGTTCCTCGGGTCAGGTAATCAGACTGGCAAGGCACTTGTTTTGCCAACACTTACACAGCATTTATTACCTAACATCACACAGTTCGTAGTGACTACGTTATCATCCTCCTCTACAGGATGGGAAACAGCACAGACACACGGCAAGTAAGTGCTGTGCAGAGCAGGGCTGGAACCCGGGCCACGTGGCTCCCAAGTCCATGGTCCCAGGTCACAACAATTGCCTGTGTAAGTGGCTTTCACTGGCTCTTGTATCTCAGCGTGGAACTGTTGAAATCACTGCTAATCTAATGAGTGCATGCACACAATAGCTCTTTTTTTTTGGTTGTTGATTTTGTATAATCCTCTGGTGTCCTTATTTTTTTGGAAAAAAAAAAATAAGGGACCAATTGAATGAACGGATATCACAGAACTGAACTTAAGGTATGGTTAACAGGCGAAACAGGTTCTGAAAGTATCAGATGGGCTAACATTGACCCAGTCAAGGACCAGGGAAGGCGACTTTCCACTCCCAAATGTAGGGTGGTTAAAAACATGAAAGGCCACGTGTGGCTTCGGTACACTGTGAACACCTATGTGTCACACTGGTGACAGCTCTGCTAAGGAAGCAGAGCTAAGGCAGCCTGCACAATGGAGCAAGCACACTTTCCAGTCAAAAACGTACAAAACCCTCCCCCTCCAGAAACCCCCCCAAACCCCCAAAACCCCAGGGCACCAGTAGACTGGCTAAACTGCGCTGGAGAGAGACAATATGAATGTGAGTCACATCCGCCCGCTTCATGGAAGTTCAGATGGGGTGTGAGACCAGTTCCACGTGAGCGGAAAGAAGGGTCCTGCAGGAGGCTGAGGATTTGAATGCAGCAATTTTTCCCTTGGTGAAACCCGTTTTTTTCTTTCCTCTATGACAATGCTTCTTATAATTAAAGGCCTGTATGTCATGGATGGTTTATACTTCTTAGATTTAATAGAAACAAGGCTGCCTGGTTTCAGAAAGTAAAAGCACCAGGAGTTAAACTTTTTACCATCCCACTTATTTAAAAGTGGCCAAAAAGCTGTGTCATTCTAGAACGTCTCCTCCAGAAGCCACTAAGGGACCACTTTTGGTATAGTAAATGCCACTTTAGAAAACATGATGCTACAAAGATAATCTTGTTGTTAAATTATTGGCCTGAAAAAGATGAAAGAATGACAACTGACAACTGCATGCACTTTCTAAGTGGTCTCATTAACACTGTTTTATCCCAAATGCTGAGACTGGTGTACTATGCCTATATAAACTCTCAAAATGAATTTAGATACTTAGTCCCAAACCCAATTTTTAAAGATACAGACATACAGAACACAATGAGGCCTGATAATTATTTAAATTTCTCCTTTGCTTTGTGCTATGCAGACTTATTCTCTGGTGATGGGAGGTTCAAGTCAGGGTCAAGGCCAGACAAGACAGTATAACCTTCCCATCCACACTTGCCACATATAAAAACCACAGTCCCTTGGTGAGACTGAGGTCTTAGAATCAGCTGAGCACCCATAAATGCTTGGGAAGCAAAGGAGACTGGAAGAAACATGAACTCGTCAGTAACAGTTTGCTAGTACATTCGAACAAACCTCCGTGACAACGTTATCACCGCATAGTACTTGTGTACGTAATGGAGAATTATATAAGCACATCAAATGGTATTAACTGATGTGAATATTTAGAAAATCAAGTTCTGTATTTACAGTTCTTGTTTTCAAACAGAAACTTTGTAATTCATACAGAAGTTCAATTGCTCTGTCGGGGGACAAAATTGCCAGCCAAAACCAGCTCAGAGAGGACAAAGATTCTTAAGAATATACACCTACCCTTAGAAAGTGGGACTTTGATTTTTCTTCTCTCTCTCTCAATCTCTACACACACACACACACACACACACACACACACACACACACACACACACACATTCTGTATTGTTGAAAAAATAGTTTTACAGTGAGGATGCATTATTTAGCATTATTTAGCAAAGTAAGTTTTACTCAGTGGTTACCTTTATTAAATTCAACTTTTTTAAATTGTCCTTTATATCTATAGAATCTACACAAGGAAAAGGAAAGCGTATGGGCCAGGAAGTTAGACAGACTTGGTTTGAATAATGATTGAATGAGGTAACCTTTCTGAGCTGCCTCTGCTCTGTACCCACAGAATTAATCTCTGTTCACCAATCACCAATACTGGTGTCCCCTTGGCCATGTGAAAGCTCCTTGAACTCAATAAGGTTGATTTCCTTCCTTCCTGCAGTGTTTTAACATGATTTAAACATAATGTAAATTTTGCCTGAGGTTTAAAAAGGAACAATATTCTTACATACATTAGTCTCAGTGGGGAGTCTACAAAAGTGCTCAGAAAAATACTTTCTCAGTGAAAGGCAGCTCCCGACAGGAAGTTTGTGTTGGACAGGAGGAAAGATTCTGGAAGGCTGTGCTAGGCACTTTTACGAACTATATTCCTGTTCCAGGAAGGCTCCAACCAAGGAGGTTAGGGGCCGGGTCACCCCTGATAAACCCACTGGTAACTCTGTGCCAATGGGCACGCAAACAAAACTTTCTGTGTTGGGGTGCGGTGGGAGATTTCAATCGTCCAAACTAACTCACTTGGTACAGTGTAAACCTGCTGCCATGAGTTGATAGAAACCTGCTGTAACTTGTCTTTCTCTGCATCTCAGACACACAGCGATAAAACAAAGAGAAAACACAGTGTATGCACACAACGTGCATATTTAAAATCCCTTTAAAGTTATTTCTACCAAATACTTGTGGCATGGTCACAGCCCGTACCACTGTGTGGTGAATTTACATTTCACACTGAGTTCAGTTACTCACCAAACTGGTTAGTCCTGCAGTGTCTCAGGGTTCGGACAGTGTCTGCAATCATATGCTGGAAGGCAGAGCGGGAAACATATCAGGGGGTGATCATTCAGGGGGCTGCAGAAGCTGCCTGCCCGCTTGGACTGAAGGATAGTCACGCCCTTGGTGTAACTTTAATTGATAACATCTAATTGGTAATATTAATCCTTGTCCATAGAAACAGTGGCTCCCAAATCTGGTTGCACGGACTCTACCTGGGCCATGGAAAAAACAGTGCAAAGAAAGGCAGCTCTCCCACCCCCAGTCCACCTGTCCGAATTTGCTTTGGCTTTTCACTACAGGAGATGTTTCGCCTTCTCTCCACGAGGCCTGTCTGAGATGGCCCTTCTGAACTTGGGAGGCACCATTCCCAACGCGCTCACTGTCTTTGTACAGTACAGACTGGCTTTGCGTGGCAACTGCTGTGGAAGTTCTCTCCTCCTCTCAACCAGGTGCCACCAGAGGGCTTTGCACGCCCAGCACCTGCTGTTTATCACACACGTTGACTCACACACGCTTGCTAATCGGAGGTAGGAAGTTTTGTGGAATTAAAGATTCAAGTATCTCAAATGGTGACAGGAAACGAGATAGTCATGACAGACCCATGTTTTCTAAAACAGCCAAATCTTTGCAAAGGTTATTTTCTGTTTATAATTTACATTCCCCGCTCTAGTCTTCAGTGTTCTACTTTAACTTCTTTCTTTAAAGTTCTCACTGATCTCCAGGAAAAACTTCTTAAACTCACAGCTGCTTTTTTCAAGCTCCCATCACCTTGTGCACCTGCAACCACCTTCTGAGCTATATCATTTTCGGTTCTCCACGATGGAAGAAAGAGAGCATTCAGGGCAAGACCATCCTTCGCTAGATTTCTTCCTCTATGGCTGCCAGAGTAGTCTCCAAACACTGTCCCAGTCCTCTGGAAAACCTGCAGTGACTCCCTAGTTGGTGTCACATCAAATCTAAACATTGTCCTATTATTCAAGAACCAACACTGTTCATTATCTGGTGCTTTAAACATCCCCTAGGGAGTCCTTTTGTGCATCCTTCCCCCCCCCCCGCCCCAGAACACAAGCCTGTCCATAAGCAGCACACCCTCAGTCAATTATTGCTAAAAAAAATGTTAATACTAATTGTTTTTACTTAAAACTAGCAGGACTACAGAAACTGTATTTGAACACGACTCACGTATTAAATTGTTCTCACAGCTGTATTTTTACTGTATTTCTACTCAATAGTGGGAAATTAAATAGGACAGTCATCACAGCAGTAGTTTGAGTTGCATTTGTCAAGGAAATGAGACCTGACTCATGTCTGCGAATGTATTGTTAAATTTCCTTCCCCAAATTTGCCACTATTCCCAGGACAGCTCCCCCCCGCCCCCCCGCTGTTTTAAGCTATGGCGTCACGTTGATGTCTATCGTTCGCCATTTGCGCAGCTCATGCCAGGCCTGAGCTGATGCAAGGCCCAGAACTGAGTGCAGCTTTGAAACCTGAGCGCTGATCCTCATCTGCAGGTTTTCTGCAGGGGGACGGAGTGTGATAAAAGATGATGCTCTTAACGTGGAGGGGCAAAGAAAAAGGGGACAGCATTTATTTCTTCACTATTTCATAGTTTGAGACAGAAACACGTAGCGTTGCTGAGGCAGCAGAGGGAATGATGGAAAATCGTTTTAGACCCAATACGATCCCTGGGTTTTCATGTCATCTGACTTAACGTGTTGGCCTGTGTCAGGCAGATAAAGATAATGCACTGAGTTATGTGCTAGCTGGCTTAAGCTAATATCCATCATGAGGAACTGGCTCCTCACAAGTTAATTCAGTTACGTTCTATGGGTTCATTATTGTGAAAAATGATCCTGGTTTTTTGCTTAAGTGGAACCCTGTCCTTTGCTGAGAAACATTCCTCGAAAATATTGACTCTGCTAGGAAATTCAGTATCATTCTCTCCATCCAAGTATAATATGGGGCTGTGTACGACATAAAATAGATTTCTGTTCTAGAAAATTTCAGCTTCATCCCATCTTCTCTTTGCAAGGAGGGGTCAGTGTGAGGTGTGCTGGATCCTAAGTGCCATTTGCTTTCAGGACCAGAAACGCACTGATAATACAAAATCTACTCTCTTCAGAAAAAATGTGCCAGTACGTGCCTGCTCTGCAAGTGCATGTACTTATCTGCTAACCGCCCTTTTAATAGATGTTTTCTGCAGGAATTTAAAATAGAATATTACTTATTTATGCCATGCCAGTTCCTGAAACGTTCTTAAAGCATGAAGACAATTATTGGCCCTAATAGAAGCACTATCAGTTAGACTTTCTTTCACTCCCAATGGTTAGTCTGAAGTCTTGGCATATACGAAAGCAAGTCCTTGGACTACATTAGCTGGTATCAAAAGGCTTCTATTGGGTCGTTGGGGAGAGCAGGGGAAGACCAGAGATGCTGGCCAGGATGAAAAGGAGAAGAGTGCAGGGATCTTTCCGTTGTTCTTTCCCACGGACGCCTTTATCGAATTGTTCTCTCACGCTGGTAGCACTATCTGAGGGAAAATTATGCTATGAACTTAACCAAACCACTGGCTCACTTCGGAGACGAAGGTCAGCCACCTGTCTCTTTAACAACAGACAAGGGTCAGCTTATAGAAACACAACTGTTCTCTCGCGTCCCCTCTGGTCTGTCACAGGGAAAGTTTCTAGACCTTTAGAGGGGATTCCACGTGGCATGCCATGCCTCATCCCACATCTTCGCACGTGCTCTCCAAGGCTTATCTGGCGTTCTTAACCTGATGTGTTGGCCAGGATTTGAAGTAAATGTGGACCAAAGGCTTCACATTCCTGCAATCATTTCATTAACAGCAAACACTAGGGATTAATCTGTCCAGAGACTAGTTAGTGCCTACAGCCTTTGGCTGCAAACCGGTGTCCTATGATCCTCAGAACATTACATAGCGACACAAAGCAAATCTCTAAAGAATAAGAACAACAAAGCCAACACTTTACCCATTTCCGGCTGTGATGATTTGACTACAGTAACTAAAATAATTGAACTCTGGTTCCAAAGCATTTAGTGCAAGAGAGACTTGAAAAGTTATAGGCATATCCACTTTAAAAATAACTCGCCTTAAAGCAATCATCCTCAATCAAAATGGACCTATGGTGAGATATTCTAAGACATCTGTCTTCTGGATACTAGGCACTTGGGTTTTCAAGCTGTACAGGGTCCTGTGCTGCCTCCACCTATATATATGGCAAGTTAACCTGATGATTAGAACAGGACACTCACAAGGCAAAGATCAGATGTCAAACCTCATTTGGATTCACCAGTTTGTACTGTTCTTTGGTCATGGTCTACGGCTCCCACCTCACTTAGCTTTCTTCCAAATGCCTGACCCAGTCACACAGGGGACCAGAGGTCAGCTTCTGAGAGAGTTCACACAAACCCATTACCATCACTAAAAAGGTCACTCAAAGGTCATGATCTACGGACAGGGGTCACTGGCATCATTTTGAACCATGAAGGATAGTCTAATCTCGGACTAAAGTTCATCTGTCAGAAATCTATTCTTCTCGCCATCTATCGGGTCTCTTTGGAGCACTCCTATTTTACACGTGCTCCGTGCGTACAGGGACCTCCCCCTCTGCCCTAGGAGAAGGCTGGCAGGAAAGGCTGGGAGGAGCCCACTGCAAGACAAAGCCCCTGGGAATAATTCAGGAAGAGGCATTTCAGTAACTTGTAAAAAAGGACTGACCAGGGACCTCTTTCTTGTGTGGGGGGGGTCACTTTGTAGGCTCTCTCCACACTGGCACCATCTGTCCTCAGGCTGATAAAAGGGTGGTCCCACCTCTCAAATGCAGACCCTACGAATTCTACCTTCATAATCAAGCTGGGAGTACTGGGGGGTGGAAGAAAAGCTCCCCGGAAGAAAAGCTTTCTCCTGCGCCTGGGAAGCAGTGCACGCCAGGACAAAGAGAGATGCCTTTACATTAGTAAAACTGACCCCTGAGAGCATGAATGCCTCCTGACAAGGACCTTTATGGTTTTATTTATGGTTCAATAACATACACTCAGTTGCTGATGTTAGTCAAATGAAGTTCAATTTTTCAAAAAGAAAATGCAGATTTTTATGTTTGGTTCTCCAAACCTTGCTAGCATACTTATTTTTAATTGGAATACATTTTATTGACAATGCACAACATGCAGCAAATAGGCTCCTGGAAATCACCATGCATTCAATGGAGAAAAGGGCTTAATCCATTTGTTTCTTGGAGCAAGAAAGAAAAGCATAGAAATAATGAAGTTTACCTACCAGCTTTTCAAAATTGACCAGATTATCCAAAAATGTTTTATTCCCTTCATGAATAAATGTTACATCTGAAAATTAAAAACAAAAAGATATATGTACCATCAGAAGTGGGTCATGAATCAGGGCTGACAAGGTCTAGATGCAGTGCAAGTTATTAATTTTTCTTAAACATTAGAGATTATTCCAGGCATATGAGAAGGCAATTTGAAACTGAATCTGTATACTATTCAAAGTGAAAAGGCATAATTTATAGGTGCGTGAGGAGGAAAAATTATAACATTAATGCAAACATGTATTTTGCACTTATGCTGAAGTGTTTGACTTTGACCTGCTTCATTTAAACTAACACTATTCTATAACTTAACCAGTCCATCACATTTCTAGGCCAGAACATTGAGCAGAAAAGAATATCCAGGAACAATAGGATTTTAATATCTATGTGTTTGTTTTTTAAGAATCCCTGGTGAATTATAGAAAACCTGCTTTACTGAAAACGTTCATGTTTAGATTTAGATGTTTAAACTAAGATTTTTGGTTCTCAAAGCCAGTGCCTGATTTTGTATTAGAAGTGAGTGAGGAAAGACACAGATTTGAAAATGGCAAGGTTTCGGACCCTACTGAATTGGAAGAAAGAGTCACTGATGAAAATAAGCTAAGGAAAGTAGGACAAAGGTACATTATCAGAGGAAGGGAAAGTCACATTTGGTTCGAGCCTCACAGCATTTAAAGCGACAGAAGACATGGAAATACAAACCTTTTTGGTTGCAATAAACACGAGTGCCTCCTCAAGAGAGAGAGATTTGGGAATTAGTTACAATGAGAACAGCAGCTGAAACTCTGGGAATGGATGACACAGAATCTCAGATCAGAGAGCCAATGCCTGAGCATCAGGGAATCCACACAGACAAGAATCAGAGTAAGAAATGTATTACAGCTTGAAGAGCATGAAAATAATCATGTTACATCACAGACACAGAGGGCGACCAAATGAAAATAATTTTCCAAACTTTCCTTCTTTAACTAATATCCTTGCAGGAAAATAATTCACAATTACATCATCATCTAACAAACTATTGGATTATTTCATTATCTTTCATAATTTTGCTTATAGAAAAGAATGACAAATTTTCATTCTGTGACATGATATTTAGAAAAGACAAGTCAACAGTTATTTTTTACATTTTTGCATAGCAAATAAAGCACTATGTGCACTCCATGGACATTAAAGACCACCTGAAAATCTAGTCTCCTCGAATTCTCTGAGAATTTGGATTACAAAAACATCCTCTCAGAGTCCATTTCCCTGGCGTTACAAGGTGTGTCATCTCCTTCCTAAGCTCCCAAGAATGACGATGCGGGGTGATGACAATAATGACAGCTTATGTTTGTTTATTAACAGCGTCAGAAATGGTATTAACTCATTTAATCCTCACAAAAAAGCTCTAAGGCAAGAAAGATGTGAAGAAACTCTGGTCCAAAGAATGTACACAGCTGACTCATGACCAGAGCACTAAATGTCACAGTCAGAATTCAAACCCAGGGCACCAGTTTTCTCTCTGGGGCTTCACCAGCTGAAAGGTTTTGGACATTTCGTACAACATATTATAGTCAACTTGCTGTATTTACAGCCTAGGGGGTGTCTCTGTAACTCTTCAAAGTGCTTCCTTCATCACTCCCTTCATCTATTCCTTCCAGCCCTAGGTCTCTCCTCTTCCTAGGTGGTCTCACTTAACCTCAACTTTCAGGGACTCCATCGGGTCAGCTGATAAGGATGGCTGCTCTTTTGAGGGCCCAGGCTGTCAGGCTGGTGCTGGCATGTGGATAAGACAGGGAACGTGTGTCTGGCCAGGTGGGGAGGGAAGAGAGACTGGAAAAGGCTGCCACCCAGGAGAAGGAGGTTCAAGTGGCTGAAGATTTTGACACAGTTGAATGGCAGATGTGTGAGAGAGAAACCAGTAGGTGGTTGAGCTCAAAAAATGGGATCTTAGAACTTAAGTTGCAGGTTACGGAGTAGTTCAGGTGTGGGAAAACGAGCACCTGCAAGGCCTCTTTCATACGGAGACATCTGAGCACACTCCAAATGCTCCCTAGAATAGAACTGCCGGATGAGATGACACCATTTGAAGAGATAACAAGTAAAAAAGGAAGAAGAAACCTACAAGCACCCCAACATTCCTTTTATTTAAATACCCCAACAAAACTGCAAGAGTAATCTCCACTTTAAGATACGTACACAGCCCACCACAAGGGCCTCAGTTTATCTTCGAACACCTGTTGATTATTCATTCTGTTGGAAGGGACTCCCATCTCCGAAAACACCACTAGATACAGACTATTTGGCTGCTCGGCTGCATCCTTTCCCTGACACTTACTAGAACTGCCCCACTTTCTGATGGGATACCACACCACGGTAGAGGGGAAACTAAATCAAAAGGCAAGAAATTCACCTGGAAAACAGTAACGCTGATGGCTGCCAGGATCCTCAGGTTATGTTTTTACTCACTAATCTGCAGGCTTTCTGGGCACTGACTACCTCAGAAAAGGAAACATGGGAGGCCTAATCCTCCTTAGCACCCAAATAGTTTAATTTGGTCCTTCTCATCCAGATAAAAGCAACCCAAAGTAGGAAGCACAAGGGAGGGGTGGGGAGAGTTTTCATTAAAAAGTTAGTTTCTCCAAAGTGGTTTATTGCAACTTTTACAACAATTTTGCATTAAAAAGTCTAAGAATTAATATTTAGTTTTTCCAAAATGTCTTATCTAAGGCATAATATTGATAAATACATATTTCAAATTTTCATCCTATTTTCCTTTGGAAGTTATTTCAGACAAAAATAGTAACTTTAAATACAATAGAGTGCTAATGATGTTTATTTGTATAATGACAAAAATTTAGGTAAAGGAAAAATAGGTGCTTTCTTAAACTCAAGAAAGTTTCTAATAAAAAAATGTTTAACATACTAGAGCAAATTTTTACTGGAGTAAATGTGTTTTCAGTAGAAAAAAAAAGGAAAATTTGTTGTGCTGCCAACAAAAAGGTCTAGGTAAACTCAGAAGAGCAGAAAATTGCATACAAGCTAAGATGTGTGAGACACTTGGCTGCGTTAAATAATTTTTTGGGAAAACAACTAAAATACAGCAGAAAGCTTTACTTCTATCTAATTAAGATAATGGGGAACTGCCAGCTAATTTCTTATTACTTTAAAATATTTCATTGTTTCAGAATTTTTATTTCCTAATATCAATTCCTTTCCAAGATCTGTCCTCACTTCTTACTTTTCCTATTTGTGATTAAATGATTCTAATGTTACTTCCCACCTGCCACCCCGACTTTCCAGCTGAAGGTGTTTTATTTTGCAAATAAAAATATAAGCCTCAAAAAATTTATTTTCAAAGGAAATAAATATAAAGAATCAAATGAATTTTTAAATTGTTCCTTTGGCATTACAATCTCTCCTCATTTCATCCATTTACATTTAGCAGAATCTTTTCAACTTGAATGAAGTAACTGTGTGCCTTTGTCCTACTGCATTATTATTTCAGAGATTCTTGCTTTATACTAAATAAAGACTAAATGAGTAGGCTGCAGGCATGCACAGCAACTCAGTAATTCTCTAAGCTCTGGCTGTTCTTGTGAGAAGCCGAGGAGGGAATATCAGCTTTATTGCCAGTGGGCTGGTGAATGGGGGAGGAGGATGGTCAGGCCAACCAGCAACCTAGTTCCTAGGCAAACTCATTTCCAAAATCACACTATGGGTCCAGTCATTGGAGCCTGACCCAGCAGAAGTTATAAGCCTCTGAAGGGCAAAGGCTGTATAAAAGAGTATTCCTATAAAATCCCTTGGAAAGGATCAAAATATGGCTAAGAAAACTGACCAAATCCCTTTTTTGCTGGAAAACATACAGGTACGACGTATACCGAATGTCAGGAGTGCAGGCCAGATTAAAATGAATTCCTTTGGTTTGAAGGAGACCACTGAGATCCCATTAGTAAATTTAACTAACATGTTTCATGATGAATTATTAGCAGTTCTACAGACGGAAAGTCAGTAGACTAGCATGGAGCTGTCACATACTTTCCCAAATGTGCTCCACTCTGAGAAATAAGAATGTATGTTTCTCGACCAGTAATATCCATCCACTATATTACTTGCGTGAACCAAAGGTATTTCTCACACGGCAGCAGGCTGTGGGCTGAATCTCTGAAACTTAGGTTGCAAACGTAGTGCATAATCAATCACCATTTTGGTAGTTTATGCCAACCTATTCTTGGTTGGACTGTAAACTCAGAGGCAATAAAACAGGGCTTAGAAGCAGAGTAAAATAAAAAAACACGAAAGTGTTCAGTGCTAACTTTTGTGAGTCGAGAGAAAATGCTTTGATGGTAGCTCGAGTACAATCAAGTATTTTAGTTACCTAAAAAATAAGTAAGCGTTTGAAAACATAAGCAAACACAGTAAAGTCTGAATGGCAACACTGAAGAAATAAACCGAGAGTCCTTTTTTTCTTTTTGGTCTTCTATAATTACATGGGCCATTTCTGGAAGATGAAATTATACAGCATAAAAGAAACAAAAAATCGTTACCTTTAAGCAATAAGGGCATGAAAGGGATTTTAGGTGGCTTCATCTTTTTGAATGCATCCCTGTAGGCTTTGTGATTCAGAGAAGGATCCTGCCGAACCAAGCAGATTACAAAGAGAAAGAAAAATCAATGTGCCATAGAAACAACTCTAAATCCACTTTGGCTATAATACTTGAACATAATTTAGCTATCAAGAGGATCTTCCTAAGAACTAAGTAGATAAAGGTTTCCTTGGAAAATAAACTCACTAAATTAGGGCAGGAAATCGAGGCAATGAATAAAAGCCGTTACTGGTTTACGATAATGGGGAAAGACTGCAAAAGAGAGACACTTTTTGATTGCCCTATTATTCTCCTTAAATGGGTTCTTTAAGTACAGTTTCCTCGCATAACTTTGATCATGAGGTAACCCCAACGTATTTTGTTAGGCACACTGCAAACCACCCTCATAGTGCACAGACAATGCAGAGGAAACAAGAGAACACTGTCATACTGCATTCTGAAAGAGACTATACATTTTCTATCTAAACCTAAGAAACGGTGAAAAGGAGAAAAATGAGAAAAGAAGAATGCCTAAGACACTGACTGCACACTAAGTTCATATCAATTAATTTTGCAGGTTTTGAAATGGACAATACTAAAAATCTGCCTTCTGAAAATCGTACCAAAAGGACGATTCTCACAACATTTTTCCATGAAGAGGAGGAAGCACTGACTATGAACTTGCTTCAGTCCATAAGAAGCAAAGTTACACTTTCCTATCCAAGTGAATTCGTCTAAGCTATGTGACTTGACGGAATGCAGATAACGACCCCTGGAATCTAGAAGGAAATTAGACACTAGCCATTAATTTGAAGAGTAAGTCCCATCTGGCTCAACAACTTACTGTTAAACTTTCAAGTTCAGAGAAAAGTTTCTTAAACTTCCCAGGGATTTTCTAAAAACAAACAAAAAACAAAGAAATGGTTAAAGAAGTCAGTTATTTTGAGAGGCAACGAGGGGAGTTTTGATTAATGTGTGCTTACGTGTGTCACGCTTCTAAACATAAAAACATCTATCATCTGCTTGTACTCTAATTGCTCCTCATGAGGCAATTTTCATCATCCTTTAATGTGACATTTCTTGGGAATGTGACTAAAAACAGTTTAAAATAAATAACGGCCATGACTCAGGAACCGAGCTGGTTAGACATTCCACACATTGGTGATTTTTTCATAAAAACTTGGATTTTGTTTCCATGTCCTATCTTTCATCTTATTAAATAATCTTGTTCTTGGGAAATGATAATGTTAGTTGACTTTTTTTTTTTTTTTGTATAAATAATTATGTTACGCAGCAGAGGGCTAACTAGTGAAAAGTCACGAAAACCCTCAATAACGAAGCCTGCACTTTAATGGGTCGAATCACTGAATTATAAAGATCAACCACACCAAGGGGTGGCACAGAAAATGGAAACATATGCCATATTTCCAAATAGAAGTTCAGGCCCAAGGAAGAAGAGTCTGGAATTGTCCAGCCTGCCGTTAACATGGTGAAGTGAGAAAGTGGACACCGTTCATACTGACATAGTAAGAAGTCAGTGTGAATTTGAGTTCTGACTCTGCCCCTTTCTAGCTGTGTGGGTTGGTGTGAGTCTCCCAGCTCTCTGACTGACATGGAGGCAACCCATGAAAAGTGGCTGGTGCTTAACGAATTCCAGCTATTAGCACTAACGACAATATTCTGATACTTGTGGGACTTTGTTTCCCAAACGAATCCAAATAACGAGACAAAACCCACAATCATGAGACTTCTAAGTTATTTAGAAATAGACTTTTCAATGAGACCATTTGGTATCTGGACTCAGTTTATCACAGCAAACAGTTTAATCTGTTTGGAAACTAATGTCATACACACAGACCCATTTATTAGTGGGAGGACAAATGAAATGGCAAAAAATAAAATGCTGACATCTGCATCTGGTTCTGACCACTCTTCTGAGCTGCACGTCTTAGCCTCTTGCACATTCTGTGCAAATGCCCAGTGGTACCTTGAGTTCCACGTATCTAAAGCCAAACTCATCTGCTCCAGGGGTCAGCCATGGGCCAAATCTGGCTCACCACATGCTTGTGCAAATAAAGTTTTATTAAAACACTGCCATGCCCATTCATTTATATATTAATTGTGGCTGCTCTTGCACTACACAGTGGCAGAGTTGAGTCAATGCAAAAGAGACCACATGGCCTTCACAGCCAAAGAATATTTACTGTCTGGCCTTTTATGCCCCAAATTTGTTGAACCATTCTAGTTCCTCAAAGCTACTTCTTTTCCTATGTGTCTATTTAAAATACTGTGATCATTTGTCCCAGGGCCTAGAGATCCTGTGGTCACTTCTGCTTGGGATGTGCACCCCAACTGCCCAGGAACTCCCAACTCAACCTCCAAAACCGTGATACTCAGGGCTTCTCTTCAGAGTTTCTCAGCTTCCCTAAAGCAGAATGAGAGCCTCCCTTGCTCCTCGTTTTCCCACCAGACTTGGTTCAAGTCCTCCTTCATCAGATCGCATTCTGTTCTAATTTGTCTGACCTGTTTTCTATCTGCTATGGTAACGATGCAGTGTCTTGCACATAGTAGGCAATGCGTATGCTCATGAAATGCATGCTATTTGAATTTAATTGAAGTATTTCTCCTCCCAATTTTTGTCAGTCAAAGGTTCTTTCCAGGTTTAATTCAAATGCCACTCTCCCCTGGCCCTTGCTAGCCATTTGTTTTCTTCCTCTTCTGATCCACGGGGGCATCTGTTGCCTGCCTGCTTTGATCTCACAATGTGCACACATGGTCCTGTTTGCTTAACCACAGCAAGCAGGCCTTTCATTTCTTTTGAACCCCTTTAAAGATCACTGACACTGACCCTGACCCTCAGGTAGCACAGTGCATTCCATCAGGGTATGACCCTGACTGACAAAAAGCATATCTGTAGTTGCCCAAAGACCTATGCTAAGACCTGATGCAAAAAAAAAAAAAAAAAAAAAGTGGCCTAACTCATTCTCTCTCATGGGAGTCTGAATTGGGAGCCTGAAGAGAATGGAGCAGTTGACAGGAGCTGAATCTGAGAAGGCTGGAGAGAGGCCAAGGAGACGGCAGTGAGCCACATGCAGGTAAGGTGGAAGAAAGGAGGGAAACGGTGCCCGAAGTGAAGAAGTCAGTCAGTAGGAAAGGAAGAGAGAAGGAAACAAAAGTCGAAGGAAAGAAGGTGACCGGGATGGGGAGAAGCAGAGAGCCCTACGTCTGTGCCTGGCTAAGTTTAGGGGCACCCCAGTGTTCGTTCTTTCCACATCGACCCTTAAGCTCATGTTGTGCTAACGTGCTGGGTCCCTCTCAGAGGCTGGAACAGCCTTCATCATGCAACACTGATGAAGGAAGCGACAAGATGCGGAAGGCCTAACGCTCATTTTGTGGACTGTCTTTAAGAATATGAAATTACATTTGCAAAGTTTACAAAGATATCCATCATCCATGTGAACACACTGCCAAGGGCCATGCAGATGAGCGGCAGGGAAGCTTAACTCATCAGCATCTCAGCCAGTTGGCTTCTGGACGGACATCGGTTGTCGCCAGGTGAGCTTTGGAGAGAATCACCGTGGAACTGCAGCCAAGCTCATGGGAGCAGAGCAAGGCTAATTCCAGCTGGGGAATCGTTCACAATCTTCATCTCTTTCACATATATTACAAAACCATTCTGAAGACCATTTGATCAAAATAGCCCCTATTATTTTTTAACATGTTTTTCTAATAATACTTATTTTATTTAAACCACGAATAACAATTTACATATTTTAAATAAAGGCTTTTTGCTGGACGTTTCCCATTCAGTTGTACCTGTCCCTCCTACTTCCTTCTCCCCTGTGGACCCCCAAGTCTCACCTCCCAGGTCTGTGACAGTCTGCTGACAGAAGCTGTGTTGAGACCCATCACAATAGCGAAGAAAGAATTCAGGTTTCTCTGGGCTTTGCAGCTATGGGGTAAAAGAAAGCAGAAGGCACTTTGAGGCAACATCTTTTCTCCAGGCGACCACAAAAGATACAGCTGAAACCATTCCCAGAGGCCACAGAATTCAACTTCAAGGGTAGGGCTGAACTCCGCCCCACAGTCCCCACACCCTTGACAGCCCCCGTGGGAGATGGTGTCCCCTCCACTGCTTCTAACACAAATGGTTCCAAATGCTTCAGTCCGTCTTTACCTTTAGAAGATCTGTGCTCTTGAACCCCTCTGGACACTTTAAAAGATTCCTTTTTAAAAATCTATTTTGGAAGCATCTAAAATTTCACCTGAAAACTTTTAAATTCATGTTCCTTTATGCACCACACTCTCTTTAACAGCTCCTTGTCCTGTCTCTTTCTTCTGTGTCCTGTCTATGTTTTTTGGCAGACAAGCCCCTCTCACCTCTCTTTACATTTAGACATATTTTCTTTGTGATCCACAAAATCGTTATTATGTTATGTATATATTTAAAACATGACCAATATTATGGGGATACTGTCCCACATTTCTCGCTTAAAGAAAAAAGGAAATAACATGCAAAATAAGATCATGTTGAGCTCTGTTCACTCAGTGAGGCTGTCTGTTCTGCATAACTGTCAGTCATGCCCTTGACTCAATTGGCCAAAAGCCCACCAATTTTCAGAGCCAGCCGAGGGGCCCAGGTATAGCAGAAGGAGGCTGGGCTTCTCTGTGGGCCAGAATAGTCTGTCAATTCCAGACGCTTCTTTACCTGAGGAAACTACTCCCCTGAGGCAAGTCTTTTAAAACTAAGACGTTTCCCCAACTTGAGAATTAAATATGAAAAAATATGAAAGGGTGCAGAAAAACTATCTAGTGTAAACTAATTTAGCTTCTCCCCGATGCCATCTTTTCTCTTACATCTCCACTAATGTCTCAGGTGAAATTTTGGAACAGTATGCATATAACTTTGAATTTTGCTTTGTCAGTAATATTACTGTTTCTTCACTATCATCATGGATGGCTCTGTAACACTTTATCAAAAACATATTACATAATTTGTTTACTCACCCCTTATTGTTGATATTTAAATTATTTTCAATGGATATAATTCAATTTGATACAAAATGCTGCACTGGATATCTTTGTGTATAAAACTTTTTATTGTATTTATAATTTTTTTTTTTTATTATTACATTCGACTTCCAGTCATTCCATGATTGGTCAAAAGCTACCATCACTTTAAAGGTTCTTGACACAAGTGTCTCCCCAAACTACCAATTTCTAGCGACATAGGTTGTGTGTTTAAGAGCATTTCTTCTGAACCAGGAAATGGTTTGGGTTGTGAGTGTGGTAACGTACACAGCCGGCTGTGCCCTGGCAGGTCCTGATGCACTGGCTGCTCACAAAGCCAGCCTAATGGACCAGATACTGCCCTGGTACAGCTGAAGGCCACGCCTGGGAGTACCACGCAAGTTTTATTTCCGTTCCTAGTGAGACCCGGAAAGCACTGCTGCCTCCAAGCCTAGTGTTCAAAATACCCAAGTGAACGCAGTCCTGCAGGCCCCTTGCCACTGAGTGTACAGGGCATGCTCTGCCCCTCTTTCTGTCCAGCTTTGGACTCTGCCTGCAGTTTCCTGGTAGGTAAGAGGACCTGAAACTCAGCCTAATTGACTGACTCTTCATCCAGTTTCTGCCAACTTTCTAACAAGTATCTTGTTTGTTTATTATGTTTATTATGAGCTATGCCAAGGATATACCCTGCTTGATACTTCTGGTCTATGACGTAGAAATTCACCTGTTTTTGAGAATCATTGGTGCCTAAAGTCACAATAATACAATTTTACTTTTGCCATTCGCTTGCACCCTTTCTGACATCACACTCCTGGGAGGTTCACACCCGCCAGGACAGACCTGAGGCAGCCTGACATGATAATTTGAAGCACCAGGCTCCTCTGTTGAGGATCTTGTGACCAGTGAGGACTGTCTGATGCCTGCACTCTCCCGTACTCCCAGATCCTCCCGCCTTAACATGATGGAGGCCCACTGGTTCTGTCATTCCCCACTAGGTTCCTTAAAAGACTAAATTATACATCTATTTGATTTTTATATTCTGCCCATCACCCAAATGCCTAGGATACAGCGAGCCTTTCGGATAGCACGTACTGAAGCTGAAACCAAGACTTTCTGGGTAAATAGTTTTATTATTATTCATTATGAAAAGGTTTCTTCTTTATATTCAGCATCATTTATTTATATGGAATCTTAGATATAATCCTAATTTTTTTTTTTATCTTTTAGCCCCCCATAAACAATTTTTCTGGTCCAGATCTCTTTTTTAGTCATACTTGAAATAAAAAAGCACATATAACTAACATCTGAATCTGTAAAAAAGAAAAAGGAATTAAAACAGTCAGGATTGCTCTAGAAGACAAATTGATGCAGTACAAAATATTGGATACTATTCCAGTCTGGAATCCTGTTACCAAGCTTCATTCACTCCATGATAAGAACAGACTGTCTGACACTCAACATTCCAGTTTAGCAAACATTCCTTTGTCTCTGTGAGAAAGTAAAATCCACTCAATCCACAGAGGTGGGGGATGGGGATGGAGAGAAGGAAGAAAAACATGAATATGCAAATAGGATGCCTTAGGCAGAGGAAAACACTTCATGGCCATGGAAATTACCGTTTTCCCTTGGTTATTCCTACTAGGAATTTAACTTGATGTTTCTGTTGACATTCTAGTCCATGGGCTAGGGATAGAGACCAGCATTGTAAAAAATTCAAGATCATAGGGTCATATGAAGAAGATGTGAATAGATTTCATTTCCCCGAGGACAAATATAACCCTATACTGTGAACAAGCTGTGTGGTGTCATTCGACTTCTCAGAACATTAATGTTCCATTTCTCTAAGTAACTGGCATTTATAAGAATGTTTTTGATCCAACAGAACCTTATCTTAGGTATTTCACAGGCTATTACAGAATGTAGTGGCCAAATAATAATAATAAAAAAAGCATTTACCATATAAGATGTCCAAGATTTAGGCTTATCTGTTATCTATTTCTCCTTCCATACAATCCCACAAAATAACAAGTCAGGTACTTCCATTAAGTGTCACCTAAGTACACAAAACATCTGCTTCTGGGGTCTCCTGGCCCCAGAAGCAGAACTAGAAAAGGTTCTGGTTTCCTGCTGTCTGCTTCTGTTGGAAAGCTGTCCTAAGAGCAGTCTCAGGATGCTAACCTGGTATTTTGAGAGACACCCCCAGCAAGTAACTAAAATATCATTCAACCAGCATTTACTGAGTCGCTGGTACCCAGGTACAATGATGGGTAAGAATTGGTTGGTCCCTGTCATCTGGTAGCCAACACAGCAGTGAAGGGATCTTATATAAAAAGATAAATTTAATAATGAAGTTTAGAAAAGGGAAAAAAGAATGTGTGGTGGGAGGAGTAGGAAGTAGGGGTAGGGAGTAATTGACCCTGCACTCAAAAGTCAGGGGAGAACTTTAGGAAGGATGTGACATTTGACCTAGGTCTTAAAGAATGACAACAAGCTGCTGGATAAAAGGGGCCTTTCTTGGCAGACACAGCAGGTGTCCAGGCTTGGAGGATGGGGTGCATGGGAAAGAGACAATCATTGTGAGTGGCTTCAGCATGGGGTGCACTCCGGGGGTGGGCCCAGCCAGTGCAGGGCCTGCTAAGGAGTTTGTAAAGTTCCATCTGTAGGCCATCGAGGAACCAAGAGCAGAATCTCAGAACACATCTGACTTTCAATGATTCTTACCCCCTTACATCAACTTCCCCTATTTTCTTCGTTTATGTAGCTCACCCAGCCACATTGTAATTTTTCTACAGAATAAGGCATGCGTGCACTGCCTGCTTATTAATTCTGTAGCACAGAGCAGACTGCTTCAGTCTGGTATTTTGACATTTACTTTAAAATAAAAATACTTCAGATGCAAAGATATAAATATTCAAGAAGAAACCTTTTCAATTATTTGGTCACTTAACTTAATATTACACTTTTATATCCCAACCTTTATCATCACCAGGGGAAAAAAAAAAGTACTCTCACAAGTTGACAAGAGGAATAGTACTTTTCACCACTAGAAACTCACTGAGCGGCAATTTTGATGAATTTTTTCACCAGCTGCACTCGCTTGCCCAGCTGACTGCAGAGCAGAATCTCCGTGGCCACCCAGAGCTGGACTTCATTGCATCTCTGGAGCAAAAGGCTGAGGTTCACGGTATGCTCCCCACTTCCTTGTCTGCTGAACGTGAAGTAGATCAGCTCTTGCTGAAAGAAAATGTATTCATGCCTGCATTTATTTTTAGCACTAAGTCAGGATGATACAAAATTCAGTCCATTTTTAAGAGTTATTTCAGGTACTCATTCTCATATCAAGAATATAACAAACAACAAAACTTTAATTTGAAACAATTTATCTTTAATTTTAAAGATGCCCCCTTAAATAATGTTCCCTTGGACTCTTTATATAAATGTAATATTTTGGAATATAAGGATGACACCTGTCCATGAAAATTTAAGACAGTCTAAAGCTTAAATCACAGGCTGATTTAAACTTTAAATACAGACTTCTTAAAGTTGTTATATTGGCAAATTGTAAGTGAAGATTATTACTAGTATTTGCTAAGATGCACATTAGACCCTCACAGGAAGATATTCTAAACACGGTTCGCAAATTTTAATGTGAATCAAGATCACCTGGAGGCCTGTTAAAGCACAAACTGCTGTCCCCTTCCCCACTGAGCTTCTGATTCAGCTGGTCTAGGGACAAAAATGTACATTTCTAACCAATTTCCAGGTGGTGCTGATGATGTTGGTTTGGATACCCATTCTTTGAGAATCACTGATCTAAGGTAGTTCCAAATCATAAACAGAAAGAGTGAAATTAGGGCAAGGTCCAAAACCTACAAAAGTGAAGAGGACCTTTTTACTATCAGTAACTTTTTACTATCTATAGATAGATTGTATATAAATAGATTTGTTTCCAGATGGAGGTGTATGTGTGTGTGCGCGCACACGTACGTGTTTGTGTATGTATTTACAGAGGTAATTCACATTTTCCCACTGCAAAAGCAGGGACACATGCCATTCTATTAACATTCCCAAAGTTACAAGTCATCTAGCTTGAGTGAGTTCACTACTTGCTCAAATTTAGACCACCATGTTGGAAATTTAATGAGAAAATATGAGGACATTGAAGAAACATTCCGAAACAGAAGTGAAGCTCAAGGACTTTTACGTTGGGCATGAACTTTTTCAGACGGAAAGGCCATTTCATAATGAACAATTTCACTATATGGCAAAGCAAATGCAACATACGGTTGCACAGAACTGTCGAATTTTTCATCTTCTGATTCCTGTAAACCTTTCCACTGGCTAAATTTATCTATTAGTCATCAGTAGCATTTTGCCCATAAACTGTCATGTTATAAATGTTATAAGCTATCTTCAAGGGAGAAATTGATGGACATAAAAATTTGAAATATATTTCAAAATTTTCAAGAAAGTACTTGAAGTCTTGCAGCAAAATCTAAATTTATAGAATGTTTTTAAGTAAAAGGGTGTGTGTAAGGGTGTGTGTGCGTGTGTGTGTACACACACTTATATACATATGATTCTTGTATAACTATTGTAAACATCATGAGAAAAATTAAAATACAAAAATCAAAGGTATCAAATACAAAGTGGCTCTTTAACCTCATTACTGCTTCATATATACATATACATATATATGTACACATATATGTTTGTGTGTACATATATAATACGCACACGTATATGTATTATACATATAAAAATATGGCATGCTTACACTACATTACACAAACATATTGAACTAGGAGCAAATAAAGCATGATTATGTATTCTGATTTTCCCGGCACTGGGTCAGTCTTTCAATATGTTGAAAGTCCCTAAATATCTTTGGGACCATGGTATCCTAACATAACTATATCACACCGTTTAAAAACCTAGTCACACACATAAATATTCTTCAGAAAGAATTTGCAGTTAAAATAGCACTAGCGTCTGTTCAACCTTCTCATGCCTTCCTTACCTCGTGAATGGAATTGAAGAGACACCAATCAAAATTCATTAATTCCAGAGCGAGATCCCAAGTGTTCATTCCCAAAATCCTCATCGACCTTTGCTGTGATTCCTCATTTTCTGCCAACGGGTTCTAAACCAAAAGAAGCAAGAGGATCCTCGGTAATTCCCGAATGTTTGGCACGGAATTGGCTGGCCACACAAAGGTGCTAAAAACCCAGATTAGAAAAGCAATCTGGTCTGAGGGCACTTAATATGTCCCCTGGTCTTTTCACCTGCAGTGAGTTACAGCCAATTTAGGAAACAGCCTTGGACACAGTAGAATGTGATCAATGAGCGCGCTTGCTCCTACCCCCAACCACGTACATGCACACACAAATCTGATTATAAAACACTGTCCGGGCAGACAGCATAATGAAAACGAAAGCCCCGAAATCACTTTGGCTTCTGGTAAGAATTAATGTGCCAGCAGGGTTAGTATGAAAACAAACAAAAGAAATGTCAGGCTGCACTTCAATAAAGACAGACATGGCTTTTACAGGAAATACGTTTAGTCAGTCTCATCCCAGACACACGTTTACAAATCTCATTAAAACTCTGGTGAAAAGCAAAAAATAAAAATTAAAAATAAAAATTAAATGTGAAAGAAAAAATAAAAGTTATTTCATTTATACCCCACACTATAAATGATCCCCACAACGGATGATTATTTTAAGTACCAACTACTTTCCCTGCACAAACAAGTATCAGTTTAGTGATGGTATTTCCTTAAAACCTGGCAAATTATTAAATGTGGCTACAACTTTAAATCTACTGTCACTGTCAAATGTACTAAAAATTATTCAGCATCTTTTCAAAATTTTTGATTTTTTCTAATTAAGACATAAATGATCCCATTTGAGGAGTTAGACTTAAAAAGCGAACGATGTTAGAATAGCTAGTGACTTGAAAATAAAAGAATGGGACTTTGCAAAAATAAATGACATAGCAGGATAAGGGAATATTTCAGATCCCAAATAGTTATCTCTATTTCTAAACTGTAAAACAAATTATTTGCATTTTAGAATGTTTACATTTCAAAAAGTTTTCCTAAAAAAAAAAAAAAATGAAGGACAAAAGACCCTCACAGAACTTTCTTGCGGGCTTGATTCTGTGCAGAGCAGGTCAAGGTCCCACTCTGGGGACACAGGGTAGAGCTCAGTAAGCACAGACTGAATGTGTGTGCAAATACTGAGGTGCTGAGGTGGGGGGCAAGCCAAGGCTTCCCAGAGATTGACTGATCTGGCTAGGTTGGGACCAGATGGGACACTGTGTTGCACTGCAGACATTCAGAGGGAGAGCCTCAAACTGGGAAGTAACACAAATCTCAGCTCACTGATTTGGTGATGTAAGGATATTCTCACTTGTTTTTTTCACTCCTCCTCCTTTCTCCCTAAATATGTCTCCCCTTGCCTTGGTACTGCCATCGGCTTATTCAAGGTTGCACTGTCCTCTCCAAGCAATACTGTATTTCTCCATCTCATTCATTCAGGACTCGAACTCCTGTTTCCTAAGATTAACTAATCTATACACAAGGACAGTGGATACGAATGGCTTCACGTGTTATTCTTCCCTCACAATGTCCCATTTCAACTGGAATATTCTGGAGATGAAATACCTAAAGATATGGTTCCAATGGGGAAATTTCAGACGGTGTGCAAAGTTGGTGTGGGAAACATTTGAGGGCAGGATGGCATCTGGCTCATCTTGGAACGCACTTCCTAGCACCCATTTATTTCATTAAGACATTGCCTCAGGCCTGCCTTCTACTCTCCTGGACAGTGGAGAAGAGAGCTCCCAGAATGTGTACAAAGGAACTGCGTGAGAAGTCTGTGTGGCCCGGGGGAGGAGGGATTGAAGACTATTAGAGCATAGATTCCTTCCATCGCTAAGAGGCCCCGCGGCTACATGTTATATTGTCCTCCTTCATGGGAAGGGGTAAAGGCAAATCAATCTCATTGTTTACTCTAAGATGCTATGCAGCATCCACTTTGTCATGTTTCACTGATTGGATTACGTCACAAGCAGACACAGGACCAGGGACCTGCTGAAGGGCACTCAGAAACAGAAAGGCCCAAGTAGGACAACTGGTTTCCCTCTCCTTTTCTCCCTCGTCATGTCCAGTTGAAGGGAATGTGCAGGAGCTCCATAATCGGACTGAAATTCTAGCACTGTCCCCTACCTGGCTGTAGGAAGGTAGAGTGTCACTCAGCCTCTCTGAACTCCACAGGGTGACTGGGAATGTTCAATGAGATACTGTATGTAAGTTACTCAGCACATACGTGTCTGGTAACGACTAGAAACAGTGATGGCTTGATAGCCTGTAGATAATAATTTTTACTTATAAGCATAAAATATTTTGCAATCAGCTTTGGTTTATCCACATGGTATATGCATTCCTCCATCGTACAGACAGCAGGAGGCAGCTAGAAAGACCCAGGCCAGTGAAGATGAGACCATGAGTCTAGATGGTACCATCACAGTCTGCTGAAGCCTGCTCTTCATGGGTGATGGATCTGAGGCCTGATCCGACCATTTGGAAAGCAGCCATGAGACCGAGGTTTTTAGAAACAACGGGTCATCTACTTAGGCATCAATATTCTTAAATGTGAACTTAAAGAACTTACAGTATGGGTTTTACATTTCTTCACACTTTTACTCTGTAAAGGCAGCTGATGTCACTTTGTGATGAGCCCATTCCCACACAGGGAAGGCAGACACTCTGCCCTTTTTGGGGGGAAGGGTACACTCCACATGCACCAAAGGGAAAGAAATAAAGGACAGAGTCTCTTTCCCTTCAAAACCACACAGGGTGCATCTCTCAGCCTGACCTCCAGATACACAAAAAAAGGAAACATGGAGTTAAGATTTCACTGGAGAGAGAGTCACTTTCCTCAGACCCCTTGTTTTGGGGGCTCAGTGAGAAAAGCTGGGTTTGACTTAGAAAAGTTAGGAATTCCTCAAAGTCATGTGTCTTTCATTTGCAAAGGTAGTGTTTTTGACAAATGTGTTGTTGGCTAGAGGAGGAATATTTCAATGCATTTTGCTAACTTTCATTATAAAACACACAGAAGTATGTTTTAGCCTGATGCTTGTGTCTGTGTTTCAAGTACAAGGTTAAAGGTCCTCACCAAAGTGTCAGCCAGATCTTTCCGGTAGACATACATCCGACCAGTCGCGTCCATGGGTTTGGAGATGGCCAAGTCATTAGGCTGAAGTTCATGCTTTTCTTTATTTAAAAAAATAATAATAATAATTAGAAACACGTGAACAGCATCAGGCATACAAGGTTCATCTAAAGAGTAAAACTCGTCAAAGAAAAATATTTAAAAGTAAATAGCACGTAAAGTAGATTTAATTCAGTTCTGCATACTCTCTACAATGACATCACTGCTTATTATCCATAAAGTGAAACCCACTTGTGATTCTTTCTTATAATATTTAGCCATTCGTTGGAACACAGAACAGTTTAGTGGGGGGGAAGTAAAATTCACTTGTAATCCCATCACTCTGAGACAACCATCTGATGGTAATATTGGTTGACATTTGGGTGTACTTTTGTTCTGATCTTTACGTAAGAGAGTGTGTGTGTACACACATACATATAGGTGCAATTATTTGCACATATACACACATACTTATTATGCATATGTATTTGCTATTATTCCACATATGGTTTCATATTTTGATTTTACAAGCACTTAACCACCTGCCAAAATTATTTATATATGTCATGTGTGATTATATAACAGTCCATTATACCATCATTTAATCTTTCTGCTATTGTTGAACATTTAAGTTTTCCATTTTTGGGGGCATATAAATTAGATGGCAAGGTATATGCTAAATACTAACATGGGGCCTTACATATTCCTAGGGCTAAACAAATGGGGTCTGTTATTACAGGAGCCATAATACATACTGCTGAAGTCAACATCCTTGTGCATAAATCTTTTGCTGCTTATGGATGATTTTCTTAAGATAGATTCCCAGTACTGGAATTACTGGCTCAAAGGGAATGAATATTTTGACAGTTTTTGATGTAAACTACCAAACAGGTTTCCAGTTCTTAAACTGACCAACACTGATCATTACTTTGGGTAGGTTTGCTATTTGGTTGAAACCCAAAACAGGTTCAGAGTTTGTTTTGTATTTCTTGACTACCAGTGAAGCTGAATTTTTTCATATATTCTTTTTCTATCTCATTTCCCTTACTGCAAATCCTTCAACCATTTTTCTGCCATCGATGGAGCTCTCTTACAACACAATACCCTTCTTCACAGAAAAATGTCCTCCTTCTAACTACTAAACACTGTAATACAATCAGCTTCTCCTAAAGCAGCCCTTTAGCTATCTAGCATGGTCGAGAAGTGACATATTCTACATTCGTTATCTAGAAAACTTAATCAGTTCAAATGCCAAGTTTCGTTTTTAATCATTTCTGCTTAATACAGAGTACACAAATGATAATCTAATATATACTTTATGGCCCAGCATTATAAAGATCAATAGTACTGTCAGGTCTGGCTGTTGACACATGTACTAAATGGTCCCACATGGCTGGGCTCTGATGTTCTTCCATATCCTCCCTCTTTGTTTAGCTACAATTTCTTGCAACCCTCTGTGTGCTCATATATACCTTAAACCCAAATTTATGAGAGCCATTCACCCTTGGTGTGGAATAAAACGCCATGGCTTTCTGACAGTAATTCTTCCATTTGCTAAGACTTTTTTCCCCTTACATTTGGGTTTGTCACTATATTATAAAAGATTAAAGCTGACAGAATTTTAGGCTCTGAACAATTGGGTAGATTGCTGTTACCTACAACCACCGTGGGCACAAAACAGCTAAAAACCTCCTGAACGCAATGAGGATAACAGTATCAGGCCTTTTAGAGAAATCCACAAAACCTACGAACTGCCAACATCTTTAAAATTTTTTGACAAAATAACAGTAGAACTCACTGTCATTTCATTTTGAAGTAGTATTTAAAACACTATTTATTAAAATTACGTAACTAGAGCGAGGAATACATTAGCTCTGGGTTTGTTTTTTTTTTTTCGCCCTTCCATTAAAACATTATTGTTTGGGGGATATTAAGCTTCAGGCAGAAAGGTTCTTAGCAGACAAAACTACTAATGGATGAAAAATAATGGCACATTTCCAAATCTGCAGGATAATTTAAGAGATAAGCTGATAATTCCAGTGATAATTAGCAATAAGCCTACACATAAAAAACACCACTGCCCACCCTGATGAATCCAATTTAATAGAGTGTAAAAGTGGTATTTCATGGCGATCAAATAGACACTGGGTATTAAAAGCCACCCATTAATTTCCAGATTTACATGTGGCCCTGGGCTGCCTCAGAGCCAGCCTCCAAGGGATGGGTCTCAGTTGTGCTACCAACTTCACTCCGGTCCTTTCTTCTCTAGCAGCTCCTGTCTGAATGGGGACCGGATGACTGTTTTCTGTAACGGTACTCTCTCAAGAGGCAAATGTTGGTTTTGATGAAGCTTAATATTGTTTAGAATCATTTAATATTTTTGGTCACTTAAATATACATTCATCATTTCTATCTGGAATGTCTGACATATTTTATTAAAAATTCAACCACCCTTTGATTAATATTCATGTAATCTACATGTTTGTCAAATTTTTGCTCTATTTTTCTAGATCATGTTTTGACAGGATGCACATTAGGGCCCTGGGAGAGGCAGGACTTTTTTACTTGGCCTAGAGAGAAGGGCTGTATCTGTTTGCGTGTATATAATCGACTAGCCTGTAGGACCATTTTACCTTGTTCTGAATAACAAAGCAATAGAAGCAGTATTCTGTCACATAATACTCTAACGTCAAGTTAAATTCAAATATTCTTCTTCTGACTCCAGAATGATAACAAAGGGTAAATGGGAATGCCTATTATCTGTTCTTCCTACCCCCCATCACCCCATCTCTGGTTGATTAGTTCACATAGTCCTCCCATTTTTCAACAACTGATGCTAAGTCACTTTCTTTGTATTTTTCTCAGGGTTAATGAGATATTAAATAAAAAGTGTAAACCAAAAAGGAGGCCAGGGATACTGAGATCTGACGAGCTCTGGTGAAAACGAAAGGGTCTGTTCAGGTCACATAGATCAATAGTGTCAGCTTGTAATCTGTGTGATCTTATTCAAAACAGACAATCAACCATTCTCTGAGGATAAATAAGGCCCAACAGAAGAAAAATCTATAACCAGGTCTTACTCTGCACATCCACCTGAACGAACACTGCCTGTGAGCTCTGGCTTATTGTTTGGTTTTTATTTCCTTTGGTAGAGAGTCTTTAAATATTAAATTGTCAGCCAGCAATATGACTAGTTCAAGGCTGCCTTTCTTTTTTCTTCCTAAACTAATATCCTCCTTTAGTAATTTCCCAAGTTAATTTAAATATGAAAATATAAAACTTATCTAGAGAACAAAATATGAAAAGCTTTATAATATAGTTCAAAACACTGGCATGCCTCTCTATTCAGTTCTTGGGGAGGAAATTCAATATCCAATGGTACCCAACTGTTGTCATGGAAACACCTCTGGTAGGCGGCTTCTCATTGTTACTGTGGTCATCTAGCTGCAGACCCAGAAAAGACGAGCTGCACGTTTACTCTATAAAAATGTCAACTCTCTCCTTTTGGAGGAGAGCCAGTGAAAGATTAGTATTCAAGAACAGAAAACAATTTACCTCCGGAGAACGTGACGGCCACCAGGGCCAGATCCTCTTCTGCATGCTGGATCTTTTCTGCCACAACTTTCAGGATCTCTTGGGCTGTACTGGAAACTTTTGCCTTCACACTGACATAGGAGTGCTCCGTTATATACACGTGGCAAAAAACTACACAAGACAGAAGAATTGTTAGTACACAGAGGACTGTGGCCATGAGGTACAGGCTTTTCCAAGTCAAGGCACCTCCCTTCCTATCCTCATTAGTATAAATCATCCACGGCTAGATTTCCATACTTCTGTATGCATGTGGGTGCCTGAGGGCATATGCGTGCACATGTGTGCTTGCACACACACGAGATGCAGACCTTATAAGCTGGTGAGCCAGCCTGAGTAGCACTTAGGCTGCCCATGCTGTAATGATTGGCCCATGTTGCCCAGCTGTGTGCTCACGGTGGCAACAACCTGAACACAAAGCAGTGGAGCCTGTGAAACATGTTCTGTCCTTTTGAATCCCTTCTCTGAGGGTTACTGAGATTCCCCCCAAAGCCACATATTAAAATGTCTAACCCATACATTTTTATTTTACACTCCATTTCTGGACAAAGTGCCCAAGTCAAGAAAACCAAATTTCATTATTACAATTCCCATCATTTTATCTCCAAATCTGTCATTTGCCATAGTTTTTTATGTTTAGCTTTTCTGATCATTTAAGAATGACCCTTTCCTCCACCCCACCTCCCTGGGATCAAGGAGACGGTGAGTTTACTTTCCAAGGAGAGGTCACATTTCTAGCCATTTTAATTTCCTTCTTATTGTCTGCAGTGCTAATAATTATTACTAGGACATTATCACTGGCAGTGTGAATGAGTCCTGGAAAATTTTTTATTTATGATTTGATAGCAGAAACTGTTTTAATAGCTTTGCAGATAGCTGACACATTTGCTGCTCATATCAGCTATTCTGAACAATAAAACAAAGGACAAAAATATACTTAGATATTCTTTATTACAAGATGTAAAAAAAAAAAAGGAGTGCAGCTGCACGGAAAATTTCATAGGCGATTTAAATAGCACCACAAAATTAAATCCAGGAACGTTTTCATGGATTTGAATAAAGCCAAAGACAAACAGTGAGTTTACATGTACACACCTCCAAGTCAACACGCCACCAGGAGGCACTGACAGTGTTCTGTTCTTTGGTTTGGTTGGGTGTGTCACTCAATCAATGGCATCTAACAAATAGTTGTTTTATATGTTGTCAGCAGACTTGTGAAAGACAAAAGGGCTTTTATCCTTCCATAGAAAAATGGAATTTTTGAGCAAGGCAAAGGTCTGATCTACAAACCACTGAATGCGATGTGAGTTTATAGCTCGCTTAACGAAGTGACGAACGAAAAGAGGGGGCCTCGAAATACAGAGACTCTCTGAAACCCAGCTTGGGAAATTATACGATTAAACGGTGAGACAAATGGGCAAGGAAGGTCAGCAAGTAAGGAAGCAGAAGGTAAGATCACCTTGCCTGTGCTTCCACGTGCACATATGATACTTAACAACACAACAGCACCAGCAGGAGCAGCATTACACACAAACGGTGTATCCTGGTGACGCTTTGTTGTTTAATTGTTCAAGAAGTTTAGCAAATATGAAACGCTCACACTTAGAATTTCAGCACTTGTTGGAAGGGGAATGAAAAGCAGAAAGTCCCTGAGTCACAACAGTGTGGTCGTTTCGGTTGCTGTAAGTGTTTCCTGGCTCTGCACTCGACTCAACGTTTATCTAAACAGGAAGAAACCATTTTCTGTTCCATTACAAAATATCCCCGTACAAAAGTACGTCAGCATCTTCGGGGTGTTAAAAAAAATTTAAAAAGTGTTTCCCTTGCGTTGACCAAGCCGTCCTCTTCCCTTTGGTTACTGACGGGCACTGACTGAGGACATACTGGATGTGGCACTGCCCGGCAGAGCCTTGCCGTGAAGGAATTTTGATTGCACATCCTTCCTTCCATCATCCTCTCCAAAATTTCTCCCTCTAAATGGGCCCTGCACATTGGTTTTAGTGGACTTTCCAGTTAGTCATAAGCAATGGGCTGACCGACAGGGGAGAAGAAGAACCAGAGGGGAAAGTTGCATTTCCAGGCAATTCCGCACCTCTCCCAAGAATGCAGGCGGCTCTTTGCAGTCCCTTTCCTTATTTCCCAAATTAAACATGTCCTTGGTCCCTGGGACACTATTATACGATCCAGAAAATGGTAACACCCAGAGCAAAGCAAAGCAAACCATCATTTTTGACTCCACTATGCTCGTTAAAGGGGTGTGACAGCTGGAAATGGTTAAAAGCAGACTGATGTGTTAATGTTGCAGGATGGTGATTAACTGCTGCTCCACCCACCCCAAACGCTCGTTAAAAATCATACTCACTTTCCTCGGTTTCCGTCACAGTTCCCCTGTGCTGGAGCCAGTTCTCCTTAAGACTGAATTGGTGGAAAAGGGCTTTATTCTGTGAGAAGGGGGAAAGAGAACAATGAATGAATGTATTCCTGCCCTTTGGAAAACCACGGCTGTTTTATAACATGTTCCAAAAGAGCTAGCCAATTTCTTTCTTTTCTTTCTTCTTCTTCTTTTTTCATATTAAATGCATTCATCCAATCTTAGAGGAATAAACTGGAAGTTGCCTCAGTTAATGCATGTGGAGGTGGAGATTCTGGGCAACATGGCAGACCTTGGCCAAGGTCAGCATTAGGCAAAAAGCCCCTATAATTATTCCTTGCAATGTGCTGGAGGATTTCTGGTTACGACAAACATCTGCAGAGCCTTCTCCTGAGTAATGACACTGTTTCCCCATCCCAACATCAATCTTGCTTTTGGATAAAGTGACTCTGAGATGCTTTCATACTCTGCTGTAGTACAATGACTCTCTCAAGGGAAATAGGTACGTTATTCACTATAATTATCCACCTGATATATCAGCTTCTATAAAACCTGTGCCTGACATCTCATTCTGCATTTCCCTACTCAAGTTGAATAAGGAACACTCTCATTCTTGCTACCGTTGCTTTCTGTTGTGTTGAAAAGTGCAAATCTTTTTTTTATAAGACTTTCCTACTCTTGCAGTCAAGTTTCTTCTTGCCTGTATATATATTTTTTTGTATCAATGTTTAAAATTCAAATTTTTATCACTCTGGGGGACACTGGACATACGCCGAGCCTCCGAAATGCACCACAAAACTATGCAGAACGTGAGAAAGTCAAGGGCACGGGGCTGAAATCGAATCTGCACCTGCACAGGGAAACTGAAGTGAACCAGGAAAGTGCCGGCGAGCTGCACCCCCAGACTTCTTGTCATGCCCTGTCCTGCTTGAGGCAGTATTCATTTTAACTATAAAGAAATGCTGAGTGAGGCAAGGCAAGGTCTCCAAAGGCGATCGATCACCCCATTTTAGATAGAGAAGGGTGTGCCTTACCTTCTTTTGAGGTGAATATTCATCCACAGTGCTGACAAGAAAAGAACGAGAAGTCAGTCTTTGTCCCAAACCCAGAATAATGCATATATTGTCACAAACGACTAATTTTAGGCACTGGGCAGAGGTGTTTGCTTTTCCAAAAGATAAAACACAGTATTCATTCATTTACCACGTATATTACACTTGACTTTGGGCTCTGGATTTCATGTGAACCAGGGAGGAAAGAAGCAATCTATTCAACAGGTATATTTTGATTTCTACCCATGGAAAGTGAGATTTGAGGGAGGAACAGGATTGAAGACACAGAAATTCTAAGTTTTCTCATATATTGATAGATTTTAGGTGATTTATTGTTATTCAGATAGCTAAATAAGTCAGCTAAGGTGCATCTTTTCCAGGATGTTTGTATGTGTGGTGGAACAGGGGGACATTCTACAGGTCCCCAGCTCTAATCTTATACTCAAGAGGCAAGAATCAAGTCTTATTTCATTTTCTTAATCTATTATCTCCCATTTTTATGTAAACTTTTTTAATGGAATGTATTAAATTCTGTTAATGACTTTAATGTACTTAAGTGTATTAAACTATAAATTGAAGGTTCCCAACAGTAATAAGGCTTGTCTTACAGCAGAGACCAACTTCCATGTGGGGGATTATTTTGATGTAAAGGTTGTCTCTTTATTTTGTTTCGCTTATTTGTTCATATTTTCATACTAGTCTTATTAGGCTATGGAAACTTATTACGGTGTAGATTGTGATAAAAGGAGGCCACCAAAATTCACAGCATTCATTTTACACACTGTCCTGACTTGTACCTCATTTCTGAATTTCTGAATGTGTGATTTTCATGATCAAGGATTAAGGCTCACACATGATTTACTTGCTTCTTAAAATCACGTAGACATTTAATTTGCAATAGGATCTCTCTTTACTAAAATTAAGTCAGGATTTAGATCTCAAATCAATATCTGGAAGGCCTGAATTAACATTGTGAGACATGCATTTGTGACTGATGAAATCGTAATAGAAGTTTTTCACAACTTGACAAGAGATGTGTTTCATGTTTGCTAAACAGAAACTACATTGTAAATCAGAGAACAATTTTTCCCCTCAGATTAACTTTGCAGCTATATCTGAAAACTGAATAATGACTTGATGTTTTCATTTACCAAAATTAATAAGGAGAGTTAGTACAAGCAGAGCAAAGTCAGGTATTAGCAATTTGAAAGACTAATGATAGATATCTGGGGGATACTTCGACGTGTCAAAAGTCATTGAGTAAATGGTTTTCTTTAATCTCCCTAAATTGATAGGAAGCCTGAGGGAATCCATAAAATTGAGCTTTTAAAATGCTCCATGACTTCCTATGACATATTTATAAAACATTTTTTCCTATTCCATTAGAAACAGCTGTGAGCCCCCCATGATATTTTAAATATTTACACTTTAAAAAATTAAATCATAATGTATTACATGATTGTTTTTGGTACTCAATTTGTCATGGTTCAATTTGCTTCTCCTGTGTCAAATAGGCTTAAAAAACCAGTGAATAAGTTTGATTTAATGTTCACTCATTTTGAGATATAAAGACAAAATACACAATTTTCTACCAGAAAAGCTAAGAAATCAAGATGAATCTCAGATTCAAAATGATATCTACGGCATGCCACTCTGAACAAGCCTGATCCCATCTGATCCTGAAAGATAAGCAGGGTCAGGCCTGGTTAATACTTGGATAGGAGACCACCTAGGAAGACCAGGTGCTGTAGGTATAAAAAATAAAAAAAATAAGGGATTGTAAATTGACAAGGTCCTTGCAATCTGTGAGATCAACCAAAGGTTGACCCGCCTAAAAAAAAAAAAAAAAGTTCAAATGAACTTTATAAGACATCCCAAATTCTATCACATTTACTTCTTTCTGTCATTAATTGTAACATGGAAAATTAAATACTTACTGACGACGGTGCATTCCGAGTATCTTTTGAAATTCTTTCAATTCTTTTTCAAGTATTGGATATTCATATACATCATCCAATACGTTCCTGTATATGGTCTTGGGGAAAAAGAAAAATGGCAGTTGAATAGATTTAATGCCCATTTAGTAAGGATTAAGACTCATACAATGGTTAACCTGCCCAGGGAAGGTGAAAGCAGGACAATGTAAGATGTTAACTCAGGTACTAGTGAGATTTTGAGTGGGACTACACCTCCTAGCCCCTCACTCACCTGGCATGGCTGCCTCACAGCTTTTAGGGGTTGGGGTAGAGAATGCAAGAAACTAAAGAGATCCCTGGCTGGCTACTCCAGGTTTCTTTGCCTTTTCTATATTTTTAAGAATAATATCCATATAATCATTTGGGAAGGGAAACAACCAATTGAATTAAAGTACCCAGTTGTTATGAAATAATATTAGTTTAGTTAAGAGTTGGTTAAACAGGTTTTAACTGAATGCCTAAATGATATCTGAAGTTTGAATTCAAAGCGACTTCCTTCATGAAAGGCACAATCATTTTAGACACCTGTTTATTCTGAAACAGAACTCTTCCTTGCTCAGATTCCATTTTGTGTTGACTTGCACAGCTCATATGGTTTTGATGGCCAAAGGAATCCAACTGTTTACAAACCAACTCCAGAGAATCATTAGGTTAACAGTGTTGAAAAGATACTAAAGCCTATTATTGATTAGAAAAATATATCAATTTATCTAATTTCAAATGTAAAGCTAGGTTAGTATTACAAGTTGTTATTGCTTAAAATTCCATGTCCTCAAAAGTTTCATAATGTATATATTGTCAATATAGATTTTAAATGATAGATGATGTTTTATCCAAATATTGTACACCTGAGATTGGTTCAGTTCAAATTTATAATAAATCTCAACATAGTAAATAGTATCAAGTTTCAAAATGTTTTATTTTACCTTCCTTAATTATTTCATTTACAAACTTCCCAATACTTATATAAAATAGCTTTAAATTAGTGAATTTAAAACTTGTCCTCTACATTTTTTTGTAACCAATTATTTAAAATTAAAAAAATTCTATGTAAAGACAATCAAGCCTTTGAGGGCAAAACTGATTAATACTTTGTTCAAATCACAACTTGGATATTACCAAAAAAGTGAACGACTGCAACCTACAAATGAGATTTTTTGAAATGCATAACTGAGAATAAAAGCCGCCATTTGACATCAAAGACTATCTGGAAATTTTATATTACCTTTAAAAACATTTTTGAATGTTCATCTTCATGTAACCAGTCTTTGTACAGAGAGATCCACTGAGAAACAAGATGCAAGACCTTACGTTTTCGACAAGAAACATCCGAGTTTTCGTCTTTGCCTTGATACTTCTTAGCAGAATAGGTGCAAACGGTTAAGAAAGAGTATTACATTGTTGAAAATAAAAACGCAAAAAGATTCATTTATTATTGGCAAAGCACATTTCCGCAGAATCCACAAGTATCTAAGCATGCGGGAAGAAAAGAATATGTGTAGGGAGAGCAAAAAATATGCATCAAAAGAGCAAAAGTAAATCCAGGGAAATGGTTTATGCATGCTCAGTGATGGGCCATGAAGGTAAGGGTTAGCTGATTGCACTGACAGCGGCTGACATAGTTCCAAGGGTGGAATGGGTTACTGATGCCACCTCAAAGAGATAGTAAGTGGCCCATTAATTTCAAAGGAGGGTCCAAGGGATCTGGCCACACTATATATGCAGACACTGTTTCCATGAAAGTTACGAAGAAACTAGTCAAGATATCCTTTGAGCCTCAGAAATTCACATTCTGGAAAAACAGTTACTTCTAAAGTAGCCCCAAGTGAGCACAGATTTCTGCAACATAGTTCGTGATATTTTTCAAATGTCTACCCATAGGAATTTACTTGAAAAGAGGACTGGATAAATGTGCAAACGTAAGTAAAAACAAAACAAAACAAAAAAAACCTGCTAATTCACTTCTACTGGAATGAAAACATAAAATATGAATAGCCTAAATGTTCCAACCATTGGGGATAGTTAAAACTAAATTATTACATATCTATCTAATGGGCTGTTCTGCAGCCATAAAACTGCTGGTACATATACTGACAGAGAACATTCACAATATACTGTTGAATAGGAAAATAAAAAAGAAATTGTTAGGATGATCCATTTCTCCTGACTATGCTTATTTATAAGTAATTCCATTACCTGAAAAAAAAATATACTGAAAGTTAACAGTGGCTTCTCGAGGTAATGAGATTTCAGAGAACATAGATTATTTTGATTATACTTACAAGCATTTTCTAATTTGTATGCAATGACCATGTATTAACTCTACTGTTAAAATTTTGTATAAATAATAGGCTCAAAGGCAATGGGATTAAAGTCTGATGAATGAGATAGAAGCTTGGTGTTTTCCAAAGCAACCTACTGTTTTTGTCCCCAAAATGATCATTTCTGAGTATCTTGGACACACTGAAAAGTTAACTAGGAATAGGAAACACTATGATACCAAAAAGAGGTAGGCTTTGGGGTTGATGGACAGGATTCTATAGTCTTTAATGCTGATTTATAATTGCAAAATAGGAATAAATTCTACATCAGGCTTTGTAAATATTTTAAAACATAATTCAGCCACCATCTCTCCAGCCTGAAAACAATACATTAATGTTATCTGACTTCTTTGATTTCTATCTGAGAAGTAAACTCAGGTAGAGACACAAAGACTCTGTTAAGTATCTACATCTTCTAGCTTTTTCTCTTGAAAGGCAAAATGTAAAGATTTATCCTACATTATTTCCACTTACAATGATGACCTTTTTGTCTCTTCATGTAACTATCGTGGCTTGACTAATATAAAGAAAAAATATCTGGAAAATTATGAAATACTAAAACACTTTTAGGTCAGCATATGTAAAGGAAGAGATGAGCTTTTTATTACAGCTGCATTCTATACATTATACATTCTATAGTTATGGAGCTGCAGGATAAAGCAATTTTGGGAACTGAAACTTCAACTACTATTTCATTCATAGTTACTATCATTTATTTGCTTAATCTTGTTCTCCTCCCTATAAGATGTATTTAAAAAAAAACATTTACTAATTGAATTTACATTTGCATTATTCTAGTTTTCTATAACAGGATATATTTGTTTTTATACATTTTGCTCATGCTAGATGATATTCATTTACAAATTTAGCTGGGCATCTGGGTGTCTGGGGAGAGAAATATGGGAAGGTATTAGTGGGGATTATACCTTCAATGTAATGTGGTGAACATTAGCCCACTGAGGGCGATGAACTTAAATAATGTCCTTTTTGATGATAAAAGCTGAAAGGTATTAAATTCTATCACAATAAAAATATTCACCTAAGATATCCAAACATAGCACAAATCACTAACCTATAAATAATGTTCTTTAAAAATAGGGGGGAAAATAACAAAAACCATTGGGCCATTTCTTAGAAGGTAATAGTAGTAGGATATAGCTGCGCTAAAACGGACATCAAAATATCTCAGATTAAACATGAATGCCATATATTTCTTTGTGGTTTGTATTATTTCATGAAAGAGTCTGGAAATATATCAAAGGAATCATGTAGAAAGACTCCTGACTTAACATGTTCTGAATTTCATGGGTTTTGATAATTAGTAAAGAGGCCGCTAAAAATTTGAGCTACATTTTCATATTAAATGTCTTACATAAAGACTAAAAACATTATAGTCAAGTAAAATTTTAGAGATTCTTCAGAGAAGTTCTTTGAGGCATCAAATTACTCAATGGTAATCACAAGTAACATTAGGATCATACTAATGAAGGAACATTATATGCTATAAAACAAACTTATTTAATAAATATAGAAATTAGCTCATAGATATTTTTCCAAAACACTTTTAAAGAAGAAATTGAAGACCTTGTAATTATTACTAAATTTCTTAGTAACACCCCACTTGGAAGCTTCATGGAAAAAATCTGTTTCTGAAACTTACCAAATTCAAAACTAATAATGTTTCAAGATCAGTTTTGTGAACTGGTTTCAAAAGGCTTCAAGATATCTGTAGCTTTGTGTGGCCATACAATGTAACAAAGCACTAAAAAGTGATCACCACTTTCTAATTTATTGAGAGATTATCTATCTCATGGAATTTTAAAGTATGATTTTAAGCAAAAAATGCTGTAAAATGGGGTAGAAATGTAACAATTATTTAACAGGAAAGGAATATTATCAAGACCATTTTTAAGGCTCCATAAAAATCAGGTACAATGCAAAAAAAAAAATCAATTTTCCTAAAAATTTTCAGATGGGCTGTAATAGAACCTTCAGTTTGGTTTATTAAAAACCTGACAGTTACCAGGCTACTTAAATGCTTCCGAAGCATCTTCTGTAAACATTGAGACGCAAGAAGCCTATTTGGAGACTACATTTACTGGGTGTAGCTTTTTGGCCTTTCATCTCTTGCATCTCTTCTACGTAGTGTAATAATCATAAAGCCTCCTTATCTGGTCATTAACCTTCCAATCACATTCTAAGACAGCATGCCTTGACAAGCTCTGAAAAAAAGACAGTTGACTCCAGGAGGTAGTCTAGACGTCCCATGTAGGGGAATGGCTCATCTCCCCTGGGACACTTGCCCAGAAACATGATATTACATATGCACACTTTCCCACCCAAGTGGTCTCACACTACTGATTGATTGTCTTATAAGTTCACTTATCGCCAATCCACACATCCTCTTGACTCTGGGGTTGACCCACCAGGCTTAATGTGCCTCTGGAGTTCTAAAGTCTTGAGACATAGGTATGAAGAAAACATAAACGGTGCAATTTAGAATGTGAAAACAGCAGCTCTGCATTTCCAGGTCGCCCTGTCTATTCCGTCTCATTTCATCTTTTACCTTGGATATCATGGCATTAATATCAAACATATGCATACTCTACCAGGGGGTTGAGTAAATTAAGAAAGGCAGTTAATTCCTAATGTGAGACATCTGCTTTCGAGGAAGGCGACACGGCATCCTGAAGCTAATGAAGGATATTGCCTCAGCAGCGCCTGGCACAAGTCGTCAGTTGTCATGAAGACAGTGTACGTGAGAAGGAAGTCATCAAGGAGGGTCTCTGCAAAGAAAGAAAAACAAAACTAGGTAAGCAAAGCCGTGGTAAGAAGGGCAACTTCAGAAGAGTGTGCGTGGCAGAGATATGATAAATGGTAGTGGGCGTGGGAGGGGCCAGGTAAGAGAACTTTAACCACAAAATACATTATTTATGACATTTAAAAAATGTAAAACTCATCAAGCAACAAGATTTTTTTTTTTATTGCAAGACTCTTAACATACAACTTTTGTCATCCTTTTCTCTCCTACAACATCATTTATATTTGTTGGTCAAGATGTTGTGGAAAACCAATGCATAAATCACGTGCTTTTAGAAATAAATTTTATAAGACTACCGAGATACACACTCCAGTCCTACAGGGAACAAGCCTGTATGTTCTAATAAATTAAGGCTTTCTAAAGCCATTTACCTAAGTCTAAGATGAGAACAATGGATAATAAAACTCAGAGGACACATATCGGGTTCCAAGGCCATTCACCTTTATCTCTCAAATGTATCTTAAGAAGCTGGGACAGTGGTGGTGAGTGATTTTCTTATTGCTGTGAAGAGAGACAGAGCAAAGTCCAGTCAAAACCAGAGAGCAGGTATAACACATTGCACCACGCTCCTTCTATAATTTCTCTTCTGCCTCTTGAACCAACAAGAACAGGTTCCATTTTCATTGCCGCTTTGCCTTGAGTGAGTGTTCTTGGAAAATGCCAGGTTACACATAACATGAATTGCTAAACTGGCAAACGCTGACCTCCGATGTAATCTCCAAATTAAAAATAAAGGTTACATGCCGAATACAAATTAGAGCTTTTGCCATTAATGGTGCTTATCTAATCTCCTTCACTTGAAATTCATTTTACTACATAACTTAATTTTCATATCTGTTACATTCTGAACATTAAACTTTTAGTTACTTGAAATAGTAATAAATTAAAAGATAGTGAGATTGTATACTCAATAGCATTTATGCTCTCCAAAACCTACACACTATAAAAGTGTGAGTGGAAAGAACTGCCCAGTATAGAACTCTGCAGCTACATGTTGAAGATGAGAAAAATTCCAGAATTTTTAGAAATAACTAGTAACATTTACTTTAAAAGTTGATCAGTGAGAAACAACAAGGCTATGTTTTCGAACACAAATCTCTGATAAAAGAGGTTGTGGATGCCATCTACAGTCCTATGTCAGCTGCAGCAGTTAATTTTCTTCTATCATTTTGTTTATGTTGAAGAATGTCAAGATAATCCTGATCGTGTAGGTAAGTGGCTGCAAATGGTAATGTTAAACAACAACAACAGAAAAGGTTAGTAAGAGATCTTTCCCCCAAAGATATTTATTTATTTAAGTAACAATATTCCTTCTTAAAAATAAATTTGACTAATAACACTTAAAATGTAAAATAAGCCTAAACTTATAATGCTGTATATCACATGGCAATTTGTAAACAGTCACTGGTCTAACTCACTATTCTCTATGGCAAAAGCAAGTTCTCAAATAGATGAGTGTGGGCCTTGCTGAGTGAGCATAACTTGAATCCAGTACAAGAAACCTGTGGGAATGCGGCTGGTTGGACAATTTAATGTGAGTGGACATGCATAGCTGCCTGCATTCACAGAAGAGCTAGAGAACTCTCTACAAGACTGTTAATAAAGGTTTCAAATCTATGCATAAAAAGGCAGGAGAAACTTTATTCTAAGATCTGCCCCCAAACTAAGTTAATCTGGAAGCACAAATTTATCACTGATCATCCTGAAGAAAAATTTGGAATATACGTTTAAAACTTTGTGTGTCTTTCATTACAGGTTTTTAAATCGTGAAACTGGAGTCAAATAATGGCATAACGTCCAAATTTCTAGGAGATTTCGGAATATAATTTGAAAACCGTCACTGTGGGATGCTACTGAATAGTAATGTTCACAAACTGTAACATTTTTCTGTACTAAACTGATAAAAATCTTCCACTTCTCTTGTCTAAGTAGAAATTGAGCCTTTTTTAATTTTTTTTTTTTTTTGTACTCAGTGTGAGATATAGGCAGCAAGGACCATAGAATAGCGTAGAATCAATTTTAGCGTTTTCAATGGGCTCTTATAGATTGGAGCCAACAATACACAGAAACCACTGGGTGACAATGCTGAGAACTTTACACATTCAGCATTTAGAATGCTTGATGTGACATTCAGGTTCATACTCTTTGAGATGTTCTTACACTCAGCTAATTTAATGAGGTTGGAACGATTCTCTAATCAAGATTTACACCATTAGTAGCTGAGATTAAAAAGAACACCATTAACTTTGACATAACCAGTCATTCCATCCTGGAACAGCCTTAGATAATGAACTGAGTGACGACGAGAGTCTGGCTGGTTGGTGGCAAAACAATTTGGCATTCAATTCAATTAATCAGCTCGCACACAACAATATTTTGTAAAGGGCTTTGACCCACAAATGCTTATTTCCCCCAAAGCTATTACCATATTTAATATTCAACACATTTACCTAATTATCTCTCAGCCATAGAAGTATTAATTAAATAAGAACAATAAGGCTACACAAAAACATCTCGAGCTAAAATCGTAACGAACAGAATTGCTGAAAATCGTAATGAACAGAATGGATTCCCAATACTCCTAACTCAAGTCTTTCTCTATTTAACTACCACATTGTTCTAAAATTTTTCTATATATAAAGAACTTCCCTTTGTTCTTTTTCAATACTGCTAATTTTTTTTCCTGCGCCTGAAAGTAATTGAGTGATATAATCAAAACGACACACTTCAAATAAAAGTGTATTTTATAATAGCCATCCTTCAGAAAAGGCTGTCCCATTGGTATTTAAAGATATTTTTAGAACCACAATGGCTATATAAATGATCCCCTGAAGACTATTAGCCAACAATAGCCATTTAGAAAGACTAGCAAATCCACTGGCATCCACATTTAAACACTGTAATTATCTATTATATTATACGGTGCTTAATTAATAGTAATTTAAGACTAGGCAAAAAAGCACTTTTGTGTATCAAAGCATCTTTCATTTGAACAAATTTGTATTTGCTATATACGCTAACATTCTGAATAAAAAGACGTGTTCATTTAGATTTCTAATTCTGTGAATATCTCGGGATTAATATACAAAAAACTTTTCTTTGGAATTCTATTCGGTAAATCAATTCCTAAATCTAATCCAGAGTTCTTGGTTCATCGCTGACAAAACTATTCAGCCATCCTTTTGGGACTACCGCCTCCCAAAGGATAAAATAGTATTTTTTTTGTAGTGGCCGTTTAGACTACAGGAAGTACTCTTGCAGTACAGAAGTTAACATGCTGATGACAATCAAAACTGGAAGGTAAATACTCTCACAGTTTTAAGTATCATGTAACTTGAAATAAAGTATATCAATGTGCAGTCAAAATCTAGAGCTTTGATAGAAATGGCTCTAAAATGTATGTCTATAACTAGCCATGGTGATGTTAATACAGGGCTTTTCTCTGTTGGTTTTAATTTTAAGGCGTAAGAACAGAATCGCCTATTTTTATTTGATTTTATTTGAATGTATTTTTCTTTTACATATAAATTATTTTTTCAGTCTCATTTTAAGTGTATGAAGCACTAAAAATTACCTTGGTATTTCTACAAAACACAAGTGTTTCTAGAGCAACCTAGAGTTGTGTCAAGGTGGAATAGTACAGATCCTTTTTATAGGGTTCTGTTATGTAAATGTAATCAAATTAGAGGAACTGAGCTAAATGTTTCCAAAAGGTCTAAGCTTGATGCTTATTTTTTTGTAAAAAAAGAAAAAAAACAAAAACATAAAACAAACCCTTAAAGTCTAGAAATCATTAGAAGTGTAGGGTTACTAAGGAACAGCTAGAATAATCTACTTCAGTTATTTTTCAACAAACACATAAGCAAAATGCATTGCAATAATGAAACCACTCATCTGTTAAAGTGAATTACCAAGAAAGCAAATGAAAAGAATTTTGACAGACAACTGCCTACAGCAGCCATTTAATCTAAGTATGATAATGTGAATATTCAACATTTCTGCACTAGCTCATATTCCCTAAAGTACTGGTAGCAGTTTTGTTTCACCTGTATTTCTACCTCAGAGGCAATGGAATTTAAGGCACTCTGAAATATGTTCTACTTAACCTTTATTTCAAGGAGCCAAGAAAAGCTTTGTACTTGAAAAGGCTACTTCTGGCCCTGGAAGGTCGCAACTTACCATATTTTTTTGCGAAGCAGTGCCAAAGCGTACCATGTAATTTGATTTAGCACACACGCAAAAAAATTTTAATGTTCATGTTTGTAAAACAGGTGAAAGTGCTATGCTATTAAATGCTTTGCTTCTTTCTCGGTGTATTTCATATTTCTGAAAGCAATACTGACCTCAAATGCAGCTGTTTGCCATAGCTTTTACATTCACTTGATTTCTGCATATTTTTACAATTTTACCAGAGTATCGCTTAGCCTTTCTAAAACTACCAAACCTTAAGATCTACTTTTCTTTTTTGATATTTGGTTTCACAAGAAATGCTTATTCATTTAATGCTGTGTCCATACCAAACCTTAAAAGTCGCCTCTTTCACGACAGGGATCTAACTATATAGATAAGGCTTGAGAGGCACTAAATAATGAAATTCATTTTCACTTTAACTTGTAAAACCTGATTTTGGAATCCCACCAGTCTTTTCTTAGGAAAGGATGATCTGAATACAACAGGTATGTTCTCAGCTACATTACATTCCGCGTGCTGCCTTTTAAAAATGTCACTAGAAGGAGCATGGAGTGATAAACACAGTGCTTGCCTGCCTTCTCCACACAAAGGGTCAGGTTTGCAGGTCACCCTGAGATTGAGAGAAGTGACAGGCCCCATGAGCTTCTGCTGTCCCACCCCCAATCAACTGCTCTGAGTCTAGGGACAATTATAAGCATAACCCATTTGTGACTTGTTCATGCATCTGCCAAGCCTCCTGGGAAGCTCAAAAAAACAGTTTGAAAAATGCAAAGGGAATCAGAGAGCTGGAGTTCTACCTGGATAGCCTCAGATATTGTACTTAACTCTCTGGGCCTTCTTTAAATCACCTGTAAAGTGGATATATCCACATGGAAGAGAATTGTAGTCAGATTAAATAGTATATCTAACGCATCTGGCAGAGAACCTGGCACATGTCAGGCACTCATTAATACTACCTGTTCTTTATTTTCATGAAATTATGCTTAGATACGATTCCAATTTCAAGTGCCACCAATCAACCAACCAAAACTGAGTACTGAGACTGGCTAATATAAAGTATTTGTGAAGGGATTGGGGATCAAGGACAAGAAAGCACAAGAGTGATCCATGGCTTCGAGCTCATAATTAGTTAGAGAGCTAAGACATGTATCTCATGCGATGAACTAAGTAAGGCAACATTTCGACTGAGCAGCACCAACCATACATGTCACAGTTGATGAAGGAGAGACTCTAACATGCCAGGGAAAGTTTACCAAATAGGTGGCATGTGAAGGTTGACTCTGAACTTTTAAGAAATGGTGGAGAAAAAGATGAAGTAAATGTGAGCAAAGGAGTGCACGTAGGTGTGTCTGTGGCTGAGTCACAAACATGTGGCCTTCGGGTCCTGTTTGGTCCTTAACAATACTTTTTGTTAGATGATAATATCTAAAAATCAGAGGATCTGGCAACACCAGGCCCATGACTGATAGTTTAACTATAGTTTAGAGTTGAATTAATCTTTTCATGCAGGGGCTCTCTCCAGTTTATCATGGGGTCTGCCCTGGCTGGCTTCACGTGTTCATGCTAACTGTGGACATGCAAGCTTGTAAATCTGGATCCGTGGTACAGTGGTGAAGCAATAATGGAAGAGATCACATGGTATACTGAACAGTAAAGCTAGAAAAGTAGGTTGGATCCAGTTCCTAGAGGGACTTTGAGTACTACGCTAAGGAGCCCCAAGGAAAGAAAATGAAGATTTTCAAGGTGAGAAATGATAAGAAATACAGATTATGCTTGCTGCATCGGGGAAGTCAGACTGGATAAAGGAAGAATAAGGAGAGGGAGGGTGTACATACTTTTAAAAGCCTTGAACTTGAGTTCCCCAGGTTTAAGTGATGCTATTGGATGAAAATATCAAAGACCAGAGTTTGCTAAAGAGGGCTGGAGGATTATGGGGACTACTATATAAAGAGGAGAGCTGGGAACGAGGTGAATTCTCAGATACGATCCTGGAAAGACTAAGCAGTGGTCTGACGGTTGAGCTGGGGTGAGTGTTCACATTTGGATAATGGTAAGAGAAAGATGAATTAAGGAAGAGGAAAGAGAAGAAAGAGAGACATAGGAGAATTGGGAGACACGAATATCATAGAAACCAATAAGAAAGGAGAATTAGAAAAAGAGAGCAGATCATAAGTGTCAAAAGTCACTAGAAGTTCATGAGTCTGGGCATTCAAAGGCCATTGGATTTGGGGTGTGGATGGTCCCTGATCTGATGGCTTTAGGGAGATGCCCCTTAGTAACTGGTAGGGGTATACTCTAGTTAGACTGAGAGGAGCTAAGGCTACTCTGACAATCTGCTCCCACACCACTGTCACACTATTTTCCCTCACAGCCACTTTTTGCTGTTATACAGCTCATTGATTAGAAACAGCAGTAGCTCTCACAAATGAGCCAGGAGGAAAAATGTCTTCATGATCAATGCAAGTATCATTTTATTTAACAGTATAGATTACAACGCAGGAATTGTCATGGGGATGAAGCCTCCAATACCCATCGGCAAGCATCTACCAACAAAAATTAGTATCTGCTTGTGAGATTCTCTCAGTTGAATATAATTGACTTTGCTGAGCTTCTCCATCTTGTATGATTAACATCACATAATGCATTCATAAGAAACAAACTGTGCTCTTAAGTGCTTGTCAATTAGATGTTCTAAAATTTCATGAAATAAGGAAAAGAATAATTTAAACACTGAACCTTAAATGAGAAGTCTGGAGCACGATTATTTTAAGCAATAACTCTAATACTTGAATCAACCTATGATAAGGTATAATATTTTTATCTCCCAAGCACCAAGAAGAATCTCTACCATCAGCTTTCTTTTAAAACTGGAGATATATCACAATTCTCATGTTTATTTTTTCCCTATTCATTGTGAATTGTTAGCAGTGAATTTCAGATGGGTAAAATTTTATGTTTGTTTCTGGTTAACAAAAATTCTAGGGTTACGAGAGAGAAGTTATTTTCCTTAAAGTTTAGCAATGAATAGACAACTGCCTATTTTATTTATTATTTATTTATTTATTTATTTACTCACTCACTCACTCACTCTGTTTGTTTGTTTGTTTGTTTATTTTAGGCAAGGCAACTCTTGGTTAACCTTACAGATTGCAAGGACGTTGTCATCTTACAATCCATTACTTTTTATTCTTTTATATTTTACACCTATTGCACCTGGTCTTCCTAGGTGGTCTCCCATCCAAGTACTAAACATGCCTGACCCTGCTTAGCATCCGAGATCAGATGGGATTGGGCTCAGGGTAGCATGGTCATAGACTTAACTGCCTATTTTAAAGCTGAGAATGAGTATGACAGCTAGATATTTTAAAGATAAAAAGATATTCTGCAAACTTATTAATTAAAGTAAATGCAACTAGGGCTCTTTCTAAGCCATCTGGCACCAATCTCAGGCAAACTGAAAACTTCCAATCCAGGAAAATTTACTTTCATACATTGCCTATATTTAAACATATTTCTAGGATGAATATTTCAACCTGCGACCGACAGCAGGCTCACCTTTGTGTTCTGGTTTCCAGAATAGTCATTAGAGTTCTTCTCTATAACACATAGCTGCTTTCTTTCTCACTCAGGAGAAAGGGAGATGTGCGGTTTAGGGTCGCAAAGAAAAATTTGGTCGCAACCGATGACCCAACAGCTACTACTTAGGGTTGAGCACTGTGCTCTCTGCCATGAAGACAAAGTTGTAAAATAAGGTCTCAACTTCTGCAGGGGTTTGTAATTTGATTAGTGTGATCACTGAAGGACCACATGAGGCAGCCTACAAACTCAGGCTGATAAACAGTCCATTCATGTGAATGTCTGAGCAAACCTTCACACCCCAACCTTGCCCCCCACCACCACCCAGCACATATTCTAGCCTTATAGAGCCTCAAATTTGCTTTGAACCACACCCATTTCTTACAGTGCGTCAGGAAGCCAGTGGTGGCTGGGTGGGCAATGAGGAAAGCAGGAAGGGAAGACAGTGGTTACTCTGTTTGAAAATAACTGTAACAGCCACCCTTTATTGAACACATACTCTGTTCTGTACCATGAGGTTTACCCCCACCATCCGTGCTCCCCAAATCCATCCTAGGAGGTTGGCCCTATGTTCTCTTTTGTGGGATGATGTCACTGAGACTGAGGTAAGTAAAGGGAATAACCACCGAGTTACTTCAAGTTAATGTCTGAAGGGGCCTAGGTCCGAAGGTGGGCACAGCCCCAGCTCTGGCTCTTTCATTGCACTACGCTCTCCTGAGAGTGTGGATCCAAAGAGTCCATACTGAGGGAGTAGGAGAGGGGAGAAGGGAGTGCAGGAAAGTGCGCCTTGATCGGAAGCCTGGATATGGACAGGGAGAAGTGCCATAGACATAGGGACTTGGTATTTTTATTTGCTTTAAATCACCAAAGATTTATGAAGTCATTCTCCATCTATGCACCAGCATGCTGAAGTTCTCTTATTTCTACTAAAATTTTGTTTTATTTTTATTTTCTAGCGAACACCTGGCAAGAGCAAACAGCTATAAGAGATCAGCTAATTTGCTCTTCTAAAGGTAGAACTGACAGTCACATGGAGATAGTCTACAAATTCACAATGTTCTCTTCAAAATAAGTATATTTCAGGCACATTGCAGGGGATGCAATGAGGACAGTATCAGATGCTTTAATATTAGAACTACTAGGCACTATGAGCCCTGCTGCATACACCCGTTCACTTAAACCATGTCCATTTCTAGAATGAGAATTTGGGTAGGAATATCCAGCCAGAAATGCAATGGGCAATTTTAACGTGTGTTTTTCCTCTTCACACTAAGTCAAGCTCATTTTCAGGATTTAAAAATTAGAAGATTTGCCAAGTATCTGGGATGCTGAGAACAAATAATAACAGTAATTCTGAAACACAAAAGAATACATAATTTCTCTGAAAACAATTTTCTATCGCTAGTTAGATTACAACAGGCTATCTGAAGGATTATAACAAGATATTTTAGTTTTCCACACTTTCTGCTCACCCACATTTAACAATTCCATCTGATTTCATAATTATTTCTGAGATTTGGGGGAGGGCTGACAGCCAAGTAGCAGCCTTAAGTAGAAGGCAAAAAGCTGCAAACAGAATGAAAAGAATGGTTTCAATTGTAGAACAAGAAAGCCCCAAAGGCAGAAAATAAGGATTATGGGAAATGGGAGGGAAGGTTATAATGAGAAAGACTGCAAAATGAAATGAGGAAAAGCTCAATTACAGGTATGTTAAAGGCAGAAATTCTCCCAAAGAATAACCCTTTTAGACATGTGCTTGTCAATTATAGCAATTCCGGGGCATCGCACCCTCTAAATGAAACCATCATTTGACTAAAACGTGCTGTGAGAGATTAACATGCAGTGATTATAATCAACAAATTGCCATCCACTAACATTCCTTCCTCACACTTAAAAAGCTATCTGACGTACACGCTCTTCTACAAGAAAATAAAATCAGGTCTTTTTTTCCATTTTCTGATGGGATACTCAATTTTGCTTGAGGAAAATGTCACAGCATTTCAAAACACAGGCAAGAACATCTGATGATCTCACTGTAAATCCATCAACTGTATGTGGAGATAATACACAGAGATCTTTGGGAGAGACAAAAAGAGAAAAGAGTGTTTTTTCATCTTCTGACATTATCTTCGACAGCCTCAAGTAATTTCAGTTGCTGACGTTACAGTAAAACTATGGTTTTGCTAAAATTATTAGATTGTCAGTCTCATTACTGACACAATATCTTTTCTCCATGAACTTCAGAATCGGTTGCTCTTCCAGTTTGCTGCTCCTAAAATGCTTGACTTACATCACACATTTGAACACGTTTCTGGCAGGATGGCTGGACACTGAGAAAATCACAAGTGCTTCTGCTAAAGTACAATATTAAATATAGCAATAGACCCAAACTCACTGAGAAAATATGGTAAATTTTAAAACTTTAGTTTGAGGGAAGTATTTCTTTTTAAAGAAACAAAACTCCATTTCCCTTCCGAAAGGATAAAAAAAAAAAAAAGGAAAATTCACAAGAAGAAATATCAGCACCAAACACCTGAGAACCTGTGTTATAGAGATTATAGATTACAGATAGAAAAGAAATAGAAGTAGCAGCCTTCATTTTTTAAGGGAATATATTGAGAAGAGACTGTAAAGACTAAACAAAACTATCTTTCTGAAATTTATTTTTATGAGAAAAACGACAAGTTATACTGAAGATCTGTGTCTCAAAACAACTTTCATCCTATGTCTACATTAAACTTAAGCCAATCTTATTCATATAATAATAAAACAAAACTAGTAGGACCTCCTAATTCTATGTGAACTTTGTGAGTTATTAGACAGGGCCTTTATATTTTATATTTTAAAATATTGTAATTTAACAGATTCTGGTTCTTTGAAAATCAATGATCATGTACATACTTATGGCAACTCTCAGTGTACCAAAGTTTTTTTATTACTTGTAATAATTTATCCTCCAGTCATTTTAGGAAATTAGCAATGCACTTAACTATAAAGAAATACCTAAGGTTTTCACAGTCATCTATCTAAAAAAATGAATATCAAATTGGTCATGTGAGGTGGAGAGAAACTAATTTAAGAGAAGCAAATATGATGTAAATAAGAGAAATAGAGCAAAAAAAAAAAATGTGCAAATGTGAATAAAGGAGAAAGTCCATTCATTTCTAAATCTTCCCTACTGGCTGCCGTTTACATTAGGGGGTCAGGACACTGCAACCACAGAATAGCTCAAAACAGTCCTCTCCTGTTGGCACCTTCTTTATCAATAAGCCTTTCCTTACTCCAAACTCTGATGTTTTGAGTTTTGGCCTTCTCAAGTGTTGGGCACACGAACTTGGGTTTGGTAATGTCACCACCAGGACGGACTTTGCAGAAATAAGCAGTCACATGTATACTTCATTTAGAACACAGTATGAAAGAAATTTTCAAAGACCCTCTGCCTCCCATCCAGGCTCAAGGATAAGGCCTTTGCTCTAACCCATCCAAAAGGGGCTGATGTTTTCCCTAAAAGTGTTCAAAGAAGAAAGATGTTCAAGATTTTCAAAATTCTTATAGTTAAGAGCCTTAAGATGTAATTTTTCTAAGGTGATTCTTGCCCCTCGCATATTTCATTTTCTATTTTCTACCTTCAGACTCCTTTGAAATTGATTTATCACAGCCCTACGATACTGTAGTTTGTTTCCAGTGTGCTCTATACTTGACCTCTAGGTATTGGAAGAGATAACATGAAAATGATGCAATTAAAAAAATACATTCCAATGATCCATTCTCACTCTAAATAAAAACTGTTTCCCCCCAAAGCATGCAGTATTCCTACTTAGAGCCTTGTCCATTAAATATCTTCCTTTGCCCATTGGTTATGCTTTAATGAAAACTTCCACATTTCCATTATTAATCAGTGCATGTTAATGACCTTATGCTTCGGCTCTGTCTCACTTCATTTCACCTTGCTTCATTACCAACAAGAGTATTAATTAACCCACAATCTACCGGCAGTGTAAAAGCATCAATTCCCTTGTTATCCTGCATAATATTGCATGTTCAAAGGTGGTGTAAATAGATTAGTCCAGGAGATGAGCACTTCAAATGAAATCCACAGTCAAAAGCTGATTTTTCATTGTTTCTCATGTGAGTGGTCTGATTTAGCATCAGCTGGAACCAGGACCTCTTCCCCACACCCCATTTATTCTGTAACCTTCTTGAAGCAGTTAGCTCTCACAGCAGCTATCCTGCTCACAGCTGGAAACCAAGAAGCAGGTTTTGTGATGGAGATCAGATGGCTTTTAAGCCTCTACTAAAGCACCTGATTTGGGGTTTATAGCTAGAATTGAATGGTAGGTTGTTACTTCATTGCTGTCTTTTTATCCATGGATCTAGTCATTAGACAAAAATGATCTCTGAGATGAAACTAGTAACATACATGGGTTCATTCCCAGATTCAAATAATCACTCTATCCTTGAAGTGGTTTAGTTAACTTCTTCCTTAGCTTCTCTGTTCATTAGATAAGTCTAACTACCCTGTACCAGGATCCATCCAACAGAGAGGAAGTTTGGATAAACAGAGTGGTGTCTTGAGTCAGCTCGCCAATCCTGGCTCTCCAATCAGGAAGGGGCCTCAAATGTCACATAGTCTAAGTCCTCTGCTTCCATAAATGAGCCAACTGACATGACAATTTCTGCACAATTCTAGTTATCTCATCGCTCTGGCATGATGCTCCAATTATGGCAAATACATTATATTCTCCATATGAGTAATTAGGAGAGAAGTTAAGAGAACTGCCAAACACTCAATCCAAACCAAAAGAAACAAAACACAGCACGAAAATGACAGAGCAGAGCAGAAACCATATTCTCATGTGAACACTTCCACTCCTAGCTCTCTCAAGAGCTCCTGGGTGACTTCCATTGTCCCTGTGGATTGCTGTTTCAAGGGAAAACAGGCCTTCACTGAAGGGTGGTGGTCTCTGTCTGCCGCTGAGGCACACACCCAGGGAAGATGCAGCTGGTGCTAAGGAGTTTATCTGGTCTTATGCTGATGTTTTAATTAGGATGTATGCAAACAAAATTAACCTAATATTTAAAACTGGCAGTTTCATAAAGCTGAAAAGACCTCAAGCAGCAATGCAGTCCAATGATTTATCTCTCTGAGAAAGCTACATCCCCAGGTCGAGATGGTAAAAGGCTGATATGAATCATTTCCACGGATGCAGTCTACAGCTTCCAGGGGTAACTGGTACCATTTGGAATACCCGTACCTACTTCACATTTCTTTTGTTTCTTTACTTTACTTTTATTTTTCAATTAAGTCTATTTCCTTTGGTTCTGAACTTTGTTGAATAGACCAGTTTCATGTTAATTCTCTAAAATACTTTAAATACATTAATATATCCTCTAGCTTCTTTATTTTTAAAGACATGTAAACATAGTATCATAAACCTGTAATGATATTGGTTACTTGGCATCCATCATTTAATATCTATTATTTCCCTACTTGTTTTTTTTTTTCAGATTCTGTCCACTAGAATGTAAGCCCCATGAAAGTAAGGAGTTTGTCTATTTCATTTATAGCTGTAGCCCCACATCTAGAACAACACCTACATAACAGAAATTTGAGGTAATTATTCATGTTATGTAGAAACTGAATAATTAAAAATATGCTGTTATATTTATTACAGATACAGTGTATAAATTTACAAATAAAGGAATTACAGGGGGATGGCTGGTATAAGAGATAGGATATAGTAATTTCATCACTAGGAGAAAACTGCTGCTCTTCTCTGGCAATAGACTGCTTCTGAATATTCAAAAACAGCTTGGTAATAAAACTGTGCAAAATGGATTTTACTAGAGAGTGATCAATCAAAGCTATCCTTTGGAAATGGTATAGCATACTTTCTCAAAGGATCTTAAAAAGTTTCCCATTGGACAAGGTTATATGCAAACTTACTTAAATCATCACCAGGCATGGCCACTGAGCCTTGGATTCTCAGCTTCCTACCCCATCAACATTCTAACTGCAAACATGAAGCCAAAGAAATGCAGTAGTAATGCAAAGTAACATGAAGCCAGACCAAATAGCAAGTACGACTTGCTCCAGGTCTCAGGCTGGTTTATGAATGGAGCACAGAGCTGGGAATCAAGGCTTCAAATCTCATTTAGTACCTTTCTACTCCACTGTGTGCACTGCATTTTCTCCTTCCTTAAAATATTATTTCTTTACAGAAGTAAACATTCTGGGCTGCGAGACCTAAGGATCACCCAGAGATTTTTGTAGGGCAGAACCGGGGCAAAATTCCAAATGGGTTTAGTTCATATATCATCACTCCCTCTTTCTAAGGGTTGACAAATCTAACAACTGTGTGTCCTCTGTCTCCTCTGTTTGTTTACTTTTCTCGAGTGGATGGAACAGCAGTGCAGGTTTGTGAATTCTGACTTCCTCAGGTTGCAGAGGCTCCAGTGGACATGAGGCTGGACACATAAGGCCCTAGAAAGGGAGTGGGGTAGTGAGGTAAAGGAAAGGTGGAGTAAGGTCCCTAACTCTCAGAGGCAACTATATATCTATTAGAAACTTGGAATACATCTTTAAGAAAAAGGCAAGTGAGACAAAGTCAATGTTTTATTTCAGTGGCTCTCATGCCTGGCTGATATTAGCATCACCCACAGTGCTTTTAAAGTCGATAAGCTTAGGCCCAACTCAGGTCCACTGAGTCAGAAACTCTGGGTGAGACCTGGGCATTTTTTTAAAAATGCTGCTAATGTGCAGCCATGGATGGGATATCTGCTAGTCTTTGTTAAATGACATCACAAAAGTAAAAAGAAAAGAAATACAAGAAAATTTGTGTCTATATTAATTATATGAAATCATGAAGAAACTTACTACCATCTAAACATTTCTGTGCCTACCCTTAAAAGCTTTAGTTCTGCAAAAGCCATGCTGCTATAAGGTAAGTAAGATCTTGCCACCTGCAAGAGAAAGCCAGAAACACAGGCACCAAACACCCTACCAGAAATCCTAAAAGTTAAGGAAATCAAGGAAGAAGTTCACCTAAATTGTCTTCTGTCTTTCCAATGATCAGGACAAAAGCATTCTTAATTTTTCTTCGTAAGAAATATGTATGACGTGTTTATGATAGGTTTGGTGCTGGCAGGAAGGGAGATTTTTTAAAAAGTTAATAGGAAATGAAGTGCCTGTCCTAGCTTTACTCAAGGTTCTATCAGTGCAATAACACTCTAAAAGAGCATTAAGCTGGCTCTGGAGAATAACTTTTGGATTCTATCGACTGAGTGAGACACTTCCATGACACAAACCAGGTACTTTCATGGAGGTTGTTGCCTTGTTACCAAGATAACGAATTCACACCACCAACACTGAGGCATCTGTGACACAATCAAAGCAGGCCGAGGGGACATTTCCACACTGAGTACATGTTACTAGAACATACTGAATGATATAACCTCATGAAGTAAAATAATCAGCCATGCCTTGAAATCAGGTCAAGCCTAATAAGAGTCAGCTGGTAGGCTTTACCTTGTCCTCCTATCTTACTCCCTGTTTACTTGCTTTTCTTGGAAACCTGTAATCATGAGTGCATTTGCATCAAAAAGATGAATAAAAAATAAGGAAATGAAAAAAAAAGAGGAAAGCAAATAATGCATTTCCTCTGGTGTTTTTCCTAAGGTCAACCTGTCAGAATGCAGATTTAGAAAGAAAAATCAATAAGAAGGTTATTCTCTACATAATCCATCCAATACAGAGTTTTCCCCTTGCTTCAAAACAGAAATTATTATTCCCAGAAGCATTTCTAACAGAACACATTTCATCCTTTCCAGCACAGAGAAAAGGTTCAGTAGGAGCAGCAACCGCTGCAGACCCTACATCCAGGCCTGGCTGGTGTGAACTTGTTCCTCCACCCTAGATCCTCACAACTCCCTGTTTTTCTTCCTTCTTGCCTTGCTTGTAATTCTCCTGGGATGGGAATGCCCAATGACGTCTGCCCTATTTCTGAGAAAAAGAAAGAGAGAACTGCTCGATTTTTCTCTAACGTTCCAAATGTTTCAAGTCAGAACCTGAACCTTGAAAAAAAAGGAAATCTTTGAAAATAGTTTCGATCACTTTCCACGTTCTAGGTATCTAGTTACCAGACTCAAATACTTGTTCCACGTTAAATAATGAAGAATCATTCATTCATTCATTCATTCATTCCACAGACTTTCACTGATGACTCCTTGTGCCTGGCACTACCAGGAGAGAAAGACATGCATATAGGGGATTATGAAAATCAGCATGGTAAGTGTTGTGTGGATCTAATCATTCAGGGTAATCATCAGTAGTTTACTTTAAAGCATCTCTAATATTATTTTGATTTTGAAACTGTTTGACTGGGTGATAGTATACCACATGAATTGTATTCTAATCTATTCTTGATTCAGGTAGCAACAGGAACACATTATCTCAATAGCCCTGCCATCCTCCTTCCTGTTCCATTTAAGTAGACCTTTTTCCACTTGCACGTTAACATCAATTTATAATCATTTCAATTTGTCCTTTGTGATATAGAAGGTTTCTCCTCTTGGGCCTTGGGCCTATATTTTCACAACTAAGTGACTTTTATGGAAAAGAGACAGGAAGTCACTTGCATCTCTTGCCTGGTTATCTTCCCCAGCCTCTGGCAGGTACAGGAATGTAAGAATCCGGGACAGGTTCATCCCAGCTGCCAGGACCATTTATTTCCTCCCATGCACCCTTTTCTCCTCATTGCCACTGGGGCCATGTGGACGACTACCATATGGCCCCACCCAGCCTCATATGGCTCCAGCTCCCTAAAAGGGGCGCTCAAGAACATAAAAATCCTGCTGCATGCTTTTATTGCAGCCCCTTCTCATTTTCCTCCATCTGTCTTCCATATGCTTATGTGACTCTATTAGGCTCTTGTACACACAGGCCTTTTTAACGAGGGTTACCAGCTTGGCCAAGATAAAGAACGAGAATTCACCCCTGTCAGTGATGAGGGGACTCAACTACTTTAAATATGTGATTCATTTAGTAGTCAGACTAGAACAAACTCACAACCACTTTCCTTCAACTTGTACATAAACTGTATTTTATCTCATATTTATGATATTTCTTTTAATTTTGTCAACAAAAACCACACAGAGGCTCTTCTGTTATATCTTCTCCACAGTGCAATATGTGAAATTTTGAAGAACTGCATGTGACTTCCATTTAGATGTCCCTACTACATGCACATTGATGACTCTTGAAAGTTAACTTTTTCATTTTCATAAAATTTTCCTTTTGATTGGTGAAAAAATTGTTACCATTTCCCCCCTCAAATATCTCTGCAACAATCTGACGTTTGTCCTATACGTACTCCAAGGAGATGAGTTGGAATGAGGAGAGGCTGACCCTAATGGGCGTTTTCCTGCCCTGCTTAGGTCAGGACACTCAGTCCTGGTCCTTCCTACTCAGCTGAGCATGTGGCTAAAGTGACCTATTTGATCCCCATTTCTGTATATTTGAGAACTGAGAAAAAAAGTGGAATAACTGTCACTAGACACCATGTACAACACCATTTCCCAGCAGGAGGCAACTCCTGGCATTAGCGACCGCAATCAGGGTGAATTCTTGTTCCCAGTGTTAGACAGTGGGGACTTTTAGTGGGCACCCAGGCCATCTTTCACAAGAAACTAATGACAATGGAAAAGAAAAAAAAAAGAAATCAAGGTAGGCCTAGTGTTGTCTTTAAAAATTTCTGTTCTTATCCATAAGACTCAGACACAAAGTCTTGTACTATAGAATTGTGGTGCTATTAAGAAGAAAGAAAGCATTCAATCCCCCAAAACCTCTTTCCAAGTTTAAAGGTAGCCTCTTCATGGCAGGTAATGTGCCTGTAATCCAGACCCACCCACCTGTGTAACGCAGTAGTCTGGTAATCAGTACACAGAAAATTATGGCCAGTTCCATGATGATTATCTCTGATGAAGCAGAACATGGGAATAGTGCTCAAATGCACAAAATATTAATCGACTGACATACAAAAACAGCCCAGCAAATGTCACAAGTGTATATTTTTCTTTTAGCTTGTTTGTGTGCAAATGACAACTATTAATTGGGGGCAAACATACATGCAAAATAAGTTATTTGTTTGAATTTTGAGATCAAATAAACAGTAACATTACTGTAGGGTACCTGATTAGATCATTTTGCGTTTTTTTTTTTTTTCCCTTACCCATTTTCATTTTTCACACACCTTTGTTTCTCTTAATGCCCTTTATAATGCAACATGGAGCCAGACATCAATTATGTTCAGACAAAACTACTGGGACCCAAAGAAATTCTTGTTTCCACCTAAGCTGTCATTTCACTACCCTTTCTGAATGGGGAAAACCTAAGGAGTTACTTAGTACTAATATAACCCAAAAATGCCTTTTACTGATGCAGCCAAAATATTGCAAACTATGGGCATCAAAGGTGCTATGGGAGGCAGCAAAAAGTGCATTTTAGTCAGGAGATCAAGTTATAGATTTAGGATACAGCCAGAGGCCTATTCATTGGAATAATTGCTCCGGGCTGGAACAAATTACAAATACTAGTTAAGAGTGGCAAGTACTCACCCTTTGATGAAAAAGAAAGTATGAGCAGGTCATTCTGTAAACGCAATGGTAGTATTTCCAAACATGTAAGGGTGAAAAAGCTAAATGGGTATTTTGCTCCCAGATTAAATAGAAAGGACAAGAAGTCTGATCAGTACTACAATGAGTTATAATTCCTGGTCTGAGAAGCTGTGAGGATGACATTCTGCACAGCAGGGTGTGCTCCCGGTAGTTTGTAAACCACTTGGAAAAAGGCAAAAGTTGCTGCGAAGCTTCTAGTTGCCCAGTACTTGCACTGATTGCTGACATTTTGGCAGGTAGGCTGCTCTCCCCAGCTCAAGTGGGTCCCGCAGGCCAGGTGAATGCTTGCTAACCCTAACCCCCGTGCTTTGTATTTCTTCCCATTGAACAAACACTGGCTCTTGAATGCTGGCTTCGTGCCAACAGCCTTTAGGTAAGATTTGGTCAAAACTGCCAAAGAAACCAGAACATCTGTCTCAGTATCATTTTCTTTGTACAGCTACTTCCCAGGCAGCTGCTGGGACCTCCATGTGTCCATTTACTGGATTTAAACAAAACAGCACTGGGCCCAGGGGGAGGGGCAGAGGGCATATGCTCTGCCAGCCCACCCTGCGGGAGCCTTGCCCCTCAGGGGACTGACAAGGGCAGCCACCGCTGAGAGTGTGGAAACAGGAGACACCCCTGGTCTTACCTGTTTCTTTGTCCTGGACTTCTTCCAGGTGCAAGTCATTCAAAAGATGCTCCAAAATCTTCTCCGGCGTGCCGGACACGACCACGTATCTGTCAGAGATCAGAGAGTCCACTGAGTCATCCTCGGTGGACGACTGCGAGCGGCTGCTCCATCCATCGTCCTCATCCTCCTCGTCAATGTACTTGAAATAAGGCACATCGAAGGTGGGCAGGGGCAGCTCGCGCTCCGCGAGCGCCGCGGGATCCTTCCTCCCTAAATGCGGGTCGAAGACCCTCAGCCGGGAGCTGCCCATTGTGGAGGGCTGCTAACAAAGGCATCCCCCAAATGCTAGAAGATCTTGGCCATGTCTGTCCTTTCCCTGGGAACTGAGTCCATCTGGCTGCTAGGAGCTCTGCAGTCAGCTAGAACGCTGGGGAGGCGGAGAAAAGGGAGGGAGGGCGGGCGGGAGGGAAGGGGAGGCAGGGAGAGCGAGCGCGATGGAGAGAGGGAAGAAGAGAAGGCAGGCAGGGGAAAGGACAGGGGAGCACGAATCTCAGAGGGAACTCACCTCCAATCGCCCTCCAAGCCCCCACCCAGGGGGGCCGGGCCACAGCTCTGCACCCTCCTCAGCACCAGGACGTCCTGCTCTTGCTCCTGAACAGTTGTCACTTCGTCATCCTGCTCCAATCCGAGGTGGGAGTGATGGATGGAAGAAGGAGAAAGAGAGAGAAAATTTAAAAGGAAAAAAGAAAAAAAAAAAAGAAAAAGAAACAAACGAAAGCTGCATTTACTCGAGTTACTTTGCACCTTCATTTCATTAAAGATTCAGAATGAATTAAGAGGAGTCTGCTGGAGAATCTCCCTCTTGTCCAGTATCCCGGCTCAAGTTCTAAGGACCCATAGAGCATTAGGGAGACATAAATACTTTAAATAGAAGAAGAAAAAAAAAATAAATAAAGTGGGGATAAGATTCAGAGAGGTCATTTTTAAAACTACTTAATGATTTGAATTAAGGAATCTAAAGTTCAGAGTTTTAAAAAACACAGCATACTAACTGCATGTGTTTTCTCATTTACCTAGTTAGCACTTATTAAACAATCGGCGTATTAAAATTGGAAAGTCACATCAAATATTTAAACACTAAAACCATGAGCAAGCCACACGAAATCGTTGTAGTAGAGATATATCATATTCATTTCCATCACTGCTTTATTTAAAAGGTGGGCGGCCAAAAACTACCCATTCTATCATTCAGTTCATTTTTTCCCCCCAGACTTAGATTAGAGGGCCCTCAAATTTATCATGTACTTGTTTTGCCAGAAAACAAGCCAAAATAGACCTCTCGTTCGAGTCTCCTCTAGGCTGGGATTCGGGTGTCACGGGTGAGTGCACTGACTTTCTTCACCTCCGTCCTTTTTAAAAAGGAGAGAAGGCTGAACCATCACTCATTTCTGCACACACAGCTTCCACCGCCCGGAGCCAGCTCGGCCGCTGACGTGGCTCTGTCGAGTCGGGCTCATCACCGCTGACCCAGCAGTGTGCGGCCCTACGAACACGCCCGGAGTGTGTCCTGTCAAATGCTCCCGATGTGTGACACCCAGTGAGGGTGAGAGAGCCCGGGCCAAACAGAACTTTAAAACCCACGGAAGAAATTCTAAGCTTCTGTGTTTCTGAGGATTCGAGTAAAAGATTGATGGAAGAAAAGCTGACAGCAAGCAAGCTTCACCTTAGAAATGACATCACCTCTTGAAAAAGGGAAACATGTCCCAGGGTTCGTAGAATGTTTCTGCTACTGGCAGAAAATCCTACCTAGAAGTAGGTATAGACATTAAAAATAAAACAAACAAACAAAAAGAATATCACACCCCCCCCCATGGATAAAACGTACTATGTCCTCGTGCCTTATTCATCAGCTCCATAGATCAATCAGGGATGTCAAGGTATCTTATTCATCTTTCATAAGAGCTGGACGGCATTTGTCTTATTAGAATTGCCAACCAAATCCGTGATAAAAATTATGATTTCAACTCCCAGGGTCCTGATTCCTAAGAAAATGTAGGACCTAGTCATATGAGACTTCTAGGATCTTCTTAAAAACAAACAAAAAAAAATATTGGTCATTCTAAACATCAAAACAATTTCAGGATGATTCTTTTTAACCTTTAGTGGCGAAATATTTTACTATGTAGAGCTGATGTATTACATTTCAGCAAGGTCAGACATGCAGTTACTGTGGCAATTAATGTGGGATATTCATTGTTAAATTCCCCAAGGACAGCAGTGTGACTCCTGTAACATGAATACCAATGTGTAATTGCTATCTTTCATTTCTCCAAAGAGCTTCTTTTGTTATCCCAGTGAAATAAGCTGGCTGCAGAGAGGGGCATATATTGACAAAAAAAAAAAGAAAAAAAAAAGGCATAATGTGGATCTGGGATCCTCAGACACATAGAAACAAATAATTCAGTAAACAGCAGATATGAAAGGACAAAAATCTTTCCCTGGTTTGCCTCTCATCGTAAGCCAATATTCATTTTATATGAGCCCGCTGTCATTCTGAAGTGCATTTTACATTCTACGTGTCCGTGATATATGGCATTATTAACTTCCACAGGCCATGCCCATGCATATGGATGGAAAGGGCTTCTCCAGTGTCTGTGCAGCTAATACGTATTGCAGGACTGTGCACAGAGCAGCCACAGTCTGCTGGGCAGGGGAATAGCTGAATCATATTGATGTACTATCAATAGCATCTTATGTCATAGTGATCGTTTCCATTTCAAAAAACCTATTAAAAATAAAGAAGAGAAAAAGCAGAAAAATCAATGTATAAAAGGAGATGTAAGTTATCTAAAATTGCCATGGAAACATAATACCCCTATGTATTATATCTGGCTTTAAAGAAGAAAGGTTAAATTAATGCCTCCCAACCCCTATACCCTTATCTAACTTCTCTTCCTAAAAAAGAGCAGAGGTACCATGGGTAGGTATGAAACTTTATTTTAGTGCTTGCTTGGTTAGGAATAAAAGCATTTAGAGAACTAATGACAGAAAATATGTTTAATGACGAATAGCTCATGAAATACAAGTAAAACATTAAAACACTTAATTCATTCAAGAAACAGTGAGGGTCTCCTTCAGTAAGACACCAAGCAGCAAGCAGGGACGAATAAGACAAGTTCCCTGGCCTTAAATGTCAAGTTAATAGGCTCCATAACAATCTAAGTCTAACTTGGTGAGCGCCCTAAGATGAAGCCAAATGCAAGAGACAATGCAAAGCTGTAACCCATGAGATGCGATGGGACAAAAATGTACAGAGAAACTGGTTTTGGTGAGACTGATGAATCTACTTTCAGACAACTGATGTGTTAGTACTGATATGTTGATGTTTAGCAGGCAGTTAGAAATTAAGAACTAGGCCCCCGGGATGGAGGTCAAGGACAGAGACAAATTTGTGAATTATTCAAGTTTGGGGAGTAGATGAGATTGTTAAAAGGGAACAGGAGAGAAAGGGAACTATAAAGATGGAGACAAATGAAGCAAAAAAAGCAAAAAACACAGAAAGTAGGGGGAAGAGGTAGAGAATAAGAGTCATGGAAGAAACCTACTCGCAGAGATTATAGAAAAGTAAAACCAAGTAGAGACAGGAGAACTTGGAGGGCACTGTCAGGAGATTCACAAAAAAAAGCCTAACTGATGCTATAAAGTTTACAAGATGAAAAGTCTAAGAAAAAGAGTGATGACAAGCTCATTACAGGCCCAGTGGAGGGAGGAGACATGTGTTAAGATGTGAGTGAATGGGGTGGAAGTAGACAGACCGGGAAGGTCACGTCTGAGAATGGCATCACGGAGGAGAGGAGTCAGACTGAGGAGGCTGTGTGGCTGGGAGCAAGTGAGGTGAGGGGCACTGAGAGGAGGTGACAGGATCAGGAGCACAAGTGGAGGGGTTAAGCCTCTGAAAGGACTGAGACTGGGTCCTTTCAGAGATGACCACGGGGAAGAGGATAGGTGAAGATTTAGAACAAAATTAGAGAAAATGAGGAAGCTGAGGTAGATCATATGAAGCGGTGTCTACCTTCTTAGTGTAGTGGGAACTGAGACCATCTTCTGGAATTGTGGGGTGAAGATGGTGGCTTAACGAGAATGTTATTAGAAAAATGGCTTCAGGAGATAAACAAGTTATGGGGGGAAAAAAGGATTGCCAGGCAGCTCTGTGGACTGCTGAGGGTGAAAAACCATGTGTATGGTTTTAAGCCTTTCTGCTGAAGTGCTCAGAAAAGTCAAGGGGAATAATAAATGATGGTTCACCCAGGAGAAGGGCCCGGCAGAGGAGATAACAGCAAGTAACTCAGGGAGGGATTCTGGGCAGCTGTCGGCACACCAAGAAAACAGCTCATCACCACATGGTGTCTGTCTGGTTAAGGGAAAGAGTGAGCCAAGAAAAAAGCTGATAAACTGGGGAAACATGGAAGGGCTGAGAACAAGTCCCCACAGGAGCTAAGGGAGCAGGCAGGTGGTGGAGGAGGAAGCAGGCGGAGGCTTTGATCCAGGAGGCAAAGGTGTATCTGAGGGAGGGCAGTTCAAAGTGGGGAAGACTGAGCAAGAGAGGAGCGGCCCCTGGCATCTGGAGTTGGCCTCATGTTCAAAGCTGGGCCTTGGTGTCGTCCTGTGGAACATCAACGATTTCACGGAAAATCAACATCAGACAAGGCCACTCCGTGACCAAAAGAGAACAAAACAAAAACATGGCCACTCAATAGTCATATCTGAATATAGCCAAAGCATGAACACTGGCCAAGCCAGAAAATACCAAAATGCCTAGAAAATACCAAAAAGCCCAGACTATTGCTTCTTTCTCAACTACAGCTCTAATGTTGCTCTAGTCTACCTTCCCTAGGATGAGATTTAAGACATCTATCTAGTCACAGACTTCACACATTTCCTGACAGCATCTAATCCACAGCAAAGGCCTGCTTCTTTAAACCTTTCCCCCAAATCACCCAACACGAACTCAAGTCCTAGAAGTCCTTTCCTCAAACACCCTCTCATGCTGAGCTGTCCCACGGTATCCCATAGTGTGAGGTCTTTGTCATTGTGCCAGGCAGTGAACCCAGCCTGTTCAGCTATAGGTATGTTCCTTGTCACCTCTGGCTAGAGGACATTGACAAGAGGGACCAAATGCTGCTCTGTCGTTGGCATGGAGTGGTGCAGACATGGTAGCTATAGGCATCAAGGGACAAAGTATTTCTTCCTCAGGGTGACGAGAGAGTCATATACAGGAATGTTCCTGAAAGTGATTGCAGGGAATGGGGCTCAGAAAATGGTGAGGTAGGAGAAAAAATAAAGCTACTGAAGATAAGTAAAGATGGCCTGAGCAAGTGCCACAGACCTCAGGAGAGAAGGGACCTCTGTAGGTACAAAATGATGTGGAAAGTGAGCTGGGGAATGGGGCGTATGTCCAATAGCACCACACTCCTTCATGCCTTTGTCCATGGACCTCGACCCTGGTTAGAGCAGGCTCAGTGAGAAATCTCCCCTCTCCCCAAGACATGCTTTAGCCCCCAGATCTTCAAAAACCAGGTCTTTCCCCTATTCTCTGATAGGAATGGTGGGAAGAAGAGACTCCAGCAATAAACAGGTGTTCTCAGCTGAAAATGGGGGAGGATGAGTGAGTGATAAGGGGGAAAGCTATTTATTCATTCACAGGAACTTGGGACCTTTGGACAGAGCCCATGTGGAGTATGGAAACAGAGGAGGCTCTAAGTTTCCCTGCTCTTCCTCTTTGTTCCATTCTTTAGGGAGCAGCTCTGATTTAATCTCTTTTTCCGGCCACACTGCTATCCTGCCTGTGAATTCTGAATGAACGATAGAACTAGTACCTTTATTTTGGATTAACTGCCATGATGGTGATCAGCTTTTGCACTTCTAAATCAAACATTTTCTTTCATTTATTCACATAAAATACATACTTATTTTAGGATGGAAGTACCTATAGAGTAATAAAAATGTTGATTTTTTTTAAAAGTAAGGTGGAGAATTAATGTTCCCAGTTTGGCAGGGCTTAACTTGTACCGTCCTGAACCACATTTCTGACTATATTTACATTTTCACTTATCACCAGCACTAGCAAGAAAAAATCACTACTGAGGGATTTCTCAGCCCTGCTGCAATTGCCACAACTACTTGCCTGCAATCAGAGATAATGGAAAATATGCCTCTCCCAACTACTCACAGAAAGCAGCCACTGGCACTTTCCATGGCATCGTGTTCTTGCTGCTCTATGAGCATAAACTCTTACAAGTGTGCTTAACTGGGGTTCACTGATGGGCTTTAGGGACTCAGAGAATCCTCGGAAAGTAAGTAAAATTGTTTTGTGCAGGCACATTTTTCTAGGCTGAGTCGAGTTCTAAATCTCACTGAAGGCTATGAACCCCAAAAGGAACAAACCATTCCGTGTGATGGAACTCAGCTATCGCCTCATCTTCTTGGATAAGTCTCCTGCCACTAACGCCTTCTATCCAGATGAGATGCCCAAAGAACCCTGTCATGATACCCATCACACTGACACTATATGCTCCCTCTGTGTTCTCTACTAAATGATGACATCTTGAGGGCTGAGATTTCTATTTCTCTTCCTAACACATAGCTCAGGGCCTGGCACAGGACATTCACTTGATCAATTTCTGCTGAACATGAAAAGTAATGAGCAAGCAAGAGAGTGAGTGAGTGAACTACCTTTATAAGGCAGACTTCTGTCTCACATGGCTCAAAGGTCACCGTTACTACCAGACTTCCTTTACCCTCCACTTAGTCACTTTCCTATTACAAAGTTCATCACATGAGATAATTGTGTTTTGGACGTGAGTGTTATAATTATTTATTCCGTCTGTCAGAATTCTACCCAATTAAACCCCGTGCAGCTAACATATAAGAGGCCATGTAACTAACACAACACCAGGAAGGCGTTCACTAAATGGTACTATACCTTAGTCTAGGGCACATGACAATAAAAGGGGGGTGAGCACGAACAGGTCAAGCTGCGGGCTAAATTGTGAACTGGGGAAGATGTGTGTTTTGTGCCCTCTAACGTCCCCTTCCTGCTCTATTTAGCCCCAATGAGGATCTTCAGCTCTTTCCATGTCGCCCAGTGCTGCATAATCAAACCTGTCTGAAGCACATAGCACCAGAGACCCACCGAGCTTGGTGCCATGGCAGCACAAAGTCTTTTAGGAGCACAAGCCACAATGCTGTTTTCCCTCAAATTAGCGAGCACGGAACTGAAGATGCTAACTTATCTATAGGAACACATTTGCTGTGGAAAGAATGTTTGTGTCCTCCTTCCAAAAACTCGTATATTGAAATCTAATCCCCAGTTGTTTGTGTATGGTGGTGAGGCCTTTGGGAGCTATTAGGTCATGAGGGTGGAGTCCTCATAAATGAAATTACTTCCTTTATAAAAGAGGCCCCAGAAAGATCCCTCATTGCTTCTGCCATGTGAGGACACAGTGAAGTGATGACCATTTATGAATCAGAAAGTGGGCTCTCATCAGACACTGAATCTGCTGACGCCTTGATCTTGGAAGTTTCCAGCCTCTAGCACTGTGAGAGATGAACTTCTATTGTTTCTAAGTTACCTAGTCTGTGGCATTTTGTTATAGCAGCTCAAACAGACTAAGATAACATTTATAGTCAACAGCTTGTTATTATTCCTTTTGTCAAAATAACCTTCTTGGTCTGACTTTTATTCATCCCATGAAGTTCACATCAAGAACTGCCTCTTCCAGGAAACCTGCTTCCATCCACTTCCAGCCTGATTTGGTTGGCTCTTCTCTGTGGCCCCTCAGCAGCACGTAGGTCCTTCTGATTCGGCATCTTGAGGAAAGCACATTGATACACCTTTTTGTCTCCCTTCTACAGCTAAAGCACAAGCTCATCTGTGGGCAGGCACCATATCTTCTTCAATTTTGAATTCCCAACAAAAAGCCAGGTCTTGACACTCACAGATACTCAAAGAACATTAACTAAGTGAATAAATAAATGGACAAAAAGATAGATGAATGAATGTGCATTTTAGAGTGGAGGCTTAAAGAACAATACCTTAAATCTCAAAGAATACTTTTCGAGTGGTAAATTCCAATGGTGCTGATAGAGGGGACATTTTGCTGAGAGCTGAGCTTCCTGAAGGGTCATCAAACTACTCTGATGGTGATGACACTGGCCTGCCCTGTTCTGCTTCCTCACCATCAACTTAGATGAAGTACTCAACCAGATATGGGTGACCTCAAAAGGATGGCTGTCATGCTAATCAAAATGAACAACGAGAAAGATGGGTGAGGGGTTACATACGAGATCAAGATGACCTGCTCTAATTCAGGATCTTGCTGTGAGAAGGGTTGATGTGAACATCACTGTGAGGCAGCACCATGATTTGACTGATATCTAAGAGAATATATGACAAGTATTTTGTGAAAAATAAAATGTCATGCCATTATTAGTTGCTGGACCATTAAAAAGCAAACATAACTTTATCTCACAGTGGTAGAGATATCTACAACTCATGAACTAAAGCAACAGCACTGCCACATGCAACAAACAGACCTACTAGGAACAGGCAACAGGGAGGAACCAAGCCATGATCAGACAGATCTATAACAACAATCATTTACTGAGGGTTTACCATATCTCAGGCAAAGCTAAAAGCTGAACATCCATTGACCAAGTAACTGCTCTAAGAAAGGTCACGGGGCGAAGGTATGGTGACACCGAGACTGAACCCAAACAAGCTCAACAACCAGAACCCCAGATGTTCCCTAAAGATGGCCTTGGTTTACCCTGGTGTTAACAGGCAAAAACAGGCCAACCTGCTTGGTGGGACAGGCAACAGGTGTGTCTAAGTCATGGTGCGGCTCAAAACTACTAGGGTAGCAGGTCCTAAGTTCTAGATGGCCAGTCTGGCTTGTGAAAGCTATTGAGGGGCTGAATTCTAAGAATGGGGCTGACAAGGGCTGAGCATGGTATCAGGACCACAGTGAAAGCAGCTCAGACCTGGGCAGAGCTCAAGACCCAGCAAGGAGAAATGTGGGGCAGGCAGGAGCAGAGTTAAACGTGGCAGGGGTTAGAGGCAGGGGTTCTTGTGTACCCACACACCCTGGGTACACAGAGACGTGCAGGTTAAGGCTGGTGGGGCTTCTGGTGCATAAGCTGCCTTGGGCCTGATGGGCTCAAGCAGTGGGGAAAACACCAAACTGTCTACTTGGAAAGGGGTTAATTTTATGCTGTGTAAAGTTTACCTAAAACAAACAAACAAACAAACAAAAACAAAAAAAATCCTACTGGGCTGTGATGGGTTTGTGGGCACAGGGTCTGCTGACAGGGTACCTGGGACCCTGCACCAAGGAGCTACCAGGGGGTCTAAAAACACATGGCTTGCAGGTATAGTTCAGGTTGCTGGGATGTCTAAGTGAGAAAAGACCGGGAGAATTAGACTACAGTAGGTAATTTCCAGTCTCTGAGCTCACCTTACTTGTGGGGAAGGGAGCTATAGGATTACTCATGATGCTCTAGGAAGGTGACCTTCCACTAATGGGGGGCAGATGAAAGCCATGGTTGTGGCTTGACTTAAGCCAGTACTGACAGCAGAGGCAGAATGTGCTCTCCCAGGCTGGAGCTGAGCCTATCAACCAACAATATTATAGAACAAGTGAAGATGGTTCTTCAGTGAGTGGAGCCCGGACAAGATGACCTCAGCATCTTTTCCATCACTAAGAGCCTACAAAATCCAGCTGTCTGGACTCTACTTTTCTCACAGAAGCCCCAAGTGTTGGCTCTCTTACCTAGGAAAGACGCACCTGATTTAGCAGTTAGGTATCTTCTCACCTCGTACTACGGAAACCAAACCACCAGTGCCCGCATCTATTCTTGTACTGTAAATGCGGGTACAGCAGAACTGAAATACTTATCGGGGAAAAAAAAATAAAAAAAAAACCTCCTCTGGCCAAAAACAACATTGTGTGAGCACAACCTTCACAAAATTCGCTGACAGCGTATCTCATGATTCTTTTTTCTCATGGAAAAAAGTAAACATTAAAAAAAAAAAAAAGGTCAGGAGAATATTGCTGGCAAGAAAGACCTGATTAAGACAGTATACCGAGAGATTAAGTAAGCAGATGTGGGTCAAGGTGAGTGGTGGTTTAGATTTACTGGACTGCAAAGTGCTGGCCTGACAAATACATCTCTATACAGGTGACTCTGGCAGAAAGAGAGTATTTAAATAATAACGGTTGGTTCCCTTTTAAAATTCCACACATATTAATTACTCAAACTGAAATCTAAATGGAACTAATAGGATCCATCCTCATCCTAAAATTTACAAAATCTAGGTAAAGTCTGACTTCCGCAGATGTGAAAGCCAACACAAAATTGTTAAGGAATGAGACCCAAATCCCACAGGAAAGCAGCAAACAGGACTGGATAGAAAGTTCTGGCTGCTAGAGAATTCTATTAAATCTTATTACCTTGCATGATTATTAACATGTAAAACAAGTTGTCTAAGAAACCTGAAATTACAGCAAGCCTAGGAATTTGATCCCAAGGCCAACTTTAGCTCAGAGACCTTTTGTATAATAGAGGAGAGACGAAGATGGATGCTAACATATAAAGTCAATGTCTTTGCATCCCAAGTATATTTCAACATGCTTTATTAGCTTAATGGATTATTCAAGCAAAAAAGAGAGGCACACTCAGCTAGGGCCCTAAAAGTGTTTAATGAAGTGACTATTTGCATAAGTGTGAGTGGGTTTGAGGAAATTAACCAAAATTAAAAGAGAAAAGGCGATAACCATAAATCAGCAAAGAGGGAGCTCTTAACTGCCCCTGAGCTTGAAGGGGCAAGAGGAGGTAAGAGGAAGTACTGGATCCCACTGGGAGCGAGACATAACTGGGAGCCTTCCGAGGAGATGCAGCCACCAAGGTTTGTGTGCGTGGCCAGGATGGCAGGAGGAAGCAGGACAGAGGTGAGAAGAAACACCACAACCCTCTCCTTGGCACTACCAATGCCAAGTCCCACTAGGAGCTGGAAAGCAAGAGATCAGGGATGATACAGTCCACAGGGGTCACGACCCAGGGCCCACAAGCACGGAGCAGAGGTGAGATTAGAGAAAGGAAAACGAATGGATACAATCCAGTGCACTTGATATTTCAGTTTCCAGAGGAGCTTGAGTCAACTGATCATAAATTTAAATGTCCCCTATAGGTCATGCAGTCCATCATCTTGCTGTCAGGAAACCAACTCAAATTCTAGTAGCTTTGGAGTAGAGAATCTTAGCATATCCTTGCCTGACTTAAGCTAACTCGTGCATGCTTTATTGTCTTAACACGCTTTCTTGTCCGGTATCTACATCGGTTTCCCACAATTCACATCCTACAATTTGCTTTATATTTGACACTCCCCATGTGATCCTTGAGAGCTGTTATTAAATCACACAGATGTTATTGTTTTTATCATAAAAGCTTAAATTTTATCAAATCTTTCCTGGCAAGTCTTCCAGTTCCAGTAAGAAAGTTCTTGGTGAATGACCAGGTTCGGGGTGGGGCTGGAGGGGAGAAGAGAGAGGAGAAATAGCAGGACAAGTTCCACTCTGATATCAGCTGCATGACAGAAGACACTTGGTCTGTTTTGTTCTCTGTGCTGTCCCACCACCCAGAGCAACAGTGTCTATTGAAGGAAAGAATGGCCTTGTGAATGATGGATGAGCAGACAGATACCATACATCAGAATGGCCCAAGATCAAGAACAGAGAGGTCAGCAAAGACAAGGAGGCAGAGGATCAGACACAGAGGGACACAGTCCAGAGAGCAGGCTAGGGCAGAAAGGGAAAATTCAAGCTACAAGGATCAAGATGTAGACCACCTGTGTCTAGGAATCAAAGCTCCAAAGGCAGAAGTAGGCAAAGATTCTGATTAATGGGGACAGCTCACCCACAGCAGAGATGGAACCTTGATTCTTACTCTGGGGTGTTTTGAGGCATTTCTCATCCACGGAGAGTCCACAGAGAAAGGCTGGGTTCACAGCTACAGTAGAGGCCTCAAACTATACTGAGAGGACAGGGAGTATAGTGAAATCCTAACAATCACGTAAGAGCTGTGTTCCAGGGGGAAAATGTACTCCTGAAATCCCAAAGTGTCATTTGAAATATGATGCTAGTATACCCCATAGAAGGTTTTTAGGAACTTAAAAAAAATACATAATTGTGTACGCAAAAGGTCTAGCACAGACCCATCCCAACTACCTTTCAATCAACAATGACTAGATAAAACAGATTGTTAATCCATATGCCTTACCGAGCTCCCTTCCACAGGAGCCACACAGGGGTATAGTACATTTCCATTTCATGTGTAATAACCAATTCTGAGTACAAAAATTAAACCCAGATGGCAGCCCTTCAGAGAACTTATGACCTGAACCAAATTAAACTGACAGCCACACCAAAGTGAAGACAGACTTACCTGGGTTAAACTCCCAGACTTGCCACTTACTAGCTGGATGATCTTAACTGGGTTGGTCAATCTCCCTGAGCATCAGTTTTCTTGCCTATGAAATGGGATAATACCTAGCCTATTGACGCAATTATGAGTGCTGGACACAGAGAAAGCCCTCCACAACTGTTCGTAGAAAAACATACAAACTCTATTGCAGCTGTATGACATCCAAGTATATGAATACCAAAATGCTACAAAATTGAATTTGCATCAGGGCTTTGCTACAATTTCGTTAATGCGTGTGTTTAAATATCACTATATTTGAAGAAACACACAAATAATGTCATCAAATTTTTTTCAGGTGCATTGAAAATTGCTCCATATGGTGCCGTATGCACCACTGAGAGCCTAGAAGCCATCACAGGAGTTAATTACAGAGCTCAGTGAACCTGGAGGAAAAAAGGCCTGAAGCCCCTCTGCTGGAAGAAAAAGTGGGCCTGAAAAACTGGATCGTTTTCATGGGAACGCAGGGTTCTTTCTCTCTGGCACACACCTCACCCTTTTGTATTAAGTCTCACTCACCAAGAAGCCATCCACTTCTAGAAGCTAAAATCTCAAAGAGGAAAAAATGAAGTTCTGTTGTCTCTGACTCAACATTTTTTAAATAAAATTTCAAGAGATAGTTAATGTCTTGTCTTTGGGTGGAGTTCCTGATTATCTGCAAGAGAACAGTCTGCATCCTTTAGCATCAGCAGGTCTGAAGCATAAACAGGATAAACACCAGCAGCAACAAACAAGGCGTGACGTCAGCCACGTCAGCCACGGTCACTGGGGTGAAGGCTCTGAACTCCACAGCTTCTGCTATCACTGCCCCGGATGAGGGGTCATTTCATTTTGCTAAGACTCATGAGTTACTGACACTCACCCTGGTTAGCAGGCCCGTGGAAATAGATCCAGGGCCTGCTGAGCTGGGAGGTCACCACACTTAGCCCACAGCTTCTCTGGAATCAAGGAGCCAAGGTCAAAGGGCACTGCGGGAACTGCCTTGTGCATGCATATCTGATCCAGGCCTATTTGAAGGTAACTCAGAAGAAATGAGGATGCCTTCAAATTCTAAATTAGGTCCTTAAGCATTTTCTAACATGGGAAGAAAAAAAGGAAAAAAACTGTCAGTGATCGGGGTCACTGGAGGAAATTCTGTCTGCCAATACTTGAAACACATAAATTCCCTCAATCCACGGTCTGTATGATATATTTGCAATGGATTCTGTCAGCCTGGGATCTGCAAAAAACTGAGGTGACTTAGTGCTGGACACAGCAATTATTTCCACCTCTCATTATTGGTATATCTTGATGGCCCTCAAAATACAATACATATGTTCCATGAAATTAAAAAAAAACCAAAATCCGAAATCTTGCTTCCTAGATTTTACAGAAATGACAAATATAAATGTTACACAGAAATACCTTCTAGTTTCCAAGAATTCTCAAATCATTTCATGTGTGTGTATAATAGACAAAGTTATTCTAAAGGGAAAATATCAATATTGACACTTTTCCAAGCAGCCTAAAGATGGAATAAAAACCTATGCTAAATTATGACTCAGACAAAGTCTGAGTAGCAGATATACTTGTCATTTGGGGTTTGAATAATTCATGGCAGCAGTTTTAAAGAAGTCTTTAAAATATGAATAACAAGAAGATAGTATGGATTTTTAGAGCAGCACTTGAGAGCTAGTCCTGACTGGTTCCTACGGCTTTAGCTTCTCCTCCCAAATGCCTCTTACAGGAAAAGCCTAGTTGTTAACACTGAACAGACCTGGCAGAAGTAGTCTTCAAATTTAAAAAGTTTGAACACTGGAAATTTGCTGAGAGTAGATCTTAAGTTCTCTCTCTCTGTCTCTCTCTCTAATGGTTACTGTGTGAGTGAGATATGGATGTGTTAATTAGTTTTGTTGTGGAAATTATTTTACAATGTATACATATATTAAAACATCACATTGGACATCTTAAATATATAAGATTTTTATTTGTCAATCACACCTAAATAAAGCTGCAAAAAATTTTAAAAATGAAATGTAAAGGTAGTATAAAGTAATATGTTTAGATATGAGAAGGCTTCAAGTCAAGCAACCTTATAACTCTTTCTAAATCTCTTTTGCATGTAGGTAAATGTGCACTTATGTGTGTGTCTGTTTGTATGCACGTGGATATGCTTGTGTGCGTGTGTGTACACATATGCATATAATGTGTAACTTCAGAGAGGGTAAAACAGTAATAAAAAGGGCAGCCTCAGTGCTTATGCAAGTTAAGGAATGAAAAATTCCTAGTCACTGTAGCAACTGCTAGATCACATGGCATGAGAACAAGCAGATACAAAGCATCTTAAGTAAACAATCTTGTTTTCTCATGTTTTGTACATTCCTTGGTGTTTTTAGAGAGGCACGCCTTTGGTCTCTGCAGTAACCACCTCAGAAACCTCATTTCACAGTTTGCAGTGGGTTGGGCGAAAGGTAAGATGGTGTCAGTCTTGGTTCATTGCACAGCCATAGAAAGTTGGGATTAGAATAGGTTACGAGTATTTACAATGCAATGAAATATTGCTAAAACTATGTGAGAGGCAAACGAACAAGTAAAATTAGGAAATAAAGAAAGAGAAGATTAAATAAGACAAAAATAAATTTGCATAGTAGTAGGTCATTTCCCCTCTTTTTCTGGAGTGGGTATGGGGGAAAGAGAAGAATGGACTGAAAAAAAAGTATTTAAGTGATAATAAAAAGTGTTCTCTTTCTGAATATTAATGTGCACTTAGGGTGCCAAAGAGGATCAAAATCCTCATATACAAACCTGCCCAGGTAAGATCCTTGCTTTATAAACTGTGACTCACAGAAGTTTGAAAATTTGTGTCTACTCTTTACCAAACATGAATTTCCCTAAAGGCTTGTCTACAAACTGGCCATTGGTGATGAACCCCGCTGTCTTTCCTGCTTGTCATTTCCAGGTTAATTCCACATGGTACAAAATCTTAATTTAAAACTTTAAATCTCTAGTGAACTGAAATCCTGGAGCTGGTGCAGCCTGGGAGTTGTACAGATTTGGTTGGAGGGCTTGAACTTGGGAAGTATTTCAAAACACCCAAAATACCAGATTCAGGTCGACAAATATTAATTGAAAGCACAGTGCTAGACGTCGAGTATAAAAGTTCAAATAAAACATGGGGATTGCCCTCAAAGAGAAAATTCTTTATGAGATTGACACGGGAGAGAGATAAATTTGCATTTTTAAAAAGCGGTGGTTTGGAGCTAGGCTTTGGATAATGGTTAATGAACTTTAATAACTAGGCCACTTTCTCGTTCCTTCTGAGTTCAAGTCAGTAAAATCTAGTATTTTGTTGTTGTTGTTGCTGTTGTTTAGTTTGTCATTATTTGGAAGTTCCATATCTCAGTCCTCCTCAGGACATTCTGAACTGAGCAAAACAATTCCAAATATTTAATGACTTGACTTGAAATATGGCTTTAATACCCTGATAGCAGAGATACTTCTAGCTGGATATGCTAGATTAGCCATCTGTCCTATATCAACACCATTTCACAAAGAGTAAAATTTTAGACGTTCTAGCCGCAGTAATATTTTTAGAACATAAAAGAACAAAATGATTCTTGGCACTGAGAGGCATATTAAGCCAAAGTAAAAACTGGCTACTCAAAGCCTCCTGAGTAATCAAATGGTATCCATTTAATATGGTGATATTTTCCCCAAAAGTGTTCAATACTCCCAAGTGGATGCTGCTGAATTTGGGAAGAGGGTTTTCAATTTAAGAAAGGAGTTTTAGAGCTAGAAGAAATCTTAGATATCAAACCTCCTAATTTTATAGAGAAAGCTCAGAGATGTGACTCACTAAATTTGTACTTAATATATTTAGTTTGATGACAGTTTGTTAACAGAATTTCAATTCTTTAAGAATAAAATGGATTTTCAAATGCTGGCAACAAAATAGTAAAGTAACTGAAGAAAAGTTTTGCATGTGATAGCTAATCAAGAAATTTTATATTACAAAAATAAATCCCAGCTATAATAAAGACCTGAGTGAAAGTGCATCTTCATAAGAGATAGGAGAAAATAAAAAATTGAATATCTGGCCACAGAATGAGGAAGAATGTTCTAATCTTAAAGACATTTTTTAATTAAAAAAATATGAATTAATAGTTTTGCTCACATATGTATAAAAATAAGTAAGAAACAAATGTGAGAAAATACATGCAACAGATAAAACAAAGATTTACATCCTTAATATATAAAGAGCTTAGTCAAATCAATGAGAAAAATCCCAATGAAAAATGGGCAAAGGAAGTAAACAGACTACAGAAGAAGGATAAATGAATCAATATAAATTACAAATATTTGACCTCACTAAAGAAGAAATGTAAATTTGAATAAGATAATACTCCTTCTTTCTTGTTGGCCTAATGAAAATACTTAGTTTCTCCTCCTAAGAAACATATTATTGAAATACTCAATGAGGGTGAAGGTGAGGATAAGGGCATTACAAAAAAGTATTGCTGATGTAAGTGAAAACTGGCACGAGCTTTATGGAAAGTAGTTGAGTAAAAACATAAAAGATGAACACAGTTCATACCAGTAAGTAGTAATCACTCAGCTAGGAATTTACCTTTAAGAAATATCAACTTAGATTTTTATAGTGGTCTATGGCCATGCCACCCGGAACAAGCCCAATCCTGTCTGATCTTGGAAGCTAAGCAGGGTCGGGCCTGGTTAGTACTTGGACGGGAGACCACCTAGGAAGACCAGGTGCTGTTGGCATAAAAAATAAGGGATTGTAAGCTGACAAGATTTTTGCAATCTGTGGGGTCAACCAAAGGTTGCCTCGCCTAAAATTTAAAAAAGAAAAGAAAAGATTTTTATAGGGAATTACGTCAGATCTTTTTTAATAGCAAAAATTTGAAAAAGTTTGAACCCCGAGAAAAGAGCGGTTAAATAAAATATATTATGGAAACATAAGGCAAGCCTCAGAATGTATATTATGGGATGGTGAGGGGGAATGTGGTTAGTAATCACTAAATTTTTCTTTTCTTCCTTGTCGTTTTCTATTATTTAAAAATTCTCTATGAAAGACACGTATTATTTTTACTATCAGTATAACAATTTTGAACAAAAAAATCTTGAACAGAACTGTACTAAATTCCAGCAACTTGCCTAAGACCTTGTTCTTTAACTGTTAAACACCTATAAACCTACTTAGGAATAAAGCCTGTTTTCAAAAACAGATTCAATCAGTAAAACAGGTCAACGACTATATAAAATACTATTTTTTTGAGAAATATATTTTATAGCTAAAATATGGGGGCAGGGAGGGGAGAATGATAAATGCCAACAATATGTACCTTACTTTAGATTTGAGATTTATGATCTCTGCCATTTATGACTTTTGTCTTTAGCTGGTCATAACCCAGGGAGTTAAAAAGATGATGTTTCATTTAGCAAATGCCTCACAGGACAATTTTCTGGAAACAAATACTTTATTCAAAGGGTACACCTTTCTGCCTCCCAAAAGCCTTCTCAGGCCCTCTCCTCTTTCTGCTCACTGCCCTACTTCTTTACTCCTCTGTCTTTGTGTTCTCATCTGTCTCCCTCACTAAGTGTTGGGTGCCTCTGCGGGTCAAATCCAATCTCACTCACTTCTCTGTTCTATTTTCTGGGATTTCTGGTTCATGTGTTCAATGAATGCTTTTCTCAATAAATGGAGGCAAGAATAAATTAATCTTAGTCAGATTTAGAAAAATTCACTCTATATAGGAAAAGGAGAAAGTCTCCCTCAGATTAAAAAGTATTTATGCCCTCAACAAAGTCAACTTTATGTTTGTGGCTGAACTGCCACTAGCGGTAGCAGCCAGCTAAAGAGCTCTTTGTCAATCTCCCATCTTCACCCAGCATGATTTATTTATTTGTTTGTTTATCTATCTATCATTTATCTATTTATTTATTTAAAATTTTAAATTAAATGTATTGGTTAATACAAGTATATAATTTTCAGGTGTATGTTATCATTTGACATATAAATATTCTATTGTGTGTTTACCACCCAAAACCCTGTTTTCTTCAGCTACCATATATCTGATCTTCTTTACCTACTTCACCTTCCTCCTATTCCCCTATATTTGACGCTTTTTATCCTTCTCTACCTCTCACCTCCTCTCCCACCCCACTAGTAACCACGAGTCTATAGTCCATGTCCATGAGTCTCTGTCTGTCCTGCTCATTAGTGTGATTCTTTTAAGTCATCTCTATGAGCTCAAGCATGGGAGAGAATCTAACATAAGCTGCTAATGGTAGAGAAACTAAGTGACTGATGAGAATGCTGGCCTCTTTCTGAAGACTTCAGGGCAGTTAGGTAAATGACCAAACTCCCCAGTCACCACATTCTGCTAAGGAATGCACATTCAATTTTCTCTGGATCTTCCACAGGCCTTTGCGACCCAACTCTTCTTTTTTTTTTTTTTTGAGGTCCCCCACCCCAGGTCGAGATGCCTGCAGCCTGCCATCCTCTGTCACTCAGAAAAAAGAGATACCATTTCTGGCTTTTTTCTATTCTGCACTGAAACAATCTCAAAACTTAGGTTTGGGACAAAAAAAGGATCAAAACACTCTTTACGACATTCTTACCTAAAGGTTCTGGAGTAGCCAGCCAGAGATGGGACAGAAAAGAAGTCAGACCTAAAATGCAAAATTGGCAAACCACAGGGGGCATGGCACAGGAGAATATGCAGCTGCAGAAGTTGAATATACCTAGGGCCGCTCTGATCTTTATTAACAAGGAATTTTCCAGGGTGTGGTAAACTTTTCTCAGGTCTGTGCAGATCTCCCCTATACGCCAAGATCGTGAGTAATACTAAAAGACAGGAATTTGAGATTTACTGACTTGGGACGGAAATAGGTCTACTAAAAATTGAGATAAAGGTTAGATTTGATTGCCAAATTACAATGGAAATGTCCTTTAACAGTTCAACAAGTCGTGAGAGGTTTCAGACCACAAGCATCTGGCATTTATGTTTATTTCTTAAAAGACAATGAGAATAAAATTGGCTCTCTGCTCTTGGATTTTAAGTGTTAGTCAGAATTCTGCCTTATCTAAGCTCCAAACCTTCCCTTCATCACCTTGTTAACTTAGCCCTTAATTTCAAACCTAGGGATACAAATTAGCACCAACTTGGGCTATGGGTGCTCCTGCCTCTGCCATTTTATATTCTGGAGTTCTACTTACTTACATCTTTTAACATTCCAGCCATACAAATTACTATTACAGATTAGTATTAACTCCATGGCTTCAATAATCCTTTGGTTCCCATGTTTTCAGAGTTATATCTGAGTATTGTTTTAATATTGAGACAATTTTTAGAACTGTGCTTCCCAATGGGTATTTAATAAGAAGCACTGAATGACCTCATTTATTTTTTGCTGACAAAATTGTTTGTGCCTGCTCTCAGGAGTTGCTATGTTAACTTTCTGATAGGGTAACTGCTAATAAATTGGGGAGAAGCAGTTCAACAGAAACGTTTTACTGCGGCAAGGGTCATTTCAATCAGGCTAGCCTCACATCAGGGCCCCACAAAAATAACACTTCAGGAGCACAAAGAGATAAAAGGGCAAAGACTGAATTACAACTTTCTCTAACAAACCTGAAGGATCTTTGGCAATTAGTATTTTTATTAGTGATTTTTTTTTATTTGATTACAAAAAAAAAAAGTAAGGAAATAAGATATGGCATGTGTGTTCCTTTCTTTTACGTTTGTACATAATTAAGTGAACAAAGCTCAACAATTTTTTTTTTAGTAAAATTATTTTACTAAAAAAATATGATCAATGCAGACATTTTTTAACATTTTCTTATATTTAACAAACTTCCAACGCAATTGATTGTATAGTATTTATTGCCCATATTAGAGAAAACTCTAATTCTGTTGAGCAGGTACCAATTTTTGAATGAAATCTTTCCTTACCCAAACAATCAAGACACATGATATCTAAAGTTCTTTCCAATTCCGATGACCTTCAGCAGAAAACTCCAGGATACTCAGATTGGTTGCAAAAAATAATGCAGCATCATATACCCTCAACTTGTAATAGTAATAAGCTCATTGGGCAGGGAAAGAGCATCCATCAACCACAAAATCCAGTTTGAGATGTTATTATGCATTGTACCATTCGGGGATCATTAGAATTCTTTATCCATAAAAGTATCAATATAGAGATTGTTTTACCTCTATAAATTCTAGCTAAGGCAAGATCATGAAAGGTTTAAAATATCATCTATATGAAGTACATACTCTTCCTCTTTGACTGCAAAGGGCCAAAATTTTACCTTGATACATTCCATACCACCTCTACCTTTGCAGTCACTGAGAAATGCTCTTATGACTCATTAAGTTTTCATGAGTCTCCGTACAAATCCCTACCCCCAAGCCACTTCCTGCCATCTTAATTGTTTTATTATCACCATTATTCTTTCCCTGTACGTAAATCTTGGATCTTGAGGAACCCCTAATCCTTTATTCTGATTTGGCTTGCCTCAATCATGCCCAGCCTTTCCTGGAACCTGAACAAAGAGAACATTTACAACGGTTTGTTAAAATTGTTGAGCCTTGTTCACTTAATTATGTACAAACGTAAAAGAAAGACACACACATGCCATATCTTATTTCCTTACCTTTTTTTTTTTTTTTTATTACAGGAGGAAAATATTGGAAAAGAAAAATAAAACACAAAAACAAAATTTGAAAAACCTTTTTCAGGTAAACCTAAGAGCTATAGTATTGACTTTCACAGATTAAAACAAGTCCCTTTTGCTTCAGCACTATTTTTTAAAAAATTAAAGACAAATTTTTATGTAATGACAATAAGAACATGGTCATGTTTTAAGTAAAATATGGGTATTTAACATGATTTATTAGAGAAATATGTACTGCACACTTGCCCACAGTCTGTTATGTTCTGATATTTTCAGCAATCTTCTATTTTTGCTATCTTAAAAAACATTTAGGGCTGCTGTATGCCAGATGGAATTTTTCCCTTCCACCCACTTTCCACTGCAAAAGATTCTTTGCATCTTACACGAAAATCTTTTATAAATTCCTTTTCCTCATCTTTATCAACTGAAGTATTTGAATCACTCAGAAATCACCAGTTTGGCTGAATCAATGTGAGGCAAATATACAGCAAAGAAAATAAATTTAAAGTGAACATATATGCCTGCGTGGTGTTTATTAACAGAAAGTACTCACGTTACATGCAAGCTCAAAATTCATTTCTACAAAAATAGGAATCAAAGTCAACTCTCTAAAGAAAATGGTGATGTAGTAGCATATTTTAGGATAAAGATAATGAACTGGAATTGAGCTATAATTGGACATTCTATCTTCAGAGAGACTTCAGCTCATGTTTCTCATTTGAGCTCCTCACAGCAAAGCCTTAATGTTTATGCTGGTTACCCCTTCATGTAAAACCAACAGAAAGAACTGTGAAGAAAGAAGAGTCAGAAAGCTTTGGGAGGAGTGATTATGACCCATTTTTCCTCCTGCAAAACTGTTCCCACAATGCACCAGCAGAGTCTCAAAAATTCAAACCTAATCATCTTTCTCCTTCTTGCTTTTTAAATTCCTCACAAGAACTCCATTTTGCTCTTAGTACACGATTTTTGGTTAAGCCTGTCAGGCCTTGCTTCCTCTGACCCCTGAACCTCTATCACCTGGCCTGCCTCTTCCCTCATCCCCACTCCCATCCCCTTATGCTCCAGCCACTTGGTTCTGCCTTTACAGATATGGCATCCTCTCTGGTATCAGACCCTCCGCATCATCACACATGTTCTTTCCTCGGCCTGGAATGCCCATCCTTCCTCATTTTTCTCTCTTCATCAGGAACCCATGCACGTCTCCCTAGACCAGTTGAACTACATGTGACAAGCTAACATTGCACCCTGTACAATATTATACAGGTAACTATGAATTCAGCCTCCGAATTTCTTGCAGAGCACTCACTCCCCAAAGGCAGTGATGTATCAGGACAGTTGCTTCATTTTTTCTATTTCCAAGCCTCAGTAGTACACAGTTGTCATGAAGGACTGTCCATCTGTATGTGAAGAACTGTCCAGCTGTCTGTGTATCTTCACATTTTTGTCATAAAGCATCCATTATATACCCAAATGAAACTGAACTGCCAAAGATTTCTAGTGTTGCCTGATCAGACAACAATATATAAGGTAATAAAATTGTTATTTTAATGCAGATCAGTTCTTGATGCTGGTAGAGAAGAAAAGTTGTCAGGGATCTGGAATGAGATATGTCACTGAGGAGGGCAAAAAGCCAAAGAAAGATAATCTGTTCGTCAATATTTCACTTTAATAATTTCTCAAACATACTAGAGATAATAGGGCTACTTTAAATGAACAAGTATAAGAACTAAATAAACCTAGGGAGCACCATTTGTACCACAGAGAATTCAAGATCCCTGGAGAAGGTAAGTTCGATAACTCTAACTGAGCTGGTACCAATTTTCTTTTTATTCTTTTTTTTTAAAGTATTCTTATTAAAATATAGCTAACCTATAATACTGTATTAGTTTCAGGTGTACACCACAGTCATTCAATATCTATATACCTAAAGAAGTGATCACCATGTTGTGTTCAGCAACCATCTGACACTCTACAACGCTATTACAATATTATGGACTAGATTCCCTACGCTGTACACCACATCCCATGACTTATTTGTTTTATACCTGGAAATCTGAACCTCCTATTCCCCTTTACCTCCCCCCATGACTTTTTTTTGACTTTTTAAATTATCAATTTTCTTAATTGGGCCTTAAAAATAAACTTTAGTATTTTCAGAAAAATAAGCAAATAATGTAATGAAAAATTCTTCTATCTTAAAAATATTGCAAATAAAATTTAAAAACCATTGCGGTTCTTGTGAGGACCTAAAAATACAAGTAATGAGCAGATGGCTCCATCGCACAGCATGAGCACATCACTGACTTTCACTGGCTGCCTAGCTGCCATTTTTCTGGAGGAAAAACAACAACAAAAATTAGAATTTATAGAGTACATGAAGTGAAGCAAACTTGCAAACCTTGCTTTTGAACCGAGGAGAAGAGTACGATTGCTGCAATGATGAAATATGTTTACCAAAGGTATTTCCTTCTCTCTGGATGCCTGTGGACTTTCTTAAACACTTCATTAAATGCTGTCTTGAATGGTTACTTGTCTCTCATTTGTAAATTTTTTCCTCAGCTCAACTGTAAACTTTTTGGAGGCAAGAACTATCTTCTATCACATTTGTGTTACTTTGGGGGCCATATTAATTCTCATTAAAAATGAACTAAAATCACTCACTCAAGGACGCTTATTCCCTATGAAAAGGTGCTGTGATATCAAATCAACAAATAGTCAAGATTTTGTTATTAAGAAATACAATGTGACTTTTACATAGCACTTTCTCAATTTATAGATGGGCAACTAAACATGTTAGAAATTGCCTATGACACCTGGATTCTGGCTTTCAACACTAAGCAATAATGTCATAAAATTCTATTTGTCGTTAAGTAGTTTTTTTGGTTAAATTAAATTATTGGTAAACTTCAAATAATGCCAAGATTGCTCTTAAGTGTACTTGACTAGATGGATAATGCCAGCTTGACTATGGAATGATAAAACTGCTTTACCTTTCAATATTTTGTACAGAGTAAAAAGGGCTTTCGCCTTATACCTAGGTATGTATGTATGTATGTATGTATGTATGTATGTATGTATGTAATAAACAAAACGAAAGTTGGGAAAAGGCCAAGACCAACTTTTATATGGGAAATAAGAGTGACAGCAGCCACAGTATTCCCAATCACTTCTCCCCTATTAATCCCTGCACAAGGAACCCTTTGACGTAGGCAGAATTCCAGGATGAGGCTGCAGGAAACAGGGCAAAGGAAATTTCAGGAGGGGCTGAGTGAGAGGGACCCTGCCCTGGCCGCAGACCATGCCAAGATTCAGTTTCAGAATGAAAGCAAAATCCCCTTCCCACCCATCTGTCATAAGTGCATTTGAAAAGGGGAAGGAAGTAGGGTGGGTCCCCAGACTTAACAAAGGAACCAAAGAAAATGGGGTGGGGAGAAGGGGGGGATGCAGACATGGTCCCCAGGGAAAGTGTCGCTCGGCATGGCTTTCGAGTACATTTTACAGATCCCTATTTCACCCACTTGGAAACTGGGAACGCGGCTCAGGAGCTACCATTGGCGTTTCCACTGCACAAGCTGATACACTCTGAAGCAGAAACTACATTTCAGGAAAATCCGTTTCAGTTTTCTGGTAAACAGAGCAGTGGTGTTCCAGAAAACAGGACCAAGGTCCAAATATATATATTTGAATATGGCTATTTCACTGATAAGATGTGAACAGGTTACATGCTTCTCAAATCTAAGTTAGGACTCAAATTAAGCAAGCACCTTATCGTTCTTTTTCTTCTTTCTATCTTTCCTGCACCTACCACCACCATTTCAATAAGGAATTGTTCTGTCTCTACCCTCCAGGCCTGTCGTTTTAGTAGGTCCTCTTTCTCAGGACTGTCATGATTCTTAGCATCTGGGCTTCCTGTCCTCCCTCCAAAGATGACTGCTGGGAGAAGATGTGCTCCAGAGGCCATCAGACTTGAATTCATGCTTAGCCCAGCTCTGTTTCATCACTCAGCAGCCTCAGCTTTCTAATCTGTCAAACTGAAATAATATCTCACCCCTCCTCCAATTCTCCTTTTTATGAAAATGAACAACACTAGTCGATGGCTCCTCATCATTTCTACAATGAAGGGAAACTTCTCGGCCCTCAAAATCCTCCACAGTCTGGTCTCTGTTTCATTTCTCACTAAATCTTCCTTCTCCCACCTCCTTGTCACCATCTCCTCCCTCATTCCCACCCTTGGCACTCTGGTGACAAAGAATATTTTGCGATTTCTAAAAAATACCTAGTATTTGGACATTTCTGTACATTTTCTAATGCTTTTCTTGTATTTGAAGTATTTAAATCCAACCTAAAACCTACTTTAAGGTCCACATTGAACTCTTCCTCTACCATAAGGGAGAATCCTGTCTTTCCAGGTGTAAATTCCAGGTGTACACTCCTATACTTCTCTCTTGAGATTGTCAACACTGCTTCCTTCTATCTATTATTTGTGTCAATGTCTTTTCTCTACAAGTTGATGATACTCCCCCAGGGTAGGAGCCTGACAATACTACCTGAACGTTGAAGCTATCACAGTTATTCCAGATACCCTACAAGATCAGCTTTAATAGAGGTGTACTGAATGGATAAGTGACCAAGAGTACTCTTGAATAACAGTATAGCAACTCTAACTCAAACTATATGGGTAAGGAGAGCACCCCCAAAGTCATAGTTATTTCTGAAGAAGACATACACATCATTGAAGTAAATGCCAAAGCTCTGGATAAATAATCCAGTTTATTCAGGGGCTATCAGACAGTCTCCCTGCTTAAGGTATTGTCACAGTGTCTGGTCTAAGGAGAGGGTTTATGTAGTCCCCATACTCTTAGGCGGAACCCCCATCTAGAAATTTGTTATTCAGGTAAACACTGAGTGCCTTAGCACATATCTGAAAACAAAGCAAAGTGAATGTCTCATGCATCTTTTTGACAAAGGTGACCAGCCATTCCGGTAATAAACAGAGGATCCTTATGTCTGCCACTATACCAAAGAAACCTTTATAAAAATTCAAAAGTGGCTTAATATACAATAGCACACACATCCTCCCTTCACCAGTCATCAAATTCTGCCAATTTTACCATCTGAATGATTCAACATCTATGGCCTTCTTATTTCCCACAGTGGCCACCCTGGTTCAGGTTTATATGTTCCACCTGATTCACTACAACAGCTTTCTCAGGGTTCCCTCCAATACCCTCCTCTCCCTACTCAGTTATTCCTTTAAAGCAATGCCAGGAGATCATATGAAACCACATCTGATTATGTCATTTCCCATCTCTGATGGTTCTCTTTTGCCACCTTAGGGGGGCTTTCCAGGTCTTTCATACCTGAATTCTAGCCTCTCCTAGAGCCCACCATCTTCCTTCCCCATGAATCAATCACCCAGTGCTCAAGTTGTGTCTTCCTACTTGTCCCTCTCCTTTAAACACTTTTCCTCACTCTGCCCTTCTATGACCATCAGTCATTCCTCAAGGGCAAGCTCAAAAGTCCCTGTTTGGTAACACAAGCTCCTTCTTCTATTGATATAATCGTAGAAATAAAAGTAGAAAACAGGATGTCCATATAAGAGGTAATTTCTTTAAAAAATTAATGACCAAATGTTAATTTCACTATCATAATATTTGGGAGAAATAGCCAATTTCTGTCCCCTCCTTAAAATTCTCACATAATAATTTCCAACACTTAGGAATGAGTGCTGGCTAATTTTGCCTGCAGCTAGTTCATAGAAAATAGAAAAACTAAGTGTTTCCTGAGAAACTTGGGATAATTATACACTTAACTTTTTTTATTTCAGAAACACCTTGGCAAAAGCACAGAATGAAGTGATTTTCTAATTACATGCATTTATAATCATGGCATTTACCAGTTTAAATAAATATTAGAAATGACTACTCAGAAAGCTCTAAGCCCCTTCAATTTGTAACAAGACATACCAGCAACAAAAGCTTTATTCTACCCAATTCATGTCTTCAAAGTAGTTTTCCCATTTGGGCATTTATGTATAAAAAGGGATGTACCATTCTAGAACTGGAGGAGCAATGTTGTTTAGCAAACAGAATGACTCAATAGGCAACTTGGATTCTAACTCAAATTTTATCACTGTCTCCTTAGCTTTGGTCCCAGTAATGGTAGATGAGGTACGTGAAACATTTTTAAAACATTTTTAAAAAGGAAATCTGTATGTCACTCCAGGGTTTGGTCATTATTGTTATTGTTAGAACAAGAGGAGGAAATTGCAGACTTAGGTTTACATTAAGTAAACTGCAGTTTCCTCTGTACATGTTGTGTGTTCTGAGTTTTCACGAGCAAGAGCAGATGACAGCTATTGAAAAGAAAACAAGGGCAGGAAAAATGAAACTGCTTCACCCACCAAATGGACACTGTAAACTCAATATGCAAGCAAAGGTATAGATATACTGAATGCTTAAAAGAGTAATATTATCTACCAGATGGTTCTTACTCCTAATAAATTATTGTAAAAAGTATAAGTATCTAGTGTCAACTAACCTATTTAGTGGAACACCACGTAAATATCAACCTTGAATATGGAAACAACCTAAGTGCCCATCAATGGATGATTGGATAAATAAGATGTGGTATGTATATACAATGGAATATCACTTGGCAAAAAAATAAATAAAATCTTACCATCTGTGACAACATGGATGGACCTAGAGGATATTATGCTAAATGAAATGAGTCAGACACAGAAAGACACCATCATGATTTCATTTATGTGTGGAATATAAAGAATAAAATAAACAAAACAGCAAAAGACTCAAAGATAGAGAGAACAAACTGATGGTTGCCAGATGGGAGGGGCGTTGGGAGGCTGGGTGAAAAAGGTGAAGGGATTAAGAAGTAAAAATGGGTAGTTACAAAATAGTCATAGAGATGTAAAGTACAGCATAGAAATTACAGTCAATAATATTGTGAATAACTATCTATGGTGCCAAGTGGGTTTTAGACTTAACAGGGGGGAGCACTTCATAAATTAAATAAATATCTAACCATTGTGCTGTATACCTGAAACTAATATATTATTGAATGTCAACTGTAATTGAAAAATAAAAAAGTTAAAAATTAAAACATTAAAAAAAGAAAAATTAAAACATTAAAAAAAGAAAGAAATATTGGCCCTGAGAATTGATTAGTTCAACTGATGTTATCCTGCAGGAGAGAGATGGCTGAGTTTATATTGATCATTAAGGAAGAAAAATCCTTAACATTCACCTTTCCTTACTCTCAGCTTCATTAGGAAAAGCCTAGGTAGGAAAGGCCAAAATTCTGACGTTTATTTATACAGCATTTTTCCTCTCAGAAGCACAGTCACTTCGGAGCTATTAAGAAATCCATGTCATGACATTCACACAAGAAGTAAAAAACCTTACTGTCCCATTTTACAATCTTAAAATTAAGGTTTGGAGATAGATAACCATAAGCAAAGCTGCAAACCTCATACCACTAAATTTCTGTCTCATGTAAAAAGTCTTTACAAGTATCAGCACCAAATTCAGATTTCTATTATTATGTATTTGGAGGGTATTATATTCTCATTAGCTATGCCTACAGTATTCCAGATTGAACTAAATATAAGGCGAACACAGCTCAGTTCTCTTTTTAATAAGCACAATGTTGTCTGTGGCCTAAAGCTGATGATGTCTAGCCTTGGTGAAGAGGTACTCTACTGTTTGTTTGATTTCAAAAGATCTTGCCCTAACTCCAGGTTGTTGCTGGCCCATTGAATCAAATATGAGATTTGTTGTAAAATATACCATTCATTTTAAGGAGCACTAGGAAAGAAAAGTGCCCACAATTAAACTATGACATGGTTTCATATCATCAATCATTACGATTTATCGTGATTTCAGAGATGCTAAAAGGTGGGGAAAATGTGCATCTTGAAATCAATAAAATATGGCATATGAAAACTGCTGCTCTTCTAACTAAAATGAATCAGAAGAATGCTGTTTTGAGAAATTCAAGCCATGTGCTGGGATATTCAGATATGCCAAAACAAGCAGAGGTTAGGAGTCAGTCTTGAATAATGTCAAACTTCAGGGTGCTTAAATAAGTCCCTGAACTTCTCAATAGTTCGTAGTAAAGTAAAGGCTCCTGAGACCTGCATCTGTACTTAAAGTCAACAGACACCCCCAAAACAGTTCAGTTACAAAGCTTGCCAAGTTATTCTCCCCCTTGAGACACTGTTAAGATTTGATGTTGCAGTATTAAACCGAACAGCCTGCCATCCTTGAACATCTCACCTCCTCTCCTCAGTAACACCCTGGCATTTGCATTGATGGCCTCGGATCTGAAAACCCATGGAGTAATTTTCCCCCCTGGAAAAGGGGTGAAAATAAAATTCCAAGAAAGAATTAAAGTCACAGAAAGACATGTTTATAAACACCGAGAAACTGTCCCCTTCGTGAGCAACCCTGGCTAGGTCACCGAGAGTGAAGTCTGACAAACAACAACAGAAAGTCCATGGACAGCAAAGTGCAGCAGAAGAGAGTGGTTCCACTGTCTTCCTGGCACGTCGGCAGCGCTCTCAGTTCTAAGGCTCAATCTGAATAACTGCTTTCAAGAGAAGCGGGCAGAGCAACCCTTTCCCCTCGTTTAACCACATCTCAACAATATCACTCTTGTTGGAACACAAACATTCATGAGAGACTGGGGAAACTCCCTTTTGATTGGTGAGAACATCTATAATCGGCCTTTCTGTTCTTGTCTATTTCTAGTGACCTCAGATACATTTGTTTGATAACTTGAACCACCCCTTGTGCTAAACGTGAACATAAAAGTACAAATTCATATTCTATAAACTATCGGATGGGATGAAATTCCCAAGGTCAAATTTGAAAGCCATCAAATCAGGATCATAAATAGACACACGTTCATATTTGCTTACATGCGTTCTTATATTTCTACATGATTTACTTTTGAGATGAGTTCTCTTATAAATCCAGTGTCATAACTGCCTACAATCTGTCATTTTTACTAGGGAGGATGCTTTTAAGGAGAAAAAAACAAACCCTAAAGAATTTAAAAGAAAGTATTCTTTCCTCTAAAGATACAACCAGCCAGAAACATTTTCCACCCCTTCAAATGCGCATCCCCAAGAGGAAAAAGGCTTACATGTTCAGATTTCTCCCGTTCTTTTTTCTCTGTCTGCAAAAACTGACAGTTTTCTCTCGCCAGCTTCTGGACCAGTTCAATTCGTCCGATGTCATCTCTCTCCTGAAGCTTGCACATTACCCCTGCCTTAAGAGTTGGAGAAAAAGCGAAGATATACTTAAATCCACAGTCCCAGGACATGACACCGCTGCAAAGTTCACCTTATAATAAACACATCTTCTCTATCTCCTGGATTAAATCATGGTCTTGGTAAAATATTTGGTCTTCCCAAAAGTGAAATTTTAATCTAGGAATGCCACACTAAAAGTCTTAAAGTTGCGACTATTTATCGGTCTACTTTAAGAGAGCGAAGGGCAGAGCAAACTAAATCATTTGCTACTAATGTGTGCCCCTGACACGTCACTATTTGTTCCTGACAGCCTGTTTCCTGTTACATAAGCAAAGCCTAACAAGAGGTTAAAAACTCATGGGAAAGTTAGCCAGGAACCACTCCGGCAAAAAGGGTGAAGTGATACAGAGTACTAAAAATAACAGTACACAACCTCCCAGTTCTTTTGCTCCACCAAATCATTCCATAGACAAATGCATGGTTAACAAGGAGATCACAAGATTTTTTTTTGACAACTGGAAAGTTACCATGGGGCATTATTAGCAAAATACCTCCAAGGCTACAATAAAATATGATGGAAAAGTTTTTTAAAAATAAGCTGGAAAAAAAAAGCTTAAAATTTCATCAGAGTTTGGAAATGATCCATGAAGCATCATATTTTTTTTTAAATTTCACTTAAGTATCTAAGTAATAATAACATGAAGGGAGAGACTCTAGGACTTAGATTAGAAAAAAATGTTCATTACAACACACAAGTTATAAACTGTTTTTGCTCAAATTCTTTCAAAAATGGTTCATATGGACATATCAGGACATGAGCTAATAAAGAAATCTAAAGTTACTCTTGGCAGCAATGGTCAAAACTATGGAATTTCTGTTATACCCAATACAACCTACAGGATTTAAATGGACTCAGCAACATGACCAAATACGGAGAAAGGGCCAGAAGTGATCACAGCTTCATGGTTTTCATGCTTTGTGCAAAAGATACCAATTTTTTTTTTTTTTTTGAGCAGGCATCTGAGAAATGGGACCATACACACAAAGGCAATTATTAAATCCTTATTCCCAGGGGCAAGGACACCTCCTTATCTAGCAGTTTCTCCAACGACTAGGAAGGAAACAAAACAAAACAAAATCCATAAAGTAGCCCAAATCACTGATTCCCAGAGAATGACAAGTGGAATTCCTCCACCGAAGTCAGAGATTTATTTTTACAACATCCCTCGCAAGAGGTCTTCCAGTTCATTTCCAAGGTTTCCTTGAACAGGAATCTCATTTTATCTTAAGACAGCCTGGGTACAGTTAGAGAGCCAGAACTGTTGGAAAGCCCCTTATCATGCGAGACAAAACTCTGAAACTATTGAACTTCAACCCATAAGTACTAGTTTTGCCTCTTAGAGCAACTGAAACTATGTCTATCTCTTATTCCATGACAATCTTTCAAATACCTAAACACCACTATTTATGATATCCTCCTTTTAGCATTCTCCATATATATCCCCCAGCTCTCTATTTCATTCATTCATTCAACAGATTTTATTTGAAAAACAATCATGTGCCAAGGTCTAACAGGTTTTAGGGATACAGTAATGAACCACAATGACAAAAAAACAAAGTCCCACATGTCACTGAACCTACATTCGATAGGGGATGTGGATTCTATAACATAGATATGTATTATCAAATGGTAATACACGATAGGAAGGAAAATAAAGCAGGGTAAGAGGACAGAGAAATGACTGGAGGTGTTATTCTGATAGGAATGTCAGGGGAGGATTCTTTATTAAGATGACATCTGAGTGGAGACGTACAGGAAGTGAGGAAGAGTATTCCAGGCAGAGGGACTGAAGTACAAGGTCTCTGAGGCTTGTTCAAAGGAGCAAAGAGAATAGCGCAGCTGAAGTAGAGTTGGTAAGGGAGAGGGACTGGTGGAATTGATTGTTCAGAAAGGTGTTTTGGGCCAGCTCATGTAGTTTCCTTACAGACTGTGTAAGAAGTTTAGATTCTTTGTCTGAACAAGATGGAGATCCTTTATTGAAGGTTCTGAAGACAGGACTGGCTCAATCTGACTTATATGTTAACAGGATCATTCCGTCTTCTGGGCTGAGATAATACTGTTGGGCAGAAAGAAGGAGTTGAAGCTAGAAGACCACTTAGGAGACTGTTCTTCAGAAAAGAAATGGCATAGAACTTGTGGTTGTGGTGGAGGTATTGAGAAGTGGTTAGAATCTGGAAATTTTTCAAAGGTAGGGGCAGTAGATCTTCTTGTCTCCAAGGTATTTGGCTTGAGCATTTGGGAGGGTAGGATTGTCATTTACTGAAACTGGGAAGAATGGAGGAGGAGGACATCTGGGAAGGAATAAGCTTGCTAGACATCCAGGTGGAATGGCTAGGTTGGGGTTCTGGACATTCAGGGGAGACGTTCAGGCTGGAGACAGAAATTTGGGTGTCATCATCATGTGGATGGTATTTAAAACCAAAGGAATGAGTGAGGTTATAAATGGAGTGATATAAACAGAGAAGGGATATATCCAGGAACTGAGTCTCTTGTTTAGATACTGGGAAAACAAGGAATAATCAGAAAAGAAGACTAAGAAGTAGTGGCACCAGGAGAAGAACCTGGTAAGTGAGGAAGAAGGTGCTTCAGGGAAGAGAGAAGGACAAAACTGTATCAAATGCTCCTGAAACTTCAAATAAGAGATTCAAGATACTTAACACTGAATTTGGCAAAAGTACCTGGTGATTCTGAATATAGAATGTTTTTGTTTCATTGAGAAAAAAAGTAGTAGGGGAAAAAAGCCTTCTTAGCTTGGGTTCAACACAGAAGGAGAGACAACTCTTCTGAGGGCTTTTGTTAGGAGAAATGGGGTGCTAGCTAAAGAGTGACGTTGAAGGGAGTTTGCTCGTTAGCTTAAGGTGAGGGGTTTCTCAGCATATTTACCTTTCTTAGAAATCATCCAGTGAGGAGGGAACTTTGAGGATGTAGGAGGGAGAGAGGGGGTTTTTAGGAGTGATGTCCTTGAGCAGTAAAGAGAGCACAAACAACTACTCTCAGACAGAAACATGAATAGGAATATCCACTCTAACAAGAGAGCAGGTGAAGTACAGGGGCAATTCTGCAGGTAGGCTGGCATATCTGGTGGTGGGAACATGTGGAAATTCTTTTCCAAAGGCTTCTAGTTCCCCCCCAAAATAAGAAATCATTTCCTTAGCTCAGAGTTAGGATTGTGAGAGGATGCTGGAGCTATGAGAAAAGCAGGCTTGGAACACCATATCCGTTGTAAGGGTTGGCAAACTTTTTTTTTTGTAAAGGGCCAAAGCGTAAATATGCGCCATGTGGTCTCTGGTACAACTACCCAATTCTGCAGTTCTAGCACAAAAGCAGCAAGAAACAATACGTAAATGAAAGAGCACAGCTGTGTTCCAGTAACACTTCATTTAGAAAAACAGGCAGTAGGCTGTGGCTTGTCAACTCTTGACCTGAGAGAAGAGGAAACTGAACGAGGAAAGTAGAATAAGATTGCCAAGCTAAGGGCCCACGTGATTTTATATTTAGATCCCTTTACCATCCCAGCCATCCTCCTTGGTGTGTTTTTGTTTGTCAGGATTTTCACAAAGCCTATAACTTGAGTTAATGCTAAATATACGGGCCTATCTATCTTCAAGATGCTTTTGAAATCAATAGTACAGAGTACAAGAGGATCCGTGGTGTTAAGTGTCTTCCTTCAAACTAAGAAGGCAAGAAAACTATTCGGGGAAATTTCTATGTGAAAAGAGTGAACATTCTTTAAATGTTTTGACATTCAAAGGAATGTTTCTGCTATCTAGAAAATTAATTTATGTCAGCCATCTAGGATTTCTTCTCTCTCCATCCATGTCATCCTCGCTGTGTTTAGGATACTGGCCTTCTACCGAAGAGAGGACGTTAATGACCTACAACCTCAGGACCTGCTCCGTGGTTGTTTATTCAGCAGTGTGATGAGTCAGCCCAATCTCTCTACTCCCCGGGTGGCAATCCCTGCGTGATAGAGAGCACGTGTGAGACCGGAGCAAGGCAGGGTGGCACACAGGAGGAAAGCACCATGGAGCTAACTAATATGGCAAGGGGGATGAGCCTGTTACACAGATGCCAAAGCGACTGGGCTTTAAACTCTGATTTGGAGTCTTTCCTTCTGTCTGTGGGTCCCACATATGTTTTTAAAAAAACAACTGATAATATCAGCAATAAGAGGGTAGGACTGAGCAGAGAAAATTTAAGAGACCTTGACTATTTTTTTGGGGGGGTTTTTTTTGTTTTGTGTGTAAACGTGTTTCTAAGGAGCTCTAAACATTCTTCATATCATATGATTAGAATTCTAAATACAGAATTTCTTTTCTTGAGGAAACACATTTTTATTAGAACCATATACTTAGGTGGACAAATTATGTATTTTAAACACAGAACATTATTACTTTTAAGAATGGCCTTTCGATTGACTTGTTTCACATTTATAATTAAACCACGCTGTAATTTAAAAAGGAATACTGCTGTCTTGGTTTTTTGATTTCCCTGTTATTCCCAGAAGTATTTTCACAAGATAATCAATTCTAAACAATCCTTGCATAACAACTATCAAAAAAAGCTTTCAAGGCGGGTTCTGAATGCTTCTTCATTCTCTGGAGAACCTTGAGCCCAGAGAGATGCCCACACATCCTAGCCAGTTCCACAAGGCAGCTCTCTGTGGAAGCACTACACCAAACCAGATGTTTTCTGGGGGTCCCTTTCAAAGCTCTGTAATTCAGTGATTTAATTCAAAAACCCATGAATTTATTAATATTTTAGGAGCTTTGTTACGGTAGGAGAAGCGAGATAACTAACAGCTCTCAATCTAGAGGTCTGCATTCTTGGAATACTTAATTTACTGATGTGAAATTAATTATAAACAGTTTACCTAACACTGCTAGAACAGAAAAAAAAAAAACAAATTAATGTGTAAGCATCAGAAGAGTTATTTAAGAACCGTATTTCAAGGTCTGCTTAGGGGGGAAAAAAAAGCTCTGTAATGTATAATTAAAGCTATTTGGATGATTTTCAGTATTTGAGAAGAGGAATGTTATGAATGTAAATGAAAAAGTCTTTTTCCTTTATTAATGGCACCATAAAAATGTTGGGTTCATTTTTTATTGGTAAAATGAAACACGGACAGGATTTCCTTAGGGAAAGGGACATGGATGACAAATGAGTAACCTTTATGACAAAAGGTGAAAGAGCACAGTTCTATATGAAACATTTTCTGCATTATTGTAACTTTAAAAATTACTCTTTCTAAAATACTTAGAAAAAAACATCATGTAAAAACTGCTATTAAGGGAAGGAACACTAGGATCAGAGTCCATCTTTCATGAAAGCACTTTAGCAATTACAGAATGCTATTTAGTAGAAATACAGGGTATTTGAAAAAATTTTATCGATTGGTACGTAATAGAGTCATTTCTTTAAAAATTAAATCTTCAATAGAAATTCATAAAATAATGTGTTTTTTGTTTTGTTTTGTTTTGTTTTTTTGCTACTTTAAACAGAAAATCCAAATGACATAATAAAACACTGAAGGGTTAGGATGGTATGTTACATTACTCAATTGTATGTACCTATTTCTAAAACAAAAAGTATTAAGAATTCTTTCCAGGAAAATTCAGAAAACAATTCTTCTTCATCAACATCAGCGTCATCATCGTCATCATCATCATTTATTATTATCATCATCAATTATTTTAGGGCAGCAAGTACTCATTTTCTCAAATTTCTTTAAAGAAAGAAGAAAACTAAAAAAAAAGAAAATTCTTCCTGGTTGAAATAGAAAAATAGATCCTTTGATAACCAGAGAAGAACCAACAAGAATTCACAGTGAAGCTGCACATGACAGAAAGTATGATGGTAAAGGCAGGTTTAGTAACACCAGGGCATCACTAGTACAAACTTCAAACACCAAAAAGGACCATCGCAGAGCCTCAGAAATCATTCACTGACTCCTAGTCTTTCCTGTGCAGATGAGGCAATGTGAGCTCAGGGAGGCTCATTCCTCTGGTCTTTCTCCTTGTGGAGTTACTGGTGTTTATACACCAGGCAGTGGGATAGACTCATTCTGTACAAACACTATCTGATGCTACATCCTGCCAGAGCATGCTGAGAGCAGGGAATGAGGCAGCAACCATAGTTACATGAAAAATATTACTGTGATTTCCTTCAAATATTTTCTTAATCTACTATACTTACATAATTTTTTCTTCTGATGCAACTAAATACACTATATATTTACATAATGAACAAAGTAAGGGGGAAAATATTTGATTCCTTGAACTTTCAGACTAGATTAGGGAGGTCACCAATATTTTAACCTGTTTTGACCTGAAACTACAGCTCAGATCTGGATATATTATCAACTGTACTGCTAAGCAGGGCAGCAAAGCTGACAAATAATAAAGTAAAAAAGAGAATAAGAGAATTCTAATAAATTCTAACAAAGGATTTTTTTTAATCACGTGTTTCTATGAAGCTACCACAGCTTTAAATAAGAGCTTTCTTTAGTCTATTAAAAAAAGTCACACTTTGGCTAGTAATAAATTAATCATCAAATATTTGTCAATAATTTGTATAATTAACAGTTATCATTAATTAATGTTAAAATAATTGATTCCGATGGGGGATAGTAGACAATAAAAGTAATTACTGAATCCAGTGGTCGATGGCCATCTGAATAAAAACGAGAATTTCCTAAGTTCGACATGTTATAAATTACTCATTGCAGATCTCAACTCTTAAACTAGAACCTGGCAAAAAGTCTTTGCATTTTGATAAAGATTCTTTAATCCTTAGTCTCACCTAAAGAGTTATAATGAGAGAAGGGTAGAAAATGTTTTAGGGATGTGAAGATATCTTAATGGTAGACGGAGAGTATGACTGCAGCCCAGGCACGTTAGATACCCTAAACATTCCAGCCCAAAAACAATGCGATAGATGATTGTAATGACAATGATCCAGTGCTATTGAACCTCGAGTATGCTCACTAACACTTATTGAAGCTCTTACGTGCCAGGATGGCAGGCGTTTTTTAATGTGTCTTCATTCCAAACTCATGACAACTTTAAAATATCTTCATTTCACAGAGAGGAAAACCAAGCATGCTCATCACTGCCCACATGGTGGGGATACTCTGGTGACAAAGACACAGGTGCTACCCTACAGGAACTGACAGTTTTAGAGACACTAAAGAAATTGCCTGCAAGCTCCAGCTATGAGGAAGCAGGGCTGGGAGGCAAACTCCACTCTACATGAGCTCTTCACCCAGCCCACACATCGCTGCATTAAAACAGGGAGCTTCGTAGACAGGAAAGATCTTTTGGTGAGAAAAGGAAGAAAAGAACCAACATATCAGGGTAGCACTAGAGTTTTCTAGTAGGTGGGAAACTTGTGTAGAAGGCCCAGTCTCTCTGGGGGTAGGGATTGTCTGAACCCTTCATGAACCCAAAAGTTGCAACAGTGTAGGGTCATTTTTTCCCATAGTGACATATTTCATCACATATAGGGAAGGGATGAATAAACAATTTCCACTTAAGTTGTTTAAAATATGCTCCGAGTAAAGACTGCAATAATGCGAAATGCCCTAAAGTCTGGCATTTAGGTGCTCAATTATGTATACATCAAACATCAAATTAATAGAAGTGCACACATACATAGATCTATTTCCAATTCTGCCTAGATATTTGACGGTGAAATTCTGAGTTTCCTTTAAGCTCAACTTACACTACTTGAACTCCTGAGGATTCTGCCCAAAGCGTTTGCATAGATGGACCCGCGGAATCAAACCAATGAAATTCATGCTTCCCCTGTGGCAGCAGCCGAGCTTTCTCAGACATATCAGAGGAGGTGACAGCTGCCTTCCTCTCTATACAGACTAGGCCCATACCATTCATAATTACGCATCCCAGTGAACTTAACTCATGACTTTCAAACCTAACCAGAAGCTGTTCTTGATCTAATTATGGATTCACTGGTTTTATGGTTTCATTCCTCTGTGCATCCTGTGTGACTGTATTACTGTTACTGCAGAAACAAGATCTTGAAGAGCAAAGTCTATGTATTCTTTTGAGATTTACAAAAGAAATAAAATTGCATTAAAACAGACTTGCCCATCGAATAAGTTCAAAACAAATAAAGAATAACGATTTAAGCTTAGAACTATCTGTCCCATCAATAAATTAATGATTTAAGAAAGCTTCCAGGAAGGAATCCCTTCCCAGATTTGCTTGGATGCCTGAAGTGTAATTTCTGTATGAACTTGTGGATCACAGCATTTTGAATATGACTATAGCAAAACAATTCCAAACAATTCCTATATAAATTTATTAAAACATTACGATTCATGCAATCTTGACTGAAAAACTAATGTGATGATTCTGAACAGTTTTAGAACTTTAAAGGTGAAGTGCAACAGGCCAACTAAAATAAGAATCTTTTCTCTTCCAGCTTTCTTGACGTATATTTAATATACAAACAATCGTGCATATTTAATGTACACTTCTTGATGAGTGTGGACAAATGTGATATCACAATACTGATGTTACAATCCTGAGAGGCAATTCCCTCTGCAGGGCCTAGCAGTACAGAAGAGTGTCCTGCACGCAGCCAGGGTTCCCAAAAGGGCTTGTACGCTTCCGAAGTTTCTCCACCCTAGTCCGCCTAAGTGTCAGGTTCCACTACTTGCTTCCTAAGTAGTGGACTCACCTGGGCCCACTCCTTTATTTTTCTCATATATCAAAAAAGCAAATGGCTTACATATTCCGCATACTCTTATTTTTACTCCTCACAACTATCCTACCAGGTAGGTTTATAGATGAGTAATCTAAAATTCAAAAGGGTTAAGGAACTGGCTTCAGGTACCTATATATTTAGCTAGGTCACATAATGTTATAGCTGGGTATCAAGGGGAGTGGAATTCTGAGCAGGTGAATTACTGAGGACTTACAAAAGAATAACTGGGGACTTGCTAAAGAAGGTCGCTTGTTCTGCTTCTCTCCCCCCTGTCCCACTAACAATCTTTAAATGCTCTGCTTTTATATAAAGAGAGCACTAAGCTGTCCAAGTTGCAATATGTTTGGCAGTAAGTTGCTACCAAAAGTATATCTATGTCATGAAATAGATCCTGGGGTTGGCACAGAATCTTTGGTGCATGAGGCACCACCCTGGCCAAACCCCAGCTATTGTGCTGTCAGGTAGCCAAGTCGCCTCTGGCTTCTCCAACCCTAAGGGTGGTCTCTCCTGGCTCTTCTCTTACTTTCCTTGCTTTCTTTGGGGAGTGAAGTATGTCTCCTTACCTGTCCCTCCCACGTGAATCAAACAATGAATGTGATTATCAACACAGGACCTTTCTTGTGAAATGCCTCTTTATCAAAAACAAGTACTTGATTCCCATAATATGACTATTTTTACAGAACACAAAAGGTAAAACCTATATCAAACCTGCACCATCTCACCTCCCTCAACACACAAGAAGGGTGCACTCAGGGACTGTCACAGAATTTATCATACCTGAGAATCTGGAACCCCTTCGGCTTCTGTCACAGTTACGTGTTTGTCATTGCTTTCTTCATCTTGTTCCATTGCTTAAATTAAGAAAAAGATAAGAATAATATTAAGCAAATGTGGCACCATAAGAAAACTGTTTCAGACCATTTTCTTTCAGATACAGTTTGACAGAAAAACATTAGTCAGATTCACAAAATGTAAATATTGGTATTTTTTTTTTATTACTTGGATGAAAAGTTTAACTAATAGCACTGGGCACTTTTCACGCACATTATCTCATTTATTAAATCAATGACAGTGCCTAACTTTGACCTCATTCTCCTTTTCACCAAAACCTATCAAAACATTATTATGTCAGTTCTGTGCTTCACCCAAAGGGAAGTTGGGGTATAGACAGATGAAGGCTTTTATCGAGTCTATATGAGAATGTCATTTTTTAATGTGACTTTTTTTGGCTAATACTTTCTTGTTTATAATAAAAGAAACACAATATTTTATATTTGGATTGCTCGGTGCATTGTTACCACAAAATTCTGAGCTGTGGAGTCTCAAATCCCCTTCTTCTCCCATATTCCCTCAGTGTCTCCCTACCCAAGTCCTTGTCTCCCTTTCTAACACAAAGCCCCTGATCCCAGATACAACTGCTAAAACAGCCAGTCTCAAAAAATATGACGAGTGCCAATTCCAAACTCTGTTCATCAACAGAGGTCTGCCTTGAGCTCTCCAGCTTTCTCCCCATCTCCAACTTCACACTGGCATTCAACACCAAAACATATTGTTCCCATCTCTGACCCCAGCACGATGATTTCATTGTTTTTCTCTTCATACATCTGGCTCTTTCATTTTAACGAATATTTATTGAGCACCTGGGGTTATGCCCGTGAAAAGACTTCATGAAGTACACAAACTAGCTGTGCAGATAGCCAATGAACAATAACTATTACTGCAATTAACAAAAACAACAAAGACAATAATGATTTTTTAAAAATTAAATGGAATTAAAGATCATGATAAACAGGGAAACGACAGAAAACCACGTGGGGAAGGCCATTTTGGAGAGGAGGCCAGGAATGGTGCTTCTCTGAAGAAGTGATTTTGGGGCTGAGACCTAAAGGTTGAGATGGAGCCTCCTGCAGCAATGAAGAGTGATAATGAGATGAGCCTAGGGGGAGCACAGACCATGGTAAATTTGGATTTTAGCCTAAAAACATGGGGAAGCACTAGGAGTTTAAAATCGGGAATTGCATGACCAGAGGTATATATTCAAGAGTTCTTTTTGCCTGAGTCTTTGTGGCGAACAGACTTAGTAAGTCTTGTGTCAAGAGAGGAAGCAGGGAGACCAGTTAGGTGACTGTTGCTTTCGTCTTGGCTAGACATGACATTGGCTCAGACCAAGGAAGTGGCCATGAGCCGAAAACAAACAAACAAACAAAAACCCATGAAGGATTTGAGCTGTATTTTTAGACAAAATAGATACGATTTGCCAATGAATTGAATGTAGGAGGTGAGGGTGGGAAGGGAGAAGACACAATCAAGATGACTCTTAAGTAGTACGAGTCATTGTTTTTATCCATTATTCCAATTATTCTTTCTGTTTTTCTTTCCATGGAAAGCAGACCGAAAACATACCAACTTCACTGACCGTGAGGTCACTCTCTGTACTTTTGGATTCAGTTTGCGTTGTTTTGTGTGCTTTTAAACACTATGCTTTCTGCTCTGTGTTTTTAAAAACATCACTTCAGGTCCCTTTTGCTTTGGGGTGCCTTTTACGCCCACTGTGTGGTGCTTACCATGGAGCCTTCCAAATGCCATGCACACAACCAACCGGATGAACAATTCCTCCCCCAGTGACCAAAACAGCATGACTTGACTACACCTACTTGTATAGCTACGTCTTTCATTACTATTCATAAAAAAAAGAGAGGAGGGAAATGCTGTTCAACTCCATGGATAAGTAGGATAATTCCTACCAGCTAAGCATCCAAAGGCAAAGGCAGGAACAGCAGAAGTGGGCAGAGGCCTTTCTTCCATTTACAGCGAAAAGTTCCATTCATGCTGTTCAGAAAGGGAGTCCCCTGTTGCTACTATTGCTCGAGTTGGAGGAAACTTATGAATAAAGAAAAACACTAATGTTTTCTCTGAAAAACTGAGATGAATGCAGGGGAAAAAAACAAAATATAGAATGACATCCTAAATTCCACTTAAAAATGCAATGGGTTGGAGAAGTAAGGAACTCCATTTAACGAAGTGAAATAACATAAAAGTCTTTCCTTGTCCTATAACGGGGAGTAATTTTCTTGGTAGGCCATTTGATACCCTGCCAGTGTGGGGCAGCTTCAACTACATGAAGTATCAACAATACCTTGACACTTAATATATGCTTTATTTGAATTTTTGCTCTTTAAAGTTGTAGTTTCGATGAAAATAAAGAAAAGTAAATTTTATAATATTTTTGCTCACTAGACTTATGTGTTTTTTGTTTTTAAAACAACAATATTCTGGGGTAAAGGCATTTCTTTTCTTACCTTATGACACTATGAAACAGGACACGCAAGACAGTAAATAAGAATTTTGGGATTGAGAGTTAACACTATTTTTTGAGATTTAGGCAAAACTCTTAATGCAGATAAATAGAATCGAAGGAAGAAGACATTAATACAAAAGCATCCTGGGAATAAAAATTCAGTCCTATATTTCTAGCTTCTCCTCAATAAGAGTGCTACGTTTTTTTGTTTGTTTTGTTTTGTTTTACTGCCACATGTTTGAAGACCCCAATATTGTTGCCCAGTGTTACACTTTGATTAACATAAAAAAAAAAAATTGGAAACACAATCAAGGTACTCGGCAAAGGAAACTCAAGCAATCTCAACCAGCATAATAGTGAGGATTTCAAAGTTCTGGTGGACTCAATCAGCCTAGTGCCCTGACAAAAAGAGAAGAGCACAGTCTCTTCCTATGCGTAACATTATTTTCTTGGATATACTAAAAAATTATGATTCTAAAAATGCATTTTAGCCACTGTTTATATACCAGTTTGGAACAAAAACTATTTATATTGGATTTTCAAAGATTTATGATCATCCCCAGAGGTCTCTTGCGTGAAATACAGTCACCTAAAAGGGAGTATCCTATGACCCTTTAATACAAAGATTAACGTCAAGGAATAAATAAGGAGTCAGTTTCTCTCTTCATGCCTCCCAGAGGTGTGGCTCATTTGGTGGAAGGAGGAGGAAGCAGTTATTTAGATTTTTTTGAGCTTCGTTTTTCCTTTATCTGACCAGAATAAGAGTAGGTTGGGGGAAATTTTCCTATGCAAATGTTGATTCTGGGACAGTTCCCTCCAGCGTAACACGTACACAGGAATGACAGCTCCTGGGACCAAGGGAGGTAGGGAGTCTCACCCACTGCCAACACAAACCACCCCCTTATCTCTCAACACACAGAGTCTAAAAGCAAGAAAAGCCCTTTGAAAATAACTTACCATAACAAAAGTCACAAGCACAAGATCAAAAGCATGTATTCCGAATGATGAGCATGAGGGCCCACATGAGAACTAAGAATGTATGTGGATTAATTAGCACTAATTCACATAAGAGTACTTAGTTTAAATGTATCGATTTATAGTGCCCCCGAGCAATTCAAGAGGAGCTACTGTTGACAGCCTCCAAGGTTGTAGGGCTTCCCTGATGTCACTTTCTTTTGGTCTTGGGGACAACAGATATTCTCTCTCCCCGCAACTTACTAAGATGGTGGCTAAGAAAACTCTCCTAATAACTCTATTATTTAAACACAAAAGGGATTGACGTCCTTTCCAATTGATGCTTATTTAATTTCAGCTGATCAATTTTGTGAAGCTAAGACCACACTCACACAACATTTAGCACACAGTGATCGTAATGCACTGGGTGACTACAGTGGAGAGAGTTCTTTAAAAATCTGCCAAAGTATACATCATTTTTTAAATTTACAAACCAACCAAAAATTTATCAAGAGAAAGTCAGCACTTCCGAGTCTCAATGTGAGAAATCAGCAAACACAGTTAAGCAAAATAATTCGTGGAGGACTTTGCCAAGCACTGACGTTTTGGCAATAATATCATCTTTCACCTGTGCAGCATTTTATAGAGAGAAAGCGCTTTCCTAAAGGGTCTCATCTGCTGCTCAAACCTGAAAAGTTGGGCAGGTAAAGTCACCCCCACATTATAGATGAGGTTAGGGAGCCTGTCCTAGTTCTCCATAAAAATGCATATATCTGTGGCAGTTCAAGTCTACAAGGTCAAGGACGGAGAAGGACACTGCTGCTCAAGCTTCACGCTGTGAAAGCCACGTGGACACGTCTTCCTTCTTATTTCTTTAACGAAATAGAACAAGATTTAATAGAAAGAACAGGGTAAAAATGTAAAGATCGAAATCTAGTGAACTATTTACTAGCATCACAACTAGTAAAGTTAAGAATTTTTCACAGATCAGGGAATGAGATGTGTACTGAGTCAGGTTCTGTGAGTTGTGGACAAAAAAAAAAAATGTTAGGAAAACACGGAGGCGTTTCCAGGCCACAGGAGGCAGAACCTGGTTCCTCGTTATCTAAATAACCAGCTATTTTTTTGTACCATTCCTGGAGAGGGGCCATAATATTTGCTTTAGGAGCCTCCCTCACCCCTACCCCCCATGGCACTCCATCCACACTGAGCAAGCAGTACCTTCCCTGTGGGATGGCAGGGAAAGCTTGCTGCAAGAAATGCTGATGGAGTGTATTCAGTTTTGGTAATACAATCACAAATGCTTCAAAATGCTCAAATCTCTTCTTTAAAAAAGTAAAAAAAAAAAATCAGTTGTAATTTTCACCGCATCGCTATATTATTTTTAATGTTAAAATCTGAAAAACAGTGGTCCGTATTCACCATCAGGACGTGCCAGATAGTATTATAATCTGGCCCATCCAGCTCTCTTTGAAAGCTGACCAATGGCCACTTTATCTGTGCCCCAACAATCTCTTCTCAGCCACAATCTGTTCAGCGCGTCAGCTGAACTTGAGACTGTTGTTTTAAAACTCTCTTTTCTTGGTCCTTATCTTACTTGAACCCTCTAAAAAATGCCAGTTTCCTGCAGGCTCTCTTTTCCCTTTGCTGCTTTTTTGAGTGACCTTATCTGTTCCTATGGTTTCAATTTTCACTGTTATGCAGGTTATTCCCATATCTGTGTCTCCATCTCTTCCCTCTTCCCTGAGTATCTCCAGTTACACACTGAATATTTTCATTTCACAGACCATCACGTCTCTGCCGTGCATGAGTTGCTGTGGTAAGTGCAGTGGTACAACCTCTGTCCTCAAGAAAGAGTCATCTATTTCATCGGGTGTGAGGACACAATGATCTGAAATCATACATGTCACCTTCACTATATTCCACAAGCCTCTCCCCCCTCTTGGGGTCTGTATTTTAGCTGAGATCACCACCAGGCACCTTCACATTCTTCCTTTTCCTCAGTCCTCACATCGATCTCTCACTAAATCCTATCACTTCTACCTCTGAAATGTTTCCATTCTTCTTCCTCCCTGACACTGTCATAGCTCATGGCCTCACCACCTCCCACCCAGCCCACACCACAGCCTCCAAACCGGCCTCTCCCTCAATCCATTCTCCACACAGCTGCCTGAGTTCTGCTTCCAAAAATGAGTGTGATCATGCCATCCTTCCATTCCTTTAGCATCCTGCCTCTCCCCACTTAGGGAACGTGAGAAGCACACAGGAAGCTCAACCCCAAACTGGGCCCAGGACCCACTCCCTGTGATCCTGATAGAGTAGAGCTTAGCCCAGGGATGTGCAAGTTGAGCACCTTAACACCTATGATGGCCACTTTATTAATAAACACTGGCCAACATTCAGGCTGAAGCCTCAACCTGGCCTTGAAGGCTGGGGCGGGGGGTGGGTGTCTCAGACTCTATCCCTAGGTATACCTTAGTCGATTCATTTCATACAGAAACCTGAGCTACATGAGATCATATCTCTGTTATCCCATAATAAATATTTTTAATCACAAGTGATGTATTAGGACAGATATATGGTTGACCTCCTTAATCAGATCCTAGTGCTATTATGCTTAGCCTCATTTTACAGGTGAGAAAACTGAGACCTAGAAATGCTGAATAGCTTACCCAGAATGATACAGGAAGTCAGTGGAGGAGACAGGTAAGTACCCAGGTCTAATTCTTTATCTGCTCCAACATGCTAGGAAAATTTAAATTGTCTAAAACAAATTGAATACGAGTGAAACTGAAAACACAGAAAACAGGAATTTTATTGCCAACAGTCTCAGTAAGAACTGACTTGAATTTCTTACTAGGAATTCAGTAAGCCATAATGACTTACTCATTTTTAAGTGCTCCTGCATACCCCATATGCCCCTCCAACCCTCGCCATGCCTTACAACTCATGGACTTAAATGGAGCAAATAAGAAATATTTGCTGCACAAAAGAAATGTATTGCCTTTATTAACATCTGAATATAGGTGTACAGATGTTCTGAAAATTTGCGGCACCCAGACAACATAAAAAATCTATAGAGAGGAGACTAAAATCAGAGGTAGGTGAAAACTTCCATTGGACAGCCCTGCTCTGCACACTTGACTGGAGGCGGCTCAAGCCACTGAGAGAGGGCTCTGGCTGTCTTCCCTGCAGCCTGGCTGACGGCTGGATTTATCCCCACCCTAAGACAGAAAGGATGCCACTTTAGTTCTAAGACTTTGTCTTAGAACAGACACCCTCCAAACTTCCTTTTCTTTCACTTCCTAATAGGTTTTTTACAGTGTTTCCTTTTGAGTAACACTTAATACATGTCCAGTCAATGAAAATGTTATTCAACAGAGAAAAATGATAAAGTCACCAGAGCAAAGTACATCCTGTATCAAATCCTTTAATCAGACCATAAATATTGGCTCTTCAGGCCCGAGTAATAAAGAGCTCACCACTACTTGATCCCAGTAGCTTATCTGGTTGCCCTTCTTATGAAGAAACATATCAGAAAAACAAAAACAACAAAAACAAAACATGTTACCTTTTAATGCAAAGATGGCTTGTACGTGATCTGACCAAAATAAAACCTCGATGAAAAAAAAAAAAAATTTACCTTAGCTATAATTTTTCTTCAACATTTTTATTGATAAAACGGAAAAGCTTTAGTTTCTTAGGGGCGTTTTAAGGATATTTCTGGTGACAGGACAGGTTCAGGTCAATCTGCCATAATCCCACGATAAGGGACAGCAGCAGGGATGCTTAGCCACTGAGAGAAGTTCATTTAAAAAGATGCTAGATGCTAGTGCACTCTGCTACTCTATTTTATGCAATTTCTCAGGGATTAAACATTTTAAAGAACTTTAAATGTCGAAGGTAAAAAAAAAAGTGATTTCTGAGCCTAACTATAAGCTAATATGAAGCTACATGCCTTATGCCATCTCATTTAACTCCCCGCTTCCTGCCATGGGGGCAGCAGTGACTGGCACAGGTGCCTCTTCAGAGACCAGAGAAACCAAGGGTCAGCGTGGGGTTCCAATGACCCTCGCATGCTAGGGGCTGAGTGACCCCACAGGGAAGATTTAAATTAGGTCCAGGTAGGAGAAACCTTCTGAACAGCCCATTTATCACAAAAAGAGTTCAAGTCAGAAACGGCTAAAAAATAGCCCCAAAATATGGCAGGAGGTAGCAGCTTATGGGGACCACAGCACAGTCACTGAGAATAAAGAACACAGCACGTCTCAACTGCATTTCAGTGTGTGAATAATTTTGAGAACCTGTTATATTACCATTTTTGAGTATCAGTGTAAGTGCTCCAATGGCACACAAGACAAAACAATCCTATAAGATCACCAGGTAACAAAACCAAGTCAAACTATATTTGAGAAAGAAAAAAAAAGTTATGCTCCAGCACTAGCTATTAGCTCAAACTATTTTCAAACCTATGCCAAAGTCTCTGAGCCATATTTCCTCTCACAAACGTAAAAGTATATGTTGTTTGAATTTTCACATAAAATAGGCAACGTATAAGTTATTTTATCTGCCTGCCTTTCTTCTTGAAATTTCAGGGTAATAAAAAATTGCACTAGAGCAGGCGCCAGGAAAATGCCTTTGGAGGGGCCTGGACCACGCAAAGAAATATGATCTTTTGATGAGACTGTCCAGTTGGTTACAAAGACTAACCCTGAACTGAGCTGACTCATGCAGGCCTGATGCTACCAGCAAAACGAAGCAATGTCGGTCACTTGGATTTAGGTACAAATGCTAAGCCTGATTTCTCTGCATTAGTTTCTGTGAGGACTCTGAGACAACTGCAGGGTCCGTGGTGCTGTGTCTGAGCCCACAGCTGGATGCTACCCCAACATCGTCAGGCCTGATGATGGAATCTGCCCCCTCCCTGACCAGACAAGGTAAACACACTGCTCCCTGGGGACCATGGGCTGGAAAAATGCCCCTCCCCCAGCCCCACTCCATCCACTGTCAGTAAGAGGCATCTCGGCCAGGGTTCATAATCTCCACTCTCCCTTAGTGCCAACTCCCCATGTAAAGGACAAGGAAGTTTCCTTTCTTCCTAAAATGTGATAAATTTGCATTTTCTGTCCAAAGACCCCCTGGGACAGAGGAGAGGGACCTGTACGTAGCTCCACCTTTGGAACTAGGATTTGGAAATGAGCCTTTTAAACATGGGAAAACAAAACTAAAAATTAAAATGAAGACAATAAGAACACATGAAACGAAGATGGCAATGGTATCTGTCATGCTTTGGTCTCCCTTGTAGAGTGAGGGAAAGAAAAATGGGCAACATTTCTAAAAACTACTATCTGCTCCTAAGGATACAAAGATAACCTCAATCTCAAACGTCTCAGTCATTTTTCTACCAGAAAACAAAAACACGATAAGGTGTAAACTTCCTCAATTGATCTTACTAAAAGTGAACGCTGAAGTTTTAACAAATGCTTGCATTTTCAACAGATTGAAGTTAACTACTTTCTAGCAAAAGGAGAACCAGGCAAGCCCTTTAGTCCTCCTGCCTTGGGATCTGCCCATGGTTTAAGAGCATGAGGCTTTGGTTCAGATGTGCTGATTTGTAGCCAGGGTTAAATTCACTTTCCTTGACGCCAGTGCAATCGGCTCCCTGCAAAAGCGTCATCCTGGCAAGTTCAGTATAGAAACTACAGTGCACAGGTTTGTTTATTCCTGAGTCTGCCCACCAAATCAAAGTTGGTAATAATTCTTTTTATTTGTAAAGCTTTTATTGCCAGTGACGTGAGAGCTTTATAATCATTCTGCTATTATTCTCATGAGAAAAATCTCCAATCAGGTAGAGAAACACTGGAAAGTTAGGCACGTGTCCAATAAATGAGTTAGTAGCAAAAGTATAAATGACATTTTGATTCTGTCTACCCCGCCTGGTTCATCAGACTATCACAGACTTTGGTATGTGTCTGCCAAAGCGTGGCGTCTGAATCACCTAGGGGCGAAGACTGGTAAAAAATTCAGATGCCAGGGCCTCTATCCACAATTGCATGTGTTGGGGGGAGGGTAGGTGGAAAGAAGGGAGACAGGGCAGGGGTTTGCACTATTAACAAATGCTCTGAGTCGCTGCTACGCAAATTCAATTTGAAGACCACTGCTTTAAAACAACAAAATTTAATTTTCCTAAGGAGGACTTTTGAAGTAGCTTTGCAAAACGAAACCTAGGATTATTTATTTTTTTTTTAAGTACCTACTATCTGCTTCCTAATCTCCAAACAAAACACCCAAGTCAAAAGATACTGTTAAAGCAGAAGTTGTACAATATAAACCTTCACTGACTCCAAGGTCAAAATTTCTATCACCGATCTCATTCCAAAAACACATCACAATCACTGTACGCAGTATTAAAATATTTGTATAACCTATCTGTAAAATACAGGCCGCTACAACCCCTGTTTGTAAGGCCACTGACAAGCAAAATGTCTGATTAAGAAATTCCCAAATGTTGTGTTTATGTGTTACATCAATACGAATAATAGTATATGAAATAAATTTCACTTTTCTCAGCATCACGTGCGCTAGCAGAACTCAGCTGAATCGAATTGCATGCTTTGTGTCACGTACCACAGAGCATCATTTACTGATGTTCACACACACTGTGTTCATGTCATTGTCGGTTTTACTGAGAACAGCTCCATTTTCACGGCTGTTTATACAATTAGACTTTTAATGTGACGAAGGATGGACAATAGCTGGGTCACATGGCCAAGACAAAGAATTCCCTTGATGCCTCCTCCTTGTCCATACAAGTGACAGCAGAAAATGCTGTCGGGGAAGTAAGTGTGGGGGTGGGGAACAGAGCCTTCTGGAGATGCTCACTGAGGAGAAAGTCAATGAAATGAAAAAAGTTTGCAAAGCAAATTAGATTACAAGCAGCTCTTATTCAGACATTCTTACTGAACAGACAGCAAGGTACGATTAGGAAGAGCAGAGCTGCCTAGTACTTAGCATGCAGGACCCTGCAGACCTCGCATGGCAGCCTAGTCATCAACCAAGCCGGAATTTTTCCTTTTCTAAAACACTGGAAACTGAGGCTGAGGGAAGCCAGTGACTTAGCAGAGTGAACACAGGCCAGGGTGGGAGTCAAATCTCCTGAGTGGATTTTGGTAGGAGACCGTGTTTACCAGACTGCAGAATTCCACAACTTTAGGATAAACAGCAGAAGGCAGGATTCTTCTTCTTCTTAAGGAACATTTTAGTTCGTAGGAAGATGATTTTCAACATTAATCTAGCTTTCCATTTCATTATCTAATCATCTTCTTTTTCGCATTTCCTTAACTACTCTATTTGATATTTGTAAACGTCTGTAGACGTGTGTATTCTGTATCTCAGGGACAATGTGCAGGGAAGCAATCACGGAATTATAAATTCTGAAAGTGGGTTAGATGCCAACCCTCCTCCTGCCCTCACCCACGTACTCCTCAAATGCAAACCTTTATTCAAACACCCAGAACTAGTCAGATACAGGGTTTGAAGTGGACACATATCATTTTGGGGAACTTGGTAATTAGCACATTAGCCTCTTGGGCCAGCGTCTGGACACTGGGTGGCACATGTCATATGTTCATCTGGGAAGCGGCTCCCAATTTACCAGGCGCCCAAGATCAAAGAAGTTGGCAGCTTTCGGGAAGAAGCTGCCCAGTCAACAGTGTATTAAAGACACCCATTAGATGCCTCAATCAGCTAATTAGCTCAACAAATGCAAATCCTAAATCATCACAGAAAGTGGCCCTGGCTGCACTGCTCAGACTGCTGATTTGGTGTCCCTAACCCAGCAGGGTAGGAACAGGGCAGTTCCACAGAAAACAAAAACCCGTCCACACTGGGGAGCTGGAACGGAATGGGACTTGATTTGTTATGAAAGTCAAGCCCTGCCAGGAAGTTTCACTGTAGAAAAAGGGGTACCGAGGAGACCTCTGTGTTTATGCTTTGAAATTTAAATCAATTTAAATATAAATTACTCTCCTTTCTTGTCATTATGAGAAAGAAGTAAAAAGTGGGTTTCAGATCTCTGGTGTGCCAATGGTCATTAACTTTCACTTGACCTTGGGTGTAGAACTAATATTGAATTTATGCACAGGGTACACTCATTATACTCATTTAGTTTCCTCACAGAATATATGTTCCCAGGAGCTGCAGTGCTAGAAGCTGTTTTTTTTTTCTTTTTTTTTTTTCGGATCTTGAATGGAAAGCTCGATTTTCCCTTTAAAGCCTCTCTCCTGCTCTAAACCTCAGGAAACTGTTTCTCCAGGCTTGGCAACATCTATGAAACATAGGCAAGAACAGGTAGGAATGTGAATGATGCAAACCTCACTGTCCTGAACCTCATGAGACCAGAAAAGAGCCTAGTTCGGTTCAGTTCAGTACTCAGTTCTCCTTCCCACTATCTGATTCTCCAAGTCAGGAACAAGATCCCACTAAGGGCAATAATCACCTTTGTCTACAGAGCCTTATGAACATGACGGTCCTGTCACTGATGTGCCCACAGCCATATTGGAAAACAAAGGCCCCCCAAACTTTGCAGTTCGGAGTACCCTGTGTTGTGGTTATAATTATTTACCACCTTGGCAAGTCAGTTTCATTTACTATCTTGATGGACACGATGACCATGGTGCAGGATGAAAATCATTTTGCCTAGCTTTCTAATTTCCTAAATCTAAGCAATCCTCAGGGCTAAACAAGTCCAACTTCCTATATTTGTCACTCTCAAATCTCCTGCTATTCAGGAGAAATCAGGGCAAACGGCTATTTTATTTTATAGTATGTCATTGAATGGTTATTTATCATTTCGACTTAATAGCTCTAATTACAAAAGACAGTGTCGCGGGATTTCTTTTTAAAGGCAATTTTCTTTGTATCCCAGTGGGAGAGTTAGGAAAAATTTACAAAGCATCTGCTGCATGCATTTTCTATTGTTCCTGGGTTAAATAAATACTATTTTCTTGATTATAAGAATTTTACATTTTCAAATATCCTCTAACTTTACACTGCATTGAAAATTACAGTTTCAAGACTCTCATTAAGGTTTCATGATATTTGGGGGAAAAAAAAGGAAGATACAACCCGTCAACCACTGAATTGATTGCCGTTCAATAGGAACCTTACAGATTGGAGCTAGGATGTGCATGCACAAATCTGTTACTAATCAGAAACAGAACAGTCTCTGGAAATGTTAGAACAAGGAGTTATTATAGGATCAGAGCAGGAGAGAGACTTTACGAACTTCAACAATCAGCATGGTGTTAAACAAAGCTCTTTCTTTAAGGGAAATCATCCTAGATCATAAATCAATCAGGGAAGACCAGAATGTGGTTGATTATTTTAGGAGCAAACACATGCTACTGATTTTTCCTTTTGGTTAACAGATGCTAAATCCCATATTCAGTGGAGTTATAAGACAATCGGTGTAGTTCTGTGCTGACCGCAAATGGCAGTGCTGGCTGCTGGCCTGCATGGCATCCAGGAGGTGGCAAAGAAGAAAAAGACAACAAACAAACAAACAAACAAACAAACAAAACAACTCTGGAAATACTAGTTCTGAGAGAACAAGGTACATCCCTTGAGGACAGGCTCTGAAAGACTTGGGAAAATGTTAACAGTTGAAAGTATCATTAAAAATTAAGCAGAATTTCTTAGTTGCTTTAAATACAGCCAACAGACTTCTGTCATTATAAACTAGTATTCTTTTTAGCTCAAATATTCTTTGTAAGAAAACTCAGAGATTAGATTTAAAAAAAAAAAATTCAAGAGAAGATCACCATAGCTTTTAGTTTTAAGAGCATTTAAATGATTTCAATAAAAAATTATCACAGACAACTAAAAGGTAGAAGGTATTAGAGCAATAACTATACTAGTATGAGAGTCCATCTTTGCTGGTCCTTAATTTTAGTATTGACATCTACTCTACAATCTCATTATACTGTACATCCTTCCATACAAGAGCAATGTGTTCACAAAAGGATAAGAGTCCAATCAAACATGGTGTTATATTTAAAAAAAAAAAAAAGAAATCTGTCAACTAAAAATAAAAAACTAAACAATTAGAGGACTGATAAAAGTCAGAACAATTCCATAGGTTTAATGGTTATTTTTTTTTCTCCTAAATGTGCAAAAAGAAAAGCCTTATTCTCTACTGTTAAAAATAATCGATTTCATTTCTTGTGACAAAGCAATATGAGTATCTTTTCTTTGGAATGCTTCTGCCTGAAGGAGATGATGTCTTTTCAATTGTGTCAGACCCCAAACCTCAGACAGAGCTTCCTGTCAACATATGACTTCTCCCTATCTTACATACATAAACTTAAGAAGGGGGCTTAAAATGATTAAAATTTCATAAAAACTGTTATTAGTGACCAATAATTTTTATTAATAGTAGATATTAGAAGCTTGGAATTTAACCAGAGTACCAGGGTGATAACAGACCCTCAACTTACCTGCTGGGGCCTCATGATCACCAGACCCAGAGGTGGCCTACCTGAATGTGTTAAACCGAGTTCAATGTATGGTGAACTGAAGTAACCAGATTATTGACATCACTTGGCCACTCAAATGTCTAGTTCAACTTGAATACAGGATTCAGAGATGATAAAAGAAACAAGAGGATCTCTGAGGCTAGGACAAGCAATTTCACTCTTAATCATTGTAGCCTATTAAAAATAACATCGTAAACAGCCAATACTAAACACAACAAGCAAACCCTTTTATACTATTTAATATTATATATATTTTAATATTTCAAAGAAATAAAATATCTTGATTCACAAAGAACACTTGAACCTGAACCTCTGGCTGAGTTATTTGAGAAAGGAGTGGAAAAAGAATGCTGCTATCCACTACTTCAAAATTTTTTGAGTTTTCACCTTGTTCTTTTCCATTTTCAGGAATGAAAGTGGAAAATGGGAATGTCTTCACAAATCACATCTCTACTCTCATAATCCAGAAACTTATAAACACGGGACAGGACATAGTGTAGTTGGAAAAACTGAAGAATGAACGTTGGAAAACCTGGTTTTGCATCCTGTCTGCAGACTCTCTAGCCTGAATGATCTCAACCACAACACTTCCTCTCTGAATTTTGAGATTGGGTCAATGTGAACAGTTACTCTAGTAATAAACACATGGGGCTCTGGTACCAACGGCCACTGCCCTTCTGCTGGATTTCCTAGAGGAGCCATGCCCTCTCTAGCCTCATCCATGTGTCTTGTGTGGGGCTGACCTAATCACTCCTCCCAATGCCCCCACCATGTTTCCACTGGTCCTGAGGTGGGCATTTCATCCTTCCCATGAAGTGCCAAGACTTCTGCTGGGCCTACCAGGAAAGAGCTGCTTTCTTTCTGCTAAGATTATTTAACTCCGTAGAATCTCTGAGCCAATAAATTCCCTTTCTGGTTTTCAGTTTATTTTTCTATCACTTGCACCTACAAGAGTTCTGAATAAAATATCCCCAGGGTTGTAACTCCATTAAGAATAATGAAGGTAATGAATAAAAATAGTCATTGTTAAAATTAAACACTAGAGCTGGAAGGAATCTCTAAGGTTATCAGATTCTACACCAACCCCCCATTCATAATCCACAGTGGACTCATTTTGCTAAGGTCACAGAGACATTTCGTGACATAAATAAAACCTAGGACCCCTCCTTTTTACCGCAAACATTAATATCCTAGATATTTAGTTTTGAAATACTTTACTAGCCATGGGCTAATTAGAGAGAGTGAAATATTAAAATTGCCAAGGAGATTTACCAATATGAGATTTCTGGCTTTCCAGAAAAAGAAGCTTACTATGACACAAGGTTCACGTGATCCAAAGGTAGAGAGCTGAAAGCGCTTTGGCTCTGGATTCCATGGAAAAGGAAAGAAGCATATCTCTAAGATTCTAATTTGCCAATATTAGCAGTAGAATAAGCAAGCCAACAAAAAGAACTACGTGTGAGGATATCTGGGCTAATTTTTAAAAATCTTGTGAAACTTTAAAATGCTCTTCACATTCACTAAGGTTAGCAGTTAGAGGAGAAAACTGTTTAAAGGCACATCCTAATGGCCTCTTAGAAGATTACAACAAAATGGATTTTTCACTAAGCTAGAGTCTTGAATCATTTATATAATTTATCGATTGTCTATTACTTTCACCTCATTTGTATGGTGAGCTGAAACAAAAAACTTCATACTAATTCTTGTTTTAATAAGCCCTTCGCAGCAAGACATGAATCTGACATGACCACTTGAGCCTTAATTAACAGTTTTACTGCAAGACATAAGATATTAGGATAATTGGTTCCTTCTGTCAAGATGTGCCAGCTATCATTTTAATACTTTTTAAATAGATGTATACCAGTTTCTTCTTCTTGGAAAAAAAATGTATTTAAAAACAACAAGCACACACAGAAAGTACTACTCTGCAGCTGGAATTCTTTTTAATTAAGGCTGTGCTTAACAGTTTTGCCTTTTAACACCTCCTAATTGTACAGTATGTAAAAGTTTTCCTTTTTCAGTCAGCCATTAACTATTAATGTTTTTTTTTTAATTTATAAAACACATGCTGTAATTTAAAAACAGCAGGACCTGTATTTGTTCTTGCTTGTCACTGTATCCTCCCACCTACATAGTACATGGCATACAGTAGGGGACAAATTAGAATCTGGTAAAGGAATGAATGAATGCAATACCTACACCTTAGCCTCTCTTATACCTTGCCATTGTTATTTTTCATCTACTCTCAAAGCCAACACAAGCAATCAGAGTGTAGGGTGAAAGAAGTAAGTATCTCAACTTTTTTCATATTTGGATTCTTTGAATATTGTAATACACAACGTATTGGCTATTTTTGTCCCTAGATTTCATCACAATTTTGGGGTATGGGAGAGAAATGCCTTTGTTTTTCTCTAAAACAATCTTGTTTGCTCATATTACTTTTCTATTCAAAAAATATTATATTTAGTCAAAGTCAGGAACAAAATAAGAATGCTGACTATCAATGAAATCAGTCAATCTTATATTGCAAGACCATGGCTAATAAAATATGAGAAAACAAAGGAGTTATTTGGATTGATAAGATAGAGACAAAATAGTCACTATTGACACATATACATAATGTATTTTTCCATACAGAAAATCCAAAATCATTTAAAAATGAGCTATCAGAATTCATTTGAGTTCAACACTTTTGTTAGACATAAAATCAAGAGTTTGCTTATAGCAAAAAAAATAACCAAGTATAAAAGATAATAGATGTAAATATCAACAAACTACTCTAAAGTTTATACGGAAAGGGAAAAGATCCAGAATGATCAATCCAATAATGAAGGAGAACAACAATGTTTGAGAACTGACACTACCTGACATCAACACGTAGCACAAAGCTATAGTAATCAAGACAGTGTGGTGTTGGGAAAAGAATAGACAAATAGAACAATGCAACAGAGAGCCTAGAAACAAACCCATACAGAGTCAACTGATCTTTGACAAAGAAGCAAAGGTTATACAATGGAAGAAAGACAGTCTTCTCAACAAATGATGCTGGAACAACTGGAGACCCAAATTAAAATATATATATTTTATATTTTATATATATACACACACACACACACACACATATATATATGTATGTATGTATGTATATACATATATATAAGTATATATATACACACACACATACATACACACACTCGTAGACATAGACCTTACACTTTTCACAAAAATCAATTCAATATGTAAAATGAAAAACTATGAAATTCCTAGAATATAACATAGGAGAAAAGCTAGATGACCTTGGGAATGGCATGACTTTTTAGACACAACACCAAAGGCATAATTCCATGAAAGAAAGGTTAAGAAAATTCAACTTTATTAAAATCAAAAGCCTCTTCAACAATGGGAAGTAAATGAAAAGACAAACCGCAGACTGAGAGAAAATATTGGGAAGACATATATAAAAAAGGACTGTTGTCTAAAATATATGAAGAACTCTTAAAACTCAAAAATAAAACAACTAACCTGTATAAAAAGTGAGCCAGAGACCTTAACAGACACTTCCCCAAAGAAGACAGATGGTGAATAAACATATGGAAAGATGCTCCACATCATATGTCATCAGAGAAATGTGAACTAAAACAACAATGAAATACCACTCCATACCTATAGAATGGCCAAAATCTGGAATACTGACAACAAATGCTGGTGAAGATATGGAGCGACAGGAACTATCATTCATTGTTAATGGGACTACAGTGTGGTGCAGCCGCTTTGGCAGGCAGTTTGGTGGTTTCTCACAAAACTAAATATACTTTTATTATACCCTCCAGCAATCGTGCCCTTTGGTATTTACCTACAGGAGCTGCAAAAACTTGCACAGTGATATTTATAGCAGCTTTGTCCATAAGTGACAAAACATGGAAGCAACCAAGATGTTCTTCAGTAGATGACCAGATAAACTGTGGAACATCCTGACAATGAAATATTATTTAATGCTAAAAATAAGCCATCAAGCCATGAAAAGTCACTGAGGAAACTTAAGTGCATACTGCTAAGTGAAAGAAGCCAATCTGAAAAGGCTACCAACTGTATGATTCCAATTGTATGACATTCTGAAAAAGGGAAAACCATGGGGACCATAATAAAAAGATGACTGGTTGCCAGGGGTTAGGGGGAGGGAGGAGTGAATAGGTGGAGCACAGGGGATTTTTAGGACAGTGAAGTTACTCTGTATAATACTGTAATGGTAAACACATATCATTATACATCTGTCCAAACCCATACAATGCACACCATCAAGAGTAAACCCCAAGGCAAACGATGGACTTTGGGCGGTAATAATGCATCAATGTAGGTTCATTGATTAGAACAAATGTTCCACTCTGAGATGCTCATGTGAGGGAGGCTGAGCTTGTGTAGGGTCAGGGGGTGTAGGGGAACACTGTGTACTTTCAATTATTCGGTGAAACTAAAACTGCTCTAAAAAGTAAAGCCTATCCAAAAAAAAAAGTCATGAAAGACAAAAGACTTAAGAACCCTCACAAAATAAAATGAGAACTATAAAAAAAGAGCAAAAGAATAGAAAAAAAAATTATAATAGTAACCAAAATCACAAAGTATCTAAAAATACATCAAAGTCCAAGGTTTTTCAGAAGAAATTTTTTAAAAAATGTATTGAAGATTTGAAAAAATAAAAGATATCCTAGGATCATAGATATAAACAATTATCTCCAAAATGTCTCCCATAATCTATAAATTCAATATATTTTTAAAAATCCCTAACGGGGTTTCATGAGACTTGACAAAATAAAACCGAAGAAACTAAGAAAAACAAGAAGAGACTTGCTTTATCCTCATTTCGCCCCCATCACCATCAAATTCTTATTTACAAAGCTTTGGTAATTGAAACAGGCACAGAGATAATACATCAAAGGAATACAGAGACTAGAAATAAATTCAAGTATATATAACTTAATAGATAACCAAGTTGGCATCATATCCAATAAATGCTACTGGGGTAACTGGCTTAGCATAAAAGTTTAGTAAGAAAATGAAAAGACAAGCTATAAACTGGGAGAAAATATTTGCCATCTATGTAGCTGACAAAAGGACTGGTACCTAGACTATATAAAGAACACTCAAAAATCAAAAGTAAGAAAACAACCCAATTACAAAAAGGGCAAAAGACATGAACAGACATTTCACTAAAGATGACATTCAGATGGCAAATAAGCACATGAAAAGATGTTCAATATCATTAGCCATTAGGGAAATGCAAATACAAACTACAGTGAGATATCACTACATGCCTATTAGAATGGCTACAATAAATTTAAAAGTAGTAAAAATGCCAAATGCTGGCAAGGATGCAGAGAACCTGGATCACTTACACATTGTCAGTGAGAATGGAAAATGGTACAGACACTCTGGAAAACAGTTTGGCAGCTTCCTCAAAAAGATTTAAAAAACTAAACACGCAACTGCCAAAACACCAAGCAACTGTACTCCTGGGTATTTATTCTAGAAAAATTAAGACTTTTACACAAAAACCTGTACATTAATATTTGTACATGTAGTTTTATTCATAATAATTCCAAACTGGAAACAACCATAAGTCCTTGAATGGATGAATGATTAAACGTATTGTAGTACATTCATATGATGAAATACTATGCAGCAGCAAAAAGTAATGAATTAGTGATGTACACAACCACCTCCAGAATGAATCTACAGAGAATGACAGCAAGCGAAAACAGCCACTCCCCAAAGGTTCCAGACTGTATGATTCCATTTACGTAATATATTTGAAATAACAAAATTATAAAATTGGAGAATAGATTAGTAATTGCAGGGGTTAAGGATGGAGTGGTGAAGGAGCAAAGTCAGTGGAGCTATAAAAAAGCAACATGAAGGATCCTTGTGGTGGTGGAAACAGTCTGTATCATTGTCAACATCCTGGTTGAGATACTGTACTCTGGTTGTGCAAGCTGTTACCATAGGGAAAACTGGGTAAATGGAACAAGACATCTCTGGATTATTCCTTAACTGCATATTACAATTAACTCCAAATAAGAGAACACGTATAAGATGATTCCACTTTTATAAAGTCTGCACAGTAATATATCATAATATAATATCAACATGTTAATAGAGAAATGTCTGGAAATATATACATAAGAAAAGAGTAATAGTGGTTATTTCTGTTGGTGATATGATGGGTGATTTTTCAATTTCTTCATATGGTCATACATGACTAAAGTTTTTTTCAATGAGTATGTTAATACTATAGCAGTAAGAAAAAGTAACCAAAGCTATTTTTATTATGAAAAAGAAAAGCAATACATGCTCACTGTATATATTTTTCTACTAAACATTTTACTACATTAATTCATCAAAATACAATTTTTAAAGCTGTTCAAGATTCCATGACACTGAGTTCTCAATTTTACCATTTCTCTACTATGGGGACTTAAGAATTATTTTTAGTTTCTTATTGTTAAAAAAAAAAATGCAATAGTTTTCTTCTACCTGCATCTTCACATGCATCTGATTACACCCCATAGCTGGAACCACAATCACGGAGTGACTGGATCACAGTTAAAGATACTAGAACATACTGAAAAACTGCTTTTCTGAGAAACTATAAATTTATGTCCCCATCACTAGTGTATGTGTGAGAGATCATTTCACCCTGTCCGTGAGAAGTTGTCAAAGCTGTATTTGTATTCCAATCCCATAGATCAAACAAGGAAGGAAAATAGTCACACGGCTACATTAAGGTATAATAAAGTTGACTTCATATCAATCTTCGACGGTGCATAGTCTAACATGTGTGGGTCTTGCTTACTCCTCTTCATTTCCCTTCGCCTGCAGAAAGTTCAAACTTCTTAGCCTGACACCCCAAACCTACTTCTTTTCACCTTGTTCACCTGGCTGCAGCCACTCTCATCTCCTTGCCGTCCCTCACAGCTCACACACACCACTGCCCAAACGCTCTTGTCTGCACATCCACAGGGCTCAGCACCTCACCAGCTTCAGGTCTTTCCTCAGAAGTCTTTAGTCAGGGGCCTTTCACCCAACTCTGTGCAAAACAGCAACCCTCTTCTCCAGCTCTTATCTGTCCTTATTTGCTCTGTTTTTCTTCAACAATGACACACTCTAAGTTTTTGATTATTTCTCCAACTTCTTCTGGAACTAAAAATAAATAAATAAATAACCTCCAAGGCACTGTCACCCCAGCTTGAACAGATTGTAAGTTTTGTCTCCTTATGACTGCAGGAACTTGGAGCAGCTCTAGCACACATTATTTCTGAGCCCTCCCTCCCACAACCTTTATATCGATATATTTCCCCATCTTGGCCTCCGCCTATAAAATATCCACAATCTAATGCTGTTCACTAAGGAGCCCTATTGATGCTGTGCACTCTGTCCAATACCCTGTAAGTCAAGATTGGTGCTCCTTGCATCCTCCTCTCCATCTTTACAACATCCAGTCTCTGTACCCTCTACAGCAGCCAAATCAACAAAAATATAGTATAAATATAATTGGCAAATACATTCTAAGGTGTGTGTGATTGAAAAAATAACTGAGAGAAAAGCAAATCCTTGGAGTTTCTAACCAAGAAAAAAAAAAGTAAACTATATGGCCTGTGGTCTCAAGATATTTGCATTTCATTTAGTTCAAATTTTCTCTGCTCTTTGATTTTGCCACAGTCTTTCCACCTGAAAAGTCTTATTCTAGTTTGACATTATCCAAGAAGCATCTCGCTTGAGTTTGTATTCCATTTGGCACCGACCTCCTCCCTCTGAACAGCAAAGGATGCCTCTGTCTGACACTCCTCCTCTCCTCTCTAAGCAAGTGTTTTTCTACTTCAGTGAGTCTCCATTCCATGCTGAATTTCAGCCTCTCCTCCAAAATGTATTTGAAAGCTCCTTTTTCCTTTCTACATATGACTTACACTGATTATTTCCTAAAGGTATCAGGAAGCAGATCCATGCAATCAGACTTTTGCAAAATGATTGATTTTAAGTGTCATTATGCAATTAAATTATTTTTTAGCAAAAACTAGTTTGAGATAAAAATATATATATACCTACCTTTATGCTATTGTCCTGCTGTATAGGTAATGCAATGTTTGCTTTCTTTTCATGTAAACTAGACTTTTTCATGGTTGCAAGAACTAGAAACATTTTAAATTTCATTTTTCCTCCAAATATGAAATAAAGCAAGGCAGTGAATTTTTAAAGAAACATATGTAGCATCCTGTGCTATTTTGAGGGCAGAATAAATGATTTAAAAAAATGCAATGATACTTTCTTTTCTGCGTTCTACACCCAAACTTCCTGAAACACACTTAACTGCTCACTACCACATGATATACAAAATATCCTCAGAGAATTAAAACCTTCCTCAGGCCCCAAGAAAGACTACTTACCAGACTTCTTTGCTTTCAAAGCAATAACAGCTGCTAGCTCTCTCTGCACCTAATGAAATATTAGGGAAAAATCAAATTAGAATAAGAAAAATGTAGCTATCAAAAGCACTACTTTGTTTTTACATATGCAATCTAAATTAAGAACTATTACAATTAGAGCTATGTTTGCTGCTACTTTTGTGTTTTTGTCGGTTTTTAATAATATGGGAAAACCTCTGCATGACAATCTTAGGCCAAAAATCTGGAAGAATCACATTGACTCACTTAAAAAGGATATTAGAATTGCCGAAATGTATATGTTGTAAAAACACTGGTATTTTTGCCATTATAATGAGAAGATACTAAAAAATAAAACTATAAACAATTCAGAAGTAATGTAATAAATTATTAAAACAAGTATGCTGCCCTGGCAAAGGTGTTATTATTTATCTCTCAAAGATTCTAGGATATACAGAAATTCTAGAACAATTAAGACAGGTACCCTAGTTTAATTAGACCTCTGCTCAAACACAATGAATTCACTTGATGTCTGACAGGGTTACAGCAACCAGATGAGAAAATATGGCACATAAAAGCTAGTGCCATCGACTCATGGGGTAGGTGGAATGTGAATAGACAAGACAACCTTTAAAATCCCTCACTTCTTAGTTCAGATCTTTGCTTGCTCACTTTCACTCAACCCCCCACACACTTTGAATGCTTAAATCCTTCCCTAAAAGTCTTCTCAAAGAGAAGCATAAAACAGAGACAAAAAAGATAACCACAGAGACTTTCTAAAGTAACGAAAAAGAAAAAAAAGATAACTTTGGGAAATCTATGTTTGGTAGCAATAAAAATTCCATAATGAGCAAGCTCATTCCTCTTCAGGACACAATCTTTTAAACTTAGGGTGTGTGTGTGTGTGTGTGTGTGTGTGTGTGTGTGTGTGTGTGTGTGTGTGTGTGTGTGTTTTCAGGTGTTTGGAGGTGGTGGTAGTGAGTTTGGAAGGGCCCTGCTAATTACATTTTAAAGAGAGAACATGGAAGTTCAAAGTTAAAGATTTACTACTGAAATGAATCTAATTTATATTCATTTCATTGAAGGTGAAAGTAGCACTATCTGCTAGATCCTGGGACTCCACTTAGGACCACTTTCAAAATGGCTAGGGCATCATCCCCTTGAAGAAAGCAGCCTCACTGCCATTGCTTTACTGCCATGCTTTCCCTGGCTGGCTAGCCTGCATGTGATTCAAAAGGGTATACTCTTGATCCAGCTGATTCTTAAGACTTTGGAAAATAATACAGTAATGAGAAGACAATCAGTCCTTCTCCAACCTTGGAAGTCTGAGCTCTGGAAATTCTCAAAGTAGGAATATTTGCAAATGAAGGATGTATGGGAAAAAAGAGAGCTGGAGGAGATAGACAGAAGTGATGACTGATCATAGGAAAAACATTACAAATACTTGTATGGGTAGTCAAATAAAAACAACAAAATAAAACATCGATTATTGCATATTTTTTGTATGTGAAATTGTTAGTAAGGTTTATTAACATCTCAGGATTGTCCTCCACCATGTCACAAATATTTGGGGATGGGGCCAAGATACAGACTATAAATAAATATTCACTAGGATCTTGTCAATAGCTGACTAATTTTATGACCTTCATGGAACGATCTCATCATGGCTCAGAGACAGAAAGAAAACAAAGATGGAAAAAATGACACATGAGGTGAACTACTTCATTGGCTTACAGAGGATCAAAAACAAGTCTTCCCTCTACCCTCCTCTTTCAGTTTTCCATGCCTGAAATTCTCTTGAGTATCTTCAGCTTTTCTTTCTCAAACTAGAAATAAAGCCCAAAATATAAATTGCTCAGGAAAGGAAAGTATTATATTCCTACCACTGAAAAACTATATCTTTCAAAGATTTGGTGAAGAAAAGGAGGAATGGATGGGCAAGAAATCAATATAACATTTAGGGGATGAGGAGGCAGGCTGAGAAGGAGATGAGAGATGACAATGAGAAATAACTGCACAGTTTCATTTTTAAGAAACATAAGTTTAAAAAAACATAAAGTAAATGAGATTACTCTACTGTACTACACTCAATCCCCTGAATGTCTGTAGTCAGGGAGGATGTAAGAGTTTTTGTGCAGGGCGGGGTATAGAATAGCTTCTGCTGCCCCAGGATGGAAAAGGTTTTTGACAAAACCCCAAAAGTAGGTTACTTTTCTTACAAAACACAAACCACGAAGCATGGTCAAGGACACAAATGAGCTAAGATCCCATTATGGGCTCCGATAGCATCTCCACAGCACGTTTTTAAAGCACACTAGCAATCATTTAGTAATTTTCAATTCTCTCCCTAACGCTGGTCTTCTGGATGGAAGCTACACTGAGGCAGAGAGACCTGTTTCTCTTTTTACGGCATTTTCCAGGGCAGTCACCATTCATTCACTGACGCTCAGGGAGGTAGATGCACAGGCAACTTTAAAAGAAGAGCAAGGATTTAGGGGAAAGAAAAAGCTGCCTGAAAATCCAGAGAGAAGGCATTCCCCACTGATAAGCTACTCACACGAGAATCTTCAGAACATGTTAGGACTCAAGGCTTCCTTTGCAAATAACTGTTAGGTTTATATGGCAAACGAAACCTTTGAGCAACTGCAGAAACAGAAACTAGCAGTTTAAGTTATTAATATGGGCCTTCATGGCACTGAAGATACCATATTCCAGCAGTGTCAAGCCCTCAGTGGAATGACACCGGGCCCACATTTTGACAACCTCTTCAGAGACCCTGAGCAAAAATCATCCAGCTCTGAGATGCTCCTGAATTCCTGATATTCTGGAACCGTTTGAGACAATAAACGTTTTGTGTTGTTTTAAACCATTAAATGTATGGGTAGTTTGTTAGGATGAAGAGTCTTTTATAGGACAATGGTTACTTTTGCATTTTATCTACTTGTGTTGTTGGTTTACCTTAGTTCCTCTCATCATAACTGAAATGGAACCTTCCTCTCAGATCAGGCTGGAGAAATGCACACACCGAGAGCCAAGAGCCACATTCTGAGATGGGCCATTTTCATTTAACATGGGTGCTGAGCCATGTTAATCAGAAAAAAAACGCATTCTTCTTAATCTGACAGGAAGTACCTTGGCCTTCTCTGTAAACAACTAAGTCAGAATCTCTGGGGGAGAGGTGCAGGCATCAGTATTGGCTGCTGCTGTTATTTCACGGTCCCTAAGTGATTCTAGGTTGCATCCGGTGTTGAGAATCACTGCTCTATTCAGTAAGATACCTTAGTTTTCCCAAGATTCAACCTTTTAACCTTATAATTCTTTCAACTGACAATCTTTACTTTTTATTTTGTTCCCCTCTGATTTACATCGTTTGTAAAGGAACATGACCATCACTGTGTTTTAGTTATAAAAATGATGCCATAATCCAATCAAATGGTAAAATTCGGTTACCACATCAGCAGTTTGACAGACACAATCTACTGAAGTATAAGGAAAACTGCAAGGATGGTTTTTAAGAAGCTTAACTTTAATTTAAAATATAGTTTATCCAATATAAAAAGACCTATATAATTCAATATACATCTGCAGTTTAGGGTATATCTGTTCTTGTAAACATCTAAATAGAGGATAATCAAGAGATTGATAAAATGAATCTCAAAAATTTCCCTCTCATGTGGAAATGCTTGGGTTCTCTGCCTTCAATAACCAGCAAGGCTGTTCACAAAACAGCCCTAAAATTTAACAGGAACAAAAGCCAATATTATTTTCAGCATGTTGTCTTCTTTCCTCTCCAGCATTATAATAGTGCCTTCAGCCTCAAAATCCAAATGCTGGCAAAGCTGTTTGCATCAATGCCAAGACTCAATAGATAACAGAAAGTGTCAAACGCAAAGTGAGTGATGGGGGGAAAGGTAAACCGAGAAGACATGAGCAGGTTTCCTGGTGCAAGAAGCCCTTGAAAACCAAGTGTGAAGCTGGACAGAATAAAAATCATTCAGAGAGGACAAACCAATAGTGGCAATGGTCTTAGCTAACCAAAGGGCTGTCCTTACAAACTAATTTTGATTGGAATCACCAATTCACAAATTTCCTAAAGGTTTTTAGTAGATTTAGTAAATCTACTAATTTTAGAAATGTTTAAATTTTACACCATGACATGATAAAACTGTTTTAAAACATAGAATCCATTTTCTCAATTTCCTAAATTAAATCTAAGAAGAGACATGATCCAACATTCCTCCCTGTTTTATTCCCAAATATACTCACTTATATCTCTATAAAATCTTAAGGTACTAAGGACTTTAAAAATTCTAGGGGAAAAAAAACATAATAAATATGCTTCTTCAAGTAATTAATTTACTTTTAGATAAGATACAAACAGAGCAATGATGGTAGCTAGACTTCTGTCCTATGAAGAAAAACCCATGGGCTAAGTAACTATTTTCTTTGTTCCTCAGAAGCCTATTTTCCTATTCCAAAGTTCATTATTTTGTGCCGAAGAGCTAACATTGCCACAAGTCTGACTCTTGGATAATCCTGTGACTACCTAATAATGTTGACCAATAATTAGAAATTAAGAAAGTTCATATATATATATATATATATATATATATATCTGTCCAGATACTACTGCTCTCCACCGAATAGGTTATTTAACAAATAGTTGCATTTCTAGTAATTGCTGTCACCACATCAAAGATGTGTGTGTTTAGCATGTTAGGCTGATAAAATGTGTTTATACTTACTCACCTATTTCAAGCTATTAAGGTTATTTTTAAAATCTTTTACATGACTTTTTGTCGACTACATACCGATATGGCCTATTAATTTTATTATAACTTAGACAATAGCTGACTGTTCACAGACTAACATATATGTAGAAGTGGCCCGAAAGTAACAAAATGGACAGGAATAAAGTCCTACACTTAGGTTGTTAAGTCTGTTATTTAAGTCGGCTACACGTACATACATCTACTTGGACAGAGGTTCACGTTAAAAAGGTCCAATAGTTTTTAGATGATCACAAGCATGGTATGAGTTAACAATGGAAATAAAATTACCTAGAATGTATAATAATGTTTTTAGGAATGTAACTAGAAGAATGACATTCAGGTCACAGACACACACAAAAATGATGGGCTGAAGAAAGATCAACATCTGGGTTGTATTTGGTCTAGGATACTGTTTGTTCAGGTTCATGAGGAGTAGTTCAATCCAGAGGAGGACAACCAGGAGATAGCCCCGTCCCTGAAGCTAAATGTGACAGATTTAGCCCGTCCTCTCTGCAGGATCTGACTGACACTGCTCCTCATTCTCTTCTCAACCATTGTGATTCCATGATACCACATGCTTCAGCTTTTCCCTTCCCTTTCTGGATGCTACTTCTCTTCTCTCAAGGCTCTTCTTCCCTCTATCTTTAAATGTTGATGACTCTTAGTGATCTGGCTCTAGCCCTCTTAACCTCCTTCTCATTCTGTTCATTCTCCCTAGGCAATTTCATTCAGTCACAGGGCTTCAAGTACGTCTACATCTCCAGGCCTTAGAGCCCCATCTCCATCTACCCTTGGACCTAAATGTCCTACTAGTACCTCAAACTCAACATTTCCAAACATAAAGTCATTTTCTTACCACTTCCCTTCACCCTGTAAATCTGCTCCAGGTCCCAAACACCCAGTCAATTATTGGTATCACCATACACTCACTTGGAGTCTCATGCCAAAGAGTAAGGTATCCCTGATTTAGCTCAGACCACCATCTTCTCCAACTCGGACTGTTGTCTCTAATTTATCTCTCTTCATATTGCAGCATTCTTTCCCTACAGCAAGATTAATCACCCAAAATATAAATTTTATAATATTACATCTCTTACTAAAAAAATCCTTCAAAGTCTCCCGCATGACACCATAACCAACTCCAATGTCTAGTATTGAATATATTGTAGCTTTCTGATCTGGTCTTCAGTACCACCTCTATCTCTATTCCTCATCTCAAAATCCATGTATTAAAAAAAAAAAAAAGACATCAATGCTCCAGCCTTAGTAAAATAGAACCCTCGCAATTCTCTGAAGAAACAATAATCTTTCTTTGTTCTACGTCCTTCCATATGTTCTTCCTCTGTCTGGAATACCTCTCCACCTTCCACTTTGTGTGGCTGTCACTTACTTAGTTGCTCCTTGACAGCCAGCATTAGCTATGCTTATTATATTCCACCAACCTAGACCTCCATTGCAACTAGCATAAAAGAGACTGATATGTTTCATCGAAAAGTTGTGAACAGTGTTTAAAGTACTGTTATTTTCAGAGTTTACTTTAAAAATAAACTTTTAGATTTCCAGAGAATTCTGAAGCCTTTATAAATGCATGAAGCACAGACTTTACTTTTAGAAATTCCCTTTGAAACTTCAGAGGTTGCAATCAACTAGCCGTGGGCTAGCAGCTTTTGATACTGGAGAGATAACTGTTGTTTTATGAATCAAGGGATCATGGGTATGTATTCAAAAAGGAATGTGTATAAATTTTGTATTTCTGCCAAAACAAACTGCCACCCATTTAGTGGCTTAAAATGACATCCATTTATCATCTCACATTCCTGGAGGTCTGAGGTCCAGTACAGCATGGTTCAACCACATCCTCTGCTTAGAGACTCACAAGGCCAAAGTCAAGGTATGGGCAAGGCTGTGCTCTTAACTGGAGGCTTTGAGGGGGAATATTCTTCCAAGTTCATTTAGGTCATTGGTAGAATCTAGGTTTTTTTGCATTTGTAGCAGAGAGATGTCTGTTTCTTTACTAGTTGTCACCTAGAACCTGCTCTTGGCTCCTAGAGGCCTATCTCTGGTCATTGCATGTGGGCTCCTCCTCCTCAGAGCCAGCAATGCTATGCTCAATCCTTCTTGCACTTGGATTATTTTTTAATCTCTTCTGCTATTTCTCCTTGACTATCACTAGAGCAAGCTCCTTGTTTCAAAGGGCTCAGAGGATTAGACCTGGTCCATGAAGATAACCCAGGTCTGTAGCCTTAATTATATTTGCAAAGTACCTTTTGCTATCTAATGTGATAGTTACAGGTGTTAAGCAGGGTATTTATCTTTGGGAGACCATTCTACCTGCCATGAAATAGTAACACAGGCCCTCAGAGCCTTCCTGAAGAACTGTCCCTCGACACTTTTTTAGGGACTTATAGTAACTTGCTAGTAGAGTCTGGCTCTGGAACATGATTTATCTGCTATAAACTCTGTACTAGAATTCACACACTTCTGGGTTCACACAATGGAACCAGAGGACCTGATAACCAGTCTGAATGAATTTTTAAATTGCAGCTATGTTAACCACTATTTAATAATAATTAAATAAACTGCTACTTGATATAACCTCACAGGTCTCATTTTACAAAATTCTTCAAGTAAGAAAATTCTATAGTCAAATCTCAAACCCAATCTTTTGAGACCTATTCAGTAACTAGAAAGTATTTTAAATGAAGATAATGTGGAAAATTGCCTCTTGAACCCTAAATTGTTATTTGTAGTTAACATAAACTCTTAATATGGTCTGTCGCAAATGCTTCATCTCTCCAAGGTAAATAATACACTCTGCTATGTGAGATTGAAATGTGATAGTGCATGAAAAGCATTAGCAGAAAGCCTGCACGACGTAAATACTAGACAAATATCAGCCATTCTTACTTAGCCTTTTACCAATTTCTTATTTTGTCTTCTGAAATTGAAAACAGGGTAATAAATTAACATATGCAAGTGAGTTTCTTCACTCATCCACCCATGCAAAAGTTCATTTCTGTCTTATTTACACACCAAAAGATTGAAAATAAGTACAATATTAAACAACAGGAGTAATGGTAACTCTGTGGGGTGGGATACTATAGAAACACCTAGGATTCAAAACTACATTTTGTCTTAGCATCTATAAAAAGTTCTATTTTACACAAATGCACAGAGAAGCAGCCCAGTAATGAAATGTTCATGGATCATCTTTCTAAAGCTCCTTCAACTTCCTTCAGATAGGATTTCACAGTAACACTTCACAAACCCATGACTGTCTGCACAAATTGATAGCTGAATGGTACATTTCTATTCTTTTTAGTTTAAAATGTCTGTTTTCTATGTGTATTGCATATCAAAATAATTTTCTTCAATTGTTAATAAATACCTAACTATCATGATATTTTCTCTCTCTCTCTCTCTCTCTCTCTCTCTCTCTCTCTCTCACACACACACACACACACACACACACACACACACACACACACACACACACACTTTTTCCCCTATTCACAAGGGACTCGTTGAGACATGTTTTATTCTTGAATTGGTTCTGCACACACAGCTTTCTGAACAGATGCTTTTAAATAAATGTCCCCCCACTGGGCTCGTTTCAGTAGGCAAAAGGCATGTATTATACTGCTCGCCAAAACTAAAATTCTCAAGTTTAGAGTTAAATTAGATTACCACATAACCTGGGTAGGTACAGATGGTTTCTTTGGAAGTAGAGATGATAACTTAGTAATTAATTTTAAAAAATTGTATGTGTACATCTGCACCTTTTGGTATTTGAGGATCTATTCTCCTGATGAAGAAAATATTTAAATGGGCAATAGACATAGACATATAAGCATTTTTTTATGGACAAGGATAGAAATGTACCATTCAGCTACCTGTTCAGTTATGGACAGGCATGGGTGTGTGAAGTGTTACTGTGAGATTCTACATGAGGGAAACTGAAGGAGCTTTAGCCAGCTCTCCATGTGGTCCTGGGAGACCTACAATCCATAGCCAAGACCCCTTGGACACTCTAGCTGACGTGGGCAGCTCTAAAGAACAATGCGGGAAGGTACTAACGAGCCTTAGGGCTCCTCATAAAAATCAAGAACAAGGAATACTATACCAGAAATGTGCTACAATTCCTCTAGTGCTTTTCAAATGTTCCCTGAAACCAGATCTGTCTTCTAGGGTCTCAACTGACACTTTCTCTAAAGACTCAATCTACCTGGCCTGTCTCCAAATCACATTGGAGCTCTTAAGCCACTAGAAGAGTTGGAGCCAGGCTAAGGATTCCAAGTTGGAATTTTATGTTCCCTACAGATAAGAAATATAAGGTGACAAGATGTTCATGATCCTGTGGCAGCCAGACAGAAGGTTAGTCATTCCCTGAGGGAGTAACTTACTTTTATCCTCTGAATAAACATGCTCACTCAGGTCTGTGATAGATGAAGAAAAGAAAGATTAACTACGATTCATTTCTCCATTCCACAGAAAAGAAGAGGCAGATAGCCAGGAAAAAGGATGAGTGGAAAGTAGTATTTTAGTGTTTTTAAAAACATATATCTAAATGTGGTAAAAATCATCACTGGGTTGTGCTCATCATGCACTAAATGTGACAGATTGTCTCCATCTTGACGAACCTAAGATTATTTCTAGACCTTGCTAACTCAGCCTATAAGTAATTCTACAAAATTCTAACTTAAGATTTATCAAAGCCAAAATTCCATGCTATTTCTGCTTCCTGGACCAGTACCAATTTGAAAGTTTCCAATTTAAAAAGCTGTCACTCTTATCTTCAGATACTACTGCTCAAAAATGAATTTATCCAATGTATCTAACCCAACTTACAGATCATCAAGAAGGACAAACTCTAGGAATCCTAGACACTTTATACGCTTCCTGGACCAGAAAGGAGTATAAAGTCTTATGAAAGACACATTCTTAAAGAAAATGACTGAAGTTTCAGGTGAAAGATTAGACGTGGGAAAGGAGAGAAGTTTTAAATGAATTAAAGCAAAATATGAGGACAGGCAACATTAGAGGAATGGGATAGTTGACGAGACAGGAATTTTGAAATGTTTGCATCTTTGAGTTTCATAGTGTCACGCATTCAGTAAGTCAGACAACTGGTTTTTCATTAAGACCCAGCTCCTTGTGTCTTTGTAACTGGTATTTCCCAAGAGAACTCTCTCTGGGGAAAAGACACTTGGGAGAAAAACCAGATAAAGGCCCATGTTAAGTGCAGGCCTTAGTTAATGAAAGTAAAATCAGAATGATTTTACCTGTCAAGCAGGATTCCAAATGGGGGAAAAGTGAGAAAAAAACTCTAACTAGAAAGAATGCAAGAAATCATGAGAACAATTTCACAATTGATGTGAAAACTGACAGAGTTAAGTCACGATTTCTGGACCCTGGGCAGGAAAAAACGTTTTTGTGAAGCTGACAATGTGCAGCAGTTAGTAATAACCATCTCTTTTTTTCCTAGAGAGATGTAAAAAAAATCCATAGCAGGTTTCTTTTACTTTATAAGTTTCATTTAAAAAAAGACTGTTTGCTTCTTGGGGTTTCATTTGCTTCAAAATCTTCCAGAACTTATAGCAAACACCGCCATTAATAATTTGGGTTTGACTGGCAAGTTAAAAATTTTTTAGCTCAGTGCTATTTCTCAGAGGAGTGATAATGTACCTGAAGACCCTATGAGAAGGGCTTTAGAAAATACCATTAAAAGCATCAGAAGCAGAGGTTCTACAATAAAGTAAGATGAACAGAAGAAAAATGAGTAAGGGGATACAACAGAAACATACAGAGAAATTTAAAATGATGAACATTATAAACTCAATAAGCTCTGAGAAGGAATATGAGATTATAAGAGTGTCTTATTAAATGGTCCCAGAGCATTGGATTTTGCTCACCCCCACTGAATTCTCTTCCTAAATTCTGAACGTTTGATTTGTAATTTTATTTCATTTCTCCAGATTTGACCACAAACTCTCCACTATCATCATCATCAACTTAGTTTTATTGTAGACACTCAACACTGTTTTCTTTTACCATCCAATGAAGGCTCACTTCACTAGACCAGGCAGCACAGAGTGCCACACCACATGGCCCCTGTCTTTTTATAAGTGCCACTAATGTAACCACTCCACCAAAGAGGCATCTAATATACAAAATTCACGTCTTAGCCTAACTCACATCACCTCAGTGGTTTGACATTGAGACTGTGTAAACAAAAATCACAAATTTCACTCAAGCCCAGATAAGATGCTTGTGTTTTCTTATCTCTACCCTTTCCATCATGAAAATTTAGCCTAAAGAAAGAAAAATAGTCTAACAGGGTTTGTTTTGGATGTTGATTTTAAGTAAGCAAGAAATGGAAGTCTAGAAGCAGTTTTTATCTCCTATTTGAGGATATCTATGTTTCCATTTCCTGTCTTTGGATGCTTCCCAAGTACTCTAAGTTCTTTACACTGCCTCCAAGTTTAACATATTTCCTAAATTTACATCCTAAGAGCTATGGCTTTGAAAATAATACTTTGTTCACTGTAAACTCTTTCCTGTATTGAGTTTACCCTGGATTGTGATACAAATTTGTAAAAGCTGTGTCATCAATTCTGAATATTCTTTTGTCATTAACACTAGAAGAATTCATGTCTAAAAATAAAATAAAATAAAATTAATAAAAGTTAAAAATTAAAATAATATAAAATAACACTCTGAAGTTGAAGGATGGGAACTGGTAGGCTATGTCACTCAAAGGTCCTGCTTAGCCCATCAGCTTTATCAGACCAACAGAGACTCTTAGTAAATGAAGAGAAGCTTTTTGAAGTAAAAAATTTGTATGGTCAGAGGTATTAGAAAGGAAGTAAACGTGCTAAAGCAGAATCCATATGTATGACAAGGAAACAATTTCCAGATGATAATGCCCAGAGTGTGTCTGCAGGAGTTCTGTAAGTGAAGGAGTCTATTATAGCCATATCCTTAGTCCCTAAGCTGAAAACTTCTAATCAAGTTCTACTGTTTAGGTGTGTGGATACCAGGCACTTGGAAGAGTGGCTCTTTGCTGAAAATCACCAGAAACATGGGTGGAACATTTTTATCATTCATGTGTGTATAAATTTAACAACTGTAAATCTCACCTAATTATAAAGACATTTTTATTTCTATACAGGCACTGTCTTGTCATGCTCCTTTACGATGAAAACTCACTTATGTTTTCTTCCAGGATAGAATTTCAGATATTATAATTATTATTAATTTTTGATGACAGGACATTTCCCTTGATGAACCTAAACTGGTTCTAAGGAATACACTATCAGGTTAAAGGAATGAGGAATTTTTTTTAAGACATCCACCTACAACATTCCCAGGTCTGAATAACAAAAGATGAATGTACAAGACAGTACAGTAAAATGTTGCTGGAAAAGACTGCTCCCTTTCCAATGCCCCGCAAAACTGCAAACTCTTGAGACCCATGACAGTAGCTCTGAATTATGGATGTCACTTTTGCTTTCATTTAATGCATTTCATAGTCATGGTAGATGAAAACTGCTACTTCAATGAGGAATATAAATATATTTACCTTCCTGCATGGCGTTAACGCCTAGATAACAAAGTTTTTACGCTATTGGCAACAAGAACAAATACATCATGAAGACTGAAGCACAACTGTTCCTTAATAAATGCTTATATGATTAAAAAATTTAAAACTCAGTACTGTCTAGTCTAACCATTCAACTTGGCTAAGGTCACATTGTTGAAAGAATTAAGAAGCAAGGTCAACAATATGGATGGATCTTGAGATAATAAAGCTAAGCAAAATGAACCAGACAGAAAGAGATGAGAATGATATGATTTCACTTATATGTGGGAGATAAAACTGAAAATAACAAACAAGACAAACAAAAACTCAGACACAGACAACAGTTTAGTGGTTACCAGAGTGAAAGAGGGGAGGAAATAGGTTAGTAGGGGTAAAGGGAGTCAAACATATGGTGACTGAAGATTTGACTTTGGGTGGTGAACACACAATGCAATATACACATGTATTATTGACCTATACACTTGAAACATATAATTTTATTAACCAATGTCACCCCAATAAATTTTTAAAAAATATATTTAATAAAGAAGAAAAAGTATGTTTATACTAAAAAAATAAAATAAAATAAAAAAGAATCAAGGCCCTTAATCAGGGTTCAATGATATTTTCACTATTCTGGGCCAAATGAAGAGATGAAACTTTCTCCTCTGCCCTTTATTTTCATTCCTAAATACCACTACTCTAGGACCTGACCTCAAATTATTCAGTCTTTTAGCTTGAAGATTTTTCCAATAAGATCACCTCAACCAAATATACAACAAACATTTTGCTGTCCATGCCTCCTTTTTAAAGTCCCTCTTGATTTTGACTTTCATAGTTTAAACCACTCACTTATTTCCAGTTCCTCTCACTGTCCTTCACCTCCCTACTGCCCTCTTACTGTGAGTGCTCCCCAAGATTCCATCGTCCACTGCTTGGTCAATAACCTCTCTGTCACTGGCTTCCATAACTTTAGCTTTGACCTCACTGAGCTCCAGATTCATGTCTCCAGGTGGTTCCTGAATATTTTTATGTTCGTATCTCCCCAAACTCAATATGTCTAAAACTATGTAATTTCTCTTTCTGCATATTTTATTCAGCTTCCTAAAAGTTTATTGCTTTTTCATTCAAGCAAGTTCAGAACTTTAGTCACCTCACTCATCCTGAGGTTGTTGCAAGCCTCTCAACCAGTCTCTTCATCTCCAACTCATCATCTTTCTTAAATGTCTACTTCAACATGTTAATCTGTTGTCCAAAAAAAATCTTTTATTTTTCTTAACTAGGATCTTCTCTAATCAGATGGATCTACTATTTTCTCATTGTACTTTCTCATTCTTCCACCTGTACATGATAAGCCCCATAGCTAGAGTACACATCTTTCTAATTGTCACTTGTTCAAATCCTGACTGCCTTTAATGGTGGTTTGAGTCCAGTCTCTTCATGAAGCTTTCCATTACTGTTTTTGAATTTACTATCTAGACACCATAATTTTTGGTGCTCAGTTGCTAATTACTCTACGTGTTAACTTTCAAAATGTCCTAGTATAGATATAAGAACCACATCTTACATGTTGTTGTTGCTTTTGAAAATATCCCAATAACTATATTACAAAAAATATATCATGAAAAAATGAAGCATAGTAGATAAGAGAATATGATTACGAAGCAAAAAACTCTGAGTTTAGATCCTGGCTGTGTTTTTCTGGACGGGTAACCTTGGACAAGTTACTTAACATCTATAAGTTTGTATATCTATAAAATGGAGATAATGTCACCTATTTCATAGGGCTGTTATGAAGTTCAGCAGACTGTGTATGTATGTATTTGTACAAACACAGACAACGTTTAACAAAGTATCTGGTTCATAGACAGTGCCTTTTAAAATATTTTCCCCACACTGAGCATTCTTCTTTGGTCAAAATTTTAAACTGCACAATCTACAGATTCAATGCAATGAGTACTGACATTGCAATGGCATTTTCCACAGAAACAGAACAAACAGTACTGAAATTGGTATAGAACCACAAAAGACTACAAATAGCCAAAGGAATCTTGAGAAATAAGAACAAAGTCAGTGGCATCATACTCTCTCATTTCAAACTATATTATAAAGCTATAGTAATCAAAACACTATGGTACTGGCATAAAAAGATAAACAGATCAATGGGACAGAATAGAGAACCCAGAAGTAAATCCATGCTTAAATAGTCAATTAATATATGACAAAGGAGCCAAAAATATACAACAGGGAAAAGGCAGTCTCTTCCATAAATGGTGTTGGGAAAACTGGTCAGACACATACAAAAGAATAAAACTGGACCACTACCTTATACCACACACAAAATGAACCCAAAATTGACTAAAGACTTGAATGTAAGACCTAAAACCATAAAACTCCTAGAAGAAAACATATGCGATAAGGTCTTTGAAATTGGTCTTGATAATTTTTTAAATCTAAAACCAAAAGCTAAAGCAACTAAGGCAAAAAATCAAAGTGTGACTAAAAAGCTTCTGCTCAGCAAAGAAAGCCTTCAACCAAATAAAAAGGTAACTTACTGGATGGGAAAAATATTTTCAAATCATACATCTGATAAAGGGTTAATATCCAAAATATATAAAGAGCTCATAAATCCAATAGCAAAAAACAAACAACCCAATTATTAAACAGACAGAGGATCAAACATTTTTTCAAAGACTACATACAGATGGCCAACAGGTATGTGAAAAGATACTCAATCTTGTTCATCATCAGGGAAATGTAAATCAAAACCACAATGAAATAACACCTCACACCTTGTCAGAATGGATGTTATCAAAAAGACAAGAAATAACATGTGCTGGCAAGGATATGAAGAAAAGGGAATCTTTGTGCACCATTGGTGTAAGTTGCTACAGTATGGAAAACGGTATGGAGATTCTTCAAAAAATTGAACATACAACTACCGTAATATCCAGCAATTACATTTCTGGGTATTAATCCCCCCCTCAAAAAAAATGAAAACAATGACTTAAAACTATATCTGTACACTCATGTTCATTGCGACATTATTTACAATAACCAAAATATGGAAAAACCTAGGTGTCTATCAACAGACAAATAGATAAAGAATACACACATACATTACAAGAAAAAGTTCTGTAACTAAGTATAGTAACAGATATTAACTAGACTTCTTGTGGTGATCATTTCACATTATATACCAAAACTGAATCACTAGGTTGTATACTTGAAACTGATATAGCGTTGTATGTCAATTATACCTTAATAAATATATAAATAAAATAAAAATAAGCAGCAAAGAATAGTTTTTAACATGCTGCCAAAATTCTATTTCACACAAAGTTTTATACCACCAATCACTGTATTTAGCCAAAAATTACTTTTCTAAGCTACATTCCAGAAGAGCAGGAGAGGCAACTTTTAACTTTCAGACTGTGCCCAGAGGCGAAGATCTGGTGTATAAAAGTGTGCCAGATCAGTTTCATCTACATATATAACTCAATCCAGCATGATTTTCAGCAATTACCATTTTAATAATACAGCTAAAGCAGAACTAAAGAATCCTCGTTAACCTAGAAAATTTTCCAGGAAAACCTAGCCAATGCATAAAGATGTTGTGAGCAGGATTGCTAGAGCCCATCAAAAATGGGAGCTCAATGATTAGCAACCTACTGCAGCTGGCTTTTTTTTTTTTGTAAAGAAGGGCTTAAGCTATTCTTCAGCCAACAAGGCAATGACCAACTCTGATTAGCAGCTTTAAAAACCAGAATGAAAATATAATGTAATATAATACATTAAAAATGAACAACCTCGCCTTTTGTTGGTTGAGGTAGTTCTTTTTTCTCCTTATTAACCAGTCTTTTCTCCTTTGTGCAGCAGGTCACAACTTTCCCTAGGTCAAGTCATACTGGATTTAAAAAATCAGATGTTAAGCCTTCAGTAAAGTTCCAGGAATTTTCCACCAGGACTATCTATGATCTTGCAGTCAATGCCATTGTTTCCATTTGCCTTGATCTGGGCCTCCCATAAGGCTAAGCAGCCACAAGGGTGAGTGTCTCTACATCATCACCCAACTGCCTCCCTTCACAAACCCTGGACTCATTATTTCTGCAACCCTAGGAAGGGAAACTGCTTGGCCTTACCGCAGACGTTAGACGAGCAAGAATTTCATCGCTGCTTTCTTCCGAGTCTTCGATTTTCTGATGAGACCTTTGAAAAACAAAGAATGAATGACCCTTCACTTTTAGTTGCTCAAATTTTTCTATCAAGTTATGGGGACTATGGAGCAAATAATGGCATTACAATGAAAGTATGCATGCAAATAATGTGGTGTCAGCAACGCCTTGGGAACACAACTCTGTGGCAGGCCAACTGCTCTTTCAAAATCAGTTAGCAAGTACCTGTTTACAAAGCACCAGTTAAAACCTGAGGCTGGAGTATTGTTCTCCAAATGATTTCATGGAATAATTCTGACACACTAGATTTACAAATATGAGCACACACAAACACAAGGAAAGGTGAATATATAGTGGTTAAGGACTGAAATTCCCTCTGGTCTTTATAAATAAAACCCAGGTTTTGAAAATATGAAACTAGAGTTTCCACTATATTTGAGATTCAGCCAAAACAGATATATTATGAAATGGTCTGTTACAGGCCTAATACTATGATAGGAATTATGAGGAGTACAATAGCAGAAGCTTTTGTTCTTTTTTAAGATACCACAGCCCAGCTGATAAGCCAAGGAAATTTTGCATAAGTTAAATAACTGAAGAAATATATAACATATCACACAGTATATGATCAGTTTGTTTGTTTAGGGAAAAAAAAAACACCTTTCTAATATAATTCATGAAAAATTTTCACCACACAAATGTGTGTGTGTGTGTGTGTGTGTGTGTATTTGTGTGGTGAAAATATATATACACACACATATAAAGCTGCATTTTTTTCCAGGTTTGGTCAAAGAAAAAAAAATAACTGATGCCAATTGAATACACAGAATTGCCTCCCAGATCTATTTCCACAAGCAATCCCTTTCAACACCTTCTGTGGAATTGGAGGAGCTGGCGGTAATTGCCCCGCGGAGCAGTGTCATCAGAATGAGTCCAATGATTGATTTCAATCTCAGTGACCGCACCGGGCCAGCTGGAGTACTAGCCTGTGGGGCAGGAGGGCTTCTCCCAGCTTACAGCTCTTTAAGAAGGGAAAAGCTAGTGGGATCAATCCTGGCACTGCCTTCCTGTTTCTAGACACGCTCTTAAACCCTTTTATAGAAAACAAAACCCATCTGTACCCTTTAAATCAAAGCAATGAATTACAAACTACAAGAATTGTGTGATACAGGTATGGAGCAGTGCCGATGCTGTTCAACGACCTCATTATTTGTACATCAAAGTGTCCAAAATGTTAGCTAGTAACCTTCCCAATAAAAACAGTGGGAACTGAACACTAGAACTCACTGTATCCCCCAAAAACAAGTTACCTTGATGATGAGCATTTCACACAATGAGTTCCATGATTAAAATCACCTTTTCACAAGGTTGCCTTAGACGTGAAGTTATGCGAAGAGGTTTGTAACCCTTTTTAACCTAAGCCACCAAACCAGGTTTATGTGATTAAGCCGAGGTATTTGACAAGTCGGACAGAAAATTAAGCACCAAACACCAAAGACACGAGAGCACACTCCAAGGGCGTCGACGCCCCGTCTGTGTCTGCAGTGACGCGTGGGCTGGCCTTGCTGTCTCGTGCCTCTCAGAGCCCAGCAGACACCCGAAGGGTGAGTGAACGGGACGAGGCGTTTCGCACGACCACGCATTCTGTCCGAAGTGTGTTTTGCACAGACTGCTGGAAGAAACTCCCAGTTCCAAGGGAAGCTCTTGTGTATGTGACTGAGAATGGCCACTTCCTGAGTAATGGCTGAGCAGCTGCTGGTTTAACGACAAATGATTTAGTCCCTGTCCAGAAGCAAAACTATCTTTCATCATTCTTCCAGCACAAAATATGCCTTGGCCAAAAGGTTTCTAAAGGAAATGCGTGTAAGAAAGACGAGCGATGATCTCCGGAGAGCTGCCTCGCAGCCCACGTACCATTTTTATCACCTCGGTCTCTGTGATTGATGCCTGGAACTCCCAAGCCTTTCTCCAGCTCCTGAATCTCTCCTGGGCTCACCCTGGTTTTCCATCTGCATTCGGAGTGGCTCTGTGGTAGCCATTCCAGAATAGTTTCACCCACGTGGGGATTTTATAGGCTCCTCAAACTCAAAATAACTTAGCTTGCACTCCCTTGTGCCTCCTGCCCTCACTGTTTCTACTTGTGCTTCTTACAACTCAGCTTTACAGTCACCCTGAGGCCATTCCCTTCCTCCCACCCTCCCACCTTAGCCAGGCACCAGATCTTCTCACTTCTTGTCCTCAAGCTCTGCTTTCCTTCAGTCCCTCCCTGTCGAGCCTCAATTGAAGCTCATTGTAAGTGAGGTCCTTACCTTTTCTTGTACAAATTATTTTAACTCCCTTCTGACCCATTTCTTTTTCTCTGGCATCTCCGGTGTCCAATCTCCTATACATACCAGATTATTTTTCTAAAACCCAGATCTGGTCCTGCTATTGTCCAGAGTCGAAACCATCAAGAATTATTCCGCTGTCTACTGAGAGCTCTAGAATTCAGAAATGATCTACTTTTCCTGCTAAAGTGTCCCATGCCCCCTCTCCCCCACCGCATCAGGCACCTGCATCTCACCTGGCAGAAAGGAGGAATAGGGTGCAGAACTGGTGGTAATGGGCAAACAGTGGAAGAACTCGAAAAGAGGGGAGAAAGAGAGAAGAATAACAGTCACTCTCCTTCCTCACCACTGTGGTTCCTCCTCAGCTCGATGCCAAAATGCCCGGAAATACCAGAGTCTCTTTTCCCAGCAAATGTACTTTAACAAAAATGTAGATTAATTCTGATTATTTTATGGATATAAATACACATCAGTGCAAACCAGTGAAGACAAAGTTCTCGTGTAGCAGATCAAAATAGATAATGAAACAGATGGGGCGAGGGAGAAAGAAAATAATGAAGTACTTGAACTGCACATTTTCCCATTATTACCAAAGGGGGCTGTGCCACTCAGTGAACGGAGAGGAAGAGAAGAGCTCTGAGTGTGGTTTGTCACGGCTTAGAGAAGAAAAGGAAAGAAAGCCTCACTGGAATCAGCAGGTAATGGCAGTGACAGGTTGGCATTAAGGCAGAGAAGAGAAAAGGAGTGACCCCAGGAAGGAAGACCCATCCTCAGGGCTGTGCTAGCAGAAAGCTCCAACAGTGACCCGGCTTTTAGAATTCCGTGATTGCTTCTCAAGGTCTCCACTTACCAACAGCCCTGGCCTGAATGCAATCATTCCCCAAGGAAAAGTGCTGAGTCCTAGTGCTGCGGGCAGATATCTTTATAGGTTCAAGAGGTCTGTGATATCTAAGGGTGAAGCTATGAGGACACAGGAATGGCAAAAGCTTGTGGTCCTCCGCCCTTGTAATCTCTAACATTGCTGTATCCAGCCCTCAATGAAAAAAAGCAAATAAAAAAACCCTAGTTTCCGTACAAATTTGGCCTTAATTAATGGTAACTCCAACCTTCCAGCTGGAAGACTCCCCCCACCGATGCACACCCACCCACCTGCACTCTGCACACTATCCCTCCTGAAATCCTACTGGCTTCAAGCTGTATCTCCTATTTGATCACTTATCACCACATTTACTATTACCACGGTGGTCCTAGCCATAAAATCTCTTACCTGGACCCAGGAGCCTGTGTGGTCTTGTTAATATGTAAGTTAGATCATGTCCCTTCTCTGCTCAGAATCCAAGAATCACTCAAAATCTAAGCACATAGACAAAGCCTTTACGATGGCAGACAAAGGCCTGGGGATCCAGCCTCGGGGTAATTTTCTCATTTCTCCATCTTTTCACCCTCCATCAGCCACAGTCGCTTGGCTTTTAATGCGTCTGCCTTGCGCCTTGGTGTCCACTCTACCTAGAACATGCACTTCCCTCGATATCCACATTGCTTTTCTCTCCGTGTCCTTCAAGTCTCTGTGAACTTCCTGGAGAAGCCTTTCCTGACCCATATCTGTATCCTTCATTTCCTACTTTATTTCCTACAACATTTTCCACTTTTAACCAACATAAATCTGTTTATTTATGAAACGATCTGTCTTCCCCTACTAAATTCTAGGCTCCATGGGAGATTTCTGTCCGTTTTGTTCATTGTTACATTCCCAACACTTAGAACACAACCTAGGACATAAGAGGCATTCAATAAATATTTGCTGAATAAACTGAGTACTTTAAACTTCCATGAGCCACCATCCCAGGACTATGCACAAAATATTAACTTGTTGTCCCATCAGTTCAACCGAAGGACCCTGCTTAGACTCATGAACTATTCCTGTTAGCTACCCATCATTGTTTTAGCAACCTGCAACAGGTCTTCCTTTCAATGACATCCTTGTCACTAAAACATCAAGACTGACTTTCTAATATTGAATACCAAATAGGTGGTAACTTTGAAACTGTCTTAAATAACAGCAACATAATTATTCACCCCCCCCCACCTTCTCATCTTCCCCTAAGAAATAAGTAGTACAGACTGAGTGACAGCTCCCCACCTGGGCAATTGTTGGCCAGCCATTCGCACAATTCGCAATGCAACAGTGAAGAACAGGAGCAGGAAGCTCCCCACCTGAGAAGTCTCCCAACACCAGCTCTCAGCTCATCATGGTTGAGTTCCCATAAAGAGCCTTAGGAGGTAGCTCGTAGGAGCCATTACCTGAGCTATGGAATCCATTTTACACCAGTCAGTCCCAGTATAAGCTCTGGCAACTTGGATTTAACTGGTATTCCTTGCAGAGGTTCCCAGAATTCTCTTTGAGAAAATTCCTTCATGAGAATTAGTATAATGGGTTTCAGATTATTTTATTTATTTACTTATTTATTCATTTATTTATTTTTAATTGAAGAAATTATTTTAAAAATTTCCCCCATCTACCTCCCTCCTCCCCTCTAGTAACCACTAGTCCACTGTCCATGTCCATGAGTCTCTGTTTGTTCATTTGTTGCTTTTAGGTTTATATCCCACATATAAGTGATATCATGTGCTTTTCAGCTTTTTCTGTCTGGCTTATTTTGCTTAGTATGATTATCTCAAGGTCCATCCATGTTGTTGCAAATGGCAGTATTTCATCTCTCCTCATGGCTGAGTAATATTCCATTGTACATATGTCCCACAGAATGAAATTTTTAAAAATAAAGCTTGTCATAACTTTTATATATAAGAGAGAGAACACACAATCCTTAATTAGGTTTTGAGCAAACATTTGTGCCTTAAAATCCAAGAGCAATCAATACCATCTTGCACAGGAAAATGCCATTTCCTTTTCAAAAGTGAAAGAGGTTTCCTGATATTTCCTGGTGGGAGGTTGGAAGCTTTTACTTATAGAAATAGTATTCAAATAGTATTCAAATATCACTTTAACTTTGTATATTGATATAACTTTAAAAATGCACAAGTTCTGGCTGTATATCTGTGTCTCTATATTGATTAGCATATGTGGGCCACCAAGAGGTACCACTACATAATGTTGTTCCTACAGGAAAATGTATTAAAAATATCCTAACAACCACGAAATAGATAGACATTTGCAGTTGAGTAGTTCAAGTGATAGACTGCGTGTAGCTGGCACATGCCAATCCAGCTGAGGTGTCATTCACAAGCCTCCAGGCCCACCCGAGCCGGCACCATACAGGGCACGGGTAGGCTGCAGAGAATGCTAACAATATGAAGCGTGTTGTCAGTCAGCTTTTGTGTATAATGTCATTATTGACATCTCAGAGGCCCTCATCTGTTTCTGTGTGCTTCTTACATACAAACCACACATCAACCTTTGCATTATAGAGAGATATTCTAGCTGGTGACCTAAAAAGGGTGGGAAACACACCTCTCTCCAAATCAGAATTCTGACAGGAGAGAGGATGCTCTTGGGGGATGTAGGAAGACCCGTCTACTGTCTCCCACCATAACCCCCCGCCTCCATAGCCAGGCTCCTGTTGACCTCCCTGGACTGTTTGGTTTGGAGGGACTTGAGAAAACACAATTTTGAGATGGACTTTAGACTACTCCTGCCAGAGGCTGATGAAATTTTAGGGCATAAAATATGTCAGAACCAAGACAAACTCTACAGAAAACTTTCAAACATGATCCCATGAGAAATAAGAAATGCACAGCACATAAACATATGAAAAAAAAATTGAACTATGCAGTGGCTTTAGAAAAATCTATTTTAAAGATATTCTGCCAACACAAGTGAGAGTCTCTAGCCTGATTTGTGATAGTCAGAGGCATCTTGGGAGAAGCGATCCAAGCGAGGTTCTGATGGGGAAGGAGTGGCCCAGGAGCTGCAGCAGGATTACCAGGACAAGGAAGTGGGGAATGGCAAGAAATAAAGGCAAGGCCAGATGAGTTGGGGCCCAGTCTGCTACTGCTAAAGAGTCTGGTTTTACGCTGAAGCTGTAAAGCAAAGCAGATGGATGGAGAAGTAGCTAGAAGAAAATATAAAACCAAATGTAGGTTTGTTTTCTTGTTGTTATGATTTAGAGAAACATTTGTTTGCTGAAGAACAGCCAACAAAGAATGAGATACTGAGAAAGCAAGCATGGAAGTCTCTAAGGAGGTAAGATTCACAGTCTGGATACATGAAAGAGTCTTGAGCAGAAGGAGGGGCTCTTCCTCCACCAACCAAGAAGGAGTGAAGTTAAGTTGGCCAATGAGGCCACAATTCACATTCTCCTTGGACAACCCAGAGCCCATTCTACACATGCTGACTGTCAGGCAAGGGAAGGTATTCAGAAACGTTCTTTTTCAAAAATATTTCCTGAGCCAGATTTGAAATTTTTCTTCTCAAGAAAGCACTGACATCGAGTCCTAGACGCCACAAAAGGGAATGCTCTGTAAGGAACATACACTCAATCTCTGCCACATTCAATAGCTACTGACCCCAAGAGGGTGAAATAGATGTCATATGTAACACTCAAGTACTACACCCCATCTATATGCTCCCATAAAATCCATATTCTGAGCAGATCTATTTGCTTAACAAAGCAAATTCCTATGACAAAAAAGAAAACGGGATGGTAGAAGAATGAAAATTAAAATTTTGAGGTCTTAGATATCATGAAAACAAATATCAGTTAAACCTTCACAAGAGAAGCCAATATTTCATAGCATCAGGCTTCTAGGTATATAGAGAAAATTTACCAAAAAGTAGTATATTATGAACGAAACAAGTTTTGTTAAGGGTCCAGAATACATAGTTACACATTCACCTAAAATTGAATAAAATTATTTATTACTGATATTTCTTGTACACATTTTATACTGAGGATCTAAAGATTCACTCTTTATATTTCATTAAACAGTTACATTTCAAATGCTAGCCCAACCAAGACTAAAAGTTCAATTCTTGTTAAAATTCCTGTACTACTCTTAAATATTGACGTGCTCTGACAAAGATAGCCAATCTGTTCCCACACCTGGAATAACCCTTATTTTTAAACATTGGAAATCTTGGAGGACTTACTGTTTCCTTGTGAGAGGGGAGGCTGAGTAATAATGAAGACTAAGAACTAAGAACAACTGGTTTCACTGCAATATTTTAATATAATTTAAAGTGATAAATGGAAATTTTCTTCACCTATGATCCTATTACAAAATTTATGCCAAGTTCCATTATGAAAACCTTTTTTTGAGAAATACTTTTAAAATGTTTGTTTACTGATATAGTATTTTCTCCTTTCCAAAGATCATAAAATGAAAATCTAATTAAATCAAGAAGACCAACGGTAGGTTTCGGATGTAGGAACTCTACCTTAAAGCTGATCTCCCCAGTTGGAAGGTGTTAATCCAGCATCAGTTCAGAAATCAAGGATGCCAGTGGATTTATGTTGCTTATACAGGTCAAGTGGAACAGGAAGAGTTAGGGAGAATAAGAAGAGTAAAGAGAGCAGAGGTGACAGGGTAATGGGTGGTGGTAGAGCTATCATATATAGGGTACCAAGAGGAGACAGGGACCTGAATTTTGGGAGTTATCACTGTGGAACTGATATTAAATATATGAATATGTGAGGGCACATCCAAAGTGAGAGCAGAAAAGAAGTTTGAAGACTGAGTTCCAGGATACTCTTTATTTAGAGGTCAATGTTTCTAAATGTAGGTTTTATTATTTAGCAGGTACTGTGAGGGCAAGTGATCAGGAGATAATTGATTAAAAAGATAGGTCAGTTAGGGGTGAATTAACATCTTAACAATATTGAGTCTTCCAATCCATGAACTTAAGTCCTGTTTTGATATTTTCATCAGATTTTCAAAGTGTTTAGCATACAGCTTTGCACTCATTTTCTTAGAATTATACCTAAGTATTTCAGTGTCTTCTTTGTCCTAATACATAGAGATATAATTGAATTTTGTTTCTTGACCTTGTATTCTGTGATCTTACAAAATTCACTTATTAGTTCTAGTAAGTTTTTTTGGTAGATTCTTTGGGATTTTCTATGAATATAATTATGTCATTTGCAAAGATAGATGGCTTTCTTTTCCTTCTCATCTGTATATATACCTTTTATTTCTTTTTCTAGCCTTATTGTACTAGGTAGTAATGAAAAGATGTGATAAGATGTTTTAGCCTTGTTTCTAGTCCTAGTGAGAAAGAATTCATTCTTTCTTTATTAAGTATAATGAAAGCAATAGATTTTATCAGATTGAGAAAGTTCCCTTAAATTCTTGGTTCTCTAAGACTTTTCATCATGATTGAATATAGAATTTTCTTAAAAACTTTTTCTGTATTTATGAAACTTATCATATAGTTTCCTTTTTGGACTGCGAATATGGTGAATTACATTGATTGAATTTTGAATGTTGAAGCATCCTTGTATTCCTGGGATTAAATTTCCTTTTTTCATGATGTACTATTATTTTTATATATTGCTGGATTCCATTTACTAACTTTTGTTGAGAAAAATTTTTGTGTTTACATTCATGAATTATATTGGCCTCTTTTATTTTTCTAAGCATTATCATAACAATGCTGGCCTCATAAAAGACCTTACATTACTTACATATGGTCATATTCTTCACAGAGCAAAGCAGAGTACTTTATACAACCTTGATGATCCATAAATTCCTGTTGAATAAGTCACTCTGTAGAGTGCTGGTGCCAAGTGGCTACCTTTTTCCAGACCCTCTGCTCTCTGCCCCTTTTTCTCACCTAATAATTAAGAGGAGCAAATTCAATTATATAGAAAATCCCTTCCAGATATAATTTGAAGCTAAATTTATGAAATTTTCAGAAGTGTCAGGAAGGGGTGATATGTACCATGCTTGATAAAATCTTCTTTATTTCACAATAATATTAATCTAGCTTCTTGACATAGTATTTTGAGACTTGGATTCAATTAATATTCATATTTCCTATCACTTAACAGAGCTCCTTCTATAAGGGTAGCTCTGTAAAAAAGTAGTTCTCGAAAACATTAAGAAACTTACCTTAACCCACTAGACTGAACTTTCCACAGAACCAGTTAGAGAGGAATCCGAATGTTCGCACACCAGCCAACTCAAAACACTACTCGGTAATAGTAACGACAATGAACAGGTATGTTTTTTAAAAAAAAAAAAAAAATAGGTTAGAACTGGAAAATAAGTCAGCCTGGGATGCAACGAGGGGGAGCTGTTTCAGCAGAGGTCACATGGCTGGATGGGATGTGGGATGTCTGTGGAAGAAATGCCAGCAGGCATCCAGCAGGGCATAGCAGCCAGGCAGGACCACCAGGCACTTTTCAAGACAGGAGAGAAAGACACAGCTTATTCTAGCCTCAGGCCTGACAGCAGATGCAACAGAACACCCCAGTTTCACTGCAGGGAACTGGCAACCCATCAGCTGGGCAGCATCGGTAAGGACGGAAAATGGTGCACCCTGACAGGAGGAGCATCCTCTGCCAGGGTCCAGGGCCCACACCACGCACCATATACCCACAGGCTCTCTTGCTGAGGAGGAGGGAGAGGTCATATTTTAACCCAAATATTCTAAACAGCTAACTAAAGTGACTTTTAAAATTGATTAGAACGATTTTACCAGATTAGACTAAAATTATGGTGCTTCTTTTCCTTCTTTCTGGCTGTCGCAGCAGCATGGAGGTTCATGTAGAAACTAAGAGAAAAATAAAGCTATATTTTTTCTTTACATGTCTGAGTATGGGGTGAGTTTAATTTCAAAGATCCTCTACAACTCTTTTAAAAACAGCACGTTAACCATCCTGCAATTGGTAGAAAATAGTTTTGCGTTGTCAAGGTTCATGGACTTGGCTGTTTGGAGCATTCCTTGTCCACTCCTGGCAAGCTGGGAGCTGCTGCAATGGTGGCTGAATTGAAATAACGAAGCTTCCTCGCAGCCTAAATGTTCAACCGAAATCAGTATCAGAGAAAAACACCCCACTAGTCCTGAAGGAATTATTAAGCTGTGTTTCCCCACAGTTCCTTCAGCATTCCTATTCGGCCTCACTCTCCCCATAAAAGAGTGAGAAAAAAGTTCATTCTGGATGATTTGGTTTGGCTCTCCATTTGCATGAGACACCAGGATCCAAGATAGAATACCCTTGACAACAGACTCACTCAGTTCTTTCAAATTATCTGCTCGGTTTGGATATAAAAGTTATTTTGTACAGAATAGGAATTTTGTTTCCTTAAATTAGACTAAAAACCTGCTGCAGCTCCATTTCTGTTCCTGCTTTAAACATACTTTTTTCAAAATAGAAAAAAAAAATCCACTTTAATTTTTTCTTTTTAAAAATGCATTTGTGCGAAACAGGCTGTGTTAACATAGAGACATTAAGTGATTTCCTCACAGTTTCAAAAAAATTAGAGAAGACAGCAAATTGCAGGGGCTTAATGGAGAGCCACAGAAGCAGACAATAATAGCCAGATATTAAAAAGGTTATTAAAAGGACCTCAAGATTGGGTTTTCAGCTCATGAGTGGTCAACCTAAGGCTGTGAATCAAGCAGACTTTAGAGGGCATTTCAGTAGGATGGATAAAAAGGAACAGGTAACATAGCAGAATGGATAGGACTAAACAGTCAGCATTGCTATAATGGCTAGATGGAGAGCCAAAGGAGAGAAAGAGCAATCAGGAGGATCGCTTCATAAACTGTATGTCTGACCAATGTACTGTATACTTGAAACTAATAAAATTTTTAAAAATGACAAAAAAAAAAGGAAAAAATTTTGATAACAAACAGCAAAAACAGTTAAGTTACTAAAAGAGAAGACTGGCGGGCTGCAGACATCGTGGGAGTTTTGCCGTCTACAAGGTAGGACTTGGGCTCCCCCTTGAGGGGTGGGTAGAATTTGACTAGACAGAAAAGAGGCAGAGGACAGAGCAGAGCATTACATGAGCATGAGAGAACAAATGGGTGTGGGATTGCGTGGAAAAAATGGAGATCACCAGATTAGAGCAGAAGTTATGACAAATTCATATGCATTCTGTGACAACTGACAGAGGACAATGGGCATCTTTTTTTCTGACTATCATTTATTTCAAGTCTGGATAACCTAAACCTTAGCTTTTCAAAATTTGGCCAAAGACATTCTACTATAGCTTCGAAGTTTGCCTATACCTGTAGTATAGAAAAAGTACATATTCTCTCTAGAAGAGACCTGCAGTGATTCATTATCCTTTTATATTTAGCACTTATTGATATGGGACAAAAGATCCACAGCTCCCCAATGACAGCTTTGCAACAGGAATTACCATTCCTAAATGCACATGTTCACACTGACAGAAAAAATTTGCTGATAAACAAGGCATGCTACAGTGACTCTCAAATCCAGAGGAATGACATTTGTGTTCAGTGATCACTAGGACAAAAGACCGTAAGCAATCTGGAATGAATATTAAGACCTGGACTTTTACATTTCCATTTTCAGAACTGAGAGTAAACTTGGGGTTTTCCTATAGACAGGTGACCTCGCTGGCATTCCAATCTGCCCCTAAGCGGGGAGAAGGGAGTGTTGCTAACGCATGAGGCCCACCGGCAAGCTGACATCAGTGCCCTTCTGCCCCCGGGAATCTGTGTATGCCCATGGGACTGCACACACGCCCATCCTGCATTCAGGACAGGAAATGGTGAAGAGCTAGAAAATGCCAGAGTCAAAGCTAGTGACGGCCACCTTTAGCTAAAAAAGCATACCACTCCTTCTTAGAAAGCTGGTTCAAGTCTATTGAAACTTCTGACCTGTATTAAAAGCATCTTTTCTGTACTTAGACAATTGAGGGGTGAATTATATTTGAACTTTGCTTTATCATTGCCAGGTCCTCTATCAACAGTCGTGGTGAATTCATAACCATTCCGGAGCCACTCTCACGTTTTTATAGCTTCTGTTTATAACATCTCAGCAAGGGAAACCAGAATGACCCCCATAACTCCTAGGGAGCATTGTTAGAAGCGTGGGCGTTACAACCAGTTAGACATACATTCAAACCCTAAACACTCCACTCACCACTCTGCCACCTCGGACAAATAATCTGACTTCTAAATTTACAAAATAGAAATAATAGTAGTAATTGTCTTATAGAATTCATCTGAAGATGAAATAACGAACATAAAGCATTTAGCATAGATCCTGACACAAAACTTATTCTCTACAATCGACCTTTCTATTAGCACAGTGTCTCATTAGTATTCTAACACTTATTTTTATAAAAGCCTGCATTAACTGTCATTTTTTTTTTCAACAAGAGTAATTTTTCTTTGTTATAGTTGTAGGTGTTTCTCCCTGAACTTTCTTTCTTACCCATGAGATAAGGATAATGCCATTTGCCCTGCTAATCTCACAGAACTAAAAGAGTCAACAGCATGGGAATGTATTCAGAAAACTGAACATGTAAAAGTTATTAACTGAATATGGAAAGGTTATTAGCTGAAATTTGAAATCTGCAATTCACTATAACGAAGTAAGCTTGTCATTAACTAACGCTGTGGATAAACAAAGGCATGTCAGAATTTCCATAGCATGACAAGTCCTGTTCCCAACCCTTCTCCAATGAGTTAATTTTAATTCATTTTAATCATATAGTGATTCAGTATCTTCATGTGATGATGACTCATGTGCTTTAATTTGCCAAATGTTGCTTCTAGATTATTTTCAGAAATGTCTGTTGAGTTCTTTCTTAGGAAAGTCACGACTTGGCTAGTAGATAAGATGTGAATTATTATTTTATTTCCAACTTAAGACAAATTATGTTTCTTCCTAATTGGGATCATCCATTCCTATAGCGATGTTTAAATTAGAAGCAGCATGGGATGGCATGGTGCCGCCGGCGAGGGCACAGAGTTCTGAGATTTGAATACCAGTTCAGTCGCTGATCAGCTGATTTAATTTTCAGCACTTTGTTTTAGCTTTCTGACCTTGCATCTGAGAAATGGGGAGAGGACAACTAGCTTTTGAAGGAGATGGTAATCTTAAAGAACAGTAAACATTAGACATAGTAAACATTCTCTAAGGGAGAACAATTTAACAACGGAACAAAATAGTATCTACTCACAGGTCACAGATGCCAGCTCTAGCGGGAAGGAGAGGCACAAGCTGCAGTAAAAGTTTGACACCATTTTGCCATCCTTCTTCTCTTTCAAATTCGCAGTACAAATAGCTACATTCGTCAGATGAAAACTGATAGAAAACATAGGTGTCTTGAAAGTATAAATGCTGGTCCACTGTTGGAAACCAACGAACAAAAGAAGTGTAAGTCAGTTTTTTTTAAGCATATTATTTAGAGATTCATAAACTAAATACTAAATTGAAAGCCCTACTAATTATTAGGGAGAAACCAGGGGTAGGACTCTTTATACATTCTAAATCCATTCATGTTCACGACCTTATTGACTAAAAAGAATTTAATAACCAATCTATTTTTATTCCTTGAAGCTTTGGCTAACATATTCACATATATTTCATCATTTTTCTGCTTTTGGGACAAGTAAAATCTATAGGAATTCAAAGATGGTGAGGAGGAATTTTTTTAGTGGCTCAAAGCAAACTAATATATTGAATTATTTTAGTGGTATTCAAATACAAAAAGATGGCAAGATTTAGATTAGTGGTTCGCAATCAGGGAGACTGTGACCCCTAGGGAACATGTGGCAATGTCTAGAGATACTTTTGGTTGTCACAGCTAGGGGGTGCTTCTGCATCTCGTGGGTAGAAGAAAGAGCTGCTCCTACACATTCTATAATGTACAAGACAGCCTCCTACAACGAAGAATTACCCAGCCCCAAATCTCAACACTACCAAGGCTGGGAAACGTCGTTTTAAAGGAATCAATAACAGAAGACTTATCCAGAAAACATTCACACAATGTTTTGTTTAATTGCACAAGCAAGCTGATAATATTCTTCAAAGGTAGTAAACTGATTTTCTAAATAAGAATATCAGGTGCTAGGTACTATTAACTAACTAAAATTATACCCACATCCCCATCTGCACCCCTCATTCGCAATGGGACTTGGGATATGCCTTATGCCTTTCTGAACCTCACAGTGTTCTCTGGCCCCCAGTACATGTTACCTATAGAAAAAAGCTCTGTGTGACAGAGCTAAACGAAGAATCCAGATTGCTTTGACTTTTAATTTTTTAATTCCCTAGGCTCAACAAAGAAAAAAGCTACCCACCATCTACTTTAGTTTCTTGTTAACATCAATTTTGTGCTCTGCTTAAACAGCCCATTTTCATAAGTCATATCTCTAACTGTTCATGATTACTTAGTCAATCAAGATGGCATACACATCCACTAATGGTTTATGATGATTATTCTAAGTATAGCAAGATAAATCACACATTTAGGGCAACTAAATATATCACTGGTTTAAAAAAAAAAATGTGAGCAGCCTTTTGAGTAGAGACGGGAGGAGGTAAGGAAAAGAATCTTATAGGTACATGCCTAGGAGTCAGCAGCTACCTTAATTATTTTTACAAAAGGTGTGAGAGAAGTAACAATCAAATAACAACTTGTCACTTTTATTTCTAAAATAAGAGAATACAAATGATTACCTGCAAAAGTAATTTTCATCAGATTGCAACATCCTCTAGAAAATCACCTGTATTTTGGTCTGGTAGCTTAATAATGATTCTGTGCCTTCAAAACATGTAATACTAACCTGATGACATAATTCCCATATCCAGTAGGATCTGCCAGACCCCTATGGCCATTGATCTGCACTGGACAAAAGGACAGTGTTCCAGGAGCCAGTCTACCAGTTCTGACCCAACACAGCTTCTCCTGGACAAAAACAAAGCCATTCGCATAAGACACTGTTGCCACTCATTTGCCAAAAAAAAATGATATTTAATACCATCCCTTTCATGTGCTTGCTTTTGGAAACAAGTGACTCGATAATAAATGACATGTACTTCTTATTCATCTTTCAGATTTCAGCTCAAATGTCACTTCCTGAAACTTAGAAATGTATCCTCTTATACTTTTTCTTCAAATCACCTAACATTTTGTAATTATACATTTTTTCTGAAAAAATAATATCTGCTTTCTTCACTTAAGGATAATTTTCAGGAGAGCAAGGACTATGTATAACTCACTGTTAAACCCCAATCACTAGGACAGACCTGGTACATAGTAAACTCTCAAAATACACGTGTGAAAAAATGAAGGAATAAATTTAGTAGTCCTTTAAGTAAAGACAATGCGTTTGCCTTGGTAAGACAAGTACTTCAAGGTGGCGGTGATAAACTTTGGTTCATCCATTTACGAATTTCTATCTAATCTCTTAGAAAACAAAATAATTCCAAGAAGGTTAGATGAAGCTGGAACTACAGTGAGAAGCGTAGAGTTTTGTTTGCTACTCTTCAGAGATTAAACCCAAAAATGTCTAAAAAAAAAACAATAAATTAGAGTGCTAATCTTTTAAATATAATCTAAACAACTGAGCTAAGCATCCTAGATCATAAAAACCCATAAACCCAGATGCATGTGATGGATTCCACTAACTACACACACATATATACACAATATTCTCTGTAATCTATCTTAAAATACAGAACTCTATTCAATGAATGCACCAATCTGAGCCTTACAAGCAGTATTTGCGCATCCATGTTTCCATCTTTATAAGCCTCTGATGGAAAACTAAAAAAAAAAAAAAACATTTTTGAAATATGGTATTTCATTTGCAGAAATTTCATTGAATCTCACTCTCCCTCATGAGAAATTGTCATCAAAATGTTTTTTTTTTAAAGATACATCATGTAAATGGCTACATTTATTCTACGTTTGGTATTTAATGACTAAAAGATGTCAACTTTATTTGGATTCCTAAAATAAGAAAATATTGCCTATCTCTTGTAATTAGTGTGGGCACAAATACTGAGAAATTACGCAGTAACCAACAACATGAAGAAACGAGGTGCTACATTTTCTAGGGCAAAGAAAATATAAGGTAGGAAGCTTTCATCCTGAGATATTCAATCAAATATTCTAGTTTTTGATAAAGCATCACTTTTTTTAGTACGGTGTCACTATAAGATACTCTACGGCAATTAAGGCAATAACAGACATGTTTAATTGTGGGTTAGCATTAAGACATTATAAAGATTAACAGTTAAATAGATGTGTTTTTTGAAACAAATGAGAATAAAGATCGCAGCAAAACAAGCAATTAGACCAATATTAACTTCTAATTCTATAGGACACCTTGCATATTAAAGGCTCAAAGTGTTAATTAATTTCTCAGCACCTCTGTCAATTAGCCAGCATCTTCAAGCTATTCGCTGGAAGCTCTTTTATCACATATATTAAACACTGTTGTTTTTATCCTTATTCTCAAAACATTACAGCTCCTCAGCCTACTCTAGGTGTGACATGACCTGGAATATGAAAGGACACAACAAAATGTTTCCTGAACAAACTAAACTGCCAAATTGCAAACAGTGGCTAGACAGATTGCATGTGTATGTTTCTTCAATGTGATGGAGAAGATATTTCTTAGACCAGGCTTTCCCAAAATCATATTTAGGAGTCCCCTGGGGGATCTTGTTAACGTGAATTCTGAGGCAATATGTTTCGGCTGGGGTCTGAGAGTTCTCATTTCTAACTGGCTCCCGGGTGACGCTGGTGACCACAAAGCCCCAACCCCCAACTCTACCTTGTCACTGCCAAGGGTTCATTTTGTTTGGAGGGGCAGGGCTGAGTCAATATGCTAAAATACAGTACTGCCATGATAACATTAGCGAATAATAAGGTGAGCTGCTTCTGCATTTCACTCACACTCCCCTGACTTCTGGGCAGGCCCACTACAATCCAGTTCAAATAGGATTTAGGGGAGAGAAGTGAGGAAGAAAACAGAGATAGTTGGAAGGGAGCAATCTGAATACCAACACCAGTTCTTACTCCCAGAATATTTTCAGTCTTGTACTGAATCCAGAAACTGTTCCAAGTACATGTAGATGTAACTACAGTTGCAATAGTAGGTAGGAACACTGATAGGGAGGGCGATTAGCTACAAGGTCGATGTGATTGCCATAATAAAGCATAAGTTTACCAGTCTCTGGAGTTGAACATTTGATATCTTTGGCTTCCTTCTCTCTCTGGTTACATTTTTAGCAATTAATTCATGGTAATGCAGCCAGAACCCTAATCTCAAGTACCAATGGGGTGATGATATTCAGAGACCAGTTTTGAAAGTAATTCTCATCTGGTCCATGGGGAACACTTTACCTCAATTTACTACCAGACACATGAAAATAACCTGTCCTCAGCCACCATCTCAGCTCTTTGATTTTAAACCCAGAATATTAATCAGCCTTTAGAATATAAAAGAAAAGAGTTTCTGGCCCCACTTTTGGGAACCTAAAATAGCAAAACACGTGCTTTCTCCCTATTCTATTCCCCTTAAACCCTAAAAATGTTCTGACTTGGACGGATGGCCCTTTTCCATGAACCTGATTAATGTACATCTCCAAATCTTTTTTCAGTCTATATCCACGGAGATCACATAAAGAAAGAAACTAAGAACAACAGATGTTACACACAGCTTTATGCAGTAGCTAAAGTGAATCCCATGAGCTTGCTCACAACTAGACCCAAAGACTTATACTGTTTTAGTTTTTTAAAAAGTGGGGGAAAATCAGATGTGTCTGAATTTAGTTAACTTAAAGAAACTTCCTTTATTCTGGGAATCTTTCCCACTTTATTTTGCTGTCCCTTATCACGAGTACCCATCCTATTCTTTATGGTATTACAATCTCATTTCTGTAAGAAAGAATGAAGGTAATAAATAATAATTTTTTAAATTCTTGTTTTGTTTTTGTAGTTTTAGCATTGTTTGATATGCTTTAATATCTTTACTTAAAATAAAAATAAAAAGGTGAAAAAAAATATGGTAAAAATTTACTTTAGTTTTTTTCTTTAAACTGCTCCAGAAAATGAAAACATCTGCCCCAAACTTTCTAAGTCACAGCTATCTTGGTCCAGCTGTACTTTAAAACTGGCCATTAACCCACCATTTACTCTAACAACTCTGCCCTTATTCACTCACCAATGCAGAAAATGCCATCCCTGTGCTCACCTGTCCCTCCCCCTCTTTGCAGCACCCAAGGAGGATGCTCACTCTCACCTGGCGAGTTGAGTAGCAGTTCTGTCAGTCCATGGGCCTACGTACAGAGTCCTCTTATAGAGAGGACCTATATTTATGGAAGTCCTAGTGCAGCGCACGCCCAATAAAATTACTGAAAAGTATTCCATCTCACAGAAAGCAAAGACTCTCAGGAACCCATCCACATCTGCGGCTGGGGATTTCAGACTCGAACTTCAGAACCAGGAGTCCAGCTCTCAACAAACACTCGGCTAAGTTTAAAGAAGAGATAGGTCACCACCAGTATCCCGAGTAGATACTTCAAACAAACTGACCAGTCCCTCCTACTCCTGTCCTGATACAGCCTAGCTCTCTGTGATGAAGGTTACAATTTTAACACTTTTTTTTTTCACAAGGAGAAATTCTGACAAGGTGTTAGAAAACTGTGTTACCTGTAAAACCCCTTGAGGTTCACTCTGTCCTTTATCAGGTCAGCTGCCTGAACAATAATGATATTCCTCAGTGCTCTTCCTGCACAAGAAGAATTCTCTCCATAAATCTAAGTGGAAAAAACAAACAATCACTGTAAGTTTGGAACAATAATGTGACAATCTGTGAGCATAATATATATAAAAAACCATGACCAAATCCCTACGTTTAAGACACTTAATGTAGCTACAGAAATATGACCACTTATTATAATTTTGCTACTGGTTCATTTATGCTATTGAGCTATTTTCCACATGCTAACTTGCTTTAACTATAATTATAATTTCTTTTTATACAAAATTTTTAGGGTAAAATACCCCGTTTTTTAAAATACAGGGTTTCTATCAATACAGCAAATTGAAGAATATTTTTATTATACATTAACTCTGCCATATTGATAATGCATTCATGTAAAGGCCTTAGAAGGTGGGAAAATAGTATTTTCCTATCTAGTGAACGTCTTGCACCATGACATGATTTGATAGCAGGCTGCTTGCTATCTGCCTGGCTTTTAATCTTCACTCAACTGCAGAGTTCACAGTTAATTCCAAGAATCCTGGCTTCATCTACTTTGCAATTCCATCTAGCAGATAAAAATATCATTTAACTTCTTTTTAATCTTCTAATTTGCCTATATGAGTGTCTGGTTCTTGGAGAATGGAGGAGGGTATTCCTTAGACCCAGAAAAGTCTACGTCCTACTTTTATACTATCTCTTTTCTCTGCACTTGGCACCTCCCTATGGAGTGCAGTGCTGCTTCACAGAGAAGGCTAAATGAAAACAAACTGTCTTCATAAGTAAATGCTCAGGAAAATTAATATATACTGGGTGTATGTACTTATATCTATTTACCTGTTTCTTTAGAAACTCTTTTTTGCCCCTGTAAAATTTTGCCCCTACAAAATATATACCTTCTCTCAAAGCAAACAAACTAATGTTATATCAAGACCTGACAAGGAATAATTCCACCCCATCTTTAAACTTCCTCAATTTTCCTGTTATCACTTCCTAAACTAATGAGAAACTGAGAAGGGTAAAAAATGACTTATTTTTAACATGTTAAAACTAAAAAAAAAAAAAATTCTACAAATAAGATGACAGAAACTATTATCATAAAAGAGCTACATACAAGTCAGCTGACACTTGACCAGTCCTGACATGGTACCAATGGTCAGTCACTCAGTCATTCAAAAAACATTTAATAAGCAGCTATCAGGCTTCATTCTAGAAGCTGGAGATAAAATAATGGAACAAGGCCACAAAGGTCTCTGCCCTCACCAAGTTCATGGTCTCCAGTTATTTTAAAAATTGCAGCTCCTTATTAACTGATTCTTTAACACAACACAATAAAGGCATCCTCATACAGTGATATTCTGCTATTAGATAACTATAAATATAAATAATCCAGTTTTCAGTGTAAAATATCCACAATTTTAGAAATACAGTTTTTCTACCAACATGGCAAATTGAAAATATTTATATTATAAATTAACTCTGCTATATTGATAATGCATCCTAAAGGACTTGGAAGATAGGGAAAAAAAACTTTTTTCCTTTGTAGTAAACATCTTGAACTATGACACAATTATTGGGACATCTTGAGTACCTTCTTTAGGTGTGTAATCTGCAGGTGAAAGAGAAGGCATGATCAGGAGCAAAGGGGACAGCTGTAACTGGAGAACTCTACATCAGGATTTCCGAATTACTGTTTTACAAAATACAGTAAGAGAGAAAAGAATCATACCTGAGAAGAAGTATGTTCAAGGTATGGATTGGAAATTCTTCTCGATAGAGTCTATTTTAAAAGAAAAAAAGAGAAAAATTAGAACCAAATGGAAATCTTTGTAGCATACGGGCACAATGTGTGCAACAGTGGCAGGCCCAGCAGTTGTCCATGCCAATCAATGAGTTTAAATCTCAAGTCACGGGCCACAGCATTCGATTGATGTCCTTATTCTCATTCAATGTATCTGGTGAACATTCATGCCAGGAGGACAGGATATGCCATTGGAATAGCCCCTAATCTAGATAGCCCAACTTTAAAAAGTACAATAGAAAGATAGGAACGTTTTCATAATTGTCATTTTACTCTCAATCTGATTTTAATTGCATTTCTTTTCCTTTTCACTTCTGCTTTCACCAGTCCAACTCAGGCCTTCTCAGCTTCTCCATAAATTTCCCTGCCCTCTATCACGCCCTCTCAGGCCATCCTGCAAACCTCAACTAAACAAATGTCTCTAAACCGATCCCTGAACTTACAGTGGGTCTCTTACTGGTTACATGCATCAATCCAGACCCCGCAGCCTGCCCTCTGGGCCCATCACAGTCTGCTCCCAACTGGTTTCTAGTATTCTCTTTCCACCTCCCTACCTGGCTTCTTTGATTTATCAAGATGCAACCCATACCCTGCTTCCACTCAGGCCACCCTCCGCGTTAGCAAGCTCTCCATCTCCCCTGACACTTCCTTGAATCCCATCAGTCTTTGAAGTTCAGATCTGTGCAATCACCTCCTGGGTGAAGCTCCTCTGATCCACCCCAGTCCAGTAGGGTTTGTCTGTCTTTGGAGCTGTTTCTTTTTTCTTTTTCTTTTTTCTTTTTTTCTTTTTTTTTTTCACTATTCATGTAGCAACTCCTAGGTGTTCTGCATTGCCGGCTGTCGTGCTGTGAGTGTACTGGCTCCAACTAATCCATAAGCTCCTGGAGGGAGTGCTGGCAGCTTATGCAGTTTTGCTTTCACAGCATCTAGCACACCACCTCTCACAAAAATGTTTATTTTTCTATTCACTTATTTGTAGATATTTATATCTCTATATCAACTTAGTAATGTAGGAGCTAATTTTTCCTAACTAACAATCCAGTAAGCAGCACCATCACCCACATATGCTTAAGCACAATAGAAAATGACTATCATTTCCCATTGTGGTATAGGAAAAAGAACAGAGGATCTAACACTTAACTGAGCTTCCAACCCATGTTTTAAAAGCTCTTTACACCTCTATTCCAAGGCTTGCTGTCTTTTCAGATCCCATAGTTTTTAGTCTGCCATCTCTACACTTATAAAACACACCCTGCCAATCATTGCCTTCCAGCATCTGTATCTTCTACCAAATTTAATCTAAGACAGAATTCTCATTCTGCCTCTTAACCACTCCATACGCCTTCCACACTACTTATATTCTAATTAAAGTAAAATAAATGTATAGACTCTTTACCCAAAAAATGCCAGTCGGTACACTCTGCTAAAGATTTGCAACAGCTTCAAAGAAAATGAAATTTATAAATTCCCCTGTATTACATAAAACATCCACCTACCCCTTCTAGTCTAGTCTATGCACACTCCTAGTTGGCTCTTTCTAGGCCTTCTGTCAGCTGAGGTATTGTATTCACTTATTGAAATACTGAACAATTTAAAATTTGCATATCCACCAGATTTATAATTTGAAGATGAATCATGATAAGTGATTTCTTCCTCCCAGAGAGACTTTTAAAAATCAATAAGGCAGGCCATAACTGACAACCTATTACTCATCTAATGGCCCGAATCAGCTCAGAAAAGCAAATAACTTCCTATGATCTAGTTAAGAAGAAAGCATTCAGGTAGAAACAAGTTCTAAAGAACTAGGTAGGGGCACTTTCACAAAAGAACCACTTCCTTTTCTCCGCTGCCAACCTGAATCTGGCTATCCCAACCCTGGTTTTACACTCACACAATTCCACTTCATAGAAACCTCCCCCATGCATGGCTCCTTTGAAAAAAAATGGGTAAGGCTAGTAAATAAAGCAATGGGATTCTTCCACGCTGACTAGATAACAGTGTCAGATAAGCTACGAGCCCACAGGGAATCGACAAGAGCAACAGAACAAGAAACTGCCTTGTACAGGACACATACCTTGATCTGCTGTCAGAAACTCCTGTGAAGCCCTCCCTTAAGTGGGCCCAGGGGAGCTTTGTTTCACTAATGCTGGAGCACAGCAGTTCTCAAACTCAGCTGAGCTCTCTGCAGAACTCCAAAAAGCACTGACTTGTCAAACTTAAAATAACTACCATAACTCTGTACTTTTTCAAAGGCTACTCTGTTAGTCGTAGCAAAAATAGCCAAGTGTCAAAGACTGAAAGAAAAAAAGGACATGGAGGAAAAGCCCATCCATTACCTCATTTTTTACAGGAATGAATTGTTGCATAATTTTACCAAGGGAAGACCATGGCCAAATTATACGAATCTAAGGAACACTGCTCTAAGGCACCTCATGAATTCTTCTCCCAGGATTTACCTGCAGGGCTAACACCCTTGACAATGCACCCCTCTCCACTGCAATATTCTTTCCTTCAGTTTTCTTTCTCAGCATTCCAGGGCTTCATCTAATCACTTCCATTCTCTTCACATCCCTGAAGCACCTACTGAGCTCTTGGCCAGGCAGTGTGGGAGCTTCCAGAAACATGCATATGAACAGGTTTCCATCCATTATTTAGGAATCCATTTGCCAGAAGACATAGGATCTAAAGAACACTTTAAGCTCATGAATTCTCTTTCGTGACCTCGCTTTCTTAACAATTTATAGTCTTGAATGGCTGGTCTATTTGATACAGGGTGTCCTCTTTTAAATGGCTGCCACCATCATACCCTCCTAAATACAACACCCAGAAGAGATGATGGTTCTTCCCCCGCCCCCTTTATTTCCAGTTTCCTAGAATTACTTAAGTTAGGTGAAATGATTCTTTCATGGAAAACATGTATATATATATACACATCATAGAGAGAAGCCTGGTAACAGTATAAATAAAATTAGATTTCCTCTCCTTTCCATTTGAATAAACCATGAAAAACGATTCCCTAAATGACCCCAGGCAAACCTCATATTTTAAGCATGTATTAGAAAATTGCAACACTTTAATATTCACAAATGAACTTCCAGAAAAAACAACAGCATAACTCAAAAGGATAATTGATTAGCATTCATATATCACCTTCATTTCTTTAGTGAGGTGTCCACTAAAGTTAAACTATGATAGTGAATGAAGCTGGATCTGAACCAAGCATGGGACTCATTCCAGAGTCTCTATCTTGCTAAACTGTATGACAGACTGACAGCACATTTTTTTATCAGCTCTTAAAGGACGTGCCTTAATACTCGCCTTGGGAAAGGAGACATGAAAGGAGAAAGGCTGAATCACTTCAATCACCACAGAAGTATGACTTGTTCTATTACAACAGGAATCAACAAAACCCACCAAATTTATCGATAACTTGAGAATTCAGTTCGTAACACAAATTTATGTCACCTTTGGCCATTGCCCTCTTTCCCATTCTGGTGACCGAGGTGAACATGAAGATGTTAAAGTAGAATAAGCCCACTCAGATTTCTTACAGTCCTGGGAAGCCAGAAAGCTCTCTAAGTAACTGGAGGGCAGCTATGTTAAGAGATTATAGGGATGTGAAGTACAGCACAGGGAATATAGTCAATAATACTGTAAGCGCTCTGTGTAGTGCCAGGTGGGTGCTGGACTAATCGGGGAATCACTTCGTAAATTATATAAATGTCTAACTGCTATGCTGTACACTTGAAACTAACATAAAATAATATCGAATGTTGACTCTAATAGAAAAATTAAAATTGAAAAAAGAAAGAGATTATGGGCTAGAATATAAAGGCTGAGCTCCAGTATAATTGTAAGACTGCAGGTCCTTTTTAAGCCCCAGGACACATTCATATCCCAATCAAAGCTTGATCCAGGTTAAAAGTACAGAATTCCAGTATACTAGCTCGAGAATTACTTGGTCATCATAAGTTAAGCCTAATGCAAACTGGAGACATAAGCCAATGACCACAACAGGAGGGCAGGACAGTTCCCCATGACTCTCGGCAAATCTAGTCACAATTCAGGCCCTCACCACTCCCCTGGGCTCCGAGGAGTGTGAGCTCCCAACAGTCAGTCACAGCCAAAAGGCCATTTGTAATAACAGCTTCTCAGCATGGCCTGGCCACACCAGAGTCCACAATGTTCTTAAAATTACATTTTTCTATTGCTCTGTGATGTGTTAAGAAAATGGAATGACAGGGAAGGTGACAGAAATGCTTACTGAGCGCTTTGTCTTCAGCACTTTCCCATATCAGTCACTACACCCACCTATTCATATTTTTACAGGCAAGAGGCCCGAGGGTCAGAAATATTAAGAAATTTACTTAAGGTCACAGAGCTGGAGAGTTACAGAGCCAGGACTGAAACGAAAGTCACTAATTCCAAAGCCACCACTCTCCTGTAACATGCTGCACATTACTAAACAATAAATAAGTTTCTAGTATAGCCTAGAGATTCTACTAAGTATTTCACATGCAACATATCACTCAATCCTTGAAAACCTGTGAGGTAGGTACCATTACTAATCCCATTTTGCAGGTGACAAAACTAGACTTAAAGAGGTTAAAAAATGTATCTGAATTTGCAACCTACACCTATCTTTAATACCTGCACCCACCCAGGTTCAAGAAAAACTGTAAAAATCCGTGGTTGAAACTGGCAATTGGAACCTCTCATCATCTAGTTTCATCTCGAAGGCTTGGAGCACTCCTCAAACATCTCCTCCCTCACACTCTTGGCTGAGTTCATAACCCAGGAGAGGGCTAAGTCATCTGATCATCAGCACTGGGCTCTGTGGCTGAGCTCCTCAGTCTGGCTGCCCTAGAACAAAGAGCCAGTGTTTCAGTAAATCCCACCTTGCACCTGTTCATGTGGTATGTGCTTTCTATCTACCCCGGCCCAGACATAGCCCTAAGCCAAGGTACCTTCATGTTTGCAGAGCAGCATAGCGCCTACATACCTTCTGAAAGAACATACCCTTTTAAGGGGATCCACAGTGCTAAACTTAATTTTCACTTCCCATTATTAAAGGACTCTCTTCTAGTGTAAACATGTTTGCCCCACTTAAAAGCTTCAGTAGAAAATCAAAGTGGGTTCTAGGAAGACTTATAAATATTTCACAACCTCGCCTGCCTGGAGACATAAATGAGCAAAACCAGCAGCTTCTGGGAAAATATAGGCAATAGGTACAACAGAAACAAACCCAAAGTGTCAATGACTTGATTTTATGCAATCCTTGGGAAAATATCTTTCTTTTCACTGTGTTTACAAACGAGAGAATGTTTTTTTCTGCCTAATGGGGTGAGCTTCCTTGGTTAATGTAATCACAGAAAAGCCTTTAAATTTTAGGAATCAAGTCACGAAAGATTTGGAACAACAGTCAAATTAACCAGCTAGTTTATCACCACATTTCACTGAATTCCTGACCTGTATTAACAGCAACCACCAGTCACACCTGGACTCCAAGAAGAACTGTTTCCACAGCATCCAATGTGAAGGAGCTCCCACTGGCTACATCTGGGACAGTTTGAGGAGCGAAATAATTTAAGTATTACATTATGTTCATAGAATAAATATCCATGAGTATATAGAGATATAAATAACTAAATAAACATTTGGTGGAGTGGGGTGGCTCTTTCTTAAAGAATAATTCTAATTACCTAATGCAATAAAAAGAGGAAAACAGAAAATCACTCTTAAGCAAACACCACATTACTAAATGGTGCAGACAAGAAACATCAGTGGATGACAAAATTAGAGAACAAAAGGATAATGAGATATAGGATATCTGTGAAGTGTCAAAGTGTCTCCCCTTAAGATATTACTGAGTACAGAGAGAGAGAGGAAAAAAAAAAAAAAACAAGAAAACAACAGTAACTTTCCAGTGGCGACGAGCAGACACCACCTTAACAAAGTGATCATAGTTATCACCAATCATGAAACATGCTGACATCATGTACCTGCTGATATGATACACTGAGAAAGTCACTTTTACAGTATTTTTGTCAAAATGCAAACCTGAATTTAATGAGAAACCGTCAGATAACTTCAAATTGAAGGACGTTCTGCAATTTAACTAGCCTTACTCGGCAAAAATTGTCAAGGTTATGACAAGTGTACGTTAACATTTGGGGAAGCGGGGTGACAGTTACACGGGAACTCTCCCTGTACTAGGTATACAACTTTTAAGTCTGAAAGTATTTTAAAATAAGTTACACAGAAAAGGAACAGCCTTCTTCCTCCCCACAGATAAAGTCTTTAAAAAAAAAAACAAACACTCAAGTATTATTTCAAAAGACAGCATCTATTTCCTTGCCAAAAGCTGCACTGCCCTCCGCATGTCATTATCTTGGGCTGCGAAACAGGACGGCCCTCCTTGCTCCCGGCCCACTCTGACCTCTAGCATGTTCACCCGAATCACATTCACTTTCCTAAGACATCTCCTTGCCTACCTATCGCCTTGTTTTTAAAATAATTATTTGGGGGAAAAAAACAACACAGTTTGCTTTTCCTCAGTGCTCAAAGACTGTGTTCCAAGACTTCACTGGGAAGGTCAGTGCCCTCAGTGTCCACACAAGGCCCGCTGGCCTTCTCCCCGCACACTCTCCACTCTAGCCAAGCACGCTGTCCGATTGTTGCTATGCAAACCGTGTGCCTTCTCACCCTTGCCCTGCCATGACCTCTGCCCCCTGCATCTCTTTACATTGCCACATCCTGCCCTTCCTTCGATCCATGGAAATGCTGCATGAAGCCCACCCCAAGCCCTGAGCCTCCCCCCAAAGCTCTAACCCTTGTCTGTATTTGCCACTAAAATATAATGCCTCGAGCAGACTCCACGGGTATGTATGTGTATGCCACCTCTCCTCAACCAGCCTGTAGACCCCCAGAGGGAAGGATAACGCCTGTGAATCTAGCACCTCTAGAGTAGAAGGAGCTGACCACTGCTCCCAGTGTCACAGCACCTAATGACCTGGACTCTCAGGCCAAGTGGCAAAGTGTGATGTGACCACCTCAAAATCTATGAAGCCCACTGCCACCTCTGATACGCCACTGCTACCACCTTCCTTTCATTTACCAACCATCTTACGTGGTCATGTGTAGAACGAGCATCTACGGAGAGAACAGTAAGGCCACATTTAATGTTGTCCACGGGTTCTTGGAAACTGCGACTTCAAGAGAAACGAAATATAAAGACACCAATTTTACCACAGGCTAACTGATATAAACAAGAATTAAGTTCCTACGGCATAGTTCTGGTCCAGAAACATCCCCAAACTCCTAAATAAAGACCCCAAGCACTTCAAATAGTAAATACTTAAATACAGGTGAGCTACACATACATTTAAGAAAGATGAATAAAAAGAACGATTTTCCAATCCGCTCATTCTAGTTTAAGGTCCCAAGTGGCCGGAGTCTCTCCTGGCAGCTCAGGGTGTGAGGTGGGCCCAGCCACACCAGCATTCAGTCAGACTGGGACAATCCAGGCAGACCAGTTCACCACACAGGTATATCTCTCAGACGTGGGAAGAGGCCAGAGTCCCCACAGAAAACCCACGCAGACTCGGGGAGAACGTGCAGACTCCACACAGACAGTGGCCCCGGCCAGGAATCGATTCTTTTCCTTACATCGACCCTCTTCCTTACCTGTGTTATTCTGAAACACTGGTATTCGAGGACCTGCTATATATTTTACACACTGAACAATTAACGTGCTTGTTTTAAAACTTAAATATCCACTTGCATGCCAATTATTTCTTTGTAGTGAAACACATTTCCATTGTCACTTTGTGCGGGATCTTCAAGAGGGAAAAATGTTCATTTCTAGAACCTCAGAACTGTATCACTGCCAAGGCCATTTTGAGGTGACCTGGCTCCTTCCACAGCCTTCATCTAAACCACGTGAGTCAGGTGGGAACCGAGATAAGGGGTCGGGAAACTATGGCCCACTGCCAAACCCAGCTGCCACCTGTTTTTCATAAAGTTTTATTGGAACACAGCTGTGCCCATTTGTTTACATATGGTCTCTGTTTTCCTGCCAAAAATATTCACTATCTTTCCCTTTACAGAAAAAGTTTACCAATCCTGGTCTATATCATCAAATTTTACAGAGCTGGAGGTGCTCTATAATCTCCCTGGCAATATATTCCAGTGCTTAACCAGTAATTGATACAAGTTTATTTTCATTTTGAACCAAATCAACTCTCACTGCAATTTAAGATTATTTCCTCCAAAATTGCTTAACGCACATTTCCATGTTCACTTGCACGTTACATGAAAGCAAGAAATGGATCGAAACTACTTTTGGCTCCCAAGATTAAAATGAACAAAAAAAGAAGCAATGAGTTTTACTAACTCCTTTTAAACTAGGAACTTCCAGTCTATACTATAATGCAGACAAGTCTAGACTACACAAAACTGATGTCAAGGGCCAACTACACAAAAGGACCAGTCGGTGCAAGAATACGTTGTTTCAAACATATGCACCTTGCACAGTATTCTCCCTACCTGGGATGCTTTTCTCCTCATACATTTAAGTTTTCGTACAGTTTATGTTTAAATGTATTTATATGCTCAAATTTCCTGTACTTCCAAAGCACTTTAGATTCCAGATATTTATTTACATTTGGATTTCCTCTAATTCACTCTAAGAATCTTAAAGGTAGGGTCTCTATTCCACTCGTATTTATAAATGTCCACAGTATCTAACAGGACACATTGCATACAATTAAGTATCGCTGCATACATTTAAGTCTTATTAAACATTGGAGAGGGGGGAAAATCCAGCTCTTTCAACACCTGCCTTAACTCTTTCCATCCTCATGAGTTTGCGGCTCCTTACTCTGTGCATCGCACCTTCTTTCCTGGGAACCAGCCTTGCGTGGCGGTTAAGAGCCAAGCTCTGAATTTACATCATTAGATTCAAACGCCATCTGTGCCACTTAAAAGTTACGTGTCCTCGGACAAGTTATTTAACTTCTTTGTGCCTCTGTTTCCACCTCTTTAAATGGGAGAAATAAAGTCTACTCATAAGGTTGTCGTAAGGACTAAATGACTTGGAACAGTGGTTCTCAAACTTCAGCATGCATCAACGTCACCTGGAGGCTTATTAAACCGGATCGCTGGGCCCCATCCGCAGGCGCTGGGGATTCAGCAGGTCGGGGGAAAGGCCTACGAATCAGCATTACTAACAAGTTCCCAAAGGGTGTTGATGCTGGTGGACTACATTTGGAGAAGCACTGACTTTAAAAAAAAATTATAAAAGGGCTCAAAACAGTGCCTGCTGTTTTACAGATGCCCAGTGAGTGTTAACCATTATTGAGCTCCCAGCAAACTTTACTTATTATTATGCACACAAATGTGGGTCTTCTCAACTCCACTGTAAACTTCCAAAGGGATAAGATTGTATCTTTTTCATCCACATCCCTAAGACATGGCAGAATGCCAGTGACAAAGCAAGGCCAGTGGAGCAGTGACAGAATTCTCTGACTCTCACCCAAGGTTCCTTTTGGCTGGAAGAGAAAATAGGATGTTTGTGAAAGAAAACATGCCCAGGGGTTTCACGTCAAGTGTCTTCTGGACATAGTCCCTTTCATTCACCCACTTGACCCCTGAGGGTTGGGCCCCATTCCCCATACTTGGGAGTCTGAAGAGCTATCTCAGGATCAATCAGCTTTATAAGGTTCTGGGGACCATGGTCCATCCCCAGATGGGTATAGAATTTCTTTGGGGTTCTGTCAATGGTAACAACCTGCAATCATCACTCTTTAAAATTCCAGGCATGGTCAGTCCTTACATAAATGAAAATTTTACCTGGATACTACCAACAGGAAATCCTGCAGTTCATTCTAAATTAGTACTGTCTCCTGGTCATTACTACTTACCATCCTTAGTGCTCCCAAATCTTTTAGTTAATGATTCATTTTAGGATTTGAGAGGATCCATATTAACCTTAGCAGTCTACAGTATCTACACACACAGCTTACAAAATTCATGACACCTGCAATACAGGGTTATGACACAGACTCTCCACAATTTTGCAAATAACACAAATAGCAGTCCTGGGATCCCACACGTGGACTTTCGGTATCATGGAGGATTGCTTTTCTGGCTCCCCTGAAGTCAGTTAAAGCAGGGGTTCCCAAGCCACCTGGCTGTGGATTGGTACTGGGCCACAGAGCAGGAGCTAAGTGGTGTGCAAGTGAGCAAAGCTTCATCTGTATTTGCAGCTGCTCCCCAGCACTAGCATCACCGCCTCAGCTCCACCTCAGATCATCAGGCATTAGATTCTCACAGAAGCATTGGTCCCTGGTGCCAAAACGTTTGGGGACCGCTGGCTATTGAAGCAAGTAGGAACTCTATTACTGCCTATCTTGTGCAATTCCAGTTTAAAAAATTGTTCTCTTGATGGAGATAAGAATACTGTCGTCTTATCGGTCTAGGCCTTCCTTATTTTCTTGCTTTGATCATCCAGAAAATTGTCGGCTTTGATGGCCTTCACTTATTTAACAAGCCCTTAGTTGGTGCTTGAGTCTTATAGGCCTGTGAAACTTTATTTATCCTGGGTCACATGTCCCCCTTCCTCTTGTGTACTTTTAAAACGAGGTCCACTGAAAGCTCACTTTATAGCCATACCAGTTTCTTTCACTTCCTTTTACTTTTCTAATACATTCTAACAGTAACACTATAGAATCTGAATTTCAATCACATCGTTTCCTTTTACTGTTTCCAGCTACCATACCCTATCACTTCTCTTAATTTGCTGAAATCAGATTCTAGGAAGTGCAGGGTTCAGAACAGGGTCACTTCCTCCCCGGTTCCCTCTCTAAAAAGGGCAGAGTCTAATCAGCACCGTGCCACACTGGTGCTGATAACTGTGTGCTTACGCTTCCCAGTGCCTTGACACTGATTTAGATTTCCTCCTACCTCCACCAAATCATCCCCTTTCTAATCTTCCTACCAAGTTATTTCTTCCAACTCGTCGAGACAGCCTCTCTCTTCTCTAATAAGTCATCACAAAGAGGCCTTCTTCAAACTGTTTCCCTCCCTCCCCCAGCTTTCCACTCTGGCACAAAGGCTCACACTAGTCCTAGCACACATAAGCAAGCATCTATCTCTTCAGCCAGAATGAGAAACAAAGGACGTAAGCAGAGTTCAGATGTTCAGGAATTCAAGGGGATCTCTGGTTCCCCTCTGGAAACTCCCTTTCGCCACAGCAGGCATCCACAACTGCCAATCAGTTCTCCTTGCTCATCGGGGGCCTCCCAGTAGAGGCTTCTGGAATGCTACTAAAACCACCTGGCAAGTATTATCTTCCTCTGAGCCCCATCACAGCTAAGCTCGGATGATGGTAATCAAGTTACCTACACACTTTCTCCAAGTGGGGTCTGTGGAGCAGCAGCCTCGGCATCACCAGAGCGCTTCTAGGAAACGCAAATTTTCAGGTTCCACCCCAGACCTGCACAATTAATAGATGAGGAGTAATAAAGTTTGAAAAGCTTCCACTATCTGGATAAGAAATCCTGCTTCCGCCACAAGTGTTTCTAAACCATAAAAAGCCCCTGAAGCTATCTAGCGACCCCCCTGCAAAAGGATTATATGGACAAAATGAGTTTTGAAGATGTTGCTTACTCTGTTCTCTCTCCTTAATCATGAAAACTGCACCTAAGCATATTAACAGTGCTAAAGAATTCCTGCAGTAAACAAACATTTAATCCAACATTTCTCAGACACGTCTGACCAAGGAATTTTTAAAATCTGCTTATCTACTTTTATAAACATCTGCCACCGTCTCACAGCACATTCATTGGCACTAACGGAAAACGGAAGATTAAAAATCTCGTTCCAGAACGTAAGCACCTCCATTTGACAATTACAAAGTACTCGCTCCAAACTTCTCCTTCCGGCCTGTTTACCAACGACCTTTATGTACATATGCTGATCAAGTTTAGATGTAATGCTGCCTTCTACATTCTTGGCTGGGGAGATCCAGCAGAGACAGGCCTTGGCCCCAAAGACAGGACATTATAAGCCACGATGAACAGATGAGGCCCACACCAGAGCTACCCATACCGATGAAGCAGTCTGTCTGTGATCGCCCCACTTTCTGGACATATTTTGCCTCCTCTCTCTACTATTTTTCACCATAATGAAAAATAAGAGGAAAGTCACATTCAGATTCTAATTTACATGTATTCTGCTATGTAACATCCAAAAGCCACTTCAGGTTTCCTGCACTCACCCCTCCTCGTTAAGCATAATTACTGTAAGAGGTATTTCATAAGAGGTTCCATTTTTAGAACTCTCTCTCAATTTTTTCTTTTAATCAAACTTCATTTTAAACACCGACAACTGCACTCTTTCTGCTTTCTATCTGTAGGAACTTAGGTAGCAAATTTAATATCTTCTCTGACTTGATTCAGCTCAGCTAGAATAAATCATAAGCCTAATTTTTTAAGAGGCCCCTTTCAAAGTATGTTAATATTGATTGATAATCTGTTTCTGGGTGAAAAAAAAAAATCTACAGTTAACTAAGTGCCCTACATTTCAAAAGTAGGTGACGGAGGATTTAACCAACACAATGAGAATGGATTATAGGAGAGGAAACCTTTTGCTAGAGTATTTTTCCATTGAGAAGGGTTTTACAGTCCTTGGTTATCTGAACACACTGTGGTCTCTCCACTGCCCTCCCGCATCCTACTCGAAGTACGTGATGAAATATTAAGCAGCCATTACAAATATTTTAAAGAACACATGGAAGTATTTCGGTGAAAAGTGGGGTGGGAGAGTAAGTAAAACTGAAGCAACAACATGAGATCAACTAAAACAAAGAAAAAAGAATACAAACCCGAATGCTTACAGCAACGGTCTCTGGTAGATTTCTGTTTCTTTCCAAACTTCCAATTGTTCTATATTAAATATGTTTCTTTTATAACCAGATAAATCTACATCAAAAGCAGGATCAAACCTCCACTCATACCTCTACCCTCCGTCTCAAAGGAAAGGCAAAGCTAAACAGATGAAAATGGTAACCCTTCACACGTAAAGGATCAAGAACTTGTCTATAGTAACTTAAGTTAGCTCTAATAGTGAATTTATGAGTGGGGGAAGGTAAGATAAACCTCTAGGTAAAAGGCCAAGAAGGTAGGTCAGGTTAAAGATTATGCTAGGAAGGATGTTTTTACTTCTTCCTCCTTTCTGCTCAGTGGAGTCCATTTAGCCACTCTCTCTCTCTGTCTGCCCTAGAGAGACATGAGCATGGAGAGTCTTGGTGTAAGTGCAAGAAGCTCTCTGTGAGAGAAGAAGGGAGAGGAAAGACAACGAGAAATTTCAAACAGCATAGCAAGAATAGGGGGTAGCGCTTCCACTTTTAAATGGCCTTTGTACCCTACATAAATTGGGCTCTGCTCAGAGTTCCTATTCCAATAACGTCAGTGCTCGCATGTCTATTTTGTGGTCAATTTGCTGAAGTGTTTATGATCCCTTTCTCTTGCTGCTAACCACATCGAGAGAAAACAATGCAGGAAATAAATACTCCAAAAGTCAAATATTAATAGTTTGGGGGGTTCCCAGTGTTTAAATTTAATTGTCTATACACAGCCAGGTCAGATACCAAGAATGAGAGATACATAATGGATTACAGGACAGCTATAAATCCATATTTAATAGATTTCTAAAATTCCAAATTTACTTAATACATGATTTGAAGGCACATGGTCAGTCTTGTTTCTAATAAAATCTAAACTCCCTCCTCTGTCCCAGAGTATTCATACTACCTTCACTACTCTTGGGTGTGCAAATTGCACATCAATTTCTGCTTTATTAATCATAATCTACATATACAGGACATTGGCTTCATCTGAGGCATAAGCAAGGACTGACACTTTGATCCCAGCCTCATGACCTTAACTGTCTATCACGTTTCTTCCCGAATCCCAAGTGACAACTCTCCAGTTCCACAGAAGAGAATGTCAGTACTCAGACCCCAACATGCAGACAGGGAGGAGGAAGAGGGGTTTTAAAGAGCCTTTAAGTACACAGTCAGTCAACTACTTGTCCACACAAATCTTTCAATTACGGTAAGATTAAATCACCAAGATAGTGGTTTTGAAGCAGTTCCTAAGCTACACGGAAAAGCATTTTAAAACTCACAGATGGAACATAAAATTGAATTAGACCAAATCCTTTGCAAAAGAACACTAGATTGAGACCTTTGCATTTTTCCTAGGAGATATGCCCCACTCCAAGGCATGAAGCCCACAGAAGCTTGGTATTTCGTTTGGTTGGAGTTTGATATATGTGTGTCCCTTGAAATAAAAGGCAAAGACTCCTTTAAAAATAGTTACACGGGGGACGGAGCTGACCTAGCACTTTCAAGAAAGAAGGGGATAGCAGTGAGCAAGTAACCAAGGATCCTTCTATCTCTATTATGTATTTCAAAGCCAAGAATTAGATGACACTTGTTGAGAAATGGAAAAACTTAGAATACTAAAATACTGCCAAAATCCTAGGGAAAAGCAGACTTATAATAGAGCTTTTATACTCTTCTGGCTGTAAACCCATATATGATTCTGGAGATTGGTTGTATGAACAATGTAAATGTTCTTAACACTACTGAACTGTACATTTAAAAATGGTTAAAAAGGTAAACTTCACGTTAACTATATTTTACCACAATTAAAAACTTTAAAAATGCTAAACCATATTTAATAGATTCTGAAATTCCAAATTTACTTATAAATGACAATCTCCATAACTAAGAAATAAACACATAATGGAAGCCATTTTCTGCAGGTTGAAGGTTTTCTTCTAGGGAACTCTCTAACTTTGCCTCTGAAGTGCCTGTGCCTGCATGTGATGGGGAGATTTAATGCTTTGTAAACCTACTTCCTAAATTGAATGAGGTTTGAAATGACAATGTCAGAAATGTACTCACAAGCAAATGAAACTCCAGGAGTTAATTAACACAATTGTATGGCCCCTGGTTTCTTCTTATAACTGCATTTAAATGCAGCACAAAAAGTCCCCAGTATAAATAAAGACTTAAATAGAAAGGTAAAAACGAGGACTGTTCCACCTGTAGAGAACAGACCTCAGTTCTTCCCTGGCAAAGCACTTTGTCCCTCCACGCTCACCCACATCTGTAGTCAAGAGTCAATGCTGACAAAAGGTTTTCGAAAGTCAATCCCCATTTCTTATGACGGACTATATCTGGCACGCATAGGGAAACTTGTTTTTAAAAGATTTCCAATTATAAATTAATCCCATGACTCACGGCAGGCAATTCCTTTCACATAATTCTCACTTAAGTCCTATGAATCTCAAGCTGGACAGCAAATACTTCGACACAATCACCATCCTATTAACCATCAGGTGATGCATTTCATCTTCAAACATCTTTCTGGCTTTCTCGCATTCTTCTATGCCTGAGGGAGCAACCCACTGCAACGTGAGCAGAAAACAAGTGGGAGAGGCTGTGGCTGTTTTTTTAAATCAGTGCCTTTCAATTTTTTTTTTTTTTACTGCATCCCACAGTAAGGAACACATTTTATATGGTGATCCAGGTCACGTAAACATCTGTGCGTATGTTTCTATCTGAATCAAATACTTTTATCATCCCTTTTACTGCCTCCCAAATCAGATGAACTCTGAGCCTTTGAATATATATATTTATATTAAATGGTAACGTTTCATTGCAATGATTCTACAGTTCTCATGTTAAATTGTCTTGAAAATATTTCCACCTTTTGAGCTCCTTGAATCTTCAAAATATTCAATAAATATTTAAGAACTGACATATTTACATATTCGAGATCAGACTGAACTGCATGACTATACAACTAAATGTTATTTGTGTGTTTCCGTGGAGATAGAGAGAAACCAACGAACCTTAGGATCTCAAACAGCATAATCAATGCATGGGATATACTTAGTCACTGATTTTTTTTAAGCAAAGCTTCTCTATAAATAGCCTATGCTGTGGTTCGCCAGAATAACCAACACTCTCAACAATCTTACTTAAGGAAAAGAGTATCTCAGCGAAAGAATGAATGTATGTAATTTTCTTTGAACCAAATTGAAAACAGAAAAGAATATGTATTGCAAATATCTCCTGTTATTTTTTATTTTTAAACATTCACGCTACACTTTAAAAGAATGGGCCTCCTACAAATCTTCATAGAGGTAGGATGGTTTACCTTCTACAAGAGTTTCCATGTGGGCTGTTTCTCATTTCACAAAATATCAGGAAGAAAGAATAAAAAGGATGTTAATGATCATAAAATCTGTCAAAAAAAAAAAAAAAAGACAGAGTGGCAGGAAATCCTTGACTGTACTATTACTAAGGGTGGTGTGAGGGATGAAGAAACTTTCTTCTACCTTCAAGGTTCTTTCGGCTGGTCTAACCATCAAATAGACAGGAGACAGATTAGCAAGAGAAAATGACCAATTTTAATTATGTCCATATGTATGGGAATGCTGTGTACATAAGAGAGTCAGAGATCCCACATACACGAGAGGTTCCAGACAGAAAGGGAAACTGAGGTATATGTGGCATTCTGGGCTAAGGATGAGGCACCTGGGGCTTCACAGGTAATTTTAGGGAGCGTATATGCTCAGGAACCAGGAGTTCACCGTGCCGTAGAAACAAGTCATCTCTGATACTCTCTTGTTTAGGCCCCTAATTCGAATTCCTCTAGACAGTTGGGGGAGGGGCAGAAGTTCCTCTTGAGCCCACAGGGTCTCAGTTGCCTTTAGCTCAAAATATTCTGCATACCTCGGGGTGGCTTGTTCTCTACCCCCACTGTGTCAAAGTAAAACTAAAGCCCCAAATATAGAGACGGAGATCTTTATGTGCCTTCGCTTGTTAATAATGTTTCAGGATCATCTATGTTTCTGAGGGAACCATGAAGAACTACAACAAAGCCCTCGAACAAAAAGGTTAGCAATTTGTAATAAGGGAAGAGCTAGAGAGCAACCTGGTATATATTTAGCAGTTAAATGCCAATACATGTACATACAAACTCAATTAGAAATATATACTTATAAAACATTGATACCTTGCTTTTTATTTGCCAGGCACTGTTTTAAGCACTTTTTACATATATTAATGCACGTGCTACTCATAATTATCCCTGGAGGCACAGAATAAATAACTTGCCCATGGGGGTGAGTGGCAGAGAAACCCAGGCTGGTAGGTTTCAGCATTCGTGCTCCTATTTCCTACATTCTGTGGCTTCTTCCCTGTAAATGCTCTTGGCTCCTGCCCCTTTGGAAGCCTACCTTTCCAGTCATCCAATAATTCTGCAGGCCAACTCACACTCCAGCATCTTTCTAGCAATTTTAGAGCTGGTTTCTCTGTTTGCAATCAAGACCCCTGACTGGCTCCGTCCCAAATCCAATATAGAGACAAGCTTAGGTGAACACAAAAGCCTACACTGTACTCTGACCCAATAACAAGCCAATTGCCTGAGAAACACTGGGAAGGGGGGGGGCCTATTGGTCATGTAAATGAGTCAAATCCTTATCTCCCAGGGTGGGAAGCAACAGCTATCATTAAATTCATAAAAGCCAGAAACAGTGAGTGGTGGTTTGCTGTTCTCAGTTTCAAACAGAAAGCAGGTAGATTTCATGCGGTCAGCTACAGAAGTTCACAATTTTCTCCCTGAGTCAACTGTGAGAAGCAACCATGAGTATCTTCAGACCATAATTCCCTGAATCTGGCATACAGAGAAATTTGAGAACTGAAAAGGCAGGAGTGATTAAAGGAAAAAAACACTCTTTTATATCCAGCCAGCTGCCTCTCTTCCCACATGAGCTATCTCCTACCTTATCTTCCTCCGCCTAACCCAAGGTTGAGTGTGAGGGCAGCTGAGGGTGGAGAGCTGGCACAGAGCAGATGCAGCCTGAGGACAAGGTGTTGGGGAAGGGAGGGCTAGGGGGAGAGAAAGGAGGGAAGGAGGGGGAGGAATCCACTTCTATCTGTCTGGAGGCCACAAGGCAGTACCAGCCCTGAGGGCCCACACCAGAATGGCAGCAGACGGCCATTTAGTTTCTCCTTCCCTAAACCAAAAAACTGAAACTTCAAAAACTGTCCTAGAGAAAAATCCCACCAGTTAGTCATTTAAAAAGCACCCCCCTTTTCCTCATTTTCCTTTACTTTTAAACAATAAATTTTCCTTTACTATTAAAAAAAATAAGCCGTCTTACATGTATAGAGACAATTTTTCATTTAAATTCACTGTCTCTCACTGTCTGTCTGTCTGTCTGTCTGTCTCTCTCTCTCTCTCATAATTTCTTACATAAGAGTCTCAGGAATCTAAGAAACCTTCTCTATAGAACAGAGACAACCTGCGGTCATATTTCCCACAGAGGTACATCTCCCTTGACACCAGGAACTGATTTTGAGTGCTCGCTGACTTTTAGCTAAGCACTAAAACAGAAAGAAAAGCACTAAATCCTAGCATCCCATCCTTCTCCAACTCTCAGACTTCTCATTCTCAATGTCTCCATCTTAGATTGGGCCCTCAGCTCCTGCCACCAGGACTGCGACTCCCTAAGTGACATCCCTGCCATCAGCCTCTCCCTTCTCCATTTTTCACACCACCCATCTAATCCTTCTAAAGAAGCACTTCTGTCAACTGAGAGTTACTGCTGCCTTACGTCTAGTAGATCACGTCCACATACAGTTTCAACTTTACCGTCCTCAAATGTCCCCATACATGCATTACAGAAAGGGTTCCCAACAGAAATACAGACAACACAGTAAGTTTTTAATAAAACTAAATTTATTTGTGAAGAGCAGCTCTTTATTTGGGGTTGTGTTCTTTTTGCCGCTGTGCTAAAATGTCTTTCTCTTACAAAATGTAAGCGCTAACGAGTTTTTTAAAACTCTTATTTGGCAAAACAAAAGGAGTCTAAAGTCCTGTGATAGTTCTCACTTTTTAAAACCAGTTATACTAGGAAATTAAATAAAAAGTCTGACAACCTCTATAGCGCAATGGAAAATTGAAACACAGAGCCAACTCAAGATCACTGATCATCTCCTCTCAGTTTACAGATCCAACCCTTTTACCCTGTTCTCTCCTGCTCTAGCCATGCTCCCTTCTGCCCTGACCTATTCTAATGTCTTTTCTACCTCTTAGTCTTAACAACTAGTTAAGTCCTATCCTCAAGTACTACCTCTGTCCAGTAATCTCTTTAAATCCTGCTCATCAAGATCAATCTTCTTTGTCTTCATCATAGTATAGATTGTCTAAACCAATTATTAAATGACACACTTAGTTGCTATAGGCCATAAGAGCTTTATTAGTAGTAAAATAAGTACAAAGGTGTATTAATAGTTTTTTTTTTTTTAATCAAATCTGAATGGTTTTCTGAAACATCTTTTTCCAACATACTTTCTGAGTGGGAGAGCAAGAGGTGAAGACCAACTGCAGGTATAATTTGGTGGAATTTTTTCTGAAAAAATAATCTACCATTTGTTGACAGAGGATTCAACACAACCCTGAAATGGTCCAGCATGTGAGCCCTACGCTTCATGTGTCTCATGGCAGAGAAAAAGCTAAGAACCACTGGGTAGGAGGTGTTCCATCAAAGTTAATGATGTGAAGAGACAAATCTGAAGTCCTACCATCATACCGCATTCAAAAAGAAGCAGCTTCTACAATGCAGAAATCTTATTCAAAATCTATACACATTAGATGCTCCAAAATCTGCTAAATATAATTATTATTATAAGCAGAATCATCAAATTTCTCCCCCAGACTATGAGCTCCTTAAATGGTCCTCAATCTTGCTCTCCTAGTGAACAGTCCTGGCTCATTATAATAATTATTGAATTAAAAAGAGTTGAGGCTTTATGGATGAAGAATATATATATAAGTACACAACTTTGTGCACAGTTTCGAGGAAGCTTTATGGGAAAAAATATATCCCCCATGTGTTCAACAAGTATTACTGAGAACCTACTGTGTTCCATACTGGCCTAAATGATTAGGGATACAACCATGTATGAAACAGACACTAATCCTGGCCCTTGAGTAGCTTACGTAGTAGAGGGTGAAAGCTGATTATAAAGAAAATAAACTAGTTAATTATCAGTGATTTGTGTTAGAAGGTGGTATAGGAAAAGGACAGGAAGAGATAGATACGCAATTTTACATAGGGTGGCCAAGGGGCCTCATCAAGACAATGACCTTTGAGCAAAGACTTGAAGCAGGTGAGTGGATATCTGGAGAAAGAGTATTTCAGACAAAGAAAGGAGCAGGTGAAAGGGCCCTGAGATGGGCACATGCCCAGTGTGATGGAGGACCGGCAGGGAGGCCAGGAGGATGACAGCAGTGAAAGAGAACATGAATATGGCTTTTTAGATCAGGGAACAGGATTGTCTTCTTTTTTCCATAAAGCAAATTCCTCACTGTTCACAACATTCATATTTATATCTAATGTAAAATATGTCAGAATCTCTGGGCAAATCAAAGTACCGTACATGCAACATTTGTTGCCTAATAACTAACCTTGATTGTTGTCTTACCTTGACTTTGTTCTCTTCTTATTGTAACAAGAAGTCTAATTTTTGAGATCAAAGAACTGTCAGTAGCATAATTGCTCAGTAAAAGTAGCTTTTGCGAGTCTTCATTAAAAGGATCGTTGTGCGCAGCATTTCATGTGAACTAGATCTGCTCTATTGCTGACAGGCTGCTTTCAATTCTTTCTTGAGGTCTTAAAGAATAGAGAAACCTTTTTCTCTGAGCTTTATCTCAGAGTGTTAGTTTAGGTGTTATGCAGCCCATAAAGTGAGATACCACCCTTACCAAAGGAATGTAGGCCCAAACCCAGCAAAGAGACAAACTCCAGCTCTTATGTGACCTCCACTCTGAGGTCCACCTCTCATCCCCAGGCCCAAGGAGATAAATTCTCTCCCTTTATGCTCCCAACCTACTTTCTGTTCTATCATAGTGGTTATCGTGCTATGTATTTTGCAATTTGTATGGTTTTCTAAAACTATATTGTAATACTATTAACACGTTTATCTCTCCTGCTGGAATTAGAGACTAGGATCGTGCCTTTATGCATTTCTGTATTCTCTGCTTCTGATACTTGATAAAGGTATTATTAATATCTACACTTCTTTTCTCCTTCTAAACTCCTGTGAAGAACACACTTCCTCGGTGCCTTGAAATCAGGTGATGTGCTCCTCTCTGAACAATGAGATGGGAGCAAAAGTCACTTCAGGCAGAAGCATTAAATGTCTGTTTGAAATTCTCTTTTTTTTTTTACATGTTGCAGTCACTATGGAAGATGACGACATGGGACTGTCATAAGATGGAACCAGAGTTGCCATATGGTTGATGGCTACCCTGAAGAGCACCCAGACAAAAAAAAATGTTCTTTTTGTGAGCAAGAAATAAACTCTTATTAAGCCACAAAGATTTTGGTGAGTTTTTGTTACTGCAGCAAAACCTATATTATCCTTACTGAATCAGATGTAGGCACGTAATACAGAATTTTAAAAGAAAGAAAAGATACAAGGAAATGCAAAAATGGGGGGACCACACTGGAGTTCAGTCTGGGATGTGAAGGTTAGGTGCTACATTACAGGAAGCTGCCTCTATGAAAGAACAATTAATAAAATCAACAATCCACTTTATTCTGTCTTCTGTTTAGCCTTGTACTCCCAAAGCGAACTGCTTGAATTAAAACTTCTACATTTATTAGGTATTAAGAAATGAAACTGATGTTAAATTTTATAATCTTACTTCTCACCAGAGCAATGCCTTCTTGTACACATCTTTTTTTGACTAAGGCAGAAGTCTCTGTTCGAAGGAGTTAGTTTTGAAAATGTAATGCTTGTCAGCAATCAATATATTTGTAAGCTCTACATTGCCCTAATGCAGACCAGTTAGATATTGGCTACTTGCAAATGTTCCTCTTCTCTTGGGTAGTGAGGAGACAGGGTAAGGGATGGAGGAGAGGATACTGTAAATGCTGTAAGAGCTTAAATAGTTTCAGAATTTTTTTAAGGGAAGTTGGATGAGGGCTTCTCTGAATGTCTTAATTACCTTTAACATGCTAAAGTAGCCTCAAATCACCCAAATTCCTAAAAAAGAGCATCCAGCATCCTCTTCCATATGAAATAGGACCCTCAGCTGGGGCCAGGTAAACAGTAAAGGGGTGGAAAAATTGGAGAAAAGCCATGCAGTGAAGCAAGGAATGCAAAGAATAGGATGAGCTGATTCAGAGAAGTGCTGGGCAAAGGACCTACCCGAAAAGCCTTAAGGGAACAAAGCCTGAGGGAGGAGAAGAAAACAGGAATGGCAAAGCCAAAGGAAACCAAACCCAAAATGAAGGTGGATAGCTTGTTCCCAGGGACGTGAGTAAGGAGATGAGTCTTCACCAAAACAGGAGAAAGGCTAGCTAGAGATTTCATGGGGTCAAAGCAGAGAGGAAGATACTGAGAAAGGGCTTCTTCCCTAGGGAGGGGAAGAAGACGGACCTCCAATCTAGGCTGGAGGTGGAAACAAGGCAGATAAGCAAGAAGACAAGCTTGCAGGACCAGGGACCCAGCCAGGCCCCCACACCGAACTTCTCATCATTCCCTGAACAGGACAGGACTCCCCACCCGAGGGACTTGCACTGGAATCCCTCTCATTTCCTCTGCGCGGGCTCCACTAACAGCACTGCTCACAGGTCAACCCTTCTGGGCAGCCTCCAGCCCCTTCCCGACAGATCTGGGAGCCTCTTCTCTATGCTTCCAGTGGCTTCTCTTCTATGGGTGCCCAGTCATCAAACCTAATGGGATAAATGACCAAAAAGGAAGGAAAATGGAGCAAAAACAAAAGGGCTCATATGCCTTCCATCTGTGCCATGGTGAGTAACACAAGGTGATTCATCATCATTTGCCTCAAATGTATGGGGCCACACTCCCCAACTCCCTCACATATCCATGTTTTCTGACACATAAATATATGAAAACCCAGAAAGAAGGAAAAATTTTTCCAGAGTTAATTTTCCATCACAGAGAACTTTTCTTCTGAAGAAAAATTTTAACAACAGAAAATGTGAGACCAAAGGGCCTATTTTGTCTTCAAACATTTCACTTGTCAAGACAAGGTAGTTGGATGTTGATATTCAACCTTTGCTACCCCAAAATTATCTGTAAAAGCTGTGAAACAGTTTCAACCTGGGCATAACATTTCAGTATAAAAGAGCTGATAAACACACAGAATTGGTATGAGTTTGTGTTGTGGTCCTGCTTTATGGTGGCATTATAGTAGAAGATGATTTGGTTGAGCACAAAAACCATGAAAAACGTTTTTCATCTTATTGACACGCCCATCATTGGAACCCATGAGCAAAGGAACCGAAGGTATAATTATTCTATTCAACTATTTGTTACTTTGTGAATGTAGTTTTGGCAGGCATTTCAGAACATGCTCAATATACTGTGACAAAATTTCGCAAAGATCAAAGTACCACAAAACTCCTGCGTATAGACTAACAACGCTTAGGGCGTCTGGGAAAAAAGTAGGGGGAGAAACACTGTCAGGTAATTGTAGAGAAGAAATGCAAATTCCTCATATAAAAGCTTCTCTGATTCTGAACCCTAGCCATCCAAGTTTATGTACAGGAATGACACAGGAAAGGGTCACATTCAAGCACAGGATAGCTTCTCCCAGGGGCCTCTTGGGGCCTTCTGTGGTTAATTAAGTCCAGCATTATTTTAAATAGTCCCTTTCCTGTTCTCCTCCCCTTCTACCCTTGACCTAAACATCAGGGGCTATGCAGGCTTCCATGCCTCAATCACTGCCAATGTCCACTCCATTCACGAGGTTCTTCTTACCCAGGCTATACCTTCTACTGTCACTCTTCCCAGCACTGCTCTTCCCTGGGCTCCTACATTGAGGGTCTTCTCAGAAAGGGGCCTGTCAAAGATGCGTGGGCAAGGTTCAGAGACCCACCAGGAGATACAGCACACAGAAGCCAGTAATGACAAGCCTTTAGCAGCCAATGGCGGTGGGGCCAGGAGAAGACACAGCTTTACTGGAGGCTGGAAAAGTGATTGAGGAGGGAACTGCCCAGTGGTAGCTACTTAGAGATGGCCACAGTCACTGCCAGCGACACTGAAAAAGAGACAGCAGGAGAGACAGATACCCCTGATGTCTCTCTCCTCCTGGCCTTCCATCAAATGACCCAAATCAAAGCCACATGACAAGAGAGCCCTAGGGAAGAACATGCACTGAAGGTAGCCTCCAAGGTACAAACTATAACAGAAAAAAGTAGAGAGCACATGGGATGGACAAACAGAGAATAACCAGCACAGCTGCCAGAGGCCCTTTATGTTCAAATGCTTGTCTCTTGTTTGTTAACTACCAGTCACTCTGTGGAAACCAATAAGGGGGAGGTTCCGATTATTAATTCAGTAAAGGTCTCACAGGCACGGTCTTCCCTCTGGGTTTGGCCTTCCATTGTAAAGGTGGCAAACAGAAAACAAAGTAGACTCCCGGCCTCTGTAATTTTATGATGATGAAGGTCACCAAACTTTTGAGGCCCTTTGAACCATTGCTACTAAGTGTGGTCCATTGACCAGCAGCATCCACATCACCTGGTATTCGATAGAAATGCAGATTCTTGGGCCCCATCCACGAGCTACTAAATCAAAGTCTCTAGGACTGGGCCCTATAATCTACGTTTTTACAAGCCCTCCAGGGATTCTCATGAATGCTAAAGCCTGAGAAGTCCTTCCTTAAACCCATCTTTCACAGCTTCAGGGAGAACAGTCCACAGGTAACCTATCAGAGACCCTTGGACTAAATGGAGTCCAGCCTAAGGAACCCCTCTTTTAATTTCCTCACTATGACCTTCAGCAAGACCAGTGTTTGAGTCTCAGTTTTTGTACTTAGTTGCTTTCAATATAACCGATAAGATCTCCTTTGGCTTTCAAAGGGATTGATCTTGGAATCCCTCAGATCTGTCATTTCAGATGATGAGACAACTACGGCTGCAGTGACAACAGCAGCAGCTCACACTTACTAAGCATTCTTTACATGACAAGTTCTGCCTTAATAGTGCTGCATAAAATAATTTAGTCTCACCACCCTATGAGGCGGGCACTATCTGTGCTTCACAGATGGTGAGGTTGTGCCATATAGAGAAGTCTGGTAACTTGTCCTTGATTCTCTATAAGAAAGGAATACCTATTCCAGAGTTAAGAAAACAGTAAAATAAGAATGTATGTAAAAGCACTTTGTCATGTAAAGCATTATATAAATGATGGCAGAGTAAACAGCCAACTACTGACGAACTGCATTTGCTCAGTTTTTCTTGTTAAGTTCTAACTCATGAGATATTCGAGGTAAATTAGAATATGACTAGGCAGCTTTTTTTAAGGAGTTATGTGTCAAGAGGAATGGGAAATTTGAATGTTTCAGTGGGTGCTATTTGAAGATCTGTAATGAATTTAAAATAGGAGAAGAAAACCAATATTGATGCTAATTTGAGGCAAAGAAACAGCTTTCACTGATGTCAACAAATAGCAACAAACCTCTTATCTAAAAGAAGATAAAACCACCTGGTATGCGCTCCCCAGACGAAAGAATTGGCTGTCACAGTTCTTTTCTGACACCTCTCCAAGGATTCTGTTAATGGCCAAACAATTTAATCTTCTAGAAACGAATTTATAGATATGTTCTTTCCACTCTCTTGATATGACAGATTCTTAATCAGATTCTTCCTGAATCTTCAAATGCTCTTCCTATTAATGTGTTATCTTCCCCCCTCCCCAACTCAAGAGACGCGGTAAATATTAAAGATCCATCTTTCCTTATGTCTAAGATATGCCTCGAAGTGCTCCAGGGGTTGAGTTGGCATCTCAATAGAGAAAAACCACAGCTCTGAGCACAAAATAAAAACTGACCCCCTCTCAACACTAAGTCCTATGGTAGAATGTTAGTATCCATTTTAGAGACAGAGACTCAGACTTATTCCAGGTCACATAGTCATTAAGTGACAAACACAGAGAAATGTTCTCTCTCCTCCACCACAGCCAAATTCTATTTCAATGGATTGAAATAGGTCTCACACTTGCCCTAGTATCTAAAAGGTATCATCACATATCTTCCCTACCTTTTTTTTTTTCTACAAAAGATTTCATACCTATGTATAAATTCAGAGCACAATATGAGGGAGTGAACCGTCTGTAGTGTTTGTTCATTACAGTCAACATTCAGAGTGGTAGACCAAGCAGAAGTGATAAGCTGTTCACTTCCTTCAATAGTAACGGGAGAGAGAAAAACAAATTTACAGTCAGCACCAAAGGCGTCAGTGTGGAGCAATCACAAGTATTTGCCTGTTCATCTCATAACAGCTGCAGGTAAATGATTTGACAAGGTCAAATTCAACTGCACAACAAAACCACCAATGGGGCTGGAGTTTAAGTTGCCAGACCAGTTAGGGGGGGAAAAAATGCAGGAAGACAACTGCCTAGATTGCAGAAGCCTTGGTTTTCTAGACTCTGAAATGACAGTAAAGGTTTGTGTTGCCTTTATTAGAAATTCTGAATTAGGTTTTTTTCTACAGATAACACAAGTAGTGCAAAATGAAAGAAAAGTATTTTACAAAGGAGCCAATAACCTATGAACAAAACAGATAAAATAAAAGAATATGAACTGAGTCACAGAGGTAAGATCTGCCAACTCACCACACAAAGCATGGTGACTCACAGGCAAGTCGCAAATCTATTGTCATTTGGGTATATTCACAACTCTTGGTTTTAAAAAGTAAGACATTTATATGGGAAGAACTTTGGTTTCTTCTACCTTCAACATAACTCTGAGGTTATTATTCACACTTTTTGTAGGAAACATTTAAATGGATTCTCCTCTGACATTTAAATCGTTACCTAAGCAATATCAGTATCTACTTAAATTGTTAATATATCTTAACTCATATTTTTCACTCATCATAAATAGATATGGGTATTGTTTGTCGGAAGTTGTAAAGGTGTGATTAACTTTGATATTTCTACAGATAAACTATGCAGCTAATTTTAAAAACTGAAACATGACTTTACTATAGTTCCCTTACTTACTCTAGGATGCCAAAATTTTAAGACATACCATCACTTTAATGATAGCTTCACAGGGAGAAAGAAAAATATCCCATGAAATGATGACATCAATTGTAACATACATCCCTACTTCAAAAGTGTTAAAATAAAGAGAATGGCGGGTGGGGAGAGAAAGAGAGAGGAAGAGGGATGGGAAGGAGGAGAGGTGAGGGGGGAGGGAGAGGGAGAGGGGGAAGAGAGAGAGAGAGAGAGAGAGAGAGAGAGACACTAAGATTATAATCAAGGCAATACATCAATCGTTCTATTTAGAGAGAGGATACAGCAGAATTGATAGACCTGGGAATATGGAAGCTGATTTCTTAGGTTCAAATCTTGGCTCCTCCACTTAATGGGTGATCTCAAGCAACTTATCCTCTCTGTACCTCATTTTCCTTTTTGGAAAAGAAGACAATGAGAGCATTTGCCACATAAGGTTGTTATGAGGACTGAAGGAGTTAACATTCTTAAAGTACTTCAAACAACTAGACGTCACTGATGTTATTTATATAAGGATTTGTTGAATAATAGTAGTTATCATCATCACCTTCACCCTCACCACCATCTATCTACCAGTGCTCACTGGCACGTCTGCTCCATTCAGAGATTGAATTTCCAATTCAACAAACCAAAAAAATACTTTAATTCAAGGAAATATTTACTGACAACTCAATCAGTGTTTGATATTATGCTAGGTTTTTAGAGAAAAGAAAGATAAAAAGTAAAATACTTATAGAGCCATGATACTGTTCTCTAGAAAGCAAGGTAGGGAAAGTCCTTTGTACGAGGGCCTGTGATGGCTCAGGCTTCACAAGATCTACAAGCCATCTGAAATGAGATGCAAAATGATGTCTGCGTGTGCATTTTACGGGGGTGCTATCCTCTGATTCTTAAAAAGGCCTGAGATCCAAAATGTTAAGAACCACTCACTTAGGGTAATCATACTACATTAAAAGATTAATATACCAAATATTAATTAAAGGATATATGAGTATTTTCAATGATTTTATTCGATTGTAAATGATCCATTCACCTTGACAGGTACACACACTTCCCACTTCCTAACCTGGAATTTCTTAAACATCCTACTACACTACAAACGAAAATCCTGGCTCACCAGAAACTCTTCCCTCTTCTTCCAGTCCCCTTTGAACCCCAGAAAAGTAACTTGCTTGCCTTAAAGTCTCCAAGTGCATTTGTAATACGGAGCTAGTCAGCTTCCCAACCTCCTGGGAAAACAATGGCTTCTGAGATGAGTCATCTCAAACCTTCCCGTTTGTCAATGGTTGATATTGCTGGGAGATGACAGACGGCTGCTGCTCGAGCCATTGCCAAACTTGTATGTAATTAAAGACTGATCCTGAATGCCATGACTGAAGATGCTGGCATTTAGTGTTTTAAACTAGAACTTGAAATGTCTGGTGCATCCACTGTTTCAATATACGTGTTATGATTATGTCAAGGTCTTAGGTAACACGGTATTAGGGAAAGGCCATAGATTTTGGAATCAGAACACCCTGCGCTCCGTTCTCCCTCTTCTACTTCCTAGCTGTGTGACCATGGAGAAGTTACTGAACCTCTCTGGACTATATAGTTTCCTCTTAGGTGAAAATACCTCCTCCTTTTAAGGAACTATGAAAGTTTTAATTCGATAAAAATGTGCCGGTATCCACAACGGTGTCTGTGGACCTTTCCCTTTTCGATATCCGTTTTTGAATGATTTATCATTATAGTAATTTGCCACAAAAAGTTAGGTCATTTATTGTTACTCTGCCTTCGCAGAAAATTGTATAACTTCTCACGAACTGCTTCCAGATCACATTTCATTACTGAAATTATCATATTCCTAACGATGGTTGTTATACAATATTGAAGCCAAAAAAAAAAATCTCAAGTACTCAAAGTCACCACCAATGACTTATCTCCCACCTTTCCATCTATTTTTAGACAAGTTACCAATTACTGCCAAGTCAATTTAAGAGACAGTGCAAGTGTGAAACTCAAGACTGTTTTGTTATGGCACCAGTATTTAGATATCACCTAAAATATTCACAATCTATTAGGATGTCGCAATTTTTAAAAACATGGAATCTGACACTGCATACAAAAGCAAAAGTTTTTGAGCCTAGATTTTCATAAATATGTCTATGAAAGGTCATTTGCCTAGAATAAACATCCAGCTGGGGAAGGAAAAAGTTAAGCTCCAATGTGCCCCAAACTTTCTATGCCTTGTCTCTATTCTTGGAAAAGCCGGACCCACAGTGTATCTCATTGCCGAGAAAGAAGCTGAGGCTTAGAGAACTCAGAATACAAGAGTGATGGTTCTGGAGTCCAAACCATTTTCCAAGGCAATGGCCCGGGCTCCTTTCCTCTGATCTAATTATGCAACCAAAGCCTGTGTGAGGAGTTGGAGGGGAAAGAAAGAAAAAATGTAAATACAGCATTAACTTGCCATCGAGTTCCTTTGCTAGAATTCACATGAAATGAAAATAGAATAAATGGATCTATAATTTCTTTTTCTTTTCCCCCAAATAACTATTTTTATAGGTGGCATCCCTGGGGTTTTATTTTATTTGTAGCCATGGCCATCACAGTTCTATAACACTGTCAAGATTTGAGCTGGTAGGAAGTCAATGTTTCTCAAATAAGATCCTCACGTGTCCCTCATATCTGGTCTGACTCACCTTTTCTGGAAGATGCATGCCTCCCTTAATGGCCTTTTATCTTCTGACAGGCTACCATAAGCAGATAAGAAAAAAGTAAATTCACAAGTTTTGGGGGGTTGGCTTTGATTAAAGTAGGCCTGGCTAGTTTTTGCTTATGACACACTGAATGGTACTTTTACTTTTAATAAGTAACAGCTACCCTTCACCTATAACCCCAATACACCCCCTTCCTCCCTCCCCTCACGCCCAGTAGGTCTATCACAAGAGTCTGTGTGCTCAAATGCAAGAAAAGTTAACATCTGGCCTTATCAAGAGCATTAACTGATCCCTGGAGTGGTAGGGTAATATCAGCAGGTACTATGAGGCTATGGTAGTTTAGAGTAAATAGACCCTTTGCCCTCAGTGCATTTAAAGAAAACCAGAGAGTCAATTCAGAGTGTGGACTATGGAACCAGACTAGCTGGATTCAAGCCCTCCCTCCACCCACTCTGTGATCTTGGGCAAGTTACATTCATCTTTGTTTCACTTTACCCATCTGTAGAATGCAAACAACAGCATCCAACTCATAGGCTTGTCATGAGGGTTCAATGAAGTTTATGTATATCAGAACATTCATGCCACCTAATTAAGTGTCATGAAGTGTTAGCCACTGATATTAATTTAAATACAAAGAATAAATTACATGCTTTGCCTGTATGATATGTGTATAAAATGACTATAAATAGGACAGACTGGTATAACTCAGACCAGTAAATGTTTCTCAAACAACAAAATCTGAATTCTGGCAGAGAAAGGTATTCAGTCATACCTGAAGCAGTCCAGGTTGGACAAGGGGAATGTACTACCTTGTTTCTTTTTAGAAGGAATCATCTGGGTAGTGACTGTAAATGAAAATGAGAGAATCTCATGCACAGAGCAAGCAGCTGTTCTTCTGGTTTCTCCAGTTTCACCTGCTGTGTCACAGGGACCCTGAATGCGTAAAGAGTGGCTGCAGAGGAGAGGTCAGGGAGGGAAGATGATCCAAGACCTGAGGATCACTGGAGGGCTTTGGTGAACAATCTGGCACACTGGCAAACCGCTCTGGCTGTTGGAAACGAAACAGATTTCAAGGAGCTGAAGAAAGTGGCAGAGCACTGCAGAAAAGATCACAGCAGCCAAAGCCCAAAATAAGTCAGTGCCAGCACTCTGACAGTATATATAGAAAGACAGAATGGTAGTCACCAGCTTTTTTTTTATTAAGGGGAGAAAATGACAGCCTTAGAAACAGCGTGATGAGAAGGCTTCTTTTAAAAAGAAACACAAACTTAAAATGGAAGGCCTAGGCAAAAATATCGCTACCACTAAGAGAGGCAAAAGTTGGACTATGGAACCAGACTGCCTGGATTCAAACTTCAAGATTAATGGTTTTTGGTAAAAAGAATAAGTGCTCCTTAAGAAAATGGCTGACTTCAGTCTGGAGTCGGGAATGGATAAGACAAGCTTAGGGTATCTTGTGCCGGAAAGCAAGAAAATTGTCAGAGATTACTGGGTAAATCTTGTAAAAAGGATACAGGAGATAAGGACAAATCGATCATCAAAGAGAATAATGACTGCAATGGATTGAAACAAATACATTAAGATCCACAAGTTCTTAATGATACCCCAAAAAAGAAAGACTCATTGATTATCATGAGAGGTTGTCAGAGCACCAAATCATTACTCAGAAAGTGATAAAAGGAAAAAATTAAGCCTTATTCCTGTCTTTTCTACAGTGTAAACAAAAGGGGTGAGAGAGTCAAAAGGTACAAACTTCCAGTTAAAAAAAATAAATAAGCCACGGGCCTGTAATATTCTGCATGACAACTACAGTTAACAATATTGTACTGCATATTTGAAAGTTGCTAAGAGTAAATCTTAAAAGTTCTCGTCGTAAGAAAAAAAATCCTGCAACTACGTATGGTGAGAGATGTTCACTAGACTTCCTGTGGTGATAATTTCACAATACATACAAATAGAAATCATTATATGGTACACCTAAAACTAATATAACATTGTATGTCAATTATATCTTAGTTTTAAAAAGGAAAGAAGTATAAACATTTTTTAAAAAGTGGTAGAAATCACAGATTCAGATCACCATTTTGCAACCCCTAGTGAAATGGATCTAGGCTACAACCATCTATGAAGCTAAAATCATTAGGTGAAAGGTAGAAAGGTAAGTTGACTCTACCTGAACCCACTAATCAATTTTAGCATCTCAAGAAGAAAGACATGTGTCTTGTGAGGTGATGCAATAGATTTTACACAGCAGCACCTACAAAAGATGCTTACCTTTGAACTTGAATCTAATCAAGCCTCTACATTTAACTGAGAGGATTACAAGAAATACAGAGAAGAGAGAAACAAAGGAAACAACACCACGAGAAGTCAGCCCAGAAAGTGGGACACTCTACTGGACAAATGACTTGCTCTCTCCATCAAATCAATGGCATGAAAATAAAAAAAAAAAGGTGTGGGGGTGGGGACAGAGGGGACTAAAATATAGATTTAAAAACCTAACAACCAAATGCAGTGCGCAGACCTTGTTTAGTTTTTGATTTCAACAAATCATAAGTGAAAGAGTATCTTTGAGAAAATCTGAGTATGGGAATTACATTAAGGAATTATTCACATTTTAGGTATGAAAAGGCAAAGAAGTTGTTTCTTCTTCAAAGAAAAAGAGTCCTCATCAGAGATTTAAACTGAAACATTTATGAGTGAAATGACACGGTATTTTGGATTTTGCCTTAAAATATACCAGCCCTCATAAAAAAGTGGGGGAGGGGAAAATAAATAAAACAAGACTGGTAAAACGTTAATAGCTGTTGAAACTGGGGTGTTTATTATACTCTCATAGCGTCCATAACACAGAGTTAAAAAAAAAAATGATCAAAGGTGTTGGTGGGAATTCAAGCTGTGTCTTACCTTACCAGTGATTTTTAGGAGACAGCTAGGGTCCTCCCACAAAGCAAAATTTAGTCATTCCTCACTTAGCCTAAAGAGATGCGAAGAGTCTTAATCAGTGTGCATCTGGAATTCAATATGATTAGAAGTGACTGAACCAAGGAACCTTGAAGTTCCACAGTATTAACCAAATGTCAGCTTAATTTTTTCCAGTAAGAGATCACCTACAAGGCATACAGGTTGGGCAACACAATCCACAAAGAGCTTACTTGATGCCAGCTGATATCAGATTGTGCAGATCTGTGGAAGCCCAAGGCAACATGGACACGAGCCACGAGTATTCCCAAACCAGATCTTGGTCAATACAGAAATTGCAAATTTTCTTACCAACTTGTGTAATGCATAGAGCTCCTTTTCTTTTAATCAGTGGTAATAAATTTGTATTAACTTGTACAGCTGTAATCTGAAGGTATAGCCCATAAAACACAAGACTAAAGGTCTACAGAAGAATCTGAGCCATGAGCTGTTTGCATTAGCATCACTGACCTAACCAAGGGGCTGAGCAGATGACCCCAGATCTCACAAGTCACCAAGTGATTTGGTACACACTTCACCTGTTTTTCTCTTTCCTTCAGTCCACTTCTGCTATGAACTAAATGTCTGAGTCCTCTCAAAATTCATAAATTGAAGCCCTAAATCCATCATGATGGTATGTGGAGATGGGGCATGTAGGGATATTTAGAGCTAGACTAGGTCATGAGGGTGGGCCTCCATGACGGAATTTGTGGCCTTATAAGAAGAGAGAGAGAGATCTTTCTTCCTCTGCATATACCAAGGAATGACCATAGGAGGACACTGGGAGAAGGCACAGGAAGAAGGCAGCTGTGTGCAAGCCAGGAAGAGAGCTCTCACCAGAAACCAAATGAGTTAGCATCTTGATCTTGGACTTCCCAGCATCCAGAACTGTGAGAAAATACATTTCTGTTGTTTAAGCCACCCAGTCTATGGTATTTTGTTACAGCAGCCTGAGTAGCCTAATACAGGTAATTATTTCACCTGTTTTTCTTTTTTTCCGATTCGTACCTCTTTGTTAGGGAAGGTTCCAAAAATCACAAAGGTGGCTCCAAAGCCAGTGGAGGGGGAAAAAGTTGAAAATGATGGGTTTCCAACATTGGAAAATTTGACAATCTTCCCCCAATAAGAAACTAACCATGTACTTATGAAAAGTGTTTGGAATGTCCTATGGAGAATACAGTATTAGAACTGAAGAAGGGTTTGAAAAGTATACATGATGTGGAGCATGCACCACATTCAGAATAATTAAGAAGATAAGGGTAAACTTGTATATTGGTAAGGCACACATTATCCCAGGTGGCAAGAAACACAGCCTCCATGCAAACATTACAGATCTACTGACACAGAAACCCTCAGCAATTCTCCTCACAGACTGCCTGACTGCCCTCCTGTCTTCAGCATTCCGTGCCATGAAAACCTGTCAAGGATAATAAGAACACAATTTGACCTACTTTTCCCTAGATTCATGCAAAATCTATAACTCTGGTTCTTGCATCTACTTAGTTATCACATCTCTATGACATATTTTCTTGCTTTCTTTGCAGGCAATCCTGTATGCCACACGCTAAGGTCACTCGTGGGCAATTCCTAAACTCCCCTGGTCATGAACTTAAAGACATCCTACTATACCCAGCTGATCTTCAGAACATCCTTCTGAGGTAGACCATATGCAGTTCATCCCAACATGGGAAAGAAAACGCTTAAGGAGGAACGCAGCTAGAGAGGCTGATGAAGACCTACAACCACTCAGACCCTTCCCTGCCCAAAGGAAGCCACAGCAGAACGAGTGTTTCTCCTTAACTCTCTGGCTTCCCTGCCAGAGCTAGAAGTCCCTCTGTAAGATATTCTTCACAAGGCAGACAAACAAGACTTCCTTTTTTTAAATGATAGCCCCCTAAATCTATCTTGTTGCAGCTTCTCAGTAAAACCTGCTTAATAATGACAAATTAAAAAAAAAAAAAATCAGCAGAACCCACCACAGGTGCTGCATAGGCCCTGTCAGCCAGGTGACCTGAGGTCCTGGACCTTCGGAGTGGCTAATGAAAGATGCCAGGAGATCAGCAGGCCACCCTGCTTCTGTAATATACAAAACAAGCCTGACCTGCCCGAGCCTTCCACGCACTCAGAACCCAAGGAGGGTCACTCACTCCTTCACCAGGAAATCCTATGAGAACACACCATCAGAAAGTGCTAGGATGTAAGATCTGGGTGGGCGTGCACCCTCCTGCTCAAGGGGGAGGGGGCGTCGCCGCCGAGTACTAAGTGCTGGAGACGGCAACCCTGGAGCCAGACAAGGCAGCTGGCCCCGGAACCTCCAACTTCTGGGGCTCCTCTCGGCGGCCCCAGAGCTCGTTCCCATCGATGCCCAGAGCCCGCAACGGGACGTCCAAACCGCGTGCGCACGTCGCATGCCTCCTGCATCCCCCTCGGGGGCCTGAGGCTGCGGGCGGGCCGGGGCTGGCCGACACTTAGTTCGGCTCGGGACACCTGCCGCGTCCCCTCCGGGGAGAGGCGAACGGCCCTTCTTCTCGCGGCGATGCTCGCGGTCCCGCCGCCGGAATCCAGGTGCCCTCGGGTGAATTAAGTCAGGTGCATCCGAGCGGAGAGGTGGGGGAGGGAGGGCACCCCAGCCTCCCGCCGTCCCGGACCCCTCTTCCTCTGCTCAGCCCCGCACAAGGGCGCGCAGTGCGCCTGGCGCCCCCTCCCAGGGGCCCCCCAGGGTGGGCGCGGGCCCCCACGCACTCACCCGGGCCCCGGCGGCGGCGCCCCGCTTCCTCCGCAGCGTCAGCCCGCTCCGCAGCAGCGCGGGCAGGTCCCGCAGGCGCGGCCGCGGCGGCGGCGGTGGCTCCCGCGCCGGCTCGCGCTCCCCGGGGCCGCGGCGCGGGGCGCCGTCCGCCGCCGCCAGCGCCGGGCTCTCGCACGGCGGCTGCATCTTCACGGGGCCCACGGCCATCCTCATGCCCGGACGGCGGCGCCGGCCGCGCCCGCCGCGGCTCCGCTCCCCCGCGCTCGCCCCCGCGCGCCCGGCGGCGGGAGGACGGGATGCGGCTCGGGCGCGGGGCGCGCTGCCCGCCGCGGCCCATTGGCGCGCGCAGGGGCCCCCGCGGGCCCGGCCCCGCGCACCTCCCCCGCCCCGCCCCGCCCCGCCCAGGTGCGCCCGGCCCCGCCCCCGCCCGCCGCTCACCTACGCCCGCGCACCTGGCCCCGCTCCGCCGATCCCGGAACCCGAGACGGAGAAGATGCGACACCTTGAGAGGACGGCACGTCTCACCCCTAGGTGCGGGCTGCCCAGAATCCCCCCCACCAAACCCACTCTGCCGCCCCCACCCCCATTCCCTTTAGGCCGGCCACCCCCCAGATCCCTTTAGACCTACCACCCCCATTCCCTTTAGGCCGACCACCCCCCAGATCCTCTTAGGCCGACCACCCCCCAGTTCCCTTTAGGCCGAAAAGTCCCACTTCACTCCCTTTTTCCTAACGGACAAAGTGACTTGGGCTTCACCCAAGTGCACTGGGAAGTCCTGGGACACTCCTTCGTTGTTTTTTGTTTTCTGTTTTTTTGTTTGTTTGTTTGTTTGTTTGTTTGTTTGTTTTTGCCCAGCCCAGCCCCAAATCTTAATCCCCAGTCCTGGAAACGGTTTGTGCCAAAGAACTTCAACACAGGTGGCTCCGTATTCCGCTGCGCCATTGTGACAGAATTGCCCCCACCACCCTGACTGTCCCCTCTTTGGCTCAGTGATCGTGAAAGGATAAAGGGAGAAGACTTGTTTGTGTTGGTTGTGATAGGCGTTTAGCAAAATCAATGCAAGTCTGGTGACCCGAAGGTGAATCTCTTAAATTAGCGTGTTGGAACCTGAAAGGCTGGTGAGTGTGATGAATGTGCTTGGTAAACTGCGAAGGCCGACCTTGGCGTGAATCACTGTTGACACCGTTCCAGAAGCGAGGATGGTAAAGCATTGAGAGGGAAGTTCCTCCGGCGGGACCTTAAAATCCAGGTGGCTGTGAATCTTCACATCCTAGCTCAATCTATGTTCGAAGGGGGCCAACTAGGGCTTTTACTGATTATCAGTAGGACACTGGGGTCCCCATATTTGCCTAAGACTTGTAAGAACTGAATAAGCTTATTCACGTTAATAATTGTAATAATAATAATAAAGGACAAATAAAGATTACAGAAGGTCAGGGCCCTGAGTGGTTTACCCATGTGGCCTCAGCCCCTCACTGAGTAGATGCCTGGCAAATAAATATGGAAGTATGGCCATGTAAGAGGAAAAAAGAAAAAGAATGACCTATGACCTTTGCCCACAAAGAACTTAAGGTTTGGCCCAAGAGAAAATAAACATATAGAAAGACAAAGATATTGCTTTTGTACTCTTGGTAATTGCCAAGTGAGTGTGGATAATGAGCATTCTGAACTACAGGAGCAAGAAATGCTTCTGGCCTGAAATGAGTGAAGAAACATCAATGAAGGGAGTTTAAATTGCGCCTTAAAGTTGAGTGGGAAGATTCAGCCAGGCAGAAAGGAGAGTGAAGGTCCTTCAAGTAAAAAGGAAAACCATGAGAACAATGCCAAGGTGATATCACGCAGAAACTGCTGGGCGCTGAATGTGTCATGCTGATCGGAGAGAGGGAGAATGTGATGGGAAAGCAAGAAAAAATACCAGAACAGATGCTGGTGACACCCTGCAGAAGGCCTTGAATCCTGTTACCCTAAGCTGTGTGTGTGTACTGGAAAGGACACTGCAATAAACTCTATGATCCATTACAGTTTCCAAATGCCTATCCCATTTATTCAAGGCAGAAGTCCCACTTGTATGTATCATATAAGACTGTACCTGTTTATATGATGTTGAAATACTTCAGCTGCAGTTGGTAATCAGTCATTGCCTTGAGCCCCAGAATGCCACCCCAAACTCCAGATTTCCTTCTAAAATACCAACTGAAGGTCCAGTAGTCTTGGTCTAGTAGAGGCCCTCAAGGACACTTTTGGTCATCATTCACTCTGGTTAGTAGGTGATTGTGCCATCTCTCTCCTAATAATATCTTTTGAATCACATCGTGACCCTACTATGCCCCCAAAACTGTACAAATGTGTTCTGTCTCCTAGTCCAGATTCTTGGTTTATACTGTCATTCACACAGCCTCTCAATGCTGTGTGGGGGTTTAGACTTTATCTCATACAGTTAATGGCATTGACCAAGGGTCTAAAACTCAGTATCAGCAAGGACCTTTGGAAAGCTGGCATGGATAAATGACAATTGCCATTCAACCACCATATAAGACAGACAACAAGGACTAGTAAGCATGTGTAAACAGAAGAGCCATGCTCAAATCAAGCTATGTCCCACCTCAGGAACTTTGCACTTGCTGTCCCCTCTGCCTGGAATACTTCTCTGTAATGCTATCCAACATAAATTTTTACAATGGCAGGAATGTTCTCTGTTGCATAGCTAATGGCCACATTGGGCACTTGAAATGTGGCTAGTGTACCTGAAAAACTGAATTTTTAACTTTAATTTGAATTAATATAAGTTTAGATAGCTACATGTGGCTGTGGGCTACTCTAATAGAAAGCAACATTCTAGAAATCTATGTTTCTCTTTCTCTACTCCACAAATTTTTTAACTGAAATGTCTCATTTCAGTGAGGTCTTCCATGACAATGCAATTTAAAATTGTAGCCCTTCCCATCCATTCTTTTTTCTGTCCCCTTCCTAGCATTCCACGTAGCTTATTGACATCCAGTACTCTAGATATTTTTTTTTTATTTGTCTGTTGTGTGCTTTTCCACACTAAAATCTAAGTTCCACAAGGGCCTGAATTTTTTTCCCCTTTGTTCCATATTTTGAACATATTAGTTGAGCAACTGAATTTTTTCATATATGAGAACCCAGTTTTTCAAAAGAAGCCTAAAATGGATTTTGCAATGTTGGAAGTTTTTTTTTAAAAAATGTAAATACTGTGTATACCAACATCACACAGATCAAACAAAACAACTGGGGTTCCTGAGCCGACTTTGACTTAGGAGAATGGCATAATCAAAGTTTATGGAAATACCTATGGTAAGAAGATGTAAGTTTTATTGGCTATTTGCAGTAAGGGAAATTGGACACCATGAAAATAACTGACAACAAGCTACAAAGTGATGAGAGTCTGAATTAGTGGGAACAGTGGCTATAGTGGGAGGTTAGATATCGGACATTATGGAAGAAAGCTTCCTAGGCCTTGGACACATGTTAGGAGGAGTAAAAAAAAAAAAAATACAGATTGTATTTTACAAAGATGACCAACAGCACAGCATCCCTATCCCCCAAGGTCTTTTCCAGTAATTCCGATATGATCTCGCCATTCCTCATGAAGAGACAGGACTTATGTCCCTTTGAACCTGGTTAGGCCCTGTGACTACTCTGGCCAATAGAATACAGCTGAGGTGATGGTGCCAGTTCTGTACGGAGCCCTTAATTGGCATACTAGATTCTACTTCCTGCTCTCTTGGAATGCTCCCTCCTTGGGTGCTCTTATGTGGAACCCAGCTTCCTTCTGTGAGAAGCCCGAGCCACCTTGAGAGTTCATGCAGGACTGCTCTGGCAGCTGAGCTCCCTTCCAATAGCAGCATCAATTGCTGGTTCGTAAGCCATGTTAGACACCCAGTCCAGCCGAACCTTCACATGACTCCTGTACTAAACATCTGACTGCAACCATGGGTGAGAGGCAGAAGCAAGAATTAACTATCCAACAGAGCCCAATCAACCCACCAGACAATGAAAGACAATAATAAATTGTCTTAAGCCACTAAGTTTCAAAGTATTTGTATGTGGGTAAAAAAAAAAAAAACAAACTTGAAATTTCTCGCAAGTGGCTGGAATTGGCTATATGGGGAAAGAAAAGATGGGAAATTTTTCCTGCATAACTTTGTTTTTTAAAGAAATATGTGAATGTGTTACTTATTAAAAATTATACTGAAAAAAGTTTCCAGATTGAGAGAAGTCGTGGAGGCCAGGGGAGCTAGTTTTACATTACAGTTAAACTGACCAAACTAGAGGGCATCCAAGTGGAAATCCAACTAGCAGAGCAGCTGGAGCTCAAGAGAAAGAGATATAGATACCAGTGTCCAAAAATATAATCAAAGGGTGGAGCCAGACTATGTTGCTCAGGGGGTCGAGGGGGAGCAGAGACAGTCTACCTCTTCCTAGGGTGGGTCCTTGGAGGACACAGCAGATGACTTCCCATTCCCAGTTGTATGGAATTTGGCATAGCGAGTCTAGTGGATCTTCCTCCTTTAATTTTTGTGTCTCATGACTACCACGAATACCAAGGAAAGCATCTATCAGCTGGGCTTCCCCTGGTGGTTTTCCACTCCCTGTGTACCTGTTCATCTCCTGATAAATGTACAAACTGCATGTCATGCTAATGGGTCTCTTAACATCATAGTTATTAAGACTTTGATGAGTCCTCCTTGGCATCCGTCCCTTCCCATTTAAGATGTTTTGCATTGCTTTACCAGCTCTCAAAAATAAAAAACCTACACACAATTTCGTTTCCTTATTCAAGCCTGCAAATACTTCAGTGTGTAATGATTAAAATGGATTGAATATGACCTTCCCAAGGACTAAGGTTGAGCAGTGGGAAATCAGAAGGCAGATCTTGCAGGAGAAACCCAATACTTGTCCATACCGCCTCTACTGAGACTGCCAGATATAACTCTGTGTACTGGATACTAACACGATTTTTATATTTTCTTACGGAATGAATATGCAATTGGGAGAAATATAGCAAAATAATGAAACATGTTTTAAATCTAAAAATGTTAAGCCTACTCATTTTATTTTAGTTTTCGGGAATCATAAATAGAACTATCTGCCATCAAACTGTTCATGGCAAACCTCTGTGATACTGTGCTATTATTTTTGTAGTACATTTTGTACTATGCATCTTGCATATATTCCCCTCAGGGATGATACATTTTCCTTACACTATTTGCATCGGTAGCTCCAGCCAGAGACTGGCTCATAAAGATGGGTACCAAGCCTTTAAGTTCATCATCTATTCATTACACTCATAATCTTGAAACAAAGTCTGTCTGTTCATGCTTTTTCATATGCAATTTACTGTTATCATCCAGGAAATTTCTTAAGTCAGGTGTGCAAGTTTACCAGGCCCTTGCATATTTAGGACACTTTAAAAAAAATATATATTCCTGTGGTTAAATGCCCCCCCACCCAAAAAAGAAAAAAAAAAAAACAGGGAAAGAGGGCAATAAGAGAACTAACTTGACCAGCAGACAGCAAGAAAGCCAAGACAATCTTGTGCCATCCATCCTGCTCTACTCATGGAAATCATCCTTACACAGATCAAACAATACCTCCTCCTAGGAACCTTCTCTGCTCTTCCTATTGGGATCAGTCCTTCCTCAGGTAAACCTAGGGGCTCACCTACAACTACAAGTCTACTTTTACCACCTCTCTTATCATAGTCCTTTTTATATCTGAGTTAAATGTTTGCATGTAAGATCCTTGTGAGTCTATAAACCCTTTGAGGGCAGAAATCATTCATCTTTATGTTCTCTTTAAATGCAGTGTCTAGCACATAGTAAATGCTCAGTTAGTAAATGCATGCATGAGTGAATTCTGAATGGATGAACAAACGAATGAACAAAACTGTGATTAGCTAAACACCACCATCCTTGTTGAGGAAAGCAAGACAGGGGTCTTAGCTGATGCACAGTCTCTAAGGTCAGAGGACAATGCATTATCCCAAGGTGATGGAGGCTGTAAATGAGTCCAGATGGTGGCATGTTCAGATCAGCAGGGATAGAAGATGGTTTTAGCATCAAAATGTAGACAGAATTAGAGAGATACTGAGAGCTGGTGACAGAATCCTAGGCGTGAAGAATTAAGATGATAACCCATAAAATCTGTTTGATGGAAATGTCTTCTGTTTTTCTTCTACTATTTGCATCGTTGAGTTCTGTGCACAGTTTCTGTGATAATTAAATAAACCAATATTGGTAAAGCCATTTGCAAATGTTAAAACATTGCATATACGGCACTGCCTTTCGGACGGGATAAAGGGAACGAACATGAAATGATGCCCTGGAGAAGGGTGTTCAAGATCATGCCCAACCAAAAGATAGACCTTTAAGAGGATGTTTCCTCCTGTTTGTGAATGTTAAACATTTATAGCGTTGGCTCAAGCTAAACACAGAATAAGACGTAAAGAAAATCTGCCTTAGGGTTCTGGCAACATCATTTGAGCTCAAATTGGCTTTTGAAGATCTCGGAAAGAAGATACAGATCTGGGGCTAGAGAATGCTGGAAGCAGGAAGGTCTCCAGAGTTCTTAAACATAGAGAAGGTCTTTAGCCTGGAGAGATGACAGCACCCAGTGGGCAACAAGGTAGTTGTTTTCAAATATTTTGAATATGCATAAGAGAATTGGGCTTACTCTATACAGCACTAAGACCACATTGGGAAACAATAGAGAAAAATGTTTCTTCTGAACATAGTGAAGTCCCTTTGAATGTAGAAGAGTCCTTATCCTTGCAAAATAGGGAACTTAGACTGAACTTCATGGGATTTTGTTTCGTCACATGGGTGATTGGAGTCAGTGACCTGTAATGTTTCTTCCAACACAAAGATCTGGTTATTTCACTGTCTCTACTCCACACTGGCATGGTTACAGGGCATCAATTTCCAAAGTATGGTATGGAGACTTCTGGGCATACTCAAGACCTTTTCAGGGATTCTACAGGTTAAAACTATTTTCTTAATAATGCTGAATGTTATTTGCTCTTTTTGTTCTTATTCTGTCATGAGTACACATTGCTGTCTTTCAGAGGTTACAGACATGTGATGTTGCAACAGACAATTGTAGGGATGTGAGAATCCAGCTGCCTCGAAAAAGTCAAACAATAAAGAAACTAAAAAAATGGAAACTATGCCACTCTCCTCACTACATTTTGTTTTGTTTTGGAAAATAGTTATATCTCACAAAACATATTATTTATATTACCACATATTAAATTAATAAATGTTTTTAAATTTTTGCTGTTTTAAATTTTGATATAGTAAGTATCCATAGATATAACCCACAAAAACAAAAACTCTCTGGGGTCCTTAAAATTGAAGAATGTAAAGAGGCCCTAAGATCAAAAACCTTGAGAACTGCTATTACAAGGCATGGTCAGAAAAAAAAAAAAGATATATCTCTGATAATAAGAAAAGAAGATGACATGAACAGGCTAAAAAAGCTTTCTGACATGCCCACTTCCCAACTTCTTTCGTGAAGCTAATATCACAACACAGAACTAGTGATTTCCACAAAGGTGACCACAGGCGGTGAAATGGAAAGACCCATGCTTTACAATCAGATGAGCCTGAGTTCAAATTCAGATTTTTATACCTTCTAGTTATATGGTCACAGATTACTTGGCCTCTCTCAGCCTCTATGTTCTACTCTGTGTAATACTGATATCATAGGTGAAACAGGCTTCACTTCCTTGAGCCTGTTTCCTCATCTATAAAGCAGGAATAATAAAACCTAATCTATGGGGTGGTTGTAAAAGCTAAAGTAAATAATATTTAGGAAAATACCTTACGAACTGTAAAACTATATATATGACAATTATCATTAATCTCATCTCATCTACATTAAAAATTGGTCTGACCTAAAGAAAATTCCATACTGAATATTGAATCAAAATTATTTACACACGTATACATTTATTGGATATTAACATGAAATCTGCATTTATTTCTACAAGCACACAAACTTTGTTTTTGTGTTCTGGGCATTGCTTCAGTTTTTTTTTGTTTTTGTTTTTATCCTTTCTAAAGCTTTATGTAAAGCCCACATAAAGAGAAACACTAAGACATATCAATTTTTTGTTCTAAATAAACCTACTTAAAAGAGATAATATAGGTAAGAACAGCAATGAAGAACTTTCTCAGAAAATTAAAATGTGACACTCCTCTGATTCTCTCTCTGTGACCAAGTCTCTTGGGAAGGAAAGGAGGACTAGAGGAAGAGATGCTTGAAGGGGTAATAACTGCTCTTAACAGAGCTGCTAACTAAATCTTTCATCGGCCTATCTCTTTTATGTCTGTAGATTTAGAAGTAGAAAGAAGTGATAGTCGTAAAGCTTCTGTTTATTCCTGGTGAAATTTCAAAACCTGCATTGTCAAGGCTGAGGGATTCTGATTCAGTTCCCCCATAGATTCAGGATGAGCAGGTGTTGGTCATAGTCTTTTGGGGTGTCTGCACATTTTTTATCCTTGACTCTTTTTTGGCTGTGAACTTCCTGAGGACTGATGTCACTCCTGAATACAATATAAATTCCCCGTTACTTAAAGTGTTGTTTTCTGTAGGGTGGGCAATACACAGAACTGTAATTTTATAATTCTAGATCAAAATTGATACCTTTTCACTTTTCATATAAGTTGATTTGAAACATTCTCTTAGATACTATTCACGACGATAGCAACAGAATTTCATAATTATTGACAAGGGAGACTCAGAGGATCAATAGGCCTTAATATTTACAAAGTTTAAGTTTATTCAAGGTATAGGAACAGGATGGATGATTTTTAGATCTCTGTTTACAGTGTAGACATTAGAAGCGATAAGAAAAAGTCATAAGTCCATGAAATCATAGAGGAGACTTGGAAACATTGTGTGGGTTATTTGAATAGCTCACTTCTTATCATCTTTCTTTATGGTTTCTAATCTAGGAATCCTAAAAGAGTACCACATAGTATGGGTGGTCTCTAGGGTCAGACTGGCTTGCTTCAAATCCTCCCACTGCCTTTTATCAGTCCTGAAAGTTAAGCAGGCTACGTCTATGGCCTCAATGCCCTCGTTTGTAAAATGAGGATAACCATAGGACCTGCCTTACTAGGTTATTGCAGGGAATATATGTGTGAAGTTCCCAGAATGGTGCTGGCACAGTCATCAGTATGGGTGTGTTAGAGATTAGCTTTATTATTCTTTACAATCCAGGGACCATATGCTTTAGAAAGACTGAGAACCTCCTAAAATTATATGAAAAATGCTGGTGCACTTTTCTGATAAGAGAGATAAGCCTTTATCAGGCTTTCAAATTTGAATTCCACTGTAATTTAAAGGATTGTTCCTTCCTTTAGTGGACACCTGACTAGTACAAATGAATCTCTCCCTACCCCCACCACCACTGTAAGATACTAACCTGAAAACAAACCAAAGTTCACACTCCACACTGGTGTTTGTGAAGCAAACCAATATCAGCTGGCAAAGATATTTTTGGAGGAATTGGAGGCAGTCTGGAAGGGTGAACAAATGGAAATCCAAATAGCTCTGTATATGCTTAAATCCTAAAAATGCCCTCAAAAAGTGACAATCATCACAGTATCAGATACAAGAGGTAAAATGCTATGGGATAAATGCCAAAAGAGGGCATCTGCAGGAGGAAGCTTTGTTTTCTGTTTTAGTTTTGCATTTGTCTTTCTAAGGCAGCACAGATCTTCCATGAGAAGAAAAAGACAGATGGGATGACAGAATTTTGTGACTGTGTTTTCTGGAGCATTTACTAGAGAATTTATGACTCTTCATAGCTTCTGTTGGATACGTATTTAGAATAATTTTCTGCCATGACAACAGGTAATCCTCAGAAAATTTGAATCTCTAACAAGAAGGTAGAGATGTCACTTTTCTAGGTTTTCTGCCATTCAGTTTACATATTGATAACCAAATAATTGAAATTTCCTTACTTAAAATCCACTTTATTAATATTGGTTACAAAATGATCAATTCTTTCTTCTTCCTGGACAGTTTTGGCAACTGCCTGGAAAGGGCCTATTACTTCAAGATCACACCTTTGGTTCACATTAGATATCTCTGGAATCAAAGTAGAAATAATGCTGATTTTGCCTTAAGAAACATATCAACATTTGTTGTTCTTTCTTCTTCCTGGTTTAATCATAGATTGTGCCCAGGAATCAAACAATCGATATTTATAGGACACCAATCCTGTGCCTGGCACGATGCGAACTACATATGTGAACAGCAGTGTTCACTTCCTCAAGGAGCTCAGAAACTAATTGGAGGAGTTAGAGCAATTACATCTGAACAAAGAGAAAGCTGTTCAGTAGTCACTAGGCCCCACTGTGTTCTGTTGTAGAGATGGAAAGATGAATGAGAAAGGGCTCATGTCCTCTGTAGCAGGGGAGTTCTTGCAAGGAACTGTTTGGGCGGTGAGAGCTTAAAGACGTTCCAGAATTGCAAAGGAGGAGGAGACAAATGAGAGTTGGCATAGTTAAGGAAGACATCATGACTGGTTCATGGTAAGTGGAAAAATCATGTGGAGCAGTTAAAAATAGTGTATATTAGGATGTGTGGGACAGGTTAGATTATGGAGGGCGTCAAAACCCAGCCAGAGGACTTTGCAAGGTACATGGTAAGCCATAGGGAGCATGGTATATTTGAGTTGGAGAGAGACCAGATGGAACTATATTTTGGGATGGTTAGCTAAGAAACAGGACTCAGCGTTGCCTGGAACATCCAGAATTAAGATCAAGTAGGCTAGCTTGGAGATACCATGGTGACACCAGGTGGGGTGATGACAACTTAGGCAACCAAATAGTCTAAACAGGAATGGAGAGGAAAGGAAGCGTTGAACACATTGAAGCAAAATCCAACAAGATAGTGAGATGGGAGGTGAAAAGAGGGGATTCGAGCAAAGAAAATACCTCCTTTCCATGAGCTGCCCAATGCAGTTTTGGTGCTCAGTGCCCTTGTCTAGAATAACAAGACGATGTCAAATAATCTTCAGTCTAATAAACTCACTTGCCATTATGAAAACATAACAAAAACAAAAACTATTTTTAAATTTTAGGAAACAAATTCTGGGAAATGAGAAAAGGGGTTGGTTTTGTGTTTCTTGGTTCATTGCTAACCCTGTTTGTATCAGGGCCAAACTAATACCCCAACAGGTTGCTAAGAGAAATTATCTTACAAAACATGTTTAAACTAAAGACAGGATTAAGGCCCTCGTCCTTTTACAGAATGACCTACTTTGAAGAACTCCATTTAAATATAATGGGTGGATTTACATGAGTTAGTAGATTTACCCAGCGCCTATTTGAAATCTCCCCTCCATATAATACTTTAATCAATTCACAGGGGTGGCTTTTCTTAATAATTTGACAGAAAATAATAGAGTGCCACACACTTTTATTATTTTCTTTTTACCAGTAAATGAGAAGGTAAATGAGTCAGTTCAGATGGATGGAGTGAGTCAGCCACAGCCCTTAAAGCTGTGGTTCTGTCCCTCAGCCCTGTGCTAAACACCATGTAGCACTGACTGCTGGTTAAACATCATGATGGTGGACCCTGAATGTTTCACATAAATTTTGTAAGCCAGCAAGACTTCTTAGGATTTATGTTCTCGTATAACAGATTCATGAAAGACACTACGAAGTCAGAGCTTCTGTGGCAAAAAAACCTTTCCAAAATGGGTAAAATAAGGGACCTCACTAGCAAGACACCTGTTGAGATTAAATGCCTCATTAGGTGAGGCTTTGTTAATACATTCATCTAGAGCCTTATCCTAGAGCTGTCCTCATCCCGAAACTAGGGGGCTTGTGTATAAACAGTTTTCAGAGGGTTAAGGGAACCCGGGATGCTGAAAGTTACTTAATGAGGAGTGCCCTTAGCATTGTTCTGAGTGGTCACTGAGAAAACCTAAACCTTCTGACATACACTCCATTGACCTGTAAAGGGGGACAGCCTAGGGTCAGTGGTCCTCGGCAGATGCCTTGGCAGCTTGCTTTGTTCCTAAGAAGTTTGCTTCTGCCACAGTCTCTTGGATTTCTATTCAGAAACAACCACCCCACACCATGGACAAACCAAACTTCACAGCAGTTATAGTAGCGGCCCCGTAAGGCAGTATTTGGCTCAGCCACAGCCAACCTATTAAAATCACACAATGCTGATGCCAACACATCTATCTACCCAGCATATAGAAGTGATGCAAGAGCACAAGCCAATAAAAGCCAATATGCATTGAAAGGACCGTGCTTTCATATTTATAGAAGAAAAAAATGCAAAGTGTTTTATTTGAGGCAGAGACATTCCTAACAGGCAGGACTGTAGGGCACCCCTCTCCCCTGCAAGGACAGGTTCCAAGAGTTCACCAGTGGGTGGACTACTCACCCCAGAAAGAACCCGCTACAATGTGTCAGCTTATTAAATTGGAAACCACAGAAACAACTTTAAACATGGAAGTTTCGTGCACACGTAGGTAGCCAGAAAGCAGGTTGTCAAAATAAGAATTCTAGAACAAGTAGCCTATTTGGAATATGGTCCCAGGAACAGCAGAAGAGTAGGGAATTTCCACAGGAGCCGATTCAAGTGCATTATGGAGAAGGATGAGGGGAGCTTAAACCTGCTGGAGAACTCTGGAAGCCGCGATAAAGTTGTCAGAGTTATCCCGTTGGAGGCTGAGAGAGCTGGGGTACTTATATTCCAACGCCTGTCAGTCATTGGGTGTCAATTATCTGATGTGTCCTGTCTGCCCTGAGCACTAACACAGTAGGTTTTAGGCATCAAGGAAAAAGCCCCACACACAGTGACATGATGCTGGCAGTTTAAAGTCTGGCTGGGGCGTGCTACAGGGACAAAGCCTGAGGGGACATGGACAGGGAATGGACAGGATCTGGCACGCAGGTCTTCCTCAGCAAGTCCCCTATGTTTTAGGCCAGAAGACAGAGCTTTTAGACAAACTTTCTCTTTCTCCCAAAGTACATTTTTCTCCCTTTTACTTCAGGCAGATGCCCATTTCCTATTGTCTGAAGTTTCATGATCCAAAGGAAGAAGCGAGTATTTGTGTGTGAGGACTACCATGACCAGGTATCACAGACCCCGGGAACAGCTGGGATTGTGTCACGTGGCTGAGTATCATGGTGATTCAGAAAACTAAAAAAGTCAATGGGATCTGCGTTCGAATTTGGCTCTACTACTTTACTAGCTGTGTGATTCGCCTCTCTGTACCTCAGTTTCCCCATTTGTTAAATTGGTATAATACTGCACTCAAATATACTGTAACCCCCTAACATGTGTAATTTGCATAGCACGGCACCAGACCCATAGAAAGCTCTAAATAGAGATCGGCTGTTATTGTAGTTACTGTTGCTTCTGGGTTTTGTCAGTTTGTGAGTCTGTCTTTGCATAATTACCTCCACTGGAGAAAAATGCCATTGGAGCCAACATCTGTTTAGGGCAAAGGTAGAACAGTTAGTTTTGCATTGTTCCAAAACAGTTCTGCCCCCCTGATTCTGCCTGGCCATTTCACACCTGTGTCATTGTTCAAAAAAAGGAAAATAGTCTAGAAAAACACTTCATTGACAAAGGGGTCAGTGACATCTTTTTAGTAGGCTAAGTACAAGCATTTCTCTTTAAAATAAAAAAGAATTCAACCTCTAGTGTACTAAGGATTTGTGCAATACATACATTAAATCCAAACAAAACTCTATTCCAGTTAAGAGATAATGTTGTAGACATCAAAATGCCCCCTCATGGTAATACTATAGACAAGACTGAGGACAGGAATTAATACTTCTTACATACATAAATTATAGACATATTCATAATTACTCCTTAGCTAACCATAAACCGAATTCACATTCCCTCGAGAGACAAGGGCTGATTGCAAGATAAGGGGAGAGGATGACAAGGTGAAGGCTGCCAGATTAATCCACGAGGCATTCTGAGTTTGCATTGATTAAGTCTTATACGGGATGATGGAGACTGGTCTTCCTCAAGAAGCTGCATAGGCAAAGAGTGGCTAGATTTAGGATGGTACCTCCTGTATTTCTTTCCAGAATAGAGGCTGAAAGCAGGGACCAGATTCTTCATTTCAAATGTTATCCCTGTTGTCAGCTCTGAGTCCTGAGCCAGTCACTTAACTTACCTAATTTCATTTTCCTTATCTAAAAGAGGTGTTCAACACTGAGTCGTTGTGAAGTTACACAGCGTTCTTAGCACAGCGCCTGACATCCAACAAGCACTCAGTAATGCTAGCTAATAATATTATTCTTAATAAGGTCAGTCTATCACCGCTTTAATCAAAATGCCCAGAATGTTCACAGAAGTGGAAGGAATTACACGTCTCTCTGTTTTTCTCTCAAGCTTACTGTCATCTTTGTGCCTGGAAATGAGAAAGCACACTTGTTTTTTCTCCTCCAAGGAAATGCAGATTTGTGAAGGTGAAGAGGTTAGGTAAGTGACTGGCCTAGAAGGTCCAGATACAGGAAAAAAAAAAAAAGAGGGCCAATTGCAGTGTGAGAAAATAATGACAATGGTTGGTCTGGACAGAGAGAGGGGGAAGACAGAGGACAGTCAGCAGTCACAAACAAGCTGTTCTCTTCGCCCCAACAAAACAGAAAAGATGAAAGTAGCTGACACTGGGCAGCCACACCTTCACATGGGTGAGCTAAGATGAACGTTTTCAGCATCATTTTGAATGACTGAGGTAACATTATTTATAGGAAAGCACACAATCAGATAAACATTTCCTCATCTCCCCTAGCAGCAAACTTTCAAACCAGGTACAGTTAAACGATGCTGAGCGTGATTTCCCATGACTTAGAAATGAATGAGATGTATTTCTTTCATGAACATGTTTCAATATTCTGGATTTATAACCAGACATGGGAATAATAGGTCCATGAAGACTTTATCTATTAATCTTTTTCCCCTGAGTCTGCTTAGAGAACTTTCTCACTGTCACAGTCAGGATGTGCAGACCCTGGAGTGAAATCCTGATGGGCCCCAACAGACCAGCATCTTAGCTAATGATTCTCCTCACCTCTCTCTTGACCCATGGATGCCTGGGTAATTCTGTGGGTGAATTTTATGACTGATACTAATTTATACAGGCTTAAGAGGGTCCTATTCTTCTTTACAGGCTCTTCTCAGGAGAGTAAAGCATAGGCGCTGTAGCAAGAAAGTATAGACGAGTCAGATACAGGGGAGGGGCGCCGAGGGAAATCTAACTTGAGACAAATGGATGGTCATGGATCAGCACACTGTTACACGGCTAAATTAAGATGTCAGCCACATCAGGGTACAAGCTGTCTTTCCGGTGCCAGAGGAAGCCGTCCCTCTGCTGGGAAACAGCTGAGTACTCAGTAATAAGAAGGAGCTTGGGATGCTCACTGGACAACAAGACAGGGCAGGTACCTTCAGAGACAGTAATTAACAACTAGAAGCCAGTGGACAGGGCTGAAGTGAAAGGCAGTCCAGAGCATTTGATTTCATTTGCTTCTTCCTGCTGGTATCTGGAAATTGTGGCGCTAATAATCACAGTGCTCGAATGTACAGTGCTTGATTGGCCTATTCACCTACAAACGATCACTTTGAGGGTTTTGTATTTTTGACTTACATTCCCTTAATAGGAGCTGTGGGCATGGGGTTAGCTATTGCTTAGACAGCCTCTGTCTGGTGTGGGGGTTCTTGGAGGGGATTTCCTTGGGACTTGAAAAAGGCCGACAAGGAGCCCTTGACACAGTTCTACTGGGAGATGCAGAATGTAAATTCATGCCGCTTGCTACAAACTCTGAAAACCTCTTGAGCGTTTGCATTTGCTTATGAAACATGCTCTTGACTTGAGCAAGTGAAAGCGACGGGAACCCTGCCCACGGGTTATTTATCCCAGCAGCAAGTGCTCAGCATCTGACATTCTACAATCAGGAAAGCCCCTGCAAACCTCACATTCTTTTTCTCTGAATTTAAATAAGCCTTGGGTCTTCACATTTGTCCTTATAGGTCATACTTTTGAAAGACAGAATCATCTTAGAGGCCCTGCTCTGGGCCCTCTGTAAAAGGGGAGGCCACGCCAATTGATGAGGTCCAGCTCCCTATGCAAGGGGAGAGCAAACTATAGTTCATAGGTGACATACTGCCTGCCCCTTGTTTTTTTAAATAGAGTTTTGCTAGAACACAGCCATGCATCTTCATTATGGATTGTCTATGACTGCTTTCAAGCTACAGCAACAAAGGTGAGTAGTTGTGACAAAGACCAACTGGCCTGTTTACCCTAGAATATTTTCTGTATGTAATAGAAAAAGTTACTGACCCCAGCCCTGTGGCATGGCCCCTTCTTCAGACTTCACTGTGATGCTAGGTAGAAGACAGGATGGAAGAGGAAGCATGAACTAAGTAGGTTCTCTTCCCCTCCTAGAAGCCTCCCTTCTTATATCTCTCCTTACCCCTACAACAGGAATGACGTTTGTCCTTTTATCTTTGACCCTCAGGTTCACAGAGGTGAATGAATTATATTCTTCAGTCCATAGCACAGCATCCTCAGGCCATGCAAAATCCTTGCTTGCTTATTTTACTTTATTCCATTTGACTCCTTCAGCTCCAGATTGCCCTCACATCTCCCCATTCTTCCATCCCAAATGCATGTCACTTTCAAGTGTTTGATATCTACATACCCTTATTTAATGTGTAGAGTCTTCAGTTGTGTGTTTGTGCTTTCAATTTTACAAAAATGATACTGTGCTAAATCTCATTTCATTCTTTTTCACTGGAAACCATTTTCATTCAATGCCACGTTTTTAAGATTCACCTATGATTTCCATGTACATCTACTTAACTGTACACCGCAGAGTTTTTAATGGTAAAAGACAGTAGATTCTTTTCTCAAAATGCCGGGAATTGCTAATATATATTTCTTCATAACACATGTGACATGGTAGCTCCCCAGAGAAGATACAATTCTTTAAAAAGAGCTTGCCACACATAAAACTCAATAGGATTTAACATTATCAACCAATAAGATCTTTATAAACCCTGGTGTCAAACTTAGTTGTAAGGTAAATTCCTGATAAGCTTCCAGCATATTTGCTGCTAACAAATCCCCCCTATATCCCAACGAGCTAATCTGTGGCCAGCCCTTCCCCACCATGCATTGCCTGTATTGGGTTCTGAGTTCAGCAGCCGAGGTTCAGGGTTTCTCAGAAGATAGGAACTCAGGTAGACCTGAAGAGGTAAGAAGGAGCCAAAATGGTGTTAGTCTCCCAACAGCTGCTGAATCCAGTCCACTATACTTTCAGTTCTTAGAAAAACCTAATAGGACCTTTCAAATCTCTACTACTCACACCCTCTAAATTTTAGGGCAATCTTAATTTATATTTAGGACAGTATATTGAAAAGGAACACTGGGAAATCAAAATAGGGGCTGATTAGCTGCAAGATGTGATGGAATGATCCTTTTTTACTGGCCCAGAAGGTGGAGGCTCTGGGGAGGATGGTGGTAAGGAACTGCAGCACAGGCCTTCAGTGTGAACACACGAAGTCATCCTTCTGGGGTCCAGACCAATGCCAATGACAATTCTGCCAATCAAAGAAGGACACTTGATGCTTCATAATTCATCACCTTTATACCCAACCGATCCCTTCAGATCAATTTCCTAAACTTGTGGACGTAACGGAGAACCTAGAATTCAGCTCGTGGCTAAAGCACGCGTGCGCGCGCGCACACACACACACACACACACACACACACACAAAATTGAGCTCGTCCGAATGAGATAACTCAGGCCGACTCTCTGCCTTTCTATCTCTTTATGAATCTGACTTCTCTCCAACATATCTCAGTATTGCAGACAGATAAGCAAGTTTTCCAATTTTCAACTAACAAAGATTGAGAAAACCTCTCTGAAATTTAATCTGGGAAGAGCCATATTTCTTGTTCATAGCTAAAGAGATGGTGCACTAATTAAACTGAGGTACCATCAAGATTAAAGCAATAAGTTTCATGAAAAGAATGTCTAGAATGCATCAATGAGAAAAGCATGAAACATAACAAAATTCAATTTAAAATATTTTTTAGATAAGTAATTATAATATCTAAGATCTTCACACAGAAGACTATTTTATTAATCCTAATTAAATATCTTTAAAAAAAAACTTTCAACAAGAAACTGCTTGATGTCTGTGCAAAATCCAAGCACTTTTTAAAACTCTTCAGCAGTCAGCTATGGGTTTTTCTGTTCTGCTAAGAAATCTCCCTCCTCTGTGCTGCTTTCATCCCCAACACACATTCCAGAGTTTAATCAACTTCTTCAATACTGCCTAATGATATATTTTCCACTATTTGTCATCTTCCTACCCACATTCAAAAGTCACAAAATGTCAACTGTCATTTTTTTAAGAAAACCAAGAAAATTATAACTTCTCATGTCAGCTGAGCCTAATGAACAGCAACACTTTTGGAAGTACCAAATAGCATTTTCTTATATGAAAAAATGGCACCAAGAATTTGCTGAATTTTTAAAAGTTAAAAGATACATGAAATATATAATTTATAAAAATAATAATTTTAATTAAAAAATAAAGTCTTTATTTATGAGTCCGAATGTTCATGAAGTTAAAGCTATAGATATATAAGCTCAATATTTTTCACATTTGCTTTCTAAAATCTACTTACTAAATTTATTTATATCTACACTTTAGCAGAATTTATAAAGAAAATAATAAGCCACACTCCTTCCCTATTATCTAACACTTTCAGATTTTGAGTGACAAAGATTCTCGTAAAATTTTTAAGACTGTATGATGTTTCAAAAGGATTAGCCTAAATTGGGAAACAGCATTAGATACAGTAAAACATTTCTGTCTTTGTGCCTATTGACACTGCTTAGGTTTTAAACCACTAGGCTGTTCTGTCAATCTTCTCTGTCCCCACCCATTCTGCTTTGTTTCTACCCTGAAACTTTGTTTTTTTTCTACCATTACTGATATCTGTGCAGGAAAGCAAAATATATGTCTGAAAATCATGAACCATTAATGGCTAGCATAGTGCTTGGGGTGGGGTGGAGGAGAAAAGATTTATTTAACATTGACTGCTCTGAAGGAAATACTTCTTAACTCGGACTTGACCTAACTCTTAATGGCCACTAGTCAGTAACTTCTATCTGTCTCTCAGTTGTCCCATCTGAAGTAGGGTCCAAATGTCAGAAGAATTCAGAACGTACATAGTTTATAAGAATATTTCCTGATAATCTTCCTTACTCAGATACGGCAATGCAAAGGCTGTGGTTCGAATCCAGGTCTACATCAGAATGATGGATTCCACCTTCCTTAGAAGTCGTGCCATTAGTATCTGCATAGTAAACTACCCTCATAGTGTTTAGATCGTAAGATTCTAGAAGGCAGGGATTCTTACTTGTTTGTTCACTAACATAACCCAAGAGACAAGGATAGTGCTTGCACATGTTAAGTGCTCAAAAAATATTCGTTGACTGAGTGAATCAGAAGATGAAGTTCAGTTGGGTGTATTAGGGATCTGTGTTTGGAAAGGGAGAATAATAATACAGTTAGTGTCAACTGTGAAAAAATATACTATAGGCTCCTAATAGATACCAACCTCTTGAGAGGGTTTGCTTTTCAAAAGGGTTAGATTTTCCTTTTTTGTGTAAATGAGTCACAGAAATCTGGTCTGGCAAAGGAGAGATTATAGAAACAAAAGTGGAAACACTTTACTCTGAGTATCTAAACTTTTCTCATTCTAAAGTTCAACTAATGATGGTCTTTTCCCAATTTGCAGAAAATAAAGTTAGTGAACACTGTATTTCCAACTTCGAGTTCTTCTTCAGTGACACTGAATACATTCACATTGTTGTGTAACCATCACCACCATCCATAACCAGAAATTTTCATCTTCTTAAATTAGAACTGTGCCCATGAAATAGTAGCTCCCCATTCCTCAATCTTCCCAGCCTCTGCTAACCTATAATCTGCTTTCTGTCACTATGAGTTTAACTGCTCTAGATTCTTCATATAAGTGGAATCATAATATTTGTTCTTTTGTATCTAGCTTGTTTCACTTAGCATATCTTCAGAGTTCATCCATGTTGTAGCATATGTCAGAATTTCATTTTTTAAGGCTGAATAATGTTCACTTTTGTGTATGGATCACATTTTGTTTATCCATTCACCTATTCATAGACATTTGTGTTGTTTCTTCTACCTTTTGGCTATTGTGAATAATGTTGCTGTAAACATTGGTATACAGATATCTGTCCACATCTCTGCTTCCCATGGTTTTCGGTACACCCAGTGGGAAATTGCTGGGTCATGTGATAATTCTATGTCGACTTTTCCGAGAAACCACCATTCTGTTGTCCACAGTGGCATCATTTTACATTTCCACCAGTAATATACAAAGTTTCCAGTTTCTCCACACCCTTACCAATGGTCGTTAGATCTGTTTTTTCAATAACAGCCATCATAATGAGTGTGACGTGGTATCTAATTGTGGCCTAATTTGTACTTTCCTAAAGATTAGTGATGTTGAGCAAACTACTGCATTTGAATCAACTAAAACTCCTTGGCTGGACTGTCAAAGCCTGTAGCATCACCTCACATTGTATATGAACGTGTACTCTCAACTTAGCTTCCGACTCTCCTACTGATGACCCTGCTGCCCCTTTGCTCAACCCTGCAGAAGCCAAAAGGCAGGGGGACTTCCGATGTAATACAGGTCAGCCTCCAGGATGGAGTAATGGGGAGACTATGTGTGGAAGGGCAAATGGAAACTATCTACCATTCCAATATTTTAATAACTATATACATCACATTACCTAGAACAATGATGGGCTCATGGTAGATAACAAATGCTTACAAACTTAAAAAAAAATGGACTGATATCCTAAAGCAGAGGTTAAGATTAAGCTTGTGAACTACATAGTGTACCTAGAGCTTCAGATAGTTAGTATGGACAACCAGCTACAGACCCATCCCTGATGTGAAAGACACTTGCTTTGCCTTTCTAACTGTCACAAGAGCTGCACCACCATCCTCTCACCATCAATGTACAGGGTCAATAGGTGAATAATTGTTGAAACTGGATGATGGTTACACAGTCTTCCTAGTACTGAGTATGTTTGAAATGTCCCTAATAAAAAGTCTATAAAAATAAAGATACCAGGCCCTATGACTGACCATGTGAAGAACAGGACCACCCACAGGTTTATATACCCATCTGTTTTTTGTACTGGGTACCTAATTTGGAATTTATGGTACTTGCTATTGGATTTTTAAATACAATTAATTCTGCAATTAAGGCATTTTATATGTCTATGATATATAAACATAAGTTATATTGTAGGTCATTTTATACAGTCATTTTAAGTTGTGCCTCTTATTTGGTGAGTATACAAAATAACATTCAGATAGCATTTAAATACTTCCTATAATTACACTGAAAAATCTTTCCCAGTGTTACTGAAATCAGTTGCAAAATTTGCTTCCAGATACATAAAGTACTAGAAAAGTAGCCAAAAAAGAGACATGGACTCAACACGCTGCCAAAAGTAATAATAGAACTTTAAATGTTAAACAGTTTTTTTAAAAGCTCCTCAGAAGTTGTTTTTCCCTCCATCCTCCTGCTTCTAGATATAGAGGTGCCTTTCCGGCTGGCTCCCTCCCTGATCACTCGGTGGGCCTAGTTCGACTGAGTCAGTCGGTTGCATCTGTTTGGTATGAATTTGTGGAGCTTCTGGAAACCAAGATGGAGAGTAGAAGGGAGTCTGAGCACTTTGGGAAATTTTTAAATCAAAGAGAATTGAGCAGGAGTTGCTATCATGAAGACAAGTTTATTGCCCTTCACCTCTCTGTAGGTGCCATGAGATATATTTGATGATTGAGGCCAAAAGTGGCCTACTTGTTTTGTTCCTTTGGTGAAAAATGAGATGATCAAGGATTGCCCTCTGGTTGACATCACGTTCCTCTCTGCACAAGTTCTTTTCCACTACAGATGGTTTTGCAGGTCCCACAAAGGGGTAATGGGCAAGAGTTAATTTTTCCACTGTCACTCTGAAAAGTGCATCAGGACATTTCATTCCAAGCCATCCCCCTAAGTACAGTTGGCTCTATTCATGTGCTCAAAGGAAAACTGGCAAGGGGTCCAATATGCAGGATTGGATGCAGTGATCTCCCTGGTCCAACCATTCAGCCTGGATCCTTGAGACCCTCAGCCAGTGTAGAGCACAGTGCAGAAGGCCACTCAGTGCTTCCTTTAAGGAAATGTCCTGAAGTCAAGACTGGGTTTCAGTCAGTTTCCCAACTTCAGGAAGAGACACTTAAAGCCACAATTTCCAAACAGTCAGAACTAGTTCTGGTTTTTGGTAACTTTAATAATTAAAACTTAAATTAAATGAGACAACGTATGCAAAGCCATAATATAAGACCTAGCAGATGATTATCAGCTGATGATGTCAGCTGATAATTATCCTTACCATGAACATGACAAACTTTGCTCTAAGTTACTTATTCATTCATGTAGCAAAAGTTGTTAAGCACCTACTATGTGTCAAACACTGTTGTTGGCCAAGAGGGAAGTAACTGGATAAGCCAAGCCAGATTCCTGCTCTCATCAAATGTACATGCTTTGGGAGGGAAGACAGACATTAAAATTGTTAAACTGAATAATGGTATTTAATAGTTGCCAAGAATAGAATAAAACAAGATAAAGAAATAGAGATGAGGGGAATGAGATCAGGAGGGAAGTACTCTACATCGAGTGACCAAGAAAAGTTTCCTCAAGGATAAAACTCAGATGATAAGATAGAGCCTATCATGTGAAGAGTCAGAGATGGAGCATCCAAGACAGAGGGAGTCCCAAGAGCAAAGACCCTGAGGTGGACCCCATCTCAACAGTGCACTGCATCACTTATCCAATGGGTATAAAACCACATTCCTCACTGCTATCCTGTTAACAGTTTCCATTTTCAAGGCATCTAACTCCTCAACCTGCAGTGAGAATAAACTGCCACCAGGAAAGTTGTGGTACTCTAAAGACTAACAAGTTGTACAAGTAGAGTAGGAATTCATTTAACCAAGCATGAGAAATAATATCTTGAATCGATCGGATCATATTATGTCACTATTGCATGTTTTATTGGGAGAACCCAACTTTGAATTGGGGACTAGGTCCATGACTCATTCATTGCTACTCAAATTCATAGGTCTACGAATCAGATGATGAGATGGGGTTGTTCCTGCTCCGCCAGTGACCTCTGTCAGCTCTTGAACAGGTAGGTCATTTACACTTGCTGTGATTTAGTTTGTTTATCAATAAAATACGAAGAAAGGGTTAGACCAATGCATCTAAACTTTAATGTGCTTTCCAGTCCCCTGAAGATCTTACTACATTTAGACTGATTCAACAGGTCTAGGGTAGGGTCTGAGGTCTATATATATATATTTTTTTTTTTAGCCACCAAATAGCTTGCTTCCTTCCTTCGTCCCTTTTTCTTTTTTTCTTTTTCTTTTTTCTTTTCTTTTCTTTTCTTTTCTTTCTTTCTTTTTTCTTTCTTTCTCTTTCTTTTTTTCCCTTTTCTTTTCTTCTCTTTTTTCTCTTCCCCTTTCCTTTCCTTTCCTTTCCTTTCCTTTCCTTTCCTTTCCTTTCCTTTCCTTTCCCTTTCCCTTTTTCTTTCCCTTCTCTTTCTTTCTTTCTTTCTTTCTTTCTTTCTTTCTTTCTTTCTTTCTTTCTTTCTTTCTTCTCTCTCTCTCTCTCTCTCTCTCTCTCTCTCTCTCTCTCTCTCTTTTTTTCTTTTTCTGAGGGCCTACATTTCTAACCAGCTCCCTAGTGATGCAGCTGCTGGTCCTTGGACCACCCTCTTGAGTAGCAGAAATTTAAATTGTCTCTAAAGTGCCTTCCAGGTCTAAATCTATGAGTCTGACTAGACTTACTGTGATTTGAACATCAAGTCCTTGATGTAATCTCAATCATGTCAACATCTGTGATAATCAAGATATAGGTGACTTCCCTACAATATCCAACTTGTGCTTCCTCTGATTGTCCAACCCTTGCCAATCAAGATCACTGACTCACATCAGCTACCTCCTACAGCAACACCTATGCATTTTAGGGCAGAGACCAGTGAAACTCCTCATCGTGTATCAAATCCAACATGATGAAATAAGAAAGCTCCAATTTCTTAAGTGTGCCAACATTTAGGCAGGTATGGAATGCTTAGTCTGTCAGAGTAAGCAATAACAAAAAGCAAAACATTTTAAAATCACACAAAGCTCCATATCATCTTGGAAGTTCAGTGAAAGTTACTATTGTTAATTTTGCCTTAATTACCCCTGCTGGGTTTCACCTTGAGGGGGTTATTTGGCAGGTAAAAAAAACCTAGATTTTTTACAATTGAAAAACCCCTCAACTCTTCTTAGCAAAATCAGTTGCTACCTTAGCTTTTCATCTCCAAAAGAGGAACTGAGGTTGGTGGTTTCCCTGGGCTTGTCAGAAGATCTGTCTCTAATGGGCAATATGAGGGGGAACATGAAAGCAACTCAGGAAGTTACTAGTTCTTGTTAAAGACACTGTTCCTCTATGTAAAGTAGGGAAGAAGCATAATGGGCCATATCGTAATGGTGATAATTATGGCTTATATTTGAATGTCACCTCAAAGTTATCAAAGTGTTTTCAGGAGGTGACTATGGTTATCACTATTTTATGGCCAAGGAAACTGAAAGCTAAGACGGCTGCAAACTGATAACTGGCGGAACAGAGTCTGAACTCAGATCTTTCTAGCATAATTTTCAGTATGTGGATAATGCTCTAATTACAGAGAATTAACCTAGTCTTCATAAACTTTCCCAAGCTCAAAGGGCATGGCACATAGAGGAAGAATAAGAATCTGTCCAGTTCTCTTGAGTCTCAGACATCCTCCACTGCCAAGCCCAGGACTTGTGGTTACCTTTGTTGGCTTATTAGAACTACAAAATCTATATTTCCCAACCAATGCACTCTCCTGTAGAGAGTCCCCTGAGGATAGATTGAGCTTAGCAAGAGTGTCAGTAAATGACATAATGGAATTAACTGGCATTTCATTCATCTTTCAGTGTTTCTTTTCCTAGACATCAGTCTGGTGGAGCATAGTGTCATGGAGCATTCATCAAAGGAAGAGAAAACGAAACATGACTTATTCTCCTGAATCCTTCTCAGGCTATGCAGGGAACTCCCTGCTATACAGCTCGCCATTTCAGAAAAGATATTATAAATAATGTTTAGTGGGTTTCTGTATTTTCAATTGGAGTCTATATATTTCTATTTGCTATCAAGGAATATTCTCTACATGAAGTGGGCGAGCATACATTTCCAAACACATGATATTACTGAATGCTACTCTCAGAGAAGCCAATTCCTTAGAAATACTACTCACTGTAGGAAACAAATAGCAAATGACATTGAACGTGCCTCTTGGCCAAGAATTGAAATCAATTCGGGGAAAGAAGGAAAAGAGGCATTTATATAACCATGATTTCTGCCTATTGTCGGCTTCTTATACCATTCACAGGACCCATGACAATTATTTAGAAATGATCATGATACATAGCTGGGCAACAATATTGATAGACAGCAGAGGCTGAGTTCTACCTGCTTTTGTCAACTTCCCAAACACAGCAGGCCATTGTAACTTACAATTATGTCTATAGTTGGGAATCTCTGTTAACATTACCATAAAAGACATTTTAAAAATTAATTTTAACCCACATGATCCAGACCAAATCACAGGCCGATATCCAACACCATCTATGGTTAAAAGTCCTTGTTCTAGATACAACAGAAAGCCAAACATCAACAGAAACCTCCAAGATCTATTCCTTATTTTTCTTCTCATTGAACCAGTCCTTTGTTCTCAATAAGGTAACACTGGCTTTGACAATGGGCATGCTGTACTGAACTAAAGCCCTGGCAAAATCATACTGGCTACACTCACCTGCCCATTCTCCCCTCCCCATCCTGCAGATGGGGCCTTAGCTAAGGAAAATAGTGGCTATGCAGAACTGCCCAAGGACAGTGGGATTCTCCAAGGAACCCTAGCCCCAAGCTTCTCATGCCACACTTGGGCATGAGAAGCAGTAGCTGGGGGCGGCTTCAGATGGAGTAGTGGGGAGCCGACTTTCCTAGTCTTTTGCTGATTCAGAACCTGAAGGTGGTGACAACCTCGTATGTTTCGCTGAGACCCCAACTGGAGTTTATAACCACTTTCTATCCTATTTTGTTGGAGTTAGAGAAAGTGTGCATGTGTAGAAACTGAGCAGGGGTTGGGGTGGGGGACCGACTATATGGCAGAAGTATGGGGAATGTCCTAGCAAGGTAGCAAACTTGAGAAAAAGGCAGAGGACATGTAATTTAGACCAGGCCTCATATTTTATTCCCCTCAAGCTTTCTTCTTTTTGTTGTCTCAAAGGACACCAGTTACTAGTTAGGTACTGATATAGGGATCTGGGTCCCCATACCTGTCCACTCTCCAAATGGCCAGTGGACATTGACGGCCACAGTGAAGTCTTGAGGCCAAGGAATCCTGGTACTAGGGGAACATTATTCCCTTGAGAGGATCTGTATCCCTTTCCTGCCTGCTCTGGCTCAAGCCTATTTGATCTAGCTGACTGTAAAGACACTTTCCCAGAGAAGAAGCAGCGTGAGGGACTGGTGTTCATTTTCTAGAATTTTGACCTCCCTCTTCTGGGTCTATAATGAACAAAGGACTAACACCAGATGTCTCCTCCAAGGCCCTAACTGGGCTGCAGAGAATGGATCCAGCCTGGGCAGAAGGGCTTCTTCCCCACACCAAGCTCTGGCCTGACAGCCACAGAGATGTGCAGTTCCACCAACTTACTGCACACTTCCTGGGCGCCCCAGGCCAGAGGGGACAAGTGGCTGGAAACATCTGGAGTCAGCCTTCCAGACTGAAGCAACCATAAAGAATTTCTGCTGCGACCCTTCACCTCGCCCAGTTGCAGGCTGCTGACTCTTGGAAATGATACCTGCCATCCAAACGAATCAGAGACGTGACTTTTGGCCCAGAAAGACCAGATGACCCATTAAAGTTCATTCGGGTGTCTCTTGGCTCTTCTGCCCTATTTTCACTTCCTCCTCTTGCTTATCTTGGGTAACCTAGAAAGGAGCTGGGAGATGTAAATAATGTTTCTGATAGTGGAGATCTGGGGCCCAATCAACGAGGAGAGGTGTGAGTACATCCAGGCTGACTCAGAGATGACAGGCAAGGACAGCAAGGAGAGCAGACATGTGCAAGGACTTGGGCAATTCATTGGGAAAGAATTTTAGGAACAGAAGAGGGAGACGCTGTGGTGAAAACTGATGCTAAGGAACAAGAATCACCCCCACAGCCCCAAACCAAACCAGCCTTTCACCCCATGTGGCTGTGCTTGGAGACACACAATTAGATAGAGCCAAATCCTGGGTGGTGGAAACAGAGTGCAACAGGGCTCTTCTCATATTTGGGAAGGGAGGGATTATACATCATTGCCAACTAAGTTTCATTTCAATAAATATTAATTGAGCACCGAGGAAATCCCAGGCACTGTGATCAGAGATAAGGCAGAAATGAAAGAGAAACGATCTCTATCCCCAGCCTAGAAACAGAGCGTTAGAAGAAATAACCCCAGATCCTGGTATTAGGTCCTAACAAGCAATCAGTGTTCAATCACAAAACGAGGAGAAGAAAGCAGTGGTCTGAGCTGCAGAACGCAGATCCTGGCTCAGCCCCAATCCAGAAGCCTGCTCAAGTGGGAGCCCAGACCAACCCTAGTGAGCACAGCACAGGGGCCCAGGGCTGTGCTAAGGTGATTCTATCAGTCAGTGATGACGCACTCACAATAAATCTGTGAATTAAGTAGTGAACCAAACAGGTAAAAATGTCTGCCCTGTGGGGTTTACATTCTTAAGAGTAGAAACTATTTATAAATAATAGAAGACTAAGTAAATTATATGGTATGTTAGAAGATGCATATGTGTGAAAATAAAGAAAAGTAGAGTAGGGACAAGGGATCAGAGGCACAGCAATTTAATAATAGGGTGCTCAGGGTAGGTCTCTCTGAGAAGGTGACATCTGATCAAGGACTTGAGGGAAGTAAGGACCACTCGAGGACTAGATGTTGAGGGTCCTGAAAGTAAACACGAGGCCCTCCTCAGTGCAACTAGATCAGGCCAGTGTGAGCCTCCCTTCTGCAAAGTGAGGGCCTCGTGTGTTCTTCTCGTATGTTTTTCTCATCCAGGGCCTGGTACTTAGTAAATATTCTATTAAAATCCAGTGATGAGGCACATCCTGGGACAGTGCCCCAGGCCTACTCTGGTTAGGGCCATTTTCTGGGCTGAATGAGCTGCTGGTAAAACTGGGAATACAGACAAATTGAAGATACACCATTATAACAAGAGAAGCCATTGAATAAGACCTTAAAAATAATTTCCTATCTTCATACTCTGAGATTATAGTCTCTGAATAATTGTTCAAATGGGATGATACACTCCAAACCCAATTAACTAAAAGACACATTGTCAACAGTATTCTGTCCTGCCTCAGTTCTGTGTAACCTGGCTAGAATGACAGGTCTTTGTAATAATCCGGTATAACTATCTTCGGTTCCTCCCTGTGTCAGACCCATTTTATGTACATCTTCAGATGCTCTCTGTCTCCCCTATGTCCCAGACCCTCAGTCACTTTTCTGCTACTGAAGCCACTGCTGAGACGGATTCTGTGAGGGCAGAGGGCAGAGGGCAGGTCGGCCTGGCCACCCGAGGCCTATCCTTAGAGATGAATGCCCAGAGACTCTACCTCTCTGGATTCCAAGAAGCCCTAGCCACGGGGCACAAGATCTGTATCACACCTTGGCCAGGTATTGCAAAGGAACGTTCAGGAAACTGAAGGAAGTGAGCAGATAATCGTACACTCTGTTCCTCCCTCTTCTGGCCTCTTCCAAGAACAGAGAACTCATAGTAGGTAAACAGTAAGAATTCTACTTGTTCCCCTAGATACGCCCCAGCAATGTATTTCAGATATCTTTGTTCTATATATAAGACAAAGCTATAAAAATTAAAGATTCAGTCCCATGCCCAAGACTCAATGCTTTCACTTTTTCAACCATAATAAACACGAGGGATTCGGGTTCCTCCCATATGATTTCTTTCACTCCTGGAATCTGTTTTAAAATTCACACTTTTCACGAGCCCTCCTTTCCCTCTCTCTGTAGGAAATGAACAATAAATGACACTTCTCTAGGTTAGAGGCACTATCTGACAAAAAGACACACCATTAAGGCACGAATTGACATTGTGTGTGTGCGTGTGTGTACACACCTGTTATTTTCCCAACTCCCAAAAGCCCACTAATGCTTTTAAGCTCTACTTTGAAATTTTTTTAAACTCAGATAATTTTCCAGGATTTTTTTTTGGCAGAAATCATCATATGTACTTTTTTTTTTTTTCCAATGTGGCTCAGCAAAGGCAATTTTCTGAAACACTCTGGAGGGATTATGTCTCTAATGTGTTTCTTCCCTGAGATCTGCTTGCCTCCTTATGAGCTGAATCTCGCTTCCTTCATCCCGTGGCAGAGGATGGCGAGAGTGAATATCTGGTCTTTTTCACAACAAAATAATAGGAAATCTGCTTTTCACAACATGTTCCCTTTACTCCCGGTTTCATGGGAAGTTTCTATGCCTGTGGCTTACCAGTGCACTCCTGTGGATCTGGCCTAGGCTCAGTAAGTATTTGTAGAGAGAGCAGAAGAGGAGGGAATAACTCTCTGCTCTGAGAACATGTACTTTGCAGGCCTCTGGGAGCTGATTATGAACTTCAGCTGTAGGAGCATTGCCCCCTAGGCCCCATTCTAGGCAAGCTGGTTTGCGAACAGGATCTAAGATACAGGCTGTGTGGGGAGGTTTTCGGAGGGAGATTCTGTGCTCACTTTCAGCACACATGACTCCGCAGAAGCTTCCTCCTCAATTGTGTTTTAGGTTTATTAACTTTGAACAAAGAATACATTTTAAACTCCCTAGACTGACATCTAAAAGCGATGCCAATCATCCTTCCAGCTTTCATTCTCTCCCCTGAGTCATGTTCTTCCACGAGCAGTTCATCTATTCCAGAGTAGACTTCAAATCAAACATCTTCCACCTTCTATTTGTCCACTTCTGGCCCTTTCCTTATGGAGGTCCCACTTCTAGAAAGCATCACTCTCATCTTCTGAAATCATACCCATATACCCACGAATGGCCTCTCTTCCAGGAGTTGACTCAGATTTCCCTTCCCAAGCAGAACTCATTTTCTCCTTCAATCCTTTCATTCTCTGGGGCTGTTTCACAGGACTTGGGCAAAGGAAGGTAGGGAAGCAATTAGGAAAAACTGGGGCAAATAACATACAGGCATTTTGAATTTCACTCCACTTTTGATTAGGAGGAAAGAGTGGTGTTATGGGACCGAAAACTGATGGAAGCAAAGCACGGAAGGCTGGTGGGTTAGAAGGAGCAGTGTTCTAGATATTCCAGCATACTGCTGGATGAGGTCTCCAAAGGACAGCTAAAGAAAAGGACCAAGATTTTGAAGTCTAAAGTATGGAATGAGAGCTGAAATCTGATCAGTGTCTGTGTTAGTGGCGATGCCTACTGAATAGCGATAGAGAAAAACTCTCTTACACAGGAAGTGCTACCCAAAATTCCCTGTGTCTCTGGGGTCAAGGCCAATAGATTGGGGTGGCAGGAGTTAATAGGGCTAGAGCACTTGTCCCAGGCAGCCTGATGGCTCTTGTGTTTGCACCTGTCTCATTCACTTGGCTTTGAGCATCTTGAGGGCAGTGATCAAGGCTTACTCATCGCAATACCTCCCACTCAGGAAATTATGGTTTTAGAATTGAGCTGAACTGAATTAAATTGAATGAACCCTGGTGGAAGTTTCTATCCTGAGAGTCTCTTAATAGCATCCGTAAGAAAACTAGACTCGATTTTATATAGTTTTAAAAACTCTTATTTCGTCTGAATCATCTTCATGGAGGAAAATGCTTCCATCAAATAGGTATGCTTGTCTGGAAATAGAAAAACCTCCAGTAGAAAGGGCTTTTGTCGGAAACATTATCTCAGCCAGAAACAATTCAGTCTAGCTTTGGTCTAATACTGTGAGGTGTTTTTCCTGTCCTCTTTGCTTTGAAATGTAGAATCTTTATCAAATGTTAGAAACCATTCTGATACAGTGAATTCATGTTCATTTTATGATTGGGGGGAAATAACAGCATGCGCACACATAAGAAAATATTCATGCCACCCAAAGATAGACGCTTTGTCAACATTTTGCCCTATGACTTTCCAACTCTTCCCCTGGTATCTCTGGGCTTCCTCTAGGGTCCAGTCACTAAAGGCCCCCATTGTGGGGTGATGGCCAGCACCCTGATCAGTCACTTGTCCAAGTCCTACCCTGGATATCACCCTACTTTCTCTTTTTGGGTTCTCCCACACTCATTTTGGGGTCTCATACATTATGCTTCCTCTTCTTTCCCTATCTGTTAAAACCTGCTCTCAGACAAAGCTCTAACCTACACACTTTAAAGTATAAATGACAGATAAGTCTACCCATTCCAGCAGTATTTGCATTTAATTAGGTGTGAAAACCTTAAATGAAAAAACTTCATGCACAATTCTAAGCTTTAGAGCCTAATAAAACACCTCTTTAATATTCTCTCTGGAGGCATATTCTGGTTTTGGCATCCTTCAGGACCCACCTTATTCTCACCTTTATTATTTATATTTATTTAGATACAAATTTGTATTTATTATATAGCTATTCTCTTTACTGTTAAGGACCCCTCCGTTTCCTTTTCTTTTTTAAAGGAAACTCTGGTAGATTCAAAATTATAAGTACAAAATTAGGTGCAAAAAAATACTTATTTAGAAGGAAGCCATGCAGCTGAGGTGCTCTACAGTTCAGTCTTCAGGAGCTGAATGGTAAATGCACTTCTGATTTTTTTCACTGATCCTTACCATCTGGTGAAATTGGCAAGATAAGTACGATTAGCCTCACTTTACAGGGAGGAACACTAAGGCCCAAAGAAGTCAGAAACAGAACCGTGTAGTATTAGATACTAGAGGTACCCACCCTAATAAACTGAATTAAAGGATGTGTTATAAAGAAGAAAATATTTGTAAATGACTTCCAAACCCAGATTTCCTGACTGCAAGCCTGCTGCTCCGTCTAGTACCTGTGCCAACTCACCGAGCTGAGGCTGTGACTCACATCTGCTGAACCTTTGCCACATGCTTTTTCTCCCAGACCCCAATGTGGATTGCCCCTAAAAAGAAAAACAAAAAAAGAGGTACTATTGTTTCATATTTGTTTTTTCATATATGTAAACATGGGGAGGGGGGACTAAGAGTAGCATCTGAATATGTAAGGAGTCTCAAGGAAAAAAATATGATGTCTTGTTTCACATAATATGAGTGGCCAGAAAATTTCCAGGCCAAATTTATAGAAAGTAAATGACATGGTGAAAAGAGCACTCACTATTTCAAGGAACTATAATAAAACCTTCTATTAAAAATTAAAAGAATTCTTGTCAATCAAAGAATAACATCCTAATTTCTCTTTTGACACCTGGAGTGTTCGTCCTCAGAGCTTTCTGAAGGGAGAGTTGCCCACACCCAGAAACATGCTGGGCTTGGACAGACCTGAGAGGCGGGCAGGGACAGAACCTGAGACTTGGCTTGGATTTGCTCAACAGTAAGAACAGGCTTCGACAGTGTGAAAACGTACGTGAGTCTTACTTGTTTTGTTTTCATCTCAGCCATGCAAATGATGTTGTCAACAGATCTTCCTGTCCTATTTTTCAGACAATTTTCCGCCCATCCTCTTAGATGCTCTGCTTCATTGCTCACAGTAACAGCCGACCATCCACGCCTCCCTGGGTCTGTGCCCTTTGCTGTGTCACTTTGCGGTCCTCTCATCAAGAGGTAGAATCTATTTCTCCATCTCTCTCTCTTTTTTTTTCAATTACAGTTGGCATTCAATATTATTTTATATTAGTTTCAGGTGTGCAGCATAGTGGCTAGACATGTATACAATTTACAAAGTGATCCCTCAGATAAGTCTAGTACCCTCCTGGCACCATACATAGTTATAATATTATTGACTACATTCTCTAGGCTGTACTTTACAACTCCATGACTTTTTTGTAACAACCAATTTGTACTTCTTACTCCTTTTATCTTTTTCATTGAGCCCCCAACCCCTCTCCCGTCTGGCAACTCTTGAATATGAGCTGGTCTCATGACTTGCTTAGGCCAATAGGATGCAGTGGAAGTGACCGTGTAGAAGTTTTGACCCTAGGCCTCATTTCCTGCTTCCATTTACAATCTTGGCCTTCTGTAACTACAAGGTAAACAATCCTAGGCTAGTGTGAGATCCAATACCCCTTCCCCATCCACCACTGCCTGAGCTGACAGCTATCCAACCGCCAGACATATGAAGAAGGCCATACTGGATCAGTCAGCTCCTGACAGACCTACCAGCTGACTGCAGGCCAATGAGCAAGCCCACTCTTAATCTTTTGAGGCTGGTCTAGACCAAAAGAATCATCCAGGACATCCATAGATTTGTGAACTAAATAAATGATTGTTTTAAGGCACTAAGTTAGAGTGGTTTGTTTTTGCAACTAACTGATACAGGAAATTATAACATATTCTCACAAAGAATTAGTTACTTTGAGGGCTTGAATAACAACTGAAATTTTAGCATCTGTGGTTTAGATGCCAACCAACATCTGTTTTAATGCCTTGGAGAGACCAGTGAACTGTGTATTCCAAGCTTAAGTAATTCCACACTATGAATATATTCACATGGAATCACTGGCACATTTGTTTGGCAAAAAAAAAACCATTGTTCCGGCAGTCATTAAAAAGCAGAAAAAGTAGTGTTTTCAGAACAAAAAACTTTTTTTGATGAATAGATATAACTTCACACTCTCACTAAAGATTCAGTGATTTCTCTCCTGACATCTCATCCAACAATTAAGACTTTAGATAGGCTGTAATTAGTCAAGAGAGTAGAAGTTGGGTGGGCTGGCTGCCCACTTTTGTCAATAAAGTTTTATTGGAACACAGACATGCTCATTTGTTTATATATTGCCTTTGGCTGCTTTTGTGCAACAACCACCGTATTGAGACATTGCAACAGAGATCCTATAGCTCACAAAACTGAAAAAATTTACTCTATGACCCTAAGAAACACTTTTCCAATCCTGGCAGTATCCCACAAATATTTTTCTAAAGTAAATCTATTAAGTTGGTCATTACTAAGATACTCCAAAATTACAAGCTTCAGCGGAACCAACCCTAACCAGTCGCATTGCAGAAGGAGATAGGAAGAAAGGGCGGAAGGGATAAGGGAGTATTGTCACAAAAACATGTGGAAGGCAACCCTTGTGGGTTTCCCCCGCCTAAGCAGCAGTTAAGTTATAGAAAGAGGTGAGCCAGCTTGTCATAAAAGATTTACAAAGTCCAGCTTCAGTGAGCTTTGCCCTTCTGTTTGTTTGTAGCTGCTCCTTAATTATGTCCCTTAGGAATCACCTGTTGCTTTGCCAGACACAGAGTTCTGTTTCAGGGATGTTAGAGCTCACAGCCAGGTAAGAAGATAGACAGTTGGGCTTGACATTCACTTCCTAAACTTTGGTTTCCTTGTTTACAAAATGACTATCTGAGGTGCCCCCAGGTGGGACACTGTGATTCGGAGCTAGTGCTGGTGGTTGTGGTGCTGCTAATATGGCAATCGTCGTGGTAAACAGTGGCACAACTCCGCCAAAGCAAATCCGTTCGTTGTGCAGGTTTTTGGCAGCTTAGCTCTTTGGAAGAGGGCCCCCCCACCACCACCACTGAAGGAATGGGGTACCTACTGGTGCCTCCCTTAGTGAGGCCGTAGGTGGGAAGGTGGTAAAATGGTAGTGCCACCAGCCTGTCTAAAACATAGACAAGAAGTGTATCTGTCTGGCAGGAAGTGATTCTGTACACCCAGCTGTCAGCAGTATAACTCTGGATGGTAGGAATGCCCACACTTTTAATTTTCTTCTTTTTACTAATTTGCATTCTTACAATGGTGCATATTGTATAAAAGGAAAAAGAAACAATAAAAGTATTTTTTCGAAGGAACTCAGTGCTGTCACTAAGACAAATTGATGACGGGGCAGACTTACTTTATGATCAGAGTTTTGCTGGCTGCGGATTCCCTGTTCTGAACAATGACCACTTCTGAGCCCCTTCATGCTTGTTTTAAAACACACTCACAATGCACATTCAGGATGATTTGTCTTGAGGCTGCCTCCTGCACCCCAGGCCTGCTCTGGCCTATCCTTGTGCTTTGAGACTCCAAAACCTGTCTGGCCATTAGAAACACCCTAGGAAGTTTAATGTAAAACTTCATTTCTAGGGACCCAGACTGCTTTAGTAGCTCAGGAGCAGGGCTTGGATATCTGTCTTTTTAAGTTTCCCAGTAGGTTTCAACGATCCACTCAGCTAGGGGCCCAGATCCCTGTGGAACCACAAAGTCCAGGTCTGATCTTGCTTGGAAGTAACCCAGTCTCATGCTGGGCCTTGTCAAAGTCAAGGAGGGAAACATAGCAAAGGGATTAGTCGGTTACCTCTTGTCAATCTTTTTGTCCCCTTCAAAACCTTTTTTTTTTTCCTCTTTATTCTCTTTATTGGTTAAAAGCCTAAATTCTGAAATCATTCTGCCTGCCCCTACTACTTGATTCCACCACATTCCAGTTGCGTGACTTTGGGCAGGTTTCTTAACCTCTCTGTGCCTCAAGCACCCACATCTGTAAAAGATAACGCTAGGGTCCACTTCAGAGAATAGCTGAGAAGATTAATTAAATTCATATGTAAAGTGGTTGTAGAAGCACCTGGCATGCAGTAAAGCTCATTAATGGTGGCTATTTTTATCATCGTTTGATTTTTATTTTTGGTCCATCATGCCAGTCTAGGTACTCTTGCTTTGGCCTCCTTTCTAGGGGAAACAGTGACCTTGGGGCACTGGAGGAGGTGCTAGGTCAGAGAGGAAGGTTTGGAATAAGCTCGCCAATATTTACGCAGATAGAACCCCAAGCACTGGCATCAGGTCGTGAGGGGCACACTGTGCAAGGGAGGCTTTCTGGAGGTGCAGGATGGATGTGTGTCCTCAGGGTCCTAGCACTGGGTCTCCAGCTGGGGAACAGAGACAAAGTAGCATCTTGTGGAGGCAAACACAAGTGGGGGTTACCAAGCCCAGGGCACAGTCTTCTTCCCTATTCATATGGCTGTCCATTTGGAAAATGTCGAATCTTTTAAGATGTAATTATCAAAACAATAGACCTCAAGCAATTGGACAAAGTGAGACATTTCATCACTTGCCAAGTTTCACATTACAATTGTGGAGTCATCAGTTTAGCGAGTTTCTTACTCCTGTTCATGCTGTGAGTTAACAAACAACCATAGCCACGACTGATCACAGAGAGAGAGAAAGGAACTTTCCTCCAACCTGTCAACTCTGTACCTGGAGCAGTTTGGGATGGCAGAGGTCCAGGAACTACAAAAAGCTGCCGTTAACAGTGTAAATTCAGTCTTTTACACAGACAGGAGCTGTGCTACTAGGTGGCTGCTTTTTTTGAAACTACATATGTTAGCAATCCATAGTGAATCGGTTCTTTATTTTTAGGCACCAAGTACGATCCTTTATATTCCCAGGATGGCATCAGATACTACACCTGATGATTTAACGAGCACACCTCATAAAAATAGCACAATTATCTATATTTACAACCCAGAAACTTCTAGTGTCAGCTTATGTTTGATGATGTTGTTTCACATTTACTGGATGCCCTCAGGGATAAATAAATGCTCACTGGTATGTCAAATACCTTGCCACGCACTTATAGTCAGTCATCGATGGGGCAGAAAGAACACAAGAATTCGAGTGAGGCCACTCCAGTGTGAGGCGCAACTCCAAATTTTGTGTCTCTTCAGGCACATTTCTTCATCTCTCATAGATTGCTTCCTGAACCAGGAATAACAGACACCTCAGAGTGTGGCAAAGAAATTAATTCTTACAAGTATTCCCTTTGCTCCCCACACTTTGCAGTTAGGGGGCTCATGTGACTAGTCTTAGCCAATGAAGGATGAGTGGAAATCACATATGTTACTTCTGGCCGAAACAGTACAAAACCCATGTCTAACTACCCTATCTCTGTCTTACTGGTCCAAAAGATTGAGGAAGCCATATATTTTTTTCCAGATGGAGTAGTTTATAAGATGGTGAAAACTCTTCCAGCCTGTGACCCTGAATGACTCTGTGGAGCAGAGAATTTACCTCCCCCTCACCCACTCCCATTTCCTCAAGGCTCCTCAGGGAATATATAGTGTGGATAAGAAATAATCTTTGTTAATATGGTAATATGGAGATTTTTGAATTTTTGCGTGATTTCTGTTAAGAGATTTCTGTATTATTTCCACCATTCTCAGAATAAAGTAGCCCACCCTTTCTAATGGCCAGAGTTATTATGAGACAGTAAAATGTAATATTAAAAAATACCAGTTATGAAACCACATTGCTTGGATTTGAAACTAAGCTCCATCACTCATGAGCTCTGACTTCTCTGTGCCTCAGTTTCCTCACTGCAACATGGATGTAATTCCTTAGAAGATTGTTATAAATACCAGTCCATGGATATAAAATGCTTAAAACTGTGCCTTGCACATAATAAGCACTCAATAGATAGCAGTTACTACTAGGTAAGTTGAGCAGCACATAGCAGATATTCAGCAAATACTTGTTTTCTTGATCCATCAGGCACTCCTTTCTCCTGGATCAGTGACTCTGAACCCTTGCTGCACATTCAAATAACTTAGGGAGGTTTGAAAAGCATAAGGCTTGTGCTGCTCTAAAGAATTTCGGATTTAATTGGCCTAGGTGAAACCCAGAACTAATCATTTTTATAGCTTCTTCGGTGTGTCTAGTGGATGCAGCCAGGTTTCAGAATCACCCTTCTACACTTGACAGCAAATTGCTGCTTGTTTGCTTGAAACTCTCAAGTTTCCCTCAACTTGGTTAGTAACAACAACACGATGTGGGACTTCCTGTGAGCTGATACCCTTTCCCAGCTCCGGGAGGGTGGCATTCAAACCACACACAAAACAACCAAGCCTGTGCTGTGCTGACTCGACAGTCTGACTGTCAGTTGCATTTACCCAAACCATGGTATGAAGCAGCTGATCTGCTCCAGCATTGAAAAAATTTCTGGGGGAGGAGAACCTGAAAGGAATAAGATTCAGAAATGTGTTACCCAGGACACCCAGAACAGCAGTTGTCTTGATCTAGTCAGCCAGTTTGATTAAAAAGCAACAGAAGCCCACGGTGCTGGCCCAAAGAGAAGGATGGAATAGGAAAATGCAAGAGGCAAGCTCACGGATTTTGGAGGGACATAAGCCAAGCCCTGCACGACCCCTGGGCAATCAGGAACCGAGAAGACTTGCTCCTTCACCTAGATGCCACATACCATCGCTCATCATTGCTCCTTTGACTGAATTTTATTGTTCCTCTCAACTGCCTCAATTTGCTTCTTCCTCTGGTTTGCTTCCTGCAACACAGCCACTGCTCCTGATTTGCAGTTGAGATTCCTTGGCTTGGATTCTGCTGCCAATCGGAGGCAATGTATTACTTTGTTTAAATTTGCTCACTCAAATCTGATCATCCCTACTAGTTCATCTGCACTGGAACGCTCACATCACAGGTCTTTGGCCACCTAGGAAATTGGGTGGCCGTGACCAGGAGTTCACCCCTGGTCTCATCAGCTTGGATGAGGAAGCAAGGCCATCGTGTGGAGCCAAGTGTTAAGCTGGAAGTTTCAGCAGGGACACCACGCTGTTATGTACATTGGATGTTGAGAATAGATGACTATGAGTTGAGAACCACCTCCAGGACTCTCAGGCTCTCACTGAAGAGGACAAAGAGTCAAGAGAACAGCCAATCTCCCTGCACACTCCTTTCCCCCAACTTTAACATTCCCCATTAAGAAGAACCAAGAAGATGAGCATCGGGCCACAGCTGAACCAGCTGATGTGGCCCGTGGCAGCAGAGTGAATTACTGCTTTCTACTGGCAGGGCAAAAGCGTATGAGTCCTGGGAATCAGATGTGGGAACAGCGGTAGGAAGGTTGGCCTGTGGATTCTACCACCCCAGTAGGTGGGGATCCGAAGTAAGAGGTTAGAGTATACAATATCAGGGACAGAGTTGAAGGGGGATCAAGAGAGGCTAGCCAGAGAAGAGGTACTGCTTGAGTTAGGGAAGCTATATAGTCATCCTCAGGATCTGTGGGGAATTGTTTCTAGATTTCCCCCACTCCAGATACTAAAATCTGCAAATGCTCAAATTCCTTACATAAAATGGGGTAGTTTTTGCATATAACCTATAGGTGCATATAGGCTACAGCAGGTATCCCTACTCATCATTCACATGGATTCAGTGTAGTACTCGGCTTATGACAAATTCAAGTTTTGCTTTTTAGAGCTTTCTAGGTTTTTTTTTTTTTTTCTGAATATTTTGATATGTGGTTGGTTGAATCCACAGGTACAATACCCACAGATTTGGAGAGCTGACTGTATTTGGAAGGGCCCAGGGGGGGTCTCAGGAGAACTTAGGAAAGCACCTGTAAGAGAAGGGCCTAGAGAGTGTGCCATCAATTTATGACAATACCTGTCAAATATGGTCAAGTACTTACAGGTTGCTTGTAATGCTCAGTAAATGGATATGGACAACTTATCTATCCTATCCCTCAACCTTCCTCCTGCTTCAACTTTAAAGGTCCAGAAAATATGGTCTAGAGGTCCAGTTAGCCTGAGGGGCAGTAGAAATATAAGACACAGAAGAAAGAAGCCACCAACTTTTGTTCCTTCCTGGACCACTGGGATAGAGAAGAAAGTCATGTCCAAATTAAGACTTAAAGTGACTGCAAGATTATTGTTATCTGAGAGTGACCAAAAAAGTTATGGTACCTCCCTGAGTTTTCCTCCAAGAAAAGGTGGGAAACAACCCCATTGAACAAGTTTAAGGGAGCTTTGGGGAAAAGAAATGAAATTGTTTTAACGGCTCTATCCCACAAGTGTTTCCAGGTCAGCTCATCAATTATATACAGATGGGACTGGGGTAGGGAAGGGTAAGGGACTGCAGACAAGACAAGCTGAGTTAGGATCAGAAGGCAGTTTTTGTCTTATCTGGTTGAAAGAATTCTCTCCCAAAGGCTCTCACTAAAACACAAGAGTTTTCTGGAGAAAGTAGTTCATGATTCCCTTAGCCCACGTGAATAAGGATTGGTTGGTTACAATAGCAGGTTCTCACACACAACCAGTGGGAAAAGAGCCTTGTGCTTTAGATACTTTGAGAGAAGCTCTGAGTAAGACCCCAAGGGCAAAGGGGGAGGGGGCAGGATGCACCTGGGAATGCTCTGAGAAGAGTAGGCCATGACCTACAAGCAAGAAAAATGTTAGGATGAGGATTTGGGCAGTCGGGACTTTCTGGCTGCTGTGGTAGACACAAAACAGACACAGGACCTGTTGCCCTCCACAGCAGTGCTTCACCAGCCCCAAATCCACCGAGAATCACTAGTGCAACAAACAGTTCCAGGAATTCACGAGGAATGCTCATATGCCTTTTGTATAGGTAACATCTCTCAGAAGGCATGTTCTGTAATTTCTACACATGAGAATCCTGCAAGAAGCTTTTAAAATATCCCAATGCCTGCCTCCTCCCATGCAACTTGACGCAGAGATTCTTAACCTTAGCTGTACTTTACAAACATCTGGCTTACTTTGAAACATAATGATGACTGGGTTCTTGCTCCCACCGCCTTGCTTCCATCTAGAGATTCTAGTTTGTTTGGTCTTGGGTCAGCCTGGGTGATTTAAAACTTCCCCCAGCTAATTCTAATGTGCAGCTAATTTGAGAACCTCTACTTAAAAAAAAACTTGGGAACCAGGCGTTCTGATTCAGGAGGTCTGGGGTGGGGGACCAGCAATCTATATTGAAACAACCTTCCCAAGAGAGGTAGTACCTGGATTTCACTTGAAGAGACAATGTACTTGGCTGTCTCTACACGGTACAAAAACAATATTAATTTAATTGTGTCAATTTGAGAAAAGCAAATCAATCTGATTATCTAGCATGGTGTAGACATAACACCTGATTGATTCATTGAATTTTACCCTTTTCAAGCAATTATCTTAATATTACTTTGAAAGGGCTGCCACACACTATTGGCTTAGGCATTTTTCATTGAGTGGTCAATCCCATCAGCACTGCTACTTTCAGATAGAGGGGATCAGAGAAACTAGCCCTGAAGGACCACCTTCCCTACCTTCTCTTCGTCCCTTATCTTTTGCTCTACTTGCCACCACATGCTTCTATGTTGAAGGCTTCTGTTCTGTTTTCAAGCCTAGTGGCTCTGACTTCATTCAATTACATGCAACTGTGACCTGATTCCACAAAATATGCACTGGACATGTCTATACATCCTTACTCACCTACCCACACTCTGCCCTGTACCCCATGGTGACTTGAGACTTCATCTGGCCCAGAAGCAGGTGACAAAATTTTGAGCAGGCTCTCAGAGGTATTTATATTCTAGTTAAAACTAAATTAGCCCAAAGCATAATCTGTGTGGCAAATCTCTGTATGACATATCCATAATCAGTAAAGGTAAATGACAACTTGGAAAAAAAATACAGTGAGCGAGAGATAGATGTGGATATAGATATAATCCATTTATATGTATCTCTCTCTCTTCCCCCAGTAGAAAAATGGATAAAGAAGATAAAAAGCAAGGAACAAGATAAATATATGTGATTGAAAACCTCAAAAACCTCAACCTTCATAGGACTCAAAGAAAAGTATCTTAAAACAGTGAGGATGGACAGTAGTCAGTGTTATTTAGAAAAAAGGGAAACATTTTTTCTCAAGCATTTCTGATGGTGATGTAAATTGACATGACCTTTCTGGAGGGGAATCTAGCTTCAAGTAGAAATATTTTAAACAGGCATATCTTTAACACAGCAATTTTACTTCCAGGAATTTATTCTTAAGAAATAATTGGACAAGGACCTATGTACAAGAATTTCCAGGAAAAACAACCTAAACCTCCGCAGTAAAAAAATTAGCTAAATAAATCATGGTACATGCATATGCATAGAATAATCTTTCACAACCAAAAATGACATAAAACAATACTTATCAACATAGAAAGGAATCCACAATATAGTAAGTATGGAAACAAGATTACAGAAGCATGCAGTGTGCGAAATAATTTCTTTGAGGCTCTGCGTTATATATACAAAGTCTGGAAAATATATGTATACCAAAAATTATTTTCTTTATCTTTGAATTATAGGATTTTGTTTTATTTTTACCTTCATATTTTTCTATATTCTCTGAATTTTAAATAATGAACATTTATGCCTTTTTAAATCAGATAAAATCAATCAAGCTGAAATGCTCTAAAAAGTGAAATGAAATGCCTAGGCAGTAGACTTCAGTGAAAAGATCTCCTTTCTCTTCCACTCCTATTTGGAAGCCAACCCATCATGTCATCTCCAGATAGGACTGTGCTTTAGCTATCTCATGCAAATGAGCATCTAACCTATTTTTAAAAGCTCCCAGAGAAAGAGGCTTCAAAATTTCCCTTGACAATTCATTCCAGGGTTTATCAAATCCATCTAAAAAAGAAATTTCCCCTTCTATCGAATCTGAAACATCTGTTCTGTGATGTAAGCCTTTGCTTTTCTCCTTCAGCTTGTAGTGAAAAGAGGAAATGGTGACTGCCATTTGTCCTAATCAAGAGCAATTATTTTCCAGAATGTCTAAAATTATATAGGCCCTGCATGTGAAACGCATGTGCATACACACACTCATACACAAACACACACACACACACACACACACACACACACACACACACACACACACACACACACACTGCCAGGACACTCTAAACTGGCATCATCACATAAGGAAACATGAAATTCTGGGCCCCAGGTTCAACTGAAAATGCCTTTTGGGAAGCCCCACCCTATCTGGGTATCCTCTGATACCCAGAATTTCAACCCCAGATTGTTTGTCTTATCTTTTCAGCAGCGTCACCATCAGGAGTGTAACCTTGAGTCGGAATGAGAACTAGAGACATTGCAGGAAGCTATCTAGCACTATCCTAGTTGATAAGGAAGTATGTTACTCCCAAACCCTGAGAAAAGGAAAGAGAACAACAGTTTGCTGATCTGACAGAACCATGTGAATGATACATTGTGACAAGAGCTTTTTAGGTCTCTGTTCCTTAATTCCTTCGCTGTCCCTCTCTCTTCTTCTTGTTGTTCCTTCTCCTGCCCAATATATTGTCTTCGACACCATCATAGCTAAACCTTTTTGGTCTTTTACTATACATCGGACATGTCCAAAAATGCTACGGGTATTCATTTGATTCCCACCACCACCCTAGGAAATGGATTCCATTTAAAATAGCTTCATCCAACAGCTTCTTAGTCTACTTGCTAAGTACCAAGTGGCATCTAGTTTTAACCTTGAGGGTTGGGGGGTGATGTTCCCTGTCCCTAGGGGGGCCCTGCAAGGGTAGGGGCATGTGCCCAGGATCCCACCCCATCTCAGGGACCCAGGATGCTGAGCAGGGTACTGTGGTGGGAAGATCTCAGGCTTTGGAGCCTGGAGCAAATGCTTTCAAATCTTCTTCATCCACAACCCTTGGACATTCGTGAGTTCCAGATGACTTCCAATCTCCAGGGTCTGCATCTTTGCACCTGAGGGCTTCTGTGGTTCCCCAAACCAGAGCAGGCCATTCTGCCCCTGGGAGCAGTCCTCAACCAATGACTCTCAGGTGTTGGTGTATAAAACCCCAGCTCCCTCAGCCCTTGAGTGTGATGATTCTGGGCCATGAGTCTTGTTATTTTTCTCTCCTTGGGATTAAACCACGATTGCCATCATAGTAGCTAATATAATAATCCATCTCTTGTTGGCTGTTTCCCCTCTCCTGGATTACCTCCCACTGCCCAACACACTACTTGCACTTGAATCCTTGTCTCAGGGTCTCTGTCTGGTAAAACTTAAGGCAGAATCTGTAATAGACCTGATTTGAATTCCGGCTCCTTTTCTTTCTTTCTATATGACTGTTGACAAGCTTTCACTCTCTGAAAGGGGGTCAAGCTGATGCAGGGATTAGACATTTTTATACATGAAGTTCTGGAATTCAAGAAATGGCCATTCTCATAGTTACTCCTTACTGAAGGAGCTGCTACTGTTACATGGTCATTGTTCCTATTTCTAAACAAGACATCTTTTCACTCCTCACTAACACTTCTGGACACTTCAGCCCCAAAGGTTTGCAGCTGGCTACTCTCTAGCCCAAGACCAGAAAAGCTAACAGCAAATTTGACCCATGTTATAGACCTGATATCAGAGTTCAATTTCTATTTCAAAAATAATTTTAAATAATATTTCCAAGAATGAGTTTTCTCTAATGGTTTTACCCACTTGCTAATTTAGAGATGCTAATTCCTTCCTTGGGTAGAGTGTTTCAATGTTGACGGAATATTTCCATCTGACTTTTATAATTGCATTTGATTCTCATGTCTGGTCCTTGCACCAGAATAGAACAGGTTGTGCTCCATAACAAACCCTCATGGTCTCCATGGATGAACACAACAAATACGTATTTCTTGCTTTTGTCATGAGTCACCCGGGGGATCTAGCTCATGTCCTCTTCTCTGCAGCATGCACACTGACCAAGCAGCCATCATCCAGAACATGGCTGCTCACTGTGGCAGAGAGAAAAGATGCCTAAGGAAGGGTACCTTAGGAGGCAATGAAGGTCCCATCCTTCTACCACTCTCTCAAACTCAGCAAACCTGAACCATCTCCATAATTGTCCTCCCCACTGGAAATCTCAAGGTCAAGGCTTGAATGGTCAAAGAAACTGACTTATTGGATGATCTTTGGGATCAGATGATAAGGGGAATTTTTCTTTTAAAGCAGTAGACTGTTCAAAGAATGTAGACTCTCCCTCTGGCCTACTGTCTTGGCCCTGGAACAGATAAAATTCTCCAACCACTGGGATTTGAAAGTACTCAGTCCATCTCACCAATGTGTGAAGTTCTCCTCTGGATTCCTGAAGCTTCTCTTCAGTAGTGTTCCAGAGCCCACTCACATCAGCCTGCAAGAACCAATTATATGCATCTGTTCCCAGTGTCACATTTAGCAATGCCACCATGGTGGCTTGAAATCGGCCATGGTAGGAATATATTTACAACACAGAAATTAGAGAAACTATCAATCATGGCTTTTTCCTCCCAGAGAGCTGGTTGTTAAACATGTACCAAAAAGCCACCATTGCTATTCTAAATTCTTCACGTACAATTGATTTCACCTTTATATTCTCACCTGCCTCGTGATTGTAGGTGGATCTCTGAGGACCAGAGAGCTTCTCATAGGGGGCTCTGCCTTCTCCCTTCTTAAAATTCTTCCCTTCCCTAGCACATACTTGTAGGGCCTTTACTATTTGCCAGTTCATGTTCATGCATAAACTCTCTAATCACCATAGAAAGGCACTAATATTTTATAGATAAAGAAGATGAGGCACAGAGAGAGTAGGTAACTTGTCTTAGGTCACACAGCAAATAAGAAACACAACCAGGATTTGAACCCAGGTGGTCCAGCCCTAGCATCTGTATTAGTAACAACCACATTCTAATGCCTCTCTCAAAAAACATAATAGAATAGATTTTATTAATTTTAAAATTCTGTCTCCCTCCTTACTTTCAAATACATTAAAGAAGCTGCAAAACAAAACTGTTCTTCTCCAGAGCATTTGAGATCATGCTTCCTGGCATATGTCATCAGCTTGGATCAAATACACTCTTATAAAAAAAATTTTTTTAAATGATGTTAAACATCTTTTTTTTTTGAAAATCCAATATGAATTCCATCTGGCAGCCACATCATTAAAGTGAATTTTTTCACTCATTTAATATTTATTCATTGAACACTGGCTGTATGCCAGGCTCTGTGCTAAATGATGACAAAAATACAAGGATGATAGTAATATGTCACCATTTACTGTGCTCTTATTAAACAGGCACTGTGGAGGGTACTACAGAGGGTACAAGGATAACGATGACTGATGATAATGACAACAATAAGAGTTACCATCATTTGAATGTTTGATGTGTGCCACACACTGTGCTGAGTGGTATTACATTTCAATTTTTCAACACCCTGTGAGAAAGATACTTTTCATTTTGTGCCCATTTTGCAGTTAAGGAAACTGAGGCCCAGGGAGGTATAAGAAGCCACACAGCACGTCAAAGTCCACAATCTAGGCTGCTCTGACTACTCTCCATCTAGAAGGCAGCAGAGTTAGAGTCTTTGAACTCTCCCTTCCTCACCTTCATAACACAGCTAGGCAGTTCCATCTATGTTCCAGTTCAACTCTGGAAGTTTGCTTTTCCACCTTCAGGAGAGCTTCAGTGTTGGCAATCCAACACTCTTTTGGAATACAGATACAGTGAGAGGACACCAAAAGAAAAAGATTTTTCCAAGCATTTTTGTAGAAACTGCAAATCGTTAGCATTCTGAAGAAGCCTACAAGAAGGGGAGATATGCTTGATATTCATCAAGTTGAACACACAAGGCCAGTGAGACCAGAAACTCATTATATGCCCAGTAGGGAGTTTAAAACCAAAGTACTGACCTTTTCCTCCAATATGCCCCTGACTTTGTGATCAGAACCTCCTACAGGAGCATTTTCAGTATAAATGAAACTTTGAACTTAGAATTATCAAAGTTAACTTTGAATTTAAAGGTCACTATCAAATTGTGAGATAAACTTTTAAGTAGACATGCTAGAACTTGAACATCTATTTAAATGTTTTTAATCTTTAAAGATGTAAACTATAGAAAGTTATTCCCTGGTTTTACAGTGTTATCACTTGAAAATATTGATAGCTCTATGTTTAGAATTGTTTTCTTGTTTAATCTAGGAAACGCACAGAAAAAGCAACCCTGTATGTGTGTGCATATGTGCATACGTGTGTGTGTCAGTGTGTGTTTCATCCAGTCCAGGTATCTGGTTCAGTACTATTACTTGCTTTACTGAGTATGTTTGGTTACAAATGACTTTATGCTCCTTCTAAAAATAAACTTCACCTCCCACAAACATAGTAACTACTAAGGAGAGCCAAAATATTATGCCACTGACTCCGCAAGGCAATATTCCAAAAGAACAGTCCCCAAACGGCTTCAGGGATAACCTCATCAGAAGAGTCAAGGTAAAAACTTTGAGGATAAACCTACTCGTTTGTAGGATTTTTAAAAAAGGATTTTTATCCCACTTCTTTTAAAAAGATTTAAAGCAGTCAGTGCTCATTAAATTGTCACATTACAATAGACTAATGGTTATCAGAGAGTGAGGGGAGAGGGAAGAGGGGAGGGGGGAGGCAGGTGGGGTAAAAGGGGTCAAATATGTGGTGACAGAAAGAAATCTAACTACAGGCAGTGAACACACATTGCAATATATATATATATATGCCTTACTGTTAAATTGTATACCTGAAACTTACTAGATTTTGTTAACCAATGTCATAATAATAATAATAATAATAATAATAATAATAATAATAAATTAACACATAAATTGTCACATTAGTTTATCCTAGCATTTCAAATGGCCAAATTTCAAGGAAATGCTTGTGTTTGTTCGAATGAGAAGGAAAAAGATGAAGTTTTATTGAAGAATATGAAAAGGAGATATTGGGAGAAAAAAGATATAAAAATATTTTATTTAAATATAGATTTAATATAATAACAAGACACGACAAACAAATGGGATAGGGAAAAATTATTTTGAATCCTTACGTTGCATTACAGAGCAAAACAAAAGAGACAAGTGAAGGAGTATAGTATAAAAAGATGACAATGACAATGATAAGTGTTGTCAAGGACACAGAGAAACTGGAACAATGCTGAGGAGAATGTAAAATGGCACAGCCACTTTGAAAAGTGATTTGCTGTTTTTTAAAAGGTTAAGCATAAATTTACCATACAACCCAGCCATTACACACTCCTAGGTACATACTCCAGAGAAGTAAAACTATGTGTCCACACAAAGACTTGTGTGAATGTTCATAGCACCTTTATTCATAATAATCAAAAGAAAAGAACAACCCAAACACTTATCAAAAGATAAACAGATAAAATGTGGTATCTCCATCAAAGGACTATTATTCAGCCATAAAAATGAATAAAATACTGGAATATGCTACAAGTAATCCTGAAAACATTACAGTAAATTAAAGGAGTCAGTCAAAAAGACTACATATTGTATGATTCCATTTCTACAGAATATCTAGAATAGAGTTATCCCTAAAGGCAGAAAGTAGATTAGTGTTTGCCTAGGACTAGGAATAGAAATTAGGAGTGACTGAAAATCAGCATGAAGCTTCTTCTGAGGTGATAGAAGTGTTCCAAATTTAGATTGTAGTGAGGGTTGCACAACTCTGAACTTATATACTTAAATGAATTTGTGGTATGTAAATTATAACTCAATATAGCACTGTTAAAAGTAAACACTATAATTGATGTCTTTACCGTCTATTTATATTTGATTCCCAAGCTTAAGTACAATGTAAAAAATAACAACAGGATGATAGATGTGATTATATAAAGTTTAGAGGATTTATTTTTAAAAAAACATAAAAGAAAAATAAAATGTACAGACTAAATGAACTATAACATTTATCATACAAAAGACAAAAAATTAATTTAATTAGTATGTAATGATTTTATATAACTTTATGAGAAAAAAAGCAGTGAGATTCTAGTATATCAATGGGAAATAGGCATGAACAGACTAGGTCACTGTTCTTCAAAAAATAACTAATAAACATTAAAAATATTCAAACAAAAATAATAAAAAATGCAAATTTAAAAAGTTACAATTTTTACTAGTTAAAATAGCATTTTTTTAAAAAAACAAATGTAATTCCATACTGCCTTAGGTATAGTGAGATAAATCTTCATGAATCTTGTCAGAGTAAATATTAATAAGGATATCCTTCTAGGAAAATAATCTGGCTGTTCGTCTTAGAAGTCGGAAAAACATCTATAACTTTTGACTAAATAATTCTGGTATAATTACAGGGTGCCAGCTTAAAAGAATGATTTAAGACACAGAAAAAAACTTAATGTACAAAGATGTTCAACTGAGCACTATTTATAATAATCAATAACAAGAAGCAACCTGACAATAGAATAATTAAGTGAAATGATTTATGTTCATACAATGGAATACAATGTCACCATTAAAGATATTTATGCTTTGTAATAATACTTTCATAGTCTTTAGAAAATGTAATTTAATGCTGTTAAGGAAATTTTCAAAGCAAAACACCAAAGACAGGTATCCCAGAATAGCTCATTTCCTACATTTCAAAGGTCATCATAACCTTACCTCTCAAAAACCAGTTTGAATTAACTGATCCAGTGATTTGATGTGATACATTAAAACTTAATTCACTGGACAGAATGCTGTACTCTCTACTACTGACATGATTTTTAAACTAACACATTGCTTGGTTGGCAGCAGTAAGTTATTTTGAAAGGAAAAGCTTAGACAGCCATCTACCCACTGAGGCTGTCCACTAATATTTGTTGCATTTGATCATGGTCCAATAGAGCCATCACTATGCACCATATATCAAAACAAACTATGCAATTAAGTCAAATCGGGCCCCAAAGTCAGTCAATTCCATGAGACAAATGTTTAAAAAGAAAAATGTCAGTTGGTATCATAAGAAGCAAATTGATTAATTGACTGAATTTCTCAGTTTTCAGCTGATTTGCATAATGTTATGAGTGCTCCAATCCACAGCCATTTTGCTTAAGTCTATAGCCTGTTTCCAACTATACTATCTCACCAGCGCCAATAAGAGTTTTTTTTAATCTGCCATATGATTTATCAAGGTGTCAATGTTTCCACTCGGACGATAACCACTTGACATGCAGCCTAAATGAACTGCAGGAACGGAAAAGAGATGGCCGCCCAGCCTTAGGCCAGAGCAGAAATCCTAAAGAAAGTGCATCTTTCAGCCAGAAAAAATAAAAGAAAAAGCAAAAAAGCAACTTCTGACAAAAGCAACTCTGCTGAAATGAGCCATAGTCCCAGAGCTACTTTCTATTACGTACTTACCAATGGCCCTTATGGCCTCCTCGATGGCTGCAACAGTTTCCTTAGCACTGGAGATTGTTGTGTTATTATGTTTTTTTTTCTTCTTTTTTTGTCCTCTCTGCATATAGATAGAAAATATCTCTTTTATTAGACACTCTAAAGAAAATAGGGCAGAGCATCAGCCCAACATGGAAGTGAAGTGTTGTCTGATCTCAGCTATTTCATTTGCAATGAGACCTTGGGCAAGTCCTTTATCAGGCTTCTGTGCACTGCATTTAAAAAAAAAAAAAGGAAAGTTTGGAGGGTTCCATATTCAATAATATGGTAAGCCACATCGTCTAAAATCCTTCCCTAAAATCCAAAATTTAGAGATAATTTCTTGAAATGCACAGCTACACTCACAAGAAAATAAGAGGAATCTTCAGAGAACAACAACAAAAAACATCAAGTGAGAGCAAGAATTCAGAATTTTTAAGAAATGATGAAGGAAGGGCCCTTAGAAGGTATCAAGTGAAAAGGCAGATATTTCCTTCACAAATTGAGATTTCCAAAGTGCGACCCACACCTTAGGAAAACGGTAAATAACAGCAAAAACTAAAAAACAAAACTGCCACATGAAGGCAGAGCTGTGGCATTGGGTGAAAAGTGAAGTAGTCTCCCTTGAGAGTTTGTAACTCCAATTTATTGAGTACCTACTATGTTCCATGCTGTGGGTTCAGACCCTGGAGATACAGCAATAAACAAAACAGATAAATCCTACCTTGAGGAAAATTATAGTCTAATGTTGGAAGTTAGATAATAAACAAACATATAAATCAAGCAATGATGAATGCTAAGAAAAAAATAAATAAGGTTAAGGATGACAATAACTGACTAGATAGAGGTGGCATTTTATAGTTTGGTGAAGGAAGGACTTTGATAATATATGCAAGACCTGAAAGAAGTTGGGAAGTGAGCCATGCAGACATTAAAGGGAAGCACTTCCAAGCAGCGGGAGCCCAAAATGTAAAAGCCCCTAAACCAGGCCTGTCAGAGCAACAAGAGTTACCTGGAGCAGAGTGAGGAAAAGAAGAGTGTAGAAAACAGGGTCCAAGAGACAATAGGAAGGCAGACCACAGCGCACCTTGTGGGCCATATGGTGACTTGGAATTTATTCTAAATTGCTAGGAAGACACTGAGGTGTAAGTTAACATTTAGAAGGCTCACTCAAAGTGCTGTGTGGAGAACAGATGGAGGACAACAAGAGTGAAAGCCAGAGCGTCAGTTAATGCTGTGTGCCAAGCCAGAGGTCACAATGGATAGAAAGCTTGGTGCCATCGTCTGGATGTTTGAGTCCCCACAAAAATTCATATGTGGAAATCCTAATCCCCAAGGACTATGGTGTTAGGTGGCAGGGACCTTGGGGGGTACTTAGGACATAACGAAAAAGCATTAATGAATGGAATTACTGTTCTTATGAAAAAATGCTACCTAGCCTCCCTTCCAGCATGTGAGGACACCACCAGAAGATGCTGGCTATGAACCAGGAAGAGGTCTGGCTGGTTCACCAGAAAGCGACCTGGCTGGTTTCTTGATCTTGGACTTCCAGCTTCCAGAACTGTGGGAAATAAATCTGTGTTGTTTATAAGGCCCCCAGGTTGTCATGTTTTGTTACAGCGGCCCTAACAGACTAGACATTTGGTGTAATGGAGATGACACAAATGGTCAGACTCTGGAAAGGCCAAAAGGACGTCCTGATTGATTGCAAATGGGTTGAAAGAGAAACAGAGGCTCAAACAAGACTTCAAGACTTGTGGCCTAGTTAACTGGAAGAATAGAATTGGCTTTCTGAGTCAAAGAAGGGTGGAAAAGGAACAGGTGGAGGAATTGGTGGAGAGCCCTAGTTTAGATGTGAACATACTCAGTTCGACATTGTATTAGACCTACAACTGGAAATACAAAATAGACAAGTTTCAAAAAGTATAACTTTCCAACACTGATACAAGAACAGAAAAACCTGACTCTTCTTATAATCTTAAAATAAATTCAATCTCTGGTTGTGGGTTTTGTTTTCCTATAAAGAAAGCAACAGTACACTCTAACAAACATTCAAGGATCAGAAATTTTGCAGTCTTATTATACAACTTCTTAAGAAGAAGAAAGAGAAGGACAGGAAGAGAAAGAGGGAAACGAAGGGTAGGAAGATGAGAGAGGAAGAACACTCCAAATAACTCCGTACAGCTAATGTGTCAAAACAAGACAAAGATCACACAAGGAAAACTATACAACAGCCTCACTCATAAACCCAAATGCAACATTTCTAAATGAAACATTTAGCAAACCAAATATCCAGCGAATAAAGAGGAAAATACATATGACCAAGGTTAGTTTAATACTAGAAAATTTTTAATGTAATTTACCTTAAATTAAAGATAGGAATGGTTCTGTCACCACAAAGGAATGATAAATAAGAAGTAAACATATGAAAGATGTTCACACTCATTAGTAAATTGGAGAAATATCATTACAAACATATGTCAAATTGATTAAAAAATTTTTTTTCTAATTTGATAAAACCAAGGGTGAGTAATCACCAACCCAATAGCAAAAAGTTATCTTTAACAATAAGCAAATAACAACACCTAGCACCCAAGTTGTTACTCTTAATATTATTTTCTAAACTTCTGGGGAAATAGCTGACTTCAAGTCTGCGACATAAAATGTATATTACAAATGGGTCAAAATCACATGCAAACCAACTTAGATTCCCACTGGCCAAAGATGGGACAATTGCACATCAGTAAGTTTAATAGTTGCAATGGGTTGGAATATCAAATATATTTTAAATGGGTGGATAATCCTTAAAAAAATTCACTGGTCATATCCAGAGGATGCTGGGAACCAATTTGTTATTTTAAAAACAAGTAAGTAAAGGGAGTCAAGCAAACTGAATCTGTTTATAAACTGTATCTTAGAATATCAAATAGTTGATGAGGAGAAGGATTTCTTCATAGACAAATCCTCGCTAATTAATGAAGTGGGAATGATAATATTTCAACATCATAGTTAAATAATGAAGCTAGATAGTAATCATTAATGACTGTTGTTAACATCAGAAAAAAATAGTTATCCAGATATGATATATTTCCTAGTGGATAGAAGTCTAACACATTATCTGAAGCATTCTTGTGCAATAAATAAAGCTAAATCAGACCAATTCTCCAGATCACGCCACCAATTTACAGGAACTCAAGGCTGAGTAGAACATGTCGACTGACACATTGTAGGCAATCAGCAAAATCCAGACCGTGGGAAACTATACAGAACAAATGACCTGGTTTCTTCAACAAAGAAGTTGTAAAGAACAAAATTAGAGATGGAGAGGAAACCTACATATATAGCAAGAGAGACTTCAGAGTTATGCCAAATGAGTTTTTGAATACTGATTTGAAACAAATAAAATTATTTCCGACATACTCAGAAACATAGTTTTTCAAAAAATATGAAAATACCAAGGGTAAGCAAGACCGTGGTGTAATAGGAACCCTTATACAACGCTTGTGGGAGTGTAAATTAACGCAATCACTTTGCTAAACAGCTAATCTTCATTCAGGGCACAAATTAAACACTCCACTCCCACATTTATACCCTGGGGAGCCTCTTGCCTATGGCAGGCACCAAGAGACATTTGGGGAGTGTTCATAGTGATGAAGCTTGAACAGTAAAAGCCCCCTACCACACTGTCCAACAATCACAATAGTAAAAATAAAGCATGGTGTAGTCACAAAAAGAGATATCACATTTCTGTGAAAAATGAGTAAACAGAGCTACCTGCCTCAACATGAGTAAATCTCATGTCGTGTTGCACTATCATACAAAATACTAATATAAATTTTAAAAACTTATGAATACAAATAATATATTGTTCAAGACTTTATGTGTGTCTGGTGCAATTGAAAGGCCTGACATGGGCTGGACAGATCTACAGGTAGCAAAACCACATAGAAAAGTAAGGAATGAGAAAAACCCAGTTCAGCCAAGGCTTTATTTACCTCAAGAGCAGAGGATGTGAGGGGCTCAGTTTGGGATGTGATACACGGCATCTTCGAGAGCACCACTTTTCAAAATGGTTGTGGACATTCGGCATTCGTTATGTTATTCTTCATGATACATGTGTACATTCAGGCTCATATTCATAATACATCACAGTTTTTTAAAGAGGGTGAACCGGATGACTAAAACCCTTCCTATTGCTTAAAACTCAACCCATGAGACTTCTCATTTCTGTCACCTGCCTATCTGGAAAAATAACAGTATTTTCTCTTGGACATGGTGAAGATTAAATCAGGGGTCCCCGACCCTGGGGCCATGGGCCTGTACCAGGTACTGATCCATAGCCTATTAGGAACCGGGCCACACTTTAAGAGGTGGGTGAGCCAGCAAAGCTTCATCTGTATTTGCAGCCAGCCGCTCCCCAGCGCTAGCATCACTGCCTCAGCTCCACCTCAGATCATCAGGCATTAGATTCTCATAGGAGCACCAGACCCTGGTGCCAAAAGATTGGGGACTGCTGGATTAAATGAATAAGTGCACATAAAGTACATGGATGAGAGCCAGATGCATAGCAAGTGCTCAATAAATATAACTAATACTGTTTCTATTATCTTCTTATTTACCACCAGCACTGCCAAGAGAGAACGCCTTTAATGTTACCACCAAGGAGAGGTGTTATTAAAATCCCTAACAAAGGAAGGCATTATTAAAGGGTATTTTGTATTGTTGCTGGCGGCAAAGTGAGTGCCAGTCTGGGGACAACCTTGTCTCCTCCCTCCACCCCTTGGTTCTGACTGAAACCACAGGCCGAGCCCCAAGACTTACTCCCCTGAGTCATGATGGATAATGCTGAGAATGCAGCACTCGTTTTGCCTTGACAGCCAAGTATTCTCAAAAAATTTGAGGAAGGCTGTGTCCTGCTGCCTAAAGAATGTGATGACCTCATTCAAACTGTCTGAACAACCTGCCCCAGGCCTTGAATGCCCGTCAGACAGACACACTCACCACCATGATGTGGTCTTTCTCATTCGCTCTTGGCTGAATTTTTGCCATCTATGTCTGTGCCAGTCATGGAACCCTGGGTCCCGTGATTCCAGCTCCCACCACTCCATAGGCACCTGGGACTTGATCCTGTTCTGAGTCTTCCTATTGTTCACATTACAGTTATCTCTATCAAACTCTAGCTTGTCTTGCTCGATGGTGCTCTTTCTTCTGGGATGCACTGAATGGGCAAATGTTCTCTGGGTCCAGGCCCATTCTTGGTGACTTGGATAAGATGCTTTTGGTTGCAAGTAACAAACTCCAATGTGAATTAACATAAATAATAAAAAGATGGTATTGGCTCAGTAATTAAAAACTATAGTGTTAGGGTGAGTTGAGTGGCCCAGCGATGGCACAAAGATACAGACAGTTGCTTTTCATCTTCTCTTTCTTGGTACCTGCTTCATCCTAAAGCTGACTCCCTGCATGTTTGGAAAATGGCTGGAAGCAGCTTTAGGGGCTGGATGTCTCCTCATTTATGCCTAGCAAGAAGGAAAAAAACCCTCACTCCTAGGAGCTCTCATGGAAGTGAGATGTCTTTGCCAAAAGTCTCTAGAATATCCATTTTTTTGGATTGTCAGCCTGAATCGGTCGTGTGTTCTGAATTAAGCCCTGTGGCCACAGGGGATGGAATGCGCTCATCAGGGCCAGCTAATCAGAGCCTAGGGCTATGGTTTTGGAGTGGAGTCTCCAATCCCAGAGCGCATGGCTGGTGGAAGAGGCACGATGCCTGCGCTGTTTGACTCTCGCCCGTGCTCCATTCTCAGCTCTGTTCTTTACCCTCAGGGGCAAACCCTTCATATTGCATCACCCCAGCTCACTTGCTCTCTGGCTTATAGCTAGGTTTGACCCTGGGAACATCAATGGAAGATCAGATGGCGGAGGGGAACAGGGTCTGGGTGACTATTCCCCTAGTTTGGCCCCTGCCTTGCTAAGGTTCCAGCAGAGGCCAAGTTCTCCATGAGGGGTAGCAACTGTTGGGCGGCCCCCAGCCCTACCAGCCAGCTCCAGCTCTGGCCGGGCTCCTGTCTCATCAAGCCATGGGTGGCAATGGCCTTCTGCTGTGCCAGTCTCTTAGTGTTCCATTGCCCTTTGTTGGTCTCCATCCCACTCACGCCTCTGAACAAGCCCCTTTGTTAAATCCTGTGGTTCTGCCATCTGTTTTCTTTCCAAACTTGACTAGTACACTACCTGAATGAAGACTGGGGAAATATTAGTAAGAAGAAAGAAGAATGGATACGAGGCAGCCTCAAACAGCAAATGTCCTTCATAATCCACTCTTTTGGGCTCTCCTTCCCCACTCCCCCACCAACTAAAAACAAGAAACCTTCCCTTCATTTGTTTCTAACAGGCAGTTTACAATTCCAGTTTGTTATTCTGCTCTGGGTTACATGTAATATGGACAAGATTTAAACATACACACAAAATAGGAGCCTTGTCTCTTTCTAGAGAAATGCTCTCTCATTCCCAAAGAGCAAAGGACTTCAGCTGCTTTGTGCGCTCAACCTCAGTCAGAAAAAATGCTGAGATCTTCAGCCCCGCTTTGCTGCCAACATGTAATGCCTCATTGCTCATAGTACATTTCAATAATCATCAGCTGGAAAAACAGAAGTCAGAAAAACAAGGGACGAAGAGTGAGTAGACAGGGGATCTCAGAATGGAAGAACGTCGAAATGGGAGAGTTATTCCAGAAGAAATGCACATCTCACAAGTCCTCCTGTGATTTGACTGGCCTTAGGCAGTGGCCGGAAGGCTTCTCTCTCATTGCCAACCCCTCCTCCCGCTCCACACACTGATTCATTGTAACCGTGGGGAGAGGTGATCTTGTATTCACAGCAGGACAGCTTAGGCCACACAGGTTTGGGGGAGTGGGGATTTGTATAGAAACAGGGCAGAGGTATGGGGTTTGGGAAAGGTCTGCAATACAGGAAAATTCTTATTGGGTAGAAAATATTGCCTATAATAGGAGGAGTCTTGAAATATGTGAAGAGAGAGGCTCAGGACTGTGGAGAAATCTCATTCCGGTAAGTTACCCACCTCTTTGCCTTCAGAAACGACTGAACCCTGAGAGCTGGTCTAACTGGTTGTCAACTAAAATGAATAGAAAAGGAAAAACTGCTGATTTTGTCATGATGAATGTATGTCTATATACGTGCGTACATAAGTACAAGTGTGAGAAAGTCTCCTCCACAGATTACCTCTCCTCTGTCCTCTCCTTTCCTTTGCAGTTCTGTCGCTGGGCTTTACTTGGGGAGCCCCCCACACCCATCGGCCCCCATCCTGACATCTGGGGAAGGACATGCACAGCCACACAGAAGCCTGCACCTGGCACCCCACCTCACAACAGCTGTTCCAACCACGTAAGAAGATGGGGGTCACCGGTCATTCTCCACAAGAACAAAGGGCCTAGGACACAGAGATATTCTATCAAAGGGATCCAACTTCCCGGATGACCTCATTCCAAAGATCTGCAGAGCCCAGATAAGCATCACAGGGCTCTGGCAGAGGGCCCCTCCAGGGAAAGAAAAGGGACAGGAAGCTGACTTTTCAGAGTCTGTACCACCTTCCTTGACCCAGGGACAGGGCACCTGTGGCCATCAAAAGTCATGATGACCCATGCTGGCTCCTGCCAACTTCTCAAAAAAGACAAATTAGGGTCACATCACTTCCAGTGTAAAGCCTCCACAGTCCCCACCTGGATCCCCTGGGAGCTTTTTGTCTGTGTCCCCAGCATAGTTTTCTCATATTTTCATTCACATAAATTTGTATGTCATTCCTGAACTGTTTTTTTTTTTTTTCATATCCCCAGAATAATACACAGCATTAAAAATTGTAGGAATAGGTTTAAAAAGTTGACATATCTCCGGGGATAATTTGTGAGGCTAATAGCTACTGTTCACAATAGAGAAAATTAAATGATGTTTCTGAGCATTTATTTATTCATTCTTCAAGCAGTTTTTGAGCCCTTTCTGTACCAGACACTAATTCAAGCCTGGTAGACAGAGAGATAAAATACATTCCCTATTCTGGAAGTGCTCACAGATTTGTTGTAAGTCACAGATACTTGAACAAATAGCTATGTAAGTGCTACAACGTAATTTTATCCCTGGGAATTCTATTAATATTATGTTAAATAATAAATAAGCCAGAATAAGAATCATGTATCAAAACTTTGTCTTATACTGATCAATTTGGGCTCTAGAATTTGTTAATTTCGTCCATATTCTTACCCCACATCAATTGCCTTGTTCCAGTAGAAATGCCTACAATGACAAAAAGGTTCTATATCTGTGCTTTCTAATAGGGTAGCCACCAGCTACATGTGACTATCAAGCAGTTAAATGTAAGTGATGTGACTGAGGAATTAAATTTTAAATTAAATTTCATTTTAATTAATTTAAATAGCCACAATTTGCTAGTGGTTACCATGTTGTGTAACAGTTCCAGAGTTCTAGTTCTACGTAGATCTGGCCAGATTTACCAAAACCAGCGATGGCTAATCAACTGAGTTTAAAATCAAGTAACACACTGATGGGAGTGGTCAAGGAGGTATTAATGGGTCAACTGCCTGTCCATCTGGATCCACTTGACCTTGACTCTCTGGGGAAAAAAATGAGCTGTTACTCAGATGGGGCAGAAAAGAAGGCAGGAAGTACAACCATAATGCAAGACCGAGCAGCTAAAATGGAAGCCCCAGGTGCAAACAAACCAAAGAGCAAGTTTGGGGAACAGAACAAAGAAGGCAAGTGTCCCAAAGCAGAACTAAATCAGGTTTAGACTTGTCAAATTTCTAAAATCTGGGGTTATAGTCATGTGCTGCATAGTGATGCTTTGGTCAACAATGGACCACCTGCATGACAGCGGTCCCATAAAATGATAACGGGGCTAAACAATTTCTATTGCTTAGTGATATCATTGTCAGGTCATAGCACAGCGCATTGTTTATGTGTTTGCGGTGATGCTGATATAAACAATCCCACTGCGTTGCCGGTCATATAAAAGTATAACACGTACAATGACAGTAGTGGGCTATACCATCTAGGATTGTGCACAATGACAAAATTGCCTGCCTAATGACACATTTCTCAAAACCATATCTCAACGGTAAAGTGGCTCATGACTGTATTAGAGAAAGCAATTGAAGGCAATCCAAAATCCACTTATTGATGACCCTCCTTCCATCAACAAATGTTTTTCTGAACACTTCCTTTGTGTTCACAACCAAGAGGGTGGTTATTATAGTATCTATAAAGTATCAATTTCTGCCTAAAAATCCCAAGGTTTTTGCTTGAGAGACAAAATATACACACACAGAAGAGCAAGAAAACCATATAAGGTGGTATTCAGCAAAGTACTAAACTGTATTTACCTTAGCTGCAGCTAAAGCTTACCTGTAAACGATAAGCATCGTGGGTGAGACATGGGGTAGGGTGAAGGCTGCAGCCATCCACAGGTCTTCATGGAGAAGGGGAGCCACGATACAGCTCCTTGCAACTCTCAGGATTCAATTCAAGCCTGGCATCCCAAGCCCAGCACAACCTGGCCTCCACTTCCTTCCAGTAGCATCTTACATTATTTTAATCTCTTATTTTTGAAATGCTTTTTATACTTTACCTGACAATCTATCTATTAAGGTTGTTTGGGAACTCAGGTACCAAGAAACCTGCCCTGGCCTCCCATACTGTTGGGCACCGTTCCCAAAGGAATGCCCACTTACCTCACTCATAGCTCATCCAGCTTCACCTGGACCAGTTCCAGTTTATGCCTGGTGTCCCATGCAATTTATTGCATTTCTTTCTGATGTTGTATTAAATACTGTTAGTGATGATTGCATTAAAACCAGCTGGAGTAAGTTTGGTAGATGTCCTGCATACTTACAGTTTCTATCTATGTCTGGTCTCCAAATATAAGATGTATGGGCTGAATCGAGGTTCTTACTTTAATACATGCTTAAACGTGAAAGACGACCATCAATAACCCCTCCCTTTTCCTGGGCTTTTCTAGATAAGATCCAGAGAGGTGATAAGTAACACCTCCCTTACAAGAACAGCATGCAGGGCACTTAACTGCTGATAAATATATATGTATGTATCCTTCTGGTTTGGGATATGAATAATCTTGCAGTAGATGTTTTTTATTTGTAATTTGATATAAAACTACAACTACTTTATGATTTGCTAACACTTTTTTATTTGACAATCCATGTTTTCAGTACCAATTGAACAAAAAATGCGCGCATTAAATGAAACACTGAGTGCTGAATGTTCATATATCAAGAAAATTGATAAATGTGTTTGTTGTTTGAAAATTCTTTGATGACATTGGACCCTAGTGACATCACAGTTTGGATAAAAACCAGATACAATACTGATGAAGTTCCAGCCTCTCCTTCAAAATTAGAACTATTTTAGGAATGCTTCATGCCCAAAAAACTATTTCACAGGTGCAGCTGCAGCAAGTGTGTTTATGTATCACCCTACGAAGCTTGACTTTTCATTTAGTTCAGACAACTCTTCTTCTCAATGAGTTTTGCCCACTTTTATTCCTCTGTTCACACAGAAAGAGAACTGATAGTTGTATGTGTTTTGGTGACATTAGCAAAAGAACAACGGCTGACCAGACACATGAAGCCCTTTATGTACTAGAGACCCAGATACTTCAGATAGAAAACTGGTTAATTCCAGTGATGGTGTGATTTTTCTTTCTCCATACAATTCACAAAATCAAAGTAAAGTTGTTGGACGTTTATTCTCAGGTAAAATATCGACATTGTTGGGAATACTTTATATATTCAATTCAAAAGTTCAACTGTGAAGATGTGTTTTTGCAATAATAACAGGAATACAAATTTTGAGGGGAGCCTAGGTTCGTGGAAAATAATGTTCTCACCAAATTAAGAAACCGACGGAGAAAAATATACTTACGAACTGCTGTGGACACATAATTCATGATGGTATCCAAACAACTGTGATGTTCCACCAAAGGAGACAGAAACTGTCATTGTCAAAAATGACAAACGTTTCTATGTATGAAGCACAAAATTTTTAAAAATAATTTTTTATTTTCCAATTACCATTGACATACAATATTATATTAGTTTCAGGGATACAATATAGTGATTAGACATTTATATAACTTAAGAAGGTATCACCCTAATAAATCTAGTACCCAACAAACACCATACATAGATATTACAGTATTATTGACCATATTTCCTATGCTGCACTTCACAACCCCATGACTATTTTGAAACTACTGATTTGAGTAAAGCACAAAATTCTTGTGAAAGAACTTATATTAAATATTCAGTCACTTCTCTCAAAACACACCAACCTTATGCAGCAAAAATACCAACAAGAACTTCAGCGTGGCAGTACACATTTTCTTCCTTTCTCTTTTGCTCATCAGCCTTCTGATTTTTAAAATGTCTGAGGCTCCAAATAACTATTTTGTAAATTAACCTATGCATCCTAGTCTACTACCAAATTCTTTTTGGAATAATTTTTAAAATGTCGGTTACATTTTGATGAAAATCAATTGGAATATTTTAATAAATTATTCAATAAACGGGGCATGAAGAAATTCAGGTTGTGAAGCTTTTTATGAATTGTAATTATCTCAAACAAGCTTATACTGGGGCACGCTGATTTTGCTTCTACCGAAGCAAGGGAGGAAATAAAGAAATTAAACTACAGGAGCTCAGAGGTAGACAATACCTTGGCTTGTGGGAAGGATCATTTAATGAAGTTCCTATTTTTAATTGGATCGATTTACATTCTGTACTGAAATGGAATATAATTGAAAAGGCCTTGCATTTTACATCTAACCTCAGTGAAACATATAAAAGAATTATAAATAGCGAGAAATCATTTCACTATTCAGACCTCATAAAAATATTTGTTGAATAAAGATGCTCTGAATGAGGGCAAAAGACATACCTTGGGAAGTTATTTGGGCTGAAATATCAACAATCCAATTTAAAAACATTAAACTTGAGAATATCTTCCATTTAACTGCATTTGCCCTGAGCTTACTAAATAATTCAGTGCCTCTGGAGAGCATTTCCTCAATTAAAAATACTTTGGTTCACAGAGAAGGGTCCATATCAACTTTATTAATCATGAAGTGAAATTGTAAATGATTTGGCAGCCAATTTTATTTTAAAAATTAAAAATAAAGACAATGACATAAATACATTCTTCAAAAATGTGAGGAACTTCTTGCAATAGACAGTTATCACTGAAAAACTGATTCATGTGTATTAATGTACAATATGTATAACATTGCATGTTGCTTTTATTATCTTAATTGATATAAACTTATTTATTTAAAAACTGCTTTTTGTTCATGAGCAGAGTTATTTTCTATTTTTTAAAAAGAATTTTATTTTCTATATTCATTTTTGAAGAGAGTTGTTTATAATTCTTCCACTGTGCTGAAATGAATGCTAGTCAATAAATAATTCCTAGAACAAGGTAATTTCCATTATACTAGCAGCTCCATCTCAAAAGGGTTCCAGGTTGGAGAAATTCTGAGTTTACCCTAGTGAGAGCTCACACCAGTTTTAATCATGATCATTTATACATCATTCTTTCCCTTCGCTGGCACTTCCTTGAGAGCAAGGGTTTGATGTTACTGACTCAGTAACCTTTTAACGACCTTACCATGTGCCAGGCACTGTTTACCTGTTTGAATCCATGCTAACCACTGAGATGGGCATTCTAATTACCCCCATTTACAGATGAGAAAACCAAGGCAGGGGGAAGAGAGGTAATTCAACCATGGCCCATGCCATCCATGCAGGGCCCATGCCTCTAACTACAACCTCATGCGGGCAGCTCTCTCAGTGTCTGTAGAATGAACAAAAACCAGATGAGCAAATGGAGTGAACAGGAGGAAGGCAAAGGCAATCGTTATAACTACCATGGGTAGAAAGATCAAAGTGAGGGGAAGTGCCTAACATGCAAGTTCATATTCAAGGCACAGCTGGAAGGTTCGGAGTTAGAAGCAGCACTTTTCAAGGGAAAGTGACTTAAGTAAACAGGATTGTTTGTTCAGCTCGCCAACTGCCAGGATGCAAGGAGACAAGAAAACAAGCGTGCTTTTCCCCTCGCTGATAACAGAGGCCTCTGCGTTTCAGCTGTTTACTCAGACCCTGACAACCGGACACACTCTCTGACTAAAACGAGGATGTGGTGCAGCCTGTTCTGACCCGCCCCTGGAGGCAGGCCTGGCCTGCAGTTGGGGCCTACAGGACAGGAGTGAAGTCTTGAAGAGCTCTTCCTCACATGGGTGGGATCAAAGGTGGTGGCCAGTAGAGTGTCTGAGCCATCAGGAAAGAAACTAAGGGTGAAGGTGAAGAAGAAAGCTGGATTTTCATCTGCAGCACTTGATGGTGCCTTGACAGAGTTAGGACCTTAGGGAAGAAAAAATGTCATGGAAAGGAACCTACTCCAGTGAGGTCTCAGCCCACTGAGTTTGAGACATTCAGAAATAGGTCAGAAAGAGAGAGAATGTGGCAATGCTGAAAGGGCCACGGTATCCCAGGTTCCTTGCGTCCCGGGTTGGAGGACTCAGAGATATTGTTGGAAAGAAGGAGGCATTTGAGGTGATGGAGTCACAGGGGCCCCCAAATGGAGGAAACATGGGATGGGAAGACACTGCTTAAAGAAGGAAAAGCAACAACCCCTGTCCCACCCAGATAATCTCCACATCCTTCCCCCAACAGCCATGGAGGTGCAGTACTCAGAGCTCAGATGGCACCTCGAGAAAGAACTTGCAGTCAGCTGATGGCTGACAGGCCTCCAGCGGCTCCCCATGGGCCTCACACCCCTGCTCGCTCCTCCCTTCCCCCTAGGAGTGTCAGCTCTGCTGAGTAGACTCCCTTACCCACTCTGGCTTCTTCCTTCTTTATTTTTCCCCCTAAGAAATCCACATTTTTCATTCCATTCCAGTATCTGCCTCTTGCAGGACCTGAACTGACTCATTCCCTAAATCTCTGAAAGTGACATACCTCCTGTCATGCTCTCTGCTTATCTCCGGGAATCTAGGACCCAACATTAATGCTTCACTGATTCACTTATTCAATTCATTATCTTCTTAATCGATCACTTTAATAGGTCTTAACTAAGCACCCACCATGTGCCAGGAGCTATGTGGGATGTGGGGCTATGACAGTAAACAGGGAAGACATAAGTGACTATCTTGTCCAGGGAACTTGGAAAAGGAAAGACCATGAGGAGCTCAAGGAAGAAAAGTTCTCTTGGGTGTTGCTGAAACTTTAAGCGGTATCTGCTCTCAGATGAAAAAACATACAAAATGGTCATCCCACCAGACTGTGCCCCTTCCACACTGTACACATTCAGTTACTGCCACCAGCGAGCACTGGAGCAGGGCACAGTGTCACCAGCTCCGTGACACCGTGGTGATCTAGGGGCTGGCATTTACCTTTCAGCTCTGCCTCCTACACACACACATACTCAGCCAAGTCAGGTAAAACACTTTCACTTTGGTGGAACCACCATGAATTTGGTTTGCATAAAATGCCCCAAAAGTCACCCCAGCTGAAGAGCTCTAGGCCATAGAAGGAGCTGATCAGGAGCTGGTGACCAGCGGAGGGTGGCAGGTCACATGAAGCCTGTGGAACTGGGACAAGGGAGGCCCCACAGAGCCCCAGAGGCTGTCCCTGTAAACTGGTTCTCAGGCGATGCTGAGTCCCACTTCCCCAGCGCCCCCTCCACATCTGTGTGGTACAAGCCAGAAGCCCCTGGGAGCTGAGGAGTTCTCGGAGGAGACCAGCCACAGAGACAGCAGGGACTGTCTGATGAAACAGCCACACTTAGGGCTGTGGTGCCAGGCCGGGGCTCTTGGAGAGGTTGCTGTTTGAATCCCAACTCTGCCACCCTAGTCCTGTGACCAAGAGCAAGTCCTTTGGCTTCTGTAGTCCTCAGTTTCCTCTGCCACGAAGATGAGAGTAATTGCACCTGCCTCACTGAGTTATCGTGAGGATTAAGTGAGATAACGTCTAGGAAATGCTTAGCGCAGTTCAAGGCGACTCGCAAGTCCATAACGGTCGGTTGCTACTGTCCTTGAGAGCCTGGCTTTAGCCATTCATTATGTTAGATTGCCTCGAACTATGTCACCCCACTCTGACCTACTTCCTCATAAAAAAAAAACAACTAAAATACAAATTCCCTCCCACCTTCAGGAAGTCATCTGAAATTACCCCGTCATGAGTGTTCCAAGGCCACCGGACTCTCTCTGCAGGCACTAGTCAAGCTCATTGAGGAGATGGCCTGTGAGCCCCAATTCAGCTACTAAGGGGTCTCTGCTTCGTCTACCCACAGTGCCCCTGGGAGAAGCAAGGGCCTCCGACAGGACAATAGGATGGATTGTGCCTCTGACAGGAACTCCACCTGTGGCTCTGAGTAACAGGTTTGATCTCAGGCTCGCTGCCAGCTAGGAAGTGAAACCCTTTCCCCAACACTTGCTGTTTTGTTGGTTTTCCCCTGGAGATCTAACGATCTCACCCAGAAACTCACAGCTGATGAGCTACGCTCTGTGCAGAGGAAACCCCTGTAAAACCTGAGATAGTTCACGGGCTCCCTAATACTCTTCAGTGTGAGTGGGGACACTGTCGTCCCTCTAAACTGACAACTGGACTATCACCTCCCCCCACACACACACACACAAGGTGTGCATTTCCTGTCACCAGAGTCAACTCTGCAATGTCCACATTGTAGGAGGTGGCCACAGAGAGCTGTGTTACATCTGTCTTCGTTTGTACCCCAAAGGCCTGAGAGGCTGTAAAACAAAAAAGGTGGGGGGTGCATTGCTTCTGCTGATAGTTCATGCTAAGAATCTGGAAAGCTGGTTTTAGTCTGAGGGCCTCCGGGCAGAGGTGGGGTTGGCAGCAGGGGCTGAGGGCCTAGACCTTCCCACATTCCTTACATGCAGAGTGACTGACTACACAGCAGGTCTGCAGATGGTGACGCAGACCTCCCTGCCGTGGTGGGGCTCTCTTGGGTGGGCAGCTTATTTTGGAGCCCTGGAAGAACAATGGGAAATCTTTTCCCATGACCTTCGTTTTGCTCTCATTTGAAATTCCATTGTAGTTGCAACTTAAGATAAGAGGGACTAATATCTGCAGCTCTTCAGGGATGACAGCTGGGCCATCTGCACCTCAGCCTTCCAAGTTTCCCTTGTCTTGTCATCCAGTAGTGCTGGGATCTGCAGGCCATCCTGTGAGAACCAGGCAGGAACCAGCCAGCAAAGGGAGCTATAAATACTCTTCTTGGTGTCTGGCTACCCTCGGGAGCCCACAGCTGAGGGGCAGGGCGGGGGGAAGCACCTGCTTCTCTTCAGGGCACGTCCGCCCCTGGGCCTGGCTTCCTCCTCCTCAGCCTTTGAGTGGCAATTTTTGTGGACATTTTCCAGCTCTGAGGAAGCCAGGCTGTAAACCAGCTTCCCAGCCAAGTTTGAGCTTCATTTTCACTGGGGTTGATGAAACTGAATAGCTGAGGATAAAATGAGGAGGGAAGGAGGGGAGGAGGAAGAACAGGAGCCTCTTCAGAGAATGCTTTTGGTCCTCTTCAGAGGATGTGATTCTCTTGTGTGGGGCCGTTCGAGAAAACTGGTCACTGTCAGTCCTCTTTCCTCCTGATGAGGTAGAAACTTGACAAGTGAGAATTTTTTTTTTTTTAATTAGAGGATATTTCCTTTCTTTGGTTGGATTTACAAAGGGGGACTAAAAGATCCCTTAGAGGCATCCTAAATAACCAGAAGCAAGTCACAACAACAGAAAATGGTCAGCTGTCAATCAAGTTCTTTCTGCTATGCGGCTGTCACTCAGAAAGTCTCAGTCCCAAGTTAACCTTCCTGCTCCTCGATGTGTTCACCTACAAAATGGAAGAAAAGCTCCCTGCCCCACAGCAGGGAATGAGGAATAATAAGACAGTATCTGGGAAAGCGATCAGTCAGCATCTGGCACATTGTAGGAACTTGATTTTGCAGTCATTATTTCCCGTGGTTTAATTGGGGTCTAGAATGAGGTCCTTAATCTTTAAAGAAATATGACTTGAGGGTTTATTCTCCAGGGAGCATCAAAAAACCCATTTTAAAATTCATCTCTCATATTAGTGTAAATGTGCGAAGAGCTCAGTGAACAAACCTGATTCTGAAGACTGTGGTGTGAGTATAAAGCAGCTCCGATGCTGCGTCAGCCTGATTTGATTCTGCCAACATGGTCCCCGCTTTTTTTCATTCATAAGTTTTTCTGTAGTGAGCCAAACCTTATCATTTTATTATCATGTATTTTGCATGAACATTTCATATTCTCAGTTGATTTCCACTGCTTATAAAATGCCAGGTGAACTGCTAGCAGTTTAGTGACCGAGATCTGCCATCGCCCGGTATAAAGCAATCACTGTGTGTGTGTGTGTGTGTGCGTGTGTGTGTGCGTGTGCGTGCGTGTGTGTACTGGTCCACTTGTAATTCAGTTGGCTGGAACATCAGCTAGCAGATCCAGTAACCACTCTGGCACGAAGCTATGTTGCCTGTTTTATGTTTTATTGACCTTAAGTAACCACGTGACAAAGACTACCACAATAGATCCTAAAGATGAAATGCCTGCAAACGTACCTGCCCCTGAGGCAATGACCGAAGTCCAGGCTATGCAGTTTAAAGCTTACACAGACCGTATCTGTGGCAGTGAAGGAACCCAGGCATGTTCAATGATCGATTGTGCACATAGTTGCATCAGGATCTACGTCTTCAAAACCTGTGGCAGTGTGCAGCCCTGATGGCCTACTGGCTTAGTTTATGGCAGAGTTACTGGCAGCCCTGAGGGCAGGGAGAGGAAATAGACCCAGTGTTCATTGCCAACTAGAACTTTAGCTTCAACAAACATTTACTGAGGGCCTGCCATGTGCTAAGCACGTCGACGCCCACGAGCTTATCTAAGGCTCATAAACAGTTATTACCATCCACTTGTTACTGAAAATCCATTTTACAGATGACCAGATAAAGACTACCACTCGCAAACTTTTCTCACAAACAAGGCATTACGGAAATAGATTATTATAAGCTTTCCATTCATACATAGGACATTCTAAAATAAAGACAAGGGAGAAACTCAGGCTGACCCGACTCCTGATCTGGGCCCCAGCATCAAGGGCATGGGGATTCTGCCTTTTTCCACACACGGATTTCTCGGAGAGGAGGAGCTGAGAAACTGAACCTGAGCAGGAAAGCAGGGACTGTCCTCGTTTATCCTAGGAGGGAATTTTTGCTTTCAATTACTGATTCATTTATTCATTCATCCAGTCAGACTTCATTCATGGTTTCTTGTAAGTGAGGCAGCTTTGTTTACCCACGTCCCTCCTAAGACAGTTTTGGAAAACTACATATCCTTTTCAACTTTTTAAAGATGAAATCGAAAGTTTCTCTGTCTGTATTTAAATAGTTGCAAAGAGTGTCATTCTGGCATGTTGTCAGTATTGACCATTTTAAACAAAAGTGCTACCTCTTGCTTTTGTATGTATCCAAAGGAATGTGGATACCATAGTAATTTTATATTTAATATCATCCAAAATTTTAAAAGACATGATAACCTTTTCATAGTAAGAACATTTAGTGTTTTCTTCCTTGAATTCATATTTTCATTCTATTTCCCAGATTTTACTCTATTGTTATATATTTCATGCTTGAAAATCTTATTAATCACCCTTGCATAATTCTATGTAACAATAATATAATATCTCAAAATGATTTTTTTTAAAGCCTATCATCTTAGGCCTTTAGACGTTTAAAATTTTTCCCTGGGTTGAGTTGTTAAAATTATTAGAACAAAACTAATTAAAACAACATCAACCTATTACAACTTTAGACATTGCACCATAAAATCGGGGAGAAATGAGAGGCATGTGCCTTCCTCTTTGAAAGTGGAAGGTGAGCTGGGAAAGAACCCTTCCCCTGGGAGCTCCCTGCAGGCACATTCTCAAGCTGATCTTATAAGGAAAAAGTACACGTGGAAATCTAGAGTTTGGAAATTAATTCCCTGAAATAAAGCCAATCTAAGATACCCCAGCTGGAAGCCTGCTTCCCCCGGAGCCAAAAGCACAGAGGCTCCTAAGGGGCACTGGCAGAAACTCAGAAGGCAGCTCTCATGCCGAAGGCTGAGGGAAAAGTAAAAGAGGGTCTTAGAAAAAAACTTGGCGGAGGGTCCCATAAGGCCGAGATGCGGACCCTAGAAGAGAGAGAGGGCTTGGCTGCTGCTGCAGCAAAGGAGAAACAGGGTGCCAGAGGGTGCTCATCTCAGCACCCCGAGAGCCCTCACCACTGCAGTGAACGCTGCCGGCACCCTCTGCGCCCCGATTTGCTCACAACTGCAGGGGAACCGCATGGAACAAGGTCGCCTCCTTCCCCTCTGGCTTCGCAGCACCCTCTATTGGTAGAGGGTAACGTGGAGCGGGCCGTCAAAGGAGAAATGCAACAGAGTCCATCCAGCTCCAGGTGATGATGGAGGCCAGGAAAGGGTGGGTTTGGAGCAGAAAGGCCATCAATTAACAACTGGCACCAGCCTCGAGAGAAAATTACAGTTAAAGGATTACATGAGCCCAGAGAAAGGGGAAGTGATTTTTAATCTCCCTCTCTCCCCAAGTCAATAGATTGATGATTCTATACTAGATACTGAGAGGGCTTCGGGTTTGGTTCCATTCGTGGTTTTTAACTGGGAGTGGCCAGAAGCTAAAGGACTCCCTGGCAGTGATGCCTGGGGCTTGAGAATCTCACCCCAAGTTCACAAAACCTTGACGTTGCTTCTGTGTGAGTACAAAGGGACCTGGTTTTCTCACACGTTCAGGAAATGACCAAGTTCCTCAAGGAGCACATCATTTCTGTCTTTGTGACAGTTGCTCACCCTAACACTGACCCTCGACGATTATTTTCGCTGCTGAGCTTTCTCTCTAAATTTTAGAGTCCTGCCCAAGAAGAGTAGGAAGGCAGAGAGCTGGGGAGCATCTATTTCGGTTTCTCATCTTTCCGCTCTCTGTTTTGAAGTGCAGTGATTTTATACAGCTACCAAATTGGCCCAAACTTCTTCCTTTCACCAACTCTCTTACAGACTGAGTTATCACTGCAGGCAAGAAGAGATCATAAAAAAAAATAATCACATCAACCAACTGTGACAGGATTTTATTTCAAAATCACTCTGTTGGCTTTACTTGTATGAAACTTGCTGCCATGTTCTATAAAATACCCCATTACTCATCTCAAATGATTTTAGGAAGAAGACCTCTGAAATGACACAGGATGGGCAAACAAGTGCAGTGTGGGCAATGGAAGGCTGAGGAATCTCTGTTTCCACCACTAACTGGCTGTGTACATGAGAAAGTCACTTCATTTCTCATCACTACCCTCACCTTTTTCCCTCGAACACCACAGAGGACTCAGGACCATATTTATAGCCATCAGTCTCTGGGGACAACTGGAAAACACCATGTTTATTGTTGGTGAACATTGTTGGCCAAGAAAATCAGCCAGGGGAGACCTGGTCTACACAGCTCTACACCCACAGGCCTCTTTTATGACCCTATATTTACACTTCTTTTTCAGTATGGTTTTTTTTTTGTTGTTGTTGTTATTTTATTTATGTATAATAGGCATACATTAAAGTGCACAAAAAGATGACTTTTTACATAAATACACATGTAACTCCTTTGACCAAGACATAAGTATTTCAAACATCCACCTCAAATCCCTGAGCCCTTTCTAACCAATATCCACTCCCACTCCTAGAAGTAACTACTGTTCTGACTTTTGACACAATAGACTTGTTTCGTCTCTTCTAGAACTTCACATAAATGAAAACTTACAGTGTTCAGTCTTTCACATCTGGCCTCTTTCACTCAACTTTGTCAGTGAGATACATCCACAGGTAGCTCCTTCCTCTTTCTTGCCAAATAGTATTCCATTGTGTGAACATACCACAATTTATCTATCTGGTCTATTGTTGATGGACATTTGGGTGGATTCCACTTTGGGGCTATTGTGAATAAAGCTTCTATGAACATTCCTGTATGTGTCTTCTGGTGGACACATATATGTATTTTTCTTAAGTACCGTATTAGTCCAACTGAAGAACAAAACCACATAATAATTTGAATAGGAAAAGTTGAATATGAAGTAAAGAATAACAAGTAAGGAGAGAAATCTAAAGAATGAGAAAAAGCAGATACAAGGAGAAGATGCCAACCCTCGGGCTGAGACAGTGTGTTCAAGGAAGATCCAGCCCCCACCTCTGCCCTCAAGGCATGTTCTGAAATCAGACCTTGTTGGAGAGGGTGCTCATTGCTTACTGAATGGCAGAGAAGTCACTGTTGTGCTGTATTGATGGAACTTTCTGCTCTCTGGAAGTTTCTGGAAACCCAACCTCTAAAGAACCAGGGAAAACTGTTCACAGGGTAGTGTCATACCTGAGGCACTCTACTACTAAACTGACCACAGGGGTTGCCTGGGGGAGCTGCAAGCCACTAGGTGCTGCTAGCCACCATGCACTGCAGTTGCCAAGAACTAGAGAAGCAAAGGATGCAACAGGTGCTGAAGTCTGGGGGTGAGGGGGAGGGCACAGATGCTGCAGAAACTGGGCTCTGGGGAGCCGTGTGAAATGCAGGGAATCTGCGTGTGCTGTAGGAACTAGATGCTGGAGATGCACGTTGCAGAAGCCCGGGGAGTGAGCATGTTGGAGCCAGGAAGCAAAGCTCTCTTCCTCCTGCAGTGTCTCACCAGCTGCCTCTACTGATTAAGGGTCGGTACCAGCTGGCAAAGAAAAAACTATTTAGCGCACCCAGATCCATTCGCACAGAGCAGTCTAAAAGGGTTGGTGCTGAGATACAATAAGCCAAGAACTGTTACAGGTAGGTACCTAGGAGTGGAGCTGCTGGGTCACAGAGTTGCTGAAAATTAGCTTTAGTGGATTATGCCAATTTCCAAAGGTTGGTACCAATGTACGATTTCATCAGCGATGTACAGGAATTTCAGTTTTTTCATGTGCTTGCCAATACTTTGTATTGCCAGTCTTCTTTTAGACATTCTCTTGACTATGAAGTGGCATTTCATTGTGATTTTATTTAGACTTGCCTTGATGAGTGAAGATACTGAGCGCTTTTCCTGTGCCCATTGGACATTTAGGTGTCCTCTTTCGGAAGATCCCATTAAGGCCTGTGGCCCCATTTTTATTAAGTTGTCTTTTTTTTCTCTCATTGATTTGTAGGACTGCTTCTTATAGGCTGGAAACAAGTCCTTTGTCAGATATGTTTTATTGAAAATATTGTCTCCCAGTCTGTAGGTTACCTACGTTACTTTTTAAAAACATATTTTCATATTCACAGAGACAGAAGATCACACTACTGTATCATCCATTATCTCCATTAGGATAAATGTCAATGGCCATAGAGCCATGGTGACAAGCCTATGTAATTGAAATAAAGTAAATCAATCTTTTGGAGTCGGTCTTTGCACTTGCCTAAGAAAGCAACTGTGTATTTTAAGAATCATCCTTATCCATTTAAAATAATTGTTTTCCTTTTCCTCTGCCAGTTCAACTGTTGATGTCAAAGATTCCTGAAGCTGAGAAAAATATTCGGGGTTTGAATTTATTATGGAAAGCTTCTGTGAGATAAAATCGGATTGTCTTCCTCAATTTATAAGGGAGGCATCCTGCTTAAAGTCAACAGTGGACACTGCCACAGCCACGCACACCAGTGGCACCCACACGTTCCGTCATGGTGCTTGTAATTATGTACTCAGCTATCTGTCTTTCTTCTTGATGTAAAGTTCCTTGAAAGCAAGAACCAAACATTGTTTTTCATCTGTGTAACCCCAGGGTGATCCCAGGAACTAGGCATTCAAGGGATGTGTCGAATATCTTGATTGAATCACAGCAATAATTTATGCCAGATGTGGGATGAGACACGACCTGGCCTTTCAGTTACAGCCACTTTAACTGATGTTGGGGCTGATGGTGGCTAATAAGGGGGAAGATGAGGGGAAAGGTCTGATTCTCTGAGACATGAAAAATGGGGACGTGGAAGCCTTAGCACAAACTTTTGGAGATGGGGACTGATAAGAGGTGGTTCTGACTCAACAGAGATGGGAAAGGATTTGATTCTGTAGTGCTGGCAAAACGGCCAGCTGGAAGAGGCAACAGAGCAAAGGGTAGGAGCCCATCAAGAACCCCTTAGTGGAGCTGGCTGACTCCTGCTGCACATTAGACTCACTCAGCCAAGGAGACTTTATCATACCAGTGCCCAGGCCCCACTGCAGGCCTGTTGATTCAGAATGGGGTGAGGCTGGCATCTGTATTTTAAAAAAAATAAAGCCTGACCCCATTGATTCTGATGCATGCATGAGGGGCTGAGAACACCTGCTCTGGAGCAAAGTGAGGCAGGGGGGCTTCTTTCCAACACTGCCGCTGAGAACTGTATTAAGAAAAGGCTGATCTGTATAAATTTCCTTGTATAAATCCAGAGTATCCACCAGTCAGAGGTCTGGGTACTGCAGAGTGAGCAGTTTCAACCTAGATTTGAGGGATAGTCTTCAGTTTACCACACTAAACATTTCATTCTTTCACTGAAGAGAGAAGAGCCATTAAAAGGGAGTTCTGACTTTGAACTTGGGGTAGAAAAAAAATAAGGTGAATCCGAAAGCAGAAAAGCTGACTCCCCTAAGTAAAGCCACAGTTAGCCAATTGTATCCCTGTGGGCCCTGAGGGTGCCACACACTGTGGCAAAGTCATTTCAGTGATTAAATGAGTGAGACCAGAGCATAGAGGCCTTGAATGTGAAGGTAAGGAGATTAGATGCCTTACTATCAGTAGCATCCACCAGACATAACTCTGCAGACAGGGAGCTCATTCCTGGTCTGGGTGCCTCCCCTAGTAAGTCAGTCTCGACTCCAATGCCCTACAATTCTATGATATATCTTATTGGCAAGATGCAAAGCAATACTAGTTATTTTTGGATCTGAGTGTTCCTCACATATGTCTTGCTAATGCCAGCTTGTGTTGTTAGTCACTCACATTTTCCGTGGGACTGCAACTGGCAGTCGCTGGCAGGGCTTAGGTCAAGTATGGAGAACTAGTAAACCTCTGGGAAAGTTTTAAGCCTTGTAAATCTGAGGTTTGGAAAGAAAGTGCAAAGTCAACTGCAACATCCCCACCCACCTAGATAATAACATGGTGCTAGAAAATGAAAATGGATGAGGTCAAAGGCATCGTAATTATCGGCGTGACTTTACACCGAAGGCCGGGAGTTCTGTGCCACAGAGAACCAGCTGGAGAAACCAGCTCTCGAGCCACTTCCCATCCTGACCAAACTCACCCAGCCAAACCTTCACAGCTCATGGCTAACAAGTTCACAGGAGCCTTTCCAATAGGCTGTTTGGGTAAGGCTACTTCTAAGACAGTATATTAGACAATCTAACCCAGCTTAAATAGAGAAAATTACATTTTGGCAGGGGATAGCTACACTCACTCTTGTAATAACATATAGCAGGTGATAACTGTGTGCCAGGCACTGTGTTAGGTACCAAAAACACAGAGGAAAAAATGTGATTTCTGTCTTCACGGAGCTGAGTCCGAGGAAAAATCAGATGTAGAAAAAGTTTCAGTCGGTGTACTAAAGTGCAAGGACAGAGAAATTCACAGATGCCATGAGAGCAGCCAGCAGGCTGTAATCAGGGAAGGCTTCCTGGACGAGTTACTATGTAAACAGATAAGCAGAGCAAAGGGTGGACAGAAGCCACTCATACTGGCTTGCATAAAGCCAGTTATGTGCATTTCTTCCCAGTTTTGCATTTAGTGACCAGACTGATAACTTGAAATCGGCAAAGTGTGAGTATTCTCCCCTCAGAAATCAACAAACCCTACAAACTAAGCTTTTTCCTCCTGGGTAGGACATAGTTGAGATGGAGGGAAGGGCATTTCAGGCAGAACATACACCACAGGCAAAGGCATGGAGGCCAGAAGAAGGGGTGGGGACTGTGAGACTTTAATTTTCTAGACTGTAAAGTGCACAGCTGTGATGGCAGGAGAGAAAATGAAAAGGGAGGCAAAGGCTAGATGATGGAGGACATTGCAAGTCATACTAAGATGTTTCCACTTTGTCCAGTAGGGTATGGGAAGGCAAAGAAGTTTTAAGCTAGGGTGCAACATGCTAATATTTTAGAAACATCCTATTTACAAGCTCTGAAGCCTCTCCTCGGTAATAAATAATAAGCATCTTTTACAACCCGAATTGAGATTAGACTGAAGAAAATTTGCTCCTAAAACTGCCCTCAATGCTAAAAATAAAAATGTAAAATAAGTTTATAAACGTAAATTTAAAAAACTTAAAAAGTTTCATTTCAGGGCTCATATTTCCCACCACAGCAGCCTAATTTGGTTCAGGTGGGTGGGCTGTGGAAGGTGTAGTGGTTTAGCTCTAATCAGAAGATAGAAGCCACACAGTGGGTTAAACGGGGAGTTTAATATAAAGAATTATGAACTATGAAAAAAAGACTAAGTTAAATGGAAACCCTATATGGTACCTTAGGGCTGAGGGAGACAACCCAAGGAAGGACAAACCTGAGGGGATGCTCGTTGGAGAAGGTGAGTTCTGTCTATCACATAGCAATTTGCTGTGGAGCTAGTCCAAGCAACTGGGCAGATAACAGGCCACCCTCTGGGGTGCAGGCCAGGGAGCCTGCTGTCGGGACTGGCATGGGCATCCGGTGCTGGCAGGGCGGGAACCTCTGTTCTCATCAGAGACAGCTGAAGCTGTAAGGATGCACAGGGAACGTGCTCTGGGCCTGGGGCAGGTTCACTAGACACCCAACCCCTGGCCCATTCTGGAAACCCAGGGTCCCTCCATGCCTTCTACTGAAAACGCTTAACACTTTAAGCTCACTTACTTTAAAATTTTTATTTATTATATATATGTACGTGTTATTTACACACAAATATAATTGTACCTATTTTATTTGCTTACTTTAAAGGAGAACTACTTAAAGGCATCTCGTTGTTTATCACAGAGCATATTCAAAAGTGCATTTTGGAGCCAGGGGATTCCAAATTAATTGATAACCGACACGGGATGTCAGACTCACTAGCAGAACCTGAAAAAATGTGGCCATTCTCCTGGCTGTTTTCACTCCACACTACTGAAAAGCTAGCTGTGCTGGATTTCTTCTGCCCTCCCTAGACTTTGGGGCACTTGGCTAAGATGCAGCTCTAAAGAGGGTCAGCACAGGCCCCGATGTGGGTTCGCTGTGCTGGCTCTGAGCTCTTATTCACTCCTTCCAGGCACTGGGTGGGCACTTCGACTGACCTTCCCCAGCTCGCTCACAGGCCAGCGTTCTGGGATGCTCCCGTTTCCCGTGGTGCCAAACCATTAGGTTACATCACGTGCTCTGCTCCCCACTGTCTCTCTTCGGGGGAAACAAAATCAGGTGGTGCTGTGGTTGCTGAATTCTCTTGATGGTGCTAACTAGCTCGGGTCATGAGACGCCATGGTAAAAGCCCACTTCCAGAATCAGACATGCCCCAGCCCTAAGACTTAGCTCAGGGATGCATGAAGCCTTGAAACCTCAATTTTCTCACCCGTAAAATGGGGACTAAAAGTGCCTGTTTGTGTGATTGTTAGAAGAATGAAACGAGATAATCTGCATTAAGTACATAGAAAGTACCACTGCACAGCAAATACTTGGTCATAGTAATTATTATGTGGTGCTAATGGCCAAAACTCAAATTCCCAGAGAAAAAGCCAGCTTTGTCATTGCTTTTCTCAAACAACTCAAAATTTAAGTCATTTACTTATGATTTAGAGTATCATTTTACCCAACTGAAAAAGAATTGCATTTTGATAAAATATTTTTTACTCTCCTCTATGTTAACTCTCTCCTCTACATTAACTCCCAGAGTAGAGAACTGCAAGGATTTGCCTATGATCTTTCTTTTCTCTTTTTAATTCAGCCAATGATGTTGTTCATTATCTACTTGAGGTAGCATTAGAATAAATTAATATTAAAATATTTAAATTTAGAACAACGTATTTGAGGTGCCATCGGGAAGATTTATCACCTGCAATGAGAAATCAGTGCTCCATTAGCTACAATCCCCAATTCGGTAAGTTAGGAGACCTCCGACTCAGATCATTACCCAGCACCTCTTGCTCTTTGTCCCCTGATGCTATGTGGATGGCCGTTCTTGGATTCACTCGCTTTGTACCCCAGACACCAGCATCTGTTGGGGTGCTTTTTGCTGCCATCAGCCTCAAGCCAAGCTGAGGCCAACTCACAATATAAGGAAGGGTGAAACTCACATGTTGGACCAATGGTTAAAAACAATGCAAAATGTATTTCAGAAAAGTAAAATGATTATTTCTAGCTTAGAGGACAGAGCTGTGAGACGGAATCCCACCAAATCTTGCAGGCTGTACAATTTGTTGTTTTTAAGTGTAGACCCTGGAGCCAAATTGCCTGGGTCCAGATGCCTGCCTGTGATATCTTTGAGCAGGTTGCTTTACCTCTCTGTGCCTTGATTTTCTCAATAGAAAAATGGGGATGGCAATAACACCTGCCTCATGTTGTAAAGATTTCATGAGTTGGCATATGTAAAGAGCTTCAAACATCTGGCACGCGATTAGTGCTGTGAAAGTATTTGCTGTTATTAACTGGAATTTGAAAAAGACTTAAGAGGGAATGTAATTATAGGTTCTTCCAATCAATTAAGCACCTGACAGCGTTCCAGAAGACCCTTTATTTATAAGATCTCTTTCCTTAGCTCAGACTTGTTTCCATTTGCCAATTTTATTCAAAAGGATAATGACCTACTTTCAAGCAGAAAGTCCCAAGGAAGTCACTTTGAGAGAAAACCCTCAGGAAATTCCCAAGTAATCTGCTGGGTTGAAAAAAGCACTATCTTAAATTTTCTTTAAAGCCAGCCAGCCCCAGACCCGTCTAGGATGTTACACATCAAGACGGTGAGTTAGTAATGTACTGATTTTTGATCCGATGCCAGGGCCCTGGGTGTATTGACTGTGTGAAAATGGATCTAGCTATGCCCTGGTGATTTTCGTATGTATATTCAACTTCAATACAAATTTTATTGAAACAAATACATTACCAGGAGATATAGTTCAAGCTCACCCAAGAAACCCAAAAAACTTTAAATCTCTTCCATATCTCCTTCTTCTTGGGACTAAGCTGAGGCCTGAGAACAGATTGCCTCTAAACAAGTAAGTAATATTTTGGATATATTAATATTAAAAAAATTATTGTTTACTCAAAATTCAAATTTAACTGGGCTTTCTGTATTTTTATTTGCTAAATTAGAATTTAGTGTAAGTTTATCTCAAATATTATGTGGAATGTATTTATACTAAAAATATATTTATCTGAAATTCAAATTTAACTGGGTGTCCTGTGTTTTATCCGACAACCCTATTCTGAATGCCTTATACATACTGATTCACTTAACTCTCACACACTGAATGAGGAAGATACTATTATTAACTCTATTTACAGATAAAGAAAAGAGGCTAAGTAATTTTTGCCTAAAAAATCTGGCCATACCAAGTACTGGCAAAGATGCAGAGCAACTGGAACCCTCACACACTGCTGGTGGAAATGCACTCGGAAAAGCATCATCAATATCACCTACTTCGGGAAAGTTTTAATTGGATTCTGTGAGGCTGAAGTCCAAAATAACCACACACACACACACACACACACACACACACACACACACACACACATACACAGTACTCTATTTCGTATACCTACCTGTTTCTTACAAGGGCAAGAATTAAGAATTCTAAAATGTATTTGCACACTAGAGAGAAACAAATAAGTAAACATATTGCAAATGACTACAGCCAATTTCTCATTATCGGAAAAAGAAGTTACACATAAGGAGAGAAGAAAGGCTTAAATGAACTCTAAGGTGCTGGATTGGATTTAGACATAATTAATATTGACTTGTATCTTAAAAGATACACATACACAGATAAACAGCTAATAGAAATAAAAAGAGGTGTATATAGTTATGAGTTAGTACATATATGCATCCTGCCTTATTCTACCTACTGAGGCAGGGTAAAGGCAGTGACACCCAGGAGCAATGAGTACATCTGCTGGCCAGATGCTAGTTTCTACACCAGTCTCCAACAATTGGAACCACAGCTCTGTGGAGAAATGGTTTATTCTAGAGTTGGAGCAGAAAAAATATAAGATGTACCCGGAGTATCTTGTGGTGCCAGAAAGTAAGAAAGCACTAAAATATACATTAAAAGATGGGAGCACATCAAAGGGGCACAGGAGCTACTTGAAAGAATTCCCAAAGGCCAAAGTCAGAGCCACGTGAGCAACAAAATAAATGATGGAATTGGATTATAACCCAAAGAATAAAATAAATACCGATGAGTACATGCCTATATAAATAATTGGATAAATACATGAGGGAGCATTGACTTGTGTTTCTTACAGAAGAATTTCAATTAACAAATGTAGACGGCTGAAGGAAGTAGAAAACCACCACTAGACAATCACAGCAATTGCCAAAAGCAAATACACTAAAGGATGCTAAAATCAAAGAGGAAGTGTTTAAGCAGAAATAGGAGACTCATGTAGTCCAAAGTATCTTTCCTCAAATGTTTAATAAAAGAAAATTGTAAGTTTCGGTGGAGAATCCTAGAAAACAGCAGTTTAGCTAAGTGATCAAGGTTAACTTCACCAAGTGGCACTTATCAAAATTATGTACCCTGATACAGTGCCCTGAGGAGGGCGACCTTCTCCCAAACCACACAACCTTAATCTCATCACAGGCAAACATCACAGAAACCCAAATTGAGGGGCATTCTGTAAAATAACTGACCAGCGCTCTTCAAAAGCCCTAGAAACAAGGACAGATGGAGAAACTGCCACGGTCGGGAAAAGCTAAGGGACATGACAACTGAACAAAATGTGGGATCCTGCTCCAGGGTTGACTTAGTTTACGTAAACAGTCTATGGTTATATAAGATGCTACATGGTCAGGGGGCTGGTGGGGAGTGGGTGAAGCCTACACAGCAACTCTCTGTACTATTTTTTGCATCTTGAGTCTAAAATGACCCAAAAATAAAAATATTAACCAAAAAACATAAAACCATATTTCTCCCACACAATTTCTTAGTCATAAGAAAAAAAGTATATTATTAAAAAGCCTTTCTGGCTGCGAGAATAGGGTCCGGCTACTACTAGAAATTCACTGGACTATGAAATTATTTCCCTAGTCCTCCCTTCATCGTTAAATTGGATCAGGAATCCTAAAGAGTCTATTTTCCTCCCTGTTTCTTTCTTCAGACTTCTAAATCAGGATTTCCTCCTGAACGCAGCTGGTACTCCTCCCTCCCACGCAGCTCATCGCCTGATGCAGTGACAAGGCCCAACCGGTGGGCTCTGCTCCTTCTCAGCCTCCACTGTATTTACTGTTTCTAAGTATGGTTTGGGGGAAACGGGTTCCCCAGAGAGAACTACCACATTCTGTTAGAAAGTCTGAAAACCCTTCGAGAATGTTATGAGGGAAACAATGCAAAGGAATCTCACCCAATGCGAGAGCTGCAAACCTGCTCTTATGGATTCCCAGCTATCTTATTTTTTGAGGAAAATCTCAGAATGTATAAATAAACTAATAGTGGGTAATGAGGTAAAAAAAAAGTCTGCTGCCATCTGAAGATGCTGACAACCTGTGACATTTCATAGGGTGATCTGTCTACACCTTTCATCTTTCTACAAGGCAGAGTTTTAAAAATAATTTTGCCTTACACCAGATATTTTACCTCATTAAGGTGTTAGATATTATATCAGGAATAGACAGATCAGTGACTTTTCAATTAGCTCTCAACATAGAGGCCAATTTTGGTAACATGGAAGAGCAATTCGAGATGGGTGAGGTGACAAACAAGAAAGAGACATTCAAGGGAATCTGAGAAGATGCACAAGGTTTTCATTTAGTATGTTAATTTCCAATGCCCCTTCTAACACCCAACCTTCTTATAAAAACCAGCAAAGGGGAATGAGACAATATGGAATCCATATCTTGGGTCCAATAATAGAGCTGAACGCATGTAATTCTAAAATGTTTAAAAGATAGGTTTTTGAATTTTTCCAAAGTCTGATGTTCATTGTACGCTCTAGTCCCCAATCCCAAGGATGATGACTCCGTGGGTCTGGAGGGAAGCCTGGATTCTTTAGGTTTAAGTTGGCAGTTTTGCTCCAGAGATGGTTAAGGGGCAAAGTTAGGGCTGGAAGTCTCAGCATTACTTCCCACATCCCCCCTGGATAAAAGCCACACAGACTCTCCAGAGTCCCAGGCCTTGGGGGCTGGCTGGGTGCTCCAGAAAGTCAGGTCATGACAGAGCAGCATGTAGACCACAGGTTCGAGCCTGGAGCTATGATGGTGCTGATGGCAAAGAGAAACAATGAGAAAGTATAGTTTTGGAGGACTTATTAGAAAGTACCTATTCCCTTGGCCATATGTCAAGAGTCAACTCCAAAGGCGAGAGATAAGTGTTTAAATCCACTGGCCACCAATAAATGATTTGTTTTATTGTTTAAGCTCAAAAGGGTAATAAGAACAGTTATGAGATGTGAAATTCATTTCCTATTACTTCAAAGGGAGATTTTATATTACAATCTATGAATCAATATAGATAGATCTATCTATATGTCTTTCCTTTCAAAGAGTATCTGCGTATACATATATATGTATATATTCAAATATATATGATTCCTAGGATCAGTCAACTTCAGGCCTCCATGCTAGGGACAATTTAGAAAAGACCCTTTACTTCAGTGGTTCTCACCCTTGGCTGTATCTTAGAATGATGTGGGGAATTAAAAAAAAAATACTGATGCAAAATACTGAGATTCTGATATTACTCACCTGAGGTAGACTGGGACATTCTAATGTGCATCCACGGTTGAGAACTATAGCTTTATTTATAGTCTAAAGGTCCCAATTCCAATCCTGTTAGTTTCTATGGGAAACTAGTAAAAGCCAGCTTCCTGTGTGGCCAGCAAGGGCTGCTACGGAGGCGAAGTATGGTCTGTTGATAGCTCAAGGAGGGGAATGTTCATGCAGCTCACGTTACACTGCTCTGGTACTTATCAAAGATAAGCTAAAACTGCATTGTGTTCAGGCTGTAGCTGTTGAGGGGCTTCTGTCTGGGTGAGATGTGGGAACAGGGCTCAAACACACGTAGCCATGAGCTCAAACACGATAATACAGTTAGATAGTAAAGCTGTGGCCCTGAGTTCTTGCAGCATCTGGGCATCCCTACACCCGGCTGGAGAGCTTTGCGCATCTCTGCCCAATAGGTCACCCATTTGGTGGAGACCAGACAGATGGCTGTGTGAACTTGTGACCTAGGAGATGACAGAGAGATCCTACTTATGAGTCTGAATCCAAATTAGAAATCTCTCCTGAATAATAAACAAGTTATATATTCATTGAATAAACTGTCATAGTTGGAAGTAAGACCAGCCTCCTGGTTTCTCTGCCCTGGATGACCCAGCAAGCCCAGAGTAACGTACACCTGAGCTCCTCAGACTCGAAGGCAGGGGCGTGTGTACATCAACTCATTTCGCCCCCACCACCGCCAAAAGTGGCTTCCTGTCCTGGCCTTTGTGCTGTTGCTCCTAATGAGCCTGGCCATCTGTCAGGCAGTGGGCAGGTGGTGATCGGGATATCAGCAGCAACCGCCTTTTAAATAGTATGGTTTAAGAATCACATCTGCCTGGAGCTAAGGATGGAGGCTCTGGTCACCCTCTTGCAAAGGCAAACTCTGTGTCCCTGCCACATGCAACTGTGGGTGGCCAGGCCAGGCTCCTGGGCTGCCTCCACAGGGGGCCTTGAGAAGCTGGATCTTAATTGTCCCCCTTGGACAACTGCTGGGAATCTCTCCCAAACCTCATTGTGTTATTAGTTCTCTGTTGCTGTGTAACAAAGTCCCACAAGTATAACGGCTTAAGCAAAACCATTTATCATCTCCCAGTTTCTGTGGGTCAGGAGCCTGGGTATGGCTTGCCTGGGTGTTCCGCTTAGGGTCTCAGACGCTACAATCAAGCTGTCAGTGGGTCTGGTTTCTCATCCAGAGACCTGACTAGAGAAGAATCTGCGTCTGAGTTCACTCAGTTGTCAGCAGAATCCACCTCCTGAGGGCCTGAGGACTCAGAGTCCTGGAGTTTTACTAGGGCCTCTCTCAGCTCGTAGAGGTCACCCACAGTTCCCTGTCATGCGGACATCTCACAACATGGCAACTTACTACTTCAAAGGTGCTAAGGGAGAGTCTCCTTCTCCAGGTGCTAAATTACCCAATCAATAGAGTTATAGCCATGGATATCACCTTCACCATATAACGTAACCCAATCAATAGCCTTTGCCATCTTCTGTTGCTGAGAAGTAAGTCACAGGTTCCATCTGCACTCAAGAAGAGGGGATATACAAGGGTGTGGCTCTTTGGGGGTCACCTTAGGATGTATCTGCCACATTCAGCCACTTGCTTATGTGTTGGACACAGACTACATGATTACAGTTCTTCTTTGATCCTTCTTTCCAGGCCTGAACTTGACCTAAATTTTCATTACTGATCCCTGACTGCTTCCCACTGATTTCCCCCATTTTTTCTTCCTCCGGATGCTCTTGGATGACGCTTTTGTATATGTTGGTGGCGATCGGCCTTATTAAATGTTACCTAACCTCAGAGGAAACAGATAGAGAAAGGTTAAGTGTCTTATTCGAGGTCACACAGATTATAGCACAGATGGGATCTGAACCTGGGTCTGTTCAACTCGAAATCCCATGACCTTCTAGCCTGCTTAGCCTCTATGGTAGTGGTAATAATCCACACATCTACTAGGACTGATAACGGCATAATGCATGAACAGTACTTTGTAAATTGAAGAGTACGATGCAAATATTTATTAAGAATTCCATTCATTAAAAGCATGGATTTCGGGTTTCTTAACAAAACAGATCCTCACTTGCATTTGCCCTTTGAGAACCCTGAGTCTAAGCAAAGTTTTGCTTACGTGGCTTTGTGGCACATTAACAAGAGTTAAATCTTTTTAAATGCTTCCAGGATAATCCAATGTGTAGCCTACAAAGCAGAAGAGGGGGTGGGGATGAATCAAAGAAAACAATCTTTAATCTCCTCTTCTTGGTCTTCCTTTGTTCCTTTCTGCTTTCTCCCAGTAGGTTTTCTATTTAGACCTGTGCTTTCCATGAATGAGCCACAGGACTTGGGAGAAGCAGGCTGTCTGTTCAGACCCCCTCGATGTCCTAGAGAACAGGGCAATGCACGCAGGCCTCCTTCCCTCTCCGTTTGGGGTCTTGTGCTGCTCACAGGGCCCTAGAGCTCTAATTTCAATCAGCAAGATTGGGGAGCTGAGGCTGCTGGGAGGGCCTAGGATAGGTGCTGGAGGTGAATGGGGGAGGTGGGGGAGGATGGGATTCAGGCCCAGACAGGTCCCTGTTACAGCACCAAACTGATGAGACCTGAATCTCGTCACAATTAGGCTTCCACTTGCTGGATAACTGATGTTGTTCTAAGAAGCAGAGAGGCGAACAGTCACACCATTGTTCGGGAAGTCTGGGCTTTATCTGCGGTTATTTAAGGCAACCAGGACAGACCACAGAGCTTCCCACATCTCTCTGGCGCTGAGGTTTGAAGCTAAAGAGGCAAAAATGCTCGCTCTCACATACGCCTGCCACTCGGAGATAAGAAGCCATTCCTCCTCCAGTTATTAAATACTATCTATCTGTTCTGATCGCAGTGTTCTCACGGGATATTCCCAGTTCTTCTTTAACACAGTCTTAAGATAGCCACACACTATTGTAGCGGTGAGTAGCCTCTCAAGCTCCGAGGTAACACATGATCAAAAGTCAGAGGGGCGTGGATTGAAAACCTCAGTTTGGCCACCGGGTACCTGGTTGACCTTAAGCCTCTCTGGGCCTTCGATCCCCTCACTAAAAGGAAAACATTGCTACTACTTAACTGGCTGGTATGCTGTCAAAATTAAATAAGTGGATGCACAGGGCGTGGTCTAGACCACCACTGATGGACGGAACTTGCTGCAGTAATAGAAGTGGTCTATGTTTATGCTGCCCGATACGCTGACACTGGCACTTAGAACCGGGCTATTTGGGGTTTTGTTCTCTGAATTTTTTCCTCCTCAATTTGAAGAGGAAGGTCAGGCCATTTTGTTTCCTCCTCAGGGACACAAAGACCACTGCGCTGTCACTCTGTGGTTCAGTAAACCTGAGCTCACCGAGAGGTCACCCTGGCGAAAAGCGGAAGCTGTGATGGAATAGAGGTCACTTTTCAGCTCAAGGATACCTGCCCAGCTCCCTGGCTGCACCCCACTTTCCGCAGTACCCAGCTGCACCCCAGGAGGAGCAAGGTCTCAGAGAAGATGGCCTAAGTACGGCACCCAAGAGGCTGCCTCCCAGGCTGCCCACCAAAATACCCAAGATTCAACTCCTGACCGGCTTGGCAATGTGAGTTAAAGAAAATAAAGACATTTCTTCACACCCAAAGGGGACTCAGAGTAATCGTATTACATGATCACTAACATTTCCACCAGAAAATAAGCAATTTCCGAGGCTTCCCTGGGAGGGACTGGATCATAGCCTGGGGTGGGGAACTGGGAGAGGGGAGTTGGAGGGAATGAAGGGGGGCACAGCACAGCACCTACCCTGAAGGATGCAGGTTGTTCCTCCGCCCACACTGAGGACGGTCTCCTCTGCCTTCCCTCTGAGTCACAGCACAGTGCGTACGTGGCATTGTACAACTCGCAGACTTGTTCAAGACCCTGTGAACTAAAACAACCAATTCTCCCTGCTAGGCAAGTAAAAGACATTTTATTCACTACATTATCCTCCTCAGAAACTAACCCCTCCTGGAGGGCATGGGCAAGTAGGAAATGGCTTGCCGGCTGGCCAGTATTTCAGGTTTTACGTGCCAATTCCAAACTCCTGAGAGTCCAGATGCTAACCGTAAGTCTCCCGAGGCTTTGACGCACAAAGTTCTTTCTCTAGAACTGTGCTATGCAGGGCAGTAGCTACTAAAATGTTTAATTGGAATTAAAATTTAGTCTCTGGTCACACAAACCACATTCCAAGCACTTAAGAGCCACATTGAGCTACTACCTACCCAGAGAGCAGAAATAGGATATTTCCATTATTCCAGCAAGTTCTGTCATACAGTCCTGTTCTAGAAAGGAGCATTATTGGGTACATCTAGAAAAGGGTTTTACATGACCACTGTTATGAATAATAACTTATTTTATACTAAAATCAGAATAAGCCTCGCTCTGTTCTAAATCTTAAGGAATCATATTCTAGAGCCATCATTTTACATATCACTCACAGCTAAAAATAAAGACAGCCTTCCCACCTACACAGCACTTGTCTTACTTTTGGAAGATTTAAGTGTTTGCCTTCTGGGGACCAGTGCTATTGCAAGACCCAGTTATTCCACAAAGGTGACGAGAACACGAGGACCCGTGTTCAGGGTAGATGCAGGTAAGGCCCTGCTGCTGGGATGTGTTAAATGTGTGGCAATTTACAGCTCACCCAGGGAGACTCAGTCTATATAAAAGCTGAGTGACAGGGGGAGCCACCTGAAGGACACAGGTAATGAAGACATTAAGTCATCAACCTTAGGCAGGGCTGAATTGTCTGCTACACTGTCTGCACTGATTATCCCCGCAATGGCTTGACGCTCCCCTTCATGTCCCCAGTGGCAACGTGCCTTTAGATGGCCCAGAAATTGTTGTGGCTACATTTGAGCATTGGAGTGTAACGCTGCCTCCCATGAGAAGCCTTTATCCTTTTTTAATAGGTGCCAACTGCAGCATGCCCACACGGACTTGCAGAAGTAGCAGGACCAGAACACCATGATGTAAGTTCTATCCTAAAGGAACAGAAGCTGCTGCAAGGCGGGGAGTAAAAGTAGACAGTAAGAAGAAGGGGATGTGTTCCACCTACTCCATGCCTGGTCTGGGTCCAGCTGCCTGCCCTGTGACTATGGCCAGTCTTTCCCGGTGCACTGCCTCGCCTCCACGAGGACAAGTGTCTGAGGTTAGGTTAATAATAACAGGTACTAGATATTAGGTGTTTACTCAGACAGGTTCGATGCTAAGCACTTAACATACATCAGCCATGGAGCCCTTCAATAGCTCTGGGAGGGGGTCACGGTTATGACCCCATCTCACAGTGATGTCAACAAATTAAATGACATCCAGGCTCATGCAGTGGGGGTTAGTCACTCTCCAGTTCACCCACTTTTGATCAGCTTTCCCATTCACCCAATTTAATGGAAAAGCACGTGGGCTCTGGGGCTAGACCATGTGGGTCCAACTCCCAGCTTTGCTGTGAGCCACCTGCATGCCCATCTGCACTGGTTTCTCATCTGTAAAAAGAGGATAATATATCTCTATCTGGCATCACCTGAAAATTGTCAGAAATACAGAATCCGAAGCCCCACCTCATATCACCTGGGTCAGAACCTGCGTTTATAACAAGATCACCAGGTTTACTTGCACATTAGAGTTTTGAAATCATCACCGTACACTAGAAAATAGTGCACTGCAGTGAATTATTTAAGATGTGTAAGACTCTCAAATGAGTCAGCTTTATACAGCCAGACACAGGTCTAGGTCAACATCACAGGTGCACCTAGAGAGCTGTGGTGCTCTCTGATGCAGCCACATAAAACCAAAGGGTTATCATGTTGAGAGATGAGGAAGCGGAGCCAAAGCATTGCTGCTAGGACTAAAGACAGTGAGGGGACAAATGACAGTGGTACAGTCCTGTCACCCGTGAAGACAGGGAAGAGGTGTCATTTAAGTAAAATAAAGTCTGTGGGCATCTGCTCCCACCAAGACCTCACACCTAAGGAGGTCAGGCCAAGGAAAGCCGAGTCCTGCTCTGGGGAGACCAAGTGGCCTGTCCTGTGTTGCCTCTGGAAACTGCCTACTGCATCTGGATCCCCACAGTTTTTGCCAGAGAAGTGGCTCACAGGCCTCTCACCGGGGAGCTGTGAAGAAAGGATCCTAAGGGGCTCCTATGGCATCTGTGCCTTTCCCGCCCTCCCACCCCCCACTTTCCTAGGAGGTTCCTGAAACAGAGCTTGAGACTGGGCCTTTTGTTGCAATGGTTTGTTGCAGGCTTGCCCTCAGGTGAAGGGGTACAAGCAGAGTCTCCAGGTAAAACCATGGGATACCCAGTTCAGTTCTGATCTCAGATATTCAACAGGTAACTTAGCATAAGTATGGCCCGCCTGTTTCATGGGACACCCTTATACCAAAGTTATTCACTGATGATCTAAAATTTAGATGGGACTGGGCATTGCTATTTTTACTTGTTAGATCTGGCAACACTGAGTACGATGGAAGCAGGGTGGGCAGGGAAGAGCTGAGTAAGCAGGCAGGTCCATCCAGATGGAGCCTGGCTTCAGTCTGAGCCCATGCAAGGCACTGGCATCCTGTACTCTCAGGTCACCAAATCAATGGCTACGGTCTGCTAGCGGGCAGGTGGGCGAGGAGGTGTTGCTCATGGGCAAGAAGGGGGAGTGGATTCCCTTTGGCCAGAGGCCGTTCTAGAAACCTAGTCCTGTCAACAGCCAGCACTCAATCAGGGTCAGTCACGACAGCATCCACGATGCCCTCTCGTCAGCCTACACACTCCTGGGATCCTCAGGCCCTTGAGAAGTCAAGGTCTTGGTAAGCCGGAATAGCCTCCGGGATCTTTTATCCCCAAGCCCCTGGAATAGATGCATAAATGAGGCTTTCCAAAACAGACTAGGAGCGCCCTTTCTCCACTAACTGCCAGACAGGAACTGTCAGCACATTACCAGGTCAACTCAGGTTTACTCTGGCTGTTTCTGAGAGCGAGGCTGAGAGTTTTCTTTCCATGATACGTCTAGAACAGAGCCATTGCTTCATCAGAATGAGAAGTGGTGAAGGAGGAAAGCTTCCTCCCCCGTCCCTCCTTCCAGGCAGCAAGGATTTGGCAGTCTCCACTCCAGGCCGGCTAAGCCAGCATCCCTTTAGGAATAGAAAATGACAGGATGGCTTACAGAGAAGGCAAACATTGTACACAAGAAGCACTAAAGAAATCTCCGGTGCTGTGTTTGATATGCACTTGTCCATTTAGAGCCCAGCAGAAAACCTGAGGTGAATAGAAGTTTTTGGGACCAAATAGTTAAAAAGTCAGGCTAAAAAGAAAAAAAGGAAGGCTTTGCCTATTTACTCAGCAATGAGGCCACGGGAACTGTATCCCAACCTGCTGAACCCATTTCTTCCCTGCCACTGCTCGTTACTCCGGGTTCCTCACCAGCCAGAGCCAGGCCAGCTTTCCCTGAGTAGTCCACAGCACACCAGTCTTGTGTGTATGTATCCCTAGTAAGTGAGATTCTGTGTTTAAGAGTTAGGAATAGTCTGCGCACCTTAGCTACTTCTTTGGAGCTTCACAGCGTCCATTCGCATTGTAAAGGCCCTGAGAAGTCCTGCAGGGAACAAACCCAGCTTTTTGCTAATGCATTTGCTTGCAGGATGCCAGGGGCACCAGGAAGTGCTGAGTAAGCTCCACCTTCAGGAGTAAGAGGGCTGGGGGGCACAAGCCAGGTTACCTGAGAAAGGGACACCCCCTCCCATGGCTACACCAGCCAGCGTGGTTTGGTTCCTCTCATTCCCCCATTACTAGTTTCTTCTGGATAAGCAGTGAAAGGCAGTTAAAGGGTTAACTGGAATCAGGAGGGGTGACACTCTGCTATTGTCGGGCCTGGTACCCTGCAAACCCCTCACACCAGGCCTGCCTCCTCCTGAAATCTACACCTGGAACAAACCCAAGAGAGCAAAGGGCGCCCAGGCTGTCTCAGAAACTGCCACACGGAGGAGCTCTGGGCAACATGAGAGAAACCAGTGGGTCCCGCAGGCTCAGCAACTGGGAGAGCACGGCCCTTTTGCCTTTTGTAAAAACAAACAAACAAACGAACAAAAACCTGGTGAGAAACACTGTTAAACTCTATGCCTCACACAGAAGAGGCAAAATCAATTGTGCTCTTTCTGCCACTTGGGGAAAAAAGTCTTTCCATGTTTAACAGATTTTTATTCTGTGTAAGGATGAGGGGTACAGACAGAACGTGCTCACTCTTCCTCCAGCTAAGAGTAGGAACTGGGTAAAAAAGGTGAAGGGATTAAGTCCAAACTGGCAGTTACAAAATAGTCGTGGGGGTGTAAGCACAGCACAGGGAATACAGTCAGTAATGTCGTAGTGACTATGTCTGGTGTCAGATGGGCACTAGACTTACTGGGGGGATCACTTCGTAAGATACAGATGTCTAACCACCATGCTGTACACCTGAAACTCATGTAACAGTGAATGTCAACTGTAGCCGAAATTTTTTTTAAAATGTAAAGACAAAAACAAGTAGGAAATGCAGGAAATTGCTTGTGGGTATTACCTGAGAAGCAATAAAAGGATCTTTCTGTCCCCAATATATTTCTTAACATGATTTACTGAAATTCCACCATTAGAGATTTATTCCTTTGAGTTAAGTCAGGGGTTCTTAGCAGAAGACAATTCTCCTCCTCTTTCCTTGGTCAAATAGGTCATGAGGTCCCACCCTCAGAGTTTGATTTCATAGGAACCAGAAAATGACACATCAACCAAGTTTTCAAGGAGATGCTGATGCTGATGGTTCGTGGACCCTGCTTTGAGAACCACGGGTTAAAAGTCCCGAAGGAGATCATGTGCGCACACAGCTATTAGTGTGATACTGGCATATGCAACTCCACAACACTCAGGGGTTCTCAGACTTGGCCACATGTTAGAGTCCCCTGAGGAGCTTGTAAAAGTCCCAGTGCTCAGTGCACACCGCAGACCAGTGAGATCAGAACCCTGGAGTGGGTCCCAGAAGTCACTGCTTTGAGAAGTTCCCACTTGATTCCAGCTCAGATCCTCTGCAGGAAGTGGTAGCTTAGAGACGGAGTTGCTCATGGTCATAGGACTCTAATTCCTAGTAGCCTCTGAAGAAGACAGATGAGAAAGGCTCAATCAAGAGCACCAGCGCCACCGGGGCCAGAAGGACATGCCCAGGCCTCGATGGGCAGGCAGGGCCATTGGCGAGAGGACCAGGAGGACCAGGCCTGGAGAAAGGTGTGGTTCAAGAGATTCCAGCCTGACCTGACTCCTTGTACTCCCGCCTCATCTTGATGGTGTCCACCTCCTCCGAACAGTCCTGGCTTTGTTGCTGCCACCACACAGCTATCCAACCCTCCTCAGTGCTGGGTCCCCAGAGTCCCTTCTCCAGCCTCACCCTCTCACCTCTCTGCACAGCCTCCAGCCTGATCCTCCTGATCCCGATGGGTCACTATTTTCAGAAAAGCCCCTCCATGGCATAGCCTCAGCGGGCAGCTCACCAGGCATCAGACACTCAGTGATCATCTCCCCACCCCCCGGTCAGCCCAGGCATCAGCAGTTCGCTTCTCTTCCATCCCAGTGCACTCCCGTGTTCAGGTCCTGACTAGCTCTCATCTAATGACTCCAGCTCCTCCTACGCCAGTCCCCCTACCTCGACACATCCTCATACCCACCATCCTGCCAAGGAGTTAATTATCGAGTGGATTGCCAAGGAGTCAAGGCAGCCAAGTCCTCTCACTCCGTCTTATGCAAACTTTCCAGTTGGTTCCACCCTTTCTGTCCAGTCACACTGGCCATTTACGTTTGCAAACCCTCATCCCTGGGCCTTCGCCCAGGCTGCCCCAGGAACTAAGACACCCTCCCAGCTTACTCAGTCTGTCCCCAGGAAGATGTCCCTCAAGCTGTGCTCCCTTTTCTCAAGGCCGAGTTATGATAAAGGCTGTTACTGCAAATACTAAGAGTTGTCATAATTATAGGTTTGTCTCTCTAACTAGATGGGGAAAAAGAAAAAAAAAAACTTCACTGATGACAAGAACTATGTTTACTAAGTACCCATTATTTGTTTTTAAGCCATGAAGATATGAAAGTGAGAACATGACCCCTGCTCCAAGGAATTTACATCTGATCTGAAAGCTTCCTAAAATGTCACCATGACCTCAGGTCTAATCCTAACTGAAAATCAAGACTATTAGTTCAATAAGAGATCTTCCAATTATGTGACTGAAACTCTTAAAAAAAGTATAAAAGTCAAATCGCATTTCATTATACATTCCACTGTATAGCCTTTCTCCAAAATGGGAAAATTGACACAAGGAAACAAATACAAAACTGAGCAAATTATACCAATACCAATATCTGTTCGAGTAATTGGGACCCGAACTGTCCCAAACCCCCCTCCACCCTCATAAATGGTTACAGTCATCTAACCGTCCTTGAGGTTGGCTATCCATGATTCATAAAAGGGACTACTCCACTTTCCCTGGCTGTCTCAGAGATGCTGCTGATGCATAAATTTCCCGCCACAGCTGAACCAAGAGGCTGCACGCTGGCCCTGACCTCTGCTTCCCTTCTCTCCCGGCCCTTCCTCCACACCCCCTCCCAGGACCCGCTGCCCCATCCACGCTGCCCCCAGGCCCCTGCAGATGCAGTTTCCTCTTCCTCCCCTGCCCCACCCATCCTTCCCACTGTGCAGGATTCCTTCTGCAGGTTTCCTGTGGAGCCGTGTGTGTGTGTTTACACGTTTATGCCTGACGGCGTAGAAAAGAAAGGAAGAGCCTTATTATCTGAACCACAATCTTCAAGAATACACCTGCCTCCCTGCCATCTGTTATCCCACAAACTGGAGCAAAGGAGAGCGTCCCTGAATGACCTGGTCACCCAGTGGGCTCTGTGCCTAATGGCAGTGGGAACCGATGTTTGAATAGGAGGACCCCACCCTTCCCGCCCTACCCAGCCCTAGAGTGCTGCACTAGGCCCTTTTGAAATATTAGAGTCAACCTTGAAATGAAGAGCCGGGAGTGGGGGAAGAGGGATTTAAAACAAACCCTTTCACGGATTAAGATGTACAAATTGTCAGTTATGAAAAATACATTCACGTGGATGTAACATACAGCATAGGGAATACAGTCAATAATATTGTAATAATCATGTATGGTGTCAGATGGGTACTAGATTGATCGGGGGGATCCCTTCATAAGTGATATAAATGTCTAATCACTATGTTGTACACCTGAAACTAACATAATATTGTATGTTGACTGTAATTGAAAAAAATTAAATAAACCTCTTCACTCTAACAAAAGAAGGTGGGAACTAAAATGCATGGTTTGCACCCCCATACTTCATAAAAGCATAGTCACAGATGATAATTCCAACCACCCCTTGAGATGAAACCACGGCTGACTGCTGCCCAGCAGGACAGAAGCAGTGACAGGGACAGGAACATGTAGACTTGAACTGCCAAGGCCTTGCCCCTAAGTTCCCAAGCACACGGTCTGCAGCCTGCTGGCCTCTGAGCCAGCACCACAAAGGCAGAGGCTGAGAAGAGTCCTAGAGAAAAGCCCACAAGGTTTCACCTTTTGCCACAGACAAGTCCCCAGATGGATCACAGAACTGAGTGGACAAGAAAACGGCAGCGGTCGCAAAGACCAGGGTCCCGGGAACCTCGGAGACATTTTTTTGCTCGTGTTTTGCTGTTTTTTGAACCCAAGGCTTTTTACTGAGCATGAACAATCACAGAGCAGGCAACAGCGACACCCGCTGCTCAGAGTAGAGTCAGACAAGAGGAAGCAGAAAACCAGAGTCCTCCGAAGTGGCAGCCCCTGCCTTCGATTCCACCGAAGAAACTGAGATTCAGGGTCTGTGACCTTCTTTCGATTGGCTGTTTTGGGACTTCCCGTGTGCCTGATGCACTCAGGGAAGCTATTGCTCTAGTTAATGACATGCGTCGTGTTATCACAATGTTCTTGGCGCAGGTTTTAGAGAACATAACACAGACAAACCACAGCACTGGGTTTTAAACTCTCGCACTATAAACTGACTCTTCCTCACACTACAAAGGTGCAGAACCCTCAATAAACAGACTTTATATGTCTGACAATAGGACGTTGTTATGAGTTGAATTGTGTTCTCTAAAAAGTGTCGAAGTCCTAGTCCCCGGTACCCGTGAATGTGACCTTAATGCAAAACGGGGTCGTTGCAGGTGATCCAGTTAATATGAGGTCATTCAGGTGGGCCCTGAACCAACAGGACTGGCGTCCTTACAACGAGGAGCAATTTGGACACAGAAGCAGACATGGACACAGAGGCAGATGTGCACATAGTGAGAACACTGCGTGAAGATGAAGGCAGAGGTCAGGGTGAGGCATTACAAAGCCAGGACATGCCAGCAAACCGCCAGGAGCTAGGCGGGAGGCAGAGCAGAGTCTCTTTCAAGGAGAAACCAACCCTGCTGCTACCTTAACTCAGACTTCTCACCTCCAGGACTGCGGGACAATAAATTTCTGTTTTTCTGAGCCATCCAGTTTGTGGGACTTTGTTCAGCAGCCCTGGCAAACCCATACAGGCGTTAATTGTAATTTGAATGGTCTGCTTATACGTAGCCTCAGCCTGGAAGGAGGATTAGTGATACAGCCAAAGGGCACAAATCGGTTCTAATCCCGCTAACTAGCTGTGTGCCAACAAAGCTCAAAGATGCCCAGCAACTTACCTACCCCGTTGCCTTGACTATGAGAGGGAACCACCTCCAGCCTCCTCAGGGTTGATATGTATCTTTGATGAGCTCAGGCACATACATGTGACCTATAAATTGGAGAGAGTGACAGTAGTCCATGGTTATCACAAGGAATATTGCTTTTTCTTTATCTGACCCAGGCATGAATAGATTGGCCACCCCTACTCAGAACAAGGCCATTCACGTGCACCTACAACCGCCTTGTTCTGTGCCTTGGGAGGTGTCCCATAGGGAAGGCATCAGTGGCCCCTTTCTCTTTTGCTGTCATTTGAGATTGGCCAAGGGGAGACACCAACTGGCGGGAGGAGAGGTCAAGGCTTTAATCCCTGGCCCCCTCCCTGTTGGGTGAGCAGGAGCTCACTGTACCTGTAGAGGGTTTCAGGGACCACCAGGCCACTATCCCAATACAGCTACCCTCTCAGGATTCCAGAAGTTCAGGCCTCTCCTTATCCCTTCAGGTTTAGGAGGTAACAGCAGCCTGCAAGGGTTTACTCCAAGGAGACTCCCCTAAACACCTTTAAACAACTCTCCTCAAATATCCAATTGGAGGATGCCATCTTTGGCCTGCAGGAACTCTTACTCAGTAATTAGTTTAGAAAGTGGCCCTAGGAAACAAAAATGCAATTGTGGGAATGATCTGCTCATGTGTTTGAGGACTTCATGGATAAAGGTAGTGATTGTGGTAGGCAGGGGAAAAAATGGCAAAGGAATACTATTCAGGTATAAAAAGGAAGGAAATCCTTCCATTTGTGACAACATGGATGGACCTCACTTGCATTCTGCTAAGTAAAAGAAGTCAAAGATAGATACTATATGCTATCACTTAAATGTAGAAGCAAAATGATCTCATAGAAACGGATCAGATTTGTGGTTGCCATAGGTTGGGGGGAGTGGGGTGGAGAATTGCATGAAGGGGGTCACAAGGTCCAAATTTCTACTTATACGATAAATAAATCCTGGGACCTAATCCACAGCATGGTGACTGTGGTTAACAATACTACATTGTATATTTGAAGGTTGCTAAGACAGTAGGACTTTAACGTTTTCATAACAAGGAAAAAAAATTTGTATTTATGTGAGGTGATGGATGTTAACTAAACTTATTGCAGCAATAATTTCATTAAGTTGTACACCTTAAATTTATACAATGTTATACGTCAGTGATATTGCAATAAAACTGGGAAAACTGGACACAGTATAGTTGACCCTTGAACAACAGTGGTTTGAGCTCTGAGGATCCATTTATATGCAACTTTTTTCAATAAATACTGTAACTATTTTCCTTTCTTGTGGCTTTTCTTGACATTTTACTTTCTCTAGCTTACTTTCTTGTAAGCATACAGTATGTAACACATCTAACACACAAAATATGTGCTAATTGGCTGTTGATGTTATCAGTAAGGCTTCCAGCCAACTAACTGGCTTAGTTGCTAAGTTTTGGGGGGAGTCAAAAGTTATACAGATTTTTGACTGCATGGGAGTTGGTACCCAACCCCAGTATTATTCAAATATTCAAGGGTCAGCCATAATTTACAGTTCCTCCTAATAAGAGGTAGAGTTTATTTCTTGACCCTGACTCTGGCCTTCGTCTTCTTCTTCTTAGGCCACTGGGATAGAAACAAACAAAGCACAAGCAGAAGCTGCGGAATTGCTGTGCATTTGTGGCTGGCCTTTTCTCATTGCTTTTGGCTGCCCCTGGGCCACCATGTGAGGACACTTGAGCTGGATTCCCTTGAGGGTGAGATCACAGGAAGGGAGGCCCTAGCCACCCCCGGCATCTGACATCCTAAATGAGGCCTTAGTCATGACATTCTAGACCATCCAGGGCCAAACTGCCAGACCTGACCAGCTGACCCATAAAATTCTGAACAAATGATTGTTTTCTTAAGCCATTATGTTTTGGGGGTGGTCTGTTATACTTTAAAGGCTACCTGAAATAGTAATTATAGAGATTGTAGGGGCCGTGGACTTTCCTAATGGCACTAGAGAAAGTGCAGACAGAGCAGGAGATATTGAAGGCCATGAATGTCCAACTGAGAACAGAACTGGAAAGTCAGCAGCCTCTAGGGCAGCTCTGAAGGAATCCTGCCTCTCCTGTAATCCCAGGCAGATGTGGCTGAGAGCCAAGCCCAACACCTGGTTGTCAGGATTGCAAAATTGCAGCAAGTGAATATTTAACCCCACTAGGTGCTCAAACTAAGGTAGTATCAGCCCACACCAGCAACAGCAGTGTCAGCTGGGGGCTTGTTAGAAATGCAAATTCTCAGGCTCTCCCAAAGGTCTATTGAGCCAGACACCATGCACCAAAGTAAGGCTCTGATGGAAAAGGAGCAGCACTCTGAGATGAGGGTAGCTGGTCAGACCCGGAAAAAGCTGAGCATCCTGAAGCCCCCAATTTCCCTTAAATCTACTTTGTCCTCAGAGTCTCTCTCCCACCCAAGGAAGCTACTGAGACCTGCATAAGACCTTGCAATGCCTACTAGGCTGTGCCTCCAGCCCTGCAGGAGAATTAGACCCCAGTGTAGGTCAGATAAACACGAGGCTTGCTCTGACCTCCTCAGTTTATGTGGCAAGACTCCAGGGAGCATGTATAAGAACGTATTCTAAGGGTGACAGAAGGATGAAATCTAAGTAGTGGTTTGTGAGAACCAGCTGAGAATTGGCTTGTGACATCCAAATGTTCAATTTTCAAGAATTTTATGAGGCGCTCGTTTAACATAGCCCTTGTTAAAATTTAAATCACATAAACCTACAAATAGGTTCATTAAAAATAAAGGTAATACTCAAAACTCATCACTCCTAATTACCTTCACTACATTTTACTATTATCTGTGCTTTCAAGGTTATTTGCCTCTACCACAACTATATAATGGAAATATTACATACTGGTGGGGTACTCTGCATCTCCTCCAAAATCTGTGTTCAGTAATAAGATGCTTATAGCTTGAAGTGGGCATTAGTAAGAAAATTTACAACTTGGAAATTGGCAAATGCTCTGAGGCAGGGCTTTATTTTTTCCTGGCTTGCTGATTGTTAAGCATTGACCACTGACGATAAGGCTTGATAAGGCTACATTTTCATGGGTATACTCATCTGAGAGTCAGGATGCAGTGTGTTCACTCTAGAACTGGGAGTGACATTAAATTGAAAACTTGGATTCAGGGGTGTCTGTATTTGTTTCCTATTGCTGCTGGGACAAATTAGTATATACTTTGTGGCTTAAAACAGTATAAACTACAAAGTATTCTCTGGAACTTAAGTTCAAGGGTCAGAAGTCCAGAATGGGCCTCAGTAGGCTAAAATCAAAGTGTTGGCAGGATCGCATTTCTTCCTGGAGACTCTAGTGGAGAATGTTTCCTTACCGCTTCCTGCTGCCCCACATTTCTTGGCTCAAGTCCCCCCTTCCATCTTCAAAGCCACGACAGCCCGTGAGATCCCTCTCACAATGCCGTCTTTCTCACACTGACTTCCCTGCGTCCCTCTTCTCCCTTTAAGGACATTGGTGATTAATTGGGACCACCTGGATGACCTAGGATGCTCTCCTTAAGGCCAACTGATTAGTACCTCAATTTCACCTGCAACTGTTCTACAGGAGCCTGTAGTCAGCGTGGGTCATCAGAACATTCTAGCAAAGGCTCAGGGAGATGGGAACATCAGAATAAATCTACTATGTGCAATCTGATCATCATGGTCCCCAACCCCACTGCCATACACACACACACACACACACACACACACACACACACACATTCAGTTGTACCCCATTCCCACACATAAAAGCATTGGAAAGTACATTGGGGATGGGACAACTGCACAGAGCTTGGGGGCCACTACACAGAATGAGGCTCCCTGGTCTCAAAGAGAATCACATAATTCTGGTGTGGCAGGGCCCAGGCGACACCACTGATCCAGTTCACATACTGGGCATAATTACTACAATAAGCCAGCCATAAAACAGAATATACTGCGGGGAGCGGTGGTTATGGCTAACTGAACATGGAATCCTTAGAAATAAGCCCAGTAGGTAGCCTACTAAGATGCTGCTTGACATATATATGTAGAAAAAAATATGAATTATGGGTAGAAACTTAAGTCAAATTATCCTAGGAGCACATTTGACCTCTTTCCTAGTTCACAGACCTGGAGCCCCAGTAATGGCCCAACCATAGAGCATATAAATACTTACTTACACAGACAGACTTATCCATGCTTGGGAAATAGCTGGACAAAGATAAGCGTTTGGGGATGGTTTCTTCCAGGCTGTGGGCAAGGATGAGAGAGAAGCTCACCTATGTCGTATATCCTTACAGTGCCTCATCTTATCACGGGCATGTGTTAGATTTAAAAATAATAATAATAAAGTAATAATCTTAAAAAAAAAAAAAATCAGTAACAGAGACCGTTGAATTTGGCCCAACCGTCTCTGCAGAAAGCATCCCCTGGTGGTGACTGTGGCCAAACAGGGCATCCCAGGCTCAAACCATCTTAAAATCTAGTTTGGGGCCAGGCAAGGCCCCATCATGAGATTTTTAGTTGAAAATCTTTCTTTGTTTTATTATTTTTTTTTAATGGTGGAGAAGTAAGTGTCAAAATCAAGAGATTTAGCAGTTTGTTTAGCATCATAAACAGATGGTCCATAAGCCCAATGGGAAACCTAGGTATAAACTGAACACGTCTTTACCAGCAGAGGGCAAGTCCACATTTATTCCATGTGTCAATAGCATCTTTCATCACTAGGTGACAGCACCTGCACACAAATCTCTACATCCAGATTTCTCATTAAGTTAAAAAATAAATAAATAAACCTAATCACAAAAGCAAGACAAGAAAGCTGTGTGAGCAGTGTTTTTGCGTAAATTGGACAATAACCTAATCTTGACAAATGACCAAAATGTTTATCTGTTAAAAGTACATGCCCTTGCCAAGCAGGCTTCAGGTACGAGTAAAACACACCGTTTGACAGACAGAAAAAGTTCCTGCTGGATGCTGTTATGTGTGGCCGGTGACCCTTGACCTGACACCTCTGGGTGAGATTTCATACTTCTCTGTCTGGTGATTTGAAAATGTTCCTCTGTGGAAAGTCCTGGGCTGGGTGCTGCAAAATTATCCTAGGAGCTCATTAAAAATGCAGATCCCTCTCCTCTAATTAAGTAAATCTCGGGTTAGGCAAAGGATGTCACATTTTAAACAGGTGTTCCAGTCAATTCTGAGGCACAGACGCGTTTTGGCTACCCACATATGTACATTTAATAAATATAAACCATTGCTTAGGTGTGAATATTTGGATATTTCTACTTTGCATGAAGTGGTTCCTTTTTGGTTCAGGTGTCCCAACAGTTCTAAATGCAAGAGAGCTGCGCTGTCCAACACAGGTGGCTACTCAACACCTGAAATAGGCCTATTCTGAATTGAAATGCTCTGTCAGTGTTAAATAACACCGGATTTCAAAGACTTGAGGGGAGAAAAAAAAAAGAATATACTTTTAAGGCGGCTACTAGAAAAACTAAATCACACATGTGGCTCACAGTCTATTTCTACTGGACAGCGCCAGTTGGAGGATGTAAATAACCTTGTCAAAAATGGGGGCAGGGATGGGTGTGTGTAAAGCAGAGCATTAGCAGGGGTCAGGGGAAGATATTTGGACCACCTGGCATCCTAACAGCATTCCTGGCAGCTTGGCCTGTAACAGAAACAACCTCCCTCTGCCAACAGAGCTACTCAAGCAGCTCCCCCATTAATGAGTTTCCTGCGTGAGCCCAAGCCCACTGCAGAGACTCAGGAAACGTCCAGTCTCCTAACAGGTTGAGTCTGAAACAGACTGGCTGTCAGCCCCTTGCCAGAACTCAGAGGGCAGTTCCACCTAGGAAGGAAGGGTGGCTACTTCAAATGGTTGGTGGTGTGTGGGCCAACCCACCCGGTCCTATTGAACCTCTACAATGGCTTCAACGACTCTCCTTTTGCGAAAGAGAAAGAAAACTCTGACGGCTGATAATTAAACAAAGTCATGTTTGTTGTTTATTTAGTTCTTAGAATAAGAGTGTGTTCAAATAGCCTCTCTGAAATACTAATACTGCGCTCCAAGGAAGAAAGATAGGGTTGGCCTTAGCAGGGGTCTCCGAGCAGGTCCTCTAAGCCAGCAACACCAGCATCATCTGGGGACTTGTTAGAAATGCGAAGTCTCAGGTTCTACCCCAAACCTCAGGAATCAGAGACAAACCGACGACATATGCCAGGGAGCAAGATTTCAAATGCTTGGGAGGAAAAAAAAAAATGGTTTTGCAGCTTCTTTTTCATGCGTTTGAGATTTAGGAGGGAATTTACATGCAGGTGAGAGAAAGCAAGGCAGGGTTTGGATTACAGGATAGTTAACCTGATTACGTGCTCTTTTGAGGGTGCAAACCCCCTTCAAGGGGTATTTCTTCTGGTATTTCAAAGGTATGTTAACCTAGATGCCCCACAACAATGGACAAGGTTGGCTTAAAACCTTTCACTAAAGAAGTTAAAGACCTAGGGTGCGACACCCACCATGACCTGCCCGGTTAGGAATTTACAATTAGATCACTCTGTGAGTTTCCTTTCCATGGAATGCCTTTTTTTTTTTTCATCCACAAAATGCACTCTAAGACAGAAAACTAATGATCTAGAGAAAGAAGAGGCCACTTAAAGGGAAGCCCCAAGGGCACTGAAAGGAGTTGATGGAAGTGTCTGCTCTCTATTGCAGTCAAGAGACCAGATTTTGGAGTCAGGAGTACCTGGCTCATAGTCAAACTCCACTCCCTACCGTGTGACCCAGGATAGTTACTAAACTTTTCTGAGCCCGTTTTGCCATCTGAAAGATGGGGAAAATAACACATCCTGTGTATGATGACTGTCAGGAATAAATGAACGAATGTACGGGAAAGGCTGCCCGTGGTTCTGGGTACAGAGCAGGGGGTTGTAATGAGTTAAGTGAAAGTAAGGCATCCACAATGCTAGGAAATAACTGATGGCTTCCGTGGCATCATTCAACCCAGTGTCATTATCTTATCTGTGCCCGTAGCCCGCTTTTTTTTTTTTTATGGAAATTCCTTATTTCCTATGATTAATCAGTCTACCACAGTTTTATCTCATCTCCTTCTTGCTTAATCTACTCATTAAAGTTTTATATACTTGGTCTTACTGAACGGCATTTGATCTCAGGGAACTCCCACCTGGTTTTAGAGGGTTCCCACTTCCCGTGCCTTCTCGCGGCATGGCACAGAGGCTGGTTTAACCAAGTGGCTCTGGCATGCCTAGTGTTTGGGCTCGTGCTCAACTTTGCTGCTTTCCTAAGTCTGTCTCACAGAACACCAACTGCTTTAACGTCATGACTGTTTGCTGAGGTGACTGTGCCTTTGGAATATGGAAGGATCCACCAGGGTCTAGAAATAGCAGGCTTTACTCATAGTTTTTGTGTGTTTCTTTCTTTCTTTTCTTTCCTGGGTCTTTGAAAGAGAAGCATTGCAGGGAAGAAGTCACGTATCAGGAAATATCATTTTCAACGGATCTGGGATTGGCTGAGTCACCGACAGATACACATCAAGGTGGCTCTCTCCAACATAAACAGCCAGTTTGGGCAGTAGCTCCGTTTCGTGTCCCAGGCAGTATAAACACCCAGATCAGGCCAAATTAAAAATCTGAAACCAAGAATCCCTGGTGCTCTCCCTTCTCACTGGTTTCCTCTGTCAGGGAGTATTTATCGCCAAAGATCTGTTTTCAGGGCCCTGTGCACAGGGGTGGATATCACTGGTGCTAACCATGGGGCTGCAAGTGAGCAGTAGAACCATTGGCTTCACCTTCAGAAGACAGAGAAAATGAACTGTCTGTGTCCTCACTGCCAGCTCTGACTGCTGCGGAGCTGTGGTTGGAGGAGGAAGCTGGGGTCCCTGCTCCCTTCCTGTCCCTCCACCAGCCTGAGTTCAAGCAAGGCTGGGCTTCAAGTGAGGGAGGGAGGGAGGGAAGGCAGTGTCTACCCCAGGTATGTGAGGGAGGCTGACTTCTTAGAGAAACAAGAAACTATCAAACTTCTTCCAAGACATGTTCCTGGCTGAGGGCCCTCTTCTGCGGTCTAAGCTGCCCGAAAAGGCTTAAAGTCTCCCCTTTTTTAGTTGGCATATAACATCATACTAGTTTCAGGTGTACAACATAGTGATTTGATATTTATATACCTTACAAAGTGACACCTCACTAAGTCTAGTGAGCATCTGTCATCATACAAACTTGTCACAATATTATTGATCCCCCTTCACCTTTTCCGCCCATCTCCCCAGCCCCTCCTTTGAGCTCTGTTTCTGAGACATTTTGTTTTCTTTTTCTTTTTTAGATTTCACATTTGCCACAACATAGATGGACCTAGAGAGTATTATGCTCAGAGACTGCTTGATTTTCAGTCCTGGGGTGCTGTCTTTGAGTCAATTCCCTTTATGCCATTCAAAAAGGTGCCAACCAAAAGCTTTCAGAAATGCCTGTCTTGGCTTCCTGCTCTGGATGACTGTGTTAAGACCTTATATCTCACAAACAAGAGCCAGTGGATTGCTATTTTCCTGGGGCCATAACTCTGAAGCCATCCTTGAGTAAAAGGAGGCAGTGATTTGTCATCGATGTCTGCCGGAGGCAAAATGTGACCAATAGCCCGGATATAGAACACCCATCACTTTTATTCTAGAGCAATAATTCTTTACATTCCCAGTCTCTGCATAGGAAGTCTCCTCTAGGTCACTTACTTTGCCCACACCTTGCTTCAACAAACAAAATACTGAAAATGATCATTGCGACAGGTATTTTTCACATATTGTCTGTGATCTTTCTCGAGAAATGCATCCTAATTGCTCCTCTGGAGGAGACTGCTGAGACTCAAGGAGGGTGAGCAGTGTCTCAAAGTCACACTGGTGCTTCTACACCCCCATCTACTATCTCCAGACCTCTCATTCTTAGGCTATGCATGGTTTCTTCCATGTAATAAAATAAATATATTGTTAATTCATGCAGAAACAAAAGTCCGTAAGACACAGGAGTCATTCAGTAAATTAATATTGAGTGGATGAGTCGACTGAGCCTGTATCTGCTCCCTCTCTGCCCACAGGCTCAGCTACAAATTCCCAGGGAGTGCACGACCTTGGGATGACTCCAGGCTCTGCCCTCCAAACCGCCTTGCCCATGCCTTGACCTTGTAGGACCCTGTAGAACTGAGGCTTCAGGTGGTTTCATATCTCCTGCCAATGTTTCCCCACAAGGCAGACTTTGGTTTCCCTTTGTCTGAGGCCCACGGTGCTATGCAGCCAAACCAACTCCTTTGGGATGCAGTCCAAACCAAAGAGTATTAACAGCATGCATGAAAGAGCATTGAAACGGTTTGAAGAATGGACCATTTTAAGTCATAAATACTGTAAAAACAGCTGTGGGCATCTTACAAGAACCATAGGTGGCTGGAAAATGCATTTTGGACATATAAGAAGGTGAAGATATTGGTGAACACAAGGTGAACGTTGGTTTTCATTTTGTTCATCAAGGACCCATAACTACTTTTTTTTTCTATAAAATAAGAAAAATAAAACTAAGCCATCTCTAGAGTGCACACTGCAGCATCTGTAGCCTGACCTAACATTTCTAAAGCAATCTTTAAATTCAAGGATTTGGGGGAAATGGAGACCATGACCGTTTTGTTAAACCAATTCCAGCCTGGTTAGAAACCACATGAACACAGCAAATGAAGAAGTGGGTTGCTGACTGACCCATGTTGCTGAAATCTTCTCCATTCACCCTGAACTCACACAGCTCCTTGTCACGGGATCCTCTCACAGTCTTTTGTTTCTCATGGCAGGATAAAAGAGGCCTTCTCTCCATGAAAACTGTGTTGCCTGACTAATGCTTGACTCCCAGACCGTGAGTAAGGTACAGACATGACTTTCCCTGGGGCAGGGGTTGTGGGGATACTGTCCCTGTGGACAATCGGACAGACCAGGACATTCCTAGACACACGAGCTCTGCCTGCCTCCAGGACCCTGCACTCTGCCTCTGTCCTGCTGCAGTGGTTGCTCCTTCTGTGTCCTTGGCTGCCTCTCCCCGACCTCTTAACACTGAAGGACCAGGGCTTGGTTCTCAGTCTTCTCCTCCTCTTTTTCTTACTCCTTTGGTTATTCCATTCAGTCTTGTGGCCTTCAGAGCACCTATACGCTGAGAACTTCCACACTTGTACCCCAGCACAGACCTTCCTTCTACACATCAGACCATACCTCTGAGTCCCAATTTCACCTCTCTACCTGGACACCTAATGGCTTCCCCGAACTTAATTGGTCTAGAGAGAATGCCTGGTCTCCCCCCCAGATGATTACACAGAAAGTCTTCCCGTAGCAGGAACAGCATCTCCACACTTCCAGGTGCTCCAGCTGAAGACCACACAGGTGTCTTTGATGCCTCTTCTTCTCTGATACCCCACCTGCCATCTATCAGAACGTCTGTTAGCTTCAAAATATGTCCAGAATCAAACTCTCTCAAACCTCTGTTCATTTCCCGCCTCATTTCACTCTAAGGAAACAACCATTTCACGGTTGTCTAGAAAGCTCTATCAGGCTTTTTTCTCTCTGACCTCACTTCCTACTCCTCTCTAGCCACACTGGCCTCCTGGCTGTATCCCCAAGAACACTGGGAACCTCCCACCTTAGGAGCACGGCACTGGATATTTCCATCTCTTTCAGGACTTTGTTCAAATGTCACCTGCTCAATGAGGACCCCCTTGGCTGAGTAGTCCCTGTGTCCTAAGAGAACTAAATCAGACAATGCCTCCAAAATGCACAGACCAAGGCCTGGCACCTGATAATGCACATTCAATAACTTTGACTTTGAAACCACACAGAAAGAACAGCTGACATGTGCACACCTGCACAGGCCTACCGCCCTAAGGGAAGGTGAGATGCCCACTTCGTGGGATAAGAGCTAAGTCTCCAGGGACCCATCTTCCTATCTCCATGTCTCTTCACATTTGTTCCTATAGTCACCTTCACCAAAGGTATCTCTTTCTTGTCCCCTCCTGCCCATTACCCTGTAGACAATCTAGATAAGTTCCTGCTTTTATAACCAGAACTTCTCCATTCCAAACGAGTCTTATCCTTTTAGGAAACTTGACAACAAAAACTGGGCATTTTTCACTGATTTCTTCACCCCCACTTCCTCCCTTGGGTCCTCTCCAAGTCTGCGCAAGCAAGTGGATAGCCAAGAGGACACTCGAAGTGTGACGAATCCAGCACTTAACCACAGACGGCATTCATTCTCGTGCTTGCCCAATATGGACCAAAGTTTTGACTTAGTTGTTCTAAATCCAGAAAATAGCCAGCAGTTTACAATTCATTATCTCTGACCACTCTGTGAGTGGTTTGTGTGATTACTTTAAAAAAAAAAAGTCATATGATATTTTTAAATAGTTAACTTCTCTGATGACTTACAGTTATTATTTAAGAGAAAAAAATGGAAAGTTTTCTTCACTTAGATGAGAGGAGAGGGGAACTGCCTCCATCACTCATGCTTTGGAGTATCTGAACAATAGGAATTGGAAGAAGGATGGATGCAACAGCTTATCTCTTTGCTTTTCAAACTTAAAAATTGAAAGCTATTTATAGAACAACTTTGAGGACTTAGAAGAATTCCAAACCAAGCAATTAAGATTGTTCTCTTCACACGAACCTTGAAAAGCAAGCTTAAATGTTCTCAAGTTTAAAACGAAAGAGGAAAGTGATGAAAACAAAAGTATGGAATGACTGAGGAGATAATTCTTAGAATTCCAACAACGTCCTCATATTTTTCCATTTCATCCTATAAATGAAAAAGGCATCAAAGAAAAGTAGTGTTACTTGCACAGTGCTTGTCACCTCAGAAATCATTAAGCATCTTTACTTTTTAGCATCTTCATTTTGATTACAATAAATAAGGTAAAATTCATATCTGGGGTTTTTGTAAAATATTTGTGATTTGTATGAATGCATGTATGTGTGTGCACACATATATTTGGTTACAAGTTTTTTTAATAATCAACTTTAAAATGTTATTTTGGGCAAGAGTTATTGGAGAGGATGGTAGGAAAACAACAAGGACTCAGTCCATTTTGTCCCTTACCAAATATCAGCACTGAGAAGTATACTCAGTAAATGTTTGTTGACTATATGAACAGATGAGGACATGGTACAATTAACCAAAATACGTATTAAAGCATGATGGTAGCATGCACAATAGTAAAGGAGGGAAATTCAAGCAACCGAGAGGAAGCTTCTGCAATGATCCGTGGTATCCTGATGCCAACATTTCGTAGTCGTTGTTGACATTTTGACATTTGTACCAATTTGTAATCCCCCCCAACAAACGATCAAACTTTCAACTGGTTTTACTACCATGACCGTGTGCACAAGATGCCCCTCATGAGCCTGACCTGATTGCTAACCTGCACCCCACCCCTGACTCTCACCTCATTCTTCCTCAGACCTCTCCTCATCCTTTGCTCTTCCCTTCCAGGTACCTCCAAATCAATAATCCCTGGTCTCCAAACAGTGTCCCCATTGTCCACACTTGGGGCACCAATGGCCCCACCAATGGGGCTGCTAGTGGATGTTTAAGAAGAAGCAGAGTGAGAGGAAGTCAGAAGGAATGATCCATGAGACTTGGCACCAAAGCGGAGGCAGCAGAAGGAACACAGAGAGTGGTGGCTAAAGGGGACTCTGGTCAGTATGTGATGAAAGAACGAAGACTTTGAGGAAGTAGGAAGCAGAAGAGGGTGTGAGTGAGGGCAGTGGAAGAGGATGTGCTTGGACTGGGGCATGCCAAGGTCACCACCGACATCCGAGCCCTCAGTGGCTTCACAGTGTCACGCATGGGAGACAGCACAGATGGTATGAGACGTGTGGCAACAATAATATTCACATGGCACACTGGGGTCACGTTCCAGCAGGGCTGTCGAGCAGAAGAAGGACCTCTAGGAAGGAGATCCTTAAATGAGGGCTGTGTTGATGCTGCAGGGGTCTGGCTTCCATGTATGCCAGGCCACACATTCCCCGCTTCTCACCGCTAAGGGGACCAAACACTTGCTCTCATCGATTGTTGATGGCCCTTCCAGTCTGAAGCTAGAGGAGGAGTCCAAATTCATGAGCCATGTGTGGCTGAGGGAGCTGTCAGAGCGTCATCACAGGGAATGCTCATTACTCTTCTATACCTCGCTTATTCAAAAAAAAAAAAAAATTCCTTAGAATTCTTCCCCTGAAAGTTCTTTCCCCTGAGAAAAAAATGGGCTGCGATTTGGAAACCCGAGGCACGTTTTCCAGGGCTGCTGTCACAAAGTCCCACAGCTGGTTGACTTAGCAACAGGAATTTATTTTCTCACAGCGCTGGAGGTGACTGTGAGAAGGAGCCTGGTATCAAGGTCGATTCCTTCTGAGGGGGGTGAGGAAAAGACCTGCTCTAGGCCTCTCAACTTGGCTTTTAGATGTCTGTCATAATATTCACATGGCGCCCTCCCTGTATCTCCACATTATCTTCCCTCCGTGTCCAAATTTTTCCTTTCCATAAGGACACCAGCCATACCTGGTGTGACCTCACTTTCACTCGATTACCCCCCCCAAAGACCTTGTCTTCAAACAAGGCCGCATTTTGAGGTACTGAGGATTAGTACATCAATATACAGTTGGGGGGGGGGCACAAATCAACCTATAACATCAAGTCAGAGAGGAAGGGCACATTCCAGGAGACCTCCCTCTAAGTGTGCAGAGCTGGCACTCATCAGCTTAGCCTCAGACCTTTGGAAATCCCCTGCATCTGGTTTTCCTAATTCTCGTAATCCCATCCCACCAAAAAAGACATCTAAGGACATTCCATGCATTTCTGGTGAGAAGCTCACTTTGCTGCACTCATGTAACTTGCTCAGTTTTAACTAGAGTCGTTTAAGTGGTCTGGTTAGGCCAAGATTTAAGACTAAACAAATCTGATCCAGATGTTTAAGACACTGCACAATATTAGACCACATGAAGCTCCATCTTTTCAGGGCAAATTAGAATGATGATAACGTAGTTGGTGACCTATTCCCTTCTAGTCATTATGGAGAAGCCCCACCTTGTATTGCTCCAAACTGGTTGGATGGTCACCACTAGATGAGGCCAAGTATTTGCATCCAGGACAGGAAAACATGGTCTCAGATGCAGATACTTTGGCGGAGCCCTGACAAGGTTCCAGGTACTGTGCTAAGCCTGAGGATTTACCTGTGAGCAGAACAGTCTTCTGGGTGGGAGATGAAATTCTCACGTTACCAGAAGCAGAAGGAATTTGCAAGTGGGAGGGCCTAGAAGCTCAGGGCCAGTGGAACTGAACCTGCTGCTTTTGGCCACAATTCTTGCTTACTGGTTGTGCGAACATTTTGATTGGTGGATTCCCACACCATAACAGTTGCTAAATGTTTTTCCATCACCGTGGTGCATGAACATACTGTTGGGAGGGAAACTGGGAAGGGGGTGGAGTGGTAACCAGCTTAAGCCACACTTTAGATGGCTACATGGTTTAGAGAATTAACTTGAGGAAAATGAGACAGGATTCGTGCAGCAATTCTCCAGCATCTCGGCATCAGGACTCTTCCGGTGTTAAAACTTAATGAGGACTTTAAAGAGCTTCTGCTTATGTGGTTTTGTGGTTTTTGTATGTTAATATTTACCATGTTAGAAATTAAAACCAAGAAATTTTTGTAACATGTTCATTCAAAATAATAACTAACCCTTTACATGTTAACATAACTAGCATATCTTTCATGAAAACGAACTACATTTTCTCCCCAAAAAATGTAATAAGATTATCGTGTTATTTTTTTTGAAATGTATTTAATGCCTGACCTCAGCAGACAGATTCTCATAACTACTTCTGCATTCAGTCTGTGAGTTATGCTCGTTTAGCTGATGTATATGAGGAAAAATCTGGCCTTACACAGATATGTAGTCGGAAAAGGCAAGACTTTGTGGATCTCCTGGAAAGAAGTCATGGCTTCCCAGGGTCCTCTGGCCACACTTTGAGAACCACTAAACCAAGGATTTTGGTATCTTGTGGCATCCTGTTTGGACCTCCTCTCCTAACTATACTGTTGCAAGGAGATTCAAATCTCAGGATTTTAATACATAATATGAAATTTTTTCATTCATCTGTGTCATGTACATACCTATAAAGTCTGAAACTCTATTTTACCTCCACATTCGAGAAGTTGGTTTTGTGCTAAAAGTCACTATCTTTTAGTTTGTTTGCAGTGAGAAAGTTAGTTAAAAAAAATAAACTAGAAACAGTTATAATTACCCAATACCTATATTAATTACCAGACATAGTTGTTTGTTTGTGTCTGCTTTTTACACTTCCAACTCTAAATACCCAGAAACTCATAACTATGCACTGAAATAATGTTAAAATGTGTACCCGAAACCATAGGCAATAGAAAGTATTTTGTAAATTTTGTTCTGCCGTCTTGTCTTTTTTTTCTTGCTCTTTCGAGGAACTGTGTCATATGAATCACGATGACCACTAACAATGCTCAAGGAAGATAAAGGAAACTGGTGCATGGCCCAACTGTTTCAAGCTCGATCCGGATTAGCACACTGTGGCTCTCTCTGCTGACCAAGGGGGCTTGACCTTAGCAACACTCGGTATAGACACAAGAGACAGACTCTTGCAAAACTTAGCTGAGGTATAGACAGTCTCACCTTGAAAGCAGCCCACAAGTTGTTCTGTCTAAGTCAGGGGTTTGTAGGATACCATGTGATCACAGTTAATAAGGGCAACTGATTTCGATGGGACCAGGCCTGTGCACCAAAAAGGCTAAAGAAGCCCACTGTGAAGTTAAGTCCTGAGACCAACAGTTCTGGCCTAAGTCTTAGAGCCCGGCATAAGGAGGGAGGAAGAAGGAAGGGCGCACTCTCATTCTCTTTCTGAAAACAGGGCTGACCCTAGACCATACGTACCCTGAGAGGCCCACTTCCACCAACCTTTCACACCTCAGATAACTCCTCTCCCCAAGGGCCTGGTGCTTCCCATGGCTGTGTCCTGTCATTCAGGTCCATGATTTCCCCAGTGTCATTCCCCCATCTCAGCTGACCTTCTCCTTTGCCTCTGGAACCTCACCTAGGGGTGCCAGCAAGATTGATGTCCTATGTACATTCGAGCTTTAAGCTTTTCAGTACACAAGTGAGCCTGCCTTGTCCCTGTTCTCTGTGCTTAGCCTTTAGGTGAAATTGGTGTTTCTGCCACCTGGCCTCCCTTGCCAGGGCCATTTGCATGTTTAGAAGCAGGTTTAATTGGTGGTCCCTTGTAGAGTGTCACAAAGAGAAGTGAAAACACTCAGGTGATGTGAGGGGAAATGTTGAAGACTGGGGAGAAGTCACGAGGATGGTTTGCACTGCCACCCCCAAAGCTATACTTTAAGTTATTCCTGGCAAGAGAGAAGGGTAACGCCCCAGGAAACTCAACTTTAGGTCTCTGATTTGCTGTGAATTCCCCTACTCCCTTTGCTAGAAAAAAGAGTGAGATGTTATTACTAGATTTATTTAAAGAAAAACCAATAGTGGTTCTTCTAACTTCAAATAAGAATTTTTAATGCATGGCCTATAAGATCTGGCATGTAACCCCAGTTTGACTGATGGGGTCTAGAGAGGCCTCAGTGGGGTGCTGCCAACTGAGTGTCAATCAACATGTCTTTGCAACAATGGCAAAACGACAATTTTTTTTTTTTTTTACTCTGAAGAAAGAATATCTTTCTTTCTGCCTCATTGCAAATCATTGAATTCGTGCCATATCTATCAGGCTGAATTTTTCTGACACCACATTCTCCTTTCCATTGTGGCTGGCTTTTCTTGGTAATGATGCTATTTCATAGTTTTCTTTCTGGGCTCACTTCTCTCCCAGATGTTACGTAACAATCCAAAGTGAAGTATGACTCACCACAAAATTGCAATAAGGATGGTATCAATCTCTGTCTTGATTGTGTCCAGCAGTAGATTATGGTCCAGAGTTCATAAGGAGTAGAACTGACCGTTTCGGTTTTCTGGGATGACAAATTGGCTTTGACTCACTGAAGGTGTTAGAACCTCAGCTAGACCCCGGAGAAGATCTCAGATCTCGTGTGCCAGTCAAAGGCTGTGGGAGATATTTCATTCTCAATTTAGTGTCCCAATAAGATTAGACAGACACGAAGAAAAAAGTACTCTGCTTACTTTTAAAGAACTGTTAAAGCAATTATAATTATTAGATTGCATACATGGATTAAGCTGTGGAATAGGTATAAGAGGACCTCAAAAGACAATGTCATTTATTTTAAAGTGTAAACACACATACGCTCATACTTCATGGAGCAATAGAGGAAAATTTCTTCTGAAAGAGTAAATAAACTCAGGAAAACCAGACTAATGAATTCATACACATTGCCTGCTTTATGACCGGATGGTTTTATTCAGTTAAAATGTTAACTTTCCACACAAGGCTACCAAAATAGCTTTCCATCCCGAGATAGTTACTGCAAAGTAAGTAGCTTAAGTTTTCCTCTCACACCTCACCGGATATTAATCTTTCAGAGTTCTTGTCCTCCCTTTTGCAATGTTTCTAATTTTCATACTTCCTATTGAGAAACTGCTACTCACACTGAGGATACCCTCCCTGGTCAGCAGGCTCAGCTGTTCTGAGCGGCAATTCTCAGAAGCCATTTCTCCACTATTTTCCCTGATTGTTGCTTCAGGGGACACTCCTTGTGTCCCAGAAGTTCTGAGGTTTGTCAGATCCAGACCTCTCTCTCTGAATGATCATGGTCTTGAACAGCAGTTGCCATTTAAAGTTTGTTCTCTTATGGAATTGCCACAGCGAGGCAATAATCTCACATTTAGAAGCATTCGAGATTTTTAGAGGTGATTCTCTGGTGATAATGTGGTTTTACACTAGGTGCACCCAGGAGACATCTTTGAGGAGTCCCAGATCCTCCGTGAAGCACCATCACATCAGGTAGAAACGGCTGTGAGTGGGATGGTTATTTAAGGAAATGATGATGCCAGCAGAATTTGTTTTTGAACTGCGACTTCTCATATACTTCATGGATTGTCTTGTTATCCATGCCAAGAAATCCGAACTGGGAGAAATATGGGCGATTTTTCTAAGGCTCGTATCCTTGAAGGACATTTCTTTATTTGAGGAGGAGTGTTTGTTCCAAATTGAGGAGAATTGAGAAGATTGTAGGACTTAAATTCTCTGTTGCTGTCTCAATTGTATATACCATGTACAAAGCATCCTAACATTTAGGGACTTCCTCTTCATGATCCTGTGGGTCAGGAACTCAGACCAGGCTCACTGGAGTTAGTTCACCTCTGGTCCACATGGTATTGTCTGAGGCAGATCAATGGGCTGGAAGACAGAAGACGGCCTCACTCATGTGCCTAGGGTATAGATGCTGGCTGAGGACTGGGGTACCTCCCTTCCCTTCCAAGTACCCCTCTTTTTCCACATGGTCTCTCATCAGTCAGGAGTCATATTTACATTGAGGATACTGGCTCTGCAAAAAAACTGGAAGTATTCTTAGAGCTCGGAAGTCACACAGTGTCGCTTCTCTCACATTCTATTGATTGAAGTGAATCTCAGGATTTACCTGGATTCAAGCAGAGGAAAATCGACTCCATTTCTTGGCTGGAAGAGTACCATGGCTGCACAGGAATTGCCAGTAGCTATTTTTTTGCTGAAATGCTACATCATTCCCGTGGCCTACTCCTAGCAAAGTGCTTCGACGTTCCTTCGCTTATCAAATTAATATTAGCCAAAGAAATCAGAGAGGGTTGACTTGTTTTATCAACTCCAAAATGCCACCAGTTGTAAGATGCTCATTGTTTTATGTATCATTTACAAAGAAAAAGGTCAAGTAAATTATGATATGACATAACTTGTTAAGATGCATCTCAATTTCAGAGATATTAAATGGTGGGAAAATGAACATAGCAGAGTTAAAAATGTTAATTATCTGATATATAATTCAACAGAGTTTTGAGATAAATGGGTTGAAAATCCATAGTTAAAAAATTAGTCATTATTTTATCACTGACTCCATTATCAACTTGCATAGTTCTCATCCTGGCCATGCCATGATAAAACAGGGCCTTCAAGGATCAGTATCTTCCTCTTACCTCCTCACCAAACTGTGGGGAAAGGCATCCCATGGGAATCAGGAGAACAATCAGCTATTGGTAGCTCAAATAGCAAAGTTACACTGTATTGGGAAACGGATCCTCAATTTTGGTTGCTTTGTACCACTCAGCTCAGCCAATAGAACTAGACTTTCCACTGGTTCCTTTAATTCACTCACTGAATGGTTTTCACCATTGAATAAGTTCTCAGTAATTTCACAATGACTTCTAAATGAGAGGGTTTTCAAGAATATGCTAAATCATAAAAGCAATGATTACCATATTTTCAAATTTAATTAATGGTCATTGGGTCCCTACTACTGCATTCCATACAGTATGCTAAGTCCTACAATGGTCAATAAGACAGACAATGCAGACTTCCTTCTTCTAACTTACAGTCTAATGGGGGACAAGTAAAATAAACATCATGAGAGAGCCTGGAAGAACTATGAGAGAAATAAAGAAAGTGATGAGGGAAAGTAAGAGGAACCCCCTTTAGACAGAGGTGACCATGGGAGGGCATCCTGAGGATAAAACATTTAAGCAAAAACCTAAATATTAAAAAGCCAAAGGAAGGTGCTCTAGACCAGACAGAGAAGGCAGAAAGTATAAAGATGCTGCGATAGCAAAGAGCTTGGTATGTTCTTGGAACTAACACTTGATTAGTATAATTGGAGCAGAAGGAGATTTCTGTAGAAAACCACAAAACATGCCTAGAGGGGAATGTTCAAATTTCTCTCATGTTCCACAAAGTCAAAACAAACAAATAAGAAATCTTTTTAAAATAAGCAAGAACAACAAATACATCCGGGTCTAGAATTTTACAAGCCTATGAATATTTCTAGGAGGAAAACATGGGCCCTATCGTGGTTTTTTCTTTACCCTTTTCTTAGAATATGATGAGACTGCTTCTTGGATTTATAGAAGCTTATTAACTAAGTCAGTGTTTCTTAAACATGGTAATAAATAAGCTTTTAAAGGAAAAATATTATAAATTGTCAATGTTGACTTAATCATTTTAGTTGTTTCTTTAAGATAAAGTGTAAATGCCTTGTGCTCATAGCTTTTATGCAAATCTACAACTAAATCAAGTTTATAAATTAAATATACACTAAGCTACAGAATCAAAAAAATGTAAATTATCAGCATTCATTTACAGTATTGGATTTTATTTTCTGCTACTAAAAATTGCTAATGTTTGCTTTACTAGTAGAATATTCATTAATGTGTTTTTTTACTTGTTGTAAACTTATACCATCATATAAACCATCATATCTTTTTAAAAAATAAGCTTTCTTTTAACAATGAATCTATTATCTTGAAAGGCTAATTAGCACACTCCAAAATATAATATTGAAATTAAAAAATACTGTTCAACCAAAAAGTTCTATTTTTCACCAGCACATTTACTGCTATCTAACCATTGCTAATTTGTGTATACAAAGACAAGATCTCACAATGTAGCCACTGATTTTGTGAAAATGTATCAATGGCCAGCTCTGGGGTCTTTATAGTTTTACCTGCCAATGACATCAGTCATTCCATTCTCCCACTACCTTACTCTACAGAATGACTGCAAAACCCTCGAGTATATGTTGTAAATTAATTTGGCTTTACCTGGTAATAACATGATCATATATTCAATGTAAGTGCTCCTATGAAACTGCACGGATGGCTTCAATTAAAGGAGGTAGCCCAGGAGTTTCAGAATGTGCTTGAATTGCTTTAAGATTATTATAAATCTGAAAATCCAAAAAGGTTTAATTCTTATAGATTTGGGTGGCTCAGGAAACATGTCAGAAGGCTCCAGGTTATGAAATGGTACACACATTCATAATGAGGCCAGATGGGAAAATGAGTCACCGGAACTGTTTTATAGACTCAGGAATAATCAACCCAGTGAGAATATAGCCAAACCAATGCATGCCACAGAGACACAGCATGGGACATTTATCCAGTTTAGAAAGAATGTGGATAAGGAAGTGTAAACAAAAAAAAGTAATAGCTTATAATAATAATGAATACTTATTAAGTGTCTAGAGTTCAGGCATTGTGTTAAATAATTAATAAATATTAATGATGATTTTTAAAAAAAGTACAGTTCATTTATTAGCTACCACAGACATATCTACTGGAATAGCATAGTTCCAACTAGGTCACTTGAAAAAAAAAAGGCAGAAGGGCAATGTGTTTCCAATTCAAGAATATCAGCCTTAACCATCTAAACAAAAATCCCTGAAGAGAAATTTCCTGCCTAATTTCCAGCTTAGAGCATCAGTGATACACTGTGTCCAAAGAGGGTTGCCAACAGCTGCTTCCTTTTCTGTACAGGCATGCTGCTGCTTACATCAAGAGGCAGAGTCCTACCCCCCTTTCAATGGGTACAGGCTGGTTTTAATGGCTTGTTCAACCACTAAAATACAGCAGAAGTAACATTTGGGTGCTTGTAGAGCTAGGTCAAAGGAGTCCTTGGAAGTTCCACCTGGCTCTCTTGGAGCGCAATAGCTTGGAATACTCCCTCTTGGAAGCCAGCTGCCCTAGTCTAAGAAGGCCAAGCAACAGGGGTTGGCATTGCCACTGAGAGCTCTAGGTGAGCTCCCAGCCAATGGCCAGCATCAACTGCCAGCCATCTGAGTGAGCCCTAGATGTCTCACTGCAACCGCCAGAAAAAACATCCAGGAATCAGCCAGCTAAGCCTGGTTAGCCTATAGCAACATGAAAGGTAAGAATAAATTGTAGTTTTAAGTCATGAAGCCTTGGGGTGGTTTGTTACAGAGCAGTAAGTGACTGTAACAGTATTCCAAACCAGATCATTTCCCCTCACAAAACCTACTCCTCTCTCATGCATCCCATCTCAGAAAAAAAAAAAAAAAAAAAAAAAGAAAGAAAAAGAAAACAAAAGAAAACTTCCACTTAATTAGGAGAAAAATCTTGGCATCATCCTTGATCTTCTCTTTTTCTCAAATACTACAAATAATCCATTAGCAAATACTGTTGTCTCAGTCTCTTAATGGTATTTAAACTTTCCTCATTTATCACTCGGGCCTCTCGCATCCTGATCCAGTAGCTACTGAAGGTCTCCACCTTTGCCTCCAGCGTTCCTTCTCTACACCACAGGCAGCTAGAGTCCTTTTTTTAGAAATGGAAATCGCTCTACACAAAATGCACTTGTCACACTTAGAATAAACCCAAAGTCCTAGCCTTGGAGTAAACTGTACTTTAGGATCTGCCTCCTGTCTCCATGCTGACTTCATCCTACTGCCGTCCCCTCTGCACACTCCTCAGTCAGACAGGCCCTCTTGGGGTATTGCATGTGCCAGTCACACTCTTCCTCAGGTTTACCCTCGCTCCTCCCTCAGCCTAGAATCCTCTTCCCTGAGATATTATTAGGATATTCATGTTGCCATACACATTGCTTCCTCTCGGGGAGGCCCTTTTCTGGTCTAAAAGCTCCCCATGCCTTTCTCCATCTCCTAATGTTTTAGTTTTCTCCATCATATTTCCATCACCCACCCCTGCTATTGGTCTCTTTGTTTACTGCCTATTTTTCCCCACTTCAATGGAACTCCACAAGGGCAAAGATTTTATCTGTTTTGTTTACTGATATATCACCAGTGCCTAGAATAATGCCTGGCACATAGTAGGCCCTTGATCTGCCCTCTTGACATTTAAGATAATGTTTTGCATGCTTCCTGCCGGGTATTGGATGTTCTCAGTGTGTGACTATGAATCCTTTTCCCAATTCTTACACCTGGGAGTCAGGTTCAGACTAATCTGTGTAGGAGCCCACACAAGTTCAGATGGCTGACCCTGGTTATACGTCTATTTAATTAATGGTGGTAGATTCCCCTCCACTGTCCCTGGCCCTGAACAAAGGGCTGAGGTTACAGTAGAAAATAAAACAGATGGGCTCCATCCACTCAAATTTGACATTTTAAAGGATGCCTGAAAAATAAGGTATCTGGGGAGTCATGGCCATAGAAGCCTGGGCGGCAGGCAGCCCTCAGGAGCCAAGTGGAACCCACAGTTCTCCTGGTTTAGTCCAGACTAGAGTCCAGACGCTCTGTACCCCAGAGCGTCTCTTGATCCTCAAGAGTCCATCAGCCTTCCACCAACCTGAGACTAGACTCGATTTCCTGCCATAACTGCCCTCTGTAGATAACAAAACCTCACATCTGTATGGTACTCTAAGGAATGGTATCAGCCAGCATTTATGGTTGTCGACCGCGTGACCCGCACCAGAAAGGGTACACAACAGGGTCTCACCCTCACAACAAACATAGGAGGTGGGGCCATCATCTTCTTATAGTTAAAAAAAACAACAGAAGTTCACAGAGGTTCAATAATTTGGTGCTCAGCTTATACAGAGCAGACAGGACTCATATCCGCCTAACTAACTCTAAAACGTAGGCTTTTTCCTCAACATCGCCTTGCTGCCCATCAAAAATCACAATAAAATGCCCTGGTGTCAACGTTCCTAAAAGTTCACATCTATTATCTCTTCTTGTCATTCTATATTCTTCTGAGTCAGCAAAATCAAGTGTCAGAACCAAGTGTTACTATCCTCATGTTATAGAAGAGAAAATTCAGCCCAATTAGACAGTTAAGATTACCAGGCAGGACAGGACTATTTGTTCAAAAGCATTTCCCATCGTAGCCAACGTTCCACCATAAAAGATTTATTTCTTTGGCTAATGATCTGTTTAGGTCTCCAACTGCGTCTTAATAAAATGTGAGTACTCTTAAGAGGGTTGATACCTCAAAGCAAATGATCAGGTGTCACCTCATCAGGGTCTATCTGAAAGCTGGCAGTGAAGGTTATTGCTTTCGAAGAAAGGTGTCCACGGGGCAGTTTCAAGCACAACTCCTTCTTCAGAAAACCACTTAGATTGGGCCCAGACTGCCGATGCTCCTTGCCTGGCAGCAGTCACATGACTGTTAGCAAGTAAGCCACCCAGACTGAGAACCCCTGGGGTCCTGACTCCAGAGCTTGTGTCTCTGCATGACTCAGCCACTGGCCTGGGCTCACACGAGGCTGAGCCCACCATCCTGACACTCCTGGGGACCCACACAGTGCCTGAGCATGCACGGCAAACTAACACCGACCCAGAAACATAGCTGGGGAGCTCTCCAATGCCACCTGGAGTGCATGCTCTTTGGGAGTTTGTTTCCTTGCTCTGTGAGTTCTTGGACTTTAAGGTTACTGGGATGGATCATGCAGTAACAGAGCAACCACCAAGAACCTACTTAAGTCTCCGCTGGAAGAAGCAAGCACCACACGGTGAAGCGCTGCAAACCCCTGGCACAGACACACTGGCAGCTTAGCAGGGCGGGGTGTCCTTTCTCCATAGTGGTTCATGACATTGGAGGCAGCCAGCATATTTGCTGATTGCCATGTAACCAAGATTGCTTTTACCACTTGGGGCCTGGGAAACCCTGCGTCAGAGCCAAATAGCTGTAACCTTTTGGGCCTTTCAACGCATTTCTAGAGCCCAGAAGAGCAGCGTATTGTCTGTATTTATTCATCATGACAAAGACAAAAACCACACTCATGAATATTCTCAGCAATTCAGACTGTCAGAAGAGCAGGAGACATGACTAAATATATTTAGGCAGTTTCCCTGCACTAGTAGGCAGGGCTTGTTTTTGCTTTGTTTTTGTTTTTATTTTTAAATCTCATGACCTTCAAGTAGCAGTCAATATTGAAGAAAATAAGCATCACAAAAATAAACATTCCTTTTACGTCCTTGAATTATTACAGAAATTTTTCCTGCACTTATTTTCTCTAGAACTCCTAAATTCCTATGCAGCACTCTTCTAAGAATAATTTCAATCGGCGAGATCTTTTGTGGAAATTCAGAGATGTTGGTCCCCAGCTCACAAGAGAAAGTAGATGGACGGTCCTACAACCATGAAAGTCCTCTTTATATTTCTTACATGCACTAGCTATTCAACGACTCTAACGAAATTCTGTTCCAAATTTTTAAAAAGAATAAGAATCATTTAATTATCATAGGGACTGATTACAACTAACAAAATCTTACATTGAACTCTCAGTGTGTGAAGTGCCTTCCACGCACTATCTTGACTTCTCACAGTCTTGTCAGATAAACACTATTATTATCATCATCTTCGTAGTCATCCTCCTCCCCATCATCATCTCAGTTTTACAAATGAAGACATAAAGATACAGGATGTTTTAGTAACTATCCCAAGACCCACAGCAGGTAACTGGGATTCAAACAAGGATTTATCTGACTACAGAGCCAGCAAGCATAGCCCCTTCCTGGAAACTTGCTTCAGAGTTTGATACCCCAATAGGCCCAGCAACCCATAGCAAATGGGGGAGTCCCATTTTTGGTTATCTAACCTACTAATAGCGTAGGGATTTGGACATTCAATTGTAGAAACTCCCTTTACCCTTCATCCTCGTACCCTTGACACTTCTGCAAAGGGAGCCCCCATTGCACCCACCAGAGGACTCCCCACCCTTCCTCTGCCACAGCCTCTAGGGTCTGGTGAGGGAATTGTTAGAGACAGGTCATCTCATAGGACCTGCCCTGACAGAAACCTGCACCGTCACCAGCACCGTGGTTCACTTACACTAAGGATTCCATTGTCCAGTCTGTAATCTGCTCCCCCACAGTGTGATTTTCCACAGGAAAACACTGTTAGTTTCAAAAAACCAACCTACGAGTGACCACTACCCATTCGAACCGCCTGTTTAAGATCAAGTTACAGTGAAAATTCCTGTCTAACCATATCTTCCCAAAGATAATTGTGAAAACTGGATTTTGTCAGGATGACGCTGAGTCAAGGTTTCCTGTTTCACTTTTTACTGTACTTGTGTAAACTGGTCATCTGTGCATTGTTTCCTAACGCCAGAAATTGTTAGTCAATTCGGTGTTTCATGGCATACATATTTTATGAAATCCTCTCCAATGCAAAACCACACAGCCCCTGGGTTATCTGTTCTGTATCTCCTGCCAGGCTCACCATTGTGAATTATCCGATGCTTATTTCCACTTCTTTTCTTTATTGACAGCATTTTTATTCTTCACACATTTTCCTCATATACTTCTAGGCTAATCTTTAAAATGTGAGTCTTGGTCCATGTTAAAATGAAAAGTTTTAACAAAGACAAAGGGAACTTTGATGTAATTTTTCAAGTTGTAAAAGCAATACATGCCGCTTATAAAAATGACTGTTTTTACCAATAAAAATTATCTTTTGGCCTTCAGTCTAATGAATTAATCAGAAAAGACACCAGGCCCCCTTTAGAAATTTCTACTTGGACTGGCCTGAGTGCAGAAGAGGGTTTATTGGAAGCCGCTGGGATAACGACCAAGATGAGAGAAGGCAGACTGAGGAGCAAACCAAGAGGAGGGGGTCCCCTCTGCGACGTCCTGTCTCTGTCTTTCTCTTCACTCCCATAGGGTGCTCTGTTTAAATAATCAAGGGAGAGATCTGATTGGTGCCTGGCCAGCTGATGAATGGACCCCATTGGAGTCTGCGTTCACCGTGATTTAATCAGCCCAGGTCACGAGTGTCAAGTGTCCTAATGGCACCATGAGGGGCAAAGGGGCAGATCTCAGAGGACTCAGCATGGTGGGCTTGGCGGAGACTCCAAACGGCAACCACTGCATCATCTCAACTCTCACGGGTCAAAACACAGCACTGCAGGTTGGGGAAAGTAAAACACCTGCCGCAGAGCTCGCATCTAATAAGTGGCACAGTGAGTGGCAGCCATGGTAGGAGTAGAGGGTGGGAGGGGGAGTGGGGTTTGGGAGGGTGTGTGGACCCAAAGCTGGCCTGGAAGTAGCAAGGGGAGATTTGGTTCTTTGCCGGTGGTTGACTGGAACTGCCGGCCCCAGCACTGGAGAGCTGCGTGTCAAATATTCAGGAATTTTGCAAGAATGTCATCTATGTGGTAGCTGGAAATTTGCCACAATTGGAGTATTTACACCATGAAAATGGGCTGATATCACAAACTAGCCCCCTTTTCTTTTTCTTTTCAAAGGGCCAGTTTACCAGAATGCCATTGTCTAGCTTCATGTGGGGAGAATTTGCAATCAATGTAGAAGCCACATTTTAGATGAGAGGCAACCCTAGTCTGCAATTTTTTCCCAAGAGTTGCTGTTCCCAGCCCTATCGTAAGCAGATTGCTCTGTGGCTGCCCCCTAGAACCCATGCTGCATACAAAGTCTCTCAAATCTCTCTTGCCTGACAGCTCACACCTTTCTTTTTCACACTGACCCACAAAATGAGCCCACCGTCTCCCTGACCATGTACTACTACTCTTGCTCCAAGATTCAAAGCTGGTTCCTTCCTGACTGTTGAATGGTAGAACTTCAGGATTACAAGAACAAGACGAGCCTAAGCAAGTGCACATAAGACCAAGAGATGTGTCTTTAAGACAGTTGCTTGAAAGTAGAAGAAGAAAAAAAAAAAAAAGAAGAAGGCAGCCAATGAGCAAATGCCCCCAGGGAGACTGATTTACTGTGTCATTATTTAAAGAAGGAAACTTGTATACCAATGTCCAAAACGTCTTTCTCCATGCTCCCTGCTACGTGGTTTGGCTTCCCACTACTTTATTCCCATCAGAGAACAAAGGCTCACAGAAAAAGAAACCTCTGTGACTGTGATTCCCCAAGTCCCTGGCCTCTGCCACCTGTCACCGAGCCTGCTGACGCACCTCCACTGTCACACTGGCAGTGCTTCACACAGTTCCTGTCCCACATTTCTTAAGAGACACAAACTGCATTTACTGTACAGACCACAGACAGCCCTGGGAGCTGGAGGGTGATGGGGGTGGGGGTGGCACGGTTCCATCCAACAATGCTCCCTGGGCCAGAGAGCCTGAAACAGCACAGAGCACAGCTCTGGCCATCCAGAGGAATGTGGTGGGAGCTATTGCCCCTGCTGCTATGACTACAGCATGATTTCCTGGAACCCGATGTCATCATGAGATCTCTCACACGTCCTTTGCCGTGGCAGACCTGGTGCAGTTGCTAGAAAAAAACCAGGAGGATGCCAAGACAAATAAAGTCCTGGCACTTACGTCTATGGAGATAGAAGTCTTTTGCAAGTTTTGATCCTCTAGTGCCTTCCTTTCTTTTTTCTTTCTTCTTCTTCCTTCTGCCTCTTCATCCTCTTTCTCTCCTCCACTCAAAATCTGCCCCCGCATTTTATAGTCATTGAACTTCCACTGTGAACTTCCACCGACATACTAACTAGGTACTTTGAGAAACACAGAAACGTGCGTTGAGGTGAAAAGAACTTGACATACAGATACAGCCACCTCCTTCTCTAAATCAACCGCTTCATTTATTCATTGTTTTCTCAACAATCTATGTTGAACGCAATATTCTCAGTGGTGATGGGTACAGCATGCTCTCTGCCCTCACAGTCTCCTGGGGCGGGCACATACTTGGGAAACTGATGAGAACCTGGAAGAGCTTCTCCTACAAAATTGTCCTTTCAAAGTGCTCAGATCATTGCACCTAGTTTTATTGAATCGTCGAGTGCTATCACTGGATATAATATAATCTTCACAACAACCCTATGAGGTAAGCAGGGGAACTTTGTTAATTTTTACTCTGTCTGTCCATCCTCGACTGGGAGCTCTCTAGGAGAGTCAGAGAATCTTGTGGTTGAAGAAACTCTAGAAGAAAAACATCCAGCCCAGAACCTCTATTATACAGACAAAGAAACTGAGGTAGGAAGGCAGCATGAGGTCGTGACAAAACAGGAAATTCTCTGGCCACCTGGGTTCCTGTCCCAGCTCTTAGCCATGTGCCAGACACATGATTTTGCATATGACCTCTTTGTGCCTTCATATCCTCTTCCGCAAAATGGAGTCAGCACTACTTTCTCTGTTCATCTTATTAGGCTGTTATGAATATTAAATGAGGTAATGAATGTGAAAACACTTTGTGAAACATTAAACACTATTACAGATAAGATAGCTCTTCATCCCCATCTTTCCTAAAGCTTGTCTAACTCTATGTCACACTTAGTTTAAATCGTCATTGCATGAGGACCAAAGTGTGGGCTCTTCAAAGGCTATGAACGAGTTAAACTGACGTGTAGATCACCACCACATAGTACAGTGCCTGACAAAATATTGCTTTACACAGATTTGTTAGACAATGATTATCGAATGGGTAGATAAAATATAAGTACAACTTGGCCAAGAGCAGTTCTGAATGTCTGCAGAGCTATGTCAAGGATAACTCTTGAATATTCCCTGTGAAGAGCTTCTCTTCCATCTCTAATTTGCTTCCTATGACATGACTACATCACAGCAACAGAGTCTCCCTGTCCCTACTACATCAGAAAGATCACTCGTGTTTCCCATTACAGCACTGAGAAAGGAGAGAGTGAAGGATTGCCAGCCTAAGATCTCACTCTCAAGAGGGCATTCCCCATTCTCCTTTTGTAAACTCCATTCCAATCATGCTGAGGGTTGGCCAAGGACCTCCCACTGGTCTCCTGTAGGCAATGCTGCTGGGGTGGACCGACAGTCATAGAAACAGAACCTTGGGGTCTCCAAATTGCAGCGGAGCCACTGGGATGGTGTCTGCTTTAGATGCACTGTCTGCACATGTCCCTGCTCATGACCAGATGCAGATTCTGCTGGCATTTCCAGTTGCTCCTATGAGACACTTTCTGGAAATGGTGTGCTCATCTCCATCAGCTATTCAATTAATTAGTGGCTGTCTGTGCAGCGCCTGCTCTACCCTGTGCTTGGATTACTGAGGTAGAAGTTGCTATCAGAGAGTCGAAGCCATGAGACCGAACGCCTTCAGAGAGGGCGGGAGAGTAGGCTGGAGAGCTGGAGACATTCACAGTTGGTCAGTGGAGTGGAGAAGAGGAACTAAAAAAGGGGAAAGCGAGAAAGTGGGAGAAGAAAAGGAAGGGAGTGAAACTGGGGTAGGGGAGTGAGGGAGAGAGAGAGGGAGAGATGAGGTAAGCTTCATATCCAGTGGGGTCATCAAAAGAAACTCTGACAAAAGACCATTAGATGTGGCAATAAAGAGGTCATTAGTAAGATGTGGGAGAGAAGACTGAGCTGTGTGTGAGTCAAAGAAGAAAGCCAGGGAGGACGTAGCTACCCGGGAAGGTGACATTGTGGCAGCTGTTTGCATAGTCAAGGATTTGCACAGGAAAGAATTATTAACCTGTAATGAGAAGAGATATCAGGATCAAATGAAGATCTTTTCAATTTGGGCAAATCTCAGCACACTTGATGATAGGAGAAAAAGAGTCAGAAGGGAGTGTTTGCCAGTTCCTGGCACAAAACTCCCAAAACCTTGTAATTTCTTAAGTTATAAGAACACTAAGAAAATCCTTTGTTCTAAACTTGATCTTTGCCTGGTTCCTGACAGAATTTCTAAATCCCTTGGAATTTCTAAAATTCTTTGAAGTGTCTTTTGTTCTAATGAGGTAACTGCTGGGCTCCTGGATGGCTTCAGGACGAGGCTAATCACCAGAAAAACCAAGCCATGATTAGAAGTTTGGAACTTTCTACCCCAACTCCCACCCTCCAGGAAGGGGAGAGGGACTGGAGACTGAGTTAATGATGGATCTTGTCTATGTTATAAAGCCTCCATAAAAATCCCAAAAGTACTGGATTCAAAGAGCTTCAGGGCTGGTAGACACATCAAGGTGCTGGGAAAACGATGGACCCAAAGAGGGCATGGAAGCTCCACGCCCCTTCCCACACACCTTGCCCTAGATATCTCTTCATCTGGCTGTTCATCTGTATCCTTTCCTTTACAATAAACTGGTAAATGTGTTTCCCTGAATTCTGTGATCATTCTAGCAAATTAATTACCAAGCCCAAGTACAGGGTTGTGGGAATCCCGATTTATAGCCAGTGGGTGAGAAATACAGGTGACAACCTGGGACTTGGAATTGGCACCTGAAGTGGAGGCAGTCTTGTGGGATGGAGCCCTTAACTTGTGGGATCTGAGGCTAAATCCAGGCAGATAGGGTCATAATTGAATTGCATTATGGGACACTCAGCTGGTGTTGCAGAGAATTGTTTGACATGTGGAAACGCTGCACATCTGGTGTCAAGGATTATGAGTATAAGGTAAAGGAAAACACAGGAGTGTTTTTCCTAGACAGAGAAGTTTCCCAGGAGAGAATGATTAGGGGATTAGATTCATAGGAAAGGTCAGAAACCTCTTTCTCCTAGACTAGGGGAGTGAGACGAGGGTGTGGATAAAGGGCCAGTGAAATTATATTATCAAAAGCCAACTCCCCAAAAGACCGTAGAAAAACCTGTCAATTAAGCAAAGCTAAAGGAAGGGTATTTACAAAGTTTAGGGGGTCTGAGTTCAAGTGATTCGAGGTGGGTTTTTTAAGGAGATTGGGACAAAGCAAAATTAATGACATGATAGTTTAATATTGGTGGACACAGCAAGTTGAAGGTCAACTCTTGGATAAGGAAACAGCTGTTTGACAAGTGAACTGTTTGCCCAGGTGAACAGTCTGTTCTCCTGAGAAGAGAGCTGTTTGACCAGACAAGCAAACTATTTGCCCCGACAAAAGCAAATATGTAGTTATTTATTAGCTTACAGCTTTTTCTTCCTAGACAAAAATTTCCTGGAAAGAATAGTTGTCATGTTGACAGGTCTTAGGCTCAGTCCTGACTGAACTAGCTCTGTTGGTAGAGGTCACTAGTTCTCAGCATCGCAGGTCTCCTTAAAAGTGAGCATGAACCAGAAACACTACAGTAGTGGTTCCAAACTTGGTCAAACACCAGAATTACCAGAAGAGCTTCAAAAATACTGGTATCTCATTCCCACCCCTAAAACATTCCGATTTACTTGGTACGGGGTACAACCTGGACATCAGGACTTTTAAACGTCCCCCAGGGGATTCTAAAACTCAAAGTTTGTGAACCACTTCACTAGAGTTAAAGGAAAAAGTAAAGATGAAATCACCTTGGGGTGATGCATTGGGGATGTAAGAAAAGAAGAATGAAAGATTGATAAGCCATAGCATATGGCCCGTTGAAACCAGACAGCAGGATCTCAGAATAGGCCTGGTCTTTGGCTTCCACCAATAGTGGCCATAGAAGGGGGTGGTGAGGAGGAAATGCCTCAGTAGGAAGACCTGGGGCTAGGGCTGGGTGTGGCAGCCTCTATGGCAGGTTAGACAGAGGGGACTGAGGCAATGAGCAAGTTCTCTGTGGTGATCAGAGCAGGAGCACGTACTTGAAAAGGCAGAGCAGACAGCTGAGAGATGTAATCAGAAAGGGGAAAGCCTGAGGTGTGGCTTTCAGATGTGGGTGAGCCCCCAAGGGACTTTAGAAGGAGGAGGCCCAGGGTATCAGAGCATTGCTTCTCTGCTATGGAAAACAAAGGTGGAGGGCTGAGAAGGCCACAGAATCATTGATTTGAAGAGGGTAGTGTGGCTAGATGACACAAAGCCCAAAAGATGAAATGGACAGAAAGGCACCTATGTTTTGACAGCCTAGAAATGGCCCTGTGGAGTGAGAAAATCCTACACAAGCCACTTGACAGCTGAGGAAAAGGAGTGTGGGAGGAGGTGAGGACTGGCTGGGAAAGGACAGCAGTGGATGCAGGAAACTGAGAGCCAAATGAACCATAGGGAGGGAGGAAAGGGACAAACCACTGGTTAGAATTCGGCTTGTCTCTGCAAAGCAGGAGTTTCACAGAGCACAAGGCACATGGGAGGTGGCAGGAAGGACAGGGATGGGAAGGCACATGTGAAATTGGGAGAACTATAGGGTGACAGCAGAGCATCAGGAGGCAGGTTGGGGAGAGAAAGTAGCAGCACTGAACTAGCAGCTCTCTCGATTTTTATTTCAATCATTTAAAAACCACTCTTATCTCGTGGGCTATACAGACAGACACATCCCGTGGACTACAGTTTGACAACCTCTAATTTTTGCAGTGTCTCCTTCCCTGGGAACTACACTCAGCCTGTCAGCATCAAGCAGGCATAGCTTTGAACTGTGTCTGTGAGCATCTGAGTTTTATCTTGATTTATTTCGTACATCCGTTAGCAAGATATGTTCCAAGGTAATTGCCATGAGCATTAATTTCTGTATTGTCTGTGGCTGTTTCACACTATAGTGGTAGAGCTGAGATTGAAATAGAGACGACATGGCCTGCAAAACCTAAAATATTTACTATCTGGCTCTTGATGGAAAACATTTGCCAGTCTACTCCTAGCAGAAACCCTCTGACCAGGAACTATGTTCCAATAAAACTTGGTTTACGAACACCAAAGTTTGATTTTTATATAATTTTCACATAAAATGAAATCTTATCCTTTTCTCGATTTTTGGTTCAACCATTTAAAAATGTAAAAACTCATCCTTATTTTGTGGGCTATACAAAGACAGACAGCAGCCCGTAAACTGTAGTTTGCAAACCTCTGGATTGTGTAGTAGAAATTTTAATAAGTACAGGTTCCCACACTTCCTGAAAGCAGAATGTTCCTATGAAACCTGACGTAAGCTGAAAGGGTGGAAAGTGCAGAAGCGATTACCTTAGGACGCATCTTGCTAACAGATGCACAAAATAAGTCTAATAAAGCACAGATGCTCACAGAGGCAGTTCAAAGCCCTGGTGGCTTGATGCCGGGATGCTGAGTGTAGTCCCGGGGAGGGGTCTGGCAGGGCCACTGTCGCTGCTCAGGGCCTGTGCTGCCACTGTAATCGCTCGCTGCAAAACAAACGCCCAACGCTGTTTTCACTTGTACAGTTACTTCTTGAAAGAAAAAAAACCCTTTGGATTTCTTTCAGTTAGCAAAAACAGGTACTAACATAGGTCTTTACTAAAAGTAAAGTGGCATAGCATGAACTTTCAAAGCGAGGATACCTGTATCGCCAAATTGACTTTTGTAGCTTATGTTGTAGGGAATGTTGTGTAGGTTACGTTGCTTCACATTCTACCATCAGTGTACAAGCTGCTACTTTCCCCACAGCCTTGCCAACAGACTGTATTATATAGCTTTTAAATTTTTTTTCTTACAAATGGGTGAAAACAGCATTTCAGAGTAATTTTAATTTGCATCTCTGAAAACAAATATATCATATGTTTAAAAGCCACTTGTAATGCCTTTTCTGTTAACCATCGATCGGCTCATATCCTCTAATGCACTTCATTTCAAATATCTAATTTTTGTGGGTAAATCCTTTTCTTTTAGAAATGGGAATGAAATTCCCTGGAATATACTGCTTTTTCTGATTATAACAATGATTATGATTATATTCTCATAGTATAAAAATTAAAAAAATATATATAAAGAAAAGTATGACTCATAATCTCACTCCCAGAAATACACACTTTTTTTTACATTTGTATGTCTATTTTTGAGGCTATTTTTTAGACGCTTGTATATAGACATGTATTTAGAAAAACAAATTCATTCAATAAACATTTACTGCATTACGAGGGCCATACTACATATACCATTTTGTAACTTGCTTTTTTCACTTAACAATGGATCATGGAACTTTCGTTCTTAGCCTGTCAGTTCAGTTGAGTCAACAAAGTATGAAATATAGTTCAGCAAGTAATAACAGTTTCTCTCATCCTCTCTGGGCCATTGTGTCTGCTCGTTCTAGCAGAGATGCCAACTGAACCAGTGACATGGATTGACAGAGCAGTGTTACAAAGCTGGACAGTCACTACCTCTTTGTTCAGCAAGAGAGACAGAGCCATTCTTTCAACAAGTATTTTTTGAGGACCTACTGTGTCCCAGGCTCTATTCTAAGTGCTGGGAATGCAACAGGAAAAGGGTTGGAAAAGCCTCCTGATCTGATGTAGCCCTGAAGGGGACAGATAATAGGCTAGAGGTTCTCAGAGTGGATCATGTGTTATGAAGAAAATAAAACCAAGTGATGTGACAGAGATCAACGAGAGAGCTGCTTTAGATTGGGTGGACAGAGAAGATCCACCAAGGAAAAGACTAATGATTGACGTCTGATTGACAAGAAGAAATCATCCAAGTAAAGTTCTGGAGAAGAAAATTCCAGGCCAAGGGAATGAACTTGACAGGGTCTAGCAACAGGAACAGGGCCAGTGAGATGAGTGAAGTGAGAGAATGGTACAGCTGAGGCCAGGGAGGTAGATGGCATAGATTCATGGAATCCTTGGCACATCATGGCAGGAAATTTGGCCTTAGAAGGCAATGAAGTCATTGGTGGATTGATGTAATCTGATCTACATTTTATAAGACATGATTCCAGTTTAGTGTTGCCAGATAAAATATAGGATACCTAGTTAAATTTGAATTTCAAGTAAACAACGAATAATTTTTAGTATAAAAAAATCATCTTAATATTTTCAAATCACTAAAAAATTACTCATTGTTAATCAGAAATTCATATATAACCATATGTCCCGTATTTTTATTTACTAAATCTAGCAACCCTATTCTGGCTGTCATGGAGACTTTTGTGTAGGTGGGTGTAGAAGCAGAGCAATTCTTAAGAGACTGAGAAGTCCAGGAAGCTAGAGCAGTGGCCCTAGAAAAAAAGGAAAATGAGTGAACAGAATCTATTTTGGAAGGAGAGCACAAAGGGTTGACTGACAGATTGCTGTGGGGCAGGAAAAAAGGAAAGACAGTAAGGATGACTCCTTGGTTTTAAACCTCTGGGTGGGTAGATGCAGAGTGATGAGATTTTCTGTTTTTCTACAAAGTCTGCAGATGTGTGATATTGAGTAAATAATAAAACAAAATAAGAAGGAAAATGGTGTAAGGCAAGTGTTCTCTTTGTGACTGAAAACCAACAACCTTCCCTCCCCCGCTCCCTAAATCATCTGAAATCAATCCATTTAAAATCAGTTCATTTGTTCTCTTTGTTTCTTAGACAACTCTAAAAAATTTTTTGGATTAAAAAAAAGAAACAAAATGTTATTCGGTAATTGGAAGGAGTGCTTATATGTTTGGCTCTATCCAGTGGTTAGACAGGTTCCCATTGTATAGGAAACAATAGAGGGTAGAAAGGGGAATGGGGAGTAGAAAGGATGGAGGCAGGGTGGGAGAGATGTTAAAATGAGCAAGACAGAAGAACAGAGGAGAGATTCAATGGGGCTGGCTTCTAAACCACCTAATGGCACATCTGATTCAGTTGGTTAATCCTAAGGCATTACAGGCACCAGTTTCTACTGGCTGACAATAGCAGTTTCCTCGTCTCAGGAGCGAGAAAGAAGGACTGTTTCTCAAGGCTCCTACTAGATACCAAGTGCTTTAGATAACGTTTTTCTCAATTTTTATAGCAGCCTGTGGTATATAGGTATGTTTGTCTCGGTTTTATGAGAAGTCAGTAACTTGCCCAAGGACACAGAGTGAATGGCTACTAGACTTGGATTTGAATGCAGATCTGCCCCCGAGCATCTAGTCTTTCTGTTACACTATCTTCCTTTATGTGGTTTAAATAATTTGAATGCTATGCATAATGAATTTCTCTGTTGGCTCTTTTCTCCTTCACAGATTTTCTAATCCCAGAGATGGGCATTATCCCCCTCCCCATTCCATTGAGTATAAATATGAACACTGCGAGCAACAGAGAAATAAATATTTCGGAATGGTTTTGTTTTGGACATAGCAATGTGCCTACAGATTGCTGCTGTTGGGAGAAATTGATTGTCTTCAGAGAAAGGTAGCTCTTTTGGTTTGCAGGGCTTTAAAAATTTTTTTTTTTTTTTTGCTTCTGTAAGATGAGGCTGAGGCTAATTTGAGATGGGGAAAATTGTTAGAAAAGGAGGTAAACTTTATCTCGAAAGAAAAAGTCTTCTTTAAGTAGAGTTGTGGGTTGGGTTTCTGAGAAAGAGTATTTTTTTCCTTGTTAGTTTGCTTTAATTTATGAATTTTCTGGGGATTCAGGAAAAGAACAAAAACATGAGTGAAACAATGGTCCCAGCATCTAACCAGAACCCAAGGAGAAAAGGAGAAGAATTCATTGTGAAATGGAATTGCTGAAGAGGATCATGATATTTATGTGTTTCTTTTGCACTCTGTAATTCTTTTTGCAATCTTCGCCTTTAGGAAACTGATAAACCACTGTGATTTTAGTGGGTTAGCAATTCCGTAGGAGAAGAGAGAGTAACTGCTCTTGGAGCAAAGACAGAAGAGAAAAGCAAAAGGCTTCGAAGCTGTTACTTGGCAGTTAGAATCACTCTCCGGAGTCCTCTGGAATATTCTGCAAGAGAATAAATTTCCTGCTATTGTACAGGATAAGGGCTTGAGTAATTTACTTTAGATGAATTATAGTATGATTATAGTATATCTGATGATAGAATGCCCGGAAAAAGCCTCTCAGGACTCTGTGTTTTAAGACAGGAAATTAGATACAAGATGAAATCCAAGAAGGTTCTTTGGTTGGGTTTCTCCCACAGAAAAAAGAAAATCCCTGCATCCCTAGTTATACAAATAATATGCAAATTAGGGTAATTACATATTTGCTTAGAAAATTTCAGTTACCTCATTTTGGCTTCAAGACAAGTAGGGACACCAGAAGGGAATGCCTGCCAACAGTCCAGGGTTGCTAGATTCTTTCCAGGGGAAACAAAAGGGTAAATTTCTTATCAAATAGACGCCAGGGTTTTCAACGAGTTTTTCAAATGCCTTAACATCCCCCTTCTACAAAGCACACCAAAATATAATTATGAGATGGTCGAAATGTGACCCATTGACACAATGAAGCACAAATGGAAAAGTCTTTTCGCCCTGGTTTATTTTACCATACGGTACGTTTCCTCCCTTTTCTTGGCGCAACAGATGAAGAAAGAACTTGGATTTTGTCCTGCAGATAATTTTTGCTATCATTTCTAGCTGTTTCTCTAAGTCTGAACTTAAAATCTGTCACTTGAGAGTGCTATAGAACTTGTCTGTCTGATATGTCGATATGTAAGGCTGAGAGATTCAAAGAAATGGACCAGATGCTTCCACAGCGGCATCTGTGACACATCCAGTGGCACCAGGCAGTGTGGTAGAGACCTACCTGGCTGGTTGTCAAAAACGAAAGGTGAATGTCACTGCTGTGTGGTGGGGGTGGGAGGGTCAGGCATCAGATAGAAGTTCGATTGTCTCACCAAGGACAATCTAAAATTGGGCAAAATCTGCCTTGAATCAAATTAAAAATCTTTTCGGAACATTAGCTGATCAGATTAGGAGTTAGGCATCTCTTCTTCTCTTAGCAGAAGACTATGGAACATGTCTCCTGGCAACAAGAATATTTTACCGATTTATCATAGGCCTGTCTCAGGAGGAACACTTGTTCTGCTGCCTACACACAGTTCCCCCAATAACTACCAGAAAAAGGTCACAGTCAGAACAAACTTAGCCACTGACCTTCAGTTTCAACGCATGGTCCTAATGAAGTCATAATCCCGAGACCGGATTAACTATCCTGAGTTCACCCTTTGGGAAAATTTTTCATAGTGTTTCTCTATTTCTATTAGACCATGGCATCATCCATGTCTTTCTTCCCTCTCCTCTTTGCTCTCTCTCCCCCACCTATCTCTCTTTTCTTCCCATTCTCTTGCTCTTTTCCTACATTGTTTCCCCATCACTACTTTCTTTTTGACATCTGCCTGTCTGTCTCCCTCTTTCCCTTCTTCATTCCTGCCCCTACACTCATCCCATGTAAAATGCTATCATTTCTACACCTACCTCCACCCCCGCAACCCTAGTTCCAGGGTCAAGGGAGTTCCCTGCCCTTTCCATGTACAACAAAGCTGGACTTCTTGGCTTCTGGTCTCTTCTCAAAATGTTTTATTCTACCTGCAGCTGCTAAATTATTTTCCCCACAACAACAATCTAATCATGACACTGCTGTGCTCAAATATTTTCAAGGATCCCCTATTTACTACAGAGTCCAAAGTTCTAAGCCCAGTATCCCATGTCCAACCCAGTCTGGTTCTGATTGTCTTTTGCAACCTGAGCACTCCCTGTCTTCTTTCAGGCACATGCTGCTTCTGGCAAAATGTCTCTGACCCACTTGGGCCTTTTCTTAAGCTGGTTCTTCCACCTGAAGTCACCCCTACCCAATTCATCCATTATTACACATCAAAACCATCAGGCCTCGCTCTAGCTTGACCTGCTCTATGTAGCCTTCCCTGATATCTCCAGCTAATCTTTCTTCTGAACTCCTATAGAACTTATCCACGTAATGGGGTCACCTTAACAATAATAAACCAGGTCCTACTGGCTCTGTCCCATATCCTTATGTGGACCTCAGCCTCCTTTTAATGCTCTAGGTGTTTCTAAAGGTTCTCAGAGTGCCTCTCTTGTATTTACTGAAGAAAGACACTTCTTTCAGACCATCCTATTACTCTGCTGTCTTCCCCTAAGCATCTGCTGGGTACTGCTGCTCCTGCCACAGGCAGGAGAGTGGAGGCCTTGTCGTGTTAAAGTCATAAAGTATTCTACAGTTAAGTCATAGAAAGAGCATATAATTTCTCTTCCCTGTGGAACTGGAATCCACTCTGTTAGAGAGATCCCAGAATAACACTGTTGATGCCTTAATTGTCTATGAGGCACCGTGCAACAACAGTTCTTTCTGCTTCCCCATCCTCTACCCCAGTGTCTCCTATGGACCCACAGGATTCAGATGTTAGACAAATGTGGATAGAATGTTGCATTGTACTTGGAGTTGACCTTCCTACCAAAATTACAGCATTCTCACTGGGTCAAGTATGTTATACTAGTTCCATCTTTGCATGAGAGCTCCACTGACCCCAAGCATGTGTAGGGCTGGCCTGTACATACATTTTTTAGAAAATGTAGCCTTACTGAGTCACTGTTATGGTTCGAACTGTATCATATCCCTCAGGTGTATTGGCAAGAAAAATGGTTAAGGTGCCTTATGAACTGCAGTGCCCACCATGGAGTTACTGTACACACGTGGCCCCTGAGTACTTCGAATGTGGCTGGTCTCAGTTGAGATGTACTGCGAGTATAAATTACACATCAGATTTCAAAGACTTGATCCCTGCAAAAGAATGTAAAATAAGTCATTGATAACTTTTGCAATACTGATTACATGTTGAAATGATAATAATTTGGATTAGGTCAAATAATGTGATTAAAATTGATTTCACCTGTTACTTTTACTCCCCTTAAAATGGATTCTAGAAAAATTTTAAATTATGTGTGGCTTGCATTGGTGACTGGCATTAAAATTCTCCAGTATGGTGCTACTCTAGAGCTGTGGTTCTAGAAGCACCTGGGGACTTGTTAGAAATATGAATCCTCAGGCTTCACCCCAGACCTCCTGAGTCAGAAGCTGTGTTTGGGCCCAGTGATCTGTGTTTCACAAATTCTCCTCCAGGGGATCCTGATTCACACTGAAGTTTGAGTATATTGCTGAGGAAGATAAGCCGTAAGGGGTGGAAAGTGAGATCCGGAGAAAAGTAGAATCTCTATAAGTTTTGTTTAATGATTTTATCTTGATGGTCCCTTTAAGACTCAAAATTCTTCCCTAAGTCTGTAAGATGATCAGTGAGCAATAAAGTAAATAATAACATTTGCTCCCAGCTGCACAGGAATGGCTTGCTGGCAACTTCGAAAGTTGCCACTACCAGCCAACAAGAATTGCAAGTCCTTATCAAGACATCTTTAAAAATTCTCAACAGAAATGTAATGAATACAGTAGATACGCCTGAAGCGAGAGATAGTCAGACATGAAATCAGCACAGAGGAAAATAAAAACATACTGACTAAGTTATAAGACAAGTCTGGGTGCCAAGCCGGGCTGGCCAAGATTCTTTGCGGTGGAATAACTCTGGAGCTCTCCAGCCACTTCCCTCCACGCCTGTGTCCTGTCAGACAAAGATGACCACAGCCTCAGTCCCTCCTGCACAGCCACCAAAAGGTCTTGGCACTGGGGTTTCTCTGGTACAGCCCTCGAAAGCCCACAACCTTTGCATATCTCAACTTGACCTCTTCAGATGTCCTGAAATCCACAAGATTTCATTCCTCCTATGGAAATGTCCCATTACGAAGGAAGATTCATTAGTTCCTGACCGTGCTTGAAGAACTCTACCACGAAATATGCCAGGCACACCCCACGACACAGCAGACCTCACTGAAGTAGGGGTGAGGAGTAGTATGAAGCAGAAGGAAACTTGTCACAGGAGACTCGCTTTGGACACCCCCCGAGTGAAATAATGTCCAAGCAGCAGTCTCTCAGGAACAGTTGCTATGTTCATCATATCTAGCAGTTTTCAAAGTGTCACCCATGTATTTATTAAAAGTAATCCCTGCCCATTGCAAAAAATAAATAAACAGCACAGAAATAGATACAGGAGAACACAAAAGTTCTTTTCCCTAATTCATTTCCACTTCTAGACTATTGTGGATTTTAAAATACAGATATGGATATAGGTACATACAAATAGATGTAGTTTTTAAAATGAGATCATATGTGCATTCAATTTTGTAACTTGCCTCTTTTTACTTGTCTGTATGTTGTAGACAACTTTGTCACGTGTGTAGATTTACCTCTTATGTAATAGTTGCACTGTTTCCTATTGCATTTATTTAACTAGAGCATTTCCACAACAGTGCCTGACACATAGAAACCTCTCAACATATATTTGCTATTCTTTATAATCATGAATATTTCCAAATCTCCTTACTTATACTTTTTTATTCCTAAAACTGTCTATTTGTATTTTTTCTTCTTATTTTAATATAAAAAATTCTGAAAATAGGTATATTTTAAAGAATAAATGCTAGCTTTATTTATCAAGTCAACATTTTTGTCTTTATTACTATCCTCTATTTCCTTTGGGTTAATTTTAATGCTCTTCTAGCTTGTAGAAATCAAATATGTAGTTATGTTTTTTTTTTCCCCTCCTGTTTTCTAGGAAGGTATTTTAAAGCTATTAAGAAAAGTATTTTAAAGCAGCTTTGGCTGCATTCCTGTGTTTTAATATATAGTAGTCTCACTATCAGTGTATTTAAATAAATCTTAAGTTCAGTTTTGTGTTCTTTTTAATTCAAGAATTATTTATAATAATGTTTTTACATTTCCAAATACAGTTTTACTGTTATTGCTAAGTTTGACTTTTATTGCACTGTGTTTGAGGAATGTGGCCCACACACTTCTATTTTAGAGAAGTCACTGAGATTTTGTAAATAGAAACTTTTAAATTTAAGGTAAAAATTGAGAAAATCATTATAAATAAAAATATAAAATAATTTGAATGAATAATAAAAAAGAAGAAGAAGCCACTGAGTTTTTCTTTGTTATAGAAAGGGCATTTTCCTACCACATGTGTTTATTGTGCTGATAAGATATAATGCAGCCCATTAATCAGAGAATAGGATGCAGTACATGGATTCCTGTTGTTATAAAGTGTTCACCATCTGGAAGAGGCTCTGCACATACAGGAAGTGAGCCTGTTGCTTGCTCCTGGCTGGAATGCACACTTCCTTGGAGTGATGACCTGCTCCGCCAGAATCACGATCTCATGTTTACTGTTATAGTTTGCAAACCGTGACATGGGCAAACTACAAAGTCAGTATCAGAAATGATAGCCGTGACAGAAATTCCCACTGGGTTGATTGAAGGGCACATGAGAACATGCCACAATTGTTTTTTTTTTTAGCTAATTTTGATAAACCCATTTACTACTTTTAGGTAGCAATAATATCCCCAACTGATAACCCTGCCTTATACTTCAGAGCTGCATGCCAATATAGTAGCTACTAGATAAATATGGTTATATAAATTTAAATGTATTAAAATTAAATAAAATTCAAAATTCAGTTCTTCAATTGCACTAGGCAGCGTGTTCACTAGGCACATGTGTCTGGCTGGTGGCTTTTGCATTGGACAATTACGATATAAAGCATTTCCATCGTTGCAAAGTTTTCTATTAGCACAGCTCTAGAGTTATAGTGTGATGGTCTTCTGATGTGGCCACTTGGCTAGGCTACAGTCTCCAGTTGCTCAGTTGAACACCAATCTGGGTGTTGCCTGTGAAGGTATTTAGCAGTGACTAAAACTCATAATCAGCTGACCCTTAGTAAGAGAGATCATCCTAGATAATTCGAGTGGACCTGATTTAATCAGGAAGGGTGTGTGTGTGTGTGTGTGTGTGTGTGTGTGTGTGTGTGTGTGTGTATGTGTGTTAAGGTGCAGATGCCAAGGACAGAACTGAGGATTTCTTGATTAAGAAGAAAGTCTGCCTGTGAATGTTTCAGACCATGCGCAAGGGTTCCGACCTGCCTTACCTCACCGCCTGCCCTATGGATTTTAGAGTTGCCTGCAATCACACAAGCAAATGTTTTGATTTCTTGCAATCAATCAATCAATCAATCTCTTTCCCTCTCTCGTCACATATGTATATATCTCCTACTGGATCTGCTTCTCCTGTTGAACCCTGACTAATACAGACAGGAACTCTCATCTGCACGGTCCCAAAACTACAAACAGACCTGCCCCCAATCCATCTTTACGTGATCTCTTATCTCACAACAGAGGAAATATCCTTCTTCCTTTCAACATTTAGTCTCTCCACAGTACTCCGGGCCCCATCGCCTCTCATCTTCCCAAAGGTCTTGCTCCATTAGGTATCTCTTTCCTCTTCTGGGTCTCATCATTTTCTTTTCAACTGGATCCTTCCCATCACACTCTAGTATGCGTCAGAAGCTTGCATACAGGTCGGCGGCGGTTTATCTAGAATTGATCACAGGATGGTGGAGAGAGAAACAAAACAGGGAAAGAAGCTTCAGATGCATATTTTCTTTTACTGCCTTGCCAAATTAAATTTTCAGGATGTTGCATGACTGCTGCTCAGAGCTTACCAAGGCAATGGCTGGGGTAAAAAATGGAGCCAAGATTTGAAATGACATGAAAGAGGTGTCCCATACAGTCCTACTTCATATACTAACTTATTTCCTCATGTCGCCTCATCGTCACCCTTCCTGGAAGGCTGTACATATACATTGCCTCCACTCTTTCACCTTCTATTCATAATTAATTCTCCTGTAAACTGGTTTTGTCCCCTTTTTCTTTCTCCTCCAAACTGTTCTTTTCAAGGTCACTAATGATCTCCATGTTGCCAAACTGATGAACCTTTTTCAGTATTATTTTATTCAACGTCTCAGCATTATTCAACATGGTTAGCTACCACCTTCTTCTTGAAACATTCTTTTCTCTTGACTTCGATGGCACCACATGTCTAGGATTTTCTCCTCGACTCTCCTCAGTGTCCTTTCCTGGCTTCCTCATTATTTAACACTGAATCCTCAAAGCTTAACCCCTGAGACTCTTTTTTTCCCACTCTATTTCCCTTCTTGGTTAATTCGTTCATTCTAATGACTTATGTATATTTTCTGTTCTTTACGTGCATCACTCCCACATTTATCTGTCCAAACTTATTTGATCTTTCGACTCTAGACCCATACACTAACTGCACACAGCAATTTTTACATGTCCAAAATGGAATTCCTGATCTTTTCTTAAAAATGCGATCTGATAGCCTGTCTCGTTTAGCAAATGGTACCAACATTTACCTAATTGCTCAAGCCAGAAATCTAGGAGTTAACCTTGACCTTGCCTTTCTCCCATCATCTTATCTGAAATGACACCAAGTTCTATTTATTCTACCATTAGAATATCTCTCAAATCCACCCTCTCCATCCACTACTGCTCTTCTTGTCCATCTCTCACCTGAACTCCTGAACAACCTCCTAATGGTTCTTTCAGCATTCATTCCGGTTCCTATTTCAATTCTTTCTCCATATAGCAGTCAAAGACAGTCATATAATGTCAATCAAACCATTCTACTCCCTAGTCCAAAACCCTTCAACAGATGCCACCTGTCTATGGGGTAACATTTAAGAATAGTAACAAGACCAGTAATGGCCTGGCCTTTGCACATTTCTCCATCCCCATCTTGTTCCCTGGTCCCCTTCCCTCACACGTGCACCTGTGCCAACCTCTTTTCTTTTTCTCGTAGATGCCAGTTCTTTTTTCTCTTTGGATCTGTTGTACATGTTATTCCTATGGGCAAAAATGCTCTCCTCCCAACTTCTCCTAAGTCTCAACTCAAGTGTTACTTTGTCAGAGAGACCTACCCTGGTCTAACCCTTTGTAATTTAGCAATTGCATTTTTTCTTCAAGGAATTCATCACACTCTGTACCCATACATTTATTTATATGATTATTTATTATTGTCTGTCTCCCTACTCAAGAAGTAATTAAAATCTATGCGTTTTTTGTTTTTTGTTTTTGTTTTTGTTTTTACAGCATCTTTGGGTTTAGGACAGTGGCTGAGACTCAGAAAATATTAATTGAATGAGTGGAGAGACAGAAAGAGGAAAGAAGGAAGAAATAAATTATTAAAATCTTATAGGATAATTAAATTTTATATGAGTCTTTAGCCTGAACCTCACCTTCCCCACTGAAATCATTGTGTACCAAACACAGCTCTTGCTGTGTGAACATCTATCCCTTCTAACCTTCTAACCACATCATGCCTTTCCATTCTCCAGCAATACTCAGCTTGCCTCCAATTCTCCCATCATCATAAACGAAAGCTAGCATTTAAAATGCTATTTTTTAAATGTCTCACTATGGTTTTCAAAAACTTAAGTTAAAGTGAGTCATAAAATATCAGATAATTTAGAAGAATATTTTTTATAAAATGTTAGGAACCTAAATTCAGTACTTCATGCAGTCCCCCTAACATGACATTTATAGGCCTTTAAAAAGAATACAAGCATAAAAAAGTATATTATCTCTAAAAAGACAATAATGCTGGGGAAAAGAGAAAGCAGCAGGAAAAGAGGAAAACCAAATATGAGATGGATGGACTCCATCAAAGAAGCCATAGGCTTGAGTCTCCAGGAGCTGAGCAGGGCTGTTAGCACAGGACTTGGTGGATGTCACTCATCCATAGTGTCACCAGGAGTGGGAGCTGACTCAATGGCACATATAACATAGTGAATGACACACATACACACACACACACACACAAATCTATTAAAGATACAAGCTGAATTAGAAACTTAAGTAACTGAAGAATAAGTATTACTAAGACAGCCACTTCTCACTGGATAAGTTACTCTCAAAGAGAAATAAAGGAGACAGCATAGGCAGTCACACCACCACACATTTACCTAATTTCCCAAACCAGAAACCTAGGAGTTATCCTTGATTCATACATGGTGTTATTGTTTCATCATCTGGGGCAAATCCTAGTCATTTAACATTTTTGTCTTGACGTTATTACTACTTTATTCATGCAACCTCTGAACTACAATGACTGGCAGGTTCAAAATGAAAATAGCTTTAAAATTATCAGAGTATTTTGGCTTTCTTCCAGTTCCACGAATGTGCAGACATTTCACAATAGCAGTTTTCAGATTTCACTCAATGTGTTCCTCACTTTGCCCATATCCTCTCCCACTCCCTTCCAATTCATTCTTCACAACAGCAGCCAGAATGATCATTTTAAACCTTGACTCTGAATCTGTTACACTACTGCTTAAAAAGTGCTTGATGGCATCTCAGCCAAAATCTGTAAACTGCTCCCAAGGGCCAGCCCAGTTCTGTCCTACCTCCTCCTCCCCTGCTGCTTATCCATCTCAGCTCTCCCATGGTACAATAGATTCCCAGTTCCTCAAATGCACTGAAGCCCACGTACACCCTGCTGTCGCTGCCTGGAAGGCTCTTCTCAATTTCTCCACACTGACACCCCCACTCCAACCTTCTGATCTCAGAGCAAGCATCAGTTCCTCAGGGAAAGACTCCTCTCGCCTCCCATTAACTATGCCCATAGCCCCTTGGAGTTTTCCATTGGAGCACTTCACACGATTGTAAATTACATACAGCTCTGGGAGACTCTTCAGTTAGTTTCTGATCAGGGATGTTTCTAATGCTGCTCACTAGTCTGCTCACAGTCCCCAACAGAAACCAGCACAGAATCAGCACTCAGGAGTATTTTAAATACTCCAAATTATCCATAGATAAATGGATAATTTAGCAATCCATATGCTTAAGTAAACTGTTCTATTTACTTTGACCAAAGCCCAAATCCAGTTGAAAAAATTTTTGTGAATTTCTTGTAATGATCCTCTGAGCTTTATATTTTCTGATTGATTGGGCTCTCTTTTTTCTTACATAGAGATTTGGGTTTGTATGATTGTCACTGGATATGTAGTGTAGGGTGAGGATAGAGAGAGACTGGTGATAACAGCAAGGCTGGAGGACCAGGCAAGAGACTATTGTCTTGATGAGACAGAATCTCACTAAACAGTGGATGTGAGCAGGAAGATAAGAATTTTGGTCATGGCTATGGTTCATCCAAGTGGGTCTATTATCCAAAAATCAGAAAACCAGGACTGGATTGATATTTCAGTGTATAATCACTCAGGTTGCTGTTTAATTTATAAACACTGGGAACAGTGCAATAGATATAGGCAGGCCCAAAGTGGTCCCATCTGTAACACACATCCCTGCACCTCTATCCAGAGTTGACTCATCCACAATTAGATCTGAGCTGGTCAAATTCAAGTCCTCTCTCTTAGGATTTTGAAACCAAGAGATGGGGAATGAATTGTGTTAAGTTGGTGGGTTAGCGGTGGACCCCAGAGCCATTTCTGTTCATGATTGTTCAACTCTCAATTCTGTGAGATGTCCCTGTGGCCTTCCAATAAAGTTCCCCTCCTTCTTCACAACCAGTCAGAGCTGGTTTCCGTTATTAGCAACTCAAAGAGCCCCATAACTACAAATATAGAGAAGATACCCTCTGTATGGGTGGTAGCTGAAACTACACGCGTGGAGAGGTCATTTTACAAATTACAAGAGGGAAAATAAGAGAGGGGAAGAGATCGAGAGTAAAAAGCAAGAGAGCAAGAAAGAAATAGGAAAGAAGTGTGAGTAAGAAAGAGAGAAGGGACAAGGGCAAGAACAGAGTGAAAGCAGGAGTGTGAGAAGTATGAAGAGCAAGAGAAACTGAGAGTAAGACAGAGAACCTCAGTAGCAAAGGTGTTGACTGGTTCTGCCCATGCAAAAGTCATATAAAGGCCCAAACTTAGGAAATAAGTCAGGCTAAATACACAAAATCAAACATTTAGTTAAAAAAAAAATCTATTTAAAATGGTGGGAAAAAATCAGTCTGCAATAATTTTGACAGAGCTATCAACCATACTTGAGAAACTACGATTAGGAAAACATCAGATTTGGTTCCTGAAGGAGTTGAGATTTATTTTCTTCTGATGAAGTTTTAGTCATTTTTTTCTCTTTGACTTAACCTAGCCTATGATAGGACCTTCAGGAAAATAGAGGCAGTGGGCAGGGGGGTGGAGAAGGTGGGGGAGAGACTGGTGAAGAGGAATCACCTTTATGACCACAGATCAGAATAAATTTATTTGAAAACTAACTTGACGGATCTTTATAAATCCTGAGAAGCATAGTGCAGGCACACAAGTGCTTATTTGCTCATTTTCAGATAGATATGATGTCTGGTCTGATGAGTTCCTCACTAGAAAAGCTACCAGATCGATAGGAAGAGATGGATTTATTGAGCTACTTTTGACCTTCCAAGCCAAATGAAATATTCATAGCAACTTCATGCAAAGAAAATTTTTTAAAATTTTTATTAATCATCATATATTATAGAATTTCATATGTAGTGCATTAAAGAATTTCTTGCTTTCTTGGGTCTTGGGCTGGATAGATCAGCAACTCCTTGCAAGTTTGACACATGGACAGAAGTGAGCAACGCAGAGTGGAGTCGTGCAGTACTGATAGAACGACAGAAGGTACAAGGGGCTGCCTGCCTGCTCAGCCTCTTTGTGAACCGGCTCTTACCACACTGTACGTTCCCACCACACTGGGGCTCTTCCAACTCCTCAAGCTTTAGGAAATGTGTCACCTGTTCTCTTTATCTGAAATGCTGTGTTCCAGACCTCCATCCTCTCCTTCCTCAGTTTCTCCTATTGTATGTTTTTATAAGCAGGTAGAACTCCCCTCAGGTTATGATACATGTTCCCTGGTGTGATTTATTTGATGATGCTGCCTCTAAGGCATCTACATTAAAGGCTCTATGAGGGCGAGGACTATGTCTTTGTTCACTAAATAGTGTATTCCCAAGATCTAACAGAATGCCTGGCATACAGCAGGTGTTCAATAAATACAGGTTAGTAAGTGGTTAAAGCTAAATAATAGCAGCTGGTACCTCTTAAAAAGACCCAACAGGCCTTTCTTTAGTCTAGCCAATGAATATGCAAGAGGGTACAGTCCTCAGCATTGTCACCAGCTCTCCCCAATTCTTCCTGCTCCGTCTGTTCAGGACTGAAGTCCTGCCACTGTTTCTTCTTTGATGCTTCTCACATCTGCCCTCTCTCCTCCCCTCTCTCCTTAGGGCCATCACATGGACAACTGCAGAACCTAGTCACTCATTTTCTAGGTCTCCCCTTGAATCCCACTCCCATGGAGTTACTCTGCTCAAGTTCAGCCTCGGTTTCCAGTTTGAAATGGTGCCCACTAGTCCATCCTGCATCTTCTTCCAACTGCTGGTGAAAACAATCATTCTTCACCATACATATGCCAGTATCGCTCATGGAGCTTTGTAGCTTATACTAGTTATGATTCAAACACAGATACATTGAGACTAGCCTACCCCGACTTATTTCATCAATCTAAGTAATGACAGGGAGGTATTTCATATGTTTCCCAGACCGACCGCTGACTCAGACAGCCAGTCATGGACCCACAAAGAAGCACATCAGCCATTCCCTGGCCCACTGGTGTCATGCTATGGGGAGCTGTTGTTCCTCAATCCACATCACCATCTGGCAGACATGGAAAACCCCAGTAAACAAATGGATCGAAAGTAAATTAGGAGATGTGTTTTGACATTCGTACATAGCTTCTTGAGAAAAGAGGTCCCCACAAGCAAAGCACTATGGGTAGATGATAGAGAAAAACATCAGGGTAAGAGTGAGTGTTGGAAACTTTCTTTAAAAAGTACATTGTGTCCAAATGGAGTATGAGAGGGCCAGGCCAATGGAGGTAAAAGATATTTCCTCAAAAAAGAAACACAATGTGAAAGAAAGCCTCCTAGAATTTTGGAATTAGACCAGGAGATGCAAATGTTTACAACTCTATTACAGAAATTCTGGAAGTATAGAGGAAAAGCAAGTCTCCAAAAAATGATCTCCTGCAAAATACCAAAGACAATTTCAGAAAATTGTTTTATAAAATGTAAAATGATCTCCTGCCATAGTGAAAGAGGAGAAAACTGTTAGGAGAGATAGGCTACCTAAAGATATCACTGATTACTATAAAAAGGGAGATGACAGGTAAGAGAGAATTGCAAAAAATCTAATTTTTTTTTGAAGCAAAATTCTCATCTACATGATTGGCAATAAACAACAAAACTGACACTGTTAGAAACTAATAGTATGATGGTCAAATGTGAGAATTTCTCACATAAAGCAGAAAAAGTGTGCCAGTGCTCAAGCCTCACTTCCAGAAATCTTGATTTAATTGAGTGGAGCCCCAGAATATTTTTTGTTGTGGTGGTTTTCTTTTATCTTTTGTTTTTTTTTTTTTTTAATCCTGATATCCAGGCCACATCTCAGGCCAATCAAATCAGAATCATTGGGGATGAGACCCAGGCTTTAGTATTTTTTTAAAACTCCCGAGAGGTAAGATTGAAAAATCATGGTTGAGAATCACTGCTCTAGATGTTTGGGAGCAAAATTTGTAGCTCAAGAATTTCAAGGTTATTTTTCATTCAAGAAGACATAGTCAGGCAAGCACCTACTTAAGAAATAACAAAACATCTTTTAGAAGAAATAACTTGAAGTCATCTTTTAACCAACTAAAACATGAAGCAAAAGAAAAAGAACTAAAAACTAGTAAAGTCATGCTATAAAAGGCATAGATTTAGTTTAAAATGTTAATTTAAAATATATATATATAATTTAAAAGCATAACTTAAAATTTTTCATATTATTACTGAAAAGAGAGGTAGAGCAAATTTATATTACATACAAACACACACATATGTGTGTGCATTTGTATATATATAAATGCATATGAAAAAGCAAAATAAAATTAGTGAGGTGTTCATAAAGTTTCTTCATATTCAGAGTCCATAGCACTGGATCAGTTTTGTACCCATGTACCTGGTCATATTACTGGAAATAACAGTATAAATTATGTTTTTTTCTGTAAAAAAAGCACAAATTCATTTAAATTTCTGAGTCAAATTTTAAATACCACTCAAAAAAGGAGGAGGATTTCATTTCTACCTTTAAATCACATGAGAATTTATATCCAGGAAAATTGAGAAGTCTATATGTTCAGTCTGTTTTTATTGCTGCAAACTTACATGGTTCATTCAAAAGCTACTCACTCGGACAACTTTCCTCCCCATATCAAGTCTAGCAATGGCTCTGAAGGCCACGCTACTTATTTGCTCGGTGCCTCTTCGACCGAGAGCCCAAGTCTGGAACACCCATGTCACCTTCTACTTTTTGGAACCCAAGTACCAGAGGCAACCTATGGCTCTTTGCAATTCTTGAAGTTGTAACCATGTTATCCTCAAAACATATTCCTGAATAAAATGTAGCAGGTCACAGCAGATTAGAATTACCATTGCAACACCTTTCAAGAGCCAGAAAGCATATGAATGTTCCATTTTGAAGGGTCTCAGAAAATGAGGAAGTAGTGAAGGCTACATAAATTACCAGTTGTTTTCTTCTTTGGGAACACTTGTCTATTCTGGGCATGTATCAAGAATTAGCCTTGGCTTATAAAGAAGAATTTTCTTGAGGAAAGAGAAACCAGAGAGGTTTTTGGTAGTCACGTGGGTCTGATGAGAGAAACTAGAAACTTGAGAAGTGCGAAACACACAAGCGGTTTTCCCCATGGGACATCTTCTGAGTTCAGGGGCTATGCAAAGAAGGCTGGAAAGTTTCACTGAAGACTTCCAAAAGGCATAATGCAATCTCCTCTAGTTTCATAGTGATAAGGAAAAAACGTCTAACTAGAAAATGAGGTCCTGCCATTCAAACACATAGCCAGGCAATCCTTAGGACATCGTCCAGATTTTGAAGTTGTGATGGAACAAGGAGAGGGAGGATAAAAAGCTAAGTTCAAAACTTTCAAAGTATAGCACTAGATTCCCCAGGCTTTCAAGACTGAGAAGCCCGAGATCCTATGAGCTCTAATCAAAAGCTCAGAAGAGCTATATCTGAGGAATAGGGGAAAACCAGAAGTGGACTAAATCTTACTAAAGCTGCTATGAAACCCCTACTTATCTCAAGATAAACCTCTAATTCTATCGGCCTAATGAAGAAAGTGGAAACCCTTTCTAGTATAAGGCATCATCTAGAGCCTCTGCAATGCTTTTATATACAATGTCTGACAAACAATAAAAAATGGCAAGACATCCAGAGAAACAGAAAAATGTGACTGATAGTCATAATCAAAAGAAAAGATAAATAATAGAAGCAGACCTACAGATAATCTAAATATTGAAGCTAGCAGATAGGGACTTTAACTAGTTAATATAGGAAATAGAAGAAAGGAAAAAATGGATAAAAAAACAAGGAATATCAAGAGAGAACTGAAATCTATGTAAAAAAAAATCAAATGTATATTCTCTAATGGAAAATACAATATCTGAAGCTATGAACACATTGGATGTATTTAACAGCAGACTTGACAGAGAAGACAAGATTACTAGACTCTAACATAAGGACCATAGAAAATATACAAATTCAAGCATATATACAATAAATATATAAAAGTAAAGCAGCATTATAGACATATGGAACAAAGTTGAAAAATCTACCCTATTTCATTGGAATGCCAGAAAAAGAGGAGAAATAAATTGGAACAGAAACAATATTTGAAGAAATAATAGCCAAAACCCTCCAAAGTAGATTAGATATCATCTCACAGTTTCAAGAAGTTCAGCAAATTCTAGGCAAAATTAAAAAGAAAACCAAACTTGGAAATATTTTTTCAAAGTTCTAATAATCAAAAATTGAGAGAAAAATCTCAAAAGCAGCCAGAGGAAAAAAGATACCTTAACTTAAAAAAAACAACACAATAAAACTAATGTGTGGCTTTTTAACATAAATTAGGTAAGCTAGGAGATAATGGAATAACAACTTCAAAGTGCCAAAATAAAATTTTGCCAACCTAAAATTCTATTTATTTTAAATATTATTCAAAAATGAAAGCAAAATAAAGCAATTTTCAGAAAAGTTAAAATGAGAGAAGTTTTCACCAGAAGACACACACTACCAAAACGATGAGAGGAAATAATCATATAAAAGCATGAAAATAAAAGAAGCAATGAAGAGCATCAGAAAGTACAAATATGTGGATAAATATAAAATACTATTGACTGTTTCATGTAACAACTAATAATAATGTCTGTGGAATTTATAACATATGCAAATAAAAATCTGACAATAATTGCACAAAAGTTAGGATGGACTGTACTAAATCAAGGATACATATTATCTCTTGAAAGAAATCATAAAAAATACAATTTATCATGAACCATCTATTAATGATATAGAGAAATGAAATGATAAAATACACTTGATCAACCCAAAAAAAGTATAAATGAACAAGAACAGATGAATAACAGCTGTATCAGCTATTCCAATTACTATAAAAAAGCTAATCAAAAATAATTTTAAAAGTTTATTAGATTGAATAAATTTTTTAAAAACTTCATCTATACACTATCAACAATAGAAACACCTTAATACAGAGATACAAAAAGAATGAGAGTAAAAGGCTGGTAAATAATTCACCGTGCAAACACGAACCAAAAGAGAGCTGATGTGATTTTGTTAATAGTAGGCATTAACAAAATACAATCTATACTGATCTTAAAAGAATACTTATTTTTTTTCAAGGGATTCAAACCATATAAAATATATTCTCTGATAATAATGGCATTAAATAAAAGAAATATTAATGACCAGAAATCAATACATCTGCTCTGAAGAAAAGGAGCTTACTTACCTGAGTTTTATGGCAAGGTGTGCTTAATGCTGCTGGTATGAAAATGAGGAGCCACTTGGCAGAGCTTAAAGTGGCAGAGGAGCAGAGGATGGAGAACAGAGAGAAGAATTCTGGGGATACTGGTTAAGGCCTGAATTAAGCTACTCCAAAAGCTCCCTGTACCTTTTAACTTTTCAGCATATATCAGCCAATACTTTTTTCTTTTATGATGATTTGGGCTGGATTTTCCATCACTTAGAACCACAAGAATGTTTTTCCTAAATGAACACACACACACATGTATGTGTGCACATGAAACTGTTTTTTCTCTTTATTTTGTCAAGTCTGATTAAAACCTGCTTTACTTAGTAAAAAGATTTTGTTTTCTCCTTTTAGACCAGTATTGACAAGTAAAATTTTCTGCAGGGACGGATATGTTTTATATCTGCACTGTCCGATAAAGCCCCTGGACTGGATAAAGTGTTTTAGGAGAAGAATTTGAACACAGGTGAGAAGAGGCCAGATAAATATGTCATACAGAAACCAAGGGAAGAACATCTCAAGAAGGAGGAACTGGTCAACCATATCAAGTGCAACTGAGAAACCAAAAAAGATGCCCATAGGGAACTGTTGATCCTGTTAAGAGTCCATTCGGTGGCGTGGTGGAGGTGAAAACTCATCGGAGTGGGCTGAGGAGACAATGAGAGATGAAACATAGACCATGAAGTTAGCTAACTCTTTCAAAGAATTGTTCAGTGACGGGAAATGGGGAACAGAGCAATTGGCAAAGGGGATATGAGATCTTTTTTTATTTTTTTAGGTGCATTACATTAAGTCATTTTTATATGCTCTTGGGGAAGGTCCGGAGGAGACAGAGAAGTCAGTGATGCACAAGAGGAAGGAGGCGCAGGGTTGGCATCCTTGAGGAGACGAGAGGGGATGGGATCTGGAACGTACACATACGTCTCTGCAAGTAACACCTCTTTATTTCATACAGAACTGACTCAGCAAATAAAGCGAAACCTGTAAAGGTGGAAACAGAGAGCGACGCTGTTCTTTCCCACCACCAGCCCCTGAAACTCGTCCTCTCGACCTGCACTCTGCAGCACCTGGACGAAAACTCCAGAACATCTCACAGCTCATCTGGTTACTCTCGAATAACAATTGACAACAATGAAACACTGACTGCATTTAGTACCCAGTATATTATCAAAACTCCAAAATGCATTGAAGTGTCTCTCCTCCCCCCGCCCCCTTCCTCTGGCCCACGCCACAGTGGGAGGGGGAAGGAGGAGAGGCTGTCTCCCTTCTCGCTTGCTCCACCTCATTACCTGACACCTGGGTTTTGCCCCTTCAGATAAGGGAAGGGAAGGGAAAGAATGGTGTTGACTGGTGACTTATACTGTGGCATCAATGTCCTTTCAGGGTACGTAATTTAAATGCTAATTTTCTCTCTTTTGAAGCATTTTTACGGATTCTTCAAGGACTTCCTTTCGCATCTCCCAAAGACTGCAGCTAGATTCCTGCCCTGTGGATTATGATAAGTCACCCCCATCTGTTGGGGGTCACCTCTCCCCTCCAGGCAGTCCTTTTGGATGGAGTCTATTATAAAATGAACCAGTCTGGGTCCTTTCATGGGGTCCTCATCTGACCACCTCATCTGACACCCTTGCTCCACCAAACTCTCAAAGCACAGCCCACAACCAACAAACTCTCTACTTCATGGCTCCAGAGTAGCGAGCTAGAGACAGTTTCTCCTCTGCACTCTTTAGATATTCCCTCTCACTCCAGGGATACATGATAACTTCTTTGGGAACTTCTCTTATAGATCCCCTTAGTTGCTTTGAATGGCAGAAACGTTCCCTCCCCTCACCCTGCACCTCCCCACCGACAACTCTCTCCAAAAGCACTCCAATCCTGGGGTTTCTTACCACATCTATTATGTCATTTGGAGGTGACCCAGAAGTTGATGCCAGCAGAACAGAAGTCACAGCCTCTAAGCATATCCTGCACAGGTGGTCGAATCCCCCTCTTTGAGATGCTGGAGTATTTGATTGACTTAGGGGCCTCTCCTAAAACTCTGAGAGCCAAAGAGTCCCATTTTAACATTCTATACAAAAAGGATGAAGTAGCCAAAGTGGCTAGACTCAGCTCAATATTGCCTTTGACTTCCACAAATTATTTCTTCCAGCACCACACACATCCCTTTTCCTAACCATTCATTTTCTTATACTTTGGAGCAGGAGAAACAAGAGGAAGCACGGTGACCACATATCATTACAAAGCTGTTCACTGCACAAGGGCCACTGGCTGAGGAGCCAAGCAGCGAATGAGATATAACCCATAAGCCACTGTGGCCCCACCTTGGGGCTGCCTTATTCCCGAGGGACACTTGCTTTATTTAATTCATAGAAAGGGGCCTTGTGAGTTAGCAGAAGCCCTGGAAAGACACTAGAAAAACATAAGAGTCATTGCTAGTGCAAACAGAATTATAATGACTCTGGGGTAGAAGAAAGAGCACTGGGAGAGTAATATGATTCTTATCTGTATTCAATATCATGATGTGTCAGATAGAGAAAATCCAGAAGCAACGCTGACTGGAGGGTGGGGAAAAAGAGTGAGCAAAGACAGGGTCAAATAAGAAGGAATGACCAGTATTTCAACAAGGTTAAAAAGTTAATAAATTGCAGCCAGCTTAATTCAATGGAGAACACAAGCCATCTAAAATTTTCTCTCATTTGAAAATACTATCTTGCCTTGTAAATGCTTCAGTATGCTGTAGAAATGCTTCCAGGCTCCTTTGCCCCCACAGGATTGCAGCCCACCAGCTCAGGAGGTGGCTCCTTAACGATTTGCATCTGTACGTACTTGAATGATGGATATTGGTTGTTTGCTTCTTGAGATGTAATTGTCACATGGTATAAGTTAGCGGTGCACAATGTGTTGATTTGATATATTTAGGTACCTCAATCCGATTACCACTGTCTGGGGGAGCTAACACCTCAATCATGAACACAGAATTTAAAACATTCTAATCCATAAGAGAGCAAAATAAAACACTAAGTTCAATTACCTGTTTTATTAAAGGGTAAAAGTAGCCCTGAAGACAGCCCTCAAGTTCACATGGCATTGAGTGTTCCACGTGGCCGATTATTTGCCAAGTTACCCGTGGCATCTCGGCATTAAACAAACCACCAGACCTGGTAACAGGGCTCTCCAGGGAACTGCTAAGCTTCCTCGAGCCCCTCCCCTGTCGGCAGAGGCATGGAGGCAGCATCCTGGGGCAGGTTTTCCACTCCAAGTTTCATCCTATTCTGTCTCTACATGGGATCCTGACAACTGAGGATAAAACCAGCCAGCCTCTGGGCAGAAGCACTCTTGATGGGCTTGTCCCTACAAGTTTATTCCAGCTGTGAAGACCCAAATAAACTGTGAAGGGAGGAGAGATCTGCCCTACAACCTGAAAACAGACGGCATGCTTCACCCTGGACCTAGATTCTTGGTATTATTGCGGGGACATTAAACATGAAGAGATTGATCTCCTCGCCTGATGGAAGAATTCCTCTGGAACACCCTGTCAGGTTCTTATCTCTTGGTAGAAGGAGAATTGTGGGTTAGAAGGGAAAGCACATTGTTACATTTGAGCGATATTATAAAATTTCTCTCCAAAAAGGTTATGATAATTAATTCTCGTACCGATGACACTTTCCCCACTCTCACTCACACCAGACATTCGACGTTATCAGATCGTTGAATTTTGTCAATTCTGATTTGCAAAAAAAAAAAGTACATATGTGTATTTATATGTCTGTTTCCTTACAGACAAAATTGGCATTTTTATGTACATGCTTATATTAGCAGGCTTAGTGCTTATTCGTGTTTTTTCTCCACTTGGGTTTTTCTTTTTTCTTATTTTTTGTGTATGAGAACTCTAAACCCTTCAATCTGCTATATATGTTGTGCACTTTCTCCCCGTCTCTCATTTGTCCTTTAACTTGTTCAGGGCATATTTTTCCATGTAGATAGTTGAAATTTCATGTGATTAAAGCTGTCGTTCCTTTCTTTTAGGACTCTTTGGTTTCAAGTTATGCTGAGAAAGTCCTTTCCTACCTTTTTTTGATATATATATATATTTCTTTGTATAAATTCTTTATTCATCTGGAATTTATCTGCTACAGTAAAGAGGGATCTAACTTATCCACTCTTCTCCAATATCCCTTCTCCAATCTAAATGATTGACTGAGGAAGTGAATGAAAGAAAAACAGATTGGCAATTTGTCAATGGTCATTTTTTCTCTTTTTCTTTTTTTGCTCCAGAGCAAAGAGAAGGGATTGAGAAGCAGTTGCAGAGGTTACACCCCTCTCCTAGTTTTGTCACATCTTCCTTGAGTCCATATAATAATTAGTTAGCAAAGCAGCCTGGGGACAGGGGGAGGGACTAGTGTCTCTCAGGACCCAAGTTACTTTCTCAAGTATGTGCTAACTGCATAGATCTTATCATCATTATCTTAAGGAGCAGCTCTTGTCCTATTCTGGATTCTAGACCAATGATGTCATCTTTGGCAATCTGCTCTGTAAGGAATAAAGTGACATTTAATTCCTGGCTCTTTTGGTTTAGAGTCTATGGACTTTGCCTTACAAAATAAAGCAAGCCATCTAAGAATTGTATCTGCTTTAACAATGGACACATTTTAATTCCTGCAGCTTCCAGATACTGCTTTAAGATACTGAAGTACCACAGGAAGAGTCTGTCCACAAGCCACCATTCTATCTTCCTGTGGCCCTGGTGGCTTTATGGGTATCAAAATGCTTGAGGGCCATTTCCTGAATTTCTGCAAAGTGTTCTGATAATACGTCAGCTTGAACTAATTTAAATTCCAAAGAAAACTTTGAAGTGATTTCTGATAAGGAAAAAAAAATATTTGAACTAAAAACAGTTCAGTAGTAATTTATAAAGTGAAGATAATTTTATGTCAATAGTCAATTTGGGAAAGCCAACTCTCTTAGGAATTTCCCTCTGCTCCCCCAATATACAAATAGCCAATCTATTTGAACTCCACTGCTTTCTGTAAAAGGAAGACCTTGCATTTCACTTCTAGAAATATGTAAGATATTTTATGAAAGAAAAAATATCTCACAGCAAATAGTCCCATTTCCCTTTAAAACAGGTATTCATAGTTTCCATTTGTAGACAGTAGTTACTCAAGATGATTTTAAAAGATGCATGTGACACTAAATTTTGTTAATAGTAATCTGGAATTAGACCTTAGACTGCAAATTCGAATATTCTAATCTATTTGGAAAATGTCAAAACATCAAGTCAGCTTTTGCCTTTGAAAGATATTATTTTGTCCTTCATTGTGGTAAAAAAAATTAAAGCTCCTGTATTCTATTACTCACAGAAAAAAAAAGAGGCTACTTCAAAACATAATGGCAAATATGTATACTTTCACAGATTTTATTAAGCATGGGTCCTTTACCTAAGATTATATATTTTAAAAAAATTCTTACTCTTATTTCATCTAAGTAAGTAAATTCTTAATAAATTTGGTGCTCAGAATTTGAAAAGAAAGAAAGAAAGAAAGAAAGAAAGAAAGAAAGAAAGAAAGAAAGAAAGAAGAAAGAAAGAAAGAAAGAAAGAAAGAAAGAAAGAAAGAAAGAAAGAAAGAAAGAAAGAAAGAAAGAAAGAAAGAAAGAAAGAAAGAAAGAAAGAAAGAAAGAAAAAGAAAGGACAAGACAAGACAAGACAAGACAAGACAAGACAGGACAAGACAGGACAAGACAGGACAAGACAGGACAAGACAGGACAAGAACACAGGAAAATCATTTATAATGGGTGCAGGGGAGGAGCAGTTTAAAACTGAAGAATCTGGAAAGAGCAGTTTTTATAAAATAGCAAAAGCAAAAACTTTCAAAGTTACCAAGCTACACTAAAATAGGGGGATTGTAGTAATGAATGAAAAGGACTGTTTGGGCAGTAACTTTACGAATCCGCTGGATTTATCACCACCTGAAAATAGATTCAAAGCAGAAGGATAAACACCCTTTTTCTGGAGTTATCTATGTCAAACGTTATTTGTGTTCGGCAGCATAATGGCTTCCAAAAATGTCCAACCCCTACCCCCTGGGGTTTGTGATCACCTTAGTTTCCCTGGCAAAAGGAACGTTGCAGATGTGATTAAATTGAGGAGTTTGAGATGTTGAGATTATCCTGAATTAACTGGGTGGACCCAAAGTAATCACAAAGGTCCTTATAAGGAGGAGGTCCGAGAGTCCAAGCGAGAGAAGAAAATGTGACAGCAGAAGCAGAAAGTTAGAGCCAGAGATTTGTAGATGTTATGCTAAGAGCTTTGAAGTCATGGCAAGGGGCTGGGAGCCAAGGAATACATATAGATGGCCTCTCCAAGTTGGAAAAGATGAGGAAACGGATTCTCCCCTGGAGCCTCCAGAGGGAACACAGTCTTGCCAATACTTTGACTTTAACCAGAGAAACTGATGCTGAACTTTTGAACTCCACAACTATTAGATAACAAGTTTGTGTTGTTTTAAGCCACTAAATTTGAGATAATCTGTAACAGAAGCAGGAGGAAACTAATCCATTAGTCTAGCCCAAAGCAAGTGCAAAATGCACAAATTTCCATTCATTTAAAAAGGAAATCTCCAGGACGGCCTCCCCTGTCTGTTTGTGGGGCTCGGTATGACAGTATCCTGGGGAAGTGAATGCACAAAGCTAGCATCCCACATAAGTGAGGGGGAAAGGGCTGAGGAAGAACTGATGGACACAGGGGATCATACTTGCAGAAGAGACTCAGGGAAGGGTGTGGGGTTCACCATAGGATAGCAGCTCTTCCTGCAGTGAAGGTTCAAGGTGAAGAGACCAACTCCAGCAGACAGCTTGGTGGACACCCTAATCCCTGACACCTATTTAAAAGACTTTTTTCTCTTTCCTGGCAAGCCAACAGCAAAACATTTAAATAGATTTGACCCATTTACAAACGTCTCTAGAAATATGTAGCGCATGATTTTAAAACGCACCTGGGTGGTGTTCTAGGGGATAAGACAAGCACATTGTCTTCCTCCCATTTCTTAGTGAGATGACCTGTTGTGAAACCCCAAGAGCAACTTGGTGACAGTAGAACTGTTCCCCTTAGAAGTTGGTTACACTCAGTGACGGCAGACACTACCACCTGGGGCCTAGAGAGGACCCAGGGCCATTCAAGGTGAGCAGGATGGCAGCCGCTCAGTGCTTTGGGAAAGGAGGCAGCTCAGGCACTGTGTCCTGGTCAAGCTGATAGTGAAGTATCACAGGAATAGTATCACAGGACAGATCTCACCCTATTCCTGCCACCACATCCTCATCCTTCCTGCCCACCGATGTCACATAGGCCTGCGGGTGATATCCACAGAAGCTGCTCCTTGGCTCAGGTGCACAGGATGCCACAGTCCAGCCTCCTTTCTCCCATGGCGGGTCCTTCTGGAAACCCCCTTGTTTGCCACACAGAATGTGGTAAAACTTATTTTGGTGAAATTTTGTATGTTAGGGAGCTAAGGAGACTTCAGAGGCATGAAGGGGAATTGCTTTCAAAGGGGGCTCTGGGGCCAGCCTGCTCTGCCCCACTTCTTGCTGTATGGCCTTGAACAAATTTCTAATCATCTGAGGGCCTCACCTTCTGCATTAGTAAAAGGGAACCAACCACTACTACTACTACTACTACTACTACTACTACTACTACTACTACTACTACTAACTCATGTGATTACTGTGAGGTTCTTAGTCTGGGACATTTCGAGGACCCAATTAATGTCAGCTACTTCTCAATATTTTCATTGTTAATATTCTTATATATTTCCTGAGCTTTCCTTTATCCACTCAGCAGAAATGTATTGAATGTTCACTTATGTACAGAGACACAGGAACACATATGTGAATAAGTTCCCTTTGCAACCCAAGAAGAACTCACGTCCAGGAAAGCCACACATAAAGACACAGTGACAACAGGCTAGCCATACCACCATCACAGAAGTGTGGCAAAGGAAGCCTAGTTAACCTGGAAACTGCTTACAGTTCTTTGATCCAAGCTTAAAGATCATAATGGCAAACAGGGACCCACTGACACAGTATGTGTGATTTACTCAACTCACTTGGCTTTTTAAACAATTATTTATAAAATGTTTCAAACCTACAGAAAAATATGAGGAATAGTACAATAAGCTCACATATGTCCAGTATCTAGATTAAGTAATTGTTAACCTTTTACTGTGTGTGTGTGAAGAGAGAATAAAAGGAAAGTTTTTAAGTGAATTACAGACATTATTATACTTCAAGACTATATATCTCAACATATATCTTTAAAAATTTTAAGAACTTCCCTTATATGGCCACAACACCATTATTACATCCAAATAAATTAACTAGAAACGCCTAGTACCATCTAATATCTGGTTTACACTCAAACTTCCACAAATGTCCCCAAAATGTTATTCTAGGTAACCTTTTTTTTTTTTTTTTTCCAAAACAATCATCAAAGACATTCATTGCATTCGGTTGTTAGGTCTGGTAAGTTTCTTCTATTCTTTCCTATTTACAACAGTCCCCCAGCCCTGCTCTTCTTTTGTTTTGAGTTTTGTTACTGTTGTTTGTTTTCAATAACTTCAGGAACCAGCATGGTGTGTCTCATAGGACAACCCGTATCCTGCACTGCTTCCTCGTGCTACATTCAATGTTTTTTTAAAAATATGTTTTTGAATTAGTAACCTACATGTAGAATTTGGGCAATTTTGTATAAAATTCTGGATTTCTGGTTTCTTTTGAAAAACATCAAAAGACCTGGCAGTATTAGGCCACTGCTGCTGGCTAATTATACTGTATGGCACTATGTATGAACTACAGCCTTTGAGAGGTCACCGATGCTGTCTATAAATTCACCCCCAACACACCTTACACACCTTAAGGGCATCTGAGTTTATGACTGCATTGGGAAGATTCTACAGAGAAACAGAACCAATGGAATACATATAACAATATGCTAATAAGTTGGTTCATGCGATTGTGGGGGTTGTCAAGTCTGAAATCCATAGGGCAGGCTGGCATGCTGAAAACTCAAGCAGGATATCAATGTCATAGTCTTGCAGAATTCCCTCTTCTCCAGAATACCTCATATTTTGTTCTTAAGGTCTTCAACTGATTGGATGAGGCCCACCCCCCAGATGGAGGGTAATCTCCTTTACCTAGGTCAACGGATTACAGATGTTACATCTACAGACTACCCTCACAGCAACATCTAGACTAGGGTTTGACCAAACAACTGAGCCACCATAGTCTAGCCCAACTGACACATATAATTAACCATCACAATAACTTTGTTCTAAAACCAAACATAGGAATGTTGGTTTTACTTAGCTTTCTTTCCCCAAAAGCCTTCTCCTCCTTCATATAAGTTTCCCATTACTCTGTGGAATGTAAAATATAAGCCACAAATTTAGTGGCTTAAAACAATACAAATTTATTATCTTACAGTTTCCACAGGTCAGAAGTCTGGATATGGTATGTCCAGATTCTCTTCTCAGGGTCTCACCTGGCTGAAATCAAAGTGTCAGGTGGGGCTGCATTCTTATCTAGAGCTCTGGGTCCCTCACCAAACTCTCTTTTTAGCAGAATTCATTTCGTTACAGTTGTGGGGCTGAGGTCTGTCAACTGGGAACCATGTTCAGCTCTTCGAGGTCACCCACATTCTTTACAATGTGGCCATTTCATTCTCAGGTCAGCAACAAGTCAAATTGTTCTCCTACTTCAAACCTCTGCCTTCTATCTCTGTGACCAGCTGGAGAAAACTTCCTGCTTTGAAAAGGCTCACATGTGTGATCAAGTCAAGCCCACCAGATAATTTTCCTTTAAAGTCAACTATGCCATATAACATAACCTAAGCACAAGTGTAAACTCCATCATATCCATAGTCCCTTATATTCATTGCACGGGTCATCTACATGGAAGGAAAAGCTGCAGGATTTTGGAGCCCACCATAGAATTCTGCCTGCAACATGCTTCTTTAAGTTATTTGCAAAAGTTATTATCCTCCATATTCAGGGAAAGAACAGGATTACAGTGAGATGCTCAAAAGCCAAATGGTGTGCAAAAATAATTTCCTAATGAGTAGCTGAGAGCTGACCAGGAGGATTCTTAAGTAGAGCCTTGCTAAATCATATGCATTCTCATAAAGTGGAAAGGGGATCTCCCTTTCTTTCTTTCTTTCTTTCTTTCTTTCTTTCTTTCTTTCTTTCTTTCTTTCTTTCTTTCTTTCTTTCTTTCTTTCTTTTTCTTTCTTTCTTCCTTCCTTTCTTTCTTTCTTTCTTTCTTTCTTTTTCTTTCCTTTCTTTCCTTTCTTTCCTTCCTTCCTTCCTTCCTTCCTTCCTTCCTTCCTTCCTTCCTTCCTTCCTTCCTTCCTTCCTTCCTTCCTTCCTTTCTTTCTTTCTTTCTTTCTTTCTTTCTTTCTTTCTTTCTTTCTTTCTTTCTTTCTTTCTTTCTTTCTACAAACCTTACTGTCAGAGTAAGAGTTTACTCATCTTTCCCCATTCTGGGCTTTATCGGTAGCTGCTTGTAAAACTAGTCTTAGTTGCACCCAGCCAAATAGGCGTACAAGATCTATGAAAGCAAAACCAGAGATCAAACAAGGAGCTTCCCAGACTCTTTTGGCATTGCATTTTAAAATGATCACGAAAGGGAAAGAGTGGAAAAATCCCAAATGGGGGCCCACCCATGCATGCATTAATCTCAAAAAGCTTGTGGATGTCAAGCGTCATTCAGTTCCTTATATATTGCTATTCGGTGTATAGTGTGAGCAGAAAGAAGCGAAGAAAAAAAAAGCAGCCTAGGAGAATGGATGCAAAAACAAAATTCCAGACTAACAGAAATGGTGACTGGGCCACAAAATGTGCAGTCACACTATAGGCTTTATTTTTTAATAACTTCCTCTTGTGTTTGGTTCCAGATTATTCTATGAAGAGAAGCTACACATTCACCTGCCAAAAAATACAGCAGCAGAAATACTCATTTATCAAATTTCTATTATGTGTAGATCTCTGCCCTGGTTATAGTGACTCCCAGTCCTTGCCCCCAGAACATTTTCCCGAAAATTTTTTCAGGAAAGTTTTTAAAAAAGAAAGAGGTGCTTCAATTCCCTTATCTGATTTTTCTTTTACTGGAAAGCCGGGGGAAGGAACTCAGACATAAATGGGTGAGAAGCACTCATAATTCCATTCAACTGAGAGGAACCTAAACCATAAGAAGTATTGCTAACCTACGTATTCCAGCCCGCTGTCTGATGAGCTGCACTTGACCATAGACTCAGGGGTCTCCTGAAACTGACTGTTGGAAGTCCCCTAAGGAGACTTTTCCTCGGTGAGGAGCCACACCTCACTAGGAGTAATTGTAATTAGAAGAGTTTACAGGGAACTGAAATATTCTCATGAATTGTAATGTTTAACCTAAGCATTTCTTCTCCAAACAAAATCTAAACAGAAACTTCACCAAACACTTCAGTAGACAGGAGAACTAGTAACGCAATCTCCTGCCAAGTGCTTAAGAGGCTGAGAATGGTAATGTCTATCTCAAGAGAGTTTCAGGTCATGGATTTTCTCGTCAATGCCAACCTTTTGGGGCAGCTTTCTATTTCGTGTGTCTAGAATATTTCCCATTATATTTATTTAATGATGGAGAGGGGAGGATGACAAAGAAATAACAAGTTGACTTTCTTGCATTTTGCAACATAAAGAGAAGACAGACATGACACAATGAAGGAGAAGGTTGAGAGCACAGCCAAGGCAGAGACATGAGAAATTACCAAAAACATTTAGCCATCCATCTTCATCCCCATCCACAGAAAACCATGGGAGGAGTCTGAAAAGAGAGCCTCTGATTTTTTTTTTTTTTTTTTGAATGTTGGAGCTCAGACCACATGGAACCAATCTCCTTGCCTCATCTATTAATCAAGCTACTTTCATCACTCGAATTTCAAGAGAAAGTCAGAATAAGGGTCTTCATGACAACATAAATTATAGTTCCCAAAAGTTTTCTTTATGGTTCCAATGTTACCATTATCACTGTTTACCATAATCACAAGCAGTCCCCCCAGAGATGTCTAGAAGATGAGCTATTTAAATCAACACCTCCTACAGTAAGTTCTTTGTTCTTAGTTTTCATCCATTCAGCATTCCAACATTCCAACATTTTCTGTTGTTCTTTCCTCTCCTTCTTGACTAAAGAAAATTAGATTATCTTCTCCCACTTAGCATTAATTTTGCACAAGTGTTCACTTCCTTTTCTTTTCCTCCATGATAGTTCCATATCTGACAAGGTCCCTTTTATGTAGGCAATTCTTTTTGACTGAAAGATGAAAGCATTTATTCAGTGCCTACGCTGTGTCTGTGGTGTTGAGTTAGACTGAGATAGGTTTCTCAACCTCGCCTGAAATTTTGAACTAAATAACCCCTCTTTGTGGGGTTTGTCTTGTACCTTGTAGAATGTTCAGCAGCATATCTGACCTCTTCTGATTAGATGCCAGTAGCATCTCCCTTCCCCCAGTATGATAACCAAAAATATCTCTAAATATTGCTAAATGTCCCCTGGGGAGCAGAACTATCTCCAGATGAGAATCATTAGACTAAGAAAATTAAAAGAGCAGTATAAGATAGAGTTCCTTTCCTTGAGGAATTTAAAATCTAAGGTAGACATAGAATGTTAGTGTTGAAGCATCCTTAGAAATGACCTTGATCAACTCTTACTTTATAATGAATAAACTCAGTGAGGTACATGGACATAAAATGACTTGCTCAGTCAGTTGTATATAGAAACATTTCAGAAAAAAAAAAGCAGCATATAATCAAGCCTGCACTATATTTGTATAGACTGCAGGTATTATGAAAATCTAAAGAGAGGATAATGTTGGTTAGCAATGGCATGAAAGATGTGGGTCTCAGCCTCAAAGGATGAGCTCTTGAAGGATGAGATGGGCAGGAAGAACAGAAAATGAGATGCTAGGTATGATCATGTATGACCATAGCACACATAAGAGCTTAAAGGTAGAACAGGGTAAGGAACGCTAGAGGAATATGGCAGAGACTAACCTAGCATAGCAAGAAATGAGGTTGGAATGTTAAGCAGATTCAAATTCCAAATTCTGGAGGCTTCTTATTTCCCAAATTAAGTTCTGGTCCAGAGCCCCCCCAGCCCCCAAACAAAACAAAACAAAAAACTTCTGACGTCCCTTTGGGGAAGGCACAAAAATGGGAAACACATAAAATGGGAGTCAAGAGATCTGGGTTCTAGTGTCAGCAATTCACTGATAGTCGTATGACTTGGACAAGGCCCTTCATTTCCCGAGATCTCAGTTCCTGCATCTGTAAAACAAGGAGTAGAACTGGATGATCCCCGAGGTCCTTTCCAACTATCACATTGTATGATTCAGTAAACACTCATCCCTAAAAATTCCCCCATGAGATTAGACACACCTGCTCTCACTTATACTGTTGGTCAAAGAGCTCTTTGTCGCTTGCCTTCACGTATCTCAGCAGGTTCCCTGAGGGAGCCGTGAGGTGAAGGACAGGTAACCTGTGGCCCAAGACACATCATATCCACAGGTGAATGCCTGACTGTGAGGAATTGTGCTCAAGTCCCAAATGTTACTGATTCGTTGCAGTGTTTTCTGTTACAGGATGAAGTCTGCCATTTCCAGCCATTTCCTAAACACATAAATTGCACAATTGATTGAGTTCAGAAAAAAAAAATAATGTAAAATAGCTGAAGGGCAAGTGAACAGAGAACAAATCACGTAACATGACATGGTCATATCACTTAGCACCCTCTAGCAACAGTAAAAGGCGTAGTACAGTTTGGCATGAATGAGGGCAAAGAGAAAATGAAACAAATTAAAAACTTCTGTTCGATGAGGGACACTATGGACAAGGTTAGACAGCTGAAAAAAAATGGGGAAACACATTTACAAGGTCTAAAACCAATGCAGGATCAATAAGTAGAATATATATAAAATTCCTGAAGGTCAGTAAGAAAAAGAAAGCAGTCCATATAGGACAGTCAGCAAAGGTTATGAACAAGCAATTTCCAAAAGAGAAAAACCAAAAAGCTAATAAGCATATCATGAGATGTTCAAAATAAGGGATAATCAGGGAAACAAAAAATTAAAGTGATAATGAGACACTGCTTTATACCTGTTAGGCTAGTTGAAATTAGAAAGCTGGGTAATGCCAAATTTGACAAAAATGTAGGGACATCTTTGTACTGCTGGTGGGCGTGTACATTGGTATAACTAGTATGGAGAAGAATCAGGCAGATAATTAGTGAAAGACGTTCATACCTATGCCTTCCATGGATAAACATCTGTATTAATTTCTTAAGGCTGCCTTTGCAAAGTGCCATAACTTGGGGACTTAAAACAACAGAAATTTATTCTCTCCTAGTTCTGGAGATTGAAAGTCTGAAATTAAGATATTAGAGCCTCACCCCCTCCAAAGTCTGGAGGGTAGAATTCTTCCTTGTCTCTTTCAGATTTGTGTAGCTTTGAGTGTTTCTCGGCTACATAATTTCAACCTCTGTCTCTGACTTCAAGTGAGCTTCTGTTTTAATGTGTCTTCTCTTCTGTCTCTTCTAAAAACACAAGTCATTGGACTTAAAGCCCATCCTAATCCAGTATGACTTCATCTCAACTTGATTACATTTGCAAAGACTTTGTCCAAAGAGAGTCACACTTTCCAGGTGGGGAGATTGGATTATTCAACCCAATACAGTCTACCTCTGGTCTCCCAAAATGTATGTTCTTCCCACATGCAAAGTATATTCACCCAACCCCAGTATCCCCACAAAATTTAACCCATTCCAGCATCAATGATAAGTTCCAAATTTCACTAGGTATGAGCAACTCAGAAAGTTCCAAATCTCATCATCCAAATAATTTAAGTCAGATACAGTGAGACTTGAGGTACAGCCCACTCTTGGGTAAAATTCTTCTCCATTTGCAGATCCACTGCTTCTGTCTGTCTGTCTTTTTCAGTCCAATCTGGCAGTGTTTCTGCTGATATAACATTCTCAAAAACCTTGTGGGTCTTCTGTATATAACACAGGGGTCCATGCCATTAGACGAGGGTCCTCCACAGACTTTTCTTCATAACCCTGTCTTTATTCCCAGCTCCTGTTGAGATGGTTGAGTGGATCCAAGAGTCACATGTCTGATTTCTACAGTAGGAAGCTGTCCAGCCAACCCCCCAGGCTTCTCTCCAGAGCGTACTTTCTAACAGTAAATTTTCTAATTTTAGCATCTTTTATAGTTTGGGTTGACTGAGAATCTCCCGTCAACATGCTGGATCCTTTTTATTTATCAGTTCCTTCCTCAATTTGTCTTTTCTTTTGTATTTCTATATAAGCAGCAAGAGAAATCAGGCTGCATCTTCAACACTTTGCTTAGAAATCTCCTCGGCTAAGTATCTTACAAGTTCTACTTTTCATGCAATGAAGAACATACAATTCAGCCAAGTGAATATAACCAGGATAATCTTTCCTCCAGATTTCAATAAAATGCTACTCATTCTTCATTTCCTTCTAAGATCTTGCCAGAAGTACCTTTAATGTTCATTTTTCTAACAATATGTGCATTCTCTAAGACCTTAGAAGCTTTCTCCACTGTGCTCCTCACCTTCTTGTGAGTCTCCACAGAATCTAGACTCTTTCCACAACAAGCCTCAAAGTTCTCCTACCCTCTGCCCATTACCCAGTTCCACAGCCATCCCCACAGCTTTGGCTATTTGTTACAGCATCACCCACCTTCCAGGGAGCAAAATCTATGTTTGTTTTCTAGGGCTGCCTTTAAAAAGTAACACAAAATTGGTGACTTAGAACAATGAACTCTATTCTCTCACGGTTCTGGAGACCAGAAGTCTGAAATCGAGGTTGTGATTCATCCAAAGGTTCTAGGGAGAATCCTTCCTTGTCTCCTCCAGCTTCTGATGGCTCCAGGAGCTCCTTGGCTAAGGCTGCATAATCCAGTCTCCGCCTTCATCATCACGTGGCTTTCTCCTCTTTGTCCATGTTTTCTCCTCTTCTATCTCTTATAAGGACACTTCTCATTTGATTTAGGACCCACCTGTATAACCCAGAATGACCTCATCTCAAGATCTTTAATAATTACCTTTGCAAAACCTACCCTTTCCTCCAAAAAAGGCCACATTTAAAGATTCCAGGGTTAGAATGTGAACATATATTTTGGGGAGCTACCATTCAACTCATAACAACATCCCAGAGAAATTTTCTCCTAAATTTATGGTATAAGCCCAAATTATTCACTGCAGCATTGTTTGTGGTAGTTTGAAATTGGATGTCCACCACTTGAACAGTGTGTAGATAAAATACGATGGATGTTCACAGCTCACTGACTACCCATGTGCTCCCTATATTTTCCATCCCCCACACAGTTAGTCAGGTCCATATAACAGTGTTGGTCAACGTCCTGAGTGGCGATGACACATGTTACTTATAGTCTGAAGAATGAGTGCGTATGAATTCCCTAGGCTCATTCTTTCCCTGCCCTGGCAACCCAGAAAGTCATATGTTCCCAGTGTCATAGCTGTGAAACACAAGTGGTGAGGATCCCTGAATCACAGCTTAGAAAGGAGATGCCCTGAGGAAAGGCAGACTTACAGAGAACTCTGTATGGATGAGAAACAACCTTGATGTGTTGAGTCACTGTGATCTGGGGCTTGTTTGTTACTTCTTTATAGCCCAGCCTCCCCTGAATACTGTGTACACCACGAAATGGCATCATTTGTTAGGAACAGCAGATTAGGAATACACAGCCCCATCGAAACACCTCAAAAACATAATGCTTAATGAAAAGTGAAGACAGAAAATGGGATGTATGTCATAATAGCGCTCACAAAATTTTAAATAAATGCATACAAAAGTGAACATTTCACAAACACATCAAAATTTAAAAAATACATATACAGGAGGTGTGGGTAGAGGAATGAGAGTGCGGTATAAACAAAAGCAATTTTTCTCTCAAGTGAGGGTCTTGCCATTTCTAATTATAATATGTCAAGATGTGAGGAAGATGATTAATGAGACATTCTGTTCCTCGGGACTAAAAAGGAAGCTGGGGTGTGCTGGCCGAGGGTGGCACAGCTGGACGAGACATAAGAGATGCTTGTGATCTGCTGAGAACGAAGGGGTGAGGAAGGGAAAGAGAAGATCCAGCTAAGGAGCCTGAGAAAGCAGAAGAGCCACAAAAGCTAAAAAGGTAAATAGTCCAGATAAAACGTTAGAGGATCTTGACGAAGACTGTGGCTGGAAGAGTGGAAAGAAGAGCGTGGATTATGAAGTCACTGTATAAAACACAATTAAATCCAGCATCTTTATCAATGTGCTACAAATCCAATGTGAGAAGCCCAATCATCTCCCCTGAGAGTTTATACACCAGTTTTAACAGAGAATTATAAAATGTTGAGAAGTAATGAGACAAAAGGGGTTTTTAGGCTTCTAGGGACAACAAACGATAAGAAAGCAAATAGATGAGGGAAACTAATGGAAGGTGAGGGCAATTTTAGCAAGGTTTGTTTGTGCGGGTCAGTCTTGGTGCCAACTTTCTGCCTTCTTTACAGCCATTTACTTCCCCAAGAGGACGATTTATGGCAATCCTTATTTCTCAGGAGTATCTGCTTAGTCAAATAAAAGAAGCTCCAGGAAGGCTTCTTTCTGTATCTGTTAAACCTCAAATGTCTTTAGTTCAAAATAATTCTTATGCCAAATTTTGTGGGGTGGCATATTCTGATCCCCTTAAAAACCATGAAGAGAGATAAGGTAGTGGAAAGAGAGAGAATGAGGTTATAGTATGCAGTGCTTGAGCCCCACTGTGGAGTCTAATTTCAGAGACCATAAATCAGTGCTGAAGTTAGGGGTAGCACTGCCGGGTCCCTGGAAAACCAGCCTCAAGCCTCTGCTGCCTAAAAGCATCATTTTGGCTTGGAATCCCCTCAACAGAGCCATCGGTCTGTTGCAGGCTGTAGAGGCTGCAACGTGTCATGAGCCTGGGAACACATCCCCGCTGAACAGAAAGTTGACTTAACAATTTCGTCCAGATCAAGATGGCCTTTAAACAATCCATATTTATCACAGGCTTCTTACTGCGCAAATCTGGACTCAGGGCAAATTGCCACGGCACAACTGAGGGAATAGGGGAAGCACTGAGCCTAAGTGCTGACCCATGTCTCATCCCTGGATACACATTAGAATCACCAGGGGTAGTTTAAAAAACAGACAAGCAGACAAACCAACAAACACACTGCCTGAATCCCAGGGGACATCAATGAAACCAGAACCTTGGGGTAGGTGGAGGGAGGTGGAGGTATATTTTCTTAAAACACTGTAGGTGATTCTAATGTACAGTCACAGATGAGAAAAAAAAATGGTTTTGAATAATAAAAATATAACGTTGAAGAAGTTTTCCTTCTCTCTCCCCCTTCCTCTTTCCTTGAAATAAACAGAGGACATAAAAACCATCTCAGTGGGTATGCCCAGGTCATACTTTGAATATTAGCTCCTCTTGGATCTCTGCCCAAGACTGACAACTGTCTGAATCGGTTGTCTCCCTGTTCCCAAGGATCCACTGGGAAAACCATAGGGAAGGAAGGGAGAGTAGATCAGACTCCAAGGGCAGTGGGATAGCTTTGGTGGCTTCTGACTCTTTCACTTGGTATTTCCCTTCATCCTCCTTTGTCATTAATGATGATTTTAAATACTCTAGATACCACCAGTAAGGAGTCAGGTCCAGAATTAATTTTCAGACTTCCTTCAAAGGGCGCAAGCTTTAAAATCCCAGGAGTAGGAAACACGCTGACCTGAAATACCATGTCAAATGAAATGAAAGCATTTGACACAATCCACCACTGCATCCTTCTTAAAGCCACCTTCTTAGTGACAGGACCCATTCAGGGTTGTTTCCTATCTTTCTAAATAATGACCCCTCCTCCATTGGCTTCACTGCTCCTCTTCTTACACTTTCCTTGTAAGAGGGGGCGGGAGATGCCTGCATCTCTGTAGAGCAATAGGCTCCTTGGGACACCTTAAAATAGGACCCAGCCTTACTCCCTCCTTTTACGGGACTGAAAATTCAACTCCAAAGAAGGCAAGTGATCTGCCCAAAGTCATGGAGCTAATTAATGACAGGCCTGGGACTAGGACCTACATTTCCAGAGCTCCAGCTGCATTCACTGCTTAACTCACCTTACCACTGACCTGGACACAGGAAGAAAAACAGCAAAGGGTGTTGATTTGCATGAAGTTTTTTCTTTCCAGTCTTCTAAATCTTTGCTATTTAAAATATAGTCCATGGGTCAACGGTGCAGGTCACCTAGGAACTTGTTAGAGACTTAGATTCTCAAGCCCGACCCAGACATACTGAATGAATTAGAATCTGCATTTTAATGAGATCTTTGGGTAATTCTAAGCATATTAAAATTTGAGATGCACTTTTCTAAATTATCAATTAGGTATTGATTCATGAATAAATGCAATTATTTACTTAACACACTCTGTATAGCAGAATGAGCATTGAGAAGGTTATACCACTAGAAAAAAAAAACAAATAGAGCTTGTTTTAGTTCTTTAAAAAAATTTAGAAATAATGGCAAATTAAGGTATTTCTTTAGATAACACTGATACATGTGGATACTTGGTTTCCATATCAAAATAATTTTAGATTTAAATATTATAATAACTTAAGATAAAAATAAAAATGTAAACATCTGCCATCTTGGTGTCAAGTGCGTGTGTCAGTTTCCAACGTTCCCAAATCACTTTTCATTGCTATCCAAAATATCTGTTTGAATCAAAACCACCACAATGTAGAGTTGACTCTGTTCAAACCAAGGATGGAGAATCGGTTCCATTCTTGTTGCTGTAAAACTCCTGGCACAGAAAATGTTACCACCTTAGTTATTGTTGCTCCCTTCCCAATTTTGTACATCTGCTTGGTGTTGTCAAAAAGACATTTCTGGTATAGATTTAAGCAGGCCCAAAGCACACCTGATGTCTGCCAACTCTCCTTCTTTCTTCTCTTCCTGAGTTTCACATCCAGAGCTTTTAACCTTTCCTTGTTTCCTGGCAACAGAAGTTCCAGAGAAAGTGCAAGAGCAAGGGCGTACACAAAGACTGCCATGGTAGAAAAGCAGAGAGAATAACTGTGAATACAGTCAAACACACAACCTGTGAACGTGGGAACAGCGGGCCCCTTTGGTAAAATGAGAGTATTTATAAAACCCCAGGTGTCACTGCTCCTCTCTGCTCTCTGTGGTCTCTGTTCTTATACCACCTTTGTAGGCCCAAATAACAGCATTTGTAACACCCTGGTTGATGATTCTAATTGACTGTTGATTGTAAATAAGAACAAGTCCTAACGCATGGAAATAAAAGCCCTTGAAATAAATATATTCATGGATAAAAGCAATAACATGTACAAACAATGATGTCAATGCAAGCCAGGAAGTGACAGAGGAGCCAAACAAGGGACAGAGATGAAACGTATAACAGATAGATGCTCGAGAGAAAGGCTCAGGCTGGAGGCAAGGAGAAAATTGTCGTTTTGTCTCTCTGAAGATGCACCTTTTTTGTTCACCTATTTCCTTGGTGGGCAGGAGATGGCCACTCCTCAGCTCCAAAGTTTACACATTATAGTTGAAACTATAGAGAATGCCTGTTTCTCATGGTCACAACTACAAATTTCCAACAGAGGAAACAACTGGCCTAGTTGGGAATGGGGTACACCCCTGCACCAGTCAGCTGTGGCCAGGATCTGTCCACAGTCCCAGACTACTTGTGGACCATATAGGGGAGAGTGATCAGTTCCTAGAAAAGAGAATTCATTGGCTTGTGAGATGGACAAATGTCCCCAAATGTGTTCACCTGCAAGATAGAAAGATGCAGTGACAAACACACATCAGCCGATGACAGCGCCAAGTCCAGGAGCAGTTGCCTGAGCTGGATCTCTGTTTCAGAGATGCAGAGCAGCAACATTTCACAGGAATTCAGGAGGAATTGTGAACCAAGGCTAAAACACTGAAGTCCTCTCAAACTCCTTCCTTCACTCTCAAGTTTGCTTGATGTTCTCTATCTGGTCATTTCCGATCACTTCAGTACCTTCTTCTCCTAAAACTCTGTCCCACCCTCTCCATTGGGGCTACTACTCTTTATAGCACAGGTACATCCATCATCTAGTGCAAGTATATCCAGACCAGTGTCAGGAATAAGAAGCTGTCTAGCTCTGGTCAGCCTATTTCCTTATTTCAGTTCCTTCCTGGGTTTATTTTCTAAAGGATGAACAGACATGGGATTATTCAAATAAAGACTGAATATTAAAATGCAAGCTTCCCTATGGTTCTAGAAAGGTGAGGCCTGAAGTAAATGTGGGCTATGCTCTGGACCAATTCTGACATTTTGATAAAGACAATACACAATGAAACTGCTAAATTGTGTAAATTGCACGCTAAATATAAGTATTAAATTATCATCACCTTACACACATGCTTTAATGGCTCTGTTCAGTTGACATTACTATATTCATTATGACAGGTGCTTTTGGCTGCAAGTAACAGAAAACAGATAATAAGAATAATCTTTATTATTACATTGGCCATAACTGGTTCTAGGGTTTCTGGAATTGGCTCTCTAGTACAATTAGATTTAAAGATGCAAATGATTCTATTTCCAGAAGTAAAGAGACCCTGACAGTTTACAGCATGAACCACTTATAGAAATATGCAAAGTATCTGCATTAAACACTCCTAATCAACCATTTATTAGATTCAATGTGGTAGGTGATTCTGCATATGACACTCTTGAACATTTTTGGAAAACGAATGTACATAAAGACATTGATTGTTGCTCCTAATGTCAGTGGGCAAGTGGTGAAAGCAAAACATGACCTCAAAGATCTGAATTCCCAGCTTGGACATCACAGAGCTTCCGTGTGTGTGCCCTAAAGGAAACCCTATTTCTTGTAACCACGGGGCTGCACTACTTAAAATAAAACACAGAACCTCAACCCACAACTGGTTTAATCCCAACACACTCTGAACCCTCACCCTCACAGGGAATCTGTAGTTAAGATAAAGCACTGAGTGGGAAGGAACAGGATCCTGGAAGTTGGGATGGGGACATATGGGAAAACCATGATGAAGCCATGGTTTTCCAAGGTCTCATGGACATTGAGCCTCTAAATTCTGATGGATCTTCTTTGCCAGTGGAAGAAGCCTCCCTATCCCCAGTGGAATTGGCGCCCCATACTCAGGAGCAGCAGCACCCCCACCCCCAGTGGTCTAGGCCTTTCCACCTCAATCTGAGGGATTGACTCTGCATTGCACAAAGAAACTGTAATGTTTCTTTCCCTAAAGCAACTGCCATGCACGACAGTGACAATGTCAATTGTCCTCAGTACCCACCTCCAGCACTCCTCTTCGCTTCTAGACCTCTACCTGGCCTCAAGACCCAGAAGTCCCCTAAAGACGAGGTCAAAAGTGTGACCCATGTGGAAGCACACCCCATTCCAAAAGAGCTACTTGAGTTTTCTAATTTATACAGATAGAAATGAGGCGACTCTTTAGTAGGAAAGGACACTAAGGGTGTGGGATAATGGTGGAAGGAATGTAAAGTTGAATCAGGCCAAATTTATAAATATAGACCACTAAGCAGAGATTCTGCATTTAATGTCACAGCTGAAGGAATTAGAAGTTCTCAGAATTCGGTTGGTTGCCTGAAACATGGACCAAGAATATGCCCACAGTGAGTGTAAACTGGAGGGAAATACCTGACCTACCTGATTTATGATCAAGGAAGAGATTCCAAGGCCTAGAGAGATGAGAATGTTAGAGTGAATTTGTCACTTACAATCTACTCAGACACACTGGAGGGTCCTGAAGACACACCTGTCACATGACTATGAGAAACAGGTTTGTGAGGCCCAGCATCCTTAAAGGGTTCAGTGGTTGCTCTTCTCTGTTGGCCAAATCTCTCGGTGAGGACTGTAGCCGCTTGACTGGAAACATAAGTTCAGTGGAAGTAATTGGACTCTGAGGTGGCAGGGGTCAAGTGGCAGCACTCAACAGCCAAAGGCAAGATGGGTGTGGTGACTATAGTAGACAGCAGAATCAAAGCAGCTACCAGAATAGTCAAGCTCCACTAGTACTACAGCCTTGGCTAATTGATTATAGTCTTCCCAGAAGTGAAATTGATAGGAAGCTTACTAAAGTCTTACTTGATCTGTATAAGCAGAACAGTTCTAAGTTAAGTGAAGTCAGAGTCAATTCATTCAATTCTCACGTTTGAGCCAGTTTAGAGATCTAGACCCCTTGAGTGAAGGAAAGGCCAGGTCCCCCTGAGGAAAGTACACTACCAAAAATTTATACTGTTACCCTTTTTCTCAGCCTTCCCCAAAGGGCCCTATGACTTTTTACCAGGGTAACTGCACTAGGGAAAAAATATCCCTAGACCTCTCAAGGACTACTGGACACTGGCTCTGAACTGACACTAGTTCTAAGATATCCCCAATGTCACTATGGCTCACCAAGTAGAGTAGCAGTTTATGGAGATCAGAGGATCAATGGAGTTTTAGGTCAGGTCTCTCTCATAGTGGGCCTCGTAGGTCCCCAAACCCATGTCATTATTATTTCCCCAGCTTCAAAATGCATAATTGGAATAGATAATATAGAGAAATCTCCACATGGGTTCCCGGACTTGTGAAGTGAGGGCTATCTGGGTGGGTAAGGCCAAGTGGAAGTCACTAGAACTCTCTCTACCTAAGAAAATAGTAAAACAGGAAATCAATAGTGCTACATTCCAGAGGGACTGCCGAGATCAATGCCACCATCGAGGACTTGAAAGATGCAGGGGGGTGGTGATTCCCACCACATCCCATTCAATTGCCTAATTGACCTGTTTAGAAGACATGTACTTCTTGGAGAATGACAGCGGAGCATCATAAGCTTAACCAGGTGGTGACTTGAATTAGTTGCTGTACCAGACATAGTTTCATTGTTTAAGCAAATTAACACATCCCCTGGTACCTGGTATGTAGTTATTGCTCTGGCAAATACCTTTTTATCCATTCCTGTCCATGAGGCTCACCAGAAGAAGTTTGTTTTCAGTGAGCAAGGCCAGCAATATGCCTTCACTGTCCTACCTCAGAGACATATGAACTCTCCAGCCCTACGTCATATTTTTGTTCACAGGGATCCCTATCGCCTCTCCCTGTCACAAGATATCACACTGCTCCATCACCTTGCTGACGCTGTGCTGATTGGACCTAGTGAGCAGGAAGTAACAACTACTCCAGTCTCAGTGGTAAGACATTTGCACACCAAAGGCTATGAAATAAATATGGCTATGATTCTGGGGTCTTCTACTTCAGTGAAATTTATAGGGATCTAGTGGTGTGGGGCCACAATGTTGAGATATCCCTTCTCACATGAAGGGCAGGTTGCTACATCTGGCCTTTCCTATAACCAAGAAAGAAGCACAATGCCTAGTGGGCTTCTTTAGATTTTAGAGGTAACACATTACTTTGTTCTAGTGTGTTACTCTGGCCACTTACTGAGTGACCCGAAAGTTTCTGGTTTTGAGTGGGGCTTAGAGCAAGAGAAGGCTCCATAACAGGTCCAGGCTGCCATGCAAGTGGCTCTACCACCTGGGTCACATGACCCAGGAGATCCAATGGGGCTCAAAGGGTCAGAAGTGGATAGGGATGCTCTCGTGAGACTTTAACAGGTCCCGGTAGCTGATGCTGAGCACAGGACTCCACAGAAAATTCATTTCCTTTTGAGAAAATGCTCTTGGTCTGCTCCTGGGCCTCAGTAGGGACTGAATGCTTAACCATGGACCAGCGAGCTTCCATGCAACCTGAGCTGCCCATCACAGACTGGGCGCTGTCTAACCAAGCAGGTCATAGAGTTGGGTGTGTGCAACAGCACTCCATCCCATGGTGTTGGGGACAGAAGTTACACATGGAAGTGGCATCCATGTGACCAGGCCCGAGCAGGCCCTGAAGACCCAAGTTAGGTAAGAAAGTGACCCAAGTTCCAACAGTCCCCACTCCCACCACATTACCTTCTCTCTCCCCAGCCTGCACCTATTGCCTCGGGGAGAGTTCCCTATGATCAGTTGACAGAAGAAGATAGAACTCAGACCCGGTTGGCAGGTGGTTCTGGGTGATATTCAGGTGCCACTTGAACGTAGACAACTGCAGCACTACATCCCCTTTCTGGGACATCCCTGAAGGACAGTGGTGAGGTACATCTTCCCAGGTGGAAGAACTTCAGGCAGTGCACTTGGTGTTCACGTTGCTTGGAAGGAGAAATGAACGAGACATGTGACTAGACACTGAGCCACGGGTTGTGGCCAGTGGTTTGGATGGATAGTCAAGGCCTTAGAAGGAAGATGATTGGAAAATTGGTGACAATGCAATGAATGGACAAGAAAACATAAAGATATTGTGCCCAATGTAAACACTCACCAAAAGGTGATCTCGACAGAGAAGAAATTTAATAACTGAGTGGATGGGATGACCCGTGCTATGAATATTAATAAGTCTCTTTCCCTAGGTACCACTGTCACTGTCAATGGGTTCATGAACGAAGTGGCCATGGTGGCAGAGATGGAGGTTACACACGGGCTTAGCAACATAGACTTCCACTGAGTGATGCTGACCTGGCGAGGGCCACAACCAAGTGCCCAATTTGCTAACAGCAGAGATCAACACTGAGTCCCCTACATGGCACCATTCTGAGGTAACCAGCCAGCTACCTGGTGGCAGGTTGATTACACTGCACCACTTCTATCACGGACATCAGGGTAATGTTCAATCTACAGAAACAAAAGAAGCCAAGGATGAGTGGTCAAGAGACTAAGGGCAACTCAATGAAAAATCATGACCACTAGTCCAGTTTCTGGATCTGAACCAGTTTTCTGACCTGGAACCTATTGACTAAAAGAGAGGCAAGGTCCCCAAGGGGAAGGAGCCCCCAAAACCCAGTAAGTAGTTAATGTAATGATTACCCCCAATCCACCCCTAAAGAGATCTATGGTCATTTACTCAGGTCATTGTATACTTGGAAAAGGGGAAATCCTAAGCATTTGAGGATGATTGGGCATAGGACACAGATCAACACTGAAAACCCAGGAATCCAAAGCATTATACATACCCTGACTCCCATTAGAGTGGGTGCTTATGGAGGCCAATTGATACGTGGGAGCCTGGCCTTGGTCACCAGTTCCTCAGACCCATCTAGAAGGAATTTTCCCTGTATCTGACTATATAGCTAGAATGGACATACTTGGTTCTTGGCAAAAATCCCCCATTATCATAGTGGGAAAGCCAAGCGGAAGCTTCTAAAACTGCCTTATCCCACTCCAGCCAAGACAGTGAATCAAAAACAGCATCACATCCTGAGGGGAATGGGGGAATGGCAACTCTAAAAGATGCAGGGTAGGCGATCCCATCACATGGTCATTTAATCTACCACTCTGGCCTCTACAGAAGTCAGGTGGATCCTGGAGAATAACTGTGGACTGACGCAAGCACAGCTAAGCACTAGTCCCAATTGCAGCAGGGATGCCAGATGTGCTCTCTGGTTTAGAATAGATTAACAATGCCTCGGGTACATAGTTTGCAGTTATGGATCTAACAAATGCATGCTTTTCAATCACTATCAGAAGGGAAGATCAGAAACAGCTCTCCTTCACCAAGGACAGACAACAGTACACATTTAAAGCCTGGCCCCAGGGCTGACTTAACTCTCTCACCCTCTGTCAAAATCTAGTCCAAAGAAACCTGGGCTACTTGGACATCCTATAGAACATATTATATCCATCCACTCTACTAATGACAGTATTTTATTAGAACCTGAGAACCAAGAACTGAAAAGTATGTTGGAGGCCTTGGTAACACACATGCCCTTCAAATGGGAGGAGAAAAATCCTACACAAAGATTCAGAAGCTCACAACATTGTTGGTGGCCTTTTCCCCCCCCAGTGGACACCGTAAGTTTCCCATTAAATGACAAGCTGTGGCTGCCATCCAGTTACTTCATGTTCTTCATACCAAAAGAAAAGAAAAGGAAAGAAGTCAACATTCTGGCGTGAGAAATGGACCCTGAAAATCAGAGCCACTTTTACAGACAGGGAACAGGAAAGACCGTGTTTGGTACCTAGGTGATCCCCTTGGTGTCTCTTAATGGAAAATGGGTAAATACAGCAGCCACTGCCTAGTTTGCACCCACCAAGTAAGCCACTTGGACTAGAAAAGGGTATGGAGAAGCTGCTATGGGTAGTAAAGATGGAAGACAGTAAGTATCAGTTGCAGCCTCAAGAGCAGCTGCTGTGGTGAAGGTCCTAATTCATTCCATTCATCTTCCCCTAGAAAAGGGGCCATCAGAGTCCTGGAAGAGCTCTTCCAGAACTTATTATTTGAAACACTGAAGTGCAAAGAGGACACTGCAGTGAATGTGTGGTGCATCGCCCAGATGCATCCCCTCCTTCGGGGCTCACACTCAATCCCCTCACCTGCTGGGACTGTTGGTAACAGCTATCAGCTATCGATCCCTCTGCAGGCATTGCCCTCTGATGAAGTTTCTTTGAGATCATACCCTCTTCCTGGGGGACAGCTTGCATCCAGTGACTGGTCAATGTATGGATATAAGACTGACCCCCTTTTTCTCAATTTAGGATAATTCTGAAGGACTACTGAAGCTGCACAGGCACCCGTGAGATTAGTGAGGCTTTTCTTACAGTTGCAACACAGTTCACCTTCTCGCTCTGCCCCGTAATGCTACCTTCACCTTCCCAAAAGTACTGATCCCAAGAGGACTCTCCAGTAACCTTCCTGCATGCAAATCTCCACCTCATAATCTGTGTCCTAAGGAACCTAACTTGAAGCCCATGCATCATCTCATTTTCTTCTCACCACAGTTTTATCAGTTTTACTGTTATTTTACAGAGGAAACTCAAGCCCTTAGAACTTTAACACACTCTCTGGTCCTACAGCCTAAGCTCTTAACCAAAATGGATAAACAAACTCTACTCCCTGTGCTAGAATTAGGCAGATATTCCCCTGGATGAGATTCTGGGTGCAGCCAGTCAGGTACTAACTCTCACAAAGTCTCTTTCCATTGTGTGTGCCCAGGGACCCACTTTGGAAGTTGCAGAGGAAGAAAGCAGAGCCCTCCTGCAACCAGGCTCCCCTCTTCAGGCTCCATAATCCTTCCCACTTGATTGCTGTGGGTTCCAGGGGTGTCTCCCATGAATTCAGAGCTAACTCTTGTGCTTGTGATGCAGAGGAGTCTCCCTGACATGACTAGCTGCCACCTCCAGCCCTGAAATTCCCAGATTTCAAGTATAAATGGAGTGACCCAAATGCACAATGATTTTGGTCCTATGAATTCAGTGATTTAATAAGTTATTTGTGGCTAGGAAGTTGCATAGAGATCATCCAGGTCTGCATTGGGTCTCTCTTCCCTCCCCATCCCTAAGCTCTCCATCCCCCCTTAGAGTACAGCTGTCACCCAGTCTTCCCCAACTTCCAAAATGTCATTGCTAGATACAGGAAAAGTTGGCTGGGAATGTGCTAAAACTGTCTCCACTGTAACACAGGGACAGACTGTCATAAACTGCGGCAGGTAACCCAGAAGCCCTTTGTCTTTTAGAACAACTTCATTATCTTTCTATTCTCTGGGAGCTTAAAATATCGGGGCTCCCATCAACTTCTGCATAGAGTGCAGCTTTTATAAGTAACCAGGCAGGGCAATGGAGCGTGGTTAGTCATTTTGCATGAGAACTTCCCTTGCACGACTTCCATATATAACTCATTTGGCAACCCCCTTTTCTACCCATTTAGCACCAGGGCAAAACACGTTCTTAGGAGTGCTCACAGACCTTCCACCATGGGCTCCCCGAGGCAATGGAAAGAAGATTCCAGGTGTTATGTTTTCCCTACCCCTTACATGCACATCACCATTGTCTTCTAGACTTGTCTCTTATTATTCCCAGTCATGGTCCTTCTGCTTGAGAAGGTCTGGCCTTTTCTTACCCCACATGTCCAGCTCATCCCTGCTCTTGTCCTCGCCTCTCCCCACAGCAGGACCTTTTTTGACTCCAATAACCCATGTGCACTGCACCCTCTCCCCAGGTACCATCCCTGAGGAACCCCCTTCCACTCCGATCATTCACGAAGCCTTATCAGCATGCACTTATTGTACAGATATTGGGCCACAATTGTCCGTTTGCAATGGAATCTAATACAGTTTTAGAGTCAGAATACTATTTCTAAGTTCAGACTCTGTCGTTTACTGAAGAGGATCCTGGGGAAGTCTCCTTACCACTCCAAGCTTCCCCGTCCTCGTTTTGAAAATGAAGATAGTAAAGCCTCTGCAGTGTGTTTGTGGAGAGAACTAATGAGGTAAAGCAATGGGAAGTGACCTTTACATTTTCAAGTGTTGGACAAATGTTAGTCTCATCATTGCGTTGTTTCTCCTCCACGAGCTCTCCGGGATCACATCTTTCACTTCCCTTCTAACTCTCCCGTGGGTCACCTATAGTGCCAGTAACACTGCAGGCTAACATTAGTTGCAGAGTTCAGAATGAATGAAAAACTCTACTTGCCCAACAGAATTAAGGAAAAACCATAACCACGTTAAATTTACTGTGAACGTTGTTCCACAGAGTGAATCTAGAACCTTCTCTACAGAGAGACATCCTGACAGGGATGAAAATTTATTTGCAGCCCATGCTCCCAAATCTGTGCTGAAAGAAAGAGAAATAGCATCAAAACATATCCATCCCTCATTCAAATATGGGGCCATCATCACTAACAAGAAACAAATTGGCCTCTGGAGCCCTGGTTAGCTTCCCCTCCCTCCCCCTCACAAAAAGGCTGCTATCTCTAAATAACCAGCTTTTTTAAAGTCCTGCTCAGGGAGACCATTTTTATCTCCATGGTGTGATCAGTTCCTCTTCAACATCTGATGCAACCCTAGTGTTTTCCATTGCTTTCTAGCTGTGTCAGATTTCCCTAGAAGACAGAAATGAAAGTGATGACTAAGAAGATTGCACTTAAAATTCAAATTTTTGACCTACACATTGATTCCCCCACCCACCCCTCCCATTCCTGACTCCTTGCCTTCCAAAGGGGAAAATTATCCTTTTTACACAAAGGAAAACCTTCAGCCTGCACCGTTTGATGTAGACTTGCAATCTTTAGGCACAAATTTAGTTCATTTAGTTGGAACCACACAGAGCAGAACCTAGTCAGAGAACTCAGATTTTTTTTTTCCTATTTTCCTGACAGTCTTCTAAGGTGACCGGAAGGATTACATGCCAGAAGTGTACCAGTTATATGATCTATTTCCCCTCTATCACTTAGAAACAATTAGGCATTTAGTTATCCCCTCCACAGTGGCCCATATTCTGTATTCCGATCTTGCCTCCAAGTCAAATGCTTTAAAGCACCATGTCTGAAATGGAGAAAAACTTTGGAAAAAAGAAAGATAGTATAAGTGGGAAAATAACAATAATATAGGGCCTTTCATCACACTACCTCAACATACTTTCAAAGACGATTTCCTTCACAGACACAAGGTGAGCTTTCCCAACTGGGCTCTTTCTTCCCCAGTGACACAACTTGAGTAATGCAGCCAGCACTTTGATGAATATCTAAGATAATAAAATGGTTACGGTGATGTGTAAATGTGGCTCATTTCCACTGTAGTCTGTTCTAGATATGTTCACGCTTAAATCAAAATCGCCTTGCGTTTAGCAGACATTTGAGTCCCACTCACAACCAAAAGGCAGATTCTCTAGTCTGCCGAACTAGCCCAAAGTTGATCATCAGGTGGCCAGAAACTGTCATCGAGGGATCTTTTGCAAGGATAAATGGTACCTCGTGTGTCGTTCAGAGCACCTTGCAGGAACTCAACACTTCCTCAAAATATTTATTAAAAGCCCGGAGTCGGAACTACAAAACTGATCACAACTACCCCTAAACAGAGTGAGCCCATGGTCTCAGACAGACCCATTAGCAGATAATTTTAATACAAGTCAGGCAATGACAGCATCAGAGCCGAGCCTGGGGGGAGGGGAGGGGAGGGATTTAGGGAAGGAGGTGCCTGATCTTATTGTCTTAAAGAATAAGCAGGAACTAAACAGAAAAGAGAAGGAAAAAGACCAATTCGGGCAAGGGGAGTGGCATGGACAGAGAATCAAGACGAGAGACTGCCCTGTGCAGAGGACCCGCAAACGTGTTTGTTTTTAATGAGCAGCTACCATTTTGCAGAGCTGAGCCTGCTGTTTTGTTTCGCTCGTCTCCTGTGCTGGATCCCTCTGGAGAGGCTGGCTGGGGCACCTTCTGATGCTACATGTGGCCACCTCCTTCAAAGCACTACTGCCTCAGTGCCCTTCAGTCACCACTCCCAGGACACTCAGAGGCACCAGTGCAGTTCAGGGATGGGGGCTGAGCTGGAGAAGAAGGCTCTCCCCGTTTACCATGGCCTGCTGTGAGGAAGGGGTCCCCAAGCAAGGCTCCATGTCCCCCAGAAGAGTCAAAGGAACAGCCTTTAGTCTTCACCTCAACCCCTTGTGTTACGGCCAGAGCAAAGGACTCCAGAATGACTCCCTGATCGGGGGGAGTTGGGGCTCTGCCATGGGAGTCAAGGAAATCACCACTTCTTCTTCAGAATCCTCCTCTCCTCCCCCCAGGAAGGCTGCAAGCTTTGATGTGGGGCCAACCTCCTGCTCCCTCAGGCACTCATCCATCCCCAGAGTTCCTCATTCCGCAGCCCACCCTCCAGCTGACTTCTGGCCTGCTGCCCAGATGTGCCTCCATCCTGACATTGCTGAGGCCAGAGCTGCGGCCCCTGCTTCATCATTTCCTCCTGCTTTAAGCACAAATGGGAACGTAGTATCATTTTCAACACCAGAAACTGTTAACAGCAGATGCTTCCAGAGAAGGAAGCAGAATCGCTGCAGGGAAGGGAGGAGGGAGACTGACCTTTTTACACACTCTCTGGTAGTTGTGAGCTGTACTGTGCCTATGCGGTGCCTGTTCCAGAAGCATGATATTCGAGAAAATTACTGTGAAAAGAAAAGTTACCTTTTTTGAAACCCAGAGTTTTCCAAATATTTCCTAGAATGCAATATTGAGGCCTTCCTTTTGAATCGAAATGGTTTAACCATCTTATAGGTAAAAGGTCAGTAGGTTAAAAAAAAAAACAAAAAAGACAGGGTAATTAAGGAGACAGACTTTGGATGAAGCCTGCTCTGAGATCTTAATTTTTTTGGCCTCTCGGTGCCTCGGTTTTCACATCTGTAAAATGAGGATAATTACAGTACCTATCTCACAGACTCATTGTGAGGGTAAATGACCTAATGCACATGAAGCTCTTGGAGTCTGCCTCAGAGTAAATGCTGTATAATTGATGGCTAAGAATCATTATCTGTACAGGTTGCGGCTCACCTGTCACCTTCTGCTACAGCATATGGTAGGGAAAGAAAGTTCCAGGGAAAGCACGCCTCGGAGAAGGATGTCACAGAGACTGAGTATTAAAAATAAAATCTGAGTGCTTTCAAAACCCCTGTCACACTTTGCCATGTGTTTACAGCCTGTCGAAGAAACACTGCCTTTCCCATGAGCCACTGGTGACACCCAGCATAGGACCTGAGTCGAACCAGGTTCAAGCGTTGTTCCTCCACTAACCTGCCCTGTGGCTCTTGGGTAAACCATAAGATCTCCAGTCTTAATTTCTCCACAGGAGTGTCATGGGGTCAAGCAAGCTAATTATGTGAAAGGGCTCTGTACCCACCTTAATCCTGCAAACGAGATGCAGTTATGTCAGAAACACACTATTGGCAGCCTATTACACAGAAGAGCAAAATTAAATAGAATGGGTGTCTCCCTGCCATTCCCTGCCATGAGAAAAGTTTACTTTTTGGTAAGACTCTGCAGTGGTTACATCAACTGTTGAAGGAATAGCCCCCTCGCAGAATGCTGTCCCGGTGGGCCTGCTGGGACCGCCCCTGCCTCCCACCCCGGCATGGAAAAGCCCGGAGACTCTGAGGGGTTCCTTTTCTCTTCCAGACATTGTCCTTTCACTTACCTGGAAATAACTTGTCCTCTTCAAATCCAAGGCACCAAAACATGCTGCAGGTTCCTATAGTTCAATCCACAACTACTCTGAATCAGTTCAAAGAAATCTCAGGATCCCAGCTCCCCAGTTTTGTGCCCTCAAAGTCAGTTAATCTCTCTAGGCCACAGCTTCCTTACCAGGAAAATGGCATTTCAGGTTCCAAGACTCACATGAGCTTGGCACAACTGTAAACTTGGTTGCCACCATTTCCTGTCTGTCCCTTTGCGTCAGTTTGTAAACTTTCACCCCTCGACCCTGGCTGAAATTCACCTCGCTCTCAGCTCCCTCGGGTTTCGAAGAAGGTGGGCCCTGACTTGCTCTTTCTCAGGTGTGAGATGCTGCTCTCCTCCCAGCCTGGCCCAGCTGAGCAGCATTCTCGCCCAGCTGTTGTGTAGTAAATGCTTGCTTTGTGAAGAGACAAAGGAAAAAATGCATGGATGAACGGATTAGCTTATTCCTTTATTCGACAAATATTTACTGAGTATCTATTATCTACCACAAAGAGTTGCTCAGTAATGACCTGACCCACCTGAGAGGTGGAGATGGCGGAGAGGAGCCTGGGGAGTTTTCCCTGAGGAAGTGAAGTTTGGCTGAGGTCTGAAGGATCTCAGTAGGAGGTAACTCTAGTAGGAGTAGTCAGGAGACCCAGGCCCTGCAGTGGGAAAGAAGGAAAAAATGAATGGACGGATGAATGAATGAATGAATGAATGAGTGAATGAACTAACAAACCAATGAAGGAGCAGGCCAGTCTCCCTTGGTTATTAGCACTCTTCTCACTGCATTTCTTTTTCTGTTAGCATATCCTTGTCACCAGACACATGTGGTTCTATTTCATGAGTCTATAAAGCATGTGTGAGTCCTGGACACCTACCGCTCTGGTTAGAAAAAAATTTCGTAGTATTTATATAAACACTAATTCAGTTTCTACTGTGTGGAAAGCAGCCATTCTCCAAATGGAGGGCTGAAAAACTTCAGACTTGTACTACTTCAGACGATTCACTCCTTTCAGCCCCATTTTTTTTTCTGATTGATGGCTTCCATGGCTGCCTTTTCCATTATCAACATAATCGAAACACTTCCCCAAATTGGCTATAGCAATTTAGATTTTTTTTTTTTTTGCAATAAAATCCAGTAAATCCAGTATAGAATTTAACTACGTCTTTCTTTCATAAGGTAACAATCCTCAAGGGAGATAAGTTTACTAAGTAGAGAGAAGAAAAACTTTTGTCATTCCTGAGAAGGGGGGAGGGAGGGGAGGAAAAAAATACCCAGTAAATGTCACTACTGACTAATCCCATCTCTTTTTGCAAGGCCCTGGGGGTTTTAGGGCTTTCCGTGCGGTAAATAAAACAGTGACATTCCTCTGAAAAAGGAATGTGCAGCCTTTGCTCCCTGGGGCACTCACCTGCAGGGGTAATTAAGAGACTAAAAGGTGAGTGGAAATTCTGGGAGCAAGTAGTTTACAACTGCACCCCCCCACCACCACCACCTGCTCCAGTGCCCCACATCTGATAGCTTTCCCCAGGCCACTGTGGACCTATGGCTCGTGCCTTTTTTAGCATCACCTCTCCTGTTGACTCTGTCTACATCTGACAGGACAGTAGCTGGAGAGGTCAGGTGCCCAGATCCATTCCCATGGGCCTGCCCTAAGCTCTAGCAAATTAGTGTGAGTCCTAAGAAACAGGTCATTGTCAAAAGTTCAGAAAGCATTTGTATTGTTTTAAAAAATGACATTTCTATTATGCTGGTGTTCACTGGAGAAGGAGCAGACGGTAGAAGCCAGAGAAGTCTGTCCTTGGCATGGTCTTTAAGTTCCGCCATGTGTGTAAGGACTTCTTATGTTTGCCACTTTGTTTTTCCCCCATCAGGTTGAAGGCATTTGATTAAAAATAAATTTTTGCAATGGGGGTTCATAACATGAGTCTCTCTATATTTGTGTATGCTTGAAATTTTCCATAATAAACAATAACAAAAAAATAAATAAATGAGCACAGCATTGCACATGCTCTTGGATGCTTGCTGCTTCCCCTTCATCTCTTCTACCCCACCTAAGACTTCACAGCTGGGGAACCTCTGAAAGCTGATCTGTGTGAGTCTGCCCTGAACCCCAGCTCATTTTGCTCAGTTGCTTAGAATTAGGGCTCAATTTTCTTGCATCTTACATCCCACCAATATTTCCTTAAAGGAATTTTGTCTCACCTTGATTAGAATTAAAGGTTCATTTCTTCTGAGAAGGAAATTATATATTAACAGGCATTCTGATGTTCTCCTTACTTTTTACTTAAATGGTAAAGGTTCTAAGGACATTAATAATTGCAATAGTATTATTATTAGGAGTAAATTTTATTCCTGTGTGTAGAAAACATATTAACAAATGATGAAGTCACACTAGTTGAGTTGTGCAATTTACAACTACCATAAGTCTAAACCACAACACAGATAAGTAAAGCACTAAAAATAAATTCTATAAATGTTACTGCCACACGCTCACGCACACACACAAAAAAATCCATTGAACATTTACAAAGTTAATAATAATGCACAGTATGCCTGCAGATAATCAGGGGGTAAAAGTACACTGGCTTCTTAGGAACTGTTATAAAAACTCCACGTTCCACCTACACAACTTCTAGGTCACAAGTATTCTATTCCTAATTGAAAACTGTTGTCTTAAAGTGATGGTTGCCAGATAGGAGTGGGTAGGAGGCTGGGAGAGAAAGGTGAGGGGATTAAGAAGAATTGGTAGTTAGGAAGTAGTCAAGGAGATATAAAGTACAGCAGAGGGAATGTAGTTAATAATATTATAATAACTATCTATAGTGCCAGGTGAATGCTAGACTAATCAGGGGGACTACTTCATAAATTATGTAAATGTTAACCACTGTCCTGTACACCTGAAACTAATATAAAATATTATTTCATGTCAACTGTAATTAAAAATACATAAATAAGTAAAAAGAAGTTGATTAAATACATGTTTAGTACTACCAGAAAACACACACACACACACACACACACACACACACACACACACAGAAAGAAAAAAAAACCATCTCTCAGTAGATGTTTTTTAATATACCCAAGGCTGAGAAAGTCGACATTCCCTTACCTCCTGCCCTGTAGCTGAAGACTGGAGGGCACACAAAGATGACACGGCAAAGTGCTAAGGACTTGGTGCAAATTTAGCCCGCAGTGCTATTCCCTCCCCTCCCTATAATACCCCATCATGGCCCTGACATTAAATCAACATCCTGGGTTTTGGATGAGAGCAGGAAACACATTCTTCATGCTCCATTAAAGCATCCACTGGTGATTTAAAACAAAACCTTAGGATCTGCTTGACAATGTGAATCATTTTGAACTAACAGGATGATGGCAAATCTGAATTAGTGAAAAGCTTCTTTATGCTCTAATGTGGTTTACAGAACAGTTTTTAAAAGTAGTTTTATTACTTTCAAAAGCACAGTGTAACTCTAAGGTAGGCTAACAAAGGAATGTTATATGGGTGTCTCTTGTTTGGTGATTAGGTAAAAATGACTTTCAATGTCATTCATTAAATTCTAAAATGTCCAAATTGGGCTTGCAAGCCATTTGTTTTTTCAGCCTTTAGTCTGTCAATTTTTAAGATATACACACATACACACACACACATTTATATATATAATACATATATGTGTGTGTATGTGTGTGTATATAAATAAATAAATATGTATATATACATATATAAATATATATGCATATATATATAAATATATATATTTATATTTATAAATTCTATTCCCGTTCCAATAAAACAACAATGGCTTTTGCCCACTTTGAATTGCCAAATTTACTACTGTCCTTTCTCTCTTAATTAGGTTATGACCTCTTGTTAGTGCCTCAGTTGCATGCAAGATTTTAAGAAGAAAAGCTGCATTACCCAGGCTTTCTTAAGAAACGCTGCTCCAAAACCAAGGGACCACTGGCAATCTGCAAGAGCAAATGCAAAGTGAAGCATAAAAACCAGGGCATCGACACAGCTTCCCAGAGGGGCACCAGCAGTTCCACGGCCCGTGCTGCCGATGAGCACATGCTGTGTGAGTTCAGCAGACACATCGGTTCGGGTCACACCACATCCGTTGTGGCCGCACACACATGGCAGGCATGCCTATTCCTAATTTAGTCTCCTTTCTCTTCCTCATAGCTATCTTGCAGAAGTTGGCATATTGACCCATATTCCAGAATCCTGAGGGAGCCTAGCCCCATGTCTAAGTATTCTCACTCTTATATTAAATCACAGAATCAAAATCTCCATATGCCCTTTCAGATTAAACAAGAGCCAGGGGGAGTAAAGTTCTAAACAATTACACAAGTTAGGGACAAGACGTGACTTGGCAAGGGTAGATAAGAATAAATATAAAGGTCGATGTTATAGTTCCTCTTAAAGAATTAAAGATTTCTGTTTATCCCTTGCCCCAACCCTTTAAAATGGTACTACCTGTTCCCCCTCCCCCCAAAAAAAGTTGTTAAGGAAAAATACCCTAAGCAGCCAAGAGAGTCTGCACATGAGAATCTAACCACACATGTGGGCAGAGTGAAATGCCAACAGAAAACAAGGAAATAGATGATGAGACAGACACTCATGCAGGTATGCACGCACACACATGTGGATATCGCCCCTTTTACCAACCTTTTTGAAGCTCAGTTGTCAGAATACTTGCAAGGCAGGTTTATGTTCTCCAGGCAAGAGGTTAGACAAGTCCTCTCTGGGGAAATTGAATATCTCAAGAGAACCTGCCTCCACCACACCCACCCCCCACCCCCAACACATATAACCCTGCCAGATCTCTTCAGAAAAGCCCACCAGCTAACAATCCACACCTACATAAAGTTTCCAGTTGGCATTTCAGTGTCTCTCCCTTAAAAATAAGTAACCAAGAAGTCTGAGAAATGACACACCCTTTGGGGAAAAATGACAAGACAGACCAGGAGAAAGAAGAAGTTCAGGAGAAATTTAAAAATAAGGAGTAGAAGAAAATGTTTTAAGCTAATATTAATTTCTTCAGGGAGGTAAAAGAACATAGTTTATCATGTAACAAGATGCAATTTTTAAAAAGAGACCTCTTGGGAATTCTAAATATAATAGCAGAAATGAAAAGCTTGATAGATTAAACAATAAAGCTGAACGAATCTCCCAGAAAGAATAGGGAAAAGAGGAGATTGAAAAGAGAAAAAAGGCTTTTTGTTTTTTGTTTTAAACAGAAGATCGATCCAGAAGGGCCAGTATCCAAAAATAGAATAAAGAAAACACACAGTGAGGGGGTGGGAGGGTGAGGAGAGGGAAGTATGAGGGAGGGAAGAAGCAAGAAATGTAATCCTAGTAGATAATGCACCTGATATGTAGTTAGGGCTGAGGAAACTCAGCACATCATAGAATGTTGAATTCTAAGTCAACAATGGCAAAAAAGGAAACCAATGAAATTTTCAGTGCAGAGTCCTCAAAAGACCCAGAAACTGGCAGTCCTAGATATTTTAGAAACCGAGAGCTAAAGCAAACAAACCCAAGAAGTGCTGAGTGAAGAAGGCTGTTTGAGAGGCAGTTCAAACCTTCTTTTCCCTTCTTCCTCTACACCACTGGTCTCCCCCACCCCCACAGAAGCAGCAGGCTTGAGTTTTAAAGGGTCTCTTTCCAGGGTGAAAGTCAACTGGCCCAGCTGCTGATTTGGAAACAGTACCACAAACTGGGGCATTTAGTGACCATAAAATGCTGAGACTCCTAGCCTAACTTTCTGGCCCTATTACCCTAATTAACTACCAGAACAGTGAGACACAAGAAAAGTTTCCTTTCAGATATGACCTTCAAAGAAAAAAAGACCAGAAAAAAACAGCACCAGAGGTTTCCTAAAATAGTGCTTCCAGGTAACAATAGTGAGGTCAATGTCAACAAGACCCATCTATAAACTTAAAGTTTGCACTGACCTGTTCAGTCCTCCGCTCTCTTCCTGAGCAGACACTCAAGGATTACCAGGTATATAAAGGAGACCTAGAACAATAAAATAAGAGAATAAACAAATAGATAAAAGTGACTTGGAGGGAAAAAAAAATACTCAAAAATTCAAAAGTATCTTTAATATCTCAAAGAAATGAGACAATGTTATACCTTTAAAACAAGAATAGGAAACCATAAAAAGGAACTTTCAGATTACAAATAAAAAGCTATTAGGAATTGATAAACGTGACAGTAGTAATGAAAAACTCAAAAGAAGGGTCAGAAAGTAAAGTTGAGGCATTCTTCTAAAAAGGAGAGTAAATGCAGAGGAAAACAGAAATGAAAAAATGGAGATGTTAGAGGACCCATCCAGGAGTTCCAATGTCCAATGAGCAAGGCTTGCAAAGACAGGGAACAAAAAAACAAGAAGAGGAAATCATCAACTAAATAATTTAAGCAAATTTCTCAGAAGTGAAAGATATTGCGAGTTTCTACAATTTCCTGAAAGGGCCACGGAGGACACAGCATAATGGGTGGAAATGGGTTCATGCCCAAGAACATTATTGTGAAATGTCAGAACACTGGGGTCAAAGGGAAGATTCTTTTTGCCTTGATTATGAGAGGATGTTCTCCACAAAAACAAGAGAGTAAACCAAGAAAGACAAAGACCAACTCGGTAGCAAACCATGGAGTTCCAGGATGACAGCTCTGCGACAGCACAGAGAGCACTCAAACCAGATGGAATGGGTTGGAGCAGCTTGGGGCGGGGGCAGTGGGGGGCAGGGAGCTCTATTAAGAGGAAGAAAGACACTGGTAGATCGCCTAATGTTGGTTGACCTTGTGTCTGTTTAAAGGAGTGTCTCTTAGAAAGTAGATGCACATAAATTAAGCAAGTTGGGGGAAAGCGCAACACTTAATTTCAGGAAAGACAAGCAGAAAAGAGACAACCACAGTCCATAATACTCAACTGCAAATTGTATTTGCATAGACAAGTCATGTAAACACAGAAACTTGATTTACTCAGAAACGATATTATCTTGGGAGCGTGGGGGCACAGAGGGGAACGTGGAATAAGAGAATCGGATGCTTATCTACCGCAACAGATGACAGAAAATGTCTAAAAGTCACAATTCGAAGCAGCATCATCTAGGCAGTTTACTCGGAATTGCCGACATGTACACAGCGGGTCCCTGAATAACGGCCTCTCATGCAACGTTGTTTTGTTATAATGTTGGCATCGGAACTTAACTCTTGCTCATCTCAGTCAGTCTATGATCACATTGGTTTCGTTATACATCGTTTCGCTGACTTGCAAAACCTATCGATGACATTAGGTGAGGACTCACTGGACTCCAGCAGAAATGGCCAAAAGAATCAGAAGTGGTTGCCTCTGGGAAGAGGCACTGGAGGAGCACGAGGAGCGATGTGAGGAACCACTCTGTTTTGTTAGAAACGTTCTAATATCATTTAACTTTCTAAATGATGTGCATGTGTACCTTCGGTAACATAATCAACTTTTAAAAAGCGTTGTTTTTTTTTTTTTTCAAAACAAAAATAAGACAATGTAAAGAACTTTTCATTAACTCAAAGAATCAACAAGGTGATGGACTATGGACTCCTTGAGATAAGGGGCTGGTCTTAGTCTCCTCATCTACAGCATCTAGCACTGAGTAGGAGCTCAATAGATATTTGTTGTTTGACCGATTTCTCTACTAATGGGTGTCTTGGGCTACACTGGTGGAATGATTCTAAAGGAAAAGTTAATAGCTAACACTCACCGAGCATTCACTTACGATACGTCGGTCTTCGTTGTAAGGGCTGGACGCATGTCGCATCGTTTAATTTTCACAGCTCCACGAGGAAGGTGCTGACATTGTCCCCTTTTTGTTAATAAGGAAGCTCAAGAACAGAGGGCCTCGTGTAACTCATTTCAAGTCACACAACTGGGAAGCGTCGACGTTGGATCCACATTCAGTCGGGTTGGCTCTGAAGTCTCTACTCTCAACTGCTAAGCCTCACAGCAAAGGAGGAGGTGTCCTGTCATTGGGCCGCAGTTGGAATATTCTGTTCTGTCCTGAATGCACACATACTCCTTAGAAGTGGAATGTACTCTGAGGAAGTTGAACAGGATGTGAGAAGATCAAAAACCATGCAAGTAGGCATGGAAAATAGTGGTAGTTTGTCAATGATGACAGTCCAATCCTGTTTTGAGAGGGCTGATGAAGGAGAGGGACTGGACTTGTTCATTGTGTCCCAAGTAGTAAAACCAGTAGTAGAGATTATCTCAAGCTATTTTTCAGTTTAAGGAAGAACTTTTCTATAACTCAATGGGAAATTAAGTGCTTTGAAATAGATGGTCCCATTACTGAAAATTATTAGCTGGTCAAACTGCAGGTTTCGAAGAAAATCTATTTGTCTGTCCTGTCCATTTGTTGCCTTTAGGTTTATATCCCACATATAAGTGATATCATGTGATTTTCAACTTTTTCTGTCTGGCTTTTTTGCTTAGCATAATTATTTCAAGGTCCATCCATGTTGTTGCAAGTGGCAGTATTTCATCTCTTCTTAAGGATGAAAGAAATATAAAAAAACTGCATCCAGTCTACCTCAGGATGCTTGGATCACCTTTACATTAAAATTAAAATGTATTCTTAACATTTCAGAGATAAATCTCACACCGGAGACAGCACATTATTTTAAAAAATTTTTTAATAAACTTTAGACTCATCATTGACAAATTATCCCTGTTTCCCACGCCCACTTGCATGGTTTAGTGTCTTTTAACATCCTGTTCAACTTCCTCAGAGTACATTCCACTTCTAAAGAGTGTGTGTGCGTTCAGAACAGAACAGAATATTCCAACCGTGACCTGATGACAGGACACCTCCTCCTTTGCTGTCAGGCTTAGCAGTTGAGAGTGGAGACTTCAGAGCCAACCCGACTGAATGTGGATCCAACGTCGACGCTTCCCAGTTGTGTGACTTGAAATGAGTTACACGAGGCCCTCTGTTCTTGAGCTTCCTTATTAACAAAAAGGGGACAATGTCAGCACCTTCCTCGTGGAGTTGTGAAAATTAAACGATGCGACATACGTCCAGCCCTGACAACGAAAACCGACGTATCGTAAGTGGATGCTCGGTGAGTGTTAGCTATTAACTTTTCCTTTAGAATCATTCCACCAGTGTAGCCCAAGACACCCATTAGTAGAGAAATCAGTCAAACAACAAATATCTATTGAGCTCCTACTCAGTGCTAGATGCTGTAGACGAGGAGACTAAGACCAGCCCCTTATCTCAAGGAGTCCATAGTCCATCACCTTGTTGATTCTTTGAGTTAATGAAAAGTTCTTTACATTGTCTTATTTTTGTTTTGAAAAAAAAAACAACGCTTTTTAAAAATTGATTATGTTACCGAAGGTACACATGCACATCATTTAGAAAGTTAAATGATATTAGAACGTTTCTAACAAGACAGAGTGGTTCCTCACATCGCTCCTCGTGCTCCTCCAGTGCCTCTTCCCAGAGGCAACCACTTCTGATTCTTTTGGCCATTTCTGCTGGAGTCCAGTGAGTCCTCACCTAATGTCATCGATAGGTTTTGCAAGTCAGCGAAATGATGTATAACGAAACCAATGTGATCATAGACTGACTGAGATGAGCAAGAGTTAAGTTTCTATACCAACATTATAACAAAACAACGTTGCATGAGAGGCCGTTATTCAGGGACCCGCTGTGTACATGTCGGCAATTCCGAGTAAACTGCCAAGATGATGCTGCTTCGAATTGTGACTTTTAGACATTTTCTGTCATCTGTTGCGGTAGATAAGCATCCGATTCTCTTATTCCACGTTCCCCTCTGTGCCCCCACGCTCCCAAGATAATATCGTTTCTGAGTAAATCAAGTTTCTGTGTTTACATGACTTGTCTATGCAAATACAATTTGCAGTTGAGTATTATGGACTGTGGTTGTCTCTTTTCTGCTTGTCTTTCCTGAAATTAAGTGTTGCGCTTTCCCCCAACTTGCTTAATTTATGTGCATCTACTTTCTAAGAGACACTCCTTTAAACAGACACAAGGTCAACCAACATTAGGCGATCTACCAGTGTCTTTCTTCCTCTTAATAGAGCTCCCTGCCCCCCACTGCCCCCGCCCCAAGCTGCTCCAACCCATTCCATCTGGTTTGAGTGCTCTCTGTGCTGTCGCAGAGCTGTCATCCTGGAACTCCACTATCAACCTCGGAATTCTCCATGGTTTGCTACCGAGTTGGTCTTTGTCTTTCTTGGTTTACTCTCTTGTTTTTGTGGAGAACATCCTCTCATAATCAAGGCAAAAAGGATCTTCCCTTTGACCCCAGTGTTCTGACATTTCACAATAATGTTCTTGGGCATGAACCCATTTCCACCCATTATGCTGTGTCCTCCGTGGCCCTTTCAGGAAATTGTAGAAACTCGCAATATCTTTCACTTCTGAGAAATTTGCTTAAATTATTTAGTTGATGATTTCCTCTTCTTGTTTTTTTGTTCCCTGTCTTTGCAAGCCTTGCTCATTGGACATTGGAACTCCTGGATGGGTCCTCTAACATCTCCATTTTTTCATTTCTGTTTTCCTCTGCATTTTACTCTCCTTTTTAGAAGAATGCCTCAACTTTACTTTCTGACCCTTCTTTTGAGTTTTTCATTACTACTGTCACGTTTATCAATTCCTAATAGTTTTTTACTTGTAATCTGAAAATTCCTTTTTATGAATAGGAAAGTTTCCTATTCTTGTTTTAAGGGTATAACATTGTCTCTAAGACTGGCTCCTTGTCTTGAGTGTACTGAAATTGCACAATACTGTGCTGGGTGTGGGTCTTTATATATATTGTACAGGAAAACTCAGCAGGTAATTTTAGTCAGAAAACTCATGTCTTCCAGTTCTGAGAAATATGCTTGAATTACTTTGTTGATGATTTCCTTCCTATAGTTTGTTTGTTTCCGTCTTTGGAAACTTTTATTTAGAAACCGCACTTCCTATACTGATTCTCTAATTATTTGATCTTTACTTCTTATCTCCTGTATTCTATCTCACTTCTTTCTATTCTAATTTCTCTGATGTTTCCTCAACATTATCTTCTAATCTTTCTATTGGAAAATTCATTTTTAATGTCATTTCATTAATTTCTAAGCACTTTTCTTGTTCTATTAATTGCTTTTTCTAGCATTCTATTTTCACTTGATGGTTAGAATGTTTTATTTTATGTCATAAATATATTGATAATAGTTTTTTCCCTTGAATGTTTCCTCTCCTTGCATGTAATCTTTTTTTCCCCTTGAGTTAGCTTTCTCCAGTTTTTTATTTTTCTTGACTCTTTTGGTCTCTGGCTTTCATTTGAGGCTGTTCTCAAAGATGTGCTATTCTTTAGTTATCTGATTATATTAAATAGAGATTTAAAAACTGACTAGAAACTCTGGCCTTTGAATATGGATTGTCCAATTTCAGTTTCACTATAGTGTTAATATTTGTGGGGGGGGCGGAATATAAGGCTACAGGAAGAAAAAGAGGAAGTACTTTTATATATTGAATTAAAATATGTCTCATAAAAAAATTATCTATTGATAACCATCACATAGTAACTCTTCCTTGAATGAGCTCCAGTTTTACAGTGTTTTCCAAAGGGATAACCACTGGCATTTGAAGCAGGACAATTCATTGTGCAGGACTTTCCTGAACTTTGAGAGCATCTAGAATCCATGGCCCCTGCCCACTAAATGCCATAGGTGCCCCCATGTATATGATAACCCGAAATGCCTCAGTGTCCCCAACCACATTTCAAAACACCTCTGGGGGGAATGCAGATATTTACTGTGACCCTTAAAAATATGGTACTCAGAACTGCTGAACAGGTGGAAGGCAAGGTGGCCCATAAACTTTAAGGTCCCTTCTAACTCTTAGATTCTAAGAAATTACTGGTTTAGCCAAACTGTAACTTGGCTGCTGTCAGTCTGGCAATGTGTATGTTAACTAGAAATTCTCCCATAAGCCCATACTTCTGGGCCAGATCTTAATGCCCAAATTTATCCAATTGAACTCAGCAATAATTTACTGAGAATACTTTATGTGCAAATTATTGGATTTGATGTCACATGGAATAAAAGAGCACTGGAAGATATGCAGTCTCTGCCCTTAGAGAGTTTCCAGTACAATGAGCGTGGATAAGATGAACCCACCAGAAACTGTAGGAAACAAGACAAAACAGGATGAGAGCCAAACTTCATCTACCACCAGTGACACCACTTATAAATGTTTCTCTATAACTGTTGCTATGGCTCCTTTACAGTATTCCATCTTGAAAGGCAGCCCATTAAGTGTAACAGGAACATCCATTCCTTGCAGTGCCAAAGGAGAAGGCTTATCCTGATTGATTTGGACCCATCAGGACTCAGTCTATGGTCAGGAGTAGATCTATTGTGTTAAAAGTAGGTAATGTCCCCCTAAGTCATTGTGACAATCAAGAATGTTCCCACATGTTTCCAAATACCTCTGGGAAATAACTACCCAAGGTTGAAAACTACTTTTTCTTTTTTTATTTTTATTTTATTTTAGGTGAGGCAACCCTTCATTGATCTCACAGATTGCAAGAACCATGTCAGCTTACAATCCCTTATTTTTTATTTTTTACATCTACAGCACCTGGTCTTCCTAGGTGATCTCCCATCCAAGTACTAACTAGGCCCAACCCTGCTTAGCTTCTGAGATCAGACAGGATAGGGCTTGTTCAGGGTGGCATGGCTATAGACTCACTCTTTCTTTTTTAAAAGGTAGCTGCTACACAATATAGGAGGAGAATAGAATAGGGGCAATACCTACAATATAAAGTACAGAATTATCATCCCCATCGTAGAGGTGAGAAACTGAGGCTCAGAAAGCTTACTTGTCCAAAGTTTTCTCTCTGATCAAAGGCAAGTCACTTAACCTCTCTGAAGCTCAATTACTTACTCTATGAAAGGAAGCTAATAATGCAAGCCATAAGTTTGCAAACTCCGTGCTTTCAACATGCTGAACACACATATACATGAACAAATACGTGCATTTACACAATAACCTGCCTCCACTCTAGAGCGATATCCTTAGAGATGACTTTAAATTATCTCTCCTAAAATTGTCTCAAATACTGTGATCTCACATTCATTCACAGTGGAAAAACTGTGAGTTTATGAAAGAGTGAGCAATCATGTGTATATATATCAGTGGGCAGACCTGACTTAATTTCTATCCTTAGTGGTCCTGGGGAAAGGTTAGTACTGACGGATGAATTAGATGTGATCCTCAAGGGTGGGACATCGAGCACACTTGAAAAGAATTATACCCAAGCAACCTAGACTCTGCCTCTTAGTCAATGTGCCTGAATTATCTCACCATCTCACTGCTTATCTCACTCTTGCCATTGCTCTAGTGCATGCTAGCAGCATTCTACTCATGCATAGGAGCCTCTTCCAAAAACACTCCCTTCCCCACCCTCTGAGCAGTCTTCCTCATTACCACTCCTGCCCCAGGTCCCAAGTTCCAGCCTCCCCAATTGCAAAGGCTCCACTGATTAATCAGAAAGAGTCCCACTCCCATCACACGCTCACTTAAAAGGCTCTTAATCTATTGTTCAAAACCCAAATAAGCATCTCCTATAGAATAGATGTTTATTGCTTGGTCTTTTATCTTTCCAGCCTTCATCATTCTTTCCACAGGAAAGTCTAAAGAGAGCAGAAATGGTGTCCGGCTTCTTTGCAAAGTACTGAAGACAGTGCTATACTCTATTCATTCAGTCATTTAACCAATGATACTGAGCACCATCTCTGTACAAAGCTGAACCAGAGACTTCACCTGCTAGGAACTTACAGATAAGCAGGAGATGGAGAATGCAGAAAATTATAATATACAAAGATGCCAGCCTCCATGAAACGTCTGTTAAGCTCACTCAAGTCATTTGCAGAATTAATTTCTTTGCATCTGTAGGACTGAGGACCCTGTGCTTAAGAGAGAGGAAACTGGAGAAGCCTTCACAAAGCGGGTAGAACTGAGGTTGCCCTATCCTTCCCAGGTAAATAACAGGAAGAGAGTATTTCAAGAAAAGTGAACAGCAGCACAAAGTCACAGCATGTAGCATATTCAGAGAATGTCTGATAGTTCAACATTACTGAAGTTCAAAGTCTGAAGGGAGAGCGGGAAGGTGATAAGTCTGGACAAGCAGGTAGGGGCCAGATCGTAACTATTTGCATTCTAGACAATGAGGTTGAAATGGGAAGTCACTGAAACATTATGAATCACAGAATGATATGATCAAATAATGTGTCAGAAAATCCCCCTGGCAGTAGGAGCAGAATAGGTGAAACGGAACATAATAGGGAGACTTTAAGACAAGATCTGGCAAGAGATGGTGGACCCTCAACTAGGGTAGTGACAGTGCAAATGGATAAGAAGGGACAGATCCAGGAGAATTTAATGAGGCAGAACTCACAGGTGAGAGTATGGGGAGACTCACATCATCAGTATATAGACTGTGGGAGGGTGAGCAGATTTGGAGGAGAGGAGAGTCTGAGTCCATTTGGGGATTTATTGGCTTGCAGATGCTTGTGGGACATGCACCTGGAAATATCCAGGAAGGATGGACGAGGGTCAAGGACTCTCAGTCCAAGGTTGGGTTAAAATAAACATCTGTGGGAGTCACATCCATAGACATAATGGTTGAAGCCACAGCAGGTGATGATAAAATTCCTCAGGGATAATGTGTGGAGGGAGGAGAAAAGAGGACCCAGGGTGGATTTCTGGGAACACATAAAAACTCGTCTGGAGACTACAAGAAGATTGAACAAATAATAATTGTGGTGACTACTTTGGATCCTGACACTGTATCTTCTCTTTCACACAACACAGGCCCTAAACCGATTAGACCAAAATAATACCTTGCATATTATTATATCAGAAGGCTTACAGGAATATACACAGTCAAAATTATACCAAACTGTGTGCCGTTCTCTTCTCAAATCAAGATATAACATGCTTGGTCTGTCTGGCTCCTAAAAAGCATCTTTTGCTCTCAACCTAAGGTGTCTTTGCTTGCGTCTAGTTGCATTGCTCTGTGAATAAGAGTAGAGTCAGAGAAAAAAGTATAGAAGAACCATTTCTCTTTTCTGGAGCTGGATATGGGGATGAGCCTTGACCATCAAGACACTGAACTAAATGACACAAGATACCAAGAGTGACACAGGATAGTCTCCAGAGACAGATAACTCTGAAGAAAGAACAAAAATCTCAAGAATATATGAAAAAACTGCTTTTTTAAATTTTTATTATAATAGCCGTGTGCGTGTGTGTGTGTGTATGTGTGTGCGTGCACGTGGCTAATGGAACACATTTAAAACTATCCAATTCCCACCACGTGGTGAACAATAAGAATTTATTTAAATCTTGATTTCTATGAGCTTATAGGAAGCTCAACAATAGGTAAAACTGATCTCTGCTGATTACAAGTCATGATAGTGGTTATATCTGGAGGGTGAGGTGGTTATTAACAGGAAAAGAGCTGGGCAGAATTATATGCAGTAAGAAAAATGTTCTCATTCTTGATCTGGGTGGTGGTTACAGGTGAAACGTATGTAACAATTCTTCAGACTGTACACCTGAGACTTGTGTGTTTTACTGCATGTAATATACTGCACGCAAATTCTATATCTATCTGTAAAAATAGATAACCTGAGACAAAATAAATAGCATAAATTCTTACACACACACATTAGATGGATACACAATAAGTTCTATGTTGCCCAGGAAAGAAATGAAATCAAAAGAGGACTAATCCACCTGAAGTGGAAGGAACTGATGGAGCCGGTGATATCCAAAAACTGATATAATGAAAAAGATAGTGACAAGGCAGGAAGATCAGTAGCTATGATCTGGGTAGGCGGTTGACCTTTAAGATCTCAGGGGTGCAGCAGCCTGACTGGGGGGAAAATCCATGGAAGCGTGGAAAGTTGAAATGGAAAAGTGGGGAAGACTGTCGGAATGGAGGATGTCTCCAAGAGAAAGAACATTAGAAAGATCAGCCATGTGGTCACCAATGCCCCCCTCCAAAAAAAGATGGCAGAGGTTGGAAATCCAGGTGTCAAAGTCCTCAATGCTTTTGAGGAAGTGGCCAAAGAGATAAAGCGATGACAGCTGGAGATGAGATGACAGCAAACCATTCAAGTGATTCATGAATGTCTTTTGATTACGATAATAAAGGGGAAAAGTAAGTAACCAGTTTAGGGTAAGGTGCTCTTTGAGAAATGGGGTTTTTAAGTGAAAATGAACAGGTAAAGGCATGTGCTATACTCCCCAGAGGGAAGGAAGAATTGTTGATGTCAGGTCACCATCTTGGCTTCAACAGGCCTCTGTGCTAAGCAACCCTAACAAAAGAGCTATGACTCTTCATCAAATTCCCACCCCACCTAGGAGTTCCTTAAGGACAGCCTGTCACAATGTCTGGGGAGCACTGAATGTTTAGTGAATAAAAAGAAGAAAGGAAACAAAGGAAGGAAGAAAAGAAGATAGCAGGGAAGAATCTAAATTCTAAAGAAAACCTCGGGTTACAATTTTTTTAAAGTGCAATAAACTATGCCATAGTGGAATGATCAGGGTTCAAGAATTGTAATGCTGTAAGATACAGTTACGATACTGAAAGGCAATTGGAAAACAATATTTTAAGATTTAAAAATATTTGTATTCATTTGATATGTAGGCAACTGACTAGTAAAGCGACCAAGTGTCAAATGATCAGGAGGAAGTCACTTCCTGCCCGTTCCCCAAAAGATACATACTATAATGAGCCCATCCCCCCACAAAAAGCAGGGTTGAAAGGAGGATGGGAGCCAACTGACGACAGCACTATATTCGGTGCCATGTCACTGTGGTTGGAGTGCCCTCAAGTTTTACTCTATCAGAATGGGATCCAAAAAGCAGCGACAGCAGCAGCATGAAATTTTCCAAGTGAGCCAAGTGGAAATCGAAATCTGAACATGCCCAAAAAAGAAGCTAATGCTTAACCAATCCATAAGGATTTCTTCTAAGACTTCAGGTAATCTCTCAAAAATGGCCCTGGAAGCAAGTGAAGCAAGCAGAGGAGACAGCAATCCCCAAAGGCTGGCTGGCGACACCACCAGACGCCAGCATGGTCTCCTCACACTTTTCCCGGGTTCTTTCTCTTCTTCAGCTCTTCATCTTTCCCTGCCTTTCTCCCTGATGGTCTCATCAGGGCAGAAGCCATTCCAATAAGTCAAGAAATTAGAGATTATCTGAACCACATCCCTAGGGAATTGTAAACTAATGAGGAAAAGTCACCCCTAATGGTGAACTATGGGCTCCTAGGCACTCAGACCCCAGGGTTATTTGGGATCCTGGAATTGCACCAGCTAGGCACCTACCTGTTAGAGAATCAGGATCAACTCGCCAGTTTCCAAGGGTCTTTTAGGAACTCAGGCACAGTTGCAGCCTCTTGACAGCTGGGAACTATGCAAAGGGTTGATTTTACAGCCTCCTTTTCTACCAGGTACATTCTGTTTTCCAGCCCCAGTGAATCAAGATACATTGTGTTTGAAGATCTTTTTTTTTAATAAGATGTATTTTGAAATAAATGAAAATATTCTTTCATGTAGCCCCCCCCTCCAGGGTGAAAAACTTTTGCCATCAGCACCTCCTTGGGGCTGCTTTCCTAAAACCATAATAAAATCAGTTCCTATCCATAATCTTAGAACTTGTGAGAGCATTTATTTAAGGTTTGAAAATATAGGACATGTATGGAGAAGATAAACCTGACCTAACATGTATGTAAGATCTATTCTCTACTAGAAATTATAGTGCAAAATAGCACAGATAAGATTAAGTGATTAAAATCAAGTGGTTAACCTAGAGGCAAGAGGGAAGCTTTTCTTCCTGATTAAATTAAAGATGTAGTGGTGAATCTATATAATACAGTCCAATAATAAAAAATTACTTAATTTCTTTTAAAATCTCCCAGAGGTATGTAAAAGAGAGAATTCCAGATAAGAACTTGGTCCAAGTGGCAATAGACATAGAACAAACAAATTGGGATAATCTCTGATTACTTTCGTGTAAAGTGACAGCCCTAGCCAAAGGTTTTTAAAACATCATTCCTTTAATGTGAGAGATGCTGCCAGCAAAATCTTGCAATAAAGTATTTACTTTCACACAACTCAGCCAGAACACTGTTTTTTTTCTTTCTCAATTTGAACAACCTAAATAAGCTTGATGACCAAGCTAGGAGAACTGTCCTGTAGAAGAGCAGAAGCTTAAAATTTTTTTAATTAATTAAAAAAAAAAAAAAAAAAACAGCCTCACTACAGCCAGCAGAAAGATATCCTTGTTATATTAGCTCTGAGCAGAATTTCTGTATTCTAAAGAGTTATGAAATACAGTTAAATGACATAATATCCCTAGTTATACAGTTAAAATGTTGTTTCTTAAAGGGGTATTTGTGGACCTTCTCTTCAAAACTATAGCTCCCTGTGCCCCATGCTAGCTTGGCCCTTAGGAACTGTAAATTCTGAAAGCAGGGCCCAAGAATCTGCACTTTTAATGGCATGCCAGGTGACGCTTATGAACATTAAAATTTGAGAGCCACTAAGACTACATGTATTTCCTTATATTCCTCTCAATGTCACAGAGTAATGGAATTTGTATGTAACTCTCACTATTTCCATCACTTTGTGAAACGCTGGAAATAAAAAGTAGAATTAATTCAAATGTCATCGTTGTCATGTGGTAATAACCAACTTTTATATTCTTCTGAGCTTTGGCTTCTCACCTGACAAAAGGAATAACGATATCTACTTCATTGGGCTGCTAGGGGAGTTAAATCATATAACACATGCAGATTAAGTCAAGTTGAACACAAAACAGTAAACAGCTCCACAACCACAAGGTATGTGGAATGATTTGAACACAGCTGTGACAGGCTTTCGTGACTTTGCTCAGTGAAAAATCTGTTCTTAGTTATATCTCCGAACATGGCATTGTTACCACTAATCAACAGCCAAAATCATTAGTGAAAAGCGAGACAAGAACACTCAGAATAGCTGCAAGCACTTCACATTCTAGAAGTTTGAGTAGTAATGAGACAAAGTAAAAAATAAAAAACAAGTATATGTATCACAGAAGAAGCCACAAATATATTATTTGAACGATATGATTACTAGTAAATATCATATCAAGTAACAACATCTATTAGTATAAACAGGACAGTTTGGTAAAACAGTTAAAAATATGCAAAAATTGTTTCCTCCATTTATGATGCAAATTTTAATAATGGCAAATTTTATATGTAAGGGAAAAATATTCTATTCCCAAAGCACAACAAAAATACAAAATACATAGGAATTAATGTAAAAGGAAAGATATAAGACCTACATTAAAAACATTTTGTTTTGTTATGTGAAATGAAATAGAAAGTCCAGAAACTAACAAGTATACATAAGTGTCATCATATATGGTAATTCATCATAAAGATGGTGTTTCAAATAAATAGAAAGATCAGAGATATTCAATAAATAGTATTGGGATTTTAAAAAGCAATAAAATTGGTACCTCGCCTCACTCTGTTTACTAAAACTAATTTCATATAGATTTATAATTAAAAATTTTTAAGTAAAACAAACAAATGAGAAAGCAAACAAAACCATGGTGATATTTACATAATCCTGGAATAAGAACAAACTTTATGTGCATTACACCATGGTAGAAGCTATAAAGAAAAAAAAAATAAATTTGATTTAGAGAATTTTGTAGCTAAAAAGCTATATATATAATATTTTTTAAAATAGGAGAAAGTATTTACAACATATATAATAAAGAGTCAATATCCTTACATATAGAGAATGCCTTAAGTATGTATAATAACTTACACTTATTTAGCAATTGGTATGTGCTAGATGGTACCACACACCAGCCTTCGGAGGCAGGCATGATTCTTCATTTCATAAATGAGAAAACTGAGGCACAGAGAGCCTAAGTAACTTACCCAGGGTCACGACAGCCAGTAAGAAGTAGTGCAGGGTTTGGGCCCAGGCAGTCTGACTCTCTAAGCTAATAACCACACCACCATGTTGCCAGTGAGTTAATGAAGTTTAGGTATCCAACACAAAGAAATAAGAAAAATATGAATGAAACAAAGAACCAAGGACCTAAAGAAGCAAATCATAAAAAGGGTACCTATATCTGATCATGCAACTCATGTAAATATATTCAGATGGATAATCAAAGAAATGCCATATTATTAAATGCTGAGATGCCATTTTATACTTATCAAACTGAAAAAGGTTAAATAGGTAAGGGCCTGCTGTTGACCACAGACTTGAGAAATAGACACTTCCATACACTGCTGGTAGGAGAAAGAACTGGTACCAATTCTATGAAGGACGACATGGCAGTGTTTATCAAAAGCCTTAAAATGTACCTGCCCTTTGCCCCTACAATCTCACTTCTAGGATTTTATTGTAAAGAAAATGTAAAATGAATGCAAAGATGTCTGTGGAAATGATTCATCTATGTCCATATAAATGAACTAAAAATCTGGTAATTAAAAATGTTGTAAAATATATTTTCACATGAATATGGGATGATGACTATATTGCCAAATTTTAAATGCTATAACTCAGAAACCCCAGTATAATTTCTCTTTTGTAATGAATTAAAATGAAGATATACATGTGTATATAAATATGTGTGTGTGTATACACACATATATATGTACATATACATATATATATTCTAAAATATTAATAGTGTTGACTTCTGGGTAGTAGAATTATGAATAATTTTTCCTTGGGCTTTTTGGTGTTTTCCAAATTTTCTCTACTGTACATATTCTTACATAGGAAGGATGACACTCATTCTTAAGAAAAAGAGAAAATAAAGAAGGATGTAACTTTACCAGCCTAGGGAATAGAAAGAACAGTGTGGGATCATCAGAGGAAAAGAGAACAGAACAGAACATGACTATATGTTAAGACAGGAGAAGCTATTTCTTAGTAATAAGTAATAAGCTTACCGCTTACCACTCACTCCTTGATGGGAGGCTAGACTCCTTAGCCATGTGGTGAGTGAAAACTCTACAACGAACTCTGACAGAGTACAAAAACAGAGGATGAGAATAAGGTTCTTCATTCAGGAACTTGGCAGCTCCCATCCTGACTAGCATTGCACAAGAAGGCAGGTAAGAGATCTAAATCAGAATGGGAAGGCAATTCTCACCACCGTCTTTGGATGAAAATATGATTCACCAATGCCTCAGGCAGAAGGATCAGAAAGTGCGTATCAGTACCCTACTGCAAGTCATTGATAGTGCATTGTACAGATGTGGAATTACCTGCACAGTCAACGATATTCAAGCTCTAATTCCATGAAATGTGCTCTATCAATTGCAAGTGACCTTTTGTTTATCTTTAGAAGTTAGAGATAGAGGTTCTTTCCTGTGCCTGGATGAGCCCTGCCAGACTTCACACCCAAATTCTTGTGCCTGGATTGGCAAACCTTCACAGAAAGCTGTTGTAACAATAGATTATTCTATTTTTCTAGGGCTTCATAAGGAAAGGCTTCTGGCACAATGCCGGCACTCGTAAATTTTGTTGTATTTGTATCATAGGCACTGGAAACAGGTTGTTACTGGTGGCTGAGCTGGAGGCTGGAGGGTGGAAGTGGGAAAGAAAAATGTAGTCTTTCAGCAATGACAAAACAACACCTTCACTTTCCATTTCTACAACCAGTTACACGAAAACAAATGCTCAGTTGCAAATTTCAACCCCAAAGAATATTTTTAGTGTCATATGGAGAGATAAATCAGAAAGAGGCTTTGAAATCCTTCAAGGATGTAAAGAAAAAAAAAATGTATTACAGAGGAGGATACTTGGAGGAAGAAGCCAGGACAGAAGTGATACAAGAAGCCTGTGCAAGATTATTGGGTTATGACTAGTGGTCTTGTCTCTTCCCATATCCATAAAAAGGTTAGAAGAGGAAACGATCTTTATTAAGTGAAGCAGAGCCTTCTGACTCACAGGAGGGTTTGATACTTGCATGGTTTTCTGAGGGTGGTCATGGAGCCCTGCCTCCTGCAGAGAGGTTTAAGAGCAAGGGGATGCCAATCTCAGCCTGCAGCGGCTGAGGGGAAACTGCTCTGGTGATGCCGGTATGTACTCTCCGTGTTATGCAGGGCCTTTTAGTCCTGCGTGTTTCTAAACAGGGAGAGATACTTATTTTTATATCCTAAGCTGTTACTTCTCTGTGTTGACTTGAACCCTCACTTACCTCTCCACACTCCCACGACACATTTTTCTTCATTTTACTATTAAAGTGGGGGAAAGAGAGGTTATTTGGGTAAGTTATCCCCAGCTGCTGCTATATCGGAAGCCACTCTTTCCCCTGGCAGAAGGATGACTGTTTTAACACCCATGTGCATTCTTCTACTTGAACTCAACATACCAGGCAGATCTTCAAGTGTGCAAATGCTTTGTCCACTGCAGCAGCTTCCCCTGAAGGCTGTCTGCTGGGGAGGGAAGGGAGTGATTAATGTGGAGGAGGAGAAACGGTGCACAGTTTTTTAATAAAAGTGGGATGTGTGTATAAATATTTAGACTGGGTGACACAGTACTTTTATAAGATTAGGGCTGAAGACAAATTATGGAGACTTAGAATGAAGTTAATTCAAACATTAGGAAAGGTAAAACAGGTCTACAAACTAAAAATAATGTGTTTTTTTTTTGGTGGGGGGGGCACAAAATTACTTTCCTTCTCAAAACAACTTTTGTTACTCGAAAAATTAGCCATGATTTTAGCAGGGGTGTTTAGTTGTTTGTTCTTGGAATACAGTGGTTCTATTTATTTAAATGAATTTTTTGCCAAATAGGAATTGTTGCCAACATACACATTCTCACCTGTTCCTTCACCAGACACCTCTAAATTGGTCTTGTTTTAGGACAAAAATTTTTCCCATCTACAACAGCCCTCAGAATTTGTCGAGTAAGTTTCTACCCACCTTATAAATCACTTAGAAAAAGACAGCAATCCCAGACAAGAGTGAGCAAAGGACGTGAACAGAGAAACAGTGGCCAATAAAACATACACGTGATGTTCAACATCACAAATAATAACAAAAAAATTAAATTTAAATTTCATTAAAAAAATTAATAGTATACTAAGTCTTCAAAATTCAGTGTGTAGCTCATACTAACATCACATGTCAATTTGGACTAGTCACATTTCCAGTGCTCTTGAGCCACATGGGGCTAGTGACTATCATATTGGATAGTACAGCTCTAAACAAAGAATACTGCTGTCTTTTGACTCATTGTTGACTTCTCGTGATGGAAAAATGAAGGTCTAGCTCTCCTAACATTGTGCTTTCTTGTTCACAACTTCATATACATTACACTTTTTGATTAAATATTCAATATTTACATCATATGTTCATACAAATGTTAATCACAGCCAAGCACTGTAACATGCTGTGATAACGCTTCCCTTTTGGTTAATAATCACTTCATTTTTTGTTAGCGTGAATATCTTTATAAATAGTATACTAACTCTTCCACACTGTCCAATGGCTTTTTACTACAGTGCATCAATGGTAACTCCCATCCCAGTGGTCCACCAACCTCCACATTCTTATTTTATACCCTCCTTTGGGTCAAATTCATCTTCCAGTAGTTTTATGCAGTTAAAAAGAAGGGTACGATTTTCAGACTATGCAAAGCAACCTATAGATTCAACACAATCCCTATCAAATCTCAGCATTTTTGGCAGAAATAGAAAAATTTATCCTAAAATTCGTATGTGATCTCAAGGAACCCTGAATAGCCAAAACAATTTTTAAAAGGAAAAACAAATTTAGAGAATTCACAGTTCCTGATTCAAAACTATATTATAAAGCTACAGTAATCAAAATAATATGGTGCTGGCATAAAGACAGACATGTAGACCAATGGAATAAAACAGAGAACCCGGAAATGAACTCCTGTTTTATGGTCAAATGATCTTTGCCAAGGGCACCAAGACTATTCAGTAAGGAAAGGGCAATGTCTTTCATAAACAGTGTTGGGGAAACGATGTCCACATGCAAAAGAGTGAAGTTCGACCTTTATATACGTACCACATACACGGGAAAAGTCCTGAACAGACATTTTCCAAAGATAATTTACAGAGGCAAACAAGCACATGAATTGATGCTCAACATCACTAACCATCAGAGAAACACAAATCAAAACCACAGTAAGATATCCCATTATGATGACTCCTATACAAATAATAAATAATAATAATAACAATGATGATAGTAATAATAACAACAACAACAACAACCCAGAAAATAACAAATGTTAGCAAGGATTAGAGAAATTAGAATCCTTGTGCATTGTCGCTGGGATTGTAAATGGTACAATTGTATGGTAGTTCCTTAAAAATTTAAAATAGAACTACTAAACGATCTAGCAACCCCTGAATATTCTGAGAATATATACCCAAAAGAACTGAAAGCAGTATCTCAAAGAGATATTTGTACACCTGTACACTAGTCACAAAAGCCAAGAAGTGAAAGCAACCCAAATGTCCCTCAACAGATGAACAGAGAAAACAAATGTGGTATGTACATACAATGGTATATTATTCAGCCTAAAAAGAAAGGAAATCCTGTCACATATTACAACGTGGAAGAAACTTGAGGACATGTTGTAAGAGACCTAAGCCAGGCACAAAAGGCAAAAACTGTATGATTCCACTTTTACGAGGTATCTGACATAGTCAAGTTCACAGAAACAGAAAGTAGAATAGTAGGGTGAGAGGGAATGAGGAGTTGTTGTTCAATGGACATAGACTTTCAGCTTTGCAAGATGAAAAAGTTCTGGAGATCCATTTTACAATGATGTGAAATACTTAACCCTACTGAACTGTATACTTAAAAATGGTTAAGAAGGCAAAATTTTAGTGTTTTTACCACATAATAATAATTAAAAAAAAAAAAAAAAGACCGGGTACAATGGCAGATGACTTTGTGATAACAGCTCTCAGCCCACCTCCTGAGTCATGCTGTTCCAATCCGCACTGATTGCCCTCGCCATCTGAAGCATGACCGTCACCATGGGATCTCCCTTCACCACGTTCCAGGAGATTCCCTTCGCTTCTCTGAAGTAATGGATATTTTGTATTTGACGCCTTCCTCTTTCTTGGCTTATTCACTCCTTTCTAGAGTGTATCCTCCAGGAGCTTCCCGAGAAGAGGGACTTTTTGCAATTTTTTAAAGATTTGCGTATCTGTTCGTATCTTCTCATTTGACTCATGGTTTGGCTTGCTATCGAAATCTAGGTTGAATGTAAGCATACTTCACATTTTTGAAAGTATTGTGGCTTCCAGGGCTGCTGTTGCAAAGTTCAAAGCCCTTTTGATTGCTGGTCACTTGTATGTGACCTGTTTTTTCTCTCTGAGTGTTTGCAGAATCTCCTTATTTCTCAAGGTAATAAAATTTCACAGTTAGGGTGGAGGTATTTATTTCATCCATTGTGCTGGGCTCTCCTTGGGCCCCTTTAATCTCAAAATCCATGTCTTTCAGTTCTGAAAAATATTCTTGCCTCCATGTTTTCTCTTCTTTTGGTTAACTTTATTGTTGGGTTGTTGGATGCCCTGGAGTCATCCCCTAGTTTTCTTCTTTTTGTTTTCCTATTTTTAACTATTTTAGTTTTGTTCCACTTTCTGAAAATTCCCTTGACTTTTTATCCAGCCCTTCGTTTGAGTTTTTCACTTCTGATATGTTTCCAATACCCAAGGATTATTTTTGTTCCCAAACATTACTTTTTATAGCATCCTGTTCTTTTTTCATGGAAGAAATATTTTCCCTGGGGGTATTAATGTCAAGTTTTCTTTAAACTGCACAATCTGTTTCTTCCAAGTTGCTTTTCTGTTTATTTTTGACTTTCTCATGCTAGATACTACCCTACATAGCTTTAAGCTTGAGGACAGGGTTTACTGACTTTGCGCTTCACCACAGAATTATCTGGGCAATACAGTGTCCACATCTTTATGTCTTTCTTCTTGCACAGGCCAGATTCCCCAGAGTATACTCTTCCAGTCCCTGCTTGGAGAATAAACACCTGACTGGTAAGCTCAGGAAACCAAGTGGGAAAAAAATCTTCAGTATGCATATGCATTGTTATGCACATAATCCCCCTTTTCAGTACAGAGTCTGTACCTTCACCTGTGCCTTTGATTGCCAGGGCAGACACCCTGATTGCCACACCTTTTATTCTCCCCTGTACAGTCCTAATACACATGGTTTCAGCTGTCAGCTGCTGAGCCTTTGGTCATCCCCAGTTAGAGCAGGTGGCTCTCAGCTTTCTCCTTGGTTAGTTTAGGATTCAGCTTTCCTGGGTCTACCATATAAGTTGTCATCCTTCCACCTGCTTTTCTGCTTCCAAATGTTAAGAGACTTTAATTTCTCTTCTATTTGCTCCATATTTACAAAGTTTTGTCTTCAAGAAAATCCCTTTCTGTAGTTTCAGTGGATGTTTGGAAAGCTGGAAAAAATTTGTTTAATTTACCACATTAACCTAGAAGTCCCCTAAATAAATCTATTGTTTAAAAAATTCAGAATACACAATATAGTATGTTAATATATATGTGGAGAAAGAAAGATGAGACTATCCATAGGCTGAGAGATACATAAAAAAACTTCTGGATGAGGGTACTCTTACTTTTCACTTTGTGCCCTTCTATACTGGTTGGGTTTTTGCTTTGTTTTGTTTTGTTTTAAACATAAGCACAAATAATTCATAAAGAACTTGTCTAAAATTACATTTTAAAGACCTAGCTTTAAAAAATAAAGTCATCTTAAGAAAAAGAGCGTGTCACAGGCCAGCACGTACCTCCCTGAACCATTACTGCTCTCGCTTGTCAATGGTATCAGACAGGATTAGGACTAGTTTTGTAACTAGAAAGCACAGAAGCTATAAGCTTTACATTAGGAATCTTGGAAAATATTCTCCCCACTAAGACCTTTCTGTTTCAAGTATAGAAACAACCTAGACCTGACTTTTAATCCAGAAAACGAGGAACATTATAAAACAGAACAGGCCAGGCCACCTTCTGATCAGACTTGCCCACGCCACTTGCCATGCCTTACTGTCCCCCATGCCCCTACTTCTCGCCTAGCTTGGGGCACTCTGTCCTTAAGCCTTCCCAGCTAACTGAAACCCTGAACATGTCTGTCTGAGTGATTCATATGTCACATAGCCAAAGCTGCTCCACGTCTGCTCTTACGGAGGCTTCATCCTTATACTAGGCATTTATTTGTGGCAGATCATAATGATTAACCCATCCAGACTGACTTGATTCCATTACAGACTCTACTGCTGACTAGCAAATTGGTTAACCTCTCTGTGCCTCAGTTTCCTCATTTATAAAACAAGGATGATAATAACATCTGCCTTGTAGGCTCCTAGGAAGACTAAGTGAAGTGATACCTGTAAATGGTTATTAATCACCTACCTTCTACCAGGGATGGTTCTGGGTCTTATGGATAGACAGAAGTCATCAAAACAGAAATACCTGAGCCCATGGAGCTTATGACACAATTCTGTTTTTAAAAAACACATACACACACAAATAAGAAATAACAACACATTGTGACAAAATCCACAAAGGAAGAATAAAAGTGTAGTAAACGTTACAATAGGGACCTGTTTCTCAACAAATTCATATAGGTCAGGAAAGAATTCAGTGGGTACATGCTACTTAGAATTGCGTTTCAAAAGGTCTCATTTTATAAAAGTGCGAAAGACCACTGAGTATCATAATTAAAAAAAAATCAGCAGATTCCAATGTGCCTATGCCTTGGAGACAGTGTGAGCTGTGCATGTTATTTCTTTCCCCAACAAAGCATAAATGTCTATTTGCTCTCCACAATGTAAAAGAATTGCTTACATTGATGAAGCACTAATTTCAAAGGTATTACATGCCTTATCTCGGATAGCCCCTAGTTTCACAATGCCAATTTTCTGGTTGGTGGGGACACTCCCAGATGCCCCCAGGGAACATCTCAGAGACTTCCCACCCGATCTCTGCCTCAGGTCAATAGTTTGTATGGCTTGTTGAACACATATTTGGTGAGGTGCCCTGAACCACAGGAACCAACCATCTATAAATCTTATATCCTATCTAGTTGTAGGTTATAGTTTAAAGCAATTTGCAATAATGATTTCGAATGGTATGACACCCCTGAGATGATCAACCAAAAGGTCTCATAGAGTACCCTAATATGATAATTACCACAGGTAAAGGAATTCAATGGACTAGAATAGCTATGGAGTTCCATCTTCTTATCCTGAGTTATCCAGGGTTCAGGTCTTGATGGAAACCATGATAGTCCAGGGCCTTCAGCTTGTCTCTATCCCTGGCTTTCATGGTCAAAGGGGATTCCCCACAGTTCAGTAAAAGAGAGAGAGGAAGGGTGATTTACTAAGTACTTCCCTTCCCTATAATCACGAGGCCCCTTGTATTTCCTATCTGTGACATTCAGATTAGAAAGTATCTTTGAAGACGGCTAAGATTGAATATAGAATTTACCTTATGATAAAGAGGGCATAAAAGACATACATGTATATACATGTGCCCAACTCTGTGTAAATATGTGAAAGATAGGCCTTGGGTGATTGGAACTAGGTGAGATAAATGAAGGGGAGATTTAAAGGAGGATTTGAACATAACTTTTATTTATTCATTAACTACATTTTTATCGAGGACCTACTATGTGCTAGACACTGGAGGAACAATAGTGAGCAAAATCAGCCATGTTATCTGTTCTCATGGAACACACAACAGGGTGAGAAAGTCTGAAATTAATCAAGTAGTTATACAAACGAGTGTATGAATTCAGACTGATATACATATAAGAGGAAATTGTCCTAGGAGTGCCTGTGACAGAAACTCGATAAAATGAAAGCAGTTAGGAGAGGTTTTTGTAAGAGAGTAACCCTTGAGCTAATATCTGAGGGGTAACTAGGAGTTGATGGAGCAAAAGAAGAGGAGAGAAAAGAGTATTCTAGGGAAAAGAGTTACATGTCCAAAGCCCCTGTAGCAGGGAGGAGCCGACATATCAGGGAACTTGAAGTGGGAGCACAGAGGAGGATAGAATGGTGAAAGACTGAAGAGCCAGACCTTGCAGGGTACTCGAGGTCACATCGAGTTGGACCTCCAACCTAACAGTCACAGGGAGTTGCTGAAGGTTTTTAAACCAAGTGGTAGAGAGAAAACAGAAGCACACTGTGAAAATCTCTGTCTGAGACCAGATTGAAAGTGATGGTCCAGGTGAGAGATGATGGAAACTTGGACTAGGGTGGAGACAGAAAGAAGTAAAAAAATCCGAAAATTATTTACAAGGGAAAATTGAGAGAACTGTATATAGGTTTTTACTTGGAGCTTGAGGACAAAGGGAGAAACACTGGGTAAAGCTAAGAGGAAGGAGAAGCAGGTAGGGTGGTGTGCCTTGGAGCTGAATGGGTGGGTCTATCCAGGGTCTGTTTTTCTGAAAAGGAACATTTGAGCTGCTTTATGGTAGGAGACAGCATTAGAGATGCTTCTCCCACCCTCTCACTCTTAGTTGACCACTGTTTCTATGGGCAGGATGCTAGATGGACCAGGAGTCAGGAGACTCTGGATCAGTTTTGGACTTTGCCAGCTGAATAGCTGTAAGGCCTCAGGCAAATCAATCCACCTCTCCATATTTCAGTTCCCCTTCCTTCCATGTCAGAAGCTCCTGAAGTGCTTATTGGAATCCACATTTATGAACATTTATCTCCATTGGATTATGAAAAAACATAGATTGAAAAGAGTTCTCTAAGGTCATAATTGGTAATAAGAGATAGAAGAACAAAGGCTCAGATCCATCTGAAACTAAGAGATGAGTAATAGAGGAAAGAATGGAGAAGGTCCCAAACAGTGGTTCTACAGTATCACCAGCGATATGACATGATGTAATAGGGCCAGGTTTGGGGAAAAGCTGTAGCTGTCCCTCTGACTCCTGGTTGGACAGCATTACAGTTAAGTTTCATTATTTCATCATTTCCTCTACTGATCCAGGGCAGGCACCACCGCACCCTCAATCAGAGACAAAGACAGAACTCTGACATTTCACAAAATAATCCTAAAAAAAGCCTAAAATTTCCCCCCTTGAAACCCACTGCAAGAACCAAATCTACCCCAACTCTACCCTGAAGCTATTTCTCAACCCAGATACCAATAAGATTTTTTAAAAGAATTTCAGGATGTTGACTCTATAGAAATCATGAAAACATATAATTAAACTTTTGAGAAATGAGGTTCATATATAATTTATGAGGTGCTTTCAAGGAAGTCATGTGAAATTAAAGAGAGCTCTTTAAAAGCAACAGAATTCCAAAAAAAAAAAAAAATCCTTTTGTCAGAACTGATTTTTTAAAAATTTTCCACATAATTAAACTCCAAAGTAGGTCTGAATTTCTAGAATACTTAGGGCTTTTGAAGGTCTTCATTGTTTCCTCATGGTTTTCACTGGGCTTGTGTTTTCTAGCTAGTATGGAGTAAAGTCTAGTGCTTCATTTTGCCTTCCTTTCAGATCTCATACATGTTAAGCCACTAGCGCAGCACCAGGTACACAATCAGTACAATGATGGTACTGAAAGTAAGCACTTACTGAATAGTAAATACTTAACCTATATTATCTGATTTGATCTTCACTACAAATATGAATGGAGAAGCTGAGGTCCATGGTAAATGGCAGAGCTGGAATTCTCACCCAGGTCTACACGGTTCTCAACACCATGAACTGTCCCTCGCATTGCACACCTACTTACCAAATGACGCATCTCCTTCTGTCCTGATTTCTCCTCTTTATTCCAAATGTGTTCTCATGCTCTCTTAATCACTGGCATCATTATAAAGACTGTTTGTTTGGTTTTTTTTTTTTCCATTTTGGTCACTTTATTAAATGACATTATAAATAGTTTGTTTCAACGACTAAACAGCTCTCTGAATGGTGAAGCATAGATACTATTATTGTCATACTTGAATGTTTTCCTTTAAATACACAATTCCATTCCTTATTCTTACAAAAACAGACTTAAAGGAAGAAGTGAAATTTTCTACAATAGTTAAGATACTTAGTACAGAACTGAAAAGTGTTCTAACAAAAACAAAGGCAAGTATTCACGGCTGTATGCTTTCAGCAGCCAAAGCTGAATGGTGGACTGAAACATTACTATATATCCAGGAAACATATACAATATCATAATATTAAGCAAAAATGCTGTATACCTGAAATAAAAAGGTTATAAAAAGTGGAGCATTCAGCAGGCAAAACTTTATTATAAGCAACACATTAAATCCTGTTTTAAAACCATTGTAACTCCCTGGAACATTTAAAACAAATATTAAAATGAGACTTTTAGTATCTTAGTGATATGATTTTAACTTTAATTCTATGTTAAAGCTTGATGCTATACTTAGAATATATATGAATATATATTATATAACTCAAATGTCAAGTGGAAAGAGGATATGTGACATGGTCCAAGCTTTACTTCAAACACTCTTATTTCCAATTAATCCTTCTATGTGTTATTATTTTTTTTAATCATAGTTTCATCCATGGTGAAAAAGTTTTAGAAGGTTGCCTCAAATTTTTATATCTATGTATTTGAGCAAGTAATTAGACCATTTTTAAAGTTCCCAGGTCTGATAAATCAAGTTTAAAGTATTCCAGACTTGTAGAAATACCAACTGAAAACAGCTGGTCAGAGTGTATTGCCTTCAAATATTTATCTCATAAATCTTGCCTTTTTCATTTCTTTCAAAGTAAACATACATCCCCCCAATTAAATAAACTTGATTATATGGCTGACATAATATCCAAATACATGGAATCTGCTAGTGATAACACCCCATGGAAAGGAAGGGAGTAGATCTGCCCAATCTCAAAAAATTAGTGCTATTGGAAGTTTCACTATGAGTTCTTTCAAGATAAAAATAAAAATTTCTTAATTATCCAAACAACTCCAGCTTCAGCTAATATTAAACTCATTCTGATCCGGTGATACCTAGAATAAATCCTCCACCTTTCTTATTTGGGGAATTTCTTAGCTGTTTTCACTGCCCACTACAATACCACCTCAGAAATGGTTTTGCTGTGTTGAATTAATTCCCACAACCTAACAAACTTTTTCTTTAAGAAACTCAAACAATCCAATTGTACATGAATAAAGTTACAGACCTGAATTAAGAAAAAAATATGTAATTATTTTCTAGTAAAAGTTAATAAAAGGGTACTAAATAAATTAATTTTGATCAGAAAATTACCTCACAGATCTAAACTGAAAACAAATCAAACACTGTAATGCAATTTATTTAGGAAAATATAGGGAAGTTGGGAGAAAAGAACATGATGTGAGAGAAGAGCACAGAAGCCAATGATCCTTATCTTTTTTTAAATCAAGCTCCTTTTTAAGAATTACAAAAGAATACATGCTCATAAAACTAATAAAAAATACAAAAATACGTAGAACTTAAATAAGATATCCCTCAATTCTACCGATAATGATCACAATCTTCCACATTGCAATGATCCTCATCTTTAAGAGGAATTATTTCACAATACTGACAGTACTGGAAATTATTAAGAGTCTCATGTTAACTTCAAGTCGGCATTTGATGATTCTGCCATTTTGATGTTGTTGATAAACATCATAATGTTCTTTATAAAAGCTGTTATCTTGAGAGGAAAGTGTGACTTTCATAAAATGCTAGAACATTTTTTAAAAATCTTAAATGCACATACTAGCTGCTAAAGCAGTTCCATTGCTAGAGATAGTCAAAGGATATACTCACACAAATATGCAAAAAAAAACTAAAACTAAATCATGGTTACTACAGCATTGTTTGCATAGAAAATGACTGAAAATGACCTAAATGTCCTTCAGTAGGAGATTGGCTAAATAGAGTAGATTACTTTTTATAGAATATTATATAGCTCTTAAAAAAGAATAAGGTAGATATATGTGTATGTGTAGAGATCTTCAAGAAATACTAAATTAAACAGAAGAAACAGAGCATTATATGTAGTATGTCCTCACCTATGGTTAAACTAAATGAAATATATACACCTGTAATGGGTGTCAGTTTTTAAGTACTTCCCAGTGTATGTCTGTTCCCTTATCAGCGTGCTTAGTTGTCTCCCTGAGCTCTGTACTTACTGTTTAGACTGAGGCAGAGCACTGGAGTTGGGCTAAAGGAGCATATGCCACAGGAGAAGTCCCTAGCAAACAGAAAGGAGATAAATGTAAAATAAAAGCCCAATGTCCAGGCTCAGTGGGCTGTGGGAAGAAGAAGGACAGAGAGGGAAGACAGAAAGTCAGACACATATATTATAAAAACAACAACAACAATAACAACAAAAACCCTGCCTCCTAAGCCAAAATCCCCGAGGGTGAGTGTAGGTTCATTGATCACAACGGACCTATTACTCTGGTGCTGGATTTTGATCATGGGGGAGGCTATGCATGGGGGGGGAGGGGAGGAGCGTGGTAATATGGGAAATGTCTGTCTTGCACTCAATTTTGCTGTAAACCTAAAATCACTCTAAAAACTGAAATCTTTTTTTTTTAGTTAAAGAAATCATTTAAAAAACATAAATAGTAGTAGAAATTATTTTGAACTGAATTCTCACTGGGCTCTGTAAATAATCTTCATTTAAAAGTGTTTTTAGAAGGCAAAATTATTCCATTTCCAATATTTTGTCTTTTAATGTTTTTTTAACAACATAAAATAGCAACATAAAAGAAATGCAAGCCTAAGAGTCCTGTAGAAGATTAACAAATAGTACAAAGTATGACAAATTTAGATGTGGTGCTTAATTTTATGTATCAACTTGATGGGCCATGGGGTGCTCAGATTGTCAAATATTATTCTGGATATTATATGGATGAGAAATTAGCATTTGAATTTGTAGACTGAGTAAAGCAGATAGTCCTCCCTAAGGTGCATGAGCCTCATCCAATCATCCACTAAAGACTTCAATAATACAAAAAGACCAAGGCACAATCTCTCTCTCTCTCTCTCTCTCTCTCTCTCTCTCTCTCTCTCATGTTCTCTCTCTCTCTCCCCCTTCATTCCCACCCCCCCTCTGTGTGTGTGTGTGTGTGTGTGTGTGTGTGTGTGTGTGTGTGTGTGTGTGTTCCCTTCCCTCTCTCCTCCCTCTCTAAAAGCATGAGCTGGAACATTGATCTGCCCTCAGACCGGAACTTATGCCATCCTGGTTAATAAGCCTTTGTACTCAGTCCGACTAAAACTACATCACCAGCTTTCCTGGGTGTCCAGTTTGCCGACTGCAGATTTTGAAATTTCTTAGCCTCCATAGTCATGTGAACCAATTTCCTATTTTATATATATCTATATCTATATCTATATACCCATCCTATTGTTTCTTTGGAGAACCCCAATACAGTAGGGTATTTACCTTAAGTTCTATTAGAGTTTTGAGTCAAAAGTGCTAACTTTGTGGTCTACTCAAAATTACAGTAAGGTGAGTATTCCTATAATCAGTGTTATTATTACCGGAAAAGGAAAGGGGACTCAGAGGTTCGGTGATGGGGAGCAGATGGGGCAGAGCTGGTGCTCAAACTCAATTTCAAACCCTAATTCTACAGCACTCTGTAGTCGCACAAGTTTTATGAAAGTAGGGGTTTTATTCAAATTCAAATATATTAAGTGAGAACAGAGGAATGCTCTGATAGTGACCCAAATATCTTTTCGTGTGGCTGGGGGCTGGTTTTTCTTGCCTTGTCGGGTTTAAGTCGAAGCCTGGGAGAATCTTGGGCCATAAAGTTCTGCTTAACTTCACAACACAAGGGAGGTCTCCTGGCAGATGCACCCCTCGACATGCCAGGCTTCATGTCCTAAAGAAGTTGTTAGGGTTCTTATGACTTGAATTCATTTCCCATGGGTGAACTGTTTATTGTCCTGAATCAGACCTGGGAATTAACTTCTAGCATTTTTCCTAAAATTGTGAGTTTTTGGGATCTGACGGCCTTCAGTTTCAATCTGGCTTTGCTACCTCCTGGTTGTGTGATTATTGGTGAATTAATTGACCTCTCTGAACTTCAGTGTCCCATCTATAAAATGTAGATTATTGATTTGTACAAATGGATTTGTTTAACAGAGATTTGTTGGCTATTTCCTATGTGTCAGAAACTGTACTAGATGCCGGAGACATGAAGATGAAGATGATAAAGTCCTCTACTTTCCAAAAGTGCCCATTCTAGTAGGGGAGACACACAGAAACCATCATTCTAATACGACACAATAATTCCAGTAGACATATAGAGAGCAGTGGCATCTTGCCCAAAGTAGAGGCTTCTAGTGCTCACCTGTGTCTAATTCTCCTTTCCTTCTAGCCTAATGAGTGGGTTGAACATCTGCCCCCTCACAGTTGGGCAGGGCTGTGTGACAGGGCTGTCCAGTGGGCTGAGAGTAAATATGACATGGCCACCTCTGGGCTAATACATTTAACTACCAGCATGATAGTCTCAGGATTCTCCTGCAAAATCAACGAGAGAAGTGAAGAGTTCTGGATGGTACAATTACAGGATGGTGAAGCCTCCATTAGCTCCTGCAGGCTGGTTGCTAAGAGAAGCTGCCTAAGAGAATGACCTAGACATGAAGCGGACTTTGGTTGACCAAACAATATACTTGTGTTAAGCCATTGAGATCTGTGAATTAAAAGGGACTACAGCATGACCTAGTCTCACTAACTCATATATCAACCTGCAAAGACATTTTGAAGGAGCCAGAGATTGAGTGCTAACTGATGCATGAGAGAAGAGCCAGGGGAAGAGGTGAGGAAGAACCAACAGAACAGAGACAGAAGCAGAGCAAAGGCCTAGAGTTACAGAGGCCTGGTGAGGTGGGTGGCTACAGACAGGGCTGGAATGTGTGCTGGAATGGAAAGCCCATGGGAGAGGCAGGAGAGAGACTGAAGGGTACACAAGACCGAACTGTGTAAGGCCTTTGGGGCATGTGAGCAGCTTGGTCTTAATCCTGGAGGAGATGGGAACCACGCAGGGCTTCTATGCAAAGAAGTGACATGCTCATCTGTGGTTATGTAGAGGGGTGTCTGGGGCAGGACGGCAGGCAGGAGACCAAGATGAAACTAAACAACTTATGGAAAGTACCTACTGTAGTACCTGGCAGTCAGAGCACATCACTTCCCTTTTCCCTTCCCCTGCTCATATATTAATGTAGTTTTAGAAATCAACCAACCCTGTAGCTCGGCAATCTCACTTTTAGGACTCTTTAGAAACAAATGCTTCATTATATAAATAAGAATGTAGGTATGAGGACGTCTTCTGCAGCCTTGCCTACAGAGATAGAAAGCTGAAAACAACCTGGATGTTCACCAAGAGGAAAATGGTCGAAGAAATCATGGAACATGCCTTATCACATAGTATTAAAAAGAGTAAAAAGCTGTGATAGCTGACCCAGATGGGATATTCACGATATAAAGTGAGAAAAACAAGTTATAGGGTAATATGCATTGTATAACTTCATTACTTTAAAAAACAAATAAATCGGCCAACCCTGGACGTGTAATTAGGGTGCCTGTTTGTATCCATTTATGTGAGCGTGTGGCAGGGTGTGGGAGGTGACGCAGCTGTTAATGGTGACCATCTAAAGGAGCTGGAGGTCATGCCGTGGTTCCAATCAGTATGTATTACTCTTACAATCATTTTTAAATTAAAAGAGAAATGAAAAACACTGTCCTAGAAAGCTGGAATTGGTAATGCTCTTCGGTAGTGATTGTTACTAGTTGGGAAGGTATAAAAACCAATCTTTCAGCCAGAAGGTTCCTCTTCCAATTGAAGTTTCCTAAGTTTCCTCTTCCCGCTGGAATGTAATTATTTTTAAAGCCCTACCTTGAGTTCTCTGTGATTACTAATGCCAATGGATTGGACCCAGACTCTTAGGGGATTTAAACGGATCCAGGCCTTCGGCGCTAATTACTCCATGATAGGAAACCCTGTTTGCTTTTAGGAAATGAATAGGCCTTCCCATCAGGATAAGCAAGTTACTTTAGGCTGTGGGGAAAAGGTGACCAATCTTTCACAAATATTTACTGCTCTTAAAAAACCTAGAACATGCAAATCAAGCTGAATCATTAGGAGTTCTTTGAGGGCCGGGGCAAAGGCCTATCGCAGGTATTGATGAACTGAATTTAACTTACTTAAAGAAATCCACAAAAAGATAAAAAATAAAATATAAATAAAGAAATGCGCAAACCTCAGATATAGAATATCTGTTCTTATTTGCCAGTCATGTCCAATCGAGCACTAGGAAAAAAACATCACAACCTTAGGAGATACTGGCATGGGGAATCTAAGTGGAAGTAGCCACCAATCACTGAAAGTGTCTAGACCATGTCCAGAATGCAGGGGAGAGACTGGAGCCACAACAGAAAACTGGGAGTCACTTTTATAGAAGAAAAAGACTAATAAAGCCTGACAAGGATGAGCCAGACACAGAAGGCACAGAGAAAAGAGTGCCTGGGACAGTTAGGTGTGCTCATTAGGTATGCAGCTTAGATGGCTGATGAAGGGCCGGGTGTCCCTGGGTTCCAGACTCAGCTCTACCCTTTTTCCGGCTGGGCGCTCTTGGCTTGTTACTACCTTTTTTAGTTCTCAGTTTTCTCATCTGAAAAATACAGTTGATAGCCATAGCTCCATTAGAAAATGGTGGTGAGGACTAAATGAGATTATATATGCAAAGTACTTAGAACGGCTGGTGCACAGTGCGCCCTGCCAAGTGTTGGCAATCTCAGGGATCAGCGAGGACAGTGGACAGAGAAACGGCCTCCAGGAGCGATGAGTGAGGAACAGCAGGGGAGGAGGAGGTACTGAGGACAAGCAGGAAGGCATGGTCAGGAGCTTCAGATACACCAGCCGGCAAAGTTAGACTAGGACTGAAATGCTTCCATTGGATTTAGCAATGAAAGTCTGTAGGGCTGAGCCAAAGCTGTTCAGGGTGGAAGTGAATGAGACCGTTCCCAAAACAAAACAGGCAGCATTACTAGCATTCCAACAGGTCCAGGAGACAAAGGGCATCTTAAAAGAAGGTTAGAAGAGGAAAGTAAATTTTTATTACTTAACATCTTTCTGAGTATCAAAGTAATACACGATCAATGCAGAAAACCTGGAAAACAAAGAAAAGTACAAAAGGAGAAAAAGTCCCACTGATCCCACCTTCTGGAGACCTACATTTTTTCCTGTGTACCTGTACTTACATCAAGCTGTGGACACAAATAGTTTATCTTGTCAGGTGACAAGCATAGTTTGTATTTGCTCAAAACTTCGAAAACCTACAATTTAAAGGCGAAGAAAACAGAATATTCTTATGGTATCAGAGCAGACTAAGCCTTTTGAAATGTGTCACAAAATCCAGAGCCATGAAACAAAGAATATAAAGTCTGCTCCATATAAATCTAAACTTTCTGCATGGCAAACAAACAAACAAACAAAAACAACAATATCAACAAAAACCCACAATAAACTAATAAAAAGATAAATGATAAATTAAAAATACATATAAAAAACTAAAGTTTATCTTCTAAAGTATATCAAAAGCTCTTTCAAATGTATATGAAAAGGATCAATAACCAACAGAAAATCAGGTAAAGGAGATGAGCAGAATTTGCCAAGAGTAAAAAAAAAAGTTTTCAAATATCTAGCCAGACATGTCTTACTGATATTAAGAGAGATGCAAATTAAAACTGCACTGAGATATGTCTTTCCCTCATCCATCTGGCAAAGACCAAGACTGAGAGTATCACGTGCTAGTGACTGTAGGAACACTTTGCCAGGGGAAGTAAGTATTAAATTGGTACAACTTCTATCTGTCTCTATCAAACTTGCCCATATCTTTTGAGTACGTAACTTCATTTCTAGGAATCTATCCCGCTGATATACTCACATGTGTGAAATCATACATGGACAAAATTATTCATTGTAGTGTTATCTGTAATTACAAAAGACTGGAAACAACCTAAAATTCCATCAGTGCGGGATGGTTAAATAAACGGAAGACAAGGGCTAAGAGGAAGGGGTCAGCCCTGTGTCTCTAGAAGAGGAATGATTGCTAAAATATGTTCGATAATGATGGCAAGGTGCACAACAGTGTAATTACTGCACTACCACTTATTTAGAAGAAAAATACTAAATCATGGGCAACATGAATAGTTTGCTCATCAATGCATGGGGTATTTCTAGAAGAAATCACAAGATAAAAACCAGTAACAGTATTTCCCCTAGAGAGTTAAACGTGTTGGCTCAGTAAGGATGGAAGTGACTCCTTTTTACCGAGTATCCTTTGGTATCTCTTGAATTTCATGCCATGGGTATGTGTTACCTTTGCTAAATTTTTTTAAAAATGTATTTTTGTCTTTTTTTTGTGACTATTTCTGTATTTTTAGCTGTCTTTCTACTTCCTGCGATGTCTACATTGACCCTTTTCTATTTCCCTTCTCTTCCCTTTTTTTTCCCTTGGCCTGCATCGGTCTAAGATAACTAAAAAGAAAAACAGCATCTGCTGATAACTTAGTACATAAAATATACCTATAACTCTGCTGTATGGGTGTGACTTCCCTTGATTCTCACAACCACCCCCAAAAGGGAAGTTTTCTTTGCCACAGGTTACAAATGAGGAAACTCAGGCAGGGGGGATTGAAGCGCCCGGCCCAAGTCATATGAGCAGTAAATGATGGGGCTGGGATTTAAACCCAGTCTGTCTCTGAAATCCGTTTCTTTTAGTAAACTGTACTGCCTGCAAAATGGGATAAATATACATACATATATATGTTTTAATTGTGGATTAAAGTATTGCAGCCTATTACTAATTTGAAAATAAAGTGAGCTTAATGTTTTATGACTTTTTCAAAGCATACATACAAAAAAAATATGAATTAAACTACGTTTTAATTCTAAACTCTTGGTGATTATTCCCAACAAATCAACTGAAAGGAGGCCCCAGCTTTCATTCATTCATCAGTCGGGAGCTTCTAGCAAAAGCTCAAAACGGTGCTAGTCATTGACATTGTTCTTTGGGCCCCTACTATTTGCCAGAAAGGGTGCTAAGCACTTTCCATAGGTTCCAACAATAGTATGGTGTAGGGTACAACGGCCACCTCCCATTCTTCAAAAGAGAAATATGAATGTTCACCCTCTTCCCAGCGGACCGCCGATTGCAGGTTACAGGATGGGGATTTGAACCCAGGCAGTCCGGCTCCAGAGCCGGTGCCGTGACGACATGCCTGGAAACTGGTTAGTACGGCGCCGCGTAACACTGCAGGAGAGCTGTCGGAGAGCCCTCACTATTCCTGGAAATGCGTCAGCAGAGGCTTCCCAGAAGCCTGAGGCATGGTCTGAGCTGTGAGGGAAGCCCAGAACAGAAAGACATCAAGGCATCCGCAAGATGTCATTCTATTATGCTCTAAAACTGTGAAGAAAAAAATTTAAATTCTTTAAAGAGAAAAAAAAATTGTAGCACAAAGCCTCATGTGATCTGCCTGGAAGCTGTGCCATGCAATGGAAACAAGTTTCTGGAAGGGAGTTTTATATTTTACTCAATATTCTGAAGTTTGGCCATGACACAGTCAAGCATCAACCAGATCCCTGTCGTCAGACGGGTACCGTAAGCAGGAGGCAGGGGGATTTAATGACATTGTTTGTTTTCCTAACGTGATGTCCTAGCAATGCGCAACAGAACTGCAGCGGAGATGAATCAGAAAGAGGATGCAGTACAACAAGATGCCACGCCAATAATAACAGTAGAAGTGATTCCTTGTGATTCTGGTACAGTTGAGAGCTAAACTTATGACCTAAGAAGCAATCCTTTGGGAACGCTAAGAATGCTTCAGGGATCATTCTGACTACTAAGGGCCTCAAAACTGGACTTGATTCCTCAGCTCTGGTTAGGAGGGGACAGTGATGAAGCTTGTGGGCTGCTGCCTCGCTGCATCTAATTCTCTAGCTGTGAGCAGTCTTCTATCCCGAACATGGCTCACGAGCTGGGCCCAGCCTCTGCCCTATTCACCACAGCACAAGCCAGTACCTGGCTGAGGCAACCCAAGGCCATCTAATTCTTAAGAACACAAATTCTGCCCTCTACACACAGCCTGACTCCTAAATTCAGCTGATAGCCTGTGCCTACTTGTTTCTATAAATAGCAGCCTTCATTTTCAGATCTAGGAGCATCGTACTTTGACCTCAACAAATAGCTTTATGGGCTGTGGGAAAAAAAAAAAAAAAACTTTATGGCCAATTACCTTACAGTTATTTGTAAGATTAAATAATGCCTTCTATACATGCTTTTCCTACACGCCCTACATAGTACCCACATAATAAGCAATCTCTGCACTGCATCAAGTTTTGCCTTCAAAATATCCCTCTCTCTGTTCCTTTTGGTCCACTGGTGTGCAGGAAGATAGCAATTAGCTTTCTGGGGGCCCTAGTTTGTGGCGTTTGCCCATTTCCACAGTGTAAACACTCCCACCTCGTCTACTACGAAGCTACTAACAGGAATCACTGAATGTGGAGTTGGGGAGAGATAACCTTAGTCTGGTCTCTTGAGCCTGAACCAGCCACCCCGTCACACCTCTGCCTGGACTCCATTCTCGTCTTATGCTGAGATGGTTGCTCCACAGCCTCCAAGCCCACCTCTTCTCCATCCCAAGGGCCTTCTTCCTCCTCATTTAGATTCATCCTTTCATCATGTCACTGCCCTTCTCAAACTTCCTTCCTCGGCTCCCTATTCCTTGCGCTTCTCACTAGCTTTCAGAACTGCCCCACTGCCCAATAATCCGGTCCACCAAACAAAGGATGCTAGATATAACCAATGAAAATACAAGATGCCCAGTTAAATTTGAATTTCAGATGAACAAGAAATAATTATTTAGTATAAGTATGTCCCATGCAATATTGGAAATATACTTATCCTAAAAAAATTATTGTGGCATATCTGAATTTATCTGGGCATCCTGTATTTTATCTGGCAACCCTATATTTATTCTATCCACCACATTTTACCTTTCCTCCCAAATACCAGCAAACCTCTTCATGATTCTTGGAGCCTGCGTGATCTTAATGAAGTCAACGAACTCTCTGAACTTCAGTTTCTTCATCCTTAAAGTGGTGCCAATTAATAATAGCCACTTCTATAGAGTAGGATTTAAATTGATGAATCTGTGTAAAGCATCTTAGCCCAGCCCCTGGCATTCAAAAAATGCCTGACTGATCCAACATCTCAGTCCCCAAAGGAAAACCACACTATGGCTATGGAAGGGCCGGGAGACCTCCTAGACATCACCCTGTACATCCAAACTCTCCCAGATAGGTGTTCGTGGTTGTATTTTTAAGGAGATCAGCAATGGGGGTGGGGGTGGGGGACTCTGAAATACCCAGTATTTGGCCCAATCCAGCATCTCAAAGTCCTGAAGAGAGACCTTGGCTGTCTACCTCTTGTCCAAACACTTCCCCTGACCATCCTCACAGGAGGATGTCTACTTGGTGGTGGGTCTGACTTTAGCACCCAGAGGAAACGCAGTTTCCTTGCACAAGCTACACAGTCATGACAGATGACAGGTGAACTGAGAGAAACACAATTGGAACTAGAGAAGGAAAACACAGAAATGTTATAAGATCACAAATTCCTTATCAAAGAGGTTTTTGTTTGTTTGTTAGTTTGTTTGTTTGTAGTTTTGGGTTGGTTTTTTTTTTTTGTTTTCTGTTTTTTTGCTTTATAGAACAGGTCCTGATAAGGAGCCTCAAGGTATCAGAGGAAACGAGCCAAACAAGATGAGGAGAAATGACAATGCCATCACCCTTGACACCTCCCCATGCATCCTGACACCAAAGGACAGTGATGCCCACCGCCGGTGCTTGGCTATGTTGTCACCAGAACCAACTGAAAGACAAACTCTATAGTTGAACTACAAATTTCACTTTCATGATGCCAAACAATCAGCACGACTTACTGTTTTAGAGATTACACTACTTCACGAACAACTAAGTTAAGCCCCTGGAAAACCCAGTGATTGTTTTAAAGGCACTTTATCCCTACTAAGATATGAACTCTTTCTCTGTGCCTGCGACACGAACAGTGTACATATGTAGCAGGTACTTGTAACCTCACAAGATATTTCCCCTCTCAGTACCGACTGGAGTATCTGTGGTCATTATTTACGTCACCTCTTCTCAGAGAATTACCCAGCCTGTTACGTATACAAAGCAATATTTTAAAAGCAGGTTATAAAACACCATGTATGGAATTTTTCTATTCCTCATACATTTATACATGTATTGCTACATAAAAAAAAAATGACAAGAATGACTACAACATGATAACAATGATTATAGCTGGGTGATAAGATTACTTTGCTAATTTTTCCCCCTTTTTGCCTATCTCTATTTTCTCAATGTTCTCCAAAGTTTTACTTGTAATACTTATTTAAGTCAAAAACAGTTAGAATTTTGAATACTGAGCTTTTCCTGCTTGTATGGTATCTAAGAAATCTGCTACCTTCTTGCATTGATATGTCTGGGCTTCGGGCATCTTCCAAATCTGCTAAATCAGTTTCATCTGCCTGAGGCCACCACGATCCTGGGCATGTCAATAAGGGCGACACCCCAACCAGCCACTACAGGCCTTTGGGTGTGAACTAGAAAACAGCAACAGACTTTGGGCTTCTAGGAACTATTTCTCAATTTGGATCTCCTACTCACTTCATTCCGTTAAGGGTAGGCTCTAGATCATTAAATATGGCTAATGAAGAACTGCAGAATTGCAGAATGCTGGGACTAGGAGGGAATTCAGACAGTATCTCTAATGGGAGAGCACTTTGGCCCAGATTCTCCAGTCATTTGTCATCCCAACATGCACATCTGCCAATAGCGACGTTCGCAAAACACAGGAAGTCAAAGAGTCTACGACACAGTTAAAGAACAAGCCTAATTTCGGAAAACTTTATATTTAGCCAAAAGGTTTTGATGGTAGCAAAGAAGCCCAACTTTCTTCTGAATCCCACAATCTAAGACAAGTCCAGAGGGGTCTTTACAAGCCTGGCCAACAGAGTAGCCACACAATAGCAGATGGAAAAAGCCCAGAACCCAAATCTCTTCTGGACACCTGACCTGCCCCAGACTACATACCTGGTGTTTTCAATAGCTTTGCTGGGGCCACGGTTAACAAACTTCCCATGGAGAAAGGATTGTATATTACAGCCTTTGTCGATGGTCCCAGGAGGACAGGCACATCTGAGGCAAAATGTGGCAACTGCTCAGGCACCGAGTGCCCAGACAAGCCTTTAGGAATGTGGTCCTTCCTTTTCCAAGATCCTCCCAGGGAAAGTGTCGCCAAAAGACAATGTCAAATACCAGACATGAGGGAACTGATCACTTGCCAAGCTGACTAGTTGGAGCAGGTGCTCATTCACCACCTGTCACCCACAGAAAAGTAGGACATAAGAAACATGGCCTCTGGTTGGGGGATACAGGGCCATCATGCCACAGAGCCCTTGGGAGACACAATACTGCTTGCTCAGACAGAGACCGCTGTGGAGACCCCAGAGCACCAGAGGAGCCACAGGCCTGGCAGACCGAAGTCACGGCAGACTAGCAGTTGAGCTTCCCAGGTACACGAGACCCCCTGGAGCCTTCACTATGGTCTATAGGTCAAGGATACTGCTCTGTGCCTCACACGCCCACACCCAAGCACAGGCACACAGCACTCAACAGCTTAGAGAAATTACCTGTGATTCTTTGACCTGCTTACCTGGATCTGAATTCTTCTGTAATATTTTAATCCAGATGGACCCTTCTTTAGGAACAATAAACCCCAATATCTCAGAATTAAGGAGCACTCACTGTGTCCAAAGCATAGCAAGAGATTTGTTCCACCATGAAGACTAGGGAGAGCATCCCCACCTTCATGAATTCAGCTTGCCAAGGAGAACACAAAGACAAAGACACTCTCTTTTTTCAGCAAATAGGTACCCAAAAGGGCACTGAAGAGAGGTAAAATATGTCATAGTGAGGCCAGCAGAATCCCCTGGTCTTACCATTACATGTGATGCTTTCAAATGGGTTCTTAGTACCTTAATTTTGAGGAAAAGAAGTAGAAGGAACCAGCCAATGTGTTTGCATGGTTAGTTTCTGCCTATGACATGGAACTTGAGAGAGTTGCGACCTTTGGAGAAACCAAAGATGGTTCAAATGACTGTGAGAATAAATGAACTTAGTGCTCTTTGCTGACAAGTTGAAGTTTCCTAATTGTAAAGCAGAACCGGCAGCCACCAACACAGAAGGTCTACCCCACAGATGGAGAAGAGATAAAGCACTGAAACTCAGCCTGAGGGACCTCCCCAGCCCTGGGGCCAAGGGTCGATTCACGGCTTCAGAGTCAGCAAAGCAAGTTCTCTTCACCAACCAGCTTCAGAGCAGCTGTCTTATTAACATCTGGACATCTGAGCACTCTCTTCCAAGCCTGGAGATCAGAGGAAAGGGGACATGGAGAGGGGCGCAGTTCCCAAGGCAGGGGGAGTCTACATTGTTGCCCCAGGAGAGGCCACTTCCCTCCCGAGATGTCCGGGATTTTCCACTGCAGCAGGGGAAGGTAACTGAACACATAGCAAAACAGCGAGGGCACAGCAGACCTCCCCGCACCACTCAGAATCAGAAATCCAGCAGGACAGAGAAGCCCCTTCGCTGGCCTAGAGGGAGCGAGGCCCAGCCCCAGCACACCAGTGCCCTGAGAAAAGCTAAGCCAGACCAAGAAGTCTCCAAGAGCTACAACCGGACATGGGAGCTGGGGTTTTGAGGGCCTGGACTGAGGCTGGGCCCACCTGGGAACTGACCAGAGTTTGGGTTTCTGGGCCTTTGACATACCTCATGTCCCTAATATTCTCTCTCCAAGTTATACTACCACTTTCCCCAAAGCAGAGACATTCTGCAGAGCCCTACAGGCCTGGTGTCTGCTTATAGAGACTCGGTCCCGGAAGGAGCTATTAAATAAGCCACTGTTTAAGTCTGTACACTTCTGAAGTCTTAATGACAAGTGAAACCACATTCTGACAGCAACTGCAAGTTCCCTCGTACCAGTAACTTCCCTTTTTTTTTTCCCTTGGGATACTCCCTCCTGCTAAATCACAGGCCCACCCACCCCCAATGACCCCGAAGAAAGACAGAGAGCATGACACATTTTGACCTGGGAGATGTGGGGAACACGTCTTCTCCTGAGAGCTTAAGACCAAATGGAAGTTGCTTTTCCCCTTCACCTCGAATGTACTGATGGATGCTCCGAACTAGACGCTGGCATCAAGTAGGAAAGCAGCCAGGGGCAGTAACTCTGAGGGCACGGGCGGGACCACCCAGCCCGAGACAGAGTGGTAAAGGAAGCAACACTACCTTGCTCTCCTTCCTTCCACTCCATACCTTCCCATTTGCCCTGTCCCTTTCGGTCTCAGCTGTCAGTCACTTCAAACCTAGCCATTGAGGTTATTGGCTGGTCGATGCTGACAGCAGGGTCTTTCCTGCTCACTTGTACATATTAAAACATGAGGGACGAGCTCTCCAAGTGGAAAACCTGGTGACATCCAAAGGGAGGAACTATCGTGGTGGAGTTACCGATATCGCATTAAGACTTTGGAGCAAAGGAGACTCCATTCTTCCCACAAGCAAACGCCAGCCCAAGGCATCAAGGCTGACAAAGACCTAGATGCCAGCGACACACAAGGTGGTAGATAGTGTCCCCCACGCCCCCACTCCACCCCCACCCCCCATGCATTCCCCGCCCCCCACACACACACACACACGACCTGTCCTTTTCTGGCCGCCAGAAGCACAAGATCCGGGATTAGGTCAGGGCCCCTGGCCCTCAAGTGCCACTTTCAAGATTTTTGAATCATAATGATAATCATGGACAGGGAAGGCTGCAGGTTTCTGTCATAAAAAACACTTTGCAGAAAGCCTTGGAAATGGTGTAAGGACAAGACACAAACTGGGCTCATTATTTAAATCGAGAGACCACGTTCGAGATCTTAATGTTCTCAAAAAAAAAAAAAAAAAAGATGGAAATCACTTGTTTTTCCACGTTTGCCACAAGGTCTTTTCTGCAAAACATAGAATTTCGTTTCTTCTGAGGAAAAATGGCTGGGAGACTTGCTGATCACTGGCATGGCAGTCGGGTTCCTTCATAGTTCCCTCGCAGGCAAGAAGCCACGGGGCCTGACAGAGCCCAGCTGGAGGCATTCGCCCAGGGAAAGAGACCGAGGAGCAAGTATTTACTGCGGGATTACTAGGCGCCAGACACTTTTCACACTTGGCCTCATTCATTCTGCACAACGGTGATGTGGGGAGAATCGTTATCATCCCAGTTTTATAGATGAGCAAAACAGGGCGCAGGTCCTTGGAGTAACTGAGCCAGGGTCAAGTAGCAAGAGGCAGGGCTGGGCTTGAAACCCAAGCCTAACATGCCCTCGCACAGAGAACCTTCTGGGTGACGTCAAGACAATGGGAAATTATACGTGGGTATATTTGTGCATGAGTGCGAGTGTGTATGCGTGTGTGTATAAATCGATAATGAAAATACAGCGGAGCAAACGTGGCCAAGAAAGCCTAACCCGGATTGAGGTAAGAGAGGATTTAGTTGAAAACACTGCAGGTCAGGTGCTACCTTTGGGGACAGAAGCTGGAGAGGAAGGAGGCTTGCTTTGCCCTGTATGTTTCAATGTCCTGTTTGGACATTTCATCATGTACATATACTTCCTATTTTCAAGACTTTTCATCGAAAAGAAAAATCGACACGCTCCCGTCGAGTCACCAAGTATTTGAATTTACTGAGTCATATTCTCTACAAAACAGGTACGTGAAAAAAAAGCAATCCCACACCACAGAGGTCCATGGCACGCACTGCAGGCAAGCCACGACAGGTGGCTTCATTTGGTGCAAGAGACAGGACTCGACCAGGGGTGCCTGAGTTGCTCAAGACCCAAGAGCAGTAAAAAATGAAACCATTCAACCATCCTCTCCTATTTTCATTTTTGAACTAACCGCCACCCCCCACACACACACACCCCTGCTGGCTGTCACCGCCACAGGACCTGCCTCTGTTTAGAGAGTAAGTGAAAGAATGGATGACCTCACTTTCTCCAACAGGTGGGTCCTAAAGAGTTGTCCGCAAAACAAAACTTGAGTAAATCGATTCATAGTTTAAATACCCCAGCAGAAGTCCTTGTTTTAGCAATCTTGACGAGATCCTCTTATCCTCTTTACAAAGCAAAGAAGCCAATTTCAAGATAATGCTGTGTTTTGTAAATAATTTTTTTCTTTTTCTTTCTTTTCTCTCTCTCTCTTTTTTTTTCTTTTTTTCTTTTTCCTTTTTTTTTTTTTTTTTTTTTGTGCTCTACAAGGATCCTAGTTTTAGCCTGGAGCCAATCTTCTGAGCTGTCTTGGTGTCTGGGAGATGACTGGTGGGGCAGCCTGGTCATGAGCCTATTTGCATGAGACCAAGGACCCTCCTGCAAGAGACGTCATTGAGAGGGCTGAGAGAACCTGTTCAAGCTCTACCCAATAAGAAAGGCTGGGGCACTGAAGGGAAACCGTAATTCAGAGCCTAGAGCTGAGTCTGCTAGATTTCTTCCCAGCCACCTGTGGACTCGAATCAAGTCAGACAGCAGGAGGGAGCTATGAACACAAGCTCCGGAAAATGCCACAAGGTCCTCCTTTGACATCCCATCAAAGAGGTGAGTAATATTCTCCCCGATTTTGCCCTGAACCAAACCAGTATCAATAACTAAGGGCTCCGGCACACCCAGCACACACACCCCGGCTCCTCAGCGGGAGCGGGATCACCCCATTGCCAGCAGTGGGGATAGCACCAGCAGCCCAAGACAACCAACCCCCTCGTCAGAGAGACCAAAGTCTTCACCAGCAGGTCCCCAAGAGGCCACTAGAGAGCAGGGCTGTAGCTGACCTGGATGCAGTGAGCTGGAGCAGGTGAGGAGGAAACTGACACATGCCACATGATAGCAAAAAGGAGTCATTTATGTAGACACTGAACACTGTACCCAGAGACTCTTAGAGAGAAATGCATGAAATTTTAGGGGCAAAGCAGACATATCTGCAACAGCCCGTCTGCAGATGGCTCAGAGTATTTTCTTATGTGTAATCCCAGGCCCATGGGCTGTGGTGTGGTGTGAGGAAACACGGGTCAGAACCTCTTAGGTTGTTACAAATATGAATAAACTGGAAAACTGAATCCTAGCCTCTAAATCCTGTAATTAGTTTTTTTAAGTCATCATCATCAGCCTTAGCTTCTCCACCAACCCCAGTAAAAACTTTCTGATTTCAGCTTTACTTTCCTTCTCAACACATGCCAAAGTGCTGAGTCACTAAAAAAGAAAAATAAGAAAAGAAAGTAGAGGAAGCTTCTTAGGGCTCCTTGGTAATGACATAAGCACTTTTCCCCCCTGGTAGTGATTCCTGTGATGCTAAAGAACTTCACATTGCACAATCATAATAAGGCTTCCAATCAGCCCCACCCACTCTGGCCCACCCCCACCCTCCAACGAAGATTTATCAAATGTGGGATTTTCCCATGAGTCTCAATATTAGAGTCTCAACCCCCAATAAATATGAGGCTGGAGATGTCTGAGGCTCATTCTGTCCTCAAGCCCACCAGGAAGGAAAGAGAGCTCCATCTCCCTCCAGGAAGCCAGCTATGAACTCCCTCTGCACAAGTAAGTGAAGAAGACCGGAGCCGGGACGCCTGGCGGCCCCCAGCCTGGCTGAGAGGGGTGTGTCGCCGGCGTGAGGGCTGGCGGGTGGCCAGAAGCCAGCAGCATAGCTCCCCCAGCTGAGCCGTCTGCTCACTGCTGCTCTCCTTCCCTCCGCAGGCGCTTTCAGGCCAGTCGCCTTCTCCCTGCTCCTAGTGATGGCCACTGCTTCCCCTATTCCGGTTCCCTTGGGAGAAGATTCCAAAGATGAGACCAGCTCAAACAGACCACAGCTCACCTCTCCAAACCAAACTGAAAACCTCATTAAGTCCATCTTCCTTGAAATCTCTGAAGTGAGAAATAAGGTGGGTAAGCTCTACAGAGGGTGATCAATGGCCCGTGTGGGCTTCCATCTCTTTGTCCCTGGGTGGGGACAGGGGGTCCTGCATTGGGAGGTCTTTGCTGGGTTCTGGGGCAGCTTAGACTTGAGGCCAAAGAGTCAGACTGTTTCCTGTATTTCTCCTCTGCTGCTGGTCTCAGAGAGTTCCTTTCCCTCCTGGAAAATACAGAATGGAGTGGGAGCCCATGGCCCCTGCCCCATTCCCTGTTCCATATTTGGCATGAGCTGAAGGTCACTGCCTTTTAGGACTCCCTTTCCCTCAATCAAAAAATAAGGTCTGTCAATCTTTTTTGTGTGCACCTTGGACTTTGGGAGGATTAGAAAAGTGCCACCTGAAGTGAATGTTCAGCTTCTCGTGTAACTTTTAGGTTATACGAGCTCAGTAATGGGGGACTCCCCAAAGTCGTTTCAGCTTATAAAATGCAAACCAGATAGCCTGCCGAAGTGGTAAAGTCATAGGTAGGTTGAAGCAGTTCCCAAGCTTTAAATGATGTAAGGTAGTGTGACTCTGTTTGGTAGAAAGGAAAGAACACAGGAAAGGAAATTGGGAGCCTCGAACCTAGTTCTGGTTCTGCTGAACCAGCTTTGTGATCTTGAGCAAATGTCCTGCCACCTCTGGGCCCCATCTGTAAAATTGTGGGACTGGACTAGATGATCTCACAAGTCCTTCCAAATTATATTTACCCAATTATCACCAAAGATGGATGTACTTTATTAAGTACCTACTATGTGCCAGGCGCTTTATATAAGTATGTCTCATCCTCACAATAAACTCATAAAAGAGATGTTTCATTATCCCCAAAGTAGAGAGATAGGGACAAGACCTGAGATAGGCAACAAGCCTGAAGTCACAGGTGAGCCGAGAATTAAACCCAAGTGTGCCCACCTCCACTAGATCGTGCTTGCCTGGATGCTACTGGGTGCTGACTTCATTTTTCGTAGAGGATTTCCTGGCCACGGTAGAATGTGAATAGGCCCTCTAGTGGCATTTGTTTTAGGGGCCCTTACATGATGACAGTTCTGATATTTCTTCCCAGATGTGTGGCAGCGATGACTCATGTAGAAGCAGCAAGGAGGTACTGACAGAAAACAACCTGAACCTTCCAAAAATGGCAGAAAAAGATGGATGCTTCCAACTGGGGTTCAATCAGGTATGAAAGCATCACATTTACTGTTAGCTGTTCCTTAGTCAAGAGTTCTTGAACTTGCATGCAGTGTCTGTATACGTATAGACCAGGTAGGCAACAAAGAAGGGGATGAATGTAAAGAACACCGTGTAAATTTCATGAGGACGCCAACTGACACCTTTGTAAAGGCAACTTATTTCTGAACGGCATGGTCAGAGATAGCCCACCTGGGAGGGGATTTTCACGACTGTCAAACATTAGAAACCCCAGCAGGTTTTGCTAGTTCATCCTATGTACAGTGTGGTCCAGGGGCCTTTCTCCTTGGCTGCCCTTATAGGACCCAGGCCTGACCTCCCCGCTGAGGTCATTCTATACCTCCTTCTTCCCCTTTCAGACCATGAGATAACCTGCACTGACCTCTGATTACTTCAGCCCAACAAGGGCAGGTGTGCAGCCAGATAGAGAATTAGAGAGGGAATCACAGAAGGACCCCCTTGCCACATTCTAGCATCTGTTGGGCTTTGGATAAAATTGAATGAGTCAGGTAGAGAGAGCAGTTGTTGAATTACAGCACATTCAACTCTGAAAATCAATTATATCTTCCTAGCAATAACCAATAGTCCCACCATCTTTCCTCTTAGGAGACCTGCTTGACGAAAATCACTACCGGTCTCCTGGAGTTTCAGATATACCTGGACTACCTCCAGAACAAGTTTGAGGAAAATGCCAAGGCGATGCAGATACGAACCAAAGTCCTGGTCCAGATGCTGAAGCAGAAGGTGAGCATCTCCTGTCTCCTCACGTGGCACGGGAGAGACGGGCTCAGAGCACGCTGCCCAGGCAACTTGGGAATGCCGGCCAGTTCAGGAGAGGTGGCTGCCTGAGAAGGAAAAGATCTGAGAAATGTGTCCTGAGAGTTATAACTTTTTTTTAAATTTGCTCTCTTCTGCATAAGACATCTATAACCATATTTTAACTAAGTCAAATGAGGTGAATTTTAACATCGACTTTTAATAGCTTAAGAAATAAGAAAAATATATCCGTAGAAGCATGTCCAACCTTGCTCAGTGACCCACGAGAACAAAGAATAGAGAGCACGAAAAGTATTTTAATATTTTAATTTTTGCCAAGTGATATTCTTGTCATGATGGTAGTTTCCACCTTTTTTTTGCCCAACTTTTTGCCAGAAAAGTTAATGCAGAGACATGGCTAAAGGTTGGAGGAGCCAGTACCACGGGCTTTGTTACTCCTAGCCGGCTGTTCAAATGCCACACAGTGGAGGTCTGATGGCACAGTGTGGAGGAGCCAAATGAAGCTCAGTGAGAGGGCCCTGGATGGAGGAGCACATGGGTGCTAATCCTGCCTCAGCCTTTTCTAGCTGTTTGCCTTAAATTAAACCAGGGCACCTCCCACTGTGATGTGAACACAGATCCCCTGGGGATCTTGCTCCACTGCAGAGTCTGATTCAGCAGGTCTAGGTGAGACTTGAGATTCGCCTTTCTAACAAGCTCCAGGTGATGCCAATGCTGCAGCACACTCAGGACCAACTTGGAGGTGCAAGGCCTTCCACAGCCACCTGGCCCCAAGTCAGGGGATCTATGGAAAGGGGTTTCCCGGTCCTCCGACACCACTAGATCAGTGACTCTCAGTAGATGCTAAATGGATGGGTGAGAATGGAACCAAAGAAAAATATTACTTAAAGGCCAGTCAAGAACTCATTAAAATGCCTTTAACTAAAGGTTCTTCTTTTATCTACTGAATTCCAACTACATGCCAGGCACTGTTTGGGATAACAGAGGAAAAATTAGATTCTGTGGTTGCCCTCGTGATGCTAGCTGTCTAAAGGAGACAGAGCAGGGAAGGGATGCTTAGAATTCAGTTGCTAGGACACAGGGCTGCACACAGGTGGGCTCGGAGGAGAACCTCCAGCCCCATCTGGGCAAATCAGGGCCGCTGGCCCCACTTAATCTCCTTTCCCTCACATTTGAACATCTTCTCACAGCCCAGAGCATCCTACCACTAAAAAGGATTTGTTCGATATTTAAACAAGTCTTTTTGTTTCCTTCTCCCTTTTTAGGTAAAGAATCCAAATGAGATAACCACCCCTGACCCAACCGCAAACGCCAGCCTGCTGGCTAAGCTGCAGTCGCAGAGTGAGTGGCTGCAGAACACGACAATTCACCTCATCCTGCGAAGCCTTGAGGATTTCCTGCAGTTCACCCAGAGGGCTGTCCGGATAATGTAGCTTGGGCATCCGAGATCCTTGTAGTTCACGGACATTCCTTCCTCTGGTCGGAAATCTGTCCACTGGGCACATAACTTATGTCGTTCTCTGTGAAGAACTAAAAGTATGAGCGTAGGACACTATTTTAATTATTTTTAATTTATTGATATTTAAATATGAGTTAATTTATATAAGTGATATTTATATTTTTATGAAGTGCCACTTGAAATATTTTATGTATTAATTTTGAAAAAAAATAACAAAAAATGGCTATACAGCTTGAATATCCTCATTTCAGAGCCAGACCATTTCTTGGAATGTGTAGGCTTACCTCAAATAGATTGCTAACTTATACATATTTTTAAAAGAAATATTTATATTGTATTTATATAATGTTTAAATTGTTTTATACCAGTAAACACCTTTTTAAAAAAATCAGCCTCCAAGCCTCTGTGTGTTCTTTGAAGCTTAATATGAAAAAGTTTCTGTCATCACCACCACCCGCACAAAAAGCTAGGATAATTGAGCAGCTACTGCATGCCAGGCACCATGACAAATGTGTTGTGCCCACCACATTTCATCCCAGCACTTGCACACTCTGTCCCGGGTGTGAGGGAGTAAGTGATTTCCCTAAGTCACCACAGGAAGATAAGGCACAGGTCCAGATTTGAAATCCAGATCTACCTCCAAGCCCCCTTCTCTTAACTTTCCTACTACATCCCAGAAAATTGAAAGATAATGTAGAAAATCCCAGAACATGTAATAAAGGGAATCCATTTAAAGATGTAATCAAAAGCCTTTGAGATAACGGCAGCAACACGCAAGCTTCCAAATAATAACTAAGAATACTGCCTCCTTCTTCTGGGTTCCTCAAACTCTGCATGCATCCATCCCAGCACCTACCACATTGTGTCACATCTTAAAACTGATGGATTTTTCTTTCCAGCCAGCATGTGGGTTCCTTGAGGCAGACTCTTCTGAATACACTTTGTGTCCTAAGCCCATGGCCCACAACCTGAACACAGGAGGCCCCCAAAACAGTTGTTGAATGAAGAAACCATACACAGATGATCAAATACAAGACACCTCAATTCTTGGGACATGTACTGTTGGTCAGTGAGAGGGGAAATCAGAAACACTGTGCACTTGTGAATCTTCATCTTAAGGAAAATAGCAAGAATTGGAAAGAAACATTCTAAGAACTTCTAAAGGAGGCAGTGAATAGTCAGTGCACGTATATCTATCTCCATTTCCTTTCCTACCAGCAACATTCTTCATCCACACTCGCACCCACCCAGCCCACCCCACATAGAGAGTGGTGGTGAGAGAGGCAATCTGAGTAACTGCACATGGCCTCTCCATCCCACCTCAACACGATGTTAAGAACTGGGTATAAAGATTTCCCCTTTCCAACCCTAGCAACATAATAGTTCTGTCTTCTAATAAAGCTTTCCCCACCCTAACCACTACACACTTCTTGCTCCAGGAAGACTTTCTGCTGAGCAAGGAAAATTCCACAGAAATCAGAAACCGAGGGAAGCTAAGCAAGAAAAGAGCCGTGTACTCTGATTTCTAGGAGCCATGCCCCACAAGTGAGCTTCCCAAAATTAGGGCCAAATCGAAGAACAGAGAGGAACAGCAGCTGAGGCACGCATCGTTCTTCAAACAAAAATGTGTTGAGCACCATACATGTCAGGTAATGCTAGGAATGCAGAGGTGAGCCAGCTAGACATGACCCCTGCCCTCGTGTGGTTTACACTGTGGCGTGGGAAGATGTTGCACAAAGAATGTAAGTGTGATGAGGTTTACAAAAGAGTACTGCTTGGTGTACCGAGAACCTATTCTAAGGAGGTCCTAACAGCCCAGGGAGGGTGGTCATGAGGCTTAATTGAAAAAGAGAGTTTGGGGCCAAGATGTGAAAAATGTGTGGAGTTAGCCAGGCCACCATGGGTGGGAAGAACATTCCAGGTAGAGGGAATAGCATGAGCGAAGGTCTGAATGAACAAAGAACACACGGTGACTGGGACAATAAAAACTACATTATGTCCAGTGCACAAGAAGGAGGGCGTTGGGAGTGAGCAGAGAGGGTGGACGGGACCCTCAGATCTCTGACAGCATCAGAAGCCATATTCAAAGTTTTGGAATTGATCCCATGTATGGCGAGAAGGCACTGGCGGCTTTTAAGTAGTAGAATGATTTGTGACATTTACATTTTAATATGATACCTCAAGTTACAGTATGGAGAATGAATAGGAAGGGGCTGGAAGAGAATGTTGGGCAAACATTCCAGAGGACTTCACCGTAGCCCAGGGGAGGGATGACAGCATTCTGAACGAGGATGGTGATGGCTAAATAAGAGAAGGCGATGACAGCCATCAACAAAAGTCAGCTAGGAGCTACTTAAGTAGGATTTACTGATCCATAATCAAGATGCAGAAACTTCCGAGGATGCCAAGTCTTTGAGACAGGGAAGAAGTAGGGCTTGGATGGAAGAGTAAAGCACAGAGAATTTTGGATTTGAGAGTTTATCATTCATTCATTCGCACATTCTCTAAACATCTGCAACATGCCAGGTTCTCTGCCGGGCCTTGGGGATGTAATAGTGAGTCAGACAGAGGAGGTCTGTGCTCTCATGGAGTTTATAGTCTAGGGAAAACAATTTAAAGAAATAACTGCTATACTGCATGCCAAGTATCTGTGCTACGGCTATGAGTTGAATTGTGTCTCCTAACAAGGTATGTCAAAGTCCTAACATCTAGAACCTGAGAATATGGCCTTACTTGGAAATAAATCTTCGCAGATGTAATCAAGATGAGGTTATTAGAGTGGGCCTTAGAAGGAGAAAGGAGATAGGGAAGAAGTCTGTGAGGATGCAGGCAGGTATTGGAGGGATACATTTCTAAACCAAGAAACACCAACAATTGCAGACAATCCCCAGAAGGTAGGAAGGAAAAAATGAAAGCTCCTCCCCGAGAGTCTTCAGAAAGAGCACGGCCCTGCTCACACCTTGATTTCAGATATACAGCTTGCAAAACTGTAAGAGAATAAATTTCTGTGTTTTAAGTGGTAATTGGTTGTAGCAGCCACGGGAAACTTACTGCTGAGGCAGTGCAAGGCCCAACGAAGCTGGGGGCTCAGGAGAGGCTTCCCAGAAGAAACGAAATTTAAGCTTCTATCAAAAGACAGCACAAGATCGAGCAAGTGGAAAGGCAGGGCAGGTGTCGCCAGCGGCCAGCGCAGGCTGTGCAAAGGCTTGGAGGCAGGAGAGACTGTGTTGGAAGAGGTGAGGAACCCAAAACTGCTGGAGCACAAAGATGGGCCACGTGGAAATGGAGCTGAAGCAGCGGGATCCAAGTTGCGAAGCGGCCTGGAGGGTGGAGGAAATGAAATCGTTCACATCATAGCAAGGGCAACTTTCTTAAAAAGTTTTTGGTCTGGGGTTTTTATTGTTTGTTTGCTTCTGTTCTTTAAACATTTGGAGATTTTTGAGTTTCTCCTGGTGGCATGGGGTATGGAAGCTGGGATGCAGAAGCAGTGTCCAGACGAGTTTTCTGTAGCAGTTTCCTGCAAAAGGGCAAATAGCACCTACCAGGCATCTGAGGACTTGAATGGCGAACATTCTCCATGCCAATATAGAACTTGCCCCTAAGAGCAGCAAAACACTTTGTACAAATAAAGTTTATACAAACCGACTGCATTCCTCCTGAGAACATGAAATTTTAGCATGTACCGAGCAAGGGTGTCTCAGTAAAAATTATGGGCACTGAGTTGCTAATGAACTTCCCTGGTAGACACATGTTGTCTGTCACAACTCGTTTTTGGAGGGATTAAGTGCATCTGGTGTGAATGGCCTGGGAGAGAACTCTTGGAAGCTCCTGCCTGATTTTCTCCAGAATTCAGCCCACGTGTCTTTCCTTTGCTATGTTTACTTGGTATCCTTTTGCTGTAACAAATCATAGCCTGTGACTCATATGCTGAGTCCTCTGAGCCCTCCTAGCAAATCATTGAACCTGAGAGTGGTACTGGGAAGCGACAGTGACTAAATCTTCACCCGTGACATGTGCCTTAAAAGATATTACTTGCCCTCCATTTCTAATCTTTCACCTTTCTGTAGATTAGAATAAAAATATGAGAGTGAACCAGCTTCGATCATGCAGAACAGAGCTTAATCACCAGTCTAATATGGTACACAGTAGCCACTCATGTATCTTTAATTTTAAATTCAAATGTATTAAAGTTATAGAAAATTTAAAACTAAGGCTCCCAATTTCACACGTGCTGATGACTATTACATGGGAGAGTGCACATACAAAACATTTCCATCACTGCAGAAATTTCTACTAGACAGCCCAGCCCTCGAGGTTAGTGGAGCAGAGAAGTGAACGGAACCTCGGTCACTAAATGACCTCATGTAGCTGAATAGACCCACCAACCTGGACCAACAACAATCACTAGACTGTTAGATGAAATATATTTTATCTTACTTCAGCAACTATATTAGGGGATATCTTGGTTATAGCAGCTTACCCTACACTCTAACTAATATAGTTCCCAATTTGTTTTTAATCAAGGATAAGATACATGCAGAAAGAAAAATAAACAAGCAAGACAAGAGATGATTCAGAATACCTTAGGAGCACAGCTTCCCTTGATGTCCAGGTCTTTAACCAGAGCAAACACCTGTCAGTGATATTGATCATACAGGGTAGGGTCTTCCAGGATCTGAAAAGCTCAATTCTTGTTCTACCAATGCCTTTTCAGGGAGGACTTGCGCAGTCTGTGTACTTTCGTTTAATGTAAGCATTCAATACTATAAATTTCCCTCTCAGAACTGCTTTAGAGTTGTCTCAAAGTTTAAAACGCTGCGTTTTCATTTTCATTCAGTTCAATGTCTCTCTCTCTCTCTCTCTCTCTCTCTCTCTCTCTCTCTCTCTCTCTCTCTCTCTCTCGTATCTTCTTCACCCTATGGAAGTTTGTTGTTTAGTTTCCTAGTGTTTGGAGATTTTTCTATTATCTTTTGGATATCTATTTCCAGTTTGATTCCATTGTGCTCAGAGAACATACTTTAGATGATTTCAGTTCTTTTAAATTTGTTGAAGTTTTTTGTTTTGTTTTCTTTTTATGGCCCAGGATATGGTCTGTTTCAGCATAAATGCCATGGGTTCTTGAAAGAAATTTGTATTCTGTTGTTGTTCAGTGAAGTGTTTTATATGTCCATCCGATCCTAATAGTATCGATCAACAGGTGCTGTCAGGTTCTTCTATATCCTTGATGAATTTCTCTCTAATTGTTCCATAGATTGTTGAAAGAGATGTTTAAGTTGTCAACTAGAATTGTGGATTTGTTTATTTTCCCTTTCAGTTCTATCAGTTTTTGCTTTGCACATTTTGTAGCTCTGTTACATAGTGAACACATACTTGAGATTGCGGTTTTCTTGGTGGATTGACCGTTTTATCATTATTTAATATCTCTCTGCCCTAGATAATTTCATTTTCTCCAAGTATTAAAATAGCCACTTCTGCTTTCTTTTGTTTAAGATTTGCATGGTATATATTTTACTTTAGACCCACATATATCATTTTAAGTGTGTTTCTTGTACAACTTACATTGGGTCACTTTTTAAAATCTACTCTGCCAGTCTCTGTCTGTTAATTAGTATGTTTAAGCTACTTACGTTTGATGTAATTATTAATTATTGATGTTATGAGCCTTAAATCTGCCACTTTGCTTTTTTACTTTATGTTTGATCCCTCTGTACTGTGGTTTCTGTTTTCCTTTTCCTGCCTTCCAGTGGTTGCTTGAACATTTTTTTAGAATTCCATTTTGATTTGCCATTATGTCTTTGTTTCCCTTTGTAGAGCTTTTAGTGTTTCCTCTAGGCATCCGTTACATTATGTACACATAACTAATCAAATTCAGATTCTACTAGTGTCAACATTTTACAAGTTGCAGTGAAGAATAAAAATTTTATCTCTTTTTACATTCTTTTACTCTCCCCATTTATAAAAGAAAAATAACAATTTAAGTGGAAAAAAAGAAAACCATCGTCATCAGTGAAACAAGGAAATGAACACCACCTGTAGTCCACAAGCTCACCACCCCAAGCCTTGAGAGTCTGGATGGAGATGGAGGATCGAAGCTCCTGCATCGTACATGCTGCCTCTGCAGGACCTGCCCGCATTCTGAGGGGCCTCGCCAGGATCTGTAGATTAGAGCAATGAGTCCTGGAGTTGAAAATGGCCCACAGAAGTGAGATGTACAGTCTGTTCAGATATATATCACATGTTTCTTAAATGAGAACTAAGTCTAACACAGTTGGGAATGAGGGGGACGACATAGTATAATGCAGGAATTGTGTAGGTTCATATATGACCTCTCTGGCATTTTAAAGCTACCAGGGGCAAGATTTCTCACAATTAAAGAAAAACTTTATACACCTTAATAGTATATAAAATTCTAAAGAAAAAAAGAAAAAGGCCAAAATTCTTTACTGTAAGTATTGGCTGCTTTAGTGACTTCAAGAATCCCAATGTTTTCTGTTGTTTACCATTTGAGGGAACTGACAGTGCAAATGTGAGAGCTGCAGAGGCGCTTCCCCTGCATGTGAAAATAAATAGTAACAAATAAATAACCTGGCACCAGTTCACTCCAGGGCCTACACCTCGGTTTCACACTGCACGGGATCTACTATGCCACCCCAGATGCACATCACGTCAGGTTTACTTGTGCTACCTTTTATGAGAATTGTTACTGATTTTTTGTCTCGTGGATTGTAAAATTACAAAATTTTAAGTAGTGTTCTCCTAACCCTATTTTTTTCCCCAGAAGCCTGGTTTTGCAGAATACAAGTTTTTTTTCAGTAACGTATAGATGGTGTTATAGCAAAAAGGCCCAGCTCAACTCGATAGAAGAGCAGAGAAGAAAGGGCGGAAGGGAAAAGCATGTACGGTGTCAGCCTCCAGCATCCCAGCCAAAGAAACTGGGTGAACGGGGTTGCGAGGAACTGAGAGTGGACGGACGAGGTGTGAAAGGCTGGATGCTAAGCACCTTAGCCTGCATCCCCAACTCATGATTTCTGGGAACCAGGCAGGATGATGGAAGAGTCTTCTCTGGAGAACTTGATAAAAGAATAAAGATGTAAAAACACTAATATTATGAGCTCCCCAACAAATGAGTCTCCCATTGTGAAGTTCAGTGATGACAAGCCCTGCTAACACATGCTCAAGCTTCCAAACAGCTCTGTAGTTCTTCACTCTTTAATATGAGAAACAACCAAATAAGATGTGTAAAGATACCAAAAAAAAAAAAAAAGAAGAAGAAGAAGAAGCAAGAATCGGAGGACCTAAAAACAGACCACCACAAGAGAAAAAAGAAGGCACTTAAACAGAAAAAATTTTTAAAGGCAACCAACCTAGGAGATGAACATCCAAAACAAAGAAATTAACTGGAATTACAAAAACAGAGGACAGAGAAAATGGTCGAATGGAAACCAACAAAATAATTCAAGAAAGTTTCCCAGGATGAGAAGGCACACGCTTCCAAATTGAAAGGATCACTGAATGCACAGCACAACTAATCTTTTTTTAAATCCCATATCAAAACACACACACACACACAAACACGCACACACACACCCCAAGTCATATTCTTGTGAAATTTCAGAACTCTGAGATAAACAGAAGAATCTGTGTGTTTCAGAGAGGAAAAAACAGGTCACAAATGATAAAACAGGAACCAGATGGCTTGAGATTTTGAAGAACAGGAAGAAATGAAGCAACATCTTCAACATTCCTCTAAATTCAGCCAAAAATTAAGTATGAAGAAAAGATGAAGATATTTTTAGACATTCCAGGACTCTAAAAATTTATATCCCACACAATCTCTTGGAAGAATTTACTAAATTTTAAGCTTCATGAAAACAAGAGAGTAAATCAAGAAACAGGAAGACATGGAGGAGAAAGAGGAGAGAATTGAAGGCAAACTCAAAGAAGAATAATGAAGGGAGATCCTGGGTTAATAACTGTGCACCAGTTTAGAGGACAATAGCCAGACTGAAGCAGTGTGTCCAAGACAGCCATGGTAAGGGCTGTCATACTTCGGATGCCTGCTGCCTTGCACTACCTTTTCAATGGTGGATAGAACGCAGTGACCTGGGCGCAGAATATTATCTACACTTAGCCTATTTTGACAATAGGCTAATTAATTGAGCTCCTTCTTTCTTCTCTATGCCCTATGACTTGGATCAACTGCAAATATGGAGTGTAAGCTGATACCTGTTGCATCTCAGTCTTTGTCATGCATTAAAATCACGGTAAGGCACGTTAAAACACAGATTTAGTAGATGTGGACTGAGACCGAGAAAATTCTTACAAGTTCCTGGATGATACTGGTGTTCCTGACCAAAGAATGAGGCTTTGAGAACCACTGCTTTTATCTACTCTTGAATGTCAGGGTTGGTCATGGTGAGCTGAGAACAGAAAATACAGAGAATCCCATTCCTTCCACCTATTTTTTTCCCTGGCCCACATTCCTGGCCTGCTGGATGCTTTGACTTTCCCAGGATTCATTCAAGCCTTCTTCTAACAACGGCAATATAGTTCTTTCCCTATACAGCTAGATTTGTACTGACCACTCATGTTTCTAAGTATGCTTATGCATGCACACATGCATAGGTGATTTTAAAAATTGTATTGAAGTGAGAAAATTACGAACACAGAAGTCAGTGAATGGTTACCACCTGAAGAAAAATCATGTGATCAGGGCAGGGCACACAGAGGTTTTCTAAGATACTAGAATGTTATCTATCTATATATCTATATCTATGTCTATATCTATATCTATCTATACATATATGTTCTTTTTTATTATTAGTCTTTAAAGACTAATAAGTTATATATCTTATTTATTCTTATACATGAATTATATAGTTCATGATTTTTTAAAAAGAAGAAATAATAACTTCCTATTGAGCAGTCTTTCTCAGCAAAGAGGCAAACAAAAAATTATCGAAGTCCTTAAAGGTAGAGAAAAAGAAAGTAGCTCAAAAGTAAAATCCCTGTGAGGATACCTCTTAAGGGGCTGCCTGCCTCAATTCACCAGGCACTGCCATAGTCCAGTGAGCTGGGTGCTCGCCAGCATTGTCCGGACTAGAAGATGCTACCCCTGGACATAGCTGATTGTCCAATGATAAACTCAAACAATGGCTCCAGCCAGCCCTATCCAATTCTCCAGAAATGAAAACAAAACAAGGATTTGTTGGAGCAGAGATACTAATAGCAGAGTTCCACAAATTCCTGCTATTGAACCCTCAGATCCTATCTTTCCCAAGGGTTAGCTAGTCATCAATTTCTTAGGTGAATGAGATAATCCTGTGTTTGTCAGACACATTTCCTTCGTGCTCAAACTAGCCAGAGTCCGTTTTCTTAGTTACAACCTAAGGAATTTTAATTCATGTAGCCTTGTAACTATTTTCAGGAGAAGCCTCCCAAGTCTGACTTCCGAATACTTGACCATTTATTTTTTCAAAAACATTCTATGTCAAACACTTAAAATTCCTGGAAGCAGTATGACACATACTGTTCTCTTTATAATGAACTCATTTTCCCCTGAAGAGAAGGCAAGTCATTTGCACAGCAGGCCTCGAGGGTAATGGCCTGCTAACCCAGCTTGGATAACCTCATTAGTGTCTGATCACCTGAATCACTCAGAGGCACATCAGGACTGGCATCCAGACAAGTATCCTCATTTACACAGCGAAGATGTTCCCTGAAACTTGGTGAATCACCCAATCCAACTTGCTTGTTTTTATCTATTTTATCTTTACTGTTAATATTTTCATTACAGGAATGGAATAGATAAAATAAGTGTTCATAATTAGCTAGCTGAATACTCAGTTTTCAGATATTATACTGTATTGATAGAGTCACATAACTCACAAATGAACCACATCTAAATAATAAGTAGCAATTCAATAGTTGATAGAGTAGTCCTCAGTAATTCTGCATTTGAGCAGTTTAGAAAACTAGATCTTCTGTTCTAAGAGATGCTCTCTCCAAAGCCTGAACTCCCCAGTGTACACTGATTACTGATTAAGGGATGAGTGCATATTAACCACACACACACACACACACACACACACACACACACACACACACACACACACACTTCAGCAGCTTCCTCTTCTAAAGATTACACCTTTCAAAATGGGAACCCACGGGAAGGAATTAGAGACAATATGGGCTCCAGGAGACATTTTCTGAGCGTTCTTTCTAAAGTCCAGCACCATGCTAAGCATTTCTCATGTGTTACTTTATTTAATCCTTCCAACGTTCTATGAGGGCAAAGTTAATTTCATGGGTGAGAAAAATCAAAACTTAAATAAAGCCAGTAATTTCCCCAAGGTGACACAGCTTGTCGGTAGTGATGCTGGACCTCAGGCCCAGGAACCATAGCTAGTAAGTCTCTTAGCTAGAATTCTGACTTTGTCTTAATTCCAAGGTCACCTCTTTTCCTTCCATAGGATTAACCACTCCCAGATGATTGAGAAAGAATCACAATGACCTTCAGTGAAAATGCCTCTCCATTACTTTAAAAATCCATCTAAATCCCTTTCTTGTCCTTTAAGTTAAAAATCTTCATTCTTGATGTTAGAAAATTATAATAAATGTTATTGTTTAGGGAAAAAAGTTAGCAAGGCTTATATTCTCTTGCAAAAAATACAAAAGTTTACACATACAAAGGCTTCTGCCAGTTTTTCCAACTCCCCGTGTCCTAGGTGGCCAGTTCAACAGAACCAACATATTCAGAACTGCCCTCTGGGAGCTGGCTCATGGCTCTGTCATCCAGAGATTCTGCAGATCCAAGGAACAGGTGCGAAGACCTAACATGCTGTTTATATCAGGTGAAGACACAGCTTTTACCTCACAGATTCATCCTACAGCTTTTCATGTGATTTTATTAAAAAAATAAAGTATACATATATTTTATATGTATATTATACATATAATATACATTATCTGCCCACTGATTCTTCAGCTCTGCCTTTGTCATTCTAACCACCTAGTAAGCATGTGTCCCTAATTCAGTTTATTTATTTATATCAGTTTGATTTCACTAATCTTTAGCTCCTTGTATTTGAAATTTATTTAGTGGCTTTTTAAAAACAACACATATAAAAATCTATGAGATGCAGCCAGAATCAACCATACATTCATTTAACAAACATATATAAGCATTGTTTCAGGGACTGAGTACAAAATAATGACCAAATCTGACAAAAATCTCTGACCTCACCTAGGTTATCTTCCAGAGAGGAAAGTCAAACGTAACAAAACAAGTGAGGAAACTATATGGAATTTTAGAAGGTATAAGTAGTATGGGAAAAAAAGTAAAGCAGGGAAGAAAAGTAAGGAGTGATGGCAGCAGGGCGGGGTGGGGGGCTGCAATTTCGAAAAGGCTGGTCAAGGAAAGCATCAGTAACAAAGTAGCTTAGAGGAGGTAAAGGGACAAGCAATCAACTATCCAAGGGACAAGCAGCTGAGCAGAGAATGGAGGAGAGCAGCAGGAGATGAGGTCTTGTGGGGAGGACAGAGAAAAGAGCATGACCACTACACATGGTCATATTGTTCGTCATACAAAGGTACCAGGCCAAGGGGTTAAAACAAGCCCATAGCTGTTTGCTAAGCCACACACACTGGTCCTTCTGGGAAAAGGGGAGCCATTTTTCTAATTCAAAAGAAGACATGCATGGAAAGAACTGGCCCTTGGAAGTAGAGGGTCAAAGAACATCAAGGTTTTTGAATAAAGAAGAGACATGTGACACGTTCTGAGGGGCTAGCTCTAGCTCCTGTGTTAAGAATAAATTGTGGGGGTTTGGAGGGAGAGGCAAGGGTGGAAGCAGGGAGGCAAGAGTGGAGGTTAATCTAGTAAACCAAGTGCATGGCAATGGTGGCTTGGACCATGGTGACAGCGATGGTGGATGAAGTGAGAAGTGGCTGGATTCTCGATATAGTTTTAGAGAAGAGCCATCAGTCTCCTACAAACAGAGTAGGATAACGAGAGAAGGACAACTCCAAAGTTTTGGGCAGAAGCTACTATAAGGATAAGACTGCCATTGAATGAGCTGCGAAGCCTACAGGAGAAACAGTTTCCAGAGAAAGATAAGGAGTTCAGTTCTGAATGTGATAAACTTGAGATGCCCATTAGATATCCACATGGTGAAGTGAGGAGCTAACTAATATGTAAGCCTGTAGTTCAGTGCAGGAAACCAGAATGAGGGAATAAATGTGAGCGTCATAAACCCCACAGATGGTGAGGTCATGAGGCTGAGAGAGATCAACAGAGAGAGAGAAGCAAAAAGAACCAAGGGCTGCGCTCTGGGGCTCCCCAATACTGAAGGACAGAGAAGGAAAAAGGAAACAAAAAAGGACGCTGTGATGGAGCAGCCAGCGTGACAGGATGAAAACATGGTGATGCCCAAAATGCTTTCATTAAAATGGAAAGAACGCACAGATCCTAAGTTACTTATTTCAAGAAGGAAGAAGTTATCAGCCGTGCCAGAAGCTGCTGAAAGGTCTAGCAGGGCATGGTCTGAGAAATACTAAGCAATGGAGAGGTTTGGGAGCATTCTGAGAGAAGTACTCAATCTGAAAACCTTTATTTCAAAGGAAGATTAAAAACAAACATCCAACTTAAAAAGCTGGAAAATAAATTTTTAGAAATAGGAAAAATTATTTTTCCAAAATCATAAATTAACTAATCAAAAAAGAAAAGAAAAACCTACAACCCTAGAATTGATCATTCCAAGACTTGGTCTGGTAAAATCTTAATAAATGAGTAGATAAGTCTCTGGAGAGACAGAATGAGAAACAGAACACACACACACACACACACACACACACACACACTTGGCATTAAGAAAGTGAACATCTAGTTTCAAAGATTTGAAAATTGTAAAAAAACACATCATGTACATCCTCAGGCCAATAATATTTTTATCAAGAAAATGGATTTTTTTAGAAAATTAGATATTACCAAAAATAACTTAAGGCAGGGAAAGGAACAGTTCAACAACCATTGAAGGGTTATTAAAGACACGTGCCTCTAAAAACATCAAACATAGATGATTTTAAGGCCAAAAAACTGAAAGAAAAAAAAAACTGAAAGAACACATAATTCCTGAGTTACTTCAAAAAACAGAAAAATATGGAGGCTAGGATTATCTTGATAGAAAAGTTTGACAAAGATAGTATAAAAAAGAAAAATGCATTTTCACCAGAATAAAGATTAAACCTTAGCAAAATGGATTTAGATTATTAAAAATGATAATTATAAATAAGTACTATTTTTTTCAGAAATGCAAAAATTATAAAATATTAAGGAACCTATTGACAACACTCATTGTATTAATATATTTAAAAAACATCATATAATCATCTTCGTAGATTCTAAAAAAGACTTTTGATAAAAGTCAACATTCGTTTCCCCAAAAAATGGCGCAGGGGAGAAAAAAAGAGAAACATGAAATTGTAAGTAGAAAAAATTCACTTACCTTTAATGGCATTCTTCAGCAACACAAACAAAATATGATATGTTTTTAAAAGGGCAATTTGGCAGCAGTTATCAACGTGTAAAGCTGTCATATCATTTGATTGATGAATCTATTACCACAAAATTATTCTCTAATAATATTTGCATGCATTTGCAAAGATGTATATAGGGAAAGACATTCACTGCAATATTCTTTACAACAGCAAAATACATCTACCAATCAGGACACTATTAAATAAATTCCAGTGCACTACTCATTGAAACCCTGCACTATCATTTAAGAGTGGGGTAACTCTACACATCCTCGCGTGGCCAGACGTGCTACACACAGGAAGTGAAAAAACAGAATTGCAGAACAATTAGCACTGCATGATGCTATTTTTGTTTAAAATGTGGACCCTCTTACACATGTAGAAAAAAGAGTTTAAAGTGCTACATGCCAAGTACATAGGTAAATACCAACGGAGGCAGACGTACGAAATTCAAGGCATGAAAGGTTAAGGAATGAAGAACCTCCCTCGCATCAGGCCCTGGGTCATTTCGCCCCACCCAGAGGTATCCACTGCTGCCATCTTCTTACACACCCTCCCAGAGACACTTCACACATACAGAAACACGTGTGGATCGACAAGGGCACCCCGCTTAGCTGGGGCAGATTTGCCTCTTTTCTGTGTGTCAGTCCGTGAGGACCAGAAAGCTGTTGCTAAGGTGCTGAGCGATGAAGTCATTTCTAAGACCATACCTCCTGATGGTCTCATGATTGGTCTCAGCCTCATGCCAGCATCACTGTGAAACATCAGCAAAATGATCCTTCTGCAAGCCCACCCTTTAACCCCTACACTTCTAGGCAGGGCAGTTGCTCAACAGAAGAGAGTGGGAAAGGGAATGCAGTTTTTCAAACTGCTCTCACCCATTCCTCCTCCACAACTTGTCCCAAGATCCAGAGGCATCTTGGAGCTGCCAGTTATCACCTATGTATCCCAGGAATCTTTCCAATAAAATACAATACAAAAAAACTCCTACAAATTCAACAATAACAACAATGACAAAGCAATCCAAATTAAAAATGAGCAAAGTACTGGAATAGACATTTCTCCAAAAAAAGATACACAAATGGCCAGTAAGCATGTGAAAAAATACACATCACTAGCCATTAGGAAAACACAAATCCAAACCACAATGAGATACCACTTCACATTCATTAAGATGGTTATTATCAAGAAACAAAAAATAACAAGTGTTGGTGAGAATGTGGAGAAATTGGAATTCTATGCATTGCTAGGAGGAATGTAAAATGGTGCCACTGTGACAAGTTTGGCAGCTCTTCAAAATGTTAAGCACAGAACTACCATAAGATCCAGCAATTCTACTCTTAGGTACGTACTCAAAAGAATAGAAACCAGAGACGTAAATGGATGTTTGCACACACATGTTCATCACAGCATTAGTCACAACAGCCAAAAGGTAGAAACAACCTAAGTGTCCATCAACAGGTGTGTGTGTGTGTGTGTGTGATGGACTCAGCCTTGAAAAGGAATTAAATTCTGATACATGCTATAACATGGATGAGCTTTGGAAACATGCTAAGTAAAATAAAATAGACACAAAGGACAAATATTGTATGACTCCATTTATATGAAATACCTAGAATAGCAAATTGGTACCGACAGAAAGCAGAGCAGAGGTTACCAGGGACCGGGGTGAGAGAATAGAGTTAGTGTTGAATGGGTACAAAGTTTCTGTTACAGACCATGAAAATGTTCTGGAAAATGGAGGACTGCACATTTTGAATATACTTAATATCACTGAATTATATGCTTAGAAATGGTTAAAGTGGTAAATTTTGTTATGTATATTTTACCACAACTTTAAAAAATTTTAATAAAATGCACATTCTGCAAGGATCAGAGTGATCAGATTAACAAAAATTTCTGCAGAAAACTTTTAATTTCACCTCTCGCTGAAAATCTTTCTTAAACTTTTTACCTCATTTTCCTCCTAATGACCCCAAGTGGCTGAGAGCCTTCCTCTGAACACCAGTGATGACTACACAAGTCATCAGTAAGTGACTAGCCAGCAGTTCAGGCCACCTGCAGCTGAGTTTCACTGGGCTCCACAGTTTCTCAAAACATTTTAATTTGCTAACTTTAAATAAAAATCTAGATCTCCAACTTGCCTTAAAAAATCAGAAGATCTAGTGGCCCTGGGATTACAGATTGCATGGTCACAAGGACCTGAAGGTGAGTGCCAACAGCTGCCCTATTTAATTCACCTTTGTCCCAACCCACCTACTTCGCTCCTTGCATATCTGTGTGGCCCTACAGGCATTTTAGTTTTTGACCTCTTTTATATGAGGGCATCAAAAGATAGCAATGAAGAAGATAATCTGTAAATTGCTGGAAAGACAGCAATCCTAAAATACTTGTTTTTAACTTCCCATTTTTCATTCATGCAAATGATGGGGGTGGAATATGTTGAAGGTACATTGAGAAAGGTTAGTAAAGATTTCACATTTTTCATAAAATGACATTTTACAAAAGTGACAGTGAATTTACTTTCAGAATTAAATCTTAGAATAACAATAAATTTAGAGAACAAAATAGACTCTAGGACATTTTATAGGATCACAAATAAAATCAACTCACATCTATGTACAATGAGTCATCAAAAGAGACCACTTATCTCTCCGGAACTGAGTTGTCACAGCAAATTGTTGGGAAGAAGTAATAACAAGTACATATAATTTATGTACTTAGGTTTTTGTAAATGTTTGGGGAAGGTAGATGGGAGAACACATTGGACCGGGGGTTTCAATTCCCCACTGCCACTGCCTAGCTGTGGGAGATTTGATGGAAGAATGAGAATAATATTACCCATCTTGAGTCACACTGATAAGGAGATAACGCACGTGGCAATACTCTGTAGGCTGCAATGCAGGGTCAGACGGGAGCTGTTACACGTCTTCAGAGTCCTGTATGTCTACAGTTTCCATCAGCTCAGTGCTACTCAAAGTGTGGTCTACAAGCTGATGCTGGTTCTTGGACTCTTTGGTACAAGTCCACAAGAAGATAAACATCAGAGTTGACAAATTAAGCCTTTGGAAGCAGTGATTTGGCATTGCTGCATCATCCAGGCACGTGATCAGTGGCTCCTCTGAGCAAGGCACGGACCTGTCAGTTTTAGTGGAATCACGAGACAAGCTGCATGGAGCATGAGCTACATGCAGGTAGGACCATTTCTTTTCAGGTTAGTTTGTCAACTGAAACCCCAAAGTGTATAAAACCCTGAAAAACATAAGCATGGTTAATAATTTATTTTATAATTAATTTAAATGTTAGTCAAGTCTTAAAAAATCTGATGATTAAATAAGCTTAACTGCACCTTTTTGCAAAAAAGAAAAAAGAAGACGTTTTCTGAATGGAGCAATAGTAGTTAACCAAAAGATGACAATGGGAGTGATTACAAAAAAAAAAAGAAGAAGAAAGAAAGATTAAAAGAGTTTGCATCAGTTTTACTCGGAATATGAACCATCATATACTGGGTTTGTTTGGTTTTACAGCCATAAGTGATGGGCAAGTGCTAAAACCATAGTGTTATTTATGGAAACATATAGTTAATGAAGCAATGGAGCCACCTATACTCCTAATCTTAAGTGATATTTGTATAAAAAAATAAATTCAAAACAAAAGAAAATCTATGAAAGAAAAATATTGGATTACAAAGTCAATATATAAATAAAATTAATAAAAAAAATAAAACAAAGTCAACATAGACAAATGTGCTTTTATACACAAACATCGTGTTTTGAGAGCTTCTTATAAAATAGTACTTCATGCTGCTAAAACTAACAAACCTTATACAAATGACATTAAATAAGGACATTAGTGAAAGACTGAATCAAAGATTTTTATTTCAAATTGATGAAAATACAAGAAAAAATGTATCTCAGGTACTATTTTTTCTAGCAGTGCTATAGATTAATGTTTTCAGAAACTGACTAATGATAACTTAGTGACTAAGTAAAGCTAGCAAAATATTCTTCGTTGCAAATCGAATGCACAGATGCAGTGAACATGTAAAGTCTTTTTTTAAGCTACACATATTTAATGTGTGTATCTCGATGAGTTTGGACTTAAGTACATCACGAAAGAATCAATGCTATGAACATATCCATCACCTCCAAAAGTGTCCTCCCACCTCTTTATTTATTTAAAGTTTTTTAATACAATTTGAACATAATGGTGATATGAAAAAAAAACAAAACTCTTTTCTCAGCTTCAGTGCCAATAAATACAACTAGCTCTGAACTTTGTAAGACTATGAAAGATTACAGTGTCCAAAAGTGTGACTCTGAGTTTAAATTTCGGGGAGAAGTATATTCTGATGGCACAGCTGCAATGACAGGAAAGCATTCTAGGGCTATTCCTCAGACTAAAGAGCTTATACAAAACATCAATTCAATGCACTGCTTTCTTTACCAAAAACAAAAAACCAAACAAACAAATAAAACTAATGTCAGCAGAACTAAATGTGCTTAGTGACCCAGTGAAAATTTTGAATTGTATAAAGTCTAATGCATTAAATTTGATATTAACCTCTTTATTATGTGAAAATATGAAAGCTGATTATAAAGAATCATTACTGCTACATAGGTATCACTGCCACTAAGGGAAAATAAAAACAATGTTTGAGTTACAGACAAATTTGTAATGCTCCTGAAACATAAAAAATCGATGTGGACAGAACATTTTACAGATGTGAATGGGATGGCCACACTCGATTTTTTGTCTGGTATCTTCAATATTGTTAATGATCTTTGTACTTCCATGTAAAGAAAAAATGCAACATTCATCAAAGTCACATTGCACTGAAGAACAAAAGGAAAGTTGGAAATTTAAAAAAACAAAAAACAAACCAAGTTCCTACAAATTAACAACTGTCAATGGAGTAATACTCTTAATATTTTACATCAGAAAAGTTATTGTCAAACATCTTATACATTTCATTATTTTGAATTTTCATTTTCTATCAAAAAAAGTTTCATGTAGTAAGAACTTCATGGATCCTGAAACCATTTCTTCCCTCAAAATATCATTTGTACTTAATAGTTACACTGTAAATTGTGAGAACTCATTATGAAAAGACTTAAAACACATTTTGAAAATAACGTACTATTTGCTTCATTGTGTTAAAAATGAATATCTTGAGTATTTAAAACTTGTTTTAAAATCTCTTCTTCCTTTTCTGTCAACATACCTCAGAGACACTCTACTATGAATGTTATTAAAACAAAACATAGTCATGACTTAGATATATGTTGTCTCCTATATGTGACATCATGAGCAATCCAACCTGGATTTATCAATTAAAATTTTAATGGTGATTAAGCATGTGTATGTTTAAAGTGTTCACATAGGCATGGGGAATATTTATTTCCCTCATAACTTTGTTTAGTTATAATTAAAGAAGACTAAAGTTTAAGTGTACTGCAATTTCTATATTAAACACCTATATGTACAAGCTCAGTGAATGTGTAGTTTTTATACCTCTTTTCCTACGTCATGTCATTCTGATTATTTTTAATGAAATTTTATGTCTGTGAACCTAATAAAAAAAGGGCCTCTATTTTATATGCTTTTTCTTAATTTCAATTTTCTAGCAGTTCATTTGTATTATCTTTTACAAAAGTATTAGTCTATGATAGATTGAATTTAAAAAAAAAAATCTGATCCTCCATCCCAAAAGTTTGAGAAATTCTGATCTAGCTCACTCAAGTTTGGGTAGGAATCAAAATATTAGGTTTGACCAGATAAACTGCCAAAGGTTGATCATTTTGACTTTCAAATGGCAACTGCGTATGGTTTAAACTAGTGGATGTCACAAAGCCTATGATGTAACATCAATACACTTTGTTCCCAGAAAAGCCTCCATATTCGTCTTCTGGGCCTACTTACTCTTGTTTAATATACATATCTCTCAGGCTTGATATGGTTCCCTGACAGACAACTATGAGAAGTGGGAACAAGAGCTGCTACAGACAACAGCATGGTAGGCCAACTAGGGAAAAGACAAAAAAAAAAAAAAACTACAAAAGTAAAGGACAGCTACCTGGGGCTATTTAACATGGGGGTGAATGGCCTGATGTCACGTAACAGGCCCTGGGAGTATCACTGTGGCCACTTATGTTAAAAATGCTGAGTAATCAAAAAAAGTTACCCCGGTTATATCGATTGGAGTGAGGGAGCAGGGTATGTAACACATTTTAGATTCAAGATGTCTAATGCACAGTTTGTGAATTTAAAAGATTAAATCCTCAGTTCTCCAGAGAATTTATCTATTGGGACATCTTTAGTTTTAAAAAAAGGCATTTCGACATGGCAAGAGAGCATAAAATTGACAGGATTCAAAAATCAGGCCAAGCATTATTTACACACACACACACACACACACACACACACACGTGCACACACACAACCAAAAATACCTTAATCACAAATAGCAGTTTCCTTTTATTCAGATTTGGCTTTCAGGAAGCTCGGAGCTGTCAAACCCACAAGACTCTGAATAACTGTCTTGCTAGGACCTGGTTAAGCCTAGTTGAGATGGTCAGACCTTAGCCCTCTTGCACATCTACCTGTCCATTTGTAAACCCCCTTAGTATGTCCTCAGTGTGAAAAGACATGATGATGTGGTTTGTTATAACTGAAAAGAATCTTATGGTGAGGGGAGGTCAATCAAACCAGATAACTACTGTAAAATCCAGGAAAGAGACTATACATGGTGGCAGTCTGAACTAAGGCAAGAAACGGACTAGAGAGTCCTCAGGAGGTAAAACCACAGAGTATGGGGATTGGATGAAAGAGGGAAAAAGCTAAAATGCCTTCCAAATTTCTGGCTTGTAGAAATGGAAAGGCAGTAGAGGCATTTACTGACGTTTTGGAGAAAAAGGGTTTGGAAAGAAAAATAAGTTTTATTTTTGAATGTGTTTAAGGTATACTTGTGACATAGCAAAATGATGATATGCAAAATGAATATTAAAAAAAATTGCAATTTGAGGAGTGTTCAAAATGTCAGTGGTTCACAGCTCACTCATAAATCAGTTTTATCAGGTATAAAGAGCTGGAATTCACATATCCTAAAATTCAGCACCAAATGTGCCTACAAACTAGCTGCATAACTGGAGCTATCACTCAACCTTTCTTGACTTCTAGTTCCTGATAGAGAAAAAAAATCCTGCCTCATTCATAGGGCAAATAATTCAACTATGAGCATTTTGAAAACAGAAGCAGCAAATCAACATCTGGAGTTACTATTGTCTCTTATGATTTTGAATAACAAATAAGTCATTTATTTTCTTTGTTTCCATATGAATGTTACTCCTAAAATTGATGAAGGCAAAATTAGAAGAGTTTTTCATTTTAAGATAAAGAATCTCTTTTTTAAGTTTCAAAAGAGCAATTTTATTGTAATAATTTCTAAAGAACCCAATATCAATAAGTCCAACAAATCATAAATTTTAAATGAAAGGAATAAGTGCTCCTGAGTTCCTGTTTTGTTAAATTACATTTTAATAATTAACCACTCATCACAGATTTTTCTGTTACTCTCTTGCAAGATGTTGGAATTAAGTACAAAAGCTGTCATCATTAAAGAAAACACTTCATAATTCAAAGAGAGTAGCATCAGAGTTACTGCATGTGCTTTTAAATCAGAGAGTTTAAGTTCTAATTCTGTCTCAACCAGTTAATAGCTGCCTAATCTTGGATGCATTATTTAAATAATCTGAGCCCTAGTCTTCTAATTTGTAAAATGTAAATAATAATAGAATCACCCTAGGAGGATTAAATGAGATGACATATATAAAACACTTAGCACTGGGTAAAGGGGCTTGAGAGTAATTAGATAAGTTATAAAATCAGAATGAAAAATGTTTAGGATATGTATACCCTATATATGTATATATATTATGTATATTTATACATTAAATATATATCTATATATATTACATATAATTGAGCAGCCTCAATAGTAATCAAATTAAGTTTTTGTTTTATTTTGTTGTTAACAGTATTCAGTGCTGGCAAGGACAGAAAGGGGAAGATTCTGTTATTACTAACACAAGAGTAAATGGATAAAGGCTATTGGAAAACAATGTCATAATATGGTGTCAAAACCTTAAAAATATTGATACTTCTTAACTAATCATTCTGTTCCTAAGGAATGCTCTTTAGAAAATAATCAGATACAGAGATACAGAATTATGTATAAAAACCTAAGTGTTCAACTCTAGAGGAATGGCTTCATAAACTATGGTACGTCACCTCTACACAGATGCGCTGAGAAGGTCGCAATGTCCCTTCAGTAGTATTCTTACCCCGAAATGCATAACCTGAATTTTATCATGAGAAAATCTCAAACAAACCCAAATTGAAGGACATTCCACAAAATAAGTCAAGGTAATGAAAGGCAAAGAAAGAAGAAGAACTATGCCAAGCTGGAGGGGCCTAAGGAGACACTACCACTAAATGCAACGCGTCATCCTGGACGTTAGCAGAACAACTGGTGAAATTGGGATAAGGTCTGGAGATGAACTAATAGTACTTCATAAGAGTTCATTTTCTGGCTCTGACCATTGTATGTAATCATATAAGATGTTAACACTTGGAAAAGCTGGTTGAAAGGTACATTGAAAAAACTTTGTACCATTTTTGCAACTTTGGTAAGATAGTTATTTCAAAATAAAAAAGCATAAAAATTAAAAAATTAAACCATGGTACATGCATAGTGATTATGTAGCCATTAAAAATGTTTATAAAAATTAAAATGTTTAATTTTTTAATTTTTTAATTTTTTATAATTTTAATTATAAATGACATTGGAAAATGTTCACCACATAGTATTGTGGGGATAAAAACAAAAGCCAGATTGTAATTTCATTATAAAGTACAAATGTGGCTATTAAACTTATATAGTACAATGCAATAAAAACTAAAACCCAGAAAGAATTCTTTAAAATGTTAAGAGTGGCTATCTCTAAGTAGAAGATTATGGGTGATATTTTCTTTATTCTTTTTGTACTTTTGTTTTCCAATCTTTTCTTCAATGAGCATCTACCATTTTTAAAATCATAAACATGTTACTTTAAAAATACACCATGAATCACAAAAAAGAATCATTTAGACATATTTCTTCAGCTTTGCTTTAATAAAAATATTTTTTCAATACTTTGAATTTTTAAAACTATGATTTTGATAAGCTAACAAATATGTCTTAGCTTATGTGAGTTTCCTAATTTAATATCAGTAACCAAAAATGTTTAGTGATTTCACCAGCTACTGGGAAATAAATTCTTGGCACTCTGCCCCACTAAATCCTGTGGAATTCATGTTGCCACAATTGCTTCATTTCCACTAAATACCTGGAACCATTCCCCAGGTCATCAGAAAAGTTCAAACCTATGCCTGAATCCCAATCAAGAATAAAAGAAATAGGAACTTGATCATTTCTCTTCAGTCGGCCACAAGTCAAGAGAAGAACGTGTACATGCCAGAGAATAGGAGATAAAAAGAAACAGATCTTGCTGGAAGATGATTCAAGGTGGCCACCCAGTGTCTTGGACAGCCTTGCGTCACATGACAGCCTTCTAAGTAACCAGGATATGTAGCACTGCACAGTTGAGGGATTACAAAGCATGGCTCCTTTGCCCAAAATAGCTCCTCCATGAGATAACGTATGTGACTGTTATGTATATGTGTCTGCTCCCTCCATCCAGACACTGGCCATTCCATAAATATCCCATAATATTCATTCATATATGTATATACATATTTCATAAATATTCCCCATCCCTACCTTGACAAGTTTAAGATCAGACCCTGGTTCTCCCCTCCAGACTTCCTACTCCTTTCCTCAGAGCCAAGTGCAGCCACGGTTCTGAGCTTTGATCACTTGGCACCCTTATCTGGCTAGTCTCAGCTTTCAACTGCAGCTGCAACCCTACCATCTCTGTTCCAACCTCATCTCTGCAGGCCAAACCTGATCTACCAGCTTCCAAGGGATGCAGTATCAACTGCTTAGTCATTCAGCCAGCCCACTGCTACTCTCCTGGACCCTCATGGCCTCATCAGCCTGCCTCCTGACCTTTCAGCTCCTCTGGCCCATCTCCACCATCTGCTTTCGACACTTATCCTCCTGGAGGCCCAGTTTCCCCACACGTAATATGCCAGTAAAAGACTAATTTATAATGTCTTCTTTCTTTCTTTTTTTTTTTTATTTATAACTAGTCCTTGTTCCAGAAAGATCTCCAGATAACATATACTCTGATCCTATCATGTTTTATCAAATGGGATTCTTAACCCATGTGGCTCCTCACTGGGCTTCCGTCTGTTCTATGAAGCATAATGGTCCAAAGACTGTTTTTCTATAACATCAATTCTGCTTCTCCGAAGACAGGCCAACAACAGTGGCAGAGGCACTTCTCTTACCAAAAGAAAAACAACAAAGCACTGCTCTTGAATCACAAGCTAGAAGCCAAGTAAAATACTAAAACAGCATAGACAACACTCTACCTTTTTAAATTTTTCAATCACAGTTGACATACAATATTATATTAATTTCAGGTGTGCCTTGATTAGATAATATAATTTATGAAGCGATTACTCCAATAAGTCTAGTACCCATCTGATACCATACAGTTGTTACAATGTTACTAACTGTATTCCCTATGCTATAATTTATATCCCTGTGACTATTTTTATAACTGTCAATTTATACTTATTAATCCCTTCACCCTTTTTATTCATACCCTCAAACTTCTTCCCCTCTGGTGACCATCAAATTTTCTCTCTGAATCTATGGGTTTCTTACTTTTTAGTGTGTTCACTAATTTGTTTTTTAAATTCCACATATAAGGGAAATCATATAGTATTTGTATTTCTTTGACTTATTTCATTTAGCGTAATACCCTTAGGTCAATCCACATTGTTGCAAATGGTAAGATTTCATTCTTTTTTATGGCCAAGTAATATTCTATTGTATATATGTACCACCTCTTCTTTATCCATTCAGCTATCGATGGATACTTAGTTTGTTTCCATATCTTGACTATCGTAAATAGCGCTGCAGTGAACATAGGGGTGCATTTATCTTTTCAAATTAGTGTTTTGGATTTCCTTAGACAAATACCCTGAAGTGGAATTGCTGGGTCATTATTGTTCTATCTTTAATTTTTTGAGGAAACTTTACACCGTTTTCTATGTGGCTGTACCAATTTGCAATCCTACCAACAGTGCATGGGGATTCCCTTTCCGCCACCTGTTGTTTATTGATTTACTGATGATAGCCATTCTGACAGGTGTGAGGTGGTATTTCACTGAGGCTTTAATTTGCATTTCCCTGATGATTAGTGATGTTGAGCATCTTTTCATATGTCTATTGGCCATCTGTATGTACATCCTCTTTGGAGAAATGTCTGTTCAGGTCCTCTGCCATTTTTTAATCAGACTGGTTTTTGGTCTTAAGTTGTATGAGTTCCTTATATATTTTAGATATTAACCCCTTATCAGCTGTATAATTGGCGAATATCTTCTATTGGGTAGGCTGTCTTGTCGTTTTGTTGATCTTGTGTCTGCAGATCAGACTTTTTTACTAGGCAGATGTTGCTCTCCCACTCCCCCTGCTGGACATCCAGGTCCTTCCAAAGTCCCCAGCCCCAGGCTGATCTGGCACCCATTTACTCCTCAAAATGGCACTTGGGGTCTTGCTTCCCAGCAATTGTCAGTTTGGTCTCAAATAAACTCTTATAAAAAAAGTTTTTTTGATGTATGTACTAAACATTAAAGAGAAGCTACACTTGCTAATCACATTCCACTAACTTCAATGCCACATTAGAGAAAGGGGGCACCCCTCAGTGGAAAAGAACATGAACCACTTGTCAGAAAAACAGGCATCTGAGTCTCCATTCTGTTACTTTCTAGTTTTATGATATTAGGAAAGTCATTCTAAGTTTCTCTGGGTTTCGGTTTCCTCATCTATAAAATGCGTATGATGATACCCAACCCCATATGGTTGCTGTAAAGGTTAAATGAGATAGTACATGCACAACTGCCTGGCCTGTAGCAGATATCCAATTATTTTGGCAGCAAGGGCAGAGAGAAAGGAAGAATTGAAAGCAAGGGGCAAAAAGAAATGGAAGGCATTGCAATCCTAGTATTAAAGGCATAGAGCCACATATCAGCACTCAGTTTACACATACCAAAGAAGACACATAACATGTTATGAGCTTAAATTGGCCTTGTTCTTGTGTAACCTACAAAAAGACAAAGCAGTTATGAAACATAAAATAAAGTAAAACAAAATAAAATAAAGCAGTGAGATGAATTTATAAAGTACTTCTACAGACTTCTGAAGTTAATAGGGTATAAGTAGGGGGTATGGTGGGATCACTTAGCATTTGAGTCGTTGGGTTTTGGAACTAAATCACAGTAATATACATTCAGTTAAAATACACTGCAGTATCTGCTTCTGACTAGAACTTCAATAATGTCAATAAATTACCAATTACATTATTCTTAAACAGGTCAATCTGAGAGTAGCAGCACATCTGCCTGTGGCTTGCCATGCTGATCCTTTAAAATAAGGAGTTTACCTTGATACTTTTCCAAGAGAGATTGGAAAACAACCAATGCAAATCAAAACTTCTCACTTCATCAGATATTATTTACCCCATTGACTAAAGTGAGCAAAGACAAATGCAGTAGGGACCGGTCAACTTATCACAGCAAGGATGAGGCTCTTATTTCTTCAGCACACTCTCTAATGTGTTAGTGACGATAACATATACTAAAATGAGCTATCTCCTTAAATATATGCTCCAAGTTTGGATGCCTGGCTGCTAATAACTTCACAGGAAAACATACTTTTCTATTTTTTGCAAGTTTTTCTTGAAAGTCATAAGTGCTGAATGTAGAAAATAAGGAAAATAACAGGTATCATCCAACATACCATGACCAATATGCATTCACCATTAATATTTGGGTATACTTCCTTCTAGCCTTTTTATTCCTGTGCTTTTTGAAAAAGCATGTTAAGATCAGATTTAATATACACATTATATATACACATTATATATATACATTATATATATATATATATATATATATATATATATATATAATCTTGCTTTTTTGTTTTGCTTAATATTATAACAAATATTTTCCCATTGTTGAAAACTGGAAGAGTCCACTCAGAATCCATATTGCTTTAAGATAGCATAAGAAGCTCATATATATATTAATGTAGAAGTGTAATGGTGTCTTCCAGTTTCTAGCCCAGCATTTAAAAGCTTAGAAGTCATCACTCCTGTCCTCAAGAAAAAAAAAGCTGAACAAACTGATAATCAACAATCCCCCAAATGAGAGAGACAGGCAAACAGAACCTCGGCTGACCAGGAGCTGAGTGACCGAGGCCACTGCTGGAGCCACTACCAGGAGGACACAGAAACTCACTGGTAACTTGCTGGAGGATCTGTTTATCTAAACAGATGGAAGCTTGAGAGTTAAGAGCTCTGAGAGGCCCAGTCTTAGGGCAGCCCCCATTCTTTCATTACTCTCCCTCCAGGAGCCCCACTAGGTTCTCAGAGTAAAGACTGGAGAAAAAATCCCGGTGCTTCCAGCAGGGGGAGGGGAAATGTAACCATTTTGAAATATATGCAGAGAATTATGTTCTCAACAAAAGTCAGCCCTCAAGGGAACCTGTTTTTGCCTGAGCCTAAAATCTTGAGTTTCATCAGCACCTAAACAATCTGGAGAAAGGAAAATATGTAAATTAATAATGGCTGAGATACTCAACGTTAATGACAGAGACCAAACTCCAGATCCAGGAAGCTCAGAGAACAGAATCAATATCCAAAAAACCTATTCCTAGGCATACAATACTCAGACTGCAGATAACCAAAGACAGAGAAAATCCTGAAAGAAGCCAAAGGAAAAGAATTCCTTACTTATAGAGAAAAAATAAAAATTACAACAAGCCTGTCTTCAGAAACCAAGCAAGAAGAGAGTGCAGTAAAATATTTACATTGTTGAAAGAAACGGAATAGGAAAGTGTTTGGGGAGTCCCCAGGATCACCTTCACATTCCATAGCTCACTGGCAGGACTCACAGCACACAACAAAGCTATTATACTCACGATGATGGTTTATCACATAGTAAAGTATAAAGATTAAAATCAGAAAAGAAAAAAGGCACATAGAGCAGAGTCCAGGAGAAACCAGGTACAAGCTTCCAGTTGTCCTAGACAGTGCTTAATTCTCTCAGACACGATGTATGACATGTATGAAGTGTTGCCTTCTAGCAAGCTCACCCAACAGTTGATATCCAGGGTTTTAATGGAGCGCCCACATGACTGACCTTAGCTACTCAGTCTCCAGTCCCCACCAGAGGTCAAGGAGTATGGTGTAGCCCAGGGCATCAGGTGAACAAAAGCAGATGTTCACCATGAATCACAATGTTAGTATGAACTGTCTGGCATGGCCCAAGTCCCCGGGTGTACAAACTCACTCTTGCAGACAGGGTATCCCAAGGGCTTAGCAGTTCTCTCTCGGGCAGTAGTCAAGAACCAGTCCTAAAGACCTTTGCAACATGTAGAGTTGGACAGCCCAGGCCTGACGAACTAACACTTTACTGAAAAAGCCATCGAGGAAACAGTTGCCTAAATAGAAGTTCATCAGACTGTGTTGGAATTAGACACAGAGCTCCTTGGCTCTGTGTGCCCCTGTCCTATACAAGCAAGGTGTCCTCAGTGGAACAGATTTGATATGGCCAGTCAACCAGGAAAGTCAGCAGTGTTCCTCTCATCCTTGCTGAAGAGCCCATCCATGGGAAAGGTCATTGCAGGACTTGCAAAGCCCAGGGAAGGTGTTAGGCAGAACATGAGATCACTCCCTTTGGATGGCAGTGCGATGTAGGGACAGGACTTGTAGGAAAGGCCCTGTGAAACCACAGTTGAGAGGACAGCTACCCACCAGAAGGCCACTGGGCAGGAGAAACCAAACCCACTGACACCTTGATCTGGACTTCCAGCCTCCAAAACTGTGAGAAAATACATTTCTGTGTTTAAGGCACCCAGGCTGTGGGTTATTTTGCTATGGCAGCCCAAACAAATTAATATAGGCATGAAAATCAGAAGGCCGGGATCACTGGAAGCCATTTTACAAACTGCCACAGAGGATGCTGGGCTGGTTTACTGTTAAGGCCCTTTTATACAATAGACTTTTAAGAGGATCCTACGCTTTTGCAGACAAGAACACATTTGGCCTTCTCCCATATGCAACAATAGCCCAACAGCCATTAAGCAATCTTAAATAAATCTGTATTCAGGAAATTCTAAGCTGTGAGATTTACACAGCTGCCTGCAAAGATGTCAGTCATTAGAATTAACATCCTTAAACAATCAAACTTAAGTAATCTAAGAGTGCATAACATTAAAAAGACTTTTAGATTCACCTTCATATGTCTTAATACGTTGTTTCAAAAGTTGTTTGAGATAAGACCTATTTTGTTCACCATCGTTTTTAGATTTATGTATATCCTAGGCGTTTTCTGATCTAATCAGAAGCAAAACCATAGCAATGCACTTTCCTCCAAGTTTTTAAAAAAGTATTGACATGTGTTGAATTTCCTACAGTTACAGCCTTTCAGAGGAGTCTTGCTCTTTAATACAAAGAAATTAAATAGTTCTCTGAAAAACTTTTCAATGTAAAATAACTCCGGGAGTTCTCCTCAAAGCACTTGAACATTCTAATAATCTAGCTACCCACTCATGTCAACACTATTCCTTAGAGACTCTTTTTTTTTTTACTTAAAAGGAAGTATAACCAAAAAAATCAAAAGAAAAATAAGATTAATCCAGGCATAGACACCAACACCACCTCTCATTAACAATTGTGTCAATTAAGAAAATTAAGTTGTCTTGGACTTGTGGTTCCAGCCATGACAGACAGCTGGTATTAGACTTAGCCTTTCTACCATAAAGTGGACAGAATACATAAAATAATAATGTTCAGGATTGGACAGCAATCAAAACAGAGCTATGATGAAAGAAGGAAGAAACGAAGGAAGGGAGGAAGGAAAAGAGGAAGCGAGGAGGAAAGGAAGGAAGGAAGGAAGGAAGGAAGGAAGGAAGGAAGGAAGGAAGGAAGGAAGGAAGGAAGGAAGGAAGGAAGGAAAGTGAGCTCCACATTTACCCCACTAGGGAAGTGGAGTTCAGCAGAAAGTTTCATTCTCATAAGGCAGAGAAAACAGACTAAAGTTTGAGGTTGGCATGGTGACTGAGATTCAGAAGTCAGGTTCTGGAGAGGAGGGAATTACACAGAACTTCAGAGAAGGAACTCCTTAAATTTTATAGAAATTTTACTCATATCCTTGGCCCTATCTATATGAGCACAGGGTGTGACTCCCAGGGCCTCCCAGAGTATAACTGCTGGGTACTGGGAAGCTGAGCAGAAATTTCAGAGGCTACACAGTGCTGGGAAGATGGTGGAGTTCTAACCCAGACAGAGTAGAGGATACTGGATCCCAGACTTTCACATGAGTCACAAAAAAGGTCATGCCCTACGAATATAGATCATGCTCTAGGAGTAAGGGCTACACCCTAGAAGTGAGACAAAAACTAAAATAAACCCACCAAAACAATCTAAGTTCAATCTTCATCAGAATTAAGGTGATCTGCCAGTAATTTAACTGGCAGCTAGAACAAAATTCAACAGTTTTTAGAGAATGATAACATAATCCAGAGATCTACAAAGTATCTTCCACAAATATCTAGCATGAAGTAAAAATTTATCAGGTGATAAGAATTGGGGTAAAGTCACTAATATCCAAGAGTACAGAGATGATCCAGATATTGGAGTTAGAGGAAAAGATTTTGTAATAACTGTTAATTAATATGTTAAAGAAAATAGAAGATTGATAATAAGAATGATAAGATGGAGTACATCAACAGAAATTTAAAATCTTTTTTTAATCAAGTAGACATCCAATAATTACAAAAAACAATACCAAAAATTAAGAATGTATCAGATGGATTAACAGTGCAACAAAAAACATAATTAATGAATTTGAAGACAGGTCAATAAAAATATACACACACTGAAGTACAGAGGAAAAAATATTAAAAAAATAAGTCATCTTAAATTCATTACCTCTTATTCACCTCTTTTTCTTCTTCTTTCTCCCAAAGAAGTTATTTTTCTCAAAAAAAAAAAAAAAAATAGGGTTGGCATGGGATTTAAAATAATACTTAACCTAGTAAGAAACTTCTAGAAAATAATTAAGTATTAGCCTTGTGCACAAAAATTAAACAGACAAAATGTGTGAACAATTCGAATCTTCCCTTTGAAGGCCATCACCCTCTCCACATCCAACGTTCAGGACCAAACCACTGCATCTCCTCAGCAGGGTCTGAGCCTGTATTGGACCACCTGCTCTTCCAAAATCAGGTCTCAGACTTTCCATTAAAAACGTTCCCATCCCATGTTCTATTCCCTTAAGTTGTAGGCATTGAGCAAATGAATATAGTAATTAACGTGATGCAATTCATCTGTTAGCATTTATAGATTTTTTTTTCATTTAACATGATAATCCTAGAAATACAATACAGAATGCAGAGGAATACATTATTGAGGTTAGAATTTGGTAGTCTAAGACAGTGAAGGATGGATAAAGAAACTTTATTTCAAATAATAATGATGAGGATGAGGGTGATAATGAATACCTCCACCATTTGCTCTTCTAATTCCATATAAACTCTTGATCTATGAATTTAAAGAATTCATTACTATCAGAACTAAAACTGTAAGTAGCATAATCTTGGGTGTTTTATCTTCCTTCAATATATTACTCAGAAGACCCAAACAGTAAAAGAAAAACCTTAAATTTTAGAGAATGGTCCTGTTAAAGATACTATCATAGGGTAAGGAGTTCTTCAAAGACAGTAAGTATGTACTATTATAGAATTTTTAATCATAAACTTGTTGAACAAAGCATTTCATAAAGTTTTTAGCTCTAATAAAATGCATTTGTAGCTCTTCCTTTTAGTTTTTTCAACTAAATAATAGCTCTCTATTGTCTATCAGAAGACATATGAACTCTTTCCTCTGACATTCTAGACTCCTCATTGTTTCCACCTAACTTACCCACCTCCACCTACCGCCCCCACATACAGTTCTCACATCAGAGCAGAACCTTTTCCTTGCATATACCGCACATTAAAAAATGCATCCAATGAATCTTTATAGAAACTCTTCTCAGATCCTTAGCCCTGCGCTGTTAAGAGCACAGGCAAGACTCCAGGGGGCCCGGTACAGAACAGCTGCTGGGAGACCAAAGAACTGAGCTGAGCAGAAATTTCAGAGGCTGCACAAAATGGATTTTTGGTAGGCAACTAACATTCTATACCATGGCTACTTCTTTGCCTACTCAATATTGAGACCCCACTATGTGTCGCACACTACTAAGTGTTAGGGATATAGTGATAAAAGAAAATAGAGAAAATGGTGAGAAAGCTAAGTAAATGGGAGCGGGAGTAATATATATTGAGGAAGAATTAATGGGTATTCATGGAGGCCCAAAGACAAGAGAGAGTGTATCTCCCACAAGAAACTAATATGCTCCTTTTAGAATTTATTTCTAAACACTTTTCTCATTCCACTTCATCCACACCTTCTCTAGTTGATCCTATCTACTCTAGATAAGATTTATTTGATCCTAACTCCTTCCTGGAACCTGAAGTCAGGGTACTAAGACAGGATCATTAAAAGTTGTGATTTTCAGTCAGATTATAACAGATGAGAAATGTACTTCGTAAACATCTGATAAAGATAAAATTTCAATTTTCATCTTGAGTATTTAATAATAAGAGCCCATAGGCCCTTGAGTGATATGAATTCTCTGATGTATGACAGTGTGTTCAGAGGATAATCACGTTGTTCAGTGTTGTTACACAACAAACTTTGAGTGGGGAATATTAGTGCTCAGTGTACTAGATGACAGCCTACCTTTCCAACATTATTATTTAACTATTATTTAGATTAAATATCAATTTTTAAAAAAGAGAAGTTATAGTATAGGAAAATGAGAAACTATCTTAGTTATAAATTACAAATGAAACTAAATATTAAAATATAAAACAATATATACCAAAGAAAAGTTTGAGAAAATATTTTTTCTCATCTCAAGATAGAAAAAGACTTTGCAAGTTTGATATAAAACTCTTAAGTTATTTTAAAAAGTCAACAATTTGATTAATAAAATTCAAAAACTTCTACATTGCAAGAACAGTCATAAGCAAAGTTAAATGACAGACTGGGAAAAATACCTAAGACTCATATCACAATCCTGATGTTTCCCTGAAATGTAAAGTGCCTACAAATCAAAATGGAAAAGAATCAACATTACAACAGAAAAATGGGCTAAAGGAAGCACAACTGGCTCTTAAATATTTAAGATGTTCAACTCATAAGAAAAACACCCATGAAAAACACAAGACACCATATTTTATCGACTTGGAAAGACCAGAAAATTTGATAACACACGAGTCAGTAAATGTGTGAGCAAACAAGGACCTCACTATTAGTCTTCAGAGAACTAGACCCCTGACAGCTCACCATTCTGCCTCTCCTGGGGTCCAGAATGGCTGTGACACAGTCATTCCCTGTCTATTCCCAGAGACATACTTCTCCTATAGGGGGACCTCCCAGAAGACCACACTTCTGCTCACACTTCAACTAACAAATACCATAGAGCTACACCTAACTGCAAAGGAGTTGGCGAGTGTTTAGCTTGGTTACGATACAAACAGCTGAATGTGACAGTTGGAGAAAGGCAAACAGATTTTTGATAGGCAACTAACATTCTCTGACATGCCTATTTCTTTACTGACCAAATATTAATATGCACTAATTCTCATGTATAGAACACAGTGAATCCTCTCCCAGGGGTGAAGTTCTCAAGTCTCATCTGGATACTGCATCCAGGTCAGAGTTCAGGAGTTCTGGGAATGCATACCTACTTCCTCTACTGGACTGTCCTTGATTCCAGAGGAAAGATCCCAGTTTTGAGTAAAACTCTAAGATTATTAACTTTTAATCTTTGCTTCTGATGGGAAAGAGAACATCCATTCAAACTTCCCTATACAGTTCATCTATGTCAACCTCAAGAAATTTACATTTAATTCAAAAACATGTTTAGTACCTACCATACATGACACACTAAGGATTGCAGGTTCGAGGAGATCCTGATGTGATGGTTACAAGGTATATATCACTGACAACACCCATCAAATTATATATTTAAGATCTGTTCATTTTCTTGTGAAATATTTACCTTGCTATAAATGTAAGCTAAAGGAAAGATAACAGAAAGGAATGTTTAATTTATTATAGCTGGTATAATTTCAAATAAGTTAAATTTTTTACGTGAATTTGACTCCTCTATGTACTGTTGTAGCCCTCTCTATGGAACTTGAAATGTTTACATTTTGTAGTTGTTACATTTGTCTATTATAACATTTTATCAGTTGCAAAAATTATTTTTAAATGTGGCATGTATCACTGAGATCATAAGCCTTTAGTTGGAAGATTTGGGTTCAGATCCAAGCTTTCTCTGTGATTTGGGGGAAATGACTCATGCCTATTTCATCTGCGAAATGGAAACAGTGCCCTCCTTCACAGGGTTGTGACTCAATGAGTAAGTGTCAAGTCATGGAAAACATTCTCTTTCACATCACCTCCTCTCAACATTTTTTGAGGTCGTCCTTGACCAGGATTATATTACCAGTTACAACTGACAGCAATGAAAAGTACTGGCCCTTTACAGTGTTTTATAAGAAGCTTCCAATTCGCAAAGCATTTTACACTTCTTAAGTACAATTCTATCATTCATTCATTCTTATTAAACATGTACTATGTGTCAGGACTTGTGTTAACGTCTCAGAATACACAATCTTGCATTTATGAAGGTTATATTCTAGAGGTAAGGATCAAGATTATTTATTTACACCCATATATAAAACCAAGTCGGTAAAAGTGGAATACCGTGGAATACACTCAGCAGTAAAAAGGAATAAATTGATACATAACCTACATGAATCTACTGAGAATTATGCCTAGTGAAAAATGCTAATCCCAAAGGTTACTTATCACTTAATTCCATTTGTATAAATTTCTTGAAATGAGTTATAGAAATGGACAGATTACCAGTTGCCAGGGGTTGGGGTGGGGGTCGGGGGTTAGGATAGTTGGCTCTTAGTGAGGCAACTTGAGGAATCCTTATGGTAATGGGAAAGTTCTGACTGTATCAGTGTCAACACCCTGATTCTCTACTGCAGTTTTACAATGTCACCATTGGGGAGAAACTAGATAAAGGGTACAAAATGGTTGAAGAGATTGTTGGGCCTTACCCTCAGTTTTCATACCTGAAAATGTGCACTTACATCAAGTTTCTAGGTGATGCTCATCTGGGATCATCTGAGGACCACTGGTTTACAAAATCACACCTGTGGGCAAGCGCTTTTATTCCTATTTTTGGGAAGAAACTGAAGCCTAAAGGTTAAATGACTTCTCCACCAAGGGAATAAGAACTAAGTGGCAGGTCAAATCAGATCCTCTCAGCTCAGTGTTTTTGCCTAAGCAAATTAAGGTCAGGACTCTCTAGTACCCAGCACAGAACAGAGACCAATGCTTGTTGAACTGGACTGCACTGCCCTAAAAACTAAAACTCAATATAGGACCTTAGTTATAAACATTTCACAAACTTTTATATACACACATTAGTGTAGTAGACTCAGCCCTTAACTCATGCCTTGAACAAGATAGCTTCCTCACACGTGAATCAGGGACTCCCAACTTAATCCTAGATTCTTTACTTAAAATGTCCTGGGTTTTTATAGACAGCTACAAGTTCACCTCTAAAAAATAAAACCAGTTATGTTTACTACCCATGTTAGCATTTTATCAAAATGGACACCTGCCAGAGCTTTCTCAATTTCTAGAAATCCTGACTAAGAAAAAATATATATATATAAAAACTCTACAAAAATTCACTGACATTAAAATTTAGCAAAAAGGATTGTGGGCGGGTAGGAGGGGGCATTCTAAGCAATTCTACAGAATTTAAAAACTAAGAGCTTTTTAGAAAAATCATACGTGCCTAGATTCATGGAAATGGTGAAGCAATTATATTAAGTACTTACCAAAAATAGTTTCCTGCAATTAACTCCCAAAAAGTCCACTTTAAAATTCCTTTATGCAACGTCTTTATAATAGTCTCCTAAGTCTCCATGGCAAAGGTAACAAAGCTTGAGGAAATAGGTTTTAAATGGCTAAGAGGGTTTTACATGAGAAATAAGAACTTTCTGATAATGATAGTTCCAGTCACCTGAAATTACCTTTATGGTCATTTTCTATTTAAATGCTGGATGTTTAAAACACTCAAACCAATAGGCTCCTCCCCAAAATGCATCATATCTTGTTTCAGGCCTACTTTCCCACGTTAATTACAATTCCCAAAACTAAGCAAATTGGCTTCAAATACAGGTAAAGCTCCCAGGAAACCCAGTTCTAGAGCAGAAAACTAATTCCCATTAACCTCCTTTTCTTCTATCAGAAAATAAAAGGCGCTACTATTCTGTGTAGTTCATGGGCTCTTGCCCAACCAGCTCTAGTTTCCAAACACCATGGAGGGAACTCTTATTAGACTCACATTCCATTCACAGACAAATCAGACATATAACCCCCAATGCCATTCTCACCCCTGACTGACAGAGGCACAGAACCCCTGTTTCTTTCAGTCAGGACTTTATGCCAATGCAGTGTGAGAAGTAAAAACCCAGTTTGTCATAAACTCAGAGCTGTTTCTACTTCTTCTACCTTACAACATCCCAGAGGAAGTTATTGATTCAATGCCTAGGGAAAGTGAAATACATGTTAAGGAATTAACTTGGAAATTCTCTTCTTTTTTAAGGTAGCATCTAGGCTATAGATCTATACCTAAATATACAAATTCCCTGACCCGAAAAAGTACCAAAGGCTAGATTCTTACCTAATAATAGTATTATTATGTTCAATTCAAAAAGGACTCAACACATAACATTGTTTAAAACATTTATTTTGATACAGTCTATCATAAATAAGTCAGTAGAGGTTCCACTCTGCCACAGATGCATCTGAGAAGGGCCCTGCGCCATTCAACTGGTGACCGTTTGAACGATGTCCCATCTCTGATCCCAGCCAGAGTGCACACCTTCCATGTTGTTACTGTCCACTGATTGCTTCCAAATCCAGATGACCAAACAGTCCTTTATCCCCAAAGTAAGCTAAAATGTTTGTGAAGAGGAGAAATAAATTAAACCCTAAAGTAAAAACTTCTTAGCAGTTTAAGAAAGATTTTATATATTTATGTCTGTGTTTACTCATCTATCAAACTAAGGGTTACTAGTGGGCAAGGATCACTCTCACTGAGTAAAAAATTCAAACATAAGAGAACTATATTTAAAGAAATACAATTCGGTCAGTTTTGAGAAAGGTAACCTGTTATATAAACAAAATAAAAATGTAATTTGAAGTTACTCAAAGAGATAAATGATGTTTAATTTACAAGAAGGACTGATGAACCCAGAAAATAAAGCTGTATCATTACTAGATGCAATGTCAGTAAAATTAAGAATAACATTTATTGAATGTTTTCTATGGGTCAGACACTGTGTGAAGTTCCACAACTCCCTGTCATGATCCTTATTTTAAAGATGTGGAAACTGAAGCTATGAGACTGGTTACATATCATGAGTGGCAGCGTGGGATGTGACTCAAGTATTCTTAATTATCAGTCCACACATACCTCAGGAGCAACTGGCCTTCGTTTCTGCCTCCTCTTATTCTTATCCCAAACATTCCAGCAACTAGCCCAAACTCCTGTTGCTGACTAAGCAACAGGATCCAGGAAGGAGACAAGAGATGTTTTATTTCTAAGTCCTACTGATTAAAAATGTGATTTCTAGTACTATGTTAATTTAAACAAAGTTGCATTACAAAAATGACAATTTGAGCATTCTGTACAGTATATTTTTAAAAAGTATTTTCCCTTTGCTTAGGGGGAAAAATATGCATCTATTGCCAATTTTCAAAAGTGTACTAAACTCTCCCATTAAACCCCAAGTATTTTTACATACAGTTAAGATATAAAAATAAATTATTTATCTATTAAGGTCTCCTCCTCAGTGGTAACGAGCATCCAAAATAAGAAAATCTTCCTTGGCCTTACAGATAATGGGATCAGTGATCCTCTTAAACACAGCATTGAAATATTTTGCCTAAATGATGTTTTACTAAGACACTGCCCTTATTCACTGAAATACTTCATTTTAAATAAGGCACTCACATCAACCAACATTTACTGACTATATACAATGCACCATCCTGGGCAAAAGAGGAGGAAATGAAAATGAATGTGGGCCTAACTCCCAAGAATCCAACAACTTGGCGAGAGGAACAGGCCAGTGAACCATGAACTGTTATTTACATAACAACTACCACATAAATGAAGTTAAACAAAAAATAAGCTTTACATTAACAATAAATTTTATATTAATAAAATATTTACACTAATTAAAACCCTAGCAGATACACCTGTTTCTTCCTGGGTACAAACCAGGCACCCAGGAAGCCCTTTCTAGTCATCTCCCCTGGGCAAGTGGCACTGGGTATGAAGTACTATAACTGGACAACCCTTTTCAGGGCCTCAATCAATTCTTCCCTAAATCACAAACACCCCAGAAGGAAACCAGAAGGAGCCCCTAGTGACAGAAGGGAGAGAATCAGCACCAGAAAGAACACTGAAAATAAGGTGAAGAAATGAAAAGCAATGGGGTTGCTTCATCTAGTTTGAAACTAGGGTCAACTTTTCATGGGATAAATGAAACCAAAAACAAGTACAACAGAAGGACATGTTCCATCCCCACAAAAAATAAAAATAAAAATAAATGCTATTTCCCAGCATGCGGGTCCAGTCTAAAAATCGTACCACGTGATGCAATTCTATATCCAGTCTTATCCAAAGGGCACCAAAAGGTTAGGGTCATCTGATTTAGCTCATTCAATACTTTTTGGCAGCTACTTTAGATACTTACAGGACAAAATATAATATAAATAACCAACAAGCATAATACAGGCAGAGAATAATGAAAACTAAAGAATGCTATGTGAACACAATAAAAGAGTGGTTTTAGATGGGAGGGGGGGGGAAAGATTTAAGAGGTGACATTTGAGACTGGGTTTTTCCAGAAACAGGTTTTCACCAAGTAAAACTGAGGGGAAGGAGTATTCCAGGCTGATGAAGCACATGCACACAAGCGAAGGCATGAAAACACACAGTTCATCCTGGGATTGACACACAGCACTTTGCAGCCAGAGTACAGCTCTCACAGGAGAAAGAAATGAGGTAAAGAAGATAATACACAAAAAAAGATGAAAAATTACTATTAACAGTTTATTGCTTACATATTACTTGCCAAGTACTGTTAATACTTAACACACAATGTTCCTAATCTTATGAAGTAGACACTATGCCCAACTTACAAAAGAGGAAACTTGAGCTTAGAAAGCTTAATGCCCTCTTGGGGAAAGACATTTAACAGTAACTTCCAGGGCTAGCCTAGGCAGTCCCATCCCGGACCACGTTTCCTAAGGTGACGCTTCCCCAAGGAAATAACTGGCCTAAGGTCAACCAGCTAGTAAACAGCAGATACACTATCTCAAGTCCCCACTTTACAAAAAAAAAAAAAAAAAGAAAAAGAAAAAAAAAAACTAACAGTTCAAAGAGGAACAGCTAAAAAAGAAACAGTGGCAATCTCTGAAAACAGCTTAAAGCAGCTATACCGTAAAGATTAACCAAATGAGGTGAAAAGAAGGAAATAAAGAAAAAGAGGCAGTGAATAAAAACCATTTACTAAATAACTTCATTAGGAAAACGAGAATAAACTATAGGAAAAATTAAGGACACATATGGTGGTAACTTTTAAGAAAAACCTCTTCCTCTTAGAAATGAGAGGCTGGCAAGGCAGAGTGGGTGGATGAAATTCATATCAGATGGCCCTGATGGCACTGCACTCAGTAAAGTAAAAGGTAAGATTATCTGCAGGAGGCCAAGTGACCCAATGGAAAGAGGGTAGGCTTTGCAGACAGACACACTCTACTACATATAGACTCTATGACCTGCTCTGAAGGATTTAAGTGGCAATTAGAAATATTGTATATAAAGCACCTAAAACAGTAGATGATATATTCACTGTGACAAGTAGTAAACTATTATTATTTTCTTCCCATTCTAGAAAAAAATGGCTTAGAGTTGGAATTTGGGAAATCTGAAGATCTAGAATAGCCAGTGAAAAGTGTGTGAGAGCAATCCATAAGAAATGTCTGTAAAATAAAGGGATAAGCTGAAATTCCATGGCAACTATGCACGAGTCCTGCCACAAGCATCACTAAGCCCTACAAAGCAAACATGCCTGTTCTAGATTCTGCCTTTATATCTATGTACACATGTATATAACTAGTTTTCATAAGTATACATACTACGTATACATGTCAGTATGTGAATATATATAACGTGTGTATGTGTGAATGGTTGGAGGAGTTTCACAAGTGCTTACTGAACCCTGGCAAAATTGTTTCTGAGAAAGGAACCTGACAGTGCATTTTCAGAGCCACAAGTGTTTACACACTTTGACCTATTAATCCCATGAGAATTTATTATAAGGAAATAACTCAAAACCTATAAAATCTATGTGCATAAAAATGTTCATTATATTTTTATGCAAAATACTGAAAAACTGAAAAACCTAAGTGATCAACAGCTGGAAATTTTATGGGATATCAACTCTAATTTTAGGTGAAAAAAACAAAATCCTATGTACTCTTATTATAATGATATAAAAGTATAAGGATAGACAGAAATTGAGAGATTAAAAACTTTAAAGTGGTAGAATGATGGTTCTTTTTCTTTTAAAATATACTTCATTATGGTTATAACATGGTACAATAAATAAAAACTAGAAGGAGAGAGAAAGTACTTACTTGTTAACATAAGTTAGACTGCCTCGCAAACTGATGCCAGTTTCCCAACAGCCCAAAACTGCACCAACTGGTAAAGCCCCATTACAGTGCTAACCACCACTACCTTCTGCTTCCCAATGATTCAGTACTAATATATGAACATTTGCCCTGAAACGTCTATTTGTAAGAATGGTACCTCAAAACAGTTGGTTCAGGCATTCCAGGATCTGCACCCCTCTTAAATCCTGGAGAGAAAGAAAGGAAAGAGAATAAATATAAATTAAAATACCAGCAGACAAAGAATTTTACAATCAAGACTTTCTTTTCCTCTTAAATCAACCTAGGGTAGCTAGAATGATATCCAGATCTACCAGCTCTATCTAGATTTACCTGTGCTACAGGACAGACTCAAATCTTCACGAGTATGAGATTATGTCCAGGACTAATCACTATGGAGGACAAACCACCTTCTTCCTGGGCAACGTTTTTTTAAAAAATGGAAGTTGGAATAAGGGAAGAAAAATATCTTTTTGAGTCCTGAATACATAAGTATGACTAGGTAATCAGCTGGCTAAAGAATGTCCAGCACAAAGGCTGTCAAGATTGAGTATACCTTCTCTTAGGCAATGGGTGACACCTAAAACAAACAGAAAGCAGCCCCTTGTTAAAACCATTAGATTTTGAAGTGTGAAACTGAGTTTTAGAAAATGTCAAACTTTATGCTCAAACTGACAGAGCTGAGGCTCTTTCCTTCCCACTACTTGCAGCCCTAGGTGAAAACATCTGCCTGATATTTATAAGTCTTTGCAGCACAGAATAATGGTTACGAGTATGGCTTAAGGCGCCATTGCTTGAGTTCATAATTCAACAGCTGAAATATAACGCCAAGGAATAGAACTTCTCTACGACTCGGTCTCCTCACCTGTAAAATGGGATCTATAATAAAATTATACAAACCCTTCATTGTACAGGCTAGAAAGAAGCATCCAACAATTAACTGTCATAACCATGCTTCAAGGCGATGGCCTATCCATGTCTACAGGCCTCTTTCCACTTAGGCCCACCTGGAGAGGTGAGGACACACGCCCTGAAACCCCACCTAGCGACGAAGAGTAAAATGTGTCACCTAAGCAAACATCCGGTCGTCTAACTCTCCCAACCACCCTGAAAACTGCCTCACCTCCACCTCTCAGACGTGAAAACAGAATAGGAGGGATTGCACGACTTGCCACCGACCATAAAAATAGTGGATGGCACAGGAACCGTTCGACCGACTCCACCTGACCGAAAAGCCAGCCTCAAAGCACCTGCACCGCGTGGTCACGTGCCCCTCTCCCCCGCACCAGAAGCCAAAAATGGAGTCGCGGCCTCTGCATTCCCCTCTCCCTCCAGCCTCCTCCAAGGCGCTTCTCCCACTGACCCAGGTAAATCACGAGAGGAATAAAGCCCCAGCGGATGGCAAACTGGCCGCCCTTGAAGAGCTGCTGCAGCCTCTGCTTGGCCTCTTTGCTCAGCTTCACCATGGCGACGGCTTGAAAGGCGCGAGGAGGACGCACTACAGCAGCCGCCGCGTCCAGAATCCGGGGCGTGGGGGGTGGAGAAAAGGAGGTGCGCATGCGCCCAACACGGCCTTTACGGCAAGCGTCGTCAAGCGTCTCCAGCAGGTGTCGTAATTTCTCGCCCCGGACAGGCCCCGCCTCCCTGTGGCTCCGCCTACCGAGCGCGCATGCGTGGTCGGGCCTCCTCGCTCAGAGCGGGAGTTCCCTCTGCGCACGTGTTCACCTGCTGCTTTCCTTGACCGCGGGGTGCTTGAGGCGTTTGTCTTGGGTTTCCCTCAGTCCTGAAGGCCTTCTGCCTACCCACAGCCTTACACATTTTTTTAAAAGCCACCTCCTGTGTTCCTTGCCTGACATTGCAGGAACTTTAAGTTCAAAATGACTGCGTTGTAGTCCTCGTGGAACCAGGTCAAGGTCAAGGTCAAGCTCTCAGGATCGGTTTGTTTCTCCAAGCTGTAGGGTGCACTGCAAGGAAGTTACTCACTGACGCCCCGCAGGGCTCCTACCAATGTTTTCTTTGACACTCAGTGTTCGGTTGTGTTTTTGTTGTTGTTTTGGTTTTAACCTTGTAAATTACTTGCCAAGATTTTAGAGTTTGGGAAATGTCACGTGAAAATCTGGACTTTTCAGAGAAGCTAGCGAGTCCCACTGCAACAGTCAACAGAAGGACGTGGGAAATAACCCTCCTGTTCACCCATCTTGTTTAGAACTGCAGGGATTCTCACCCCTGGCATTAGCTTTAATGGTACCCTCCTGCTGGGGGCCCACTGCTAGGAATTCTGATGAGTTTTGGGGTGGAGCCTGGCCCTTGGTTCCCGAGGTGATTCTAAGGTGTAGCCAGAGTTCCCAACTTCTGATTCAATAATAGCCTGGCTGCTCTCGGTATTGAGTTTTTGACCTGAGGTCAAGGACTTCTTAACTTCTAAGGCTGTAACAGATTTCTAAGGGTTGACCTTGAAGCCTTTCCTGGCTCATCCCCAATGTACATGATGACATTTTCTGTTAAACTCTTAAGGCTCCCGATGGCGCACCTAAAAATTTCCCCTGTCTTTATGGCAATTCCTGTGCTTGGCTCATCTTCATAGCAATAACGATCTGTGCCTACTATGCCTGTCACTGCTCGAAGTGTTTCAAATACAATAGTTTGTTTTAATCCTTTAAAGAATTTAAGATTGCATTCCATAAAGCGTATTTTGCTTATTCTTATAAAGAGTAATATAGTTTTTATAGGCTTCATTTTACAGATTAAAAAAAAAACAAAAAACTGTTTCTCATCTTTCTACCCAAATGCCTAATACAAAATAAGGATGCTTTTCTGTCAGTTGGGATAAACAATACGAAAGTCATTTGCCCTCATCAAACATTCATTGACCCTTAATGTATGGTAGGCACTAGAGAAACAATATTTTTTAAAGGGATTACCCTTAAGAATTTCATGTTTGAGTGGGAAAGACATGAACAAACTGAGGATTCCAAAGAAATGTGAATGTGTTAAGTCCTACAATAAAGTTACACACAGCATATGATGGGAATGCAGGTGGGGAAACTGCCTAGAAAAGTCAAGAAATTTTTTTAAAGAAGCCAATGGTGGTCAAATTGGAGATGAGAAAACAAATTTGAGAATCATCAAGAGGTAAAATCAATGAGACTTGTTAGCTAAATTACTATGGAGGGCAAAGTTGAAACAGGTGCTCAAAAATGACTGCCCAGTTTTGAGTTTGTGCAACTTATTGAGTTAGTAGTTTCACTTCTTGATTTTCACAAAGTCTACATTATATAGATTCACCTCCACAATGATTCCTACACACAAGGCTGGCTATTTAGGCAACATCATAATGACTGGAGGTATGGTATGTATCCTTGGAAACATCTGTTACCAAAGAAAAAAAGATTGAGAATCTCTCACTTTACTCTTGATAAGCCTTCCTGGTTCAGGTCCTCATGGCCTTTAGCATAGAGTAGACTATGATAATAGCAAGAAGTGAACTTGTCTACTTACCTCTGGTCTCCACCCATACTACCTACACACTGTAGTCAACATCACAATTTAGTCTTCTAAATCAGGGGTCTCCAAACCCTCGGCTGAAGACTGGTACCAGTCCACAACCTGTTAGGAACCAGGCTGCACAGAAGGAAGTGGGCAGCAGGCAAGTGAGTGAAGCTTATCTGTATTTGCAACCACTCCCCAGCGCTGGCATCACTGCCACAGCTCCACCTCAGATCATCAGGCATTAGAATCTCATAGGAGCATCAGTCTCTGGTGCCATGAAGGTTGGGGACCGCAGCATTACACAACCTACACAGTCCTTGAAGACACCTTATCTCATTACCTCTCCCAAAATAGGCTTCCCACCCCACCCCCTTTCTTTTTTAAGGTCCAGCCAAGTATCTCCTCCAAGTTGTATTCTCCCCTGTCCTGATCTTGTCCCTTTCCAGGGCAAGGCAAACACTTCCTCCATGGTGCCACCACTCTCTGGTTGATTTATCACTATTTATTTACATGACTATCTCCCCAGATAGACTACAGGCAAACTCTGTCTCATTAATCTTATGTCCCCAATGACTGTATATATAACATTTGTGGAGATGGTGAATGAATTTAACAGCCTTAGTTAATCATACTACTAAATCAGCCACAAACGGATATTGAAAATGTTTACTTGTGGATTAGCAGTTAGAGATATGGGGGTGGGGGCAGGAAGGGACTGACATTCTCCTTCCTGGTGGGCATGAACACTCAGACAATCAATTACAAATGATAACCAAACTTCACTGGGCTCTGGGATATGCACTGGGGTAGGTGTTCACATGCCTTAACTTGCTGAATCCTCACAACTCTCTGAGGTAGGGACTGTATTAGCTGCCTCATTTTATTGATGTGGAAACTGGGGTACAGGGAAGTGAAGAAAATTTGCCTGAGGCTCATATAGCTGGTAAGTGCTAGAGGTAGGGCCTGAACCCAGACACTCTCACTCTAGAACTCGAATGTAAACCACAACACTGTACTGCCTTACAGGAGAGAGGTATTTGCAGGACTCAAAAAAATCCGTTGCATATTCTTGAAGAATATTTTCCTCAAACTGTGATAGATATAAGAATTCTTTCCATTGTCCTAGACCAACACATGTGATTAGACCAAAAGCTGGCCAGGGACCTAAATAAATGTTGGCTGGCTGAATCAATCAGACCCTCTCTAAGTGAGATTTAAACTCAGACAGAAAGAAATAACAATTTGACAGAAGCTGGTAATGAATACAAGACATGAGTAGTAAAAGGCACAAGTAGGCAAAGCCACGAAGTAGGGAATATTGAACTATAATGATATTGAAATCATCAAATGGAGAATAACATGCTTTCTGGTGAGAGGGCAACAAGATAATCCCACCTAAAGTTTTCTGTAAACTGAATGCCTTCCAAAGTCCGTAAGCCTAGCTTAGCTGTGGCTCCAATTCTGTGATGTAAAAGAAAGCATAACTAGTCAATTTCATTATAAACCCCACGGACTCAGTTAATTATAGAATAACAGAAGAGAAGGGGAGGCATAAAAGGGAGAAACTCAGGAGAAAAAATCAACTTTTATCAGCACCATCCAAAGAAAAGATGCCACTGACTCTGTTTTCTTTGGGAAAAAAAATACCTCTGGAGTAGGTTAAATGGCTGAGCTTTTTCAGGTGGCAAGAAGGAAAAAACCCTATGGAAATATAGGTGGTGGACATTTCTGAGAGCACAGCAGGGCTTCACAGAAGAACAGGAGCCGCCCTTTTCAGTACGTATTTCCACACCCATAAAATAGAAAGAGTAACTACTTGTTACAAACTGAATTGAGTGTGTCCCCATCCTCCCTTCTCCACCCTCACCCCCAAACTTCATATGTTGAAGCCTCAACACACACACACACACACACACACACACACACACACACACACACACCAGGGGTTTGAAGATTAGGCCTTTAAGAAGGTAATTAAGGTAAAATGAGGTCATAAGGGTGGGATCTATGATAGCACTGGTAATAATCTGGTAGCCCTGGTGTCCTTATAGGAAGAGAGAGAGATACCAGAGCTCTTCCTCCAGGTGCGTGCACAGAGGACAGGCCTCATGAGGGTACAGTGAGAAGCAGGTCCTCTGCAAACCAGGAATTGGGGCCTCACCTGCCTGCACCTGGATCGGAGACCCTGAGCCTCCAGAGCTGGGAGAAAATAAATTTCTGTTGTTTAAGCTGCCAGGTCTGTGGTATTCTGCTATGGCAGCCTGAGCTGACTAATCCACTGCCTAACATGATTGTGTGTCTGAAAAAGTAAATCAATCGTGTAACTGTATTAACAAAAGTACCATGTATTGGACACCTCCAAAACTCAGCCGAATATATGAGCCAATATGAAAAAAAAGAAAAAGGTTATTGTGCACCTTGTTTTCCAGAAATGTTATATTTGAAAAGATATTGCTGTTCAAACATCACGTCCTTGAATTTTAACTCTTACTTTGTCTTCTTTTTTTCTGCTCAGGTGTTTTTGGGTGGATACACAATTTTTTATTGTCATGATACAGCTTGGGATTCTTAAGCAAGCATTAAGTAAGCATACGCATGGAATAAAATTTCCACAAAGAAGAGATTAGTCAAAAAGCATCACTAGGACATCAACCAAGTGTAAGTCCTTGCTAGGAAAAGGGAGTTTCAGAAAACTGCCATACTCAGCTATTGCCCACAAGGGTTTGGCAATCTTACTTGGGGCCAGAGTGCACACATCCAGGGTATGTGATAAGGGCCGAAATGTGTAGGGTAGATAATGTATTGTTATAGGAATTTCAAAGAGAGAAAAGTCACAGAGGGCTGGACTGACTGTTCAGGGAACTTTACAGGTGGGAACCTAAGCTGGTTTCTGGTGGCTGGGGAAGAGGAAGAGAAGAGTAAAGAAATGCCAGGAAGTACACAATTATGAGTAGAGGAAGTGAAATGCTTTAGGTGGAACAGAACCTAAATGTCAAGATAAGAAATTTGGATTTTAGCCAGAGAGGAGCAGAAAAGCTGACGAATATTTTAAAAGGGGGGAAAAAATTATAAGGTGAAAACAATTTATTTTTAGGGTTTTGTTTTTATAATTTTCTTCCTTTTTCTTTTTCTTTCTTTTCTTTTTTTTTTTTTTTAAAGGAAATAAATTCACATAGTTTATATTTAAAAGACACAAAAGGGTATATTATAAAAGGCCTCCCTCCCACTTCTATTTCCTGCTGTCCATTTTATCCCTGGAGGCAAACCAATGTTACCAGTTTCCTACATATCCTTCCAGAGATATCTCTGCATCTGAAAGCAAAGATACACATTTCTCTCACTCCACCCCTTTTTTGAGGGTGGAGGGAAGCAGCAAACGGGATGCATACACACTTATTTACATTGTGTTTATCACTTTAAAAATATAATTCAGAAATTACTTTGTATGGACACATAAAAAGATTCCTCTTTCCCTTTTTAAAAAATAGATTGTCGCAAAAGAACATAACAGTTTAAGTTCTCTTTGCCTCTTTGGCACCTTCCTGCCCATTTTTTCTTCCTGAAGGAAACTCAATGTGTTTAGTTTTTGGGTTTTTTTTACATACTTTTTAAGATATATCCTAGGCATGTGGAAACAAATAAACACACATTCACGTGTCCTTTCCCTCTCTTTTAAAATAAACAGAATGCATACTATAACTCACTAGAGTACCTTTCTTTTTTATTTAAAAATATTTCTTAGAAACTCAAATAAAGTCTTTATTTGAGTTATCAGTATTGTACCATTATCAATTTCCTGGTTTTGACAATGTATTATGGTTATGTATAATGTGATCACTGGGGAAAACTGAGTGCAGAGTTTCTGTGCGCCAGGAACTCTCTCTACAATTTTTGTAATTTCTTGTAAGTCTTAAAGTATGTCAAAATAAAAAGTACTAAGAATGTTTTTTAGTGATTATTCCATATCAGTACATAGCTTCCCTTTTTTTATATTCAAAGTAGTAGTTTTAATAAATAATTTAGTTAGCTTGTCTCTTAGGAAAGCAGACTCTTTCAGATTTTCTCAAAATTATTAAAAATTAATAACAGTGTCTATCTGTGAGTGCTCAGCCTTTGACTCCGTGATTAAGACAGGCTATGCACCAAACTGTGTAACCACGGTCAAGATGCTAGCAGGAAATCTGTGGCTGGAGAATCAAAATGAGTTCTCATCCGGGTCATCAAGCAGGTCACTTAGCTCTCCTGTCTTGGCTCTCCTCTTTGCAACATTGAGATTATCAGCTCTAGTTACCTTCCAATCATCTTGAGGGTTAGATGAGATGACAGATGGAACACTACCTACTTCAGTTGAATCCACTGTACAGAAAAAAGATTGCAAATATGACTATCACCTAGAACCAATACCATCATCCTCTGTCTATAGTCAGAAGGAGTAGGAGTTGTCTCATGGCAGATTCAACCTCAATTTAAGGAGCATCAAAGAGACCTGCATTCTAATCTATGCTATTTTTTATTTAAAGAGAAATGACTGTTTTTTTTTATCCAGTCACAGATGACTGTCAGAAGGTGTGCCACACAGTCTCATGATAAATAAAACATTTGCACTTAACAGTCATTCTGCCTCACTTAAATAAACAGCTTAATAACCCATTTGAGAGGTTGACCCCTTGGTAACAGCACATTTTTCAGGCAAATCATTCTGTTGAACACATTGAGACATAATTTAAGTTAAAAACCAGATATTCCAAAGAGGTCACATTTGGTGATAGTCAAAATATTGGCCTCCACTAACTAGAATGACACCAAAAGTCACGCGTGCACTGGTTCACCTGGGCTGGAAAGCAGAGGGCAGATTTTATTTTTCTCCCAAAGGGAACTGCTCTTTGAATTTCTCCAAAAAGACAACTTCATAACCAACACCTGCCTTTACATATTTTTCAAGCTCTATGTTGCAGAACTTGGAAAGATTGAAAGCCTTTTTCCCTAAGGAAATAGGTGACTCCTCCTGCAGAGTTGCTCGCTGTGCACAGCTTGCTCAAAAGGGCACCAGCTATCTCAGCAAGAATACCAGACAGTTTAAATCACCACGGCACACGGTTCACCAGTCTCCCCGTTGGTGGCATCAACCAGGTGAATGGTTATGCCTTTGGACCCAGGAGTTCTACTTCTCAGAATTTATTCTAAGAAATTGCTGGATGCTTTGAGGGAAGTGTCAGCTCACCATGATCATATTAACTGCCCTCCTCACCCATAGGGATAGGTAGGTCCTTGGCATCTCTGCCCGGTGTGACCCACCATTGGCCACAATTGATTGGACAGAGTATAAATTCCCAACTCAAAAAGAGCCATTCAGAGTCTCCCTCCAACACACACACACACACACACACACACACACACACACACACACACACAACATGACTATTCTAAGTATCCCACTCAGACCCCCCTCAGAGCAATAGAGAACAGTGTTGGAGTCAGGGTTGGAAATTAGTCAAAACTCTGAGGAAAGAGTAGGAACTCCTGAGAATGAGATAGTAAGACTTCCCTCACGACCAGGTTACTCAACAAGTTTGGTGGCCCTGGGATAGGGTAGTTTGGGATAGAAAACTTTGTTAAAGACTAAAACCTAGTTTTCACCTTCCTGGAGGATAGGAAAACACTAAACAGGAGTAAATAATCTTGAGAGGAACATCAACTTTTACTAGAGGGAATGTGAAAGGGGATCGTATATTTTTAAATGTATTGTTTTTCTCTTTTTTAGTTCTCTGTCTATTTATTTATTTATTCATCAAAAAACAGTTATTAAGTACGCTATGGGTCAGACTTTGTTTAAGGACCAGGAGATACAACAATAAAAATAGAGGCAAAGTTTCTGCCTTTATGGACTTTATATTCTAATAGGGAAGGCAATCAATGATAAAATTGGAGCAACAAGAGGAGAGAAGGAGCAATTAGGAAGATCATTGTATAAACTATATAAATGTCTGACCAATGTACTGTATGTTAGAAACTAAAATAAAATAAAATAAAATAAAATAAATAACAACTATGCTTTCCATGTGTCACGCCCTCTTCTAAACCCTTTCCACACAGAAACTCATTTTGTTTTCATCGCAACCTATATGGTACGTGCTGTTATTGTCCTCAACTTACAAATGAGGAAACCAAGGCCTAATCAGGCTAAGTAACTTGTCCAAGTGCACACAGCTAATAAGGAATAGAACAAGGATTTGAACCCAGGAAACTGAATTTCAGAGTCTATGCTTTTAATTGATATATTGGCAGAGGTTTAGGCAGGGGTATGGAAAGGGTATAGAGACAGAAGTAGAGATACAGAGAGAGAGAAAGATATAACTATGCACTTTGTCAGAGGAAAGGACACCTCTAAGTAAATAATCTTGAAAGAGACTTAAAGTTTAATTTAAGGAAGCCCTTTGAGGGATAGATAGATGGCTGGATAAGTAGATAGATGCCATGAAGAAAGCAGAATAAGAAACAGAAAGCAATAGAAGGAGGGAGCGTTTCAGATGGGGCGGTCAGGGCAGACGATACTGTAGTTAGTAGTCTAGGTCAGATTCCCAAGACCTGCCCAGACCAAGAGCAAGTGTGGTCATGAGTGACCAGGTCACAGGTTTCAGCAGCCAACCTTAGAGAAGACCCAGGACTGGCAACAGTCACATCTCAGGGGTCACTGTCCAAGGCCACCCCCACTTCAGCAAAAGCCACATAGAATTTGGAATATTAGTGTTGGCCTGTCTCCCCTACTGTGCCTTAAACTCCTCCCCACATACCTTCACCAGATGCCATAGAACTGAGAGGGAGGGGAGAGGAAAACCAGAAAAACTGGGCCTTTTACAAAAATAGACTGACCATTTGCCTCAAACGCCTGTTTAAAATATTGAATCTGGGACATGATTTCATAGTATAGCGGTTAGCATGTCTGCTTTACATGCAGAAGGTCCTGAATTCACACCCCAGTGGAGCCACAGTCCATGGTCTATGGCCATGCCACCCTCAACAAGCCTGATGTCTGATCCCAGAAGCTAAGCAAGGTCAGGCATGATTAGTATTTGGATGGGAGACCATGTAGGAAGGCCAGGTGTGCTGTAGGCATAAATAAGGATAATAAATAAATAAATAAATAAATAAATAAATAAATAAATAGAGTCTGAATAAATTTACTTGACTCAGGTAACATGTAAAGGCCCTTAGCAGAATGCTGACTCTTAAAGGGACACTGAGCAGACACTGCTGCTCTCCTTCCAAGTGGGATAGTCATGGCTGCACAGAAGCATGGTCACTTCAGGGATTAGGATTGAAACCCATGTTATGTACATCTCTGAAGAGAATAAAAGGATTACTCATTGTTTCATTATAATTTTTCTAAAGCTTAAGGCATAATTTCGGAGAAGCCATTTGTGGCAATGCTGCATTCAGTCACCCAGCACAAGTCTGGATGGGCCTGGCAGCTACTTCCAGCCTTCCAAATGTGGGTCATAAATATGCATTCATCAGAAAAGACAACGTAATCAAGTGGCTTCACATATTTATCATCATTCCTATGAAAGGCATTTATTATAATTGCCTGCATGGGGTTGAGGGAGCCTGGATTTTATATACAGGAATTAAGCAGTCACAATCCCTCTTGAAATTTAAGCCTGCCGTGTTGGTTTGAACAATCACATAAATACACAATTGAACAAAGCTCATGTGCAGTTACGCTCCATCCCAGAAGAGGCTCTTTGTCACGTGCACTCAGGAATTCTGTCCACGTTTTTCTCATACCTGGGACCTCATCCAGATTAAAGTAGACACATGGAACATGATGTTGGGGTTACACTGTTTTAGAAATTAAAAAGTGGGGAAGCTAGTTTTTTGTGTGCAAAAAGAGCAGGCTCGCACTACTGGATACCTAGACAATTTCCACTACTTGGCCACTTCTCTTCTACAAAAGCACCCCACTTTTGTTCAGGGTGGTAATGTGCCCATGTTTTGTTTGTTTGTTTGTTTGTTTGTTTGTTTGTTTAATGCATTTCCCAATATCACTTGCAGCTCGAGGAGGGCATGTGACACAGTTCTAGGCAACGAGATATAAGCAAAAATCACCAAACCAGGCTTCTGGTTTTTAAAGAGCTACTTCAGCAGGCATTTCCTTTGCCCTTCGTCCCTCCCAATCTTCTTGCCCAGAATGTGGATGAGCTGCCAGGTGTGCAGCAAATATCTCGTGACCAGAGCAGTCAATCAGAAGGGCTAAACAGAACTGTTCAGGATGGCTAAACAGAAAGAGAAAGAAGCTGGGTCCCGTCACTAGTTCTGAATTGTTATGGGAGGAAAATAAAACCGCTATTTAGTTAAGCCCTAGCATATTTATTTAGTATATGCAGCCAAGTACAATCCCCGATTGATTCCAAGAATTATAGGTGAGGCTGTATAAGTTAGGGACCATTGTGATCAGAGGTCATTTTTTGAGAGTATTTTCTTCCTTTTGAGCCCCTATTGTTGTCTGAGGAATTTGGAGCAATGTTACCATGGGGGAATTTTGCCCTGGTTCAATCATCAGCATCTAACATGAGGGTCTAAAATATGCCAGACACGGTGCTGTGGACTGTGGGTGCAAGACTCTGCCTGAATAGTCCTATTCAGGGGACAGGAACAAAAAACAACAACAACAACGACAAAAGGAGATTAAAATGTTGCAAAGAAAAACAGCAGAGGAAGGGGTTAAGCATGCTAGGGTGAGATGGGGACACTGGCACTTTGTGCACAGTGGTCATGTGGGCCTCTCTGGGGTGCCGTATACATCCATCAGCTAGGACCGCCATAACCCAATACCACAGACGCAGGGACTTACACGACAGAAATTTATTTATTTATTTATAGTTGTGGAGCATCAAAGCCCAAAATCAAATTGTTGTAAGTGCTGGTTTCCGGTGAGGCTTCTCTTCCTGGCTTGTAGACAGTGTCTTCTCACTGTGTCCTCGCGTGGCCTTTGCCTTTGTTTATATGGAGAGAGACGTCGGGGTAGGGATGGGGCAGGGGAGAAATCTCTGGTGTCTTTCATTCTTCTTATAGGACATCAGTCCTATCAGATTAGGACCCCATCCTTATGACCCAATCAAAACTTAATTACCTTCCTAATAGTCCTATCTCTAAATATAGTCACATTGGGGGCTTGGGCTTTAGCATGTGAACTTTGGAGAACACAGTCCAGCCATAACAAGTGGCTTATGAACAGAGACCTGAAGGAAGAGACAGTGAAACCCAAAATGAAACCTGGAGGAAGAACATTTCAGCCAAAGGAACAGCAAGTGCAAAGGCCCTGAGGCAGGAGCATGTTTGGCATGTAGCTGCAGCACATGAGCAAGAGTGTCAGGGGGCAGGATAGAGAAGAAATGGAGGCCATAGCTTGGATCACCTCATAAGCTGTTGAAAGGACTTTACCTTTACACTGGGTAAAATGAGAGGTGACTCAAGAGTTCTGAGCAGAGGAGCAACATAATCTGATCTCACTTAAGTTTTAAAGAGCTCGCTCTAGCTCTTGTGTGGAGAGTAGACTATCATATTAATGAGAAGGCTTTTAAAATAACCAGGAGAGAGATAATGAAGCCTTGGACTAGGGTGGTCGAGAAGTGGTCAGATTTAGAGGTAGAGCGGATGGGATTTCCTGCCGATCGTAGACGTAAGGTGTAAACGAAGAAAACAAAAAACAAAAGAGGAGAAATGTTTTTTCCTTAGGCATTTGAAGAATGAAATTGTTATTTACTGAAGTGGGGTTACTGGTGGGAAGATCTGTTTTGAGGGGTAAAAAAAAAAAACAAGAGTTCAGTTTTTGAAAACTGAATTTAAAGATGTTTTTTAGAAACCCAAGTGCAGATGTTGAGTGAGAAGTTGGACATATGAGACGGCAAGTCAGGGAATGGGCTTGGCCTGCAGGAGAAAGTTAAAAGTCATAAAGTAAAAACGGTATCAAAAACTGCATATCTTGATAAAATTGTTGCCTAGATAGGAGTAAATCAAGGAGAGTTGAGATCTGAGGACTGAGCCCTGGAGAACTCCTCAGAGTAAAGGTGGAAAAATGAAAAGGACTTAGAAATAAGGACTGAGAAAAAGCAATTATGAGGTTGGAGAAAACCAAGAAAGTGCAGTGACCTGGAAGCCAAATAAGAAGTATTTTAAGGAGGCAAGGGTGATCTCATGTGCAACTGACAGGACAACTCAGGTAAACACTAAAATCTCCATGGATCTTGAAAAGAGCTGTTTCCACGGGGTGGTGGATTAGTGTACTGGTTATGTAATGCTGCGTAACAAATTCCCCAAACCTTAGCAGTTTAAAGCAACAAACATTTATTATCTGACATCTTCAGTGGGTCAGGAATCTGAGTGTGGCTTAGCTGGCTGCCTCTGACTCTTGATTTCTTATAAGGCTGCAACCAAGGTGTCAGCTGGGGCTAGAGTCTTCTCGAGGCTTGACGTGGATGGTTCACTTCCAAGTTTGCTCAGGTGGCTGTGGACAGGCCTCAGATCCTTGTTGGCTATTGGCCTATGACATCTATTCCTGGCCAAGGGCAGCTCACAATGCGGCAGCCTGATTCTCCCAGAGGGAGGAATCTGAGAGGAAGGCAAAAGAGAGCAGCCTGAAATGATAGCTACAATCTTTTGTAATATAATCTCTAAAGTGACATCTCATCACTTCTTTAAAAGGTTTTATTTTTTAGAGCAGTATGAAGTGCATAGAAAAACTGAGCAGGAAGCGGGGAGAGTTCCCACATCCTTGCTACACATATGGCCTCCCCCTCTACCACCATTCCCATGATTCATTACCTATCGAAGTCCATAGTTTACATTAGGGTTCACTCTGTACTGTACATTTTATGGGTTTTGATAAATGTATAATACATCTATCCATCCTTATATCATACAGAGTAGTTTCACTGCCTTAAAAATACTCTGTGCTCTAGCTATTCACCCACTCTGCCCCTAAAACTCTGGCTACCATTGATCATTGATCTTTTCACTGCTTCTGTACTTCTGCCTTTTCCAAAATGTCATATAGTTGGAATCGTACAGTAGGTAAACTTTTCAGATTGGCTTCTTTCCCATATTACTATTCCTTTAAGTTCCTGCATGTCTTTTCATGGTTTGATAGCACATTTCTTTTTTAGTACAGAATAGTATTCTATCATCTGGAGGCACCAGTTTATTTATTCATTCAGCTATGGGAGGACATCTTGGTTCAAAGTTTTGACAATTATGACTAAAGCTACAATAAACATCCACGTGTAGGGTTTTGTGTGGACATAAGCTTTCAGCTCCTCTGAGTAAATTCCAAGGAGTTCAATTGCTGGGTTGTATGGCAAGAGTAGGTTTTGTAAAGAACTATCAAACTGTCTTCAAAAGTGGCTGTTCCATTCTGAATTCCCTCCAGCAAGGAATGAAAGTTCCCGTTCCTCATCATCAGCATTTGATGTTATCAGTGTTTTTTTGGATAATGGATGCAAAGCAGTATCTCATTGTTTTAATTTTCATTCCCTAACGACATATGATGTGGAGCATCTTTTCATATGCCATCTGGTCACTTTTGCTGATTCTATTCATTAAAAGAAATTCAGCCCACACTCAAAGGGAGGTGATCACACAAGGAGATGCCATTGGGGACCCTCTCAGTGGCTGCCCAACATAATTCCATTCAGAGAAGAATGGAGGAGAAGAATTAAGACAAAATTAAACCATGCTTTTGAAGAGTTTCACTACAAAGAGAAACAGAGAAATGAAGGACTAGTTGTAAAAAGCTGTGGAGTTAAAGAATGTTTTTATTTTACTTATTTTACAACAAACCAGATAATTCTTATCAATTAAATTGACATATTGAATATGTAATCAAATAGAATTCTATTTTATCTTTATTCAGATATTTCCTAGAAAAAAATTGTGCCCAACAATGCTTAGGTTTGTAAATAATAAACCTGGGAGGTGATTTTTCAATTATTCTGTCTGTACCCAGGTGGGGGTTCATATCCCAGGGCTTCCAGGAGACTTAGTTGCACACCCTCTAACTACAGCCATACAGGTTTATTTAGGCAGATAAAACCAATAGGCCTTAGCAAGGGCAGATGTTCTCTCTTGGCCTGAAAACAAGCCAACAGCTGCTTAGAAAAGGCAGGGTGCTGGGCCAACAGCCCAGTGACAGCAATTAAAGTATTATCCAACTAGAGTAATCATTTAAATCATAAATAATGTCTGCAGTTGCTTTATCTTCTGACTCTACACTACAGCAATGCAATAAAATGTGCACTAAACACAAAGACAAAAGTAAATGAATGGGCCAATTAATTTATGAAAGCAAATGCTCCAGATCCTTGTCTGATATGAGTCTATTGAGAAGAGCAAGTCGTAGGATCTCCTGGGAACGAGGACCAGGCAACTGCAGGGTTTCGGAAGGGTCATAAGTTATGGCTTTCTTCACCTTCCACATTCAGAAACAACTCAGACATAGGAGACAGAATGGAAATTAAAATGTTAGCTTCACTACTGATGGGATGGTGTCTTAGAGCTGAGTCTGTCCTCCTCCCCTTCTCAGTCCAGACCTTCAGTCACCATTTCCTTATCCTGATCCCAGGCAGTGAGGAAAGAAAAAGAACGTGAATCCTCACAGCTGACAGCCCTCTAATGAGAAAAATGAGCCAGTGGATGTCACCTGCCATAACATATGTAGAGACCAAAAATTGTAAGTGAGTAAAATGCCGGATCATGTTATTGGCAGGGTTAACAAGAAATATTATCTTTCACTTGTTTTGGACTATTGAAAAAACACAAAGGTAAAGATAATGACACTTATAATTTCCCAGTTGACTGTACATTGAACCAAGAAAACCATCAATAGCTTTCAGGCAGTCACTTCTTACGCCTTCTCATCAGAAAAGAATCTTAGCCTATTCCATCCAGAACAGGGGACAGACATAGGATGGAAACCAACAAGCCTACTCCAGTTTGCATGCTCTCAAAATTCATGTTAACACAGAATTTTATTGAAATTCCTTCCTCTTCTGGAAGAGAATGAGGCAAGGGTGGGCAGAGCCTAGGGGCAATATCTGGAAGAAGTTCCTCCACAGAGAAACATGAGTGGGGGAGGCTCCTGTCCACCAACAACAAAACTAGCCAGAGAGGTTTCCAATGCCTCCTAGGGCCCTGGGATGCGTGCTCTACAGGGAGCTCATCATCTGTGTGAAAGGCAGGCCAAATACACACCAAGAAAGGAAATCCAACAGGTTGTATCACACACTAACTGCACCAAACCCTAAGCCCTAGGCCATGTACTGGGAATGCAAGGACAAATTCACACTCAGGGTGACGGGAAAATTACAGCTGGGGCTAAGACCCCACTGCCACCACCATTGGGAGCCTTGGAGAGGCTCAACTACTTTGGGAGATAGATGGAGAATCTCTTTCCCCAGAGTCTCTTCTCCCCTACCCAAATACACTCCAGGCACTCTGCTGAATTGGGGGATCCGGTAGAGAAGGACGCAGAGCCTTCATGGAGCCCTACACTCCACCACACATTCCGCCTCTGCTTTTGGAGAACAGCCTGGGAATGGCCCTGCTCTACCAGAGAAAATTCTTCTGGATGACCTGTGAAGTCCCTTCTACTCTGTGATTCTTCTTTAACTTTCTCCGCCTCTTTGAGTTTTCCTTCTCCCATATTTGGTGTCCTGCTGTCAGCCTCCTGCTGAGGATGCTGGATGCGGAGTAGGCATCACTCAGCCGGGAAGCTGCCCCTGATCCCTTAACGGGCTGGGCTCGGTGGCTTTGTGCTCTGCCCTTTGGCTACTTTAAGTTCCTTGAGGGCAGGGGCAGTTTCTTAGTCACCTTCACCCCCCCCCCCCCAGCACCCATCACAAGGCCTGGGACCAAGCCAACACTCAGGAACTATCTGTTGCACTAAACAGTCGCTCCGACCAAAATGAACTCAGTGTGTGCTGCCGTGTCTAGCAAGCCCCGAATCTCAAAATTCCAAGGGCAGACGAAGGTTAAACGCCAAGGAAGAGCAAGGCCTGGGAGGGTGGGCTCCGTTCCGCGGGGCGTCGGTGACTGGCACAGCGCCCCGGGGGCGAGGGCGTGGGATTCGGAGAGCGGGGACCCCTCACGTTACTGGACCGCCCGGAGATGCAGGGAGCCCGCGGCGCCGTCAACCGACACCGCGCCCGGGGACGTGTTTGCGGAGCATTTTCCCGGGTCCCAGGCCCCGGGCCGGGGCTGGGGGAGCCGCGCTTGCCCCAGGCTGCCGGCAGGGGGAGCGCGAGGGCCTCGGGGGGCGGGGCGTGCCCGGGAGGGCGTGGCCTGGGTGGGCGTGGCCGGGAGGGCTGGAAGGGGGGCTGGTTGGGCCTTAAGGGGCGTGGCCGGGCCTTAAGGGGCGTGGCCGGGCCAGGCTGGGCGGGGCGCCAGGCCCCTCTTGGGTTGGCGCCCATGGGTGCTGACGGCCCAGGCCGCTTTTAAACTTGGTCTCGCCAGCGCCCTCCCTTTTCGGCGGCGGCGCGCGGCTCGGTAAGTGGCCTCTGACCGCCCCGACGCCGGGGCCGGCCACGTGGCCTGGGCTCTCCCCGGAGACACTCAGTGGGCGCCCCTCCTCGTCCCCGTTCTCGCCCCGTCCGGACCGCCGAGACCGGGGGGGCCCTGGCACGGCCCCTCTCGGGTGCGGACAGCCCCGTGCAGCCCAGGGTCCGGGCCGCAGGGAGCCTTCACGCGCCTTTTAAATGCGAAGTGAACGTTTCGAGGACCGACGGGGCCGGGGCGCAGAGCCCAGGGCGGTGTCGGGGTTCTCGGCGCTCCTCGGGGGTCCTGTGACCCCGACAGAGCCGGCTCCGGGGGGAGCGTTGTGATGTCGGGGCTCGCAGCGAGCCGAGGCGACCTCGCCCGCAGAGCAGGTCCCGCCGCCGAGCCCTGCGCTGGGCACTGCGCTCGGTGGTTGGGCTTTTTTTTAAGGTCCGGGGGTGACTCTGATTCTTGGCGGGACCGGACAACATTTTCAGGGAATGAGGCCACCCTGTTCTGGGGCGGGGATCAGAACCACCAGGGCCCACCAAGGGAGAGAAACGTGCAAGGCTGCCCTGGAGCACCTTTCGTCCCCAGGAAGCACTAAGTTTATGGGGGGGGGGCTCCTCCTGTCGGCGTCGGGGGACGTTTTAAGTATTCGCTACTGTTGTAGAAAGGGTTACTGTCCGAATTGCGTGGGATTTGTGAAGATTCAGAGTTCAGTGAGGGAATGCAGGAATCGTTAACTATCACAGGTATCAGAAATCTTTTGAAATGTGAGGTTTCTGGGGTTTACATGTTGGCCTCAGCGTTGTGAAAGGTCTTTTTTACTGGTGAGACAACCAAGTAGGACGTCAGTCTTATCACTTAATATGTGGGCTATAAACCTAGAAGCAACAAATGAACAGGACAGAGACTCATGGACAGGAACTATAGACTAGTGGTTACCAGAGGGTTGGGGATGGGGAGGAGGAGGGTGGTAGATGGGGTAAAGGGAGTAAAATATAGGGAGGAGAGAGAGGGTGAAATGGGTAAAGGGGACCAAATATGTAGGAGCTGAAGGAAACTGGACTTTGGGTGATAATCACACAATAGAACATATAGATGTCAAATGATAATGTACACCTGAAAATTATATAATTGTATTAACCAATGTTACCCCAATAAACTTAATTTAAAAAAAATTTAAAAATGAATAAATAAAATAACAAAAGATAAAGAGGAAAAAATGTGCAGTGTGGCAGGCTGTGTTCCAGTCACCCACCCCTCTTCAGCCATCTCTATAGACCCAAAGCAAATAGACAATGTTCCCTGCCCCACTACCTCAGTCTTTTGTGAATAGCACTACAACACTGGAAAATACAATGCCCAGGCTTTATCTTAACAATTGCCTTATATGTTGAGGGGAAACGTTAAACAATTCCATCTGAGAAAGGGACATGGGCTGAGAGACCCAGGCATCTCTTCCAAGAGTGGGCCTTGAGCCAGTGTCTATTTAAGGACTGAGCAAGTGCTGAGGACTGTTCTCAACTTCACCTCTGGGTAAACAAGTTTCCAGGCTTCCTTTGGTTTTTAATTCTCTGAAAGATTTGTTTCAGTTTTTCCTAGGCAAATACTGTTGCCAGTAATGTTTACCTTTCTAAAACTGATTCCATCCGAATGTAACAAAGTTAGGAAGATGGTGACTGCTGACATTCTTTTAAGTGGAATCCTAGAGTATAGGGACTTATTGAACTATTCATTTTACTTCTGGCTGGATATTACAGGAAATTCCCAAGGATCAGGAAATTTGGAGAATGTGGCTTTTTAAAATAGAAATTCTATTTAACACTGTTCTCATTTTTCTACCAGGCCCAGTCTAGTTCAAGATGCTGAGAAACTTCAGGTAAACGGAGAGAATTTAGATTGGGTTATTAAATAGTTGAATAGAATTCTTGGCCAAGGATGAGAACTCTAATCTGATGGGATATACTTCTGCTCTGATGGGTTAAAGGATTTACCTGAGGCCAACTTGATAAGAATTTATTAAGTGTAGTCACATCCCTTTCCACTTTAAAAAAGTTTAAGTGATTGATATTTAATCTTTCAAAATGTTTATCTGTTCCACTGGTCACCATTTTGAGTAAAAAAAAAATTGTTTTTATGTCAGAATGTTGTGTCTGAGTTGACAGTGTAATATGTTGGGGAATTTTATTACCTACAGTTTTGTAAAGTATTTGTTTTCTTAATAACACGTCTTATTTAGCAATTGCTGATCTAATTTCCTGTTGTGATACTTCCTTTACAGGGCTGGTGCTTGAAAAACAGAATTGTGTCACTTCAAAGAAGATAAGGTGTATGTGAACATGTGGTGATTGACATATAGAGTTTTTGCTTTCTTTGTCCCTTTCATGATGGTAGCAGGAGTAAGTTTTGGGAAGTTGACAAATATCTGTAAGAACATATCTGCCCCAAAGAGAATTTATATAGAATTCAGTTCCATTATTTAAAGGAGCTTTTCTATCACCCGGCCCCTGCCTGCAGCTTGACAAAGTAACTAGATTAGCTATTCTACTATCTTAAGACAACTTTGTTAACTGGGCTTTAGTTTACAAAGGTTATTTTAAATTTCATTCTTTTTGACTGTTCTAAAGGTTGTGTATCCCAAAGTATCCTTTTTAAAACTAGGTTTTATGTCCTTCGTATTTTCCCATCACTGATCACTAATAATTAAGTTTGACCCTTTTGACAAAACCAGTGGATTCCTAGGGAGGGGTTGGTTTCAAAGGGGCAGGCACAAGGGAGTTTTGAGGAGCCGTTCTACTTCTTGATGATGGTGGTAATTGTGCTTTGGTCAAATTTGGGTGTGTTTTACTGAATGTAAATTGTGTTTCAATAAACATGACTTTAAAAACTTACCTTTCAGGCATCTTAATGACATTTCCAATGAAATCTATAGGAAGGCAGTCTTGGGTCAGCACTTGACTTTCTGATACTTTAAAAGTGGCCAAAAAAAAATCAGCATCACTTTGGGGGTGTAAGTCACATAAGTGACTAGTACACACAGTAAACACCTGAGAAACAGGTCCAAAAGGTACAGGTTGGCTCACTTATCAAGGTTGTAAAATTACTATTTTGGGGAGTTTCAGACAACATAATCCTCATCATCGTGGCTGCATTTTAAATCTCACCTGTGGAATGGCACTTCCTCAGTCTCTTATCAATCCATTCTGGTGGCCACACGGTAGCAGGAAATGGAGTATAAAAGTTCAGTTTTGTCCGTTAGCACTGCTTTGGGTTCCATCCTTGCTTTCCACATTGGCAATATTCTCTCCCAAGAAAATGGCTTGGCCAATACTGGCCAGCAAAGGAATTAGGGAAATGAAGTGAGGTGCTAGTTGCTAAGTCATTGGTCTTGCATCATCTTAAAGCTTGATGCATAAGCCATGTAGTTTATTCCTGAAAGAATCAGTCCAAACTCCCTTTTTCTCTTGGGATAATCAAAGGTGTTTTTGAAAAGAGGGATGGGGCAAGTATTGAGTCATAGTTCTCATAGGCAGTAGGTCTAACCTACAGAGCCTGTTGATTCCTGCCCTCATGACTGGGTGCTTCAAACAGCTGCATGGTGTCAGCTTACCTGGAGGAGCCAACTGCCCCTCAGATACCCCTTTGTGCTTCCAGGTTTGATACATTCCCTGTTCCATCTCCCCCAAATCATCCCTCTACCATGGCAATCCAGAGCTGTCCAATACCTTGGTTAAGTAAAATAAGTAGCATCGCCAAAGAAAACGGGATGAGTTGTGCCACTCGCAAGGCTATGCAGTCAACACGCCCTCCTTGACACAACACATACCAGCATGTGGAGCAGAGCTAAAGCAAGTGGAAAGATGCCAACATGACTATTAAATGACCAGGCTGTTCTTTTGTGCTCAAGTGCCCTGAGGAGAAATGAACTGAATTGGTTTGAATTAAAAGTTTTCAAAGAGGATTTATTAATTCCAAGGGAAAAGCTTGGGCATGAAAAGACTCATGTCTATTAAAGGATGATTGAAACGCAGTTTTATGCTAATGGTTACAATTTCTTTGAAAATGTGTAATCTTATTTAAGAATTCCAGTCACTAACCTCAGATGTGACTTGCCCAGAGTCACGGTTATTCTATTGCTATGTCAGTTAAGGTTGATTGAGTCAATTTGATTTTGAGAACAGGGATATCCCATTTTTGACAGGTACTCTAATGCGTTCCTAAACCCTCGGTTACGGGTAGCTTTTGTTTCTTAAAAGCAAGCAAATCTTTGAAGTTCAAGTGAATATTCCAAACTAAGATGTACTTTTTGAGATTCCTAAAACTTTAAATATTATATAATTTGGCAAATATTTACTATGTTCTCCTTGTGTGTTAAGTTCTGTGATAGATGATTCCTGACTCTGGATTTTACACGATGTGACTTACCCACATTGTTGTGTAAGATGAAGCCGGTTAGAATGGGCCCCAGTCAATTTATGTTACAAGAAGTAATTTCACTTAGTATCTGTGTGAATATATGAAAGATTCAGTGGTGAAGACAAACTGTGAAGCATGCTATCTATTTGTCTACCACCCCCCACTACCCCCGCCACCACATTTCCAGATGATTTGGGGTGGCTTATAAACAAATAGCAAACTATACAGTAATTAGAAGTGGGAATGAAAGCTCAGCGAGAAGAAAGCAGGATTATAAAACAGGTCATTAAACCTTGTGCTTTAAGCTCCTGCCAGCTTAGCTCTGAGCTTCCTGGGAGCCAAAGAAAAGAGCCAGTAGGCAAATTTATTATTTGGCACTTGAATATAAGTTTAAAATGGAGGAAGGGAAGGGGGAGGGGTCATTTGCATTCTAGGCTCTTTGGAACCCAAGTGAGAAGATGCTTCTTCCTCCTCATGATCTCAGGTACCTTGAAAGAAGAAGAAGAAGACAGAAGGTTGTCTGGATAACTAAACCAGGATCTAGAGACAGTGGAGATAGATACACTCGACTCTAGCGAGTCATGTCAGTTGGCCAGTGAGCCCTATGGGGCTGGACCTACTCAGCTGATTGTCAAGCCAAAAGTCAAGGAGAACACCTCCTAAAAGCTTTGTTGAGATTGTGTGAACAGATAAACAGCCAGAAATGTGTTTGAAAGGCTTATTTTATTTTGTACTCATAAAGGTTGCCTTTCCAAAATGTACCTTCTATTCATAAACTGAAAAGTTCTGGTTCCAGTATTTGTTACCAAGTTGTGATTTATCACAGGCTGGGACTAGGCAACCCTGACTAGAGGCCCCCGACTGGAAATTGTCTGTACTGCTAGGGGCCGGTGGTTGAGTACCCTCTGCCGTTGCCCAATGCATTTTTAGAGGGACAGCTTCACATCTGTTTCAGAGGTAAAATCCAGTCGAAATACTGTAATCTTTGTCACTATGACATGTTCTAGGGAACAGAGCAGAACTCAGCAGTTGATGGAAGGAAGCCTGATACCATTGATTTTCCAGTTAAACAAATGCCCCCTCCCCTCAGTGCAGAATAGAGTGCACTGTATCATTTACAGACCTCCTGTCGTGGAGATATAAATGGAACTTTGGAAATGATGGAGTCCAAACTGCACTCCAATACAGTCACCACCGGCCAATGTGGCTATTGAGTGTTTGAAATGTGGCTAATCTGACCTGGGATGTGCTGAGTTACTAAAAAACACCAGCTTTGGAAGAATTAATGTGAAAGAATGGAAAAATCTCAATTTCATATTGATTATAAGTTGAATGATAATATTTTGGGTATATTGGGTTAAATAAAATAATAAAAATTCTATAAATGTAATTTACATTCTATTTCTATTGAGTAGTGCTGGCAGTAAACACGAATCAGAATATGCATGGAAGCATGAAGATAGTGGTTCCACAATCTCATAGAGAGAAAGATGTTGCTTTGCTATTACATAGGACCTGGAGGAAAAGCAAGAGTAGAATTAGCACTTCAAATGCAGAATTTACAGGTAAGCAGCTATTTTTTCAAGGATAGAAGGTACAGGTGTAGGGAGCCAGTACTTCCTAGAAGACCTGACATAAATTCTACACTCAAGCTGCTAACACTTCTGGGGATTTTAAATAAGACTTCAGAATGTGTTTATTAAACAGTCTTCTGTTCTTCAAAGGCTACTCTGTACAAGCACTTATGTGTTCATCAGAACAATCAAGGGCCAGAGGACTTATTATGCTATACCTCATCAAAATACAACTTCATTAGTGAAGAATCTATATGATGAGCAGTTCTGGTTTCCCATCTAGTTAGTTTGGGGTGTGTGTGTGTGTGTGTGTGTGTGTGTGTGTGTGTGTGTGTGTCTGTGTCTATAGTAGTCTTTCAGGTTTTGTTTTTGTTTTTTTATGGAAGAAGAAAGATTGGGGTGGTGGTACTATGTATTACCAGAACTTGTATAAAATACATTAAAAAAAAAAAACTACCTTATGTTAAAGCAAAATGTTCTACAAAATTCTCTGTTTTCTCTTAACTTGACTCTGAAAAGCAGGTCTGTGCAAAATCCCCTTTTGTGGTTTCCTTATGACTAATAATGACTTTTTGTCATTTTTGTTTTTTAACAATAAGTTGATTCTTTCCTCAAGTTTCATATTTCTCTTAAGCAGTGGTTCTGGTCTAGGGAGACAATTTTGCCTTCCTTCAGGACATACGGTAATGTCTGAAGACACTTTTGATTCCCACAATTTGGAGGTGAGGGGTGCTTACAGCATCCAGAGGGTATAGGCCAGAGATGCTGCAAAATACCCTACAATGCACAAGACAGCACCACACCAAAGGACTGTCTGACCCCAAATGCGTAGAGGTTGGGAAACCCTGTCTGAGAAAACGTCATTCCCACCAATGCCAACCTGCTAAGGGGCTGCTCAGCATGCTACAGGCTATTCCCAAAATGTGACTTTGCCACACACAAAAAGTGCTCCGTACTTTGAAGCCAGAGGGGGCTTCGTTACTAGCCTCATGGGTCTCACTTCTAAGTGAATGTCTATATCACGGCATTTACAAAATAGCAATTCATTATTTTAAACGAAGAGCCATGGGGATTTTTTCTAGGCTCCTCAAAAGCTAGGTTTCATGTTGTTTACAAGTGACCAGAAACTCAAAATTAGATCAACTCAAACTTGTGGCTTTCCTGATCAGAAATGGTCAAACTAGACATTTTAGCTTGATCACTGAGTGTAGTGCTCAGGTCTTTGAGGGACTGTCAGACCTCTGGCCTGGACACAGTCCAGAAACCACCCAAAGGTTGTTGCCATGACCTGCTTCTTCATTAAATAGCTTCCGTCCTCTTAAGGGGCACTTAGCACATCAAAAAAACACCCACAAACCAGCTGTAGAACAAAACAGCACACCTAAGGAATTGAGACCAAACATCATCGACCAGAAGATTCTAACTAATTTTAGAACCTGAGAACAATAAAAACCTGAAAACACTGAATCATTGCATTGGCAAAATTAAAACCCCTCGAGGTTGCATGGAGTGGAATCTGGGTTCAGTTAGTGAGCAGGCCATGGGTCAGAGCCCTTTCGAACTCCCGAGTCTCCATCATCACAAAGATGCCTTGAATGCGGTGGATTCTTTCGGCAAAGGTGATGGGAGACACAACTGGTCTCAAATGTCGCAACGGTACAAGGTAGGCACTTAGTAGCAACACAGGGCAACCACGGGTAACACTCAAGATGGGGCCAGTGTTTCCAGAGGCGCGGCCTACCTCTCAGGTCAAAGTGCCTTTCTTCACTGTCTTCTCAGCATGGGCATCTTTAATCTTACACTTTCTTGCGTAAAAAAAATACAGTGTATGCCCCGTGGTTACAAACAGCAAGGAGATGAAGACCAGCATGCCAAACTGCTGGGGCCGCGGGGCCAGCATGACGAGGATGAAGTGGATGAGGTCCATGAGGTAGTTCAGGGAGCACTGCACGCCATTCACAGCCCCTCGCTCCGTTTCTGGAATGTTCTCCTGAAGAAGCTGAGTCACAGTGAGGTCAAAAGACCAGAGACCTACAGGGCAGCAGTTTTGGGGGAGAATAAATGTGAATTCAGTAAGAATTCTGACAAAGATTGGTTTTGTTGCTCTTTCTGTTGCTCAGTTTCCTCATCCACAAAATGGGGACGTTTAGAGCATCCTCACTGGAGGATCACACGATACAGTATTGTGAAGGGCATAGCGTTGTGCCTGGCCATCTGTGCCATTTATATGTCTTCCTAGCAGAAACTCAAATGACCTGGGGTTTGCTGTGTGCTGTTGAAACTATTAAAAGCACCAGGGCTCAGGATGTACTGTGCCTTGGTTCACTTGGTTGCTAAACCATAGTCTCCATCATAATCTATGGTACTATAATCATCTTTTGGGGTCACCATTACCACTATCATTGCTAGATAATGATAAAATTTCATTTTGGGTGTATTGATTAATGCCTTCCACTTCGCTCCAAAATGTTTAGGAAACATTTTGAGAGCAATCTTTGGCTTCAAATCTAGTTCTAATTCCAGAGTTTTCCTTTTCACTCCTGGTTTAGCAGAGAAAGAACTGGACACCTCTCTCCCCTCCATCTCCCACTTTTAACCACACAAAGAGGCTAAGATCGACTATGCTTCAGAAGCACCCTCAGGACCTGCCACACAGGCATCAAATAGGGCAGATGCCACCTGTGGTGACGACAGTGTTGCCTTTGAGTGACAGCATCTGCCTTGAGGGTTCTGGTGCTTTCCTCCAGGGGCACCTGCCCCCAGCTTCTTCCCACCTGGTTGGCCTTCCGGATTCCCTGAGACCCAGCTCTGGCCCTCCAGAAGCTTCCTGGTAGCCCCTGACTTGATCCCCAGACCTAGTCCTGAACTCAAGAATTATTTGGAGCCAATATGCTGTGTTGTCCAGAATCTGCCTTTGCAGGGCACTGGCCAGGCCTTCGGTCCTCCTGGGCTGCCCCTGTCACCCTGAGGTGGCTCCCACTTGGGGGTCCTGACAACCCCCACCCCCATCCTCTTGGACTGTTCTGACCACCTTGCACGGCCTCTAAGTGGCTTGGCCCACCAAAGCGTTTGCCCTGCACTAGACCCTGATGGGGAGCTCACCTATAAAATTCGCTCACGTGGCTCTCAACAAGCACAGTCTACGGAGTCAGGAAGTGTTTGTAACATGCTGCAGTGGTACAACGCGAAGTGCTCCAAACAGTGAAGGCTAATTATGCACTGACAGAATTTTTTCTAAACTGAAGGCACAAAGAGCTACAGTTCTTAGATTTCAGAAAGCAAAGTGATTTATGGGCAATATGCCAAATTGTGTTGTAGCCAAAGTTCTGTAGCTTAGTTTCCACCAGAATTCAAACAAATATTTACTGAGCATCTCTAATGGTGGATATCAAAGCAGGCCACAGGCCACTAGTCCTAATGAGAAGTCCAGGCATCGTAGCCACCAGGCCTGGGCCATGCCTACCAAGTGAACCAAGGCACAATATGTCCTGCACATTGGTGCTTTTAACGTGTGCAAGTTCAACAGCATGCCACCTACCCCAAGGCCATTTGTAATTTTGCTAGGAATAAATGTAAATGTCATTCGTTGGCTTTGGATGTATGGGAGCCACAGAGCATCCATTTCATTTAGCGCTGTGGTTCTTTCTGCCCACCCCTTATACAGCAATGTTCTGAAAGCACAGAAATTCCAGCCAAAACATAAGAATGACGATAATGGCTGGGGATGAGAGTTAATGTTCATGTTTAACAAGTAGTTTCTGCACATAAGAAAGTTTTGTGCTAACCACATTACCTACAGGAATTACTTCGATGCATCCTCGGGACTTCCTTGATAGGTAGGTAGGTACTGTCATTATCTCATCTTACAGAGAAAAAAATGAGGAGCACAGTATCCCAGCCCCATGCTCCCAGCCCACTGTGGTGCCAGAGGTGAGAAGGTGAGTGCCTGGAGTAGTGGATGAGGTGCACAGAGGAGGTATGCGAGACGCTTGCTGAACAAATGAGGAAGACATGCTGCGTTTTTGATCCACTTCTTTCAGCACACTTTCCACTTTGCCTATTTCTGATGTGGGAGTAAGGAACTGGCTGGCTCTGAGCTGTGGCCTCGGGGAGGGGCTTTGAAGGTAATGAGTTGTGATTTGAGAGAGGGAGCAGGGAGGGCTTGGGCAAAGAGAGGATGTCTCTGGGTGGAAACCCAATTGCTGGGATTCCATATCTAAGAGCAAAACTAAGATTCTTCCCAGGCTGAGGATCTGCAAGTCTAATCATTTGGGCTGCTAAACTGTTAAGTGATTTCTGTTGTCATCAACGTGTCACTGTTGGATTCATCAGGCATCGAATGACCAAAATTAAAAAAAAAAAAAAATTTTTTTTAAACACCCTAACTAAATCAGATATGTCCTCACTGCCAGGTATGAAGACATATGGTTGATGGCAGAGTTCAGAAACCAAGTTCTTGGGGACAAATGAGCTTATAGACCCTCAGAGTTAGGTACCCTGTCCCTGGGAAAGGATTTGCTCCCCACTCCCCAGGCAGCTAAGAAAAGCCTTGGCCCCAACGAGCTTGTTCTCCTCTTGGTCCTTGGTCCCCTCTCCCCATCCCAGTTCCACAGAGATAGGATCCAGGTTAAAATGCTTCTTTGATGTCAATGCTATCCATAGCATTTACATGGCTGACACCCAGGAAATAACTATTTTCACTGCCCCAAATCTCCACGTTGTCACATTTCAACCTTCATACAACTGTCTGCCTGGCCCAGAGCACTCTTCCCTCTCCACGTCACCTGCCTGGTTGGGCCTTCAGGGATCTCTTAATTTTGCCTCCTTCTAGGAAGGCTTCCCCAATCCACAAAATAAGATTGGATGTCCCTCCTCAGCCATTAAAAAAAAAGAAAAATCTTACCACTTGCCACACCGTGGATGGACCTAGCAGGTATTACACTAAGTGAAATAAGTCAGGCAGAGAAAGACAAACACCATATGATTTCACTTATATGTGGAATCTAAAGAACAAAATAAACCAATGAAGAAAATAAAAACAGACTCACAGATACAGAGAACACAGTGGTGATTGCCAGACGAGAGGGGAGTTGAAATCATCTCCAGTTGTAGAGCACACCACAGGGAACATAGTCAATAACACGGTAATAACTAAGTGTAGCGCCCAGTAGGTACTAGACTAATTGGGGGGATCGCTTCATAAATTACATAAATGTCTAACCACTATGCTGTACACCTGAAACTCATGTAAAATAACATCGAATGTCAACTCTAATTTTTATTAAAAAAAGATTGGGTGTCCTTCTTCTATCTTCCTAATCTCTTTGTCCTTCCCTAACAGATCCTATCACCTCGTGGTGTTGACTTACTTAGTGGCCTCCCATTCCATGGGGCGAAGACCTTGCCTTGTTCAACCGCTCTCACATACCCAGTGTCTAGGACAGCTCTTGTCCCATAACGAGTTGTCCGCGAATGAGCAATGAAGGCTTACAATGACACAGTGGTGAGACCACAAAAGGTTGCTAAGATTACTCAGCAGACTGCGGGATCCCCCACCGCACGTGACCCACTGCTCACCGATTCTTGCCAGGATCACGCCCGAGAAGAGCAAGATGATGGAGATGTAAGACTCGGGGTACTCGGGCTCTTGCTCGCCTTCAAACAGAACCGTGCTGTTGGTCCAGTGGATGGAAGAGCGATCGGGAAGGATAGGCTGGTTCATATTTCTTTCAAAGGAATAGACAGGTACGTGGTCCTCCTGCAGCCCCTCAGGGTTTGAGGAAGAGTCGTTGCTTAATGGGAGCGAGAAAACAGCTGGATCAAAAGGACTCCCAGGAGCAAAGACGGAGAACACGCAGAGCGTCAGACAGCCGATGTGCAGCCAGCTGGAAATGATCCCCGTGGTCACCAGGCCATAGTGGCCCCTGAGCCGGGTGAAGAGAATGGTACCCATCAGGCCTGACAAGGCCGAAAGCGCCGTGAGGATGCTCAGCAGCGAGCCTCCGACCCCTTGCGTGTAGGCGTAGCCGGTGGTGATGCAGTCGAAGCCCAGCACGGTCATGTAGAGGAAGGCCAGGCCCAAGCCGGCCAGGAAGACGGTCTGGCGGCGGTAGGCCGCCCAGCCCCCGCGGCACGTCCTCAGCAGCCTCCGCGTGTTCCGGAGGCGCCCAGCACATCCCGTGGCCTGGTGGCCTTCGAGGTTAGACTTGTGGTCCTTTAGCATTTCTAAAGTTGTGGGCTTGCCAAAGAATCCGTCAGTGGTTTCCCAAGAGTCCATTCCACCTAAAATAAAACCAAATGAGCTTCATGTCAGTGTCCTGCCCAGATGCCCTCAGCCCATCCCAAACTTCAGCTGCTTCTTCATTGGACAATTTCCAGGTGCACCCATGGCTTCCTATCCCAAGCGCCTGTGTCTCCACCTGAGGATCTCTCTCCAGCCATAGGAACATAAGGATAGGAAGTCAGAATCCCCTGGGAATAGCCTTTGACTGATGAATGAAAAGATTTGGCAGAGAAACACCCCAGTTTCCTTAGCCCTTGGTGGGACAATCCTGAGGTACACCTGCACAGTCTCTGGTGGGCCTGGATGGGATTGAGCTCCAACCTGGATGGGATTGAGAAGCAGCCCATACATTAATACATCCTTTACTGGCTTTTCTCCCTTCCTTGTCTCCACTCTCATCTCTTCACCATGCTTCCTGAGATCGCCTTCCAAAAAGATTAGTTTTCACCCCAAATCCTTGTCTCAAGGATTGCTTTTGAGAGAACCCAAACTAAGACAGACAGTGAAGTGAGGAAGGTGGGTGTCGACAAGAAAGGGAGGGTACAGGGAAGGGTTCACATGACGGAGACGTAGTAATAAATTTTGGGAATAGTGATGGACATTTCCTTTGGTTATTTTCTTGAAAAAACAGATACTCGTAAAAAGGAAATGATAGATACCTTGCAGTCTTCAGTATATAATAGGCAATGATTGCAAACAGATTTTTAAAATATACAACCACTTTTGGTGGCATCTGATGGTCTTGCCACTGTCATTGTAGCTTTACTTGTGAGAGGCATTTAGCACAAATTAAGACAAGCTCTGAAAAGAACTAGAGGAGCCAAATAGGACTGTGAAGGAAGGAGAGAGAGTCAGGTGGGCCAAATCCAACCTAGACAAACAAGGGTGGGAGGGGTGAAGCTCTTGTTTATAGAAAATAATTTATTACCAGAGAAGTTTTTTGAAAAAGAGATAATAACAATAACAGCAACAATTTAAAAGAGAGAGAGAGAGAGAGAGAGAGAGAGAAGAAAGAAGGAAGGAAGGAAGGAAGGAAGGAAGGAAGGAAGGAAGGAAGGAAGGAAGGAAGGAAGGAAGAAAGAAAGAAAGAAAGAAAGAAAGAAAGAAAGAAAGAAAGAAAGAAAGAAAGAAAGAAAGAAAGAAAGAAAGAAAGAAAGAAAGAAAGAAAGAAAGAAAGAAAAAGAGCTAGCATTGACTCAAGTCTACTATATGCCAGGGAGTGAAACAGGACTTTACACTGGCTGTCTTATTTAATTGTCACAACACCCCAGAGGTCAGTCCCTGTTATTGTTATCCTTACTTTATAGATAGTGAGACACAGATAATCAGAATAAATTAACCACGCATGGTCACCGCTAATAAATGGCAGATGACAAGAATGTAGCTCTATCTATCATCTAGCTATCTCTACATCCATCTACACATCTATCCATCATTTATCTGTCTGTCTCATAAGTACACATACTTTATTCATGCAATGAGAGTGGCGGTCTGTAATTACGAAACAACTTGAGAGAAAAGAGAATTTATTATAAGAAGTTTGCAAAGAGAAACTCAGGTCAGAAGCAATGACCAGGCTGTTTTATCCCAGGCAGATGGGCAACATTCTCAATAGGTAGGGATGATTCTCATCTTGGAAGAATGAGGTCATATTTATGAACTGGTCCTCCTTCCTCCTAGCCTCATCCTAAAATTAGGAAATTTCTGATTTTAAAACACATTACTGATAGCAGTGATGGCCGATTCATCATATTGTCTTGACTAAAGAGCAGCCCATACTACCTGACACAGTTGTCTCTAGCTTAGACTCTTTAGGGAAGATGATTATGCGTGAGATAGAAAGGAGTAACCTGCCCCCAGGCCCATGAAATAGGTTATGCAGGTTGAATGTTGCACAGGCTGGGGGGTGGGGGTGGAGGAGGGGGGCGGTGCTATTCATGTTGGGGTCACTCTGAATGGAGCCCTTGTACATAACCTGTGTAACTAACTGTACAGCCTGTGTAACTACATGGCAGCCCCACCTACCCCAACCCATGAGATCAGCCATATGAACTGCATGACCGAGGGCAGAGCTGGAGCCTTCTCATTTCTCACTGTTTCTAGGCAAATTTGGAGACAGAATGTTGAGATTACGATCAGACACATCTCTGAGAAAAAGAAATGAGACAATGACGTAAAGGAGAATAAAAAGAACAAAAGCCATCTCTGAGTTTTCATTACCTTGAATTCTCACAGCCTCCTGCTGCCTTTCTAGGAAACGCGCCCCTGCTTGTTGCTGCGGTTTTACAGCCAGTTGGGGAACTAGCTGATAAACCCTGGACAGAAATAGAAACTCTACAAGAAGTGAGATCAGGTTCCATCCAAGAATGAAACCACAACCGATCACATGAGATGCCCATGTCATCACCTGGCCCACGGACAGGGGAGCAAATATATTGATGATCTGGTCCAGCCGCCGGACTGCTGCATTCATCCCTGTAAATCAGAGGAAGGAAAACAGTCTAACTGTACATTAATCATAGGATTTTCAACCTGTTAAAGACCTTCAGGATCAATTGTTGGCATCTGAACACTTAACAAATGAGTAAACTGAGGGACAGAGACTAGATTTCTCAGAGCTATTTAACCTAACTTCTGTCTCAGCATTCTTTTCTATTTCACCCTACTATCTTAACAACAATAATAATATTAATAGCCATTATTATGACTAGCATGTTGATATGGGAGAGAGGTACCTAATGAAGATAAGAGTCAGAATTGGTTGAAAATGTATTCTGTGCCTGGAACATAATTCTAAGCCTTCTAACTTAATCCTTACAGAAATTCTAAGAAGTTGATACTTCTTAGGAAACTGAGAAATTAGGAAACTGAGGCACAAAGAAGTTATTTGCTCAAGGTCACAGAGAAGGCAAATGGTAAAGCTGAGATTCCAGGCACTCTGACTCCAAATTTATTCTCTTAACTATTCCAACATCATTGAATATATTTACAAGATCATTTTAAAAATTATAATGAACCTCATACCAGAATCTATGCCTTATTTTAGATTTCTTTAAAATTAATTAACAGAGACTAGGAAGATTTTCTTTTCCTCAAAGACAGAGGACACTTTCAATGCCATGTCACCCAGCTTTTACCAACATAGTTGTTTTATTTTGGGTGGTGTAATTTAAGCCACAGTACATCCCAATAAGTGTAATTTAAAAGAAAACATGATTATAAGGGGCTTCTACTCTTTGCAAGGAGTATATTTTTACTAGACTCCTCCATAATAGCTTCCTTTATCTTGGCTATCAATACTCATGAACATTTTCCCGCAGAGAGTACCAATTGCACAAATATAGGGTAGGACAAGAGCTCCAGCTTTAAGTTGGCAATTGGAAAATATCACAATGTAAATGATCCAAGTTTTATAAATGGAAGGAAAAACAAAGAAGATGCCAGATTTTTCTATTTAGTTCCATTATTGAAAAAAAATTCTACCCTTCACTGTCAGATAAGTGATGATCAACCATCACATTTGGGGATAACTTATTGGAGAAAAGTGGAAGCTTATCACTGGCCAGAATTAAAAATTTTGTTTTTGTTTTTGTGCTATGCCTACAGCACCTGGTCTTCCTAGGTGGTCTCCCCTCCAAGTACTAACCAGGCACAACCCTGCTTAGCTTCTGAGGTCAGAGAGGATTGGGCTTGTTCAGGGTGGCATAGCCATAGACTAAAATTTGTTTTTAATTCACTTCTTTTCCAGGTCTAAAATCGTCAAGGAACTTCTATAATGTGTTTCGAAGGACTTCTTTCCCAAAAGTACAGTTTATATATCCTCTTGATAATTACATTATCATCCATTGCTTATGTGCTTCCTATGTGCAAATGCAGTGCTAAGAGCTTTGCAAATCCTGTATGTCACAGAATCCTTTCCAAAACTGAGCTAGTGGAAGAGGGAGGGGGTTTGTCATCATTTCTCTCATTCTATAGATGAGGAAAGTGAAGTCTGGAGAAGTAGCTTCCAGCTGGTAAGAGCCACAGCTGGTTTTAGCTGGATTCTAGTTCTGGTCCATTTGAGTCCAAACATTTTTCTCTTAAAGGCTACTTTGCTACCTCTCTCGGAGCCCTGAATGGCTCATCAACTCTGTTCACTGAGCCAGGCCTACTTCTCAGCCTATTGAAGATGTGTGATGATGAGGGTGGCACAGCTCACCAGCCAACTGGCCTCTGTTGTCACCTGTGAGGCTCACAATCCAGTCTCTCTGAATGGTGATTGTTAATGCCGTGCTGGCCAGGTTCGCCAAGGCCGCCAGGGTGATCACAGCTGCATAGCAGGCCACCTACAGAAAGAGGGTAAAGGGAGTCTGGAACCCGAGAACAGACTTGTTCAGCCCATTGTAGTACACAGAGTTATTTATCTGACACCTCGAGGAACATCTAAATGAACAGAAACCTTTCAGAGAAAGAGGTGCAATAAAAGCCTGGAGCCAAACATTATTGTGTTGATCCTAATCATTTTCTTTTTCCTACCCCATTAGTACCAGATCCGATGCTAATTTGTACCTTGCAGACAGAGACTCTACTGTTCTGTTGCCTTTGTGTCTTTGAAATTTAAGCTGTGATTTACAAATTAGGGGTGAGGACAATGTGGGCAAAAGATTAGCCGGATCCAAAATCAGTGAGCCGGGTGGTACAGAGATGACTCACTGAAGGAAACTCAGGCCTTGTCTCTGACCTCACTCTCAGGGAGCAGGAAGGTGATGGGAGACACTCACAGTGAACCAGCCATGCCAGACTTGTTCCATCTCCCTTTTGTAGGAGAACACAAGCATGAGGACAACACAGCAGGCGGTGACAGAGGCATTCTGAGTGAAGAGCGAGGCATGAGCAACTGTGAATGGAAACAATATTTATTCTTGGTTTTAAGAAACAGGTCACAGCTACAGTATTATTTGAAGCAGAGTAACCGCATTTGACCAAATTCCTGTGCCAAGCAAGGTTATTAAGTTCATTTCTGTGTTTTATTTCACTAAATAAACCAAAAGAGCCAGTGAGATCATAATTTACTATATTATTATGTATGTGATAGATAAGAACGTTACCTTATGAACTATATAAATTTCTAACCAATGTTCCATGTACTTGAAACATTTAAATAAATAATTAAAAAAAAAAGAATGTTACCTTTATTTCTCGGTTTCCTGTCAATCCAATCACCAATTAAGACCCCAAATATTAATACAGATCCAGCCACCACTAAGCCAAACACTGCTGTTAGAAGAAGATTGTGTCCATATAATTCTATCAGGAACACAGACATGGCAAAGTGCCACATTCGGTCTCCCTGCAAGGCAGCAGAAGCAAAGCATGTATTAGTCACTGACCAAAGAGATGGAACAAAGTTAAAATCCAGAAAGATGCATGTCTCCCATAGAACATGTAATACACAGCATTTAAAACTAGAATGTCAAAATTACACTTTTATGCAGTACAACTACAACATTTCTAATACAATATAGTTATACCTTTAAAAGCCAGACAGAATATGTTTTAAAATCTTGAAAGCATCAAAGAGCCAAGAGGCCTGTGAAAAAATATCAGATGAATACTTGTGAGCACATGAGAAACTCATAAGTAACCCCAAGTTAGCCAGGGGTATCTGCTGATTCAGAAGAAATAGTTACGAAATAGGACTGCCGTTCTGGTGGCTTCAGAAAATCAGATTATAGAAGTCTTTGCCTATCAAAACCAAAACAAAGATAACAATTTCCATGTTAAGCTGAGATCCCATAGAAGTCCACCCTCAGTGTAAGTAAGGGCAAACTACAAGCAAGCCAACCCTTGTCTGGACTTGTCAAGCTTTATTTCATCTAGATGGGCCAGGATATTTTAAGCTTTGAATTTGGATTAAACTGGTCCCAGTGGCTAGTACCCACTATGCATTTCATGAAAGCCAATTAAAACCCTCTCTAAAGGAAGATACTATCATCTTAGGTTTCAAAACATTCTTAAAATAATTTAAAAATACAATGCCCAGCATGCAAAGACAACCAGTAATACAAGGAAATGAAGCACCATGAGCAAGTTCTACAATAAATAATAGACACAGAAACAGACTTACTGAACTGTCAGATATTTAAATTACCAGCCACAGGCTGTAAGATGATAATGCTTTATTATATTAAAGAAACAAATGCCAAGGCTGACAATCTGAGCAAGGAATTGGAAACTATCAGGTGACATAGGCAGTTTAAAAAAGAACTAAATAGAAATTCTAGGACTGAAAAATAGAGTAATAGAAATTAAAATTAAAATTCCACTGACAGGTTCAATAGAGATTACAAGAAAGAAAAATCAGTTAACTGTAGATGTGTATGAAGAAGCCCCCCCCCAAAAAAAAACACAGAAAGACAAATTGAGAGAAAAAAATAGTAAGTACAGAAGATGGAAAAGGAGAAGAAAATGTGCAATTGGCCAGACAAATAGAAAACATAGTAGACTTAGCTTAAATATATCATTAGTTATCATTAAGGATAAATGAACTAAATTTTTTAGTTGAAGGATAGAAATTAGCAAGTTGAATTTAAAAATACAACTAGATGCTCTTTACAAGAGACGCATTAAAACAAAAGAATAAGAAAGATTCAAAGTAAAAGGATGGAATGATATACTCTGCAAACACTAACAAAAAAGGATCTGTGTCTATTACCAAATGGGAGGGCATTGAGGGTATGAGTAAAAAAGAGGAGGGGGTTAAAAAGTAAAAATTGGTAGTTACAAAATAGTCATGGAGGTGTAAGTACAGCATAGGGAATATAGTCGATAATATTATAATAACTATTTATAGTGTCAGATGAGTACTAGATTTATTGAGGTGATCACTTCATAAGTTATATAAATGTCTAATCACCATGTTGTACAAGTAAAACTAATACAATATTGTATGTCAACTGTAATCTAAAATTTTTTTAATTATTAAAAAAAAGAATCTATGTCCCTAATTTGGTACTAGAAATAAAGAAGATCACTTTTTAATGATAAAGGCTCAATTCATCAAGAAGATATAAAAATTTCAATTTTGAGTACACCTAATGACAAGGGCTCAAAATATATGACTCACAAACGTGTAGGATAAAAGAAGAAATAGACAATCATTGTGGGAGATTTTAACTCACTATCTCCTTCTTGATAATTGCTAGAAAAAGCAAAAAACAAATATATATTAAGTTTATATATATTTATATGTATTTTATATGTTATATATGTGTGTGTATTCTACCTAAAGGTTACATAAAAAACACTATACCCAATAACTTCAAAATACACATGCTTTTAAAGTACATGAAATGTTTGTAGAAATTGATCAGAGACTGGATCATAGAGCAAATCTTAATGTCAAAATATTAAGCCATACTGAGAATGTTCTTTGTCCTCAAAGCAATTAAGCTAAAAATCAATTTTAAAAATTCAAAAATTCCTTATATGTTTGTAAATTAAGGAATACATTTCTAAATAATCAATAAAAAACCAACAATTATAAAGGACATTATAAAATATTTTTAACAAAGCATATCAAAATTTTTCAGATGCAACTAAAATACTTTAAATATGTATATTAGAAAAGAAAGGGCTGAATTCATATAGATAGGAGCTAAGTATCTACAGGAAAAAAAAAAGGAACAGCAAATTAAACCCAAAGCAAACAGAAGAAAAGCAATAATAAAGGTAAGAGCAGAAATTAATGAACTAGAAAAATGAAGATACAACAGAAGGGCTTAATAAAACCAAAATCGGGCCCCTCGGGAAAACTAATAAAATAAAGGGTGGTATATTATACAATAAAATACTACATAGCAATGGGAAGTAAGAAACCAGGGTTGTGTGCAACAACGTGGTAATTACCAACAATGTTGAGTAAACAGAAGCAAGACACAATAGAACATATAAGTTAGAATTTCATTTACAGAAAGTTTAAACTAAACTTGAGCTAAACTAAATTATATCATTTAGGGTTGCCTACCCCAGTGGCAAAACTATAAAGAATATAAAAAACAGCAAGAAAATAAATAGCATAGAAGTGAGGCTCATAGCTACTTTTCATTGTTGAGGGTGGGGTATGATGGAGAAAGGGGTGCTTCTTGGGTGCTGGCTACATCCTAGTTTTTGACATGAGTGGTGGTTGCAAGGAATTCACCTTATAATTATTTATTGTACTCATTCCTTATACACATATGTTTTAGCACTTTTCTCTAATTGCGCATTACATAGTTGGTAATTTGAAATATTTTTTAACAAAAATATACCCACATTCTGTATCAGATATTTTGAGACATTCTAATTGTCTTTTAAAGTCTTCTTAGCCATCTAAAATACATTAATTTCATTTTGATTTATCTTACCCATATTGATAAGGCACAGCTTACGTAAATCAAAAATCTTGGGCTCATGAGGTAGACCAATGTTGCTCCTAAAACACATGTATACAAATGATAAATGTTATTAAATGGTAAAAAAAATAACTTTTTTAAAGCAAATTTTACCAGTTAACTTAGAGAGAGTAAAACCCTGCTTAGCATGAATTTGGTTTGAGAGAGTGGCCCAGTGCCAAATAAAAACACGGCCAACAGAAAAATACATGGTTTTGCTCAACAGCTCAGGACTTTTTTTTTTTTTTTTTTTTTTTTAATTCAAAGCAGTCTCTATTTGCCACTAAATGACCACTAGGGAAAAATTCAACCATATTCCCTTTCTCAAGTCTAGAGATGGAGACAGAGTGGTAAGCAAGCCATTAAACTGCATACATGCTTTAAAGGAAGTAGCCCAGAGTGGAATGGAAGAACTCAATCTGAGATGGCAGGACAGGGGCTTTAAGTGGGCGTTACCCCCAAGCAAAACCTGAGGGCCAAGAGGGAGTTAGACTAGAAAAGAGGTTTGAGGGTGGAGATTGCTTCCTGGGTTGGGAGAACCATGGGTGCAAAGGTCTGGAGAAAAGAAAAAGCATGCCTGCAAGCAAGAAGGTCCAGAGGTTGGGGGATAACGTGCAAAAGTGAGAGAGAGTTAACTTTTGGAGTTTGCAGGAGGAGACCAGGAGGTCTGGGATGTTAGTGGCTCTCACAGGTGAGGGTCAAGTGCCATTTTGGTGGGGGTGTCAGAAAGGTGACATTAAGGAGGGATGATTAAGACGGGCAGGAGGGAAGCAAGAGAGAGCTCCTGGGTGAACAGCTGAGACAGGCTCTAGCCCACAGCTGGTGGGCATAGTGGATGTGTATGAAGGCCCCCCCAGCTGGGAATCCACAGAGGGGTTCAGTGGCGTTGATGATCCATCTCTCTTCCTTTTGCACTTTAGCTTTTTCTAACTTTGGCACTTTATGTTCTGTAGAGATTATTACCAATTCAATTTCATCTTTACAATTTATCAGAGTAGCCTTGATATAGTGGCAGGAATTTCACGTCTCTTCCTTCTCTTCCTTCCTCCCTCCCTTCATCCCTTCCTCCCGCCCCTCCTTCATTCTTTCCTTCCTTTCTTCCCACCTGCCTGCCTGCCCTCTTTTATGTATCCATGCATTCAAAATTCAATAAGCACCCACTATCTTTGGTATTTTACCAGTCACTAGGAATAAAGTAGTCAAAAAAAAAAAAAAAGTTAGAAAGGGTTCTTACTCTTCTGTTATCCAGGGGATAATAGTGAATTAACATCCAGTGGGATGTTTCATGTTAGATGGGGCTAGGTGCTACCCAGTCACCTCACAAGCCAGTCATCAAGGAACTGTGGCAGGTCACTTAAGAGGCCCCCTGGAACCCAAAAAGCAGTATAAGCCAATGAGGAAGGGCATCAAGTTGGACATACCCCCTCCTGGCTCAGGAGAACTACTCAGTTACTGTTTCCAAAGCAGAAAGACCTGTGTCTTGGGGCCTTCACACCTAAAGAGGTCACAACCTTATGGCCTCTTCCTAGGTACACCTCCATCCTTTTACCACATCAGCTATGCCCGAGGCAGCAGGGTTTTGCTCTCCACACCATTCCCCAGCACTGGACACATTTTCCAGTGACAGAAACTGCATTGAAGAGCAGGGTCTTTGGCTGGTACCACAGGCTGCTCTGGGCCAGGGCCGCTGGCCCCTAAGTGGTAGCGAGAACTTCTTGGGAGCCAGCCTCTCATATCCGCAATTCCCTGGAATGTTTCCTAATCTTCCATCTGGCCCAGCCAGGGAAGAGGGTCTGGCCAGGGGTATATTACCTCTCCCCGGCTGATCTCATTTCAGATGCATTCACCAACCGTAAGTGGGCTCTTAGGCTCCACCTGTTTCCAACTGCGTCTTTCTTGTCCATTACTTTCCTGCCATTCTGACTTCTCTTCTCCCCTGAAATCTTTCCTACCCTTGCTCTGAGCTGATGGCTTTGTTTCCTATGTCACTAAGGACATAAAAGCAGGAGAAGAGGAAGACTTCCTTGAGTTCCCATCATTGCACCTGCCCACTTGCCCACACCTTTGCTCCATGTTCCCTTCTGTTCCCACAGGTGCCAGCAAACTCCCAGCAAAGCTGATTTCTTACCACACTCTCTCCTCTCCACTAGAATATCTACTCTTTTTTTTTTAAGCAATATATCCTTATTATATTAAGGTTAAATCAAAAGGAAATATTTCACATAAGACATTGGGAGAAATCACCTAGAATATTAATCCTAAGGGTTAAGTTTGGAGGTAGAACAGTCACATGGCTTCTGTCAGCAATAAGACAGCTCCAAGGCATCACCACAGGGAAACAGCCCTGTACAGAGCCTCTGTGTGGCGGTCAGTGTCACAGTTAGTCACATTCCTGAGGTCACCCAGAAACAGGGGAGAGCCAGCCATGATATATTCGAGTACAATATCATCTATCAACACAAAAATGCTAAGTCATCAGACCAAGGGGCCATTGTGATGATGAGCGACTTCTGGGTACTCAAAGACCTTCTGACTCCAGGCCATGTAATGCTATGCCTTCTCAGGACACACAACTTTGGCTTCCAGTGATAGTTATGTGGCTACTGTTGTTTTGGAAATTCATACCAATGCATCTACAATGGGCATGTAGCATCCTCCTTGGACCAAGGGATAGGGAAGCGGACAGCAGAGAAGTCTAGTAACGACTGTTACTTGCTATGATCAATAAATGGGCTTCCATTTAAGGGTCAGATGTTGAAAGTATCCTATTATATTGACCTCACAAAGGTTGGGGAGAAAGTAGAAATTAAAACAATTGCTGAAAGCTTTCAGTTTGCTCATTTTTCATTAAGTCTTAGACTGAATTTGGGGCTTTTTGTAACAACCAGGCACATTTTTCTCACATAAATGAGAAGACGTGCCTTGCTTACAGAGGACACTCAATCAACTGTGGCTAATAATATGATGAGTAGAAGTATATATTCTGTTCTGCTGCATTACACCTATCACAATGAGAACCATCTTTAAAAGTAAAATGTATATTAAAATGTATTACCGAACTGGAAAGTAAAACAAAAGATAGTTTTCATGGATGATTGAAAAGCGTCTATTACACTGGGCTAAAGAGACCATGAACAAGAAAACAAGAAACCAGTCTCATCTTGGGTACCATTTCTCTTTCTGTTAAACATCCTCATAATAGAGTGCAGGATGAGGTTTAGTTTTGGTTTCATTTAAAATCATTTCTGTTGCCTAGTAAAAGAGAATAATTTCCCCTCCAGAGAAAAAGGGCATCTGTTTGGCAAATGGAAAGCTGCCATCCGCCATTTCCCCCGTTCTCTTGTTAACAGAACATCAATTTTGTTCAGGAAAACAGCACATCCATAACCCAAGGGGATGGATCACAATGGATATGTCACTTACTCTCACGCCATTTCCCAGATCCCCTGTGGCGAGGATTGGCCTCTAACTGTTGTAGCCACTGAGGCGTGAGCAGAAGTGTCCAAATGGCTTCTGGGAAAGATTCTGCTTTCTGAGAAAAGAGGCCGGTGCAAGAGGAGAGCTTGCTTCTGCTGTTCCCCACGCCCATCCTCACCCCTTGCCTTTGAACGTGGCCATGATGCCCAGAGCTGCATGCGGCAGCTGCCTTGCAATCATAAACTGACAGTGTCGGAAGCCAAGTGGTCGAGGGTGATGGGGCAGATGCTCAGGACAAGCTGGGGTCTTGATGGTATCACTGAGTTGCTGAGCCAACCCCACCTGGAAAACTTCCGGCCTCTGGTTTAGTAGGTAATGACTGTATTAGGTTCAGCCCTTGTCAGTCGAGTTTTCTGTTACTTGCTGCCAGAAACGTTTCCAACGGCTAAGACAGACCTTAATTACTGATTCAATGACTGCCTGTAACCCAGTATTTAAATGTGATTATTGCTAATATTTACCACTTTTGCTTTATCCCTGTATGCACATTTTCAGTGTATGTTGAAAATAACTGGTAGATCTCATAACACTTTTCCCCGTCAGCACATATCCTCTAAAAATAAGCACATTTTCCTTCATGACCACGATGCCATTATCCCTTCTAAAAATATTACAAATCCCCTGATATTACCCAAGAGCTAGTCCTTATTCACTTTTCCTTATTATCCCCCAAATGTCCTTTTGTTGTTGGATAAAACTTTCATTTAAATGGTACAGACAGGACTTGGGATTTTGTCTTACCTCTTCTTCTTCTTTTACTTAAAAAAATAAGTTTCATTCTCTAGCCCATTACGTCCTCAGAGCCCGGGAGAGCCCCTGGGAAGATGTGAATAAAGCTTTGAAATTAAGACTGCAACAAATCACCTAAGAGTCTTAGCCACATCTTTTTCAAAAGCGTTGTAAAAATTCCCACTGGAGACTTATTAGTAACTGAGCTTCTGGTGTAGTGAGTTAGACAGTGAGGCAAAGGACTGTGAACAGCTAGTGTGAAGCAAAGCTGCTCTAGTTTGGGAACCTAACTTTACCCCTCTCTGCTGCAAAAGGCCTCACACCTTCCACTCCGTTTACATGGAAAGGTCTGCACAAATGAATAGGAAATGACAATTTTCACCCGCAGTTGTGGTAATTATAATGCTAATTATGTATTTGAAATAGTCAACACTCTTCATAAACATAATTAGAAAAAGAGGGTCAACACACTTTATAAACATCATTAGAGAAAATTAAGATGAACCCACACTCTGGAAGAGAGAGGTGGGAAAACAAAGCTACTTGTTTTGTGACATTTATATTAGTGAAATCGATTTAAAGTTTTACAGAATGTCATTATGTAAAAGAACAAACGTTGCTTATCTTTGCTTTTTACAAACATTTCCTACTTTACTTCATTGAAACCATGATGCTTGGAGGAACTGCGCGATTTCAGGTCGATGACGCAAACGCAGCGGCATTCACATCAGCCCTTCCTCCACAGGGCTTCTTGGAGTAATGCCTTAGGAGAGACTTACCCAAACGACTCTTCTTACTTTTCATTCGCCTGATGCTTACGTTTTCATCCTGTTTTTTCTCATTTCCAAAATGTTCAGTGTCATATAATTTCCCCATCATCACTACATGCTAGGAGAAAAAGATTCCAAATAACAAAAAAATGCATTTACACTGCTGACCTATGGTCATAAACTAGAAGAACTCAACATAATTTAACTTAATTCCAATTGGTTTCCTCTAAAAGCATTAATATTTCATTTATTTCAACCACAGAAAGTTAATTGTATAATCTATTACCAGGGCTTTATTGCATATGAATAAAGTCAGAGCAATTGCTGTTGACAGATAGAAGCCTATTATTAATGCTCAAAACCCATTATTTGAGGGGAAACATTCAGCCAGCTATAATCAGAGGCACAAAATTTTCACACACCAAAAATGGTTAAAGATATGTTTTGACTAAATTATCTGTGTTGCCTTTCAACCCAGGAACAGTGGTGTAAGTAATTTGTCCTTTTTTAACATGTTATTTTTCCAACTTTAATTTTTCAAAAGGGCAGATTTATTACGCTTGGTATAATTAATGCGAGTCATTAAAAGATAAAAGCTTCGTTAGGTTTTCATGAACATGTATCCCCAAGAAGAAGATGCTTGCTTCTGCTAATGACTATTTTACTTCTAAATACAGTTAAAAGAAGGAATTTCTAAAACTTGAACATTTTGCTTACCAATCATGGACAGCAGGAGGGTTTGCAGATTCCGCTAGACTCCCAGAGGCCGTATAGGAAGTTGAATTACAAAGCAGTGCAGCGACAGGCTTCTGAACCACGCGCGGGCATTGCTTCCATGGACCGCTTTGTGTGCAAAGTGCTGGGGGTGCAATGTTTCCTGAGCGCTGTAGAGAGAGAGGCTAGCAGTTTCTGCCACCCGTGACCTCCTAGCACAATACGCCCTGGCGGGGGCCCTTCTGGGCCCATAGGATGCTGCCCTGGGAGAAGCAGACACATCACCTCTCTGGTCTCAGCTTGGACAAGGACAAGAGATGTCCAAACGTCCCCATCAAAAAAAAAACCCGGGCCACATGCAAAGACTTGTTAAGATTCTTAAGTTTTTATTTTGTATTTTGAAAGATGTCAGAAATTGCTTAGAAGCAAACAGGGGCTGGCTCTCCGCAGAGTTACAAAGCAAACACGTCCTCAGGTTGCATTCATCTTCAGAAAGTGCCCTTAGGGAGTGGGTCCCCAGGCCTTTCTGGGACAAAGCTGCCCGGCATCTTGCTCTTTCTTCCTCCAGGCTTTGAGGCACTGCTCACCCACACTGCCTCATTCCTTCAACACAGTAGGCTGCCCAGGGCCCTGAACACATGACACCGACTAAAGCTTAATACCAAGCAAAAGTTGTGGGCTGGTCCTCCAGGGTGATTGGCCTTCTTTCCAAAAGCGATGCCGACCTAACCGAAAGGATTCCATTTTCTTATGGGAATTTCAAAAATCAATATTTTCTCTCAGGCAGAGGAAGGTAAGACTGGGGATGTTTTCATTTCTTTGGTTCATAACATAATAGATAACATTTAGTGGCAGCTGTGGCCCAACAAAATCTGTTTTTTTTCTGCCACAAAACCTTACAGCACTGAGTAAAAAATGCTTGAGGCCCTGATTCGTTTCAGTGATGACCTAAAATATTTCTCTTAAACAGGTCAGATTCTTGAGCCTGCCTCCAGGTTTAGTCCACACATGTTGTTTGCAGTTAATGGCAGCGTTGGTTGAGAAATCTAAGATAACAGGGCTTTACTTTAGAAATGTTCTATCAAAGAAAGCCAAAAAGATATCCTGAATGCATTCAGTTTGACACATTTCAGATAAGTTATTTAAATTTTCTTGCAAATGCGTCAGCTTAAAATAAACGGCTTTGTTTGCAGGAATGTGTGTGGTATGACACACGTCAAAGCTCCTCACCCATCTTAAGTGCCGTAGTCCTGGTAAGAGGAAGCCACGCAGAGAGTCCCACAGGGTGGCGGGGTATGACATACGCCCCATGAGGGCAGGGGACATGTCTGTCATATTCACCACCCTGTCTCAGGCCCCAGGCCCAGGGCCTGGCACAGAGCAGGCACTCGAGAAATGAGCCCATCTGCTCTATTTACAAGTGTATGAATATAGCAGTAGCACTCGATCCTGAGCTTGGGGGTCGAAGAATCAAAATGACATGTCCCCACTTCATCTCTGATGCATACACACGTGTTACACCACGTGGCGGAAAAAAGGAGCAGGTGCTCTTTTAAAAAGGAAAATGCTCACAAAGTCTATGGAAACATGAACGCAACTTTAAAGGTGCAGGTGGTTTCCCCCAGCAGGATTTGGCAGGCTGAAAAAAAGCCAATTTAGCATGCTCTAGGCAGAAACTTGTTGGTACTTCGGAATAGGAGAAATTGTACAGTTCTTCATCAAATGGCATACACACAATTACTACATTGCACTAGAGATGTACACATATACATAAATATACATACACAGTATATGCATACACATCTACATAAGTATATGTGCATATATTTAGTCAAAAATTTCTGTGATCTGCCTCAAACTTTCTGGGATAAATTAGAGATACTTTGGTCATGAAAAGAGAAGGAATGAAATCATTCTCAAATTTTGGACAGGAGCTGGGGTCAGGGAGAAAACTGTCTCTTATTTAGCATAAGGCAAACGCCTTCCTAAAAAGTAACTTCTCTACAAAACAAACAAACAAAAAACCCTCTAAAACTCTTTTCAAAAATTTACCACATTATGCTGTCCATACCTGTAAGGAACAAAACCAACATATCCAAAGTCAATATTAAAAAAAAGAGGAAAAGAATGGTTCAACAGCCCCTGGGAAGCCAGCCCTTCTCTCTTTCAAATGATGTTTCTCAGTGTTGTCCTTTTTTATTTATTGCTGTTGTTTTAAGGAAGAGGAACTGGTAATTGAGACATTATACGTGATCGCAGATGGGTTCTTACTCTCCTTGGGAGAATGTTCCCCCCTCACCGAGCACTGCCTGATGGAATTATACAGTTGATCTAGTAACCCAGGGGCAATTGAAGCCTGGAGTTAACCGACTCAGTGGAGCACACCCGAGAAGCAGCGGGGAGCTGGATTAGACAGATTTCTTAAGACACACACATTCTAGTTTCGTTGTGTTTTCCGCCCTGTGTGCACTTCATACAGTGACTGGTGGTCAGCGTTTCTCCAAGCCTGGGAAATGCTCACACCTGGGTCCCAGCATGGACCCGAGTCAGACTGTCTGGGTTCAGATCCTGGCTCCTCCCCTCACCAACCCGGTGGCTGCAATCAGGTTCATTGATTTCTTTAGGCCTCAGTTTCTCACCTCTAAAATGGGGATAATAATAGTAATTATCTCACAGAGTGGTTTTGAAGCTTAAAACTAGGCTGATGATGAAAGAAGGTGCTTAAAAGAAGTGTTTGGGTATAGAGTTAGTGCTCAGAAAAGAGCCTAGCTATTGTAATTTATTATTAGCAGGATACATATACATTCCATTATCATCGTTATTATATTCAAGGAGTTTGGCCGACCTGAGTGAGGTAAAAGTCTGAAATGGCAGTTATGGTGAGGGAGAAGACAAGGCATACGTCTGTGAAAGATAAAATTAAACCCACAAACCCTCTCTCTTCCCCATACCAAACCATCACCCCTAAAATTTTGGTATTAATGTGGGCATTTGACATGAATCAAGGTGACAAACTGAGTACTCTAAACATGACCCACGGTGATAGGAACAAAGCCATCAGAGTGACGCAAAGTGTAACAAAAATATGTAGTTTTATACCGTTACATTAATTCTTAAGTAATTAACGCATAAACAGAGTCTTCTCATAAAAATTCAAACAATACAGATAAGAACAAACTTTCTTTGGTCCGCTATTGTCAATTCTATAGTCCTCCACAGCGGTGGTACTTTTGCCAGGGTGGAATGCATCCTTCAGATCTTGTCCATAGAAAATATACACTATTCATTTTGGTTCACATAAATGGACTCAAACTCTATGTGCTATTTGGCAACTGCTTTTTTCATCTAATAATGTCTGGAGATATTTCTGTGTTAGCTTATGTGAATTCTACCTTATTCATTCTTTTCAACGTGTGTCTGTTCCTAATAACCAAATGGATGGGTCTGGTGAGAGTCTGTCCCTTGCCCGTTCCATCTGTTCTGGAAGCAGTTGCTTTGTGGGAGAAATGTCACTAGCTTGAGAGTCTAGAGATTTGTGCTTTGTTTCTAATACTTCTAATTAGAAGTGGGACCTTGAGATAATCATTAAGGCACTCTGAACATCAGTGCCCTTATCTATTTAATTAGAGAATTAGATTACCTGGATTCTAGGCTCAATACAGCTACTGTAACTAGTGTTTTGGGTATGAAGACAGAAAGACTATCTCTTCCAGCTATTAGAATGAGGAAAGTTGCATGAGTGGGCTAAAGCCAACCATTTCCCAAGAGGTTCTGCCTGCTAATAGACTTACGCTTTCCACAAAGTTAGGTCCATTCGTAAACTAGAGGCTGATTTACCTCATTCTTTTAATGTATACATAATATTCAATAGTATGTGGGCTTTATTTGATATCAAGAGAGTCAAGATATTTTTGAGTAGTCACAGATACACGATTTCATCTGGTAGAAGTTGCTTGAAAATAATTGCATCTGGGGTGTTTATTAGGGATGGACTTGGGGTGTTAGAGGGCAGATTTGGAGAAGTGAGTGCTAAAAGGGAGGGATTTGAGTGCCCTAAAAACAGTTTACTCGATTATTTGTTCAACATTTATTGAATGCCCATTATTTCCTGTGGTGAAGGTATTAAAGAATGAAGACAGTTAGACTTTGTGCTTCTAAAATCTTAGTTATTGCCCGTTCTCCACTCCAAGAGTGTCTGCATTATGGAGAACTTCGATTGCTCCCACATTCATCACCAAGCTACTTAATGACTGGAGAGTTCAGATGAAGCCTTGAAGAGCTGCCTGTCAGCACGTCTTTTTAATGAGGTTCCAGTCAACCTCACGATTAATGTTTTATTCAGTAGAGGAGTGAGGGGTGGTTGACAATAACCACTTATCAGTGTTTCTGGAATATATTTTTTAAAATTATCACTGACACCAAAAAGCCATATTCTTCCAACAGAAAACTGGAAGCTATTATGTCATGGATGAGCAATGATAAAGTTTGGAGTGCGTGGAGAAGTTGAATGTGAGGGTTGCAGTGTTGGATGAGTGGAGAGAGAGACCCTGCAAACCTCCACTACCTTCTCCCCTTTACCCACCAAAATGCAACAGGTTGTAAAGATCTAGAGAGCCCATAGCATGACCAGCCCCACACCCCCTGGTGCCGAGCCCTCAGAGAAGCTAATTTCCACTCTTTTGCCCCACACCCCCTCATTCTATTGGACCACTTCACACCCCCAACCGTGTTCATGGCTCCAAGGTTGCAGACCTCCAAGGTTGAGGGGCTCCTGAACTTATTTCTCACTTCACTCCTAGGATCAGCCTTGTCTATGAAAATAGATATACAAGTGCAGAACCTCCAAACCCCTAAGGAGGTCATTCCTTAGCCTCCAGCCCCTAGACTCTCTGCTTGCCTATATCAAGAATACAGTCAAGTGAGCACTGGAACAAATCCTAGTTTTCTTTCACAGAATGCTACACATAAATCCATGAAGGGCTAAACAAATCTTCCCTTCCCCCATCTCCTGTTACTATCCTCCAGCACCCCCCGCCCCTCATACTAAACACAAATTTAGAGCCTACAGAGATCAAGGCTAGTGGTCTTAGGTAAAACTGTGATATAGTCCCATTGTTTTTTTGCAGCCCCTTTCCCTGCAGTGGCTTCCCCCTGTGCCATCTATTGCTCCTAGATGACAAGTGTCCTGATTGTAGGGTCCCTTTCTACAGGAGAACCTACCCAGCCTCACCAATCATCCATGTCCCTTCCCAGCGTCCTTGTTAATGGTCTGGACCACAAAGAAAAGAATAGATGAATGCACACATCCTCTTTTCTCAGCCCTGGGAACAGGTGCCTGCCCTATACTTCCGGAAGGAGTGATGTTGTTTCAAAGGTCCCTGGAGACAACAATGTTTTTAAAACTCTCTTTAATGGTATATTTCAGACACTATCAGGTGAAAGGAGGCTGGAGTTTTTTAGGTGGCAAGTCTTTTATGAAGTATCTCAAATCTTTCCACGTTGCCCTGCTAATAGTGGAAATTCATTATTCTATAAATTTCCCGAATATCTCTTTTCACTCTCAAAACCTGATGGCTGAAATCAGGGAATAAAATTGCCATGTGCCTACAATTCAGCAAGAAAGAACAGACTATGAGTTATCAATTATCTTTTACATGAACTGAAAACAAATTTAATTACTAGAAAATTAAAATTGTGTTATACGGACACTTCAGTAAAAATACACTGGACTTTTAAAAGCAGTCATCAACTACCATGTCTCATTTGGCTGATATTCTCAAAAATATTCCCTCTAGATTGCTCGCAAACACATACACTCCTGATAAATCATTCCATTTATAGTAATTCAATGCCAGAGAAAGCTTTAACTAACTTAATCTTGATATTTCCCTTTTGAATAAAAATATTTTAATTACCGAAAACAAATTTCATTTAGACAGAGTCCAAACTGCATGTGTGTAATTTAAGAATTTCTTTAGAATAATAATTCTACTGTGACTAAGAGCATTCTAGGTATGATGGAAAGATAAATATGTAAAATTGAATAAAAGGTCTAGCATTCTTTCTTCCTTGTTTTCATTCATTCGTAACCCTTTCCACAGCATCAGGCTCTGTTAAAATTTAGTTCTACTTGAGGCATTAATATGCAAATTATATCTTGCAAAAAATCTCCAGAAGTATTGGCAAAAATTACAGAAATGGAAAAGGTATGTAAATTGTCAAGGGGAAAGACCTAATGAGAGCTGAGTCCCACCCACCGGCTGGATCATCCCCCTGGGAGTCCAGACTTCTGAATCTCTGAGCATGTGGGCCTCCTCAACGTTCCTTGTGTGAAATGCTTGGGTGTTTTTCTCCTAACTGCTATGTGATGTTCAGACATTCTTATCATTTTTTTCCCTCGCATAAACCTTGTTTTGCCCCCGACAGAGGCAAACAACCTTGAAAAGTTCCAAAAGCATCATTCTCACATTGCAAGTCATTGTATTTCATCTGCTGGAGTCCATTCATCGCTTCTCACCTAATTGTCGTAATATAATTTTCCACCCTTTATATCCCTTGTGTACAGTGCTATTTCTCTAAACAGTAACATGCAGGAGATGGTGTAGGGCAGAGACAGCACCAAACCTCAGCAAAGCAGAGAGGCTGTTTTTATTATTGCGATTTCCTTCTGTTTTACATACTGTGATATCCACTAGATGAGCTCTGATGTTAATATTATATTTGAAATGAAAAAGATTCCAAGTTCTTCAAAATTTGCATTCTCAAAAGCTGTCTTCATGAATTTCTACATTTTAAAAACAATCTTCTCAAAACTAAGGTCATATTTAAATCGGCTTTGCAAATTCCAGCAAGAGACTGACTCCATATCACTTGAGGATCTATTCTGCCGGCTTCCCTTGCTTCCCCCTAGCCAAAAAGACAAACCATTGAAAAATTCTGTATAGTTACTTTTTAAAAATAACGTTTAGGCATTCAACATACAGCTAGCTAGGCTCCCTGGGAGTTATGGTACAGAAGGAAAAAAGAACAAAAAGATACAACACCAAGAACTAGAGAGGAAATTTATAAATTGAATATGACTCTGAAGCAATAGAAAGAAGGAAACATTAATGGGCTGACTGCAATTCTGGTTTAGTTATTTCAAAAATAACCCTGAATTAATTTGTTCAATTCACCCATACAGGGCTGTTTTTAGGACACATGGTTCACAGTTGCATGAATTCCTTTAATATGACAATTAAGCAGCAAGGCTAAAGCTACAGGATCAGGTCTGAGTCTCAACCCTAACAATACAAGTCATGTGATTTTAGATATTTCATGCACTGTGGCTGAGACTCAGCTTCCTCATCCATAACAACGGAAGAATTTTCTTTGACTGCTTCCTTGGAAGGTTAAGAAAATGTAATAAGATAAGGTCTGTGTATGCATTTATTAAACTGTAAATCCTCATGAGGCTGGACAACGTGTCTCTCTGCACACACAAGGCACTGATGAGATAGAAAGTACAGTCTCTGCTCTAGAGAATTTATAATTCAATCATCACTAACAAAATTGCTACGAGTTCTCATTAGACAAGAAAGTAGGAAATGTACTTTGAAAATCACAGGTCCGGTTTTCACACACTATTTTTCTTTATTTAATTAAACTTTGTAAAAGCCAATTCTTTTATCTCCTAATTAAGCATATTTTCCCAAGTATATTCACATTATACTAAAACAGATTACATGAAAGATACTAAAAATGCTATTAGGCTTTTAAAAACAAAACTATAAACAAAATTGTTTATGACACCTACCTTTAAAAAAAATGCGAAAGGAAACCACCCAATGGCCTAAATTAAGCTTTTCCTGTTTTGCTTTGCTTTTGTTTTAATTATGATTATCTCCTTTATGGCAAAATAATTTCATTGGGAGAAATTCTTATCTGCTGGAATAAAAATGATCTTATCTCTTATAAAATTTTATTTTTGCAGTTGGAAAATAGACACTTCTAAGCATTCATTCATTATTCACTCACTAGCTAATAGATCATAATTGTTATCTACCATAAGCTAGTTTTGTACAAACTTTCAATATTTATACTAAAGGGCACTCCTACTCCAAATAAACAACAAAATAAGGATGGGAGGTATAGGGGCAACAAACACAAAAAGCTAGACTTAGCGTCATTCTTTGAAAGGAATAGGTTTCTTTAGTTAGTAAAATAAATTATTGATAACATTAAAGTAACAAAAAGAATTGTGTTAAAATGCACTAATGTTAAAAATTTGACAAACTAAGTATATTAGATAAGACTAATTACCGAGGCAGACACTGACTGTTTACCTTATTTTCACTCTCCTTCTTAACTAACAAAACCAATTTATTCAGGGAATAGGTAGAGACCCTTCTATCTCAGTGTAGATGGATAATTTTCCCCCTACATTTCCAGAACATTAATCTTAATTTGTCTAACCCAGTCACTACCTGCAGACAATGATTGCTAAAAAGGTAGTGATAAGACTCAGTTTTACCCAGAGATGTAAATAGACATCTGCTAGGTGGGTTTCCAGGATAGCTTTTGACCTACTATGTTAAAAAGACAGCCTCTGCTTAGGGATATATATTTTAATTCCTGGAACAGCCACTAAAAATAATAATAACACAGAGGTATAGCTAAAATGCCAATGGATAAATGCAAATGGAATGCTCAGAGAAAAAATTTTAAGAAAAAAAAGAGAACAGAAGAATAAAAAACAGAAGGTACAAATGATGAGATGATAAGATGGTAGACCTAAATTCAACTATACCAATAATATCAGATTAATGATGAAAACACATCATTTAAAAGGCAAGTATTATCAGAGCAGATAAAAAAGCAGGACCAACTATATACTCTCTACAAAAGGCATACTTTAAGCAAAAAAGATACAAACAGGTTTGAAAGAAATGGAATTTTAAAAATTCCATGAATTCTAAAACAATGTTTAAGCAACCCAGATGAAATCAGGAAAAAAAGAAAACAGACAAAAACAGAGGGAACTAATAGAAAAAAATGGAACTACAGATTTAAGCCTCAACATATCAATAATTACATTAAATGTAAGTAGTGTAAACACACCAATTAGAAGACAAATGAGCAGAGTGGATATATTCTATCTACAGCTGGTACGAACCACTAGATAAAGATGAGGAATGTTGCTAAACATCCCTCAATGCATGGGACAGTTCTCACCTCTTCAACAAAGAATTATTGGAGCAAAAATTTAAGAGGTGCTAAGGATGAGAAACCCTGAACTACAGTAATCAAGACAGTTTGCTATTAGAAAACTGATAAACATATAGACCAATAGATCAGAACACAGTCCAGAAATAGATCCATACATACACGGTTAACTGATTTGAATAGTGCCCAGGTGATTCAATGGAAAAGAAAAATCTTTTCAACAAATGATGCTGGAACAATTGTATATCTATACAGGGGAAAATAAATATCAACTCTTTCTTAAAATCATACACAAAAATTAAGTCAAACTGTATCACATTATGTTAGACGTAAATGTATAACCTAAAACTATAAAGCTTCTAAAAGAAAACAAAAGAGAAAAATTTTTATGTGTTTTGCCTTATGAATATTTATGGATCACAGATTTAAAAGTTTCTTAGGTAAAAACACTAAGATATGGATTACAATAGGAAAAATGATAGATTGTACTGTAACAACCAAATATATATAAATGGCCATAAAGCAAACAAAAAGATGTTCACTATCATTAGTCACTAGAGAAATGCAAATCAAAACCATAATAGCATACCACTTCACACATACTAGAATGGCTAGAATTAAAAAAAAGATAGACAACAAGTATTGGTAAGGAGATGAAGAAATTGCAGTCCTCATAGACTACTGGATGGTGTGTAAAATGGTGCAGCCACTGTAGAAATTTGGTGATTTCCCAAAAGGTTAAATATAGAGTCATTACACAACCCAAAAATACCACTCTGCTGTATCTCTGAATGCTATATCTCTGTCTCCCAAATTAATATGTTGAAATCTTGATGCTCAAGGTGGTGGTATTAGGAGATGGGGCCTTTGGGAGGAGGCTCTACTCTCTTGAATGAGATTAGTGTTATAAAACAGATGCCACAGAGAGCTCCCTAGCCTCTTCTACCATGTGAGGACACAATGAGAAGTCTGTGATTCTGAAGAGGGCCCCTTACCTAACCATGCTGGAACCCTGGTGTCAATGGCATTTTGTTATAGCAACCCAAACAGACTACAAGACACACTCCTAGGTATATATCCAAGAGAAATTAGAATATAAGTCCACATAAAAACTACACACATGTTCATATCAGCTTTATTTGTAATATCCCTAAACTGAAAACAATCCAAATGTCTATCAGTAGGTGAATGGGTAAACAAATTGTAGTATATTCTTACATTGAAATACTATTTAGCTATCAGAACTACAAAATACCTACAAAAATGACAAACTATTGATTCCCACAATATATATGACTCTAAAAATTATGCTAAATGAAATATGCCAGACCAAAAAAAAATGTATGTACTTTATGATCCCATTTATATAATTTTGGAAAGTGGAAACTAATTTTCAGTTGCAGTAAGCAGATGAGTGATTGCCTAGGAATAGAATTAGAGGATAGGACAGATTCTAAAAAGGCACAAAAAAAATTGTTAGTTTTTGTTTAAAGAAAAAAAAAATGAAGAACTACATAGCAACAAAGCAATATTTAAGATTATGTAGAGATGGAATAATGTGAATGCAGAGAAATTGATCAAAATCAGAAATGTGATTTGACTAAACTTCCTTTTAAAGATAAATATCTGAATTAAAAAAAATCCAACAAATCTTATGTATTGAAGGGGCATCTTAAAAAAAACAAATATATAAAGAAGCTAAAAATTAGGATAATCTAAATTATAATCAATCCTAATTTCTTTGATACAAGAAAAGTAAAGATTACTATCATTATTGCAGATTTCTTAGCAGAAAGAATATGAAGTAAGCAAGCTCAGCATATGATTGCATAAGATTATTAAAAAGTAACCATATTTTGGGAAACAATATAACTGGGAAATGCACAAAGCAGAAATTCAACACACCATGTAATTAGGTCACAACAAAAGTACATATTGACAACAGTAGAACTTGAAAGTGTCCACACAGAAATATATTTCTATATGCTTTTCTAAACTTTAGCTAAATTACAAAATAACACAACATACAAAATACATTATGTCAAAATTTACATTTACAGAAAATTGTACTGTTTTAGAGGTTTCTAGTTCTAAGAGAAAAAAAGAAACATTTGCTAGGTTACTACTTTAGTCTGAGAAAAAGCAAACTAAATAGCAAGCCAAGAGAAAGTAGAAAAGAGGAAATAATAGAACTAAAAATAAACAAATATTAAGGAGAAAAAAATTAATAACACCAATGGCTAATTCTACAAAAACATATTAATAAGGAACCTATTAGTTCAAATAATAAAAAGGAAAAAGAAAATACCAATTAGTAGAACTGCTGCATAATAAATATTTGTTGAGGGATAAATTAAAGAAAAAAGATTATAAATATGAGAGTAAAAATAGTAGAAATATAATTTATATGTGTAATATATGTAAAGCAAATAATGCCAAATGTTAGTAATTGTTGATTCTAGCAATCAACATTTCTGTAATATTTAAAACTTTTTGTTATAATATATTGGGGAAAAATTAGGAGAATATAACTTTCTTATATTCTAACAAATGTTATTACTACCTAGAAGTAGACAGCTACTAAAATTCTAAAAACACAATGTTAAAGCTGATAAAATGAGAACAAGAAAATAAGTAACATGGTAAAACCAATAAAATAGAGAATGTAAAAATTATCAAATTCTAAAGAAAATTTAGTAATTGAAACTGTAGAAGAATTTGTCTTTGGGACCTCATAGTGCTTATTGCTGGAATGCAAAGTAAAACAGAGCATAATTCATCATGCTTACAAGAGGAAAAGGATATAAATCACATCTTAAATAACATCATTAAAGAAAATCTTCCAAAAAGTAAAAGAAAACTATAATCTCATAAGTCTTTATTTTATATAATTCTTTCTAAGTCTTTTTCCCAAATGCTTACATATTTTTACATGGCATTATGTATTCTGTTTTCCCATAGGACATCAAATATGTTTCATTTCCATATGTTATTTAATACAAATGAAATATGTTAGTTATAGATGATTTTTAAAACATGATAAATAATTTTACCATCTAATAGAAGGGATTCATTTATATAAAAATACAAAACTTTATAGAGAGAAAAAAGATAAATTCATCAAGACATATGCCTTGTTTCTATCTGAAAAGACTCAGTAAAATATTAACATGTTTATCAAGTTAAATTAAATACTAGTTAGTTCCCAGCCCACTCTCTTAAATTAATAGCGAAATTTATCTAGAAAAATTATTTACAGGATTTATTTGGTGCCATTATTTGATGATGATGAATAGTCATAGTAGTAATAGCAATATCATCATAATCTTAATGCTGGAATCCTTTCTCCCAAGATGACAGATACTCACTGACTCTGATCAATTAATGTTTTCATCTCCACTGACTCTTTAATTAAGAAGAGAAAATTCACATGTCAGTGTAAACAAGAAGCAGAGTGGGGTAGAAATAACTCAAGAAGAGGTGTGAGATTTATGTTTTTAATACATCAAAAGCTGATGTATTAACTCTGAAAATAATTGCAAATAGGTTACTATTAAACATGAAAAAAGTATTTTAAAAGCTAAAAAAAATAATAACTGGCATATTTTTCTTAGCTATTGAAGAATGATACACAACAAAATAAAGATCATTTTCAGATACATGTAAAAAATAAAACTTTCCTAAGAGTATATAAGAAAAGTGATCAAAAAGAGAAATATGTAATAAACTATTGATAAAAGTTTACATGTATTCCCAGGACCCAGCAGAGTGCCCAGCATGTAGCTGATGTCTAGTACCTCTGTATGGATCAAATGAACTATGTATGGAAACAAATAACTAAAATAAAGGGGAAATAAACCAGACTAGAAAATACACACAAATGAAGTATAATTCAGCAAAAAAAATATGTAAGGCCATTATTAGGCATCAGCAAGGAATATCAAGCAATGCCTATTTAATATTTATCTTTATTAACCTAAAAAGGCCAGTTTTCTTTTAATATGCAAAATAAGGGTAGGACTGCTACAATAAAAATTATTTGCCAAAGAGTATTTGTACAATTATAGGATTAGGAGCTCTAATATAATGTGTAAAATGTTACTAAATTGGAAAAATTTTCATATTTTAAACTCATAAGCAGATTTGTTTTAGCAATCCAATTACTTTGGGAAATAAAATAAATCATTACATTTCTATGCTATTTTTCTGGCCAACTAATTTCAGTTAACTTCTAGTAAGAAGTATTTTAAGAATATGTTTATTCTTTCTGAAGTATGTTTAATAAAAATACCTGCAAAAATTCACAAAAATTATGTTGCTCTCATTAATTCATGTTAATGTTTGTTTTATTATGCGAATGTAGCAATTCAATTAGAGTTTACCTGTTTGGACTTCTACATTTTGAGTACCTAGGTTTTAGTTTAGTCAAAGCCAGCAGCAGATACCATCTCATGATAAGGCTAAAGTGATAACCATGCAGTGCTCAATTATATGGGTTTTGGCTTCAGGAATAGAGAAGAATTTCATGACCTTTTGGCTTTGTGTGATAGCATCTGCAAACAAGTACTGAAATTGGATCTTAGTAGTTGCCATCAATTTGGTGGCTGTTTAGAGACCTTTAACCCTAGAAGATATCAGGTAAACAGGGTCCTTGTAAATGGGAGCAGCTATATATAGGTTAAGTTTTTCTGTCTTTGTCTCATTTGTTAATTTTAGTCACAACCAATCGCTCTGGTAATAAGAGTTCTGTTTGGTTTTATTTTTATATGAGATAATCTTTGATCGTTAGTCTCCATGTTTTAAAAGAAAATTTTAGCAATGTCTTTGGCAGCAAGATAATTTACCCCTAAAATAGTTCCTAAATAGAAATCATTTATTGTTCTCGTATCTACACTAAAATCCAACTTCTCTGTCCCTTTTTCTCTCACACACACATGTGCACACACACACATTACCACCACCACTACAAATAACAACAATAAAAATAAGCCTCAGAGGGAAGGATGGGAAATCAGTATCCAAAGTCACAATATATTGCCTAAAATGTCCAGAAGGTAGGATGGGGCAAAGACACGGGGCGGCTAGTCTCAAGCAGCTGAGTGAGATGGAGGCTGTGACAGTGGCAGATGCCTCTTAAAGGGTCTGTGTCCATGAGCGGACTTTTGCAGTAAAGGACCTGTTTTCTCTGTGCACCAGTGCCAACTCAGCTGCACGCAGGGGGCACCAGGGACTTACAGGAAGACATTGTCCAAATGAGGGCCCAGGCAAGACTCACTCTGTACAGAAGAGCTGGCAGTATCCATTGTTCCCTGATGAGCCCTCCCCAGGTCGCCCCTCCCAGAGGATACCCTGAGACCTCGCCTCCCCGACTCACAGCCCCACCCAAGCCACATCCAGGTATATCCTCAGTGAGTCAGGTGCTACTTGCTCAGCAGCAACTAGACTCATTCTGGCTGCCAAGGCTATAAACGTAGTTTAAAGAGCACATGGGACATGATTAAGGGTCCAAATATCTGTCTGATCGGCGTACCTGAAGAAAACCAAGATGTTGAACAGCTGTGTGAAGAAATGATGATGGAAAACTTCCCTAACTTGAAGGAAATGGACCAAAAAAAACCAGGAAGCTCAGAGAATCTCAAAAACAAGGGATTCAAAGAGGCCCACACCAAGACACATCATAATTAAAATACCAAAGGTTAAAAACAAAGAAAGAATAGTAAAAGAAGCAAGAGAAAAACAGATAGTTACCTATAAGAGAACATCCACAAGACTGGCAGCTAATTTCTCAAAAGAAACTATGCAGAACAGAAGGACTTGACACAAAATATTCGACATGATGAAGACTCAGGATCTACAAACAAGGATACTTTATCTAACAAAACTATCATTTAGAGTTGAAGGACATATAAAGAGCTTCCCAGACAAAAATAAGCTAAAGGAATTTATCACCACCAAGCCAGTATTACAGGAAATGTTGGAGGGACTCCTTTAAGAAGAAAAATCATGTATCAAAAACAGGACTAGAGAATGCTAACAACTACATTCCTATCAATAGGTGCTTCAAATGGAAAAGAATTAAGTGCTCCAACCGAAAGACAGAGTGGCTGAATGGATAAGAAAACAAGACCCCTACACATGCTGCCTACAAGAGACTCTCTTCAGATTAAGACACACACAGACTAAAAGGAAGGGGATGGAAGAAGATATTGCTTTGATGGACCTAAAAAGTATTTAAGTCAGACAACGAAAGATAAACACTATATGATTCCACTTATATGTGGAATCTAAGGAATAAAAAGAACAGACTAATCAAAAACAGACTTACAAATATAGTGGACAATTTGGTGATGGGCCGAGGGGAGGGGTTGTTGGGGGTTGGGAGAATGAGGTGGAGGGCTAAAGAAGTAGAAATTAGTAGCTGATGGATGGTTAAGGGGATGGGGAGTATGGCATAGGGAATGCAGTTAGCATTAATACATTGGCTAGGTGTAGGGTCAGGGGAGGGAGGGAGCAATTGGGGGGCAATGTTTTACAAACTATATAGATGTCTAACCAATGTACTGTATACTTGAAACTAATTAAAATAAATATATATTTTTTAAAATAGAGACTATCAATAAATAGATAGAAATGATAAAAAAAAGATCCAAATGAGAATTTTAGAGTTGAAAAGTATAATAACTGAAGTGAAGATTTATTAGAGAGGCTCAATGATTGATTTGAATTGATGGAAGAAAGAATCAGCAAATTTGAAGATACATTGATAGAGATTACACAATTAGAAGACAAAAATAGGATGAAGAAAAATAGAGTCTCAAAGAAATATAGACACATTTAAGTATACTTATAAGTAATGAGAACACCTGAATGAGACCAAAAAATGTGAAAAAATCAGAAAAATATTTTTGAAGTAATAATGGCTAAAAATGTCCCAAATATGTTGAAAAAACAATCTATACATCCAAGAAGCATAATAAACTCCAAGCAGGATAAATGCAGAGGTACACACTCTGCTATATGATTATAACAGTGCTGATGTATTAACTCGGAAAGTAATTCCCAAAAGGTTACTATTAAACCAAGAACTAAGGAAGAATACCAAAATGGTAAATAGGAAGTTAAATATAACAAATGCTATATGCTTTCTGTCCTTCTTTCCTCAGCTTCTTTAATAGAAATAAAATTACATCAGTTAATATTTATAAGTACTGTTATATTGTTATAACATATAAAGATTTAGTATGTATAATAATAATTATACCAAAAAAGGAGCAAGAGAGAATGGAGTAACATTTCTATATCTCAATGGAATTAGGTTAGTATAAACCTGAAACGGATTCTGATCAGTTCATATGTATATGGTGAGCTCTAGGGCAGCCACTAATAAAAACTCAAAAGGTAATAGTGAAAAAAAAATAGCTAAAAAGAACTGTATGAGAAAAGATGAGTGTGAATATGGGGTTGAATAATGATCCCCCCACCTCCCAATTCATGTCCACCTGGAATCTCAGAATGTAATCTTATTTGGAAATAGGGTCTTTAGAAAGATACAGTCAAGCTGAAGTCATACTAGATTAGGGCAAACCTTAAATCCAATAAGTGGTATTTTTATAAGACCATGTGATGCAGCTATAAGCCCAAACCTCAGGGAGCCACCAGAATTTAGGAAGCAGCATGAAAAGACCTTTCCCTAGAACCTTCAAATGGGACACACTCCTCCTGACGCCTTGATTTCCGACTTTTAACTTCCAGAACTGTGAGAGAATATATGTCTGTTGTTTTAAGCTACAGAATTGGTGGTTATAATAACATCTCTAGGAAGTTAATACCCAACCTGGAATTACTAGCATATATTTGTATCTTCTGCCTCCTTGTTATATCCATTATTGAAAGTGGGGTATTGAAAGAAGTTTCAACTATTGTTGAATTATTAATTTCTCCCTTCAAGTCTGTCAATTTTTGTTTCATGTATTTTTGGGCTTTGTTAGTGCATGCATAAAGATTAAATTTTCATGTTGGATTGGCCTTTTATCATTATAAAATGCCTCTCTTTATCTCTAGTATTATTTTTTGTTTGAAATCTAATGGTTTTATATTATTATAACCAGTCTGGCTCTCTTACGGTTGCTATTTGTGTGGTATATATTTTTGAATCCTTTTACTTTTAACCTATGTGTGTCTTTGATCTAAAGTTTATCTTCTGCAGTCATCATATCGTTTGATTTTTTTAATCCAGTCTAACAATTGCTCTCTTGATTGTTTAATCCATTCCCTGCTCTGTTTAAACATCTATATTGAGTTCTCAATTTTAGGTTTTGCATTTTTCAATTCTAAAATTCTGAATTAATTTAAAAAATATTCTGGTTCTCATGAAATTTTCCATCTTGGCTTATTAATCAAAGCTATTTTTAAGTCCACCTCTGATAACAGTAATAACTGGGTCATCAGTGGATCTGGTTTTATTGCCTTTTTGTTCTAGGTTCTGCTTTCGGCATTCCTTGCAATTTTTTACTTAATGCTAGATATTGTACATGATACACTGTACAATCTGGATGTCATCTTTAGACAGAGAGGGAAAACCCTATTCCCTGGTAGGAAGATAGAATGCTGACAAGCATTAATTAATTAATTACATTAATCCAATATGTAATTCTGTGGATATAAAACAAGTTGTAATTTATATAACATTTAATTTACTGATTCTCTGCTGTTCCTAGGGTGTAGCTCTCAGAGTTCTTAAATGAGATTCTGAGGTATGTACCAAGGCCTCGCCCTTGATAGGTCCTGAAATTGTTTTTTGCTTCTTCAGTGCCATGATGCAATAAATATTTTTAAAAAATACCTTTGCTTTGACTTTCATCAGGTTTCTGCTCTCCCCCTTCTCCCTCTTTTAAACTTTTCTGCACTGAGCAGTCCAAGAGTTCAGCAAATACTCGAAGAGAGAAACCAGCAGACTGTCAAGTTCATCTCTCTGAACCTTCCTGGGATTAGGTCTCTCAAGTGCTGGTTGGTTCTGTGATCCTACATTTTTGTCTCTCCTGTCCCGTGTGGTTGCTATAATTTGTTTCTTGGCAATAACTCTCTTCCTGGGTTCAGCATAAACTATGTGTTTGTATAAACAGTTTACACATAGTAAACTATCTTATCAGCCCAGAAATGGTGGGAACATTCCTGTAATCCAAGTTCTCATTTGCCTGCCAAAGGTTGACCTTGTCAGCAGGGCTTTCTAAGGAGAGTGTCTCAGGACTGCTATTAACTCTTTTCTGCCCACCTTCTTTCTGGGATTTTGGCTCTCAGCATCCTATTTGCCTAAAAGTTCGATGTCTTCAGAGTTTTAAAATTTTTTATCCATTGTTGCTAGTTAGTCTCAGTGAGTTTTGCTCTGCTATAGAAATGTCTGGTTATTTTTTTCTTCTCTGCTGCACATTTAATTTGAAAAACCATAGAGCTTGAAGCTTAAGATGGCACTTTTTTTTTCCTCCATGGAATATTTCTTTATTACCAGGCACACAGGGCATTACTTTTATCTAATCAGAAATTGGAATGATTTCAGGCTACACTGAATTTAGTGTGCGTGTAAGGGTTGGGGAGGTGTACTTTCAATTAACTTTTACTTCTTTGGTGGAACTTTTTGGGGTCTTGAATGAAAGCATGGGAGTTTTCAAGACTTCTGCCATGACTTGGTAAACACTAATTAGTATCTAATTTTTGTCCTTTTAGCCTCTTAGTAAAATACACTGCTTATCCCCTTAAGTGTTTCTCCTAGGATCAGCCAATACCTCTATAAAAAGTGGCCCATGTTGGGCTTGCTTTTCTAGATTGTCGTATTAAGAAGTAATTGTTTTCAGATTATCTACTTATCCATGTAAATTTTGATATTAATTACCAAGTCTGACATTGCTGGAAGTGGTATTCCCCTTCTACCTTATTTTCTTACATTATAAGTTCCTTAGATGCAATATTCTGAAGAAAATTCTAATGGTGAATAGGATGCTTAGCACTGCACACAGAAACATGACATACAAGGAAGGCAAATTTAAATCCAGATTCACAGTAACTATCTATTCAATGAGGACAAATAGCTGCTTCTCCACTAAAAGAGATTTGAAATAATAAATCTGCCACTAAGCAACTGTTTGGTCAGCTTAGGACATGGTATTTTAGGGGCGGTCACTCCTGCTAGCAGTGGCAGTAATCATGGTAGCTGCGATGAGAGGGCCATATTGTATTGCATAACCACTTTGTTCATGAGCTGATTGAACAAGAACTGGGATATCAAAAAGAGATGTACTGCCATCCTTAGAATCACCTTAACCATCTGATTATTTTGCATCTCTTTTACAAAGGGACTTTTGTTCAGTACTTATGTGGGATAACAGTTATTCTTATAATCTGAGCTCATTTTGAGGAGTCCAACCATACATTTAACTCCCCAATTTTTTCACTTATCCTCCAAGCTTATTATATCCATGTCCTCCACAACCTGGCCAACCATGTGCCATTTGATATGTATCTTGGAATATTTCACTTTCTGTGCAGAGCAGACAAGAAATGCTGCTCTGATTATTCTCACTGTAGAGTTCCTTTCCTTACTGTTCTTCACAACCACTGCTGAGTGGGGGTGTAGTGCCACAGTCAACTTCTAGCTAGTACTAGCATACTGTGTCGTACTGCAGTATAACCAGACTCATTTCTTTTTCCTAAGTGAACTGGGGGGAAAATGTTCTCTCCTATTATAATAGCTCATGGGTTTGCTTGCTTGCTTGCTTGCTTGCTTGTTTTCTCCTTCTTTCAAATATATCCTGCCTCATTAAATTTAACTTTGTAGGATATAAATGAATATTGAAACAAGATTCTACACTAGTCTGTAGAATTAGAACAGAAGAGGAAGTATTGTTCCACAGGGTTACATATCAAGAGATTTGTAGAAGAAAATATTAGTAAAAATTGTAAACCACAGGAGGCAAGACAGTTGTAGAAGCATCTTGGCTAAATAGAGTACAATTTTTAAGATAAATGCACTTAGGTAGTGGTGGACCTGGGATAAAAAAAAAGTTAAATGTACTTATAGTTTCTATAAAAGTAAGCAAGAGAGTATGAAGTGGAATATGTAGTGTTGAAGTCAAGTCTTTCCTACTTCATGTTCAGATGAGTCTATGTATCACTAATGTGCATCACACATACACAGAATATGAAATAACAAAAAAGAAATCTCAAACACTAGCCCAGAAAATTTTTCATGCGATTCAAGTTAAAGCATGATATATCATAATATACTTCTGAAAAAACGTTTATGTACATACAGCTTAAAGAACCAAAGTAGTCAAGTTTTACAACTTCCATCTTCATCTCCATGTAGATGTACATTAGAGAATCAAAGGAATTTCAAAGGCATCTCTTGAATGGAAGAGGGTTGGTATCTCCTATGCTGTCACCTATTTCTTGGATTGAATCCATATTCTATCTAGTCAAACAAATCTTTATTCACTATCATGTATTAGGTATCATCGTAACTTTCACAGTGCAATGGTTCAGTGAGGGAGAAAGATATGTAGAAAGATAATCACAGTACAATGTCATAAAGATTAAAGCACTTAACAAGTGTGAACCAAGTGTGTTAGAGATCAAAACGCTTCAGAAAAAAATCTTTGAGATTATCAGTAGAACCCTAAGAAGTCACGGTATATCAATATGCTGTATTTATAATGTTGTCTTATGATGTTTGAATAGGGAGAGACAAACAGAGCTGAAACCATCAGTGTCAATATGGCTTAGATAAGACTGTATGTAGTCCACCTATATCAACATGACTTAGTTAGTTCTAGAAAACCTTTGCCCAGGAAAGATAAGATTGTAAACAAAACAAAAAAAAAGCAAGAAAAGCAATCTCTTAATTTTTTTTGTTGCATAAGGAAGATTCTATAGGATGGAGACAGTAATCTGCTTACTTGGACAAATAGTCAGCTAATCAAACAGCAGTTTACTTATCAAGGTCCTCCCAGGCCTGTGCTTGCTGTCTCCACCAGTCCTAAACCAGTTAATTGACTTTGCCAAATCCAGTCAGTTCCCTGTCTTCACAGAAATGCCTTAAACTATGTGAACAAGGATCCCAAAGTTCTACAAAAATCCAATTTTCTGGTTATGAGACACAGCTAAGTGTTTCAAAGTGGTTTACTCTTTTACTGCAGTTTTAGTTCTTATTTGCTTTATTAACAGGTTATCTGATGATATTTGGAAGAATTCAAAAATAACAAAGTCCCCCACCCCAAAGGATTGTTCATTTAATTGCCGTGTACCATACAGTAAGTCATTTTTCTATGTCAGGCCAATTCATCTTTCACTAACAGGTCTATGTCGCTGATGTTAATTGATGTTAATTGGCTTTTTCTTAGGGAGGCCTCATTTAGAATATAAAATCTCTTCAAGAAGCTTGTCCTTTCTGTAACAACTTACTGTCCATTGATGGATGAATGGATAATGAAAATGTGGTATAAAAGAAGGAAAAAGAAGAAAATTTTGACATTTGTGACAACATGGACAGACCTTGAGGGCATTATGTGAAGTAAAGTAAGTCAGAGGTGGAGGAGGGTATGTGAACAAATTGGGTAAAGGTTCAAAATGTACAGACTTCCAGTTATAAAATAAATACATCATGGGGATGTAAAGTTTTCATAAGAGAAAAAAAAAACCGTTGTAACTATGTAGGGTAATAGATATTAACTAGACTCACTGTGATGACCATTTCATGATATACAAATATCGAATCATGTTGTACACCTGAATATAGTGTTATTATGTTAATTATACCTTTATCATTAATTAATTATAAAAAGAACATATCCTTTCTAACTACAAGCCAGTGCCAGATACACAAAGAAAACCAATTTATTATAGTCATTCACTAAGCCAAATGTAAGAATCAATGGAGGAACTTAGAAATTCAGGTTTCCATGCTCCACTCACAGTGATTCTGATTCAGGTAGATTAGCACAAGGCTCAGGAATCTCTCTTTTAAAAAGCACTAGTTTTTCCTAATTCTAGCTGTCTTTAGATCACATTTAGAGAAATATATATATATATATATATATATATATATATATATATATATATATATATTTCTTATAATAATGGGATCACACTCTATATATATTATTCTATGATAAACTTTTCAAGGACCATTATAGAATCTTTCTGAGTAATCACATACAGATGTGTTGTTTTTAATGGCTACATTATATTCCACTATAGACATGTACCATATTTTATCTAGTCCTCTATTAAATGGTCATGTAGATTCTCTTTTTTTTGCTACTACAAGCAATGCTGCAATGAATAACATTAAACATATCTATGATAACATTTCTGTAGAATATAGAGAATGGAATAGTACAGAAGAATAAAATTGCTGGGTAAGAGCGAATGTGCACTTCAAAGTTTGATAGACCCTGCTGAATTGCTCATCAGTATAGTTGTACCCATTTGCAGTCCTACCAATGATCTGAGATGAATGACTTCTCCACACCTATACATATACTAGTAACTATCTTTTTAATCTATTATGTAGGATCCTCTTTTTACCAAGTGATACAAAAGGAAAGAAGCATCATAATACCTGTGTCTAAGCCTTAGCTTTGCCACCCAGCAGCTAGGTGACCTTGGACAAGTCACCTACCCTGCTGAGAGCTTCAGTTTCCTCTTTTGTAAAATGGGAATTAAACTCATTTTAGATGATTGCTTTGAAGATGAAATGATTAAAATTTTAATTATAAATATTAACTATTACTAGCACCACAATAAGAATGCAAAGAAAATTACCATATGACTAAAACTGTTTGTAAAAGTCTTTCTTAATAATTATAATTATGTTGGTATTACCAAAGTCAGATTCTATTAGGTGAGTCAACTATTTACTGGGATTACTGAAGTCACTAGAAGAGAGTCCATATTCCATAGGGCCAATGTACTGCTTACAAAATCCCTGCTCTGATTCTCTACAAATACTCTTCTAATAGTAGTTCAGAAACTACTTCCTAAATTACTTAGTTCCTTAGTTGAAATGGAATTATCCAAATATATAATCAACTACACACCAGGATTTCAATTTCAAGTTTATAAGAGGGTCTTATTTCTAAGCACATACAGTAATGCAATTCAAGTAATTCCATGGAGATTTCTTAGAGCCAGTAAATGAAATTCTAAAATTTTACTGTAACATAATACATTAGAGACCTTTAGCCTTCATTCTTTCCCAAAACTAACATCAACCTCATTCATTCATTAAATGTCTCAATACCTACCATGTACACAAGTCCTATGCTAGGTACCCGGGGCACATAATCTGCACTCGAGAGATAAAGACTCATATTAAAAATAAACAGGCAAAGCATTATCTAAATTTACCTATGCTTCTGGTATGACAAATAGTCAGCCAACGGTGCATGACCCCTGGAGTTCAGCTTTCTTTGGACGGACACTAAGGAACCTCTCACACTTTTCATCCCTCAGCCATGTAAAACATAAAGCCAGGAATGAGATGTCATTGTCCTATGGCTTACTCTCAAAAGCTCTCAATGGCTCATCTCACCTAAGTTTTCCTCCTTTATTCTCTTCCTCCACATCACTACTTTTATAATTTTTATGACAATTTTTTAATGAGTTAAACGATCTGGAAAATTTTTTTTTCAGTTTTTATTTCAGTGAAACAAGAGGCAACACTGCTGTATAAAGTATTGCATATGGAGAACATTTACACAAAGATACAAAACTTCAAAAAATTAAACTGTAGTTTATTTCCATAGCCTTGAAAAGGTGGAGAGTACATAAAAATATCCAAAGTCATAGTTTATTCTTTAGGAATGTAAACTCTAGGAATACAATTAGAAACATGTATACTTACTAGGAAAAAGTTAGTATCACTACATGATTAGAAGTAAAGACAAGAAGTATCCAATAAACTCTACTTAAGAGAAAGTAACAGTATGTGAAATAAGATCTTGAGTTTACTAGTAGAAATGTCATATCAAGACACAGGTAGGAACTCTACTATACAAAAACAAAAACATCTTCCAAAAATATTCACTGCTAGTCTCTTTAGATATGCACAAGTTACAAAGTACAAAAGACAACATATTTATGTTTTCTAATGAAGAGTTTAACAATAGTAAACATAAATGTGAATAATTCAAATTCTTGAGTATAATTTTATACTAAGCAACAAATGTAAATGTACAAATTAATGCTAATTAAAGGACTAGAGTTTCTATTTTTTCATCCAAAGATTGGGAAGACATTATACAATCATTTCTATCTATAATGCTTAGTTTAAGTATCCATCAAATTATTCCTTTTGTTTAAATGGCTTTTTAAAAATATTTTTCAGTTACACTTTTTAACTACATATTTCCTTGATGTGCTTCCTTTTAATAAAGTATAGATTTCTTGTGCCTATAGACTCAAATGTTATACAGCCTATTTTAAATATTGGTTTAAAAGTATGCCTCAGAATACATTTTTTTATAATTTAAATGTAAAGATTTAACACTTCAATTTTATCCTTTCAAAATAGGCAAAATCCCTTAAAACTAAGATCATTTTTATCTATTTTGGTTTTAATATATTTCCCTTTAATTCAACATTGTTTTTGAATGAGCAATATCTGCTAAGCAGTTGCATCAAAATTGAAAAGGGCAATAAAATATTGCTTTTTCAAAATGAACTCTGTTATTTAAGGACTAAGAATTTCTACTCTGCAAGTCTACAGGGCTGCCTTAAAAACTTTGTTGTTAGTGTACAAAGGATCCCAGAGTACTCACTTGCCCTGGGCCCTTTGGGAAAAGTCTACTTGTTTCTCTCCTCACTCGGATTCCAAAAGGCAAATGCTGGGACCTAGCTTCACTAGAATACCCCAGGTATTTCAGTATTTGAATGGTGAGAAGTTAGGTAATTTCAAGAATCTTTAGAAGTTTAAAATGTGGAATGGAGCTACAATTTCTGCTCAGATTCTCTGAGGGATGAGGTGCAAGGCCCCAGGTTCGTGGAGAATCCTTCTCATGATAAAAAAGTATTCTGGATATAGAGGAAGTCTGTGACCAAATGGTCATATCAGCATCTTCATGAGAAAATGACCTACAAAAGCCACTCCAACTTCCAAATTTAGAAAGGTTAGTGGGAAGAGAATAGTAAGGATAATTACGATTATTACCATATTTAGCATTATCTAATATTTATAATAGCTATACAAAGTTTCAAATATATAAATAGTACCAAATGTACTATAAAAGAATTCTACTGTTAATATAACTCCACACTCCAGAAAATTCTCTGGTGGAAATTAATTGGAGCAAAAATTCATAACCACACCATTAAATAAGCCTTCAGTTTTTAAAAGAAGGTACACATGCAAATTTGTTGTTCATTCTATAAAAATGTAATACCCCTTTCATACTTAAAACTGTAAATACCTACAGCTCTGATTCCATTTATGGTTAACAAGAAAAATATAAAATGTTACATTTTTATTGTAAAAATAAATGAGAATTATTAAAATTTAGAATTACAGGACTTAAGAAGTGTCATTGATGTTATTAAAAATTAATTCACCATTAAAAACAATGAAGATTATAATGATCTAGTATCTAACATATCTGATCTAGGTTTGTGAGACCACTGAGAATTCTAAATATTAGATATTTGTTTACACTGTGATATTGTCTTCTCAAACTTTAATGTACAGAAAAATCACTTAAAGATTTTGTTAAAATGCAGATTTTGACTCAGTAGATTTGGGGTAACTTTGAAATTCTGCATTTTTAACAAGATGCCAGGTGATGGCGATGCTATTTACCAGTCCTCAGACCCTATGATTGGCAACAACCTAGAATAATACCAAACTCAGTTTCCATTCTAGCTGTTGAAAATTAAAATCTGATTTCTCATTTGTGTCAGCTAATGTTTCCTTAAACTTACTCTACAACGTTTCCTTAAACTTATTCTACAATGTTTCCTAAACACCTTAACTTGCTTTAAATGCCAACCTTTTAAGTTAGTTCTTAAGACTAACTTAATACTGTTAATACTGTTAGTAGCTAGGGAAAATTCTTTGTTGAAGAATTATAAACAGACAATAGGAAATTCACAGTGGCATTTTACAAACATTTTAAATTGTATACAGAATTCTTATTAAATTAATACTATATCAACTTTCACTGTCTAGTTGCTTTTTGTTTTACAATTTATGCCAATACATCTTATTATGTTACTAGGACTATAAAAACAAAATTAGCTTATGTTAAAAATCATATCTATTCAGGGTTAATGAATGAAAATAAATTCATGCCTTTTGAATAATTAGATTGAAAAAGCGGTAGCCAAACCAGTTATAGTCAGAACTGCATTCATACTGTAAATGTGTTAGCACTCTTTAAGACACACACATTTTTTCACATACTTGAGCTCTGCATAAGCAGGTACATGAAAAAAAAAAACTAGCATTTTCTCTGTGCAACCACAGCTAGGGACCATGAATAAGGAAACCACTGTGTACTAACAGTAAAAGAGACCAAGTGGCCACTCCCTAAGCCTTCTTTCCGCGTCACCTTATTCTCATCCTCAGTCATTTTCCTCTCTTTGGCTCTGAATTATTTTAAGTATTCCTGATTCACAGGGAACCTCAACCATAGCTGGGCTAGCAAATACCAAACATTTATGTCCATCTAGAGGTCACACAGTTCTCTATAGTTACATACAAGTTTGTTTAGCTTCCGCCATATTGCCTTTCTTATTTTTATTTTTTGGCTGGGGGTAACTACACTGATTGTTTTTTCTATCATAACAAGAGCATTTAAAATAGGCCTGTTCACAAAATAAGAAACACATTTAATTTTTTTCATATTTCATCATTTTAAATTTAAGAACACAACATAAACAACCCTAAATTAGTTAATATGTAAATGTCCTTTGTCCATATTTCACTCTTAATTTTTTCATGATATTCTTTAGATGAAATATTTACCTAATTTCCTTCATTTGATGACAAACGATATGATTGACACTGGCATCTTGAGCACTGCTGCAAGATTTACAGTTTCCGGGAATCTTCAATGACGTGTACTCGGAATTACAGAAACCCAAACTAGCTAGGATTTCCAAGCCAAGCAGCAGGGTAAGTTAGCTTTATGGTCCATTACATCATAGAAATTAAAAGAAATTTTTACCTGCTACATCTAGATCCAACACCTCAAAACAACACATCCTCCAGCAACTTGATTTTTGATATAAAAATGTTCCAAAAACAAGAACAGAAATCTTTCTGCCCATCCCTGAAATCACATAATAGTCTAGGTACTGAGCTAACAGGCATTTCCCAGTGTTTTATATAAACTGTTCTGCTAATCTTAAAGATGGTCTGGTTACAAACATTCTTATCAGGCATTTTTCATACATATCATTTCTGTTTTTCACATGCCTGTTTTGCAAACTGGCTTGCTGAACGGCCAGCTGTAGAATTCCTGGAGTTGTACCTCTCTCCCTCATCCTCTAAAAACTGTTCCCATACATGGAGATTTCCTTTTCACTCTGAAGGCCAAACATACAGCTACCAAAATAGTAGTCATTGGGGTTACCGCCTCACATGACAGGTAACCAATTTGACTAGACAACCTGCTAAAATGTGTTGTCACACTAAGCATCTTAGGTCAACAGAAACAAAGGGGAAAAAGAAAAAGACTCCAATCGAGGGGGAAAAAACACAACCAAGTAATAACAAAACCATATTTCAGCTTACTGCAACCTAAACCTTATTCCCTTCATAAAGTCAAGATAGCCTTCAGAATTTAAGACATCAGGGCTCCTGTCAGGAACAGGGATGAAAGACCCTGGGCACTTTCATAAAGAAGCAAAGTTATATTTCCAGATTCACTGGTTAGGTGAGAAAACACTTATAAATTAATCTGTGGACAAAGTAATGCTAATACTAGGAGGTCTCTGCTGACCTGACTGATGCTTCACTGTAAGTTCAGTCCTTTCAGAAACGTAAATAAGCTTTTCTTCTTGGAGACTACAAGCGGAAAACCTATTGGCATCTGTTCCAGTCCCACAGCCAACAGCAGATGCTGGATTATGTGGGACTGTGACACCACTGACTTGTTCAAAGGATTTACTAAATACAGTTGCAGCAGTCTTAGCCAAACCATGGCTACTAGGCTTGGGCAGAGACTGGCTGGTCGTTAGTGTAAGTCTCTTCAAGGAGAGAAGCTCAAGATTCTCACTTTGGGCTCTCTGAGTTTGTTTTCGAGCAAAGTGATCTTTGCAAGACTCCCCTGTAGTTTCTTTTTCTTTTCCTCCAGTTTTGCTTCCTCCTGATCGTCTCTGAGTCTTTCCTACACTTGTCTTGTTACTAGAATTGTGACTACTATTCGATAAACCTGACTGGCTGGTACTAGATGCAGCCCTGGAATAAAATCCCTCGTCAACTTCAGATATGTCCATCAGTTCTTCTTGACCTGTTAATTCTGCATTTCCTAAACAAAGAAATAACAAAGATTAATTAACATTAAGTACTTTCAGTAACTCTTTTTTCATGATTAATAATAAATCAATTATACTTTAAATAAATTAAACTTTAGCATAATTAGGTAAAGCAACAGATTACAGACCAAAATCTAAGGATAAATCAAAACATTTATTAAATGTCAAAAAAGTTCATTGTGTTAAATAACAGTAATTTAGAGTGTATTAAACAAAAAGCATGCCGTAAACCACACCCCACCGTGTTTTTAGAAAGAGTTCTCTTACTATTCATGCAAAAGATCAGAAACAATTAGGAAAAACACCACACAGTAAAACCAGGGGCAAACTGCCCCCAGCAACAAAGCAGTAGAAAATCAAAGTTCTTACCAATGAACTTTTTAAAAAAAATAGTATTAAATTATTTTAAAGATTTTTTAAAGGTTGTATTCTATATTCTAAATTATTTTACAAAGATGAAAAAAATACACAAGTATCACAAGCTCAAATTTGTTAAAATTCTATATACGTTATCCTTCATATAAAAGATGACAAATATATAAAGATGAAAAAATAATTTTTGATCTCAAAACATTAGCAGAAATTTTGAAAGCAATTGTCTGCCTCAATTTTCATAATTTACTCAGAGACAATATAGGTTTGACCATTCCAGAGAATATTAAGAGTCATCAAGAAATTATGGTGCATAGTTCATGCATTTTGATTATTAGATGACATGCAAAATTTCTGTGACTGTGCAACTGTTGCTTAAAACATGCAGCAGTGGCCCTTTGCCATGAGATACCTTGGAGTGCAGCTATAAAGTGCTGTGCTAAAACTGTACTCTGCCAGGTGAGTTTATTCCATCCTCCATCATTTTTCTTACAGATTTTTGCCTCCTGATCTCTGGCAAGCCTTTGCTTTCAGTTCTAGGATCTGTGGCTGTTTCCTGCACACCCTGTAAATGCTGAGCATCAATCTCTCCTAGTGTTCTGCCTTTTTCCCCATTCCCGGTTCTCTCTCCGGCCACATTTGTGACACTAATCTCAGGAATAACAAGGATGCCCAATTCAGTAGTATCATTACTGTTGTCAGGTTGCTCTAGAATTGAAGATGATAAGACAAAAGGATGGCTGAAAACAAAACAAAATAAATATGCAAAACAACAAAAACAAAACATCTGAAACAAAAATTAGATGGCTGAATGTTATGGATTAAGTCTAATATTTGCACTGTAGAAATTTTCATCATTTAGAATACTGACAGCACTGGACACAACAGGGTCATATTTTTTAGTTTTAAATGACAATGAAAAAACTCACAGAACATCAACTCACGTTCTGCATTTTTTCACACACATAATTGACATAAACTATGAAACAAATTTTTTTTAATAAATCAAAATAGGATTTCTATTGTTTTTAAGATAATATTGTGACCACTTGAACTCATGTAAAGCCTCAGGCACATGTTCAAGGATATACAGCTAAAATTCTAGCTTGTGTCAACAAGAGGAACTAAGCCACTTAGGAATTCCTCGTTGCATATTTAAATTCTACTTTTTTATTAGATTACATTGAGGCTGACTTAATAAACTGCAATAGTGAAAAATGTTTATTCATTTTTGATATCATGGTTAATAATGCTATTAGTAGTTTTTGTCTCACACACTATCTTGAACATTAGAGAATAATAATGTATATAATTAAAAAGCCTACTCCTTTGAACTCATACTAATTCCCTAAATTTAGGCTAGATTGTAACAATTCATTACTAAACTGGAGAAAAATAAAAATGTGTTTGAAAAAACAAATTGTCTGTTGGTCCTTTATTCTGAAAATGGCCAGGTAATCAAAATGAAGGAATGAATCTCCTGATTAGTTAATATTTGGAAAGCATCTATTCTGTATCTTAAATCACAAAGGCATGCTTTTATTTAAAGCTGTCAAGGAAATACCTATAATAAATGGGAAAAAATAACATGACTATCTCTACCATGGGCCAGTAATGAAAGCTAAAGTTCAAAACAACATAAGACAATGCAAAACAGTATACATTCTTAAAAAAATGTAGACCACAAATCTGCTTGAGGACATTACCTATTACTTTCAAATGTTTTTCATGATAGAATTATCAAGCTCTCATTAATGGTGCTAACACATGTGAAACAGTAACAGGTAGTGAAAGAATGGAGCTACATATTCTTGTGGGTCCCAAAATTTGTGGCACATTGGTATCATCTAGACATCTTTAAGAACTACTTATGCCTGGCTCTCATCCTAGACCCTAGACAATCTGATTTAATTATAATGAGGTATGACCTGGGCACAGGAATTTTTAAAAGCTCCCAGGTAACTAATATGCAGTGAATTTTGGGAATCATTGCTCTATTCCAATTCTTTCAAATTTTCAAAACTTAAAAGTTTTTATGGATGCCCTGGTTACCCCATACCCAGCAGCAATACACACTTCTGGAAGTCCTCAAATCATCATGTTGCCCTAGAGTGGTGGGCCACTGTTTTGGTATAATATTTTCCCATTTACTTAGTGCTTCAGAAAAATTTGACTGAAGGCTCTCTGAATGAAATTTTTATTTCCTAGATAGGCCAAAGCATGCTGGTAAGGTAGTATCACACTGCAACTTCTGAGAGCCCCTCTAACAGAGGTTTAATGAGACTAGAAAATTCCAAGCAAGCCTATCTCCTACTGCTAATAGCTGTCTTCAAAGTGAAAGCAAGTAAAATCTTAGTGAGGAAAACGCTAGAGGCCACTGCAACTGAAAGTAAAATCACCATGGCACTGCTGGGTGACAACCAACAGCTGTCCATTTATATTGTAAAATCAGTTTCACAGATATATTAAAGTGACCATCAGTCCAAAAAAAAATTTTATAAACTGTAGAAATTATCCAGACATAACAAAGTCAGTGAATATTAGGACTTAACAAAATTTTAAAACATAGGTGGCCTAACAGAATAGAAAATACTATTACTTACAGTGAATGGCACTAAGTAATTTTTTAAAGAGTGTTCACATATATTACTCAATCATATTCTCAAACAATGTGTTAGTGAGCTTCTGAAATAGGCAATTTGACTCCCATTTACAGGCAAGGAAACTGAGGTTCAGAAAGAGCTACATGACTATTCAGTGGGGAGTGAAACAGTACAATCTTTTGACTTCAAATGTTCATTCTAACATGCTATAAATTCTAACTCTTCAATTTATTAAAGTCAGTGTGAGTTAAAAGTCCTCTGACATCCTTCAATGAGGTTTAACTTATTTGCTTAGATTCCTGGTCATTTCATAGAAAGTGAATAATTTACTTTAGCTGAATAGAGAGTGAGTCTCTAAGAAAACCTAAATAAGTCATAACTCTCAAGGTTTGTTTTTCTAAATTGCGTTTATTTTTAAAAAGATGTCAATGAATATTATTAATTTAAAATGGTGCTACAGTGATGAAAATTCAGAATTCTGCAAGAAAAACTAGAAAATATCAAGAATAATAATACAAAGCAGCACTAGGCAATTAGACTGTAAATCACATTTACTAGGATAGTGGTGAAGATCTATGGCCCAATAAGCAATGATATTAATCATTTTTAAGCGTGAAATTTAAAAGTAGAAAAATAAAATCATGTGTTTTTCCACAAGTACAAAGCTCTGACTAATTAATATATGCATGTTACTCAAAAATGGTAAAAATGACAACATTTTTAACTTCTACTAAAGGAAATTCATAAAAAGTAAAGCATGAAATTCTGTACAGAATTCAAAAGAACAAAAATATAATTCTCAGGAAAATTACAGAAGATAATTCTGTATCTCAAACAAGTGTTTGTTACATGATCTTGCTCTCCATTATTTCTCCAACTTCTTCTCCTATACAATTCTGTGACCCAGTCCCCCTACATACATCTTCTTACTGATCTTACTGTTCTCTAGGTCTAGAATGCTCTTTCCCATTTAGCTATATGAACCTCTTCATTCCTTTAAGGATTTTTCCAAAAATTTCCATTAATATCTCCCATATTTCATATACTTTCTTCCCTATTTTGCTTCTTCTTAGTACTTAATCACTCTCTACAACACTCACAATTATTTATTTATCTTGTATACTAGATGTAAGTTCCATAAGGGAAGGGTTTTTTGTCTGGTCACTGCTATATACCCAGTACCTAGGAAAGCAGTTTGCATATAGTAGGTGCCCAATAAATATTTGTTTGATGGACTGAACAAATTTCCTATTATGAGGTGAAGTTGTTATTAGAATAAACAAAGGTGAAAAAAGTGTAGAAAACATGAGAAAGGTAGGCTAGAAATGTGTTACTTGAATTTATAATATACAGCTTATGCTAATTAAAATTTTTAGATGGCAGAGAAAAGCAAAGGCTGCTTTGTTTTGGAAAAGCAAATTAGCTACCCCTAAATGTAAGTTTAGTAAAGTGCTTAGTAACATCAAAAAGATGATTTTTAATCTATAGTTCTTTTATTATGCTATACATAGGAGAACATACAGAGCTAAGAAGAGAAAGTTAAATTATAGATATGTTTTAAGGGAATATAAATGCATAAGAAAATAGAATCTGTTTAAAAGCTCAGAACTTAAAAATCTATGCAAAAAGTTTCATGATTGCTCTACACCTATAAAAATACTTACATTTGACTTCAAATAATTGGAAAAGTTCAAAAAAGATCCAAACAGAAAATTCTCAGAAAATATTTTATTTGTACAACCTCTATAAATAGGTAACCTTCTCTCCATATACAGAAATGAGGAGAGTTAAAGAATACTTTTAATAGACATTTCCAAATTGGTTCTCAAAGGCACTCAAGTCATTTCTCCCTACAACATTTCTCTGGCTTTGAGGAAAAAAAGAAAAGGTGAAACAAATTGTAAATATCATTAAAACTGATCATGAAAAGCCATGCTTTCTTCCATATGTAATTTTATAATCCCAAATATCTACTTCATCAACGTCATTCATGAAATTCTCTACCCTAACTTTAGTTTTCATATTTTAAATGCTGCCTTATTTACTAAAAGTGACAATTTAAATTAAGGAACAATTGTTTATTCACAGAATTTACACAGCTTTGTACTCAGACTGTTTTATGAGTCTAAAGGAGGGTGGTTATGACCAAGGGCATTTACAAATTTAATTGTAAAAATAACAAAATAATCTGAAGCTTCAAAAAAATTAATCTATATCTTAAATGTCTACATCATACAATTTTGACATTAATTATTAAAAGTATTTAAGAGTAAACCTCAAAGAAAATCATATAAATTTCTTTATAAGTTATAAGATATAAATAATTAAAATGTCAAAAAATACCTGAACAACTTGATATCCTTTAATCCAGTCAGCTTATGTTTATAATTTATTCTATTCAATGGAAGAAAAATGCTATCTATATTCATTAAGCTATTCATTGCAGTGTTATCTACAACAGCAAAAAGTTAGAAACAAATTTTTTAATATATTAAGAAAATGGTTAGATAAATGATGGACTATCAATTCAATGTGGTATTAAGTAGCCATTAAAATATTTAGACTTACTAGGAGAATTTAGGAAAATATTCAACAATGTTAAATGAACAAAAGCAAAATGCCAAAAAACAACCAATATTTTAAAATTCAACTTAAATAGAACACAACCACAAAAAATATATACATATATGAAGAAATCTGTAAAAATCATAACTCTTTAAGTACTGGGATTATTAAGTAAAGAACCTTCTACCCAGTTTACTATCACGTTGTTACAGTATTTCTCAATATAACATGAAAAGTCTATATTATATATTTCTTTATCATTCATTCACTCGTTCATACATTCAACTATTATTTATTGAGCACCTACTTTGCGCCAGACATCGTTTTAGGCTCTGGGGTTTTAGGCTCAACAGTCAACCAGACGAACAAAGACTCTGCCCTCTCAGAATTTACACTATAATATGGGAACTAAGTGAACAAGAGAATTTTAGATACTGGAAAATGCAATGAAGAAAATAATAATGGGAAAGTATAAGCAGATGGTAGGGGGAAAGTCTACTTTAGATAGGTGTCTGGGGAGACCTCTTCGAGGAAGACATATTGGAGCTGAAACCTGAATGATAAAAAAGCACCGCCACAAAATGATGTGGAGGAAAAGTTCAGGCTGGCACTTTTTCATCATTGAAATCTCAGCTCAAATATCCCAAATTGTTAGTAAGAAGTCCAACAGGCAGAAGTGGCTTAGTATGTTGAAGGTTTAGAAGGAAGGGTGAAAGTGGTCTTCAAATGAGGATAACACAGTATGCAAGAGGTCACATCACCAGGGCCACCTATGCATTAGCACAGAGCTTAGATTTCATTCTGATTGTAATGGGCAGTCATTGACAGGTCCACAGATAAAGTAGTTGCATACTTTCTTGGCACTTCTTATCAGTAGAAGTCACATTTGTATAACAAAAAATATTGGGCATGAAGTATTTAGAAAGAATAACACCATAACAATTCACAGCCTAGGCCCGTAATTTGCAAGGCAGATTAGAGGAAAGGGAAGCTGCTGTAGAAACACAGAATTAAAGTCCTGGCATTTAAAGAGCTACACTTTGAGCAAAGACATAAACAAAGACTAAGAAATCTGGCTCCAGAAGCCAGAGGTAGATTTTCCAGATAAGAAAAAAAAACACCTGGGACACAGAAAAATGCCGCCAGGACTAGAATGATTCATTTATAGACACACTGGTTGGGGGCTATTACCAGTTTCCTGACGTAAAGAACAATTCTCCTTATTGAGGTGGATTCAGTCACTATCAATAATTTCTTTTGTCATCTTTATTATGTCTTGAGTTGAAAAAAAAAAAAATCCCTTTGAGAATTGCAACATACGAATGCTACTGGACCAAGTGAATCTTTCATTGTGATTAAAGATCCTCATGACCGGGCAGACCAAAAACAGGTAAGCAGCATTTATTACAAAACTATCTATAAAAAGCAATGGGCAACAAACGTTCCTAAAACTGTTTCCTAAAAAAGGGCCTGGGAAAGAAGATGGGTAGTGCTCAATACTAAGTAACAATAAATAATAACTTCAGTAACTACAGCAAGAATTATATAAGGCCTGTGTAGTAACAAATGTAGAACATAATAGTTTATAAAAAACTGTTTTTCTTTCATAAAACCAATAATTCTGAAATATCTTACTTCTCTGTATAGATAATTATTTTAGTTTATTTTACCTAGAAATAGACTAAGATTTTTTTTTGTTTTCTTCTAAAGTTGGTTAAGCCAAGATTCTGAGACTACTCTTTCCTCTTTAAACCTAATGTTCATATGTTCAATTGAACCAACATGATATTTTAGCTCTTTGTCCTTTTCTCTGAGTCATCTAATATTTCCTAATATTTTATATTTTTTTTGTCCAAGAGTATAATGAATGCCAGTTAAAATTCATGCAATGCTAAGTTTGGTAAGAAGGAAATGCTTTTTGGTCAAAATGTTTTATCAACTATATTGGGAAAGGAAAATTTGTTCCTCAAATAGCATCTTAGAATCTGAAAATCATGATGCTTCACAAAATGATACTAAAAACATTTAAATCTTTTTCCATAACTGCTTGTTTTTCCTTAATAAGTATAGACAAATTTAAAATAAAAACATAAGTATTATACATTTCTATAGAAATAAAAATAGATGTAAATAGATGTAAAATTCCAGTTGCCAATTCGTTAGAGTTTGCTACTTTTTGGGTTTAAAATGATCATTTCTACATTTTTCAAAATGCTTTTATAACTATTAGCAACTTTGTTTCAACTTAATGCTTTTCTTACAAAGTCATAAAATGAGATTCACAAAATAAATGTACAATTTCAAGACTTATGAGTATCTAGAGAGACATGACAGTATCTAGAAAGAAGACTACTTTGTTTTAAAATATTTATAAATAATTTTTAAAATATATAAGTGAAATACATTTCTTATAATTATTCAGGTTTCTTCTATAGTTAGAAAGTTAGTAATGTCCTGTTTCATCAATGTTATTATACAATAAAAATTTAACATTTTCTAAATCAACAACCAATTTTAAAAAATTATTTTCCAACATGAATTGCATCTTTTATTGTCTCTTTTATTTTCTCATCTAATAAGTTGATACTAAACCACTGAGCAAATTAAAACAAATAATTTTTTGACATTTTTAAAAAACATAATCACAGGTCTCTGAATTTTGTATAACCATTTAAATTTATTTAAATATCTTGGCATCCTTTAAATAAGAACTTAATATTGAAAATGTAATAAAACTGGGATAACACCACTTTTACTTTCTTTACAGTCAGTCTATGTAAACTGTATTTTGTTTGATTTTCCACTTAAATATGCCATATTATTAATTAAATACTCTAAAATTCTCAAGGTATTTATTTTGCATTACTAAGTTGGAAGACTTAAAAATATATATAGTTCTTATTTTCAATTATTTTTCACTACTTAAAACTTTGTACTCTTGAATCCCCTAAGTCAAAATAATCAAATGCAATGTTATAAAAATAAACCATTTAACATTATTCTAGGACCAAAAGGAGAGCAAAATGTAAAGAATCTAGTTTAAAAATATTGCTTTTATTATTAATACCTACCTATTGCAAACAGTTTAGCCATACATAAAAGAGAAATACAAATTCAGCCTACTCTACTTTCATTTTAATTGAAGATTAAGTGAGAAAATGGGTATTAAAACAATATTCTAAAGAATCCTGATTGTAGTAGTGATATGTCTTATAACAGAGTACTGTACTGCACGGCTAATGAAATTACCAAAAACAAAAAATCATTAAACTGATTGTTATTATTTATAACATATGTATACTTTTGTGTTTGATATTACACTCAAACTAAACATGTTTATTTCAAATTGAAAAAATCTGAACTATAAGTTTGAAAGACTTATTGTTTTACGAAAGGGCTAATCAATCACAGGACCATTTGAATAGCAGCTAGCTAATAAAAACTTTAAAACATAATTTTGTAGCTAATAAAACAAATTAAATAGTTTTAAATTAATAATCAGACTTTATGTAGTGCTTTGAAGCATACCAAATGCATTTTACTTACTTATTATCTCACAAATGCACAGTGGAAAGAATGGTGGGCAATAATACAGAACTGGAATTTCACGAAATATGCCTTTTTATTAGATAATTAGTTGAAAAATTATAAGCACACTTTATTTAAAACCATAATTTAATTTAGGGGATTTTTATAGATGAAGGAGTGGTATTTCGATGATTTTAAAAGGAAGGAGAAAAGTTACATTATTCCAAGTACATATAATTTTTTAAAAGTGGAAGAGTGAGTCATGGTGCTTGTAGGGGTAGGGAAACAGAAAAATGGTGCAATTAAATTTGCTCTGGTAGAAGAGAGGGAATGGAAAATAAGTACAGATATATAAAAGAATCGAAGTGGTAAGAAACATACAGGAATTTAAGAAAAAGGGCTCTCTCATAGCTTATAGGGTAGGTAATGAAGGTAGCTTTAGAAGCAACACTTAAGATTGACTAGAGAACTGAAGCATACTTGTAAAAAATACTTTGTTTCCCTTTCAGCTATTTATTATTTAAGGAAATATTTTTAAAAATAAAACTGCATTTTAACTAATTAAAAAAAACTATTTCACTGTTTTTTCTTATTTTTCTTATTGGAATTTCCATTTGATTCTTTTTATGGTCACAATCTACTCATTTTTCTCCTACTTTATTAAATAATTTTTAATGTTTATTCTATTATTTTATCCTTCTCTAGTTGTATTTTACTTTCAAATTATGAGTTCTAAATAGACCTCAATCTGTACATTGCTTGGACATCTAGGTTTAAAAATTACACACTAAGTGAAACAATATGCTTAAATAAATTAATAATATATAAAAAAGCTATTAATTCTGAAATTATGACTCTTAAAAGTTAAAAGCAGTAATTCTACATTATAATTTTACTCTCCAAACATACATATTAACATAGAATTATAAAGTCAATAAATTAAGTGAAAAGTGGGGGAAATCAGACAAATATACTAGTTGTCAAACATGTCTCTCCAAAATAATACATTGGTTGATAATCACCCTATTTATCCAATATGAGAATGCACTGTCAGGTCGAAATCAAAATTACAGAGCTTTATAAATGTATCTCTCCAGTGTGCAATGCTGAGAGTTGGGGAAGATGTGCTTATGTAGGGAAGTATCTAGAGGATATCTGGGAACTCTCTCTATTTTCCACTCAGTTTTGCTGTGAACTGAAAACTTTTCTAAAAAAAATAAAGTCTATTAAATTAGGGCCAAGCAAATAATAGAACTTGTCACAATTCTAGAAATTTGGGCTGTTATTCAATAATAAGACCACAACAAGGGATATATGTTCTGATGTGTAGAAATGTTAAAGTTAAAGTAATAATTTTTAACTCCCAAAAGAATACTTTCCATTAGAATATAAGCTGTATTCTTAACTTTAAAAAAGGATGGCAGATCTGTGAAGCTTCAGAGAATCCTGAAATACATTTCAGAGAGCTCAAAAAACTTTTTAATGTTAAGTAATTAAAACTATCTAAAATTAATTTTGCAAATAGTTTTGGCTGTAAAGATAAAAAGATTTTTCTATGACAAATAAGAGAAAAAATAAATGTGATTTATTGCTCTAATTTAATGTATTTATTTGTATGTATAATTTTTGGTCACTCAGATATACAAACACATCAATATGTTCACATAGCTTAAATATCTATATTCCTTAATGATAAAGGGATATGAAAAAAAAAAGTAAAAATAGAAAGTTCTATTTGGCTACTTCCATGGGAAAACCTCTTTTACTCCTCTCCCTCTTCTCCCCAAATAGGCTGGAAAAAGAAAAAAGGAGAGAGGCAACGAATATGGAAGCAACCTAAATGTCCATCAACGGATGAATGGTTAAAGAAAATGTAGTGTATGTATAATATTATTCCACCATAAAAAAGAAGTAAATAAATCCTAATATTTATGACAACATGGATAGACCTTGAGGGAATTATGCTAAGTGAAATAAATCAGATAACGAAAGACAAATACTGTAAGCTCTCAGTTATATGTGGAATCTAAAAAAAGAAACAAACAAAAAATTCAGATATAGAAAACAGACTGGTGGTTGCCATGTGGGGTAGAGGGCAGGAGGAGGAGATGGGTGAAAGTGGTCAACAGGTACAAACTTCCACTTATAAAATAAGTAAGTGCTGGCAATGTAATATAAATGTACAGCATGGTGACTATAGCTAATAAAACTATTTTTTGGTTTTTTAATTATTTTATATTTGAAAGTTGCTAAGAATGTAAATCTTTAAGTTCTAATCATAAGAAATTGTTAACTACATGTAACAATGGATGGTAACTAGACTAACTGTGATCATTTCACAATATACATATATTGAATCATTATGTTCTATGCCTAGAACATAATTTACATGTCAATTATATCTCATTCTTAAGGAAAAAAAGACAAATAAAAGAAAAAATAGGAAAAAAAGTAACAACAAAAAGAGCCTAATTCCTTTCTTCTTTCTCAGCACTGGCAGTTACAAAGAAAGAAGCAAGAATAAAATAAAAAGAATATTCCTTAAAGTTCATGTTTCATGCCCCGTCTTTCCCAAACCTCATCATCACTGGCTTTTTAAAGTTGCATATTCCATGTTTCTACTCTGTTTAGGGTCTGGGAAGAAATTCCTGCTTCCAGGAAGACTGGTGTGGTTAAGGAAGTGGTAGGGATATAGGTGTAATGGGGAATGAATGATGGAACAAATAAAGAAATTCTAAATGTGTTTTCACACAGTCATAAACTAAATCTACAGTCTACAGTACTCTGCTCCAGAAACGTTATGGGAAGAAAAGGCTTTTGTGGGTCGCCCTGGAATCTACAAGCCTTTTAGCACTGCTTCTGCAATATTTCATATATAAATAATTTAAATTTTGTTGTAATTTATATACGAATATAATAAATATAATTTATATATAAATGAATTAAAAACTCAATTTATAACTTAAGAATTGTTTATATATGTAAGAACTATAGCAAAGACACCTATCTTCCCCATGAAAAGCCAGGGTCAGCTTGAGGGCCCAGAACAATAATAAGGTGTTCAAGTAGGAATGAGAACCACAAAGATGAAAAACAGAAACGTTTAATTCAGTAGAACAAGGTAACAATGAAAAATACTGCTCTAGGAAGGAAAGCCAAGACTACCCTTCAAAGGGGCAATGCCACCTACATGTAGAGGTAAAGAAAGAACTTAACTAGGAACATTTTGGAGTCCTTTGGGAATTTGCATTACAGAAGAGTGGCAAACAAGACTAAGCTATATTGTGTATCTGCCCCACACACTTGACTTGCTTGCTATAGCGCATTCTCTTCTAAATCCTCATTTGTGACTTTTTTGTTACATACAGGAGTTGCCCAAGTGTTAGAGCTGTGAAGACTGAATTAAGTGTAGGAGGATAAACAACAAGGAAAGATACTTTAATGATACTATAGACCTAAGAATAGTGTCAACTCCTCAAGTGGTGGCCAAATATAATCTGAAAAATATGTAAGTATCTAATAGATACACTATATCTCAGGTAGTCCTTTCTCTTTTTGGTAATAATTCCTTTATTTCTGAAAAATACCTTCTATTTTATTGCAAGGTACACAACTTACTCTCTTAAATGCATGCTTAGCCGCACACACACACGTGTTTCTCACACACATATGCACAAATACAATTGAACTTCAATATTTCACATTTTTAACTGCAGGACCTATATTTTTCCCCCAAATTCCCAATACGTCCACCTAAATATCAAGAAAGCAAAGTGCAAAAAAAATTAAAATTCATTTTTGCATTTCCTATAGCAGTAGTTTGGGAGCTATCATGGCCACAATGACCCATATGGTCTGGTTCATTGCCTCTGTGCCTATTTTTACTTGTTAAGGCCTAAACAGAAACATGATCTCTAGGGTACCACAATAACTAATTAAATGATTCTCTACCTGTAACCCAGTCCCATTCAGTAGCATAACTTTCATTAAAGAAACTTAAAGAAGATTTGACTGTATGTTTTAAATAGCATAATTTGCCTTGCTAATGACAAATATTACCATTCTTTTATGCTTTCATAAAGAACTTTCAAGAATTGTCATATGACTTTAAAAAAGACTCAAAATGATCATTGATTAAGCTCACTGATGGAAAATTCCGTCATCATTCTTTTGTTTGACATATTATCTTCTAGATTCCCTGAGAAAGAACAATGGCTACTGTTCTCATCATCAACTTTCTATTTCACCATGTATAATCTCTTTCTCTCTTTTGTATTCTTCTGTGGAGAGCATAGGGACAAATGGAACCAAATATATCAAAGGAACTACCATTTTCATCACAGTTTATAGGAAGAAAAAAACAGAGAATGAATTTTACTCCTGATATATATGTTTGCTTAGGGCAAAAAAGAGGCTTTTTGCTTCCCATTCTATAGTTAGCTTCTGAGAAAGGTGATAGTAACTTCTTACACACTGATTCTTGCCACTACAATAACTTCTAGGTAGGAGGAAAATTATAAAAAAAATAAGAAATTAATTAAGAAATAATTATAAGAGAAGGGGGAAAAATAAGAAAGCATTGAGAAGGCCATTGTGAATAATATTAACTTCCAGTAGAATTTTTGAATAATGAAATGAAACAGTTAAGAAGAAATATTAAAACAAACTAACAATCTTGGAAGAAAATTAACTTCCAAAAAACAAAAATGCCTAGAGTTGCATCAAACTATGGCATTCTTTATAGGAAGTCCAGAAGAAAATTGTTAAAGTCCCTAGTAGTTGTCTTATTTTGACATGCAAGTTTATCTGCTAAAAAGCTAGTTCAGAAATCAGAAACATTAAGGAATATTTGCAAATAGTTCTGCATGGAAACCCGAAATGTATGAATAATTTAAGATGCATTTTCCTACTCTATTGAAATATAATTAAAAAGCCAGTACAATGTTTAAATAAATTTCATTCATTTATGTAACATGAGGGTCTCTATTTTCCTTATTGCCTGTCACTCATGGATAACAAATTAGAAGTTAAAGATGATCTAATAGTTCGTTCTTTCATGCCACTATGATACTGTTTACTAAAGCTAGAAGTTATAGCATTATAAGTCCAGAGAAAAATGTGATAGAATCAACATTCTCTAATGTGCAGATATTTTTATTTCTTACCATGTCTTTTCCACCTATGACCTCTAATTGACATGCTGGTTACTGCATTTCTTGATATTCTAGAGGAAGTTGGTGTGATTTCAACTTCAATACATCTTGTACCCTCCTTGCTAGATTTCATGGGACCATGAGGCAATGAAGCCTTTATTGCATTAGCAACCTAAGAAAGAAATACAGTTTCAGATTGGTATTAACAAATGTATTATTATACTTTTAGATAAAATAAGATATTAAATTTTAACAGCTTTTTTAAAAAGAATACTTTTTACAAGGTATTTTATAAGATGATATATAAATCCTTCAAAATACGGAGTAAGAGCTAAGAAGGAAACTTATAGTTAAAAATAATATGTAAGTGATGAAGTTCAAAATTTGAAAATATCGAATTATATTTTCAAATGCCTAACCCTAATTAACAAATGTAACTCTAGCAAGTTAAGGAGAATAAGCTTACAAGTTAAAAAAGACTATCAGGTATCTAAGAAACTAGCCTAAAAATTTTTTCAAAATTATTATATTTATCTTTTTAAGCATTAAATTTTCCTAGTATAATAGAAGCATGAATCATTGAGTATTAATGATACATTAATGCACTATAAATGGCTATTTCACAACTTATATTTCTAAACTGAGAAATTTGAAATGAAAAAATTTACATAAATAAGGCACCTACCAGCAATGGCTCTGGATATAATTCTAACTGGGCTCTGTATATAATGTCATCCAATGCTTTTTGAGCTAGATCCCATTCTCCATTGTAACTATAAAATTAAATGAAGAAAGTGAAGAAAGTATAATTATTTTAAAATCTATATAACTGAATAAAATACAATGAGAAACTATTTATCTTTACTGAAGAAAATAATAGGTCATGTTAGTACATTGCTTAGCATTCCACCCACCTTAAAAACATATTTTTAAATCTTTAAATTCCTTTCAAATTGTATCTGAAAGCCTATTAGTAGCAAAGAAAATTTTATAGATGTACATTTCTTCTCCAAAGCACATTTCTATTTATGGAACAGACATCAAAAAAGCTAGTCAAAATCAAAGCATTTTAAACTTTCAAAACCGGAGTATAATAAATTATATACCTTAAAATAATGTTCAGAACACTTTATGGTCAAATTATTCTTTAACTCCCACAGGTTTAATGAGAATCTACAACTACTTTGGCTTGCAATATCCTAAGTAGTTACTTCTTTCTTTACATAATGATAGTCACTTAGAAGTGGACATGATGTATGTTGAAAATATTTTAAATATATTGAGACAAAATTGTGTGTGTATAATTTTCAAAGACATGGCCAAACTCTTGCTGAAACCTAAAGGAAACCTAAGGAGAGACAGGTCACAATGCAAGTGGATAATAAGAATTCAGCTAAACTTTTAACAAATTACTGGAAGCAAAGTATGAGTCAGTACAAAAGTATATATGCCTGGGAACAGGTATAAGGGGAGCTTGCAAGCTCTTCTCCACAAACCTCTTATAGGTATTCACAAGAAAACCTGGGGAAAGATGGGAAACCAGAGTATGCTGTCTTTGGCAGTGCAGGTCTGAAGAAGGGTGGCCACCCGAGTGGGAAAGGCATGAAGATTCAGCCAGACCCTTTTCTCAAATGGAGCAAAAAATTTAAAGCCTTTGAGGAAAGAGAAGAAAACACTTTCACCCTAATGACAAAGGTAAAAACTAACTGTAGCTGAGAGGAAAAGAAAAAGACAAAACCCTCTAACTGTGGGAAAGGATAAAGAAATCATCCTTTGTTGAGACCACTAGAGGTCTCATCACTGGAGGAGGGGCCAGTCAACTGAGGAATGGGGAATGACTCTCCCACCAGGGCCCTTTCCCCCAGATCATAGACAAAGGGCCTGCTTAGAGGCTAGACCAGGATAACAGAGAACACCATGCCCTGCTCCACCCAACCAGGCTAGTACACATCTAGTAACAAGCAATAGAGCTCCACTGCTGGAAGAGGGGCAAGAACATGGAGAGACCCTCTCTGAGGTGCAGACATGCACACACACACAGAAAGCTGAAAGCTGAGGATTGAGTGAGAATATTTAGGAAAACACTCCAGCAATCCAGCTGCTCCCACTCTAAGTACCAGGTAACATAAGAGGAATTTGAAGTAGATGGTGACATGAAGGTAACCATAGCAACAACAAAATCCAACGCCAGCTCAGTCTTGCCTACAATAACTCCACTAGCAGCCTAGTAGAAAAGAGGCATGCCTATTTCCAGGCATATATATTTACCTCAGTTTCTACTGTCCTACCCATGAAAAAAATGATAATTGAATGTTACAAGGCACACAAAAAGCAAGAAGAAAACAGTCCACTGTCAAGAGACAAAGAACAACAGAACCAGATTCAGAGATGACTCAGATGTTGTAATTATCTAGTAAATTAATATTTTAAATCGTAAATAACTATAATTAATATATTAAAGGCTCTAGTGGAAAACATTGACAACATGAACAGAGATTTCAGCAGAGAGATGGGAACTATAAGAAAGAATCAGATGAAAAGGCTAGAAATAAAACATGCTAATGGAGATGAAGAACCCCTTTGGTGGACTCATTAGTAAACTCAACCTAGTGAAGGAAAGAATCAATGAATGTGAAGGCAGATCAACAGAAATTACTCTCAATCTGAAACCCAAAGCAAAAAAGAGAAAATAAAACACAGGATCCAAGACCGTGGGACAATATTAATGGTCTAACACAGAAGTCAACAAACTTTTTCTTAAAGGGCTAGATAATGAATATTTTTGGCTTACAGGACATAGAGTCTCTATTGTAACTACTCTGTCACTATAGTACAAAAGCATCCATAAACAATATATAAACAAATGGATATGACTATGTTTCAATAAATATTTCTAAAAAACAAGCAGCAGGCCAGATTTGGCCCAAAGATCACAAATCCTACCTTCAGTGAAGAAGTTTATAATCTACTAGGGAAAATTAAAAGTATCAACTGAATATAATGCGAAGTATAGTAAAATACGTATGATAAGAGAATTACAAAGTAAAAAACAGGGTTCAAAGGAAAATACTAGTATCTAAGGCATTAAGACTAGCATCAATATTAGTAATTAATAGTAAATTAAAAATAAATTATTTATGATCAAAGAGGCTCTAAGGTGTTTTTCAAGAGTTAAAATTTCTGGAAATGGAAAAAGATATTCATTAAAACTATTTGGAAACTACAGCCAAAAAAGTGTATTCATTTTTTTTAAGAAAAAAAAATGAATATATTTAGATGTTGTGAATTTTCATTCTGTCTTTAAATTTTAAAAAAATGATGAAGAGGTTTACTTGTATAGAACATTAAAAGATATGTTGAAAATAATATTCTTTAGAACATTAAAAGATACGTTGAAAATAATAAAACTATTATCAAGATCTTAATTGGTATTCTTTCACAAAAATATGCTAATTGTATATCTACTGAGATTATAATTTAGTAACAATAAAATAACAGACTATAATGTTCCAAACAGATCAAAGATTTACTTTGTATATGAAATAAACTTACAAGGCAAAATAAATCCCTGTCAACATCTGCACCATGAATCCTGAAGAAACTGGTATCCTGCTACTTACACCTTTGTATTTTCTTACATGTTGCCGGGGATATCCACAAACACAGATTCTAGAAAGACCAAAATAAATATATTTTTAAGATTGGTAAAAATTTAATTTGTTTTTTAACATTTATAAGCCAACAGTGAACCAGGAATGTTCTCATAACAAACCAATAGCTATGAAACAAAGAATCTTTCCACACAAAACATTTGTCTGTAACATTTTCCTTAGCAAATTTAACCAGAAAAAAAAAAATGCATAAAGCTAGAGTATGTTAATATATAGTAAGTGAACCAGGTTCTCAGAGTTGATTCACTAATTTGATCAATTATTAACAATTTTGGGTCACCATAAAATCTATTACATGGAACTTAGCACTATTCATCACAAATAGGTCTCTGTGGTATGATCCTCTATTCCTGATAAAGATCTTGACACAAACTACAGGCTCAAAAAAAATTACTCTTAAATAAGACCCAAATATCATGCAGTACACTTTAATAAACTTCAGATAGATTGAAATTTTACATGTTAAAAAACCATGAGAAATAAAACATAAGCAAATCATTATATATTCTTTGAATGCCTAAACATGACACAAAGATAGAATCCCCCAAAAAAGATCAATAGATTTTTACCAAATTTTTAAAAAGAAACAACCATAAAAATTAAAATATAAATAAGTATTTATTATGGTGAAGATATTTAAGGAGTGCTAAAGAAACAATTGTGGGGAGAAGGAAGGAGGGTGGGACTGGAGTCACATCTAAGTAAAATCAGCAGGGGGTGGGGGGACTAAAGGACTAAGAGGAGCACATAATTATTCCTACATTAGTTTGAATAGCTGTGTGGATGGTAGTGACAGTGAATGAATTTGAACAAGTAAGACACACTGTTTTGAAAAACACTAAATTTCAGATATGTTGACTTTTGGGTACAGAGTATAGATGTAACTTTTGTCTACCATGTCATCTCCCACCAACTCCAATGTCTTCCATTAATAGCACTTATATCACTCTTATCTTTAGGAGTTAGTCTTCCCCTATATATAACCAAGTATAATCACATGATTATGGTAAGGCTGCCAATAAAATTACCTGTGACAAGAGATTGCTACCTGAATATTTATTTTTCCCTTTTTTCTTTAATATTGTGTTTCAGGTATGTTCCCCTCTATCTCCCCCAAATAATTTTGGCTGGGACAATGACCACCTGCTAGAGATCACATTTTCTAGCCTTCCTTGCATCTAAGTGTCACCATTTGACTAGTTCTGGACAATCATCTGTTAACTAAAGTGGTGTAAATTCTCAGCTGGATCCTTAAAAAGCATTTGCATGCCTTTCACTCTCCCTGCTTGCAGGATAGAAGGTAGATGGAATAGTAGCAAACTATCACTACACACGTAAGAGCAATATCCTAGGGCATGGCAGAATTGCAAGAAAGGAGCCTGAACACTTTAGAAACATAGCCAACTTACCAGCTTGCACTTTTATGTGAAAGAAAATAATTATCTACTTTGTTACCATTATTTATCTCTTAAAACAGCCAAACCAATATTTAAACTGATACAGTACTCTTCCTATAACACTACCCAACATGGCTCAAGAGGGGCCTGTAGAAGAAGTCTGAGGCCTTTTGCTGGATTGTTTTTCATAGTGAAGCTAGGAGAGATGTTCTTTCTTCTGAATTCACTAAAGGTCAACAATATAAGCTTTTAACTGCCTATAATCACTGTGCTTACCACATGAAAAAAGCCTATCTTCAGAAAGATAGTATGATGCCAACATATGAAGAAAGTGAGATGAGAGAAATAGGAGAGGATATCCTGATAACATTTGAGCCTCTGGATCTAGTTGACTCTGAAGCCAGTTGCATCACTGCTCTTCCCAGGTACAAAGGGCCAAAAAATTTTCCCTTTTGTATAACCAAGTTTTATGGAGATATCAGTTAGTTGCAACAGAAAGAGTTCTAACCCAATAATGTATCTATGGGACCCCCTGATAGAGCTGGTTACTGGATTTGAATATACAGGTTTAGAAATCAGAAAAGTATAAGGTTCAGGAAAGAGGACATGGTCAGAAAAATAAGTCATTGATGTTATTATACAATTTTTAAAACAATTTTGTCACAGCTCTAGGATGGTCAATCCAACTTTTAAATTTAGGTGAGAACTAGAGAAACAGTTCTAGCAAACACCAACACAGCTGAAAGATTCACAAGGGAAATAACATAGCAGATTCTCTCATTTTCTCTACTAGCTACCCATAAGAAAACAAGCAGTCTTCTATAAGAGGCTGAACTAAAACTTTTATTTGGAAATGCAGAACAAAACAAAACAATCAATAAAGCTACCTATCACATGAATGCCTGATTCCTCTATTCATCACAGGATAGAGTACTCTGAGGTGAACTGATTTCCTTCCACAAATCCAAAACATAAGGACCTAAACTTACAAAAGAGCAGCTGAGTAGCTTAACTCTTATTTCTATTTTAAATTTACTTTATGGTCAAATAGATCTCTCCTAAAATCATAAACCATGTTAACATAAACATCCCTTTGGAAGACATAGTTTGTTAATACATTTCTGGGAGAGGTTCTAAGTATCACTTTGTAAGTGAGGAAAATGCTTGCCATAATTCTCATTCTCTATTGAGAAACACTGTCTCATTCTTAGACTGAAAGTAAACTTTTGAGACAGTTGTCAATATACTCTGAGTTTAAACCGCAAAATGATTAGAAGGCCCAATTCCAGTGAGACTCACTGGAGAGAATATTTATTCATGCATACACCAGAACCCAAAGTAGAAAAGAAAGTAGATTAACTACTATCTTAAGATCAGATCAGATCAGTGAGTAGAAACTCCTTGGAAAAAGGGAAACAACTGTTTTTCTAATTTTTAATTTGAGGAATATTTAAAATTTAGCCCAGTTCTACTTTCTACCAGTCTGGATAAAAGATACAAATGATGAAACAAAACTAACCAATTTCAAGACCTTTTTCTGCTCTGTTTTTTAAGTAGTGAGGAGAAGGAAGGTGAGGACAAGACCAGGAGAACATTAAAAGGGGAAGTAAAAGAGAAAGAAGAGAAAAGAGAAAATGGAAAAATTGCCTATACAGTAATGAGCACTTTTCTGTTCTCATGCTTCTGCTCTTTGAAATTGGGAGCCTAAAAAAGGCTGTGTTTTCTGTCACTTTCTACATGCAAACACAGTGCTCAAGTTGTTGGAGAAAGATTATTTTAATTGGATTGTGAAAGATAAAGATTTAGATAGGCAAAAAAAGTTTGCAAATAAAATAATAAGAAATGAAAAGTGAACTATAGGTTCCTTCAACAAAGAATGACCTAATATATGTTTCTACAACTGTTGGTAACAGCATACAGGTAAGAAAAAAGAAAGAGATGCTATACATTCATAGTTAACATGGGTTCATCATTGGAGTACAATTCATAATAGCTGTTATTTATTGAATGATAATAAAGTGGCATACACTGTGTTAAGTGATATATGTGATATATATATAATTTTATCAGTCAGGAGAATTAATCCATAGAATGGTTTATTTGTACAAAGGTGCCCTTATGGACAAAAAACAAGAAATCTGTTTAGGTAGTCGAGATGACTGATTTAAGAATTAGGAGAGAGGTTAAGGTTTCATCATTGATACACAGGAAGAAATAATCTGATCAAGAATCTATAGCAGTACATATTCAAGTCAGTCAGCCGAGTGACTCACCAGGTAAACACAATGGGAGATAATTTCACATACTAGTTTAGTACAGTTTCATCTTTAATATATTCCACATTAAAATACTTCTCCAAATTTAAAGGGCTTGATATATATTGGCAAAACTTAGTTGTAGTATTGGTGGGTATATTCCTTTTAGGAAGCCCATATACAATATTTAGTACTATCAGAAAAACTTCTTGACTAAAACTCATTCAGTCTAGCTCTTGCCTCTTTTCAGACCCCTCCAAGTGGGCCACGCACACTCTGTAGGAGGAAAACACTGGCTATCAAGTTGGCCCTCAGTCTGAATCAGGAAAGCAAAGCTTATGGTAACTGAACAGATTTTTGCTCAGTATAATGAATTTGTATGTAGGGGTACAGGGTGGGAAGTGTCCAAAATTGTTTTAATAAATTCCATAATTCATTATAATCTTAAGGTTAAAAAAAGAATGGGACACATTTGTCACTGGATCTAACTCAGATATTCCATAAATTTTTTCTGGTTATATTTACATGCCCTTCTTCCTAGATGACCTGGGCAATCATTTTGGCATAATCATCAACAACCAAGTTGAGCTGCAATCTAAAACTAATGCTACATGGCCAAAAGGATGGCCTAACACAGTGAGAATACTTTATTCTTCAGGAAATCCTGTACTAGGACTAAGGTCATAGGAAGTCATATACCTTAACTATCAGAACCATCTATAACAGACTTATCACCACAGATCAGTTCTGTAACCAGTTTCTTTCCATAGATATGAACAAGGCTTTGCTTGATTAGATACAAGTGCTTTCTAATTCTTTTCTATTCATCTTTAAAAGGTACAGAAAATCTTAATTAGATTATTTGATAAACAAGGCAACCACAGGTTAAGAGAAATGAGTAACTAGATTTTAAACCATTGAGAATATCATAATAATAGGGAATCTAAAAAAAAAAAACTAAAAAAGATGGGAATGACAAATTTGATGGAGTTAGTCTTATATCATATTCTGTGGCTTAAGGGTTAGCATTACTTAACACTTAACTCTTTTGAATTATTAGATCTCTTTCCTCCCTTGTTTTCTTAGAGATGGTGAACATTTATAAAGAATCAGTTTTCCTTGTAATATCAAATTAATCTGTTTCTACTAAAATCTTCCTTGGCTGAAATACCTACAGCTAGTTTTTAAATAATGTATGTTTCTCTTTGTTTTTAAAACTAGATCTAGCTTTTACTTGTGTTCTTAAAAGATTATTCAGTTCTCTGGTTAGGCAAAATTGGTATATTAGCAATTTTCTACCCAGAAAGTAAAAGTAATTATATTAGAGGGCAATTAGTGTATTGGAATTACACAGGACTGAAGCCAGTGATACATGTTCTTTCCTAAGTTTTCCATCAGCAGTTTCAGGAAAATGTCAAAAGTGGCTCTTATTTAGAAGGTTGTATTAGAACATCTGACTGTATTAGAAATATATATATACTAGCAAAACATGTGTGTGTGTGTGTGTGTGTGTGTGTGTGTGTGTGTGTGTGTGTGTATTCCTGGGCCTTCCATCTAAAACACTGCTTCGGAGTAGGACCTGGGCTTTTGTAGTGTGCTTTACGTTCAACAGGTGATAGTTGTGCATCAAGTTACTCCTTAAACCTATGTTTCTGAAATGTTAGTCCTTATCCTCATTTTAGTCCACAACAAAGTTTTCACTGGACCATAGTGAGATGAGAAACAAAGAAAGCTAAATATCCCATATTTAATTTATAAATTATTGTCTTTCTCTTCCATTCCTCTCTTATTTTGGTGTTAAAATAGTCTCCTTTTTAAAAAATAATGTTGATGGTAGATATTTACAATATAATGACTTGGCAAAATTAAAAGTTGGCAATGCTATGTAGATGCCTCACTAATTCTAGCTTTTAAAAAATTTTACATATCTAATGAAATTAAATAGTCTGGGCACCTCTGACTTTAAAAAACTTAAAATTGACATATTAGAAAGACTCAGTAAGTGGGAGAGACAGCACATTGCTATCATCTTCCAAGGTGTAAGAAATGTATTTAAGCTCTAATTCAGGAATCATCTGCAAGACTCTCCACTTCTCTATCTTCTCTAACAAGCACCTTGCCTCATTACCCTCCTTCTCCCTCTGGTCCTGCATGGTTTTCTATCCTATTAAGTATCAATTTCTGCTTTTTTGTTTTGATTTGATTTGATATCTAAATATTGCTCTACACACCCTCCCTCTTACTAAATTTTCAAAGTTGCATTTTCCAAATAATTTTCCTAAATCTAAATTATTCTATAAGTTCCTTAATTCTATATTTTTTCTTATTTACCTGACGTATCAAAGGCTTTTTCTGTTGTTGTTTTTTGTTTTCTTTTGTTTTTCTTTTTTAAAAAGGTAACATGACTATCATAGCAAGTTTACAGGAGAGAAAATCACACAGGAAAAAATTTTTTAAAACCATAATCCTATTAATTAGACATAAATCTTCTGGTCATATCCAGTCAATGCTGGAATCACACCACATATATTCTATCATTAAATACTCTTTTAAATCAAACATTTTGAATGTTTGCATAGTATACCTTAGGGCTATCAATAATTTATTTAATCAACCTCTAGGGTTAGGGTTAGGGTTAGGGTTAGGGTTAGGGTTAATTTTTTTTAACAAGTTTAAAAACCAGTATCTCTATATTTTGGTGCCAAATTAGAATACAATAAAAGTGAATAATAATTTTTTAAAAAGCAAACAATACAGCAACTAACCACACACTAAAAACTGAAAAATCGCAACAGTTCCATCCTTTTAATTATACAGTATGACCTTTGTCTACTTCAATAGTCTATTGAAATGCTATTCAGCTTGACCCTCTTCATTGTTTTTTTTATAACTGTCACTTACAGGGAGCTTTCTATGCATTGACTAGGCCCAGCTTCATATTAAGTTATTTAATGTAAACAAATCATTAAACCAACAAAAATAACTTAGATATGTAACAAACTAGCAATCCTAGATGCATATATTTTAAATTTAAAAACATTTAAATTTTAATTTACCTTGAACAAATTTGACACAGTGATTGAAGAGAAACACTGGGCATATAGGTTAAGGTAGCATTATAGCACAACAAAAGGAATGTCAACACTTCAAACCTAAAGATAAACCAAAAGAATATTTACAAATCTTTAGAATTTTAAGAAGTCAACAATAATTAAGTTAAGCAGGCATTGGAAAGAAATATGTTATAGAACAGATCTATACAAAATAATCAAAACAATAACAATACGAAGCTAAAGTGAAAGAGACTTTCCAAGTCATATGAAAATTATCTTAAAAATTCAATTTTCCAGATGACATCTATAGTATGTGACAAATTGAGATGTGTTTTTCTCTTGTATAAATGACTCAATATTTTTAAAATTTGTTACATACAACTCATTAAACATTACTTATAAATCTACTGAAATAATTTTTTTTTAAATCAGTGTGGTAGGATAATAAATTATGTCTCCACAGTATACCTATTCTGTGCTGTCAGCATCTCCCTTTGGGGGTGTGGTCCACTGTACACTACTTTTGACAAACCATGCTGGGATAGTGCACTCTCGGTCAGAGCCATGGACCCAATGCTGGAAGGCTAAAGAAAAGACATTTGAATAAAGAAGGAAAAAAAACATTCTGTTGAAAATGTGATATTTAGAATACATACACCACTAAGAATAATTGCCATGAACATCATATATCTTAAAAATATTCATACTATCTACTAAATTTTCTGTTCAAAGATATAATAAATAATATATAAACCACAAATATAAAACAACTTAACTTCAAAAATTCTACCATGAAAATACATAAATGCTACAAAAAAAATAGACTAGTCTTATCCACCAGAAAAAGAGAAAAATACTTCAAAATGAATACTTTCAGTAGATCTCTTACCATTAGATTTTGGTTTAAAGTTTAATGATTTTGATTTCTTATTTCATTTTGAGAATAGCAAATACTTTGTGGGGTATTTTATACTTTTTAAAACACTAATAAACTGATAAAAAAATTTTGCCTCAATAACCAGATATTAACTTATAGCAACTTCAAATCTTAGAGACAACAAATTTATTTTGATACAATGTCACTTACTTCATGATATACAGATGGTTTGGATAAAGATGGAATCGTAAAACTCAATATTTTGCTATGTCCCTGTTTGTCAACTATTTCCTACAAAAGTGAAAAAAAAATCTTAAAATATTTATTTTTTACACACAAATTTAAAAGCTTAATTTGTTAGTCTAAAAAAAGACCTGAAAAAAACATTTTTAAGTCAACTAAAATCTTAAATTATGATAACCCATTGTTGGTTATTCATAAACACCCAGAGTTTACCTTCCAGTTTTTAAAGATAAGTAACATATAGTTTTAAAGGATAGCTGAAATATAGATGTAATGTCTTCATAATCATTAATTTTAATCACGTAAAAAGTTATATTTTCTTAATCAATTAACACAGTTATAAAACATGTCAAGAAAAGGCCCTTAAACTTCTTTTTCATTTTAAAAAGTACAAACCTTAAGTATATAGAATATCATACTAATAATATATGTACACTATTAGTAATGAAAACTATATGTTAAATCAACAGTGTGAGTCCTGGAGTCAGTTTATATTTTATAGAATTATTAATGGTAGATGTTAAACTAAATCCTTCTAAATTTTTGTGACGTTCACAAACAATTTATAGACAATGGATTTTAAGTTTAAAAATTTTTAAATTCAACAATTGTACTTTCATATACATGTATAAAAGAATTGAAATGATCTGATTTCCAGTCTTCAATCAATCCCAAAGTTTATTTACATAATTATATGTATGCCCATATAGCCCTCAACCTCCATAAAGTTATTTTTAGAAGAATGAGCTACGAGTCATTTGATTTATAAAAAACAAATATTAGCTTTACTAAAATGAAAAGTAGTTGCTATTATATATTTGCTTTCACTAAAAAGGTTACATATCTGCTTTTGCCAGAAAACATTTTATTAACTACGTTAAATACAAACCAAATTATAAACCCCTAGAAGAAGAGCTTCAATGCATCCACTGCTATGCACATTTCTGCTGGCTGAGACTGCAAGATAGCACCAAATCAGTTCTGGAAGAAACTGCAGTGTAAATCGAAGTAATTGCTCCTCTCCACTGCGATAGAATTCAAAGAGCTGGTGACAGACAGGTTCCAACAACTGAAAGAAAGACAAAATGTTAATTCAAAGACTGGACTGTTTTTGAATGACACTGCTATTTGATATACAAAAGTTTTTCCTGATTGCTAATTACTGAAATATATAAATATATATGTTTCCATTTTTTGGAAGCAAAACTATTTACTGTTTAGCTATTGAGTAAAATTTCAAACTCTAGTGGAAGGCAAAAAGTGCAAAACAAGTATATTCGGAAGCATTTTGTAAACTTTAAAATATTCTATTATTATTATTATTATTATTATTATTAAAACCATATCTTTTTAACTTCTTAAAACATCTAAGCTGTAAGACATTTCTTCCTTAATATCCTTTATTTCTGATAAAAGATGCCAATATTAAAGGATTGGCTACAGAGCTGGAGAAATTGAAATAGCAATTCTAGATAGCTACTGTCACCTCTGGAGCTTATGTCACCTCCTGCATCTGACGTCAATGACTGCTGTGTGGAGTAGCTGAAAAATTATAGAGCCCTTAGATCTAGATCCCTATTGTAACCATGGTTAATTGCCACTGCATAATCTAAACATTGCTGTCGTTTTGTTTTAAACACGATTTGGAGTTATCTATAACCTTTCCTCTCCCACCACCCTCCCAGAATTATCCAGTTAATAAAGCTGACTATCTTCATAATGGACATTATTTTTTAAATCAGAAACTCAAGATAAGGGACCCTTACAGGTAAGTATTATCTTAAGGTAATTGCATTGATCATGCACAAGTCAT